>CP099853.1:14864001-17264001 GCA_030062745.1 Capitulum mitella | reverse complement strand
CGTCCACCATGGCCGGCGTCACCCAGTCGATCTTGTTGTGGACCAGGTAAACGCGAGCGAGCTCCGGGCTGTGTTCGAACACGCGCTCCTCCCATGGCGTCAAGCGGTTGAAGGAGAGGTCGACGGCGGTCAAGCCGGAGAGCCAGAGGAAGTTGGTTGGCGTCAGGGTGCTGAGCAAGTTGTTCTTCATGTACAGCGTCTCCAGGCGCGGCATCTCGGCGAGGTATAGCGCGCTTGTCGAGATCGAACAGTTGTCCAGGAACAGCACCCGCAGCTGTGTGAGACCCTGCCACGTGTGCTGGAAGGTTTGGTTGCCGAGAGGGTTGTCGCTGAGGTGCAGTTCAGACAAGTTCTCCATCATGCTGAACGTGAAGTTTGCGATGTGGCTAAGTTCCGTGTTCCTTAGCATGAGAACGGTAAGGTTCTCAAGCCCGAGAAACGCACCACGTTCCAGACTGTGAATTTTGTTGTTTGATAGGTCCAGGTATCTCAGGTTCACCATATCTCGGAAGCGGTACTGAAAAATCGTGAATCGATACTTTGGCACAGGCACGGTGCGCGACAAGTCCAGGACCCGAAGATTCGGGAGCAGAACTGCCCACGGAACATGCGTGAAGTAGTTGTCTCTGAGAATCAGATGCTCCAGGGACGTCAACTCGTCAAAGGTGTGCTCGTATATGAGCGTTATTCCGCAGTTGATGAACGTCAGAGTTGTCAAGTTTCTCAACGCTGGGAAATGAAGCCTGGTCAGAAATGGGAAGCAGTAATGGTTCAGCTGAAGGGCAGTGATGCTGCTGTTGACCATCATCTCCAGCACTGGCCTGAGATCCAGCAACAGGTATTTGCCGATCATTGAGAGATCTATCATCTCCAGACTGCTATGCCGAAGTTCTGCCATTAAATCGACCACCTCCTGGATCTCAAGACTGTTATGGCGCAGCCTCAGCCGACGCAGGTGCTTCAGATCCGAAAACGCCTGAGGATCGATGTGCTGAATGTTGTTCTCGTGAAGCTGCAGGTCCTGCAGCGGCACGCCTTTCATGGCCGCAAAGTCTTCCCGTCGAATGGTCGAGAAGTTGTTCCCTCCTACGCTAAGGTGAAGGAGCGACGGGGTCGTCTCTTTCGTCAGCGCTCTCGTCACCTCCGACAGGCTGTCGAACCTGTTGTAGGACACCAGCAGCTCCAGCAGGTTGGGCGCACCCTTCAGGACGTCGCTGGCGAGCGCCGTGAGCCGGTTGTACGACAGCGTCAGGTTCTGCAGCTTGGACATGTTGGCGAACGCGCCGGCATCGATGCGCCCCACCTGATTTCGCTCCAGCTTCAGCACAGCCACCGAGCGAAACGAGTCGAGGCTATCGGCCGCCAGGCGCGAAATGTTTGTCTCGCTAACCTCCAGCACGCGCGAGGCGGCGCCGGAGCGCGGCAGCGCGTCGCAGAAGCCGGCCTCGCCGCTGCACGTGGTCTGGTCGCCGTCGACGCGGCACTTGCAGGCGGTGGAGGCCGCGGAGAGCGGCCGGCGCCGTCGGTCCTCGGCGCTGAAGGTCTCCGTCTGCAGGAGGCCGGCGCGCAGCAGGCGGCGCAGAGCTGCCCGCTCCAGCCGCTCGTCCAGGCCCTCGACGAACACCTGCTCGGCGGCGGCGGCCGGCAGCGGCAGCACGTCCGTCGCCAGCGGCAGGCCGTCGTCGTCCCGCTCGCACGAGGCGCAGCCGTCGCCGCCGTCGTCGGTCCAGCCGGCGGCCGCCGTTGTCGTCACCGCCGGGTCGTAGCTGCACTCGAAGAGCGTCGGCGGCGACGAGGGCGGCGTCGGCGACGGCGCGTCGGCGAGATGCGTCAGCGTCGGCGCCGGCGCCGCCAGGCGCGAGAGGCGCGCCTTCCAGTTTGACGAGGTCGGTGCGGTGTCGTCGGCGACGACGGCCTCCTTGGCCGTGACCGCGGGGGCTGCCGCCGCCGATGCATTACCCGGAGATCGTTCACTCTCGGTTGGGTCCGGCGCCGCGATCTGCACCCGCTGTGTTGCGGAAGTGGACGCGAGTTTCTGAGGCGCACTGCACGCGACGAACGTTAAGATTATCGCCGCCGACAGTAGCATCCTCATCGGCATCCTGGAAAGCAGAGCATTTTTTAGAAAAGAGCAAACAGCCAAGGCTCTTGCTATCGTGACGAGCTGGAGAAAGCTTTTTGCACTGTGGCCTTGGTAAACGGCCATACAGTCGAAAAGAAAGCAGAGGCAAGGACCCAAGCTGTGTTTGGTAATTGTTGCGCTTACTTCAGGCGATCCGCCATTCAGATTTCTCTCCCTGGGGAATGTGTCCTTTATCCTAACCCGTCGGGTGGCTCATTTGTCGTGGCCCAACTGCACATTTCCCACTGGTTCTGTGAATTCCCACCGCGGTTCTGCCGGCACGTTCATTTACTCCTTGGCGTGCGATGCGAGGTATACTGCCCACGATTTCGCTCCCCCCCCCCCAAGGACGCCTGTCTAGAGCCACTTGAGGAAGATATGAGCAAAAGAGAAATGCCTGAATAGCCAAAATTTACGGATCGTCGTATCGTTGCTCCCCTGACCAGCAGCGGCAATAATTCGACTGGCGTCTTCTCTCATTTCTCCCTGGTTGAGTCACTCATGTTTTCTTATCCGGCGCTGTTTTACGAGCACATACACTGAGTGCTTTCAGTCATTCGACCGAGACGAATTTGCGAAACTGACAAATTGTCTTGAAAAAAAGCGCAGAGCAGATCGCAGTGCATTGTCACGAGCCGCCAGTAAGCGGATGAAGTGCAGATGTTCTGGCTTATCGCACGTGGTGACGCAAGGTTACGCGGCACATACTGCGCACTGCCACGAAATCCACCATCATATCAAGTGACAAAGCGTGCGAATGGCATCGGCTGCCTGGCCGCGTCCGCTGCCGACACCTAGTTGTGAGTGAATGTTCCGGAAGGCGCAGTGTGATCATGTGAAACAAATCCATTCGATGCCGTTTCGCTTCCTGGCTATATTTTGCTGCACAACAATATTTTGCTGCACGTCCTGCAGATCCGTTCTGCCTGTGTTTATATGAAGGCATTGCTCAAGCTGATGCTTACGGTGCAAAGCGGATGTCTGATAGGTGCAGCTTTTGCTTCTGACAAACGTAGCGTTCCTTCAGCATCAGCGCTTTTTGCGGAAATTCGATTTTCAAATCTCAGGTCAATTAAAATTCAAGGAATCAAATTCAGTTCAAAATTCACCAGAATTGAAGGTGAAGGCCCCGCTCGTCTAGCGCACGCTGACACCGACCCGCCACTCAGCCCGCGAGGCGGACACACCGCGGGCGCGCTCAGCACCGGACTTATCCGCCGGCTATCTCGCGGCGGCCACTGTTTTTTAATCGCGCCCGGTGGTGGTCCGAGTAGCCGCTATCTGGCGCTGATAGCTCGGCTGTGCGGCGCCCCCGGCCACGGGGATCGGCCGTCGCCGCGGGTCACCGCGTGTATCTGCCGCCAGCGGCGGCTCCAGGGGGCGGCGTGGGGCCGTCACGCTCGTAGGAGGTTCGAAGAGCCCGCGACACGTGCGAAGATAGAATAGGTGCATGGCAGACATGCGAAAAATGAAAGGAAAGAAGAGCAAGCAATGTGCCTCCCAGCTTTGGGTGGATTTCCACTGGCCAGTCGCACCTGCCTCGGAGGACTTCTGGGTCCGTCCCTGCCTGTTGCATATCATTGCAGCCGCGTGCCACAACGAGCAGAACCACGTGCTCGGAGATGGGAATCCATAAGGTCAAGGTCGCAAATGCTGATAGCCGACAGAGCTGCTCAGGGGCGCAGGAACTCCTCTACAGTTGGGGGATCGTGGGGGAAGGGGGAGGGGCAAAGAAGAATTTTAAGTCTATTCTTCTCATTCAACTCCCGTTGGATCAATGTTAACCCGCGCACGACCGTCGGTCGGTTTCGAACATCGACAACTGGGGGGGGGCAGTTGGCCGCCCCCCTCTAACTCACGAACGGTTGGTCGCACGATAAAATAAGCATACCGTTCGAAAGCTTGTGACGAGTAGAACTCGAAACTCGTCTCATTTTTAGTTTTAGATAATATGTAAGCAATTTACGTCCTATATATATGTTTTCTCATAGCCGACTGCATGAGATCGAGAAATGGCCTGAATCTCAAGGGCTGTGACTAAAAACGCCTAGGTAAAGGCACCAGCGCACAAGTAAAGGTCCGCGGATGCCGATACATGTCTAATTACCCCAGATTTGCTCAATATATACGCCGAAACGTTGAGTTAAAGACATGGCATTTCTCGCGGCAGCTGCTAGGCATGCGCTGCTGCCGTATGCACTAACAAATTGACGGGAACTAATTTTAGCGGTCCTTTATTTTCTCCAAAAAAAGACAATCTATGTATATTTTATTGATCTTCGAGGTTCTTGTGATGGTTTTTCATGCCTTAAATTTCGGGAAAATTCATTAGTTACCAATCTACAAAACTGGCGTAGCTTTATTCGCGAGGGCCTGTTTGTTTCCAAAATATGCTACTTTTTCGAACTTTTTGAGGTTCCTGGTATTAATTACGTCTGCGCAAGCTAGTTCTGCCATTTTCCACCCATTCTGAGTAATTCATCGTCGATTTTGACGGTGGTACATTTTGGCTCACTGCTGTTATTCGTGACCTGACCTCAGGTCAATGGCTGGAAGTCATTGATATTTTGCCCAATGACGGTAACTAGATGTCTGCTTTACTCCACACTAAAAATGTTATGAAATATTCCGTCGATTTCCGAAAAAAAACACGACATGTGTTAAAAACGGGCTTGACCTTAGGTCAATGACGCGGAAAATTCCGAAAAATCTGAGATAGCAAATTTGTTGCATCTATCACGTTCACTAATTCCTGGAGGTATTGCTGAGATATCTTGTTTTGCGAAAAAGTTACAGGGCGCTGGACTTTTTTGACATAGGTCTGTTTGACCTGACCTAGGTCAAGCACCTGACCAGACCTGAGGTCAAAATTTTGACACGAGATGTAAAATTGATGAAACAAAAGGTAAACAAGGTTTCGTGACTCAGTGTTTGTCCGTTCTCTCGAAATCTCAGAAAAACCTCAGGGGGGCAGTCAACTGCCCCCCAATTCGGGGACGGGTTAAATTTCAGAAAAGTTGAGGGGCAGCTGCCTCCTTGCCTTCCCCCGCTTCCCGCGTCCTCGGAGCTGTCTTCGTCCAAAGACAAGGAAAGACATTACGCTGCAAAAGTTTTCACTCGGTCAAGACCCAATTTGTCATGCACTGTGGTGCCGACGTAGTCAATTTTCGTCACGGCTGGCCTTCGACTTAGTCGAAGTCGAAGACAGTCGTGCACGATTTAGCGAAGTAAACGGGACAGTCCTACAACGTCGTGTCAATGTCACACGTTCCGTTCTATTAAATGCATTTGAAAACTTTAAACGGCTGCTTGTTTTACATTTTCTTCGTTCCGAGGCCCTTACTGCATGTCTCTGCGTAATGTCCTTTTCATTCATCACCATCAGTTCCATCTTTTAATTGTGAACGTAAAATCGAAGTGATTTGCCACTGCAGTGGTTCGAATCAGACTCCAGACTAAGCGGAATATGTTGCATGGGCCAAGAACTCCGCGCACCGACTTGCCATTCCAGGTGAAGGCTGATTGCGCCAAATTCAAATGAATCATTTTCTTTAAGGTTTTAGAACATATCTTGGTTGTCAGAAAGACAAAAACTGCCCTAGACCTCCATCTCGTTGGCTGTTTGTCTAATCAAGGTGTCTCAATGATCCCCCCTCTCCGAGATCTGACGATCTACCCGACCGATTTCGCCGGAACAGAGCTTAAACAATAGCTTGTGGTCCGAACTAACCTTTCGTAAATGCAAAAGTGCCAAAAATCGTCAGTGATGTCTTCAGGAGCGCAAAAACGGGAGAAAAAGGATTTTCGTCGCCTGGCATACATTGTGTAAGGTACTTACGTTGACTGTGATATTAACTTTTTGGTCTTAAGATAGCCTGAAGAAATGTTAAGGAGCAGTTTTTGAAGTAGCGTCGAATTCAGAGTCTCTAATGTGGGGGACAGATATTCGCAAACGCCCTCTCAGTCGTTTTAGCATCATTGATACGTCCTGTTTGAGTATCCTTGTCACAAGTAATTGTTACAGTCTTCGAAGCACCAGTGTTGAATCCAAGAAACCAAAACGACGGATGATTTTAGTCAACTGAGAGTACAGTGATGTATTGACAAAACTAAACCATTATTCTTATTTTCTTGTTTCATCCCTTTATTTCCCCTCGATCTTCTGCCAATACGTGTACAAACAGCGTTTTCCATAAATGCCATTATTAGGTTGAAAAAGATTGGTACAACCATTGGTGCACGTGAATCAAAGTCAGCACCTCCCAGACCCGTGTGATTGGCCCTCCCCTTGATTCTTATTTATGTTTCCTCTACATGTGAAAACGTTTACTTACCGAATCATACGTCGTTATCAGCACGCAGAGCGCACTTAAAGATAACGATGCTTTATCCCGCATGATGTCCCCTGCATCCGCCCTTTGCAGTCTTCGAACACCATGCAGATCACGTGGATGGCTAAGTATTATTGCACTGACATGGTATTTCCTAATAATGAATTACCGCTATGTAAATGAGCGAACATTCGTCTGAAGTCTTAGCAAAATGACCTGGCATGCTTTTTAACAAAGTCTACTGGAGCCGCTCGTGTTGCACGTAGGACATTAAAGTTTTAGTGTAGCGGTGAAAGGGATAAGTAAGAAAAGTCCCCAGGTTTCGGCGCGATAACGCCTAACGCGAACGGTTAATATATATAAATACACACACACACATGCATACATATATATATATATATATATATATATATATATATATATATATGTATATATGGAAACATTGCGCTGTCTTCAATTAAGCTAAAAGTCATGCAAAATCTCCCGCAACATCCTACGAGGTAAATTTTGCTGCCTTGCTACCGTCGTCCATTTTACCCGAGGATATCTGTTTGGTGGGCAATCTCATAGAGGCAACCCAAGGTGTTCAGCGTCGTCTTCACTGATCATGATAACTGAGTACAATCAACTCGAGTCCTTCGAATTCCCCCACCGGCTGCAAGCACCACAGTGTCGACATTGCGCTGTCACGACCGTGCGCGCGTTCTGAGAACTGCATCTGCGAACGTTAATCTCCTGCCGAGGCGCTGTGCGCCGGTCATCTGATAAGGCGGGTTAAGTGGCGCATATGTCTAAACTGCGCCGGGATCGGAGCTGTCAAACTCAGCCGAAAACGCAACCCAGAGGCAATGGTACAGAGAACTTTGATCAGGAGTGCAGTGGGCAGGTGTGGGCCGTAAAGTGAGCTGGGATCAGCGGTGCAGAGAACAGGGTCACCAGCGCAATGGGATGGGTCCAGCGGTGTGATAGGGCGGGATCAGTAGTGCAGTAAGCTGGGATCAGCGGCGGAGTAGCCCGGAATCAACGGTACAGTGGGCTGATATCAGCAATAACGTGGGCTGGGATCAGCAGTTCAGTAGACTGGCACCAGCGGCGCAGTGGGCCAGGATCAACGATGCGGTAGGCTGCGATCTGCAGAATAGGCCAAGATAAGTAGCTCAGTAGGCCGCTGATCCCACTGATCAACCACAATCATACAACCGCTGATCCCGATCAGCGCCGCAGTTCGCTGGAACCGGCTGCACAGTGGCTGGATTCAGCAGCGCAGTGGATTTTCACCAGATCTGCGACCAGAATTTCGTGGGTCCACCATTTTCACTTTCATTCCGGTGCTCGTGACTACCACTCGTACATGGGGATTACGCTGCGACAGCGCGGTGTCACATCAATCCTCCATCGCGTCCCGGAGCTCGTGCCCTCAAATCATGTCCCCCGGCTGACGCAGACGTACGACCACGTAGCTGCATTCTGGCTGTTAAGCTGGGACGGCAGGACCCGCCCGATACGGTGAGGCTGAGAGGTGCGCCGCCAGTGAAAGCTCCGGCAGACCTTGGCAAGTCGCGTCGAGGTATCCCAGCAGCGGGAGCGGCCCGTCTCAGGCACGCAGAGGGAAGGAGTGGCGGAACTCACCTGGCGGAGTTCTCTTGAAGCCAAAGATGGGGAATCAGCGGGAGAGTGGGATGAGGTGGGCCTGTCAGGCAACGACCATCACGGGAGAAAAGAGAGGGCGAACTGAGGCGGAGTTGTGTCACGGTGGATGTGGCGTGTTTATGGATGGATGTCTCCAAAAACTGGACAACCTAACCCTATTCCCGGCAGGGGGGGGGGCGGAATCCGCCCCCCTCAGGTTTTTTGCTTGCCAATTCCAGGCTTTTTACTGCAGCTTCACGAAACTTGGTCACTTTTCCTAGCTATTCTTTCTACGTGCTGTGACAAAATTTCACAATTCTATTTTGCTCAGGGGTGGAGCCAGGCAACGTTTTTGGGAGGCACCTCATGCCATTTTTGGCCATGTTGAGGGTAAAAGGTAAATGTCTGCCAAAAACAGAGTTTTAAAGCTAGAACTTAAAGCTTTAAATGGATGTATAGCTAAATAGTTGGGCAATGTGCAGATATAATTTTGTTTATCTCAGGTCATTTTACAAGGTCAGGTCAAGGTCAAAAGTCAAAATATGTTTTTTTCGCAATAATTTCGGGGCCGTTTTTTTAAATGCCAAACCCGGAATGTATACGACGTAGAGGGGTGCCTTCTACTTGTGTACCAAGTTTCAGCTTGATATCAGGTCGGGTCACAGAGCTATGACCTAAAAGGTCAGTGCGCGTACCCTATATCGCAATAGCCATAAAATGAAATTTTTGAAATAGAGTGAATTCAAATGATTGAAAACGTTGACAGATAATATTAAATGCACACGAGATCATTACAAGTGACCCCAAGGTCACTGGAGGTCATTTAAGGTCAAAGGTCACAAGTTGATCTGAGAAACGTGTGACCATGACAGTTCCCCTTTTTCATGTTCCTGGCACCGCCTATGCTAACATTATACAAACATTGTAATGCGATTTGTACTTATTTAGTATAACATGACTATCAGAAGCCAAAAAAGGGTGTTTGCCTCTTTTGTTCATTCAGTTGTTAGAAAACTAATCCACCTATTTTTGAAACCCTGTGAACGCCCATGAATTTTTTTTAAATTTCAGATTTGCGGACCCATGGTAAAAGCCCTATTTGTATTCTATCGATTGATGCCAGTTTCATCGAAATCGGTCGATAAACAACGGAGTTATAAGAAGTCCAAAAGTACCCCCCATTTTGATATTTTTGTCTCCCTGTATCCACAAATTTCAAACTTTTGAAAATTTCGTTTTATAAAAATGTAGTTCACGTCACGGCAAATCGATTGTCGCTTGTTGCGATGCGATAATGCGATTTGTACTTATTTAGTATAACATGACTATCAGAACCAAAAAAGGGTGTTTGCCTCTTTGTTCATTCAGTGTTAAAACAATCCACCTATTTTTGAAACCCTGTGAACGCCCATGAATTTTTTTAAAATTTCAGATTTGCGGACCCATGGTAAAAGCCCTGTTTATATTCTATCGATTGATGCCAGTTTCATCGAAATCGGTCCATAAACAACGGAGTTATAAGAAGTCCAAAAGTACCCCCCATTTTGATATTTTTGTCTCCCTGTATCCACAAATTTCAAACTTTTGAAAATTTCGTTTTATAAAAATGTAGTTCACGTCACGGCAAATCGATTGTCGCTTGTTGCGATGAAATCGGACAAGTAGTTCTCGAGATCTCAGGGGGGGGCCGAATCCGTCCCCCCTGCCGGGAATCGGCCATACCGTCTAGCCCTCCGGAAATAGGGTTAACCTGCTAATGCCGCTAAGCCGTTAACCGTGAATCGTTTACCGTTGACCAATCGTCTTACACTGAACGACATGGGATGAGAGAGGTAAATACGGGACGGTTGTGTCCCGCACTAACCGGCAGGGGATCAGACGGATGAAACTAGGACGGGATAGTCGTATGCTAACCGACCCAGGATCAAACAGTGCCTCAGCTCGAATATAGTGGTTTTTAGTTGAACAGCATGGGATCAAAAAGTGGATGGAATCTAAATGGAACGTGCATAAGTTAAATGACTCGGGATTAAGGAATAACGCAACTGAGATGGGGTGTTCTTAACGGCACAGGATCGCACTACGTGCCAGAAGGCGCAGCAGTCGAGCAGAACAGTGCACGGAAGGCGAAGGCAAAGCAGGCTCAGGTAGTCCAAAACAGGGCGGCTCGGTGCAAGCATTAGAGGGATGAAGTGGAACGATGAAGAGAATAATCCGTAACGAGAAAAGCTCAACGCCAGAGACTAAAAAAAAACGATTTATCCACATCCGCGGGAGGTGTCACGAACAGGTCCAATGGTGGGCTCGGTAACGACACAGGGAAGAGCCTCGCACCCTCTTGGGTGCTCTGTGAGTCTGAGAACGGTCAAAGAGGACGGCAGCTGACTTGGTACCTGCGATTTTTCCATCACAATAACTGCGTTCTAAATATCGCCCAGGTTATGACGGCAACTCAGAGGCAATTCATGCATGCGACATTAGTATAAACTTGTACAACACGTGTACAAAAGTGGGCCAATATGACACCATGAAACTGGATTTCACTGCATTTACAGATCAGCCGTTAGCGATGTTTTTCGCACAACGCTTTGTCAGCTGTTACATCAGCTCACACCATGCACGGCTCCGTCGTGTGACTTATCAGCAAAGAAAATATTTGGGAACCTCCGCAATCCCTGCCGGCGCAAGCTGTAACCACATGACGTTGTGCACAACTCTTGGCAATGCAGTTTATTCCTGCTCCGTATCACATAAGTGGCATTCCCTGCTCTGATTTGTATCTACTTATGCCAGAACACAACCTAAGTAAAAAGCGAAACTTCAGACGGATTTTTTACACATCGGTCAACTGTTCCGAAATAGATTCGATTGGTCCGAAACTGGTACTGATAGCGTTTTCATCACTTATTTTCTGAAACATGTCCAGTGGCTTTGGATAATGTAATTAATTAGAAACTATATTCTGCCGTAATCTACTGATATGACGCAAAGCCGAGAATCAAATTGCCTACGCCGAATCAAATTGCCTCAGCAGCTCTGGAACGGCACGTACATCACACAGTTGTGCGCATCCCAGGACCTGGTCACAGAAAGCAATTCATGCTCCTGTGGTATTTCGGACAGCTTGCTGTTTCTTGGTCTTCGTCGGGCGGGGGGAGACAGTGGAAACGAGTCATCTTCAATGCTGTTACCAGTGTAGAGGTTTTCCTCGAATCGGAAGGTTTTCGGACGCCCATTTTAGGCTGAACCGATGGACTGGATATTCGCCACATTTTTTTAGAAGTTTGTAAAGGTACTCGTGCGATAGCGTTAAAAACATCGGCAAGCATAATCCTCGTAAACCAAATCCCCTTTGATTGGACTCCAGAGCAGCTTTTTTCTCGTGCAGACTAGATTCTCGTATAGCCAGATGCTGATAATTTTAAATTATCGCACAGCCGTCTTCTCGTGGCACAGACAGCTCGTGGCGGAAATTGTCGTGCAGCTGTTTTCTCGTACGACCAACTTTTGTATGATATAATTCCCATAAGGCATATCTTCGTCGGGCTGGACTCTCATAAGGCATGTTTCTGGTGTCGCCAAATGATTGTCGTGAAACCACGCATTTTGCTAATCCGGTACCAAAAGTCATCTGTGTCAGCTTCAAAGAAATAATGAAGTACGCAGCTAAGCAAATTTCGGCCGCAAAAAATCGATCACGTGTCGGACTTGCTTCGGAACCTCGGCTGGCTGTCTGCTCACGTTCTCGTGAGACTGCGCGCTTCCTTCTGACACGCAAGGTCCGCCTGCAGTGCGAACACGAGGACCTTCCTTGTCAGTTCCGCACAGTATATGAGGCGCTTCAGAGGAACACCAGGCAGGACGTTTATCTAGATGTCACGCGGTCTCGCACCGAGATGGGAAAGCGCCGTTTTTGTACGCGAGGTGCTACCCTATACAACGCTCTGCCACCTGGCTTCCATGGACTGCCCGTGCCGTCTCAGAGGCGCGCCCTGCAATGCCATTTGATGTGTGTCCGCCGCAGTAATAAGACCTCGCATTTTCAGTCATCTTTCATGTACCGTTTTTCCATGTAACGTTCTATGCGCGAGTTTTACCTGTCATCACCGCCCTCTGAGCCCTGCGCTGGGGTCGACGATGGGCCGTAATAGCCAGAAATCCTTTGGGGATTGCCCAGATATATGCCCATGTGTATGTCTATGTGTGGCATACGCCTTCCGGACAGATGCTGGTAAAATACTGCTGACCCCACATGGACGGGACAGAACGGAAAAGTTAGAGGCAGCAATTCAAAAAACACACCCTACACCAGCGGTGTGAAGTCGTAGTTTGACATTCTCCATCTGCTTGCCGCGCCGCCGCCATTTTCTATTTATTTTCACGTCATGCGAGAACTGGGCCTCAATATCGTAACCTCAGGGTCGTGTGCGGAAGTGCTGTTGAACGGCAGATGCTCGATGCTATCCCGAATGGACATGGACGCCGACGGGGGAAGGGGCGAAGGGGACTATTTCTCCGCTTTTATGGCTAGCCTACCCCCCCCCCTGCTCGATTCCCAAAGCGAGGGCGCTTTGTGTTGATTTGTGCGGTTGCCATGCCTGTAATGTTTTCAGATATTGCGTGCAACATCTGCAAAGCCGCAAAAGTCGACAGTTTTGAAAACGGCATAGGAACAGCAGCAACATTTCAGACTTAGGTACATTTCTGTGGCGCCCAGGTAATCGTAGCAAGGTGCCTTCTACCACCCCCCGGGCGCTGTAATCTGTCCCGACGAAGGTACGCCATACAATAGTTGTGCGAGAATTCGTCCCACGAAAAATGGCTACGCGATGGTTTTTTATTACGAACATTTCTTTCTAGCATTCGTTCCTTCACTACAACATCGTTCCCCTGAAATCCGCTCCAGTCCGCTCCCTGTGGAAATGGGAATGGGAACAGGAACATCTGTCCGGGAGACAAATGGCACGCGTCAGTGTACGGGTCCACGGAAATTATTTAACGTCACTAGATCATGTCTTATAACAATCTGTCGCGACAAAGACCCACCATAGGAAAATTGTCTGATAAGAGGGTCTGTCTGACCAGAAAAGGGCGCTGAGGTAATTTCTTTTTACGAGTGTATGTTCCACGAGAAATCGGTTGTGAGACATTTTTTATTACAAGCAATTGGCCCACAAGAAAACGGCTTTGCGAAAATTTCATATTGCCATAATTTGGCTCTGCGAGAATCCAGTTGGTACGAAAGTCGGTTTGATGCGGAAAATGTTGTACCAAAACTAAGCCATTCGGACTTTTGTGTGATGAGGATTATCCTGTCCGATAACTTTCAATTGCGGCATTTATGTCGCGCAAGAACTTTGCTTTATGAAAACTACGTCGCACGAGAGTTCTGCATTGCGAGCTTTATCTTCTACGAGTATTTTGCGATGCGATATAAGGACAACTCGTGCGAGGTTTTTGCATTACGATCCTTATGCGACGAGACTCGGTCCCACGGGTCTTAGGAACTTTGGCTCGGATCCCGAGGTGCTCAGAGGGCGCCTACGCCGTTTGCCAGCGAAAGTGCAAAATGACTTAGCTGGTTTTGTTCCAAGTCTAATAGTCCGAAGGGGCGTGGCCAGACTTCTGCGTCAAGAGGAGCCACAGGCAGGCTAGGTGGCGGGCAGCCAAGCACCGTCACGTGGTCGGTCAGGGCCCAAGTGGCAAAATTAGTATAAATAAACAGAAAGTATTCCGGCAAGGCTGTATAGATTCCTGTATCACATCAGTGACGACTTTGGATCCTGGATCCTGGACGTCGAAGGCGGTAGGCATAGGAAGTTGAGGCAAGGCCGATGAGCAGCTACATCCACTTGGAGGAGGGCAAGGGGGCATTGCCCTCTCAACTTGGTAGGAAGAAAAAGCAAAAAGGAATAAGAAGAGATGGTAAAGAAAAAGAAAGGGAGGGTAAGCGGAACAATGATAAGAATATGATGTTAGTGGTTTAACGACAAATTGTGGTGAAAACAGGTCAGACAGACCATGAGGCAAATTTAGGGGGTACTGTGCCATGCCATACCTGGGACCGACTTTTTTAGCGAAGATGATCGCGAAAGTTGACCGAAATCCAAGGAGAAATGCGCTCATAAAAGGACGTTGCCTTTCACCCTCGCCAGTATTCGTTATGTGGTGACCTTCGACAGCACAGAGGGGCGTACGAACCCCTTTCCCCTCTCCCCACTAGCCATTTCCGAACCTGACTTGGAAGGGCGACAAAAAGAACAGGACATAGCTTGGTCCTGCAGCTACATGATCACTCCAGGTTTGGCCTTTTTTGGGTTCCACGGTGACCTTACAGGCGACCGCACAGGAAGTCGTGTTCCTTGCTTCTTGCTTTTATTAATCTTACGAGAAGTGACTTACAAAGCGCTTTTAAGGAACCCAAAAAAGCTTCTAACAATGTACTTAAACCACTGGTGATATACAGGTCAGCGTTGTGGATTACATTAAGACTTCTCCAAGGTCGATAAACGCTAAAATGGTCAATCACCTCAATTCTTGATTTTCGCCTAAGATAGCGCAAGTAAGGACCGCAGTGCGGAGGTCACCGACAACATGGTGAACCCCACGTTTGAGACTGAGTTTGACTGAGTATTATGAAATACATAAAACGTTTTTCATCCTACGAGGACCGCCGTGCTATGTCATTTTTCCATGACACGGCCTCGGGAAAAAGGTCATACGCCAGTGACTTGTCAAACTTTCGGCTTCAGATTTTCGCGAAACACGTACATTGGCTCAACATTGAACTACGCTAAAGTCCCGAGTGATCGGAGCAGTCGTTCGGGAGCAGATTGCAAAAACGGCAGGGGGGTTGCACCAGTTCCACTGTACTGGAGAGGGTTAATGGCTTCATGGCTTAATGGCTGGGGGCCATTGGACCCTTTCCCCTTCGGATAGCGTGCCTCCTCTAACGACGTCCTCGCCGACAGATTGAAGACAAACATAACTAATTGTAGGTGACAGGACACTTCCTGCCGTCCACCAGCACCTCCTGCGCCCCTGGTCCCCGTTTTCAAAGTAACAAAAACCTGGGTCACATTGCCTGCCTGGGCCTGAGTGTGGGTTTCTCACAGTCAGAAGATCACGGCAGGTCGTCGATAGTGGCCCGGCTTACACGGCGCCGGTAAGTCTGAACTGCCTTCCAACCCGAATGTGTTTCTGTCATGGGAATACCGCATTCATGTTTCTAATCAGGATTAGGAAATCTGGATTAGAAGGGAACATTTGACGGGCAAATCCGGATAACCGAGGATGGTAGCCGATGGTGGGCTAACGACCAGGCATTTTCTCTTCATGTCAGCAGCAGCTCCCTCTAGACTGAACTCGGACAGTTTCAAACTCGCAGTCTTTTGAAGACCACCGCGATTTGTAATGGGCAAATGTCGTGTAGTACGTCTGTATATTTCGCATAAATGGCAGAGGCGGCTCGCCCATCGAGGCACGCAGGATAGTTCCACACCTGACATGAGAAGCAAGCATTGACATCTGTATTTTGGACCAAATTAGGCCTCTGCAAATTGCCGAATAAAATTAGGTATGACTACTGTAGCCCCATGCAGTTTAATAGAAGGTCTCAGTTTGATTTCATACGAAACATCACTGTCTATATCACCGTGTAATCTGCCACGCCATTTAATTACATGAGCGGCAAGGCTCCCATGTCCCCTTTGGAACATTCCCAATGTTTTCTGCTTTTGTTTCAAAATATGTGATGAGCGTAATTTGGCGTCTACCGATTCTACCGCTCCCGCCATCCACACAGGCAATACGGCTCAGGTTGGCACAAATTCCAGAGAAGTTTCCGGCCTTAAACATAGATATGCTATCGGTGATTTGAACCAGTTTCGGCCGGACCGGTGGACCTACTAAGGCCTATTATAGCCCACTAAGACTAACTAAGGCGGCCAAGGTTGTAGAATTATGGAAGGATTTATCCAGTGGCAAGGCGATGCAAGCTTTTGTCAGAGTGACAGATGCATTTACCACACGCCTTATAGGCGAGCTTCGACCTTTTTATGACTTTTTAAACTGTGGGTAAAGGGCAGCTGCCGGCGCGTTTAAAAACATAGCGTTGCATTATGATTATGAAACAAGCCAAAAGCAACGATATAAGTCATTCACTGAAATGTTGTTTTTTTTTGTCGTGGAGAGAGAGAGAGAGAGAGAGAGAGAGAGAGAGAGAGGAGAGGGGCCCGCTCTTCCAACCCACGTTCGGAAGCCTTTATCTCTGCCTCACTCCATAAGACTGCTGTCGTCGGTGCCTGGTAAATGGCGGTGCTGTGTGTTTATTTTACCGTGCGCCGTAGTCTCATGGGGACAAGTGTCAGTTTCGAAAATGGAGCTCGGGATGGGAGCTTAGAGTGGAGACCTTTAAGACCCGTCCGTCCGCACCACATTCAGAATGGTTGCATGCAACCAATGCTCGCGCACAGACGCAGTCCGACCACTCAGCTATCGTTTCAGTGATGGCAAGAAATAATTAATGTGTCCACCAAGCTATGCAACAACCAGGAAATTCGCATTCTAGGTTAGTGTTAAACAGCTCTGTAGGGGAACACCTCACATGTGTTGCAAATGGCGATGAAACGAGGATTTAATGCTCATCCGGATCCGCAAACCCTCCACGTACTCAAGATTTTCTTTTAATCGGTCAAGGAAACACTCAGTGTAATTCGGATTTGACCCCATACGGAAATTCGATTTTAATTATGTCCCGGCTGTCTTCCGCTCATGGAAACGGGCCTGATGTCGGCCTCACGTGGGAATCGCCTGAGCGCCGTCGGTGCCGCCTGCCAGCAAACGCAGCAGCACTTACACGTCGGAGCTACAGCCGCTCCTCATTCTGCGAGCTACGGAGCTACAGCCACACGCGGTCTGCTCTCTCAGGAGGTTCGTCAGACTGGCGACAGCCGCGGTGAAGTTAGAGACACGGCTGTTGTCAAGGCTAAGAGCATCGCAAACTTAGTTTTGCCACAGATGAATGCTTAGATATGTAAAACGCACAAAGAACGTAGGAGGATTAACAGATTTCCGTACCGACATCTGACCATTCCTTACGTTCAAATGTCCGCCTGTTGTCTAATAGGTTGCTGTTTTGCGCATTACACTGACAAAAAGAACAAAGACAAGCAGATAAAAAGCTCGAGGATTCTTAAAGATTGCTAGAGGTTTTCGACGACTTAATCGAGGTTTCTAGGGGTTTTGGGAGCTAAGTTTTGAGGGACTGGTCAAACGGAATTGGCAGCAATGGCCTTAAACTTTGCATGAGCGTGCGACGCTCCTCCTGACTTTGGAAGACAGCTTGTTCCATCATGCACGACTGTTTCATTACCATTTTAATCGTTCACCTCTGTCAAATGAATTGGCCGAAATCGCAATGGGCTGCGTTACACCTGAACCTTCCGACCTCTCCAGCCAAGAAGCCGCTGAGAGCGGAACTCATGGCATGGTCGCCGTCGAATGTGCTGCTCTTCTCATGCCTTCTCTGTGGGAGGTCTGCGGAGAGGTTCTCATACGAGCAGCCGACTTCCACCTCATGATCTCAAACCGGAGTTCAACCATGGCACGTGCATTCGTTAAGGTGCATTGTTGGCAAGGAGCATCCCAGGAGGAGAGAGAGGCTGACGGGGGTGAAAGAAAGAAAGGGAAGGGAAGGGAGGGAGGAAAGGAGGAAGAGAATGACAGAGATTTAGAGAGACTGAGACGGAGGCCCATACACAGTGAAGTGGACGGCTTCTGCGCCTCTAAGTCTCCCAGCTCCCTCCACATGTGTGTGCCGGGTGGACTGCGGAGATAATGCAGCTTTTCCGCGACTTGGCCGCAGTGTCAGCTTCTGTTGGACGCCTGATGCCGCCGCTTGATACGGGACTTATCGGTGTCCCGTACGACAGTAAGGTGGTTCTTTGGGCACAAAGCTGAAGAAAGCCCTTGTATTGGAACTAATCTCATCTTAGCAACTTCGGAACGAGCCGAAAGACTTAAGAACCTGGTTGGCCTCGTGACATCTTTAAGCATTCGTTATATGTTGACTGTGGAGTAGCCACGGCATTCGCAAGTTACTCGTAGCAGCTTAACTCATTAGAGTTTTTATTTCCAGCCTTAAAAAATAAGTCGTCTTGTGCTGACTGTTAGCATGCCTTGCTCAGGGGAGGAACCGCGAGTGCCTTTAGTGTTGCATACCCAATACCAATGAAAATATTGGCAGTGCCAGGCAACAATCTGAGTTTTCTTAAATGGGTTATTTGTTCGTGAGACCCCTTTGCATGGATGTAAAATCCAAAAAATCTGCTGCTGCTTCAAACATTACATGAGTGAAACACACATATATAAATATAGACACACACGCGCGCATATATGTAAATGTACATATACTTATATATATTTATACATGTATATATATTCTCCAGTCATCACCAGGTGAGGACAGGACAATAAAGAGAAAAAAACAATTACCTCCCCCTAGGTCTTTACGAGCATCATCAGCGCGGCACGGTGCCAAGTCGCGGAGCTTATGACTCGTCATGTCGAGCTTAACTCCAAAGGCCTCGCCCAGACTAACGTCAGGAAACTTCCGGGTGATGTCATAGAATTCCTGGCACGAGACCAGCCGACGGCTTTTTGCATGCTACTTGGGCCCGAATCCCTGCCGAATGCCCTTCGGTCACGTGACTCCCCGGCCCGCCGCGGACTGGCAGCGATCGGACTCAGCCCAGGTCACAAGGTCCTGACAGGCCTGGATGATGACCTCCGTGCAGCCCCTGGGACAAGGCGTAGAGCTTCCGTCCCTCGAGTGGGACTGCCGGTGAGAAGCAAGCCCACGACACATAAACGTAAACAGACACTAGTTTGAGTAACATGTCTTTCAAAATAATAAACATCGTCTATCTATCCCATCTGTCAATCCATCTGTACCTCGGCCTTCCTTGGGCATCCCCAAGAAAACTTTTTGAGTTTAACACTGAATCGTGGAAAATGAGCGCCGGAGTTGTTTTCAGTACGTAGGTGAATGCGTACATGAGTAGTCCAACTGATTTAACAAACTTCACTGCCACCCGGTGGGGGTGCGGGACGTCGTGCGCGATACATATCACCAGCTCCAGCCTCTCGGCGGCTCGCGAACGGTCATTGCTGCATTCATCTGACACCAGAGTTTCTGCATTCTGGGGCAAACGTGGCCGGGGTTGCCCGAGAGTTAAGTAAAATTATCTCGCTTGAGAGCTTTCTTCCTTCTTCTAAATTATCTTCCTTGAGAGCTATCTTCCTTGAAGGCTGCTACCTACGCAGTGCCCCCCCCCCCCCACCTCCCTGATGACGCCCCTGGGTGAGGGGCATGCGTACGCAGCACGTAGCCTGCGCAGTGCCGCCAACCGAGATACCACCGCAGGTTTCCGAGTGGAAGACGCAATTTCCGAAAAGCGACGGTTTCACAAAATGAAAGTCAGCAGCGCAGGCCAAACACGGCGGCGACAAAAGGTCCCGAACTTCTCCTCGAGCGTTATCTCGTTAAGCAGGAAGTTTCAACTCATCAGTGATCTACTGCGCCAGCGGGGATGACTAGGCGCTGGCATTACGCACATGCATCACACTCTGACTCCTGAAAAGGGTTTTAGCAACTTCTCAGCCTGAAATGTTGTCTTTCAGACTCGTGACTAGTTGCGACTTTCAACAACGAACAGCGAGGAGTGCACAGAACTTGTGCCCCTTCCCATACAATCTAGCAGATGCAGGTTTTTGTATTCAGCCGTGTCGGCATTCAACGCGTTGCCGCCCGAGGTGCGGAGCCTTCCAGTACCGCATTTTAGGCGTGCTCTTAAAAACCGTCTCCTGCTGAGCCAGCGTGCACCAAACTGACTGTCTTTTATTATCGTCATCACCCACCTAGACGGGTCATTTTACATTTTCGTTTGATGTATGCGACTGACTATGGGTGGACCCGAAAGTGTTTGATGTTACTTTTCCCCGGTTTCATATTGTCTCTAGGTTCGGAATAGCCATCTTGTAGACGGATGAGCTTTTCGCAGTACAATAAATAAATAAATAAATAAATAAATAAATAAACAACCATGGCCAAAGATAACAGCGAAATCCTCTTACTATGCCAAATATGGGGCGAATGGGCGTTTGGCACCATATCAAAATGCACATTTACAATAAAGACCTGGCATTGGGAACAAAACGCCAATCTTGTCACAGTGTCATGAGGATGGTGTATGTCTTTGCCGTGAGCGTTCCCTCCCTGTGAAGGCCGCCATGCGCCGGACAGAGGACAAGATTCTTCAGGCGAGGAGGACAACATGATTAATTAAAGTTCATTATCTAATTAAATCATTTAATTAAAGTTTAGTATTACTGTTCGTGCGCCAGATTCGTAGCGAGTATAATCCAAGCGGAAGTTGCCTGGGGAATATGGCGCGTGCGACTAGCGTAATGACGAATATTCATCGCCGCGATCAGGAGATCGCTTCGCCGGGCAATTTCCGCACTCAGCTTTCGCCAGCGTGAACTAGTGCTTTCAAGTTGCGCTAGGTCGGGTAATGCTCTGCTGCTCGAACACGACACGAGATCCAGCAGAGCAAAGCCGTTCCATCCTGTCTCATGGGTTTGGGTGCAGTCGTTAGCGCGCTCTCCAACATGCAGACGAAATCCGGCGGCTCGTTTGGCTCAGCTGGTGATGGTCATATCATTACCGTACATTTATGGGGCCCGTGTATGCGCTTTACGTGGACCGACCCGGTACAACGCAGCGCACTCTATGCGAGCAGGCTGCACTGAACTACGTTGGCCCGCGAGCGCCTGGTTCAATGGCCCAATCTGCTACCCGGCCGGAACGATGGGCTGAAAGCTCACCTTATAAGCTGGCCGATTTCAGCAGATCATCACGGGGCCATTGCTCCCCCCAGCCGTCCGTCGAGTCAAGGTCTGGGCGTGGGAAGACGTGCGTGACCGTCAGACATCGAAATCGAAGCTCGGCAGGCCCCAGACAGACATACCGCCCGCCGGTGGGGGCGGAAGGGCTGAAGAGTCGGCTCCCGGGGCACGGAACCGCCGCAGGCTCCTGCTACCAGGCGCCGAGCCCTTGAGCAGGGTCCGGCCCTGGTCCCTGGCGGCGCCTCCCGCGCCGCTGACGGCGACGTCACTGACTCTGCCGGCGCCTGACGTCGGATTCGCCGCGCGCGGTCCTCGGGCGCGACCTGAGGGTCCTGTTTCGGGTCGCAGGGTTTGGGGGAAGCAGAGAGCGGGAGGAGCACGCGAGCACGCAGCGGGGTGTGCCGCCGTCGGCGTCGGTCGCGCAGAGCACACAGTCGCCTCGCTCGCCCCCGCGTTGGCACTGCCGGCACACATCGATTTCTCATGAGCTATCTCGCCGGCCGATAAAATGGGCCCGAAGTGCGTCAACGAGATTAGCCTGGCCAGGGGTGGCCGACCCGCCTGACACGCCGCCGGCGGTCTGCAGCGGTGACCGACGCTCGTCGGTACTTGAAGGATAACAAGAATGATCGTCTGAAGCGCCATTGGGCTACTTCGTGTTTCATTTGGTTAGTGTGAGTGCATGGGCGGCAGGGGAATACACGGCTGTCTCGCCCAATACTGCAGGATATTGTACGGCGATGATCCAGTTAGTAATCTTCTCAGATAATGAATCGGCGACCGCAACCGGCGGACGATGCAGGAGATCCGGGTTTGGCAGCCTGTTCGTTGGGGAACCCGGATCCAACGTTTGATTTACGATGCTTCGATCGGACGTCGCCTGCTGAGAGCTGCGAATCAGGGTCAGGGGCATTCTTTTCAACAGTGCGCTCTTTTTCAACGGGCAGTACCTTTCGAAACGACAGGAGAAAGTCCGATAACGAGCGGACAAATGCCGACCGTTTAGGTGTATGCAGAATGCAGGGTAACAAGATAAGGCAAACAAAATCCGAGGAAATGGCGTCTGCGGCTGACAAGGTTACAATGAAGTCTGACTTGGCCCCGTCAGCAGGTCCGTTGGAATCACCAGTGGCCTCAGCCGAGTAGGTGCTAGTCGTCCCTTCCGATGAAGCTGGCTAAGGTGTCCGTCTCCCACACCCGCTTCCGGCGGCGTGGGAAGGTCTTACCTTCCCGAGCCTTTATCTCGATCCCCAGCAGCGCAGGCTGTACGACCAAACGCAGCTGCGTTTTCGTAACAAGAAACGGTGCCGGAGTCCGCAGGGTCATCTGGTTCGGGCCATTCAGACCAACTGGTTCAGACCGGACCGCCCGCATCAGCTGACGCTGGAGGTCAAGAGCAGGTAAGGGGCACGGTGTTCCATCTCCAGACGACCCCACATTTACCGCAGCTCACCGACATGAGCTTCTTCATACGCGTGCTGACCCCTTTCTGAGCGCATATATTTTCGAAACCACGTATTTTTAGGCTCATCATACCCCTTGTGTAGCAAATATCAGAGCCGCCATACTGCAGAGTTTCCGCCTGCAGTTCCGTTCCGTTTCCAGTTCAGACATCAATGATTCATATAATTTAGCCCACCTGCTGAATTTAGAGGCGGCTTACGATTACGTCTCGTGCGGTCTCCGGTTCTGCCGAGCTGATCCTCGGACACGTGATTTTCTGGCCAGTACAGCATTCTCCGCCGTGCACTGCTCAAGGCCGAGGGTGTCAAACCAGAAAGCCTGCACTCCTCCCCCTCCACGCTTCCCCGGGCGTCATGTAAACCCAGCTGATCCAGTCACGGAGACTCGACGGCCGCTGCCAGTTATCGTAGTGCGGAACACGACTTTGCTCTGGGATTTGAGTTAGCTGGATCAAAGAACATCGCACCAGCGCTCTTGACTCGCCTCGTCTTCACAGAACCTTCCAGCACTCCCCTGTGTGTTGGACTTCCTTTGCGAAGATTCTGATGTGGATCCGAATCAGACAAACTGCGAGGCAGAAATGAGAAATTAGCATGTTTCCTCTTCTTCCTTTCGAGGCATGTCGCATGCATTTGCATGAGCTGGACACCATGTGATTGTTTTTTTTTTAATTCCGTTCATGGCAAAAACAAAATGCGATGGCAGGATTTCCAGTTTTTGATAATGGGAAAGATCCAGTTTTATCTGGTGTTTTGAACTGAGATAATACGTAGCTTGTGCTAATGGGGTCGATTTAAAACATAAAGTGTCCCATAATTCTACGTTTGTTTGGTTTCAAGGAAATTTCTGCAATTTTTCTTGTCTCATTTATTTTTGTCCAGTTGCATCTGTTACGTGACGTCAGAACCGAGCTCAGGCCAATGAACCAAGAGAGCTGAAGAGACTAAGCACGAGACCTGTGTTGTGCCATCGTCAGTGGGTGGCGTTAAACAGCGTTTTCGATTGATCAGCATCTTTGATGCTTGTAGGTTTTTTATCAGAAAAATGGGTGCTTACTGAGACATTTTGTACGAGCACTCTTTTTGGGAACCCACCACGGTGGAATATTCCTTTTAACCCAGGGACTGAACTCCACGCCTGAGAGCATCAGCTCGACTCACGTTGACCAGTTGGACAAGGGCTCCTAGGATGACATATGAGACATGACATATAGGATGACATATCTGTCGGGGACGGGGCGCCCACAGAGCCGACGCTGGCACCCACAGATACTGTCACCTCGCGTGCGTAAATGCTTGGAAAAACCTGGAAAGAGAGGCCTGTCGACGCTGTTACAGTGCCTCTCGTTTTGGCCTCGAGCTTCTAGACAAAACAATGCGTGCCAGCCCTGTCAGGCGGTCGCATGAAGGCCTGCAAAACTCCACCATACCAGATTGGCCGGCCCATGCTGCACATGTTCTCCGCAACTTGTCCTTTGCGCGTTTCTGCTCGTGCGGAAGATACGGTCTTCTCGGTACAAGCAATGCAACGGCTCCTGCTGACGAAGACGAGTTGCTGCAAAAAGGTGTCTCGCTGCAAAAAGGTGTGGCTGTAGTGCGAGCGTCACTGTATTCTCGCATCTTCACGACGCTCCCGTCATTTACCTTCGCTCACGCGCACGACTCATGGGACAATAAGCAATATATGGGGTCTTCTCATTTCTGGCAATATCTGTCCAGTACCTTTTGATGGACCTTGAAATCATGCTGAAGATGCACAAGTCATATTATATCTTTTATTCCGTTCATTCCCGGATGTCTCGGTTGGTTGAGAAGTGCGCTCCATGCTATGAGATATTTCGTCATTCGTGCATGGACTGCATTGTGTTGTAAGGCATCGGGAATTCCACTCTTGTAAAGGAAAACGTGTGACATTTTTTGCCAAGGCAAAAACTCCCAGATCACAGCTATGAAAAGTCAGATGAGGTTCTAGTTGGCGCAGTCACACGCGCACACACAAGTCAGTCGATGAGAAGAAGCAGTATGGGAAACATGAACAGATCAAAAACATAAAAATGGAGCAATGACGAGCAGCAGTCACGTGATAATCAATGAAAGCCGTTCCCATCCATGAAGAGCCGTTTCAGGGAAGTCTTAAAACGTCTAGGTGAAAGATCGGTCATACCACGAGGTAAATGGTTGAGGCCCGTCACAGCACGGTGAGCACAGCGCCGCTTGCCGGACTCTGATCTCGAGTGGACCAGGTGGAAGAGCTGGTCCTGGCGCGTACTGCGGCTACGCATGGCTGCGGAGAAACATTTCAGCACCTCAGTTCGGCTGGCCGCCAGGTGGTACTCTGTGCGCCAGGTCAGATGACACTGCACGCACTTCCGAATTAGCGTTGCCTTTTTGCGTAGGCCATCTTTATCTATGTACATTACACTTGCAAGTACTGTTGTTCACAATCGCGTCTGATTGCGGCGACAGAATTCGGTGGCATTGGTTAAAGATACCCGGGGTCGACTGCTGGAAGGACATCGACCTAAGCGTGCCACATGAAATCTTTGCACACAAGTCTCATATCTGAAGCACGGCGTGCGGCGTGCGTGTTTTTCGCTCGGGCTTCTTCACCGCTCCACCTATACGTGACGTTCTTTTTTATCTGCCCTGAGGCGGTGCTTTTCCGAGTTTAAACCTCCAGATGACATGACACGTAGAACACTGCACTGGAGACAAAGGACTGGTCTATTTGCTTCGGAACGAAGTGCTCTTTTCACCCTTGCATGTACGGGTTGATGAAATCCCCTACCCCTGATGTTTTCCGCTCAGAATGAATGCTCAGAATCAGATGCCCCAGAATGACTGCTCCGATCGGTCTGAAATATTGCAGATCTGTCGAGTTCTAAGCCGTTTTACATATTCTTAGAAAATTTAACGTCAGTACTTTGACAGGTCACTGGCCCACGACCGCTTTCTCGAGAAAACGTCATAGAAGAATGACGTCATGACAACAGGCCTTCATCGGATGGCAGGCGGTTTCACCCGGCATTCGTTGGCATTGGCATGGCACCTACGTCACTCGCTGGGGAAGGGTATTTTCGCTCCCCTCATCTAACTTTGTAAGTAATGGACCGATCGAAAGGTTTCAGCTTGCAAACGATGGCCCTCAACTACAGCTTTCAGAAAACGCTTTTTTTGGTGCTTAAGGTCACAGTTGACGTTACAGGGAAGATCAAATTGTAAAAAACGAGTGCTTCCGCTCGAACCGCGGTCACCGCGGATATTCAAAAGTCAGAAGCGTAATTCATCGCATGGAATTGCTCCAAAACCTTACAAAAATGTTGCCCAAAAAGATAAGAGGAAAGAGAAATGGTTCAAGGTCACAGGCGAGGCTTAAGGTTGTTTTCAATGTCAAAACCAACTTTTCATGAAAAATGGCTTCAAATGCCACGAAACTGTTACGTGTACCATTAGGTGGGAAAACAGCCTCCGTATGTGAATTAGCGCTTTCAGTTAGGGATGCACCGGATCGGGGTTTTTGTGATCCGGCCGGATACCGGATATGCCGGATCGGGGTGCCGGATATCCGGCCGGATACCGGATATCATGCTTACGTGTTTTTATTTACTATTTCTATCGAAAGAATGGAACCGAAAAGACTGAACAAGGAAAAGAAAATGTGGGAAAATGAAAAAAATAGTGAAAAATGTCGACAGTTTGTGAGTCATCCCCTAGTGCATAAACTCACTGTGAGGTTTCCTCAGGTTTCCTTGTAATCAATAAATAGATGAACAAAGAACACAACAATAATAGCGGAGCTCACCATCTCCCACTGCAGGCAAAGGTATTGGTGTAGCCACGATTCAGAAATGGGGGGGGGGGACAAGCTGGCTGCAGTCCACCAAGAACATAAAGGGCGAGGGGTACGAATAACTTTTTGGCGTTGCATGACAACTTACGGTTGAATGTCCTTTTGTTGGATTTCAAAGTGCGAGAAATAGTGTCTCCAGTGGGAACTTCCTACTTGATACCTTAAATTTAGGGGGACAAATCGCCACTTCTGGAAAACCGCAGGGGGACATGGGCACCCATAGGCAAAGGTTTCAGAATACGCAGAATACCATTACAGCGCCTTCGTAGAACTAGAATACCTGACTTGACAAGCCTTCTTCACGATGGCTAAAGTATGCCTCTCGAAGTAACGGGTGGGTACTAAGAAATGAAGAAATGAAAACTCTTTAGCTATAGATATTTCTTAACCATTACAGGTTTTATCACTGGCATTTGCCTCATGCATGCTAACCACTGTCGGCCTTAAAATCGTGCAAAAATGTGTGAGGAATTTGAATTTATTTGCAGTCAGGAGGCAATATCAAAGCAAGGTGACAGATAGATTGTCGCGAGACTTGCCCGTGAGAACCCGGAACGGCCCAAATCATTTATCTGGAGGCACTATGAACCCTTTGGGACCCACGAGCGACTGTTAACAGAACGCTGGCAACCCTCTAGAGTCGTGGTAATGTTTCCCATGTTGGCAATCACCACCAAACAACCAGACTCAGCATTAACCCGCGCAGTGGAAGGAGGTTTCGCACTAAGGCGCACTGGAAGGGGGGTCTTAAAGTGCCCCCTCCGATCTCGGCAATAGAAAGAGCTAGAAACATGAAATCCTATGGAAAGGGTGGGGCTATGACAATTTACATTGTGTGCAATTTTCATGACTCTAGGTTGATATCTTCAAGGTCAAATAGGGTAAAAAAGGCCAACTTTGGACACTTTCTCGGCCCGCACAGGCCATTCCGTACAACTTTTCGAACGAAACGGGGAGTTTGTTGGGCCTTTAAAACTTAGAATACAGCTTCCATTTATTTGGCGTCTTGATTGGGAATTTTGGGTCGAGGTCATGTCAGGTCACTGACCTATGGCGTCATTTTTTCATCTTTTCCAGATCAGATTTCGACTCTGGTATATATGTATGCGTATCCACGTGCGCACACGTGTCTTTATTAGGGTCTTTGAACGCATATTTCATACAAATCGACATGTCGCAGAACAGATCTGGGACAGGTTACAAGATATCTGGCCTTGACATTTAACCCTATTCCCGGAGGGCTAGACGGTATGGTCGATTCCCGGCAGGGGGGGGGGGGCGGATTCGGCCCCCCCTGAGATCTCGAGAACTACTCGTCCGATTTCATCGCAACAAACGGCAATCGATGCGCCGTGACGTGAACTACATTTTTATAAAAAGAAATTTTTTCAAAATTTTAAAATTTGTGGATACAGGGGGCAAAAAGGTCAAAATGGGGGGTACTTTTGGACTTCTTATAACTCCTTTGTTTATTGACCGATTTCGATGAAACTGGCATCAATCGAGAGATTATGGATAGGGCTTTTACCATGGGTCCGCAAATCTGAAATTTTGAGAAAATTCATGGCCGTTTGCAGGGTTTCAAAAATAGGAGGATTAGTTTTGTAACAACTGAATGAACAAAAGAGGCAAACACCCTTTTTTGGCTTCTGCTAGTCATTTTATACTAAAGAATTACAAATCGCATTACAATGTTTGTATAATGTTAGCATAGGCGGTGCCAGGGACATGAAAAAGGGGGAACTGTCACGGTCACACGTTTCTCAGATCAACTTGTGACCTTTGACCTTAAATGACCTCCAGTGACCTTGGGGTCACCTGGAATGATATCCTGTGCATTTAATATTATCTGTCAACGTTTCCAATCATTTGAATTGACTCTATTTCAAAAATTTCATTTTATGGCTATTGCGATATAGGGTACGCGCACTGACATTTTAGGTCATATCTCCGTGACCGAACCTGATATCAAGCTGAAACTTGGTACACAAGTAGAGGGAACCCTTGTACGTCATATATATTCCGGGTTCGGCATTTGAAAAAATGGCGCCGAAATTATAGCGAAAAAACAAATTTTGACTTTTGACCTTGACCTGACTTTGTAAAATGATCTCAGACAAACAAAAGTTCATCCACACATTGCCCAACTATCTAGCTATACATCCATATAAAGTTTTAAGTTCTATCTTAAAAACTCTGTTTTTGGCAGACGTTTTCCTTTTACCCTCAACATGGCCAAAAATGGCATGAAGTGCCTCCCAAAAACGTTGCCTGGCTCCGCCCCTGAGCAAAATAGAATTTTGAAATTTTGTCACGGCACGTAGAAAAAATAGCTAGGAAAAGACACCAAGTTTCGTGAAGTTGCGTTAAAAAGCCTAGAATTGGCAAGGAAAAAACCCGAGGGGGGAGGATTCCGCCCCCCCCTGCCGGGAATAGGGTTAACGACCTTGACCTTCACTGATCTTGGTATATGTAAGCGTATCAGTGTGAGCACACGTGTTTTTATTGGGGCTTTGAATGCATATGTCATACAAACTGACATGTTGCAAAGCAAATCTGGATCAGGTCACAAGCTGTTTGACCTTGACCTTTGATGACCTTTATCCTTATTGACCCTGGCTGTGGTCTTGGTACGTCCATCACTTATGCCCGAATGACATTCGCTTAACTGCGTTCAAACGGTATTCTTAAGCAGAACGCTAGTTCCTTCACAAAGTTCCCACTTGTCAGCGACAACCGTCGTTTTCGTTATGTTTGCGTGACTTCAAATGCTTGAAACTTCAAAAATTTCCGGCCGATTTCCAATTTTTCTACGTCATTCGACGAGTTATTTAATTGCCATAAATGTCACAAAGTAACAGCAACCAGTTTCCATTCGTTCTCGAGATATTCAAGAAAAACGGGTGGGAGGAGCACAAAAAGACCCCCTTCCAGTGCGCGTGTTAAAAGACAGCTGCAGCTCATTCGAGCTGTAAAAACAGCGGGTGTCATAACGCGTTCTGGCTTGAAGGCTTGGAATCTCTAGAGCGTACGTGACAAAAAATATTGGTGGCAAACAAGGTTCGGTACCGAAAGAGCAAGAGGTCACTCCAGGTCACCCAAAAACAAGAGGTCGCTCAAAAGACCCGCATCCGGAAACTGTCGCGCGGATCATATGAAATCGGAATGAATGTGGCATCGCCATGGACGACGAAAGCTACTTCACCTATCACGAGAGGCATTTGCCAGGAAACCGTGCGTACTCTGTTGGAGCACGTGGAGACTGTCCAGCAGAAGTACAGCTGAGGCAAGAGAGCACGTTTCCCCGTAATCTTTTTTCGTGTGACCCGCCATCTCTCCAAGGGGTGTGACAAGTCCAGTTATCATGCCGAGCATGAGTAATGTTGATGGCAACGTGTACCGTGAGAAGTGCATAGGAGATGTGCTCATCCCATATTTGGATGAGGACTGTTTCGACAGGGACATGTTGCTCTGGCCAAACTTGGCCAGCGCTCATTATGCGAAGAAAACGCTCAAGTTGCTGGAAGAGGCCAGAGTGCCGATGGAGTGCGTGACAGCAATCCCCCTATGTGCCCCATGTGTGTCCTACTGAGGACATTTGGAGCATCATTAAGCAGAGAATGTTTCAGGGAAATTGGTACGCAACACCCAAAGTTGCCCTAAAGCGCTGGATGAACCAGGTGATCGCTGTTCTGGACCCACAGGTACCGCAGGTACCGTTCTGGACCCATATGTACCGCGTAAAATGCTGGTGCGCTTGCCCAGGCACTTGCGTGTTGCCGACAGATGACAGGAGATGGAGATGACCCATTAGGCAAGAACTGACTGCAACGTCTATGACTACATTTCTGCAAAGTTTAATGTTCATACAGTAATAAATGTGCTTACGGTATGACATTAAATACTGTCTCATTTCCCTGTGCCCACATGTTATATTTTCTCTTAACGCAGTGTGTCAGAGAATTTGAGAAAGATAAGAAATATTTGGAAAAAGGAAGGTATAAATCATAAGATGGGATGCTGACCGCATGCTGGCTATTGTTTCACAGCTCTGAACTTAAGTCCCGTTGTGCAAAATATGTCCGTACCCTCCCGGACCAGTACAGAAAAGTATTGGTTCCAAGGTCTCCAGATCGATCTGCAACTGCCAATTACATCGGCAATCTAATACAACAAGCCACGTTTCTCCTGAAACGGTTTTGGACGCAGACATTAGAGTAACGACTTGGTCGTACACTGGGAGGTTAAGTATCCGGCAATATCCGGCCGGATCACAAAAATATCCGGCCGGATACCGAATACCGGATAATCCCTAATATCCGGCCGGATATCCGGCCGGACCGGATATCCGGTGCATCCCTACTTTCAGTTACCCTATAAACCATATAAATATGATCACATGAAGATAAAATGATTGAATTTAAAAAGGTTTAAGGACAACTTGAGTAAAGCATTCGATGAAGATGACGATATTTATGTGAATTCGGTTGGTCCATTCATATTTCTTTCGTTGCTTGATACTCATAATCAAATTTCTCGAGAGTTTTTCAATTCAGCTAAGACTTAAGCGGGTCAGTTCACGCAATGCTCTACTGTGACCGTTCCTTGCTCCGTTAACTTGCATGACCTTGACCTGAAAATTTCACAGAACATGCATTAGAAGTTCATAGGAAGATACGCACAGCTTCGACTTGATATCTTGAACGGCTTGTAAGTTATTCCACAAAAAAAAAACAGAGAGTTGCCGGGTAAGTGTTTTACGGTACTCATTCACACTAAATCTTGTGAATAGGTGTCCACTACAGTGTCAGTGACTTCCACACTGTGGTCCTTACTTGGCTGAAGGTCATAGTAGGTCAATATAATAGACTGAGGTGAACTTTATCAACCTGTCATCGGCCTCAAAGGAGTCAGTATGTACTCGGAAACGCTCATTTGCATGGAGGCAGTAGTTTGAGTCCATATTCATCCTTAGAAGTTGGTTTGGGTCCATTAAAAGCACCTTGAAGGTTACGTTCCATAGGATCCAATGAAAACCAGAATCGCCTGGCATTGGATTTCATGGAGGTTGCCTGTAAGGTCACTGGTCGATTTAAAATGGTCAAACTGGGTATCACCGTTTACCTAAAAGACCAAACCATACTTTTGTTTTTGTTTCGTCGCTAAATGGTCAGAAGGGGAGAGTCATGCCACCACCATGTCTGCCCTGTCGAAGGTGGCGAAACAGCGAACACTGGCGGGGATTAACATCCGATCGTCGTCCAATTCACGCCAGAAGTCCGTTGAAGAAGATCGAATGCAGTTTTAAATGTGGTAGAATGGTACATTCGCTCATCCTGGCGCAACCGCTTCAAAAATATCAACGGCGTTTTCCAAGTTTCCCTATCACTGAGTAGAGGCGTACGCACGTTTCGTGGTGGGACACGGAACAATAGCCCTGGGAAGACAGTGAACATTGGGCGGTTCGATGATCTTACAGCCAGTACAATATATATAACACGATACATAACTGCAGCCATTATCATAAAAAACTGAACGCGTTTTTAAAACAGGGCAAAGTGACATTGTTCGTTGTTTTGACCGATGTCCTGTGTTGTTCTTTACTGTTGGTTAGTATAAATGATGCGTGCAATTGTATGACTTGTAGGACATTGTGTTCCAAAAGCCTGCAAAATAATCTGCATGACTGGAACCCCCGCCCATACATAGGTTTTATATCCCATGACGCTAGGCTGAAAATAGCCACAACATATGCGGATTGTCCAAAGCGATGAAATAAACAAATAAACAAATAAACGAATAAATTTGACGTCATTGGGGAAAGGGAACGCCAAGGTTACAAAGATCGTCCTGCGATGCCGCACTGGTGCGACGGATTACCACGAACAGCTTACAAAACCTGCCCAACACATTGGTGTGCTGAAAATTTCCATAGGTTAAGTGCAAAGCAATGTGATGAGGACAACTTAGCTTATATCGTCGTTTGTGCCATTTTGTACATCCTGTGCATGAAGTTGTGCATAGTTCTCCCAAACCAGTAGCATGCGTTTTAATGCATTATACGAATTCTCATGTTTGATTTTATTTTAAGCATGAAAGTAGAAACGAAAATACCAATGAATGTCCTAGTAGCGATAAGCATGCCAAAAACTTTTAACGTCGTTAACTTTCCATTTCAGGTAAAGCATCTTTCCACACAAAGGAAAAAACCAAGCAAAAGAGCCTCCTTGATTTCGTCGCCATGGCCTGCAATCCGGCAAAAGCCAGGCGTCATATTGACCGCAAGGATTATCCACCAGGAATGAAATTCTCTTGTATGTTTACCGTTAGAAAATAATCCCTTTGCTGTCACTCGATCTTTTTAGCCTCTTCACTAGAAATAGTCACAACCAAGGTTGCCGACATTCGCATTTCACGACCGGAGATTCCCTGAAACCGCAGTGCCGCTGACAAGAAAAGAATCTCAGCAGACAAACTGTCCGCTCATTCAAGCCGACTTCAGACTTCGCACAGATTGGTGACATTCATTTTCAGCCGATCAAAGTCGCGGAATTCCTTTTGCAGCTGCAGTTACGCGCGGTTTGTGCAAAAAAAGTGTCAAACATCCATGACGGGTCAAATGGACGTAAGATGTATGATCAGTGCGAGCGCGAGGAATGCTTCTAGAAATTTGGGTTCCCTTTCATGCGGCGCAATCCTCATGCGCAAAGCGATGGGGCACATGCCACTGCAGGGATGCAGAGGGATGTAGGGGATGTGCCTGCCCTACATCCACCACCGATGGAGGCCGGAAAGTTTGTAGTTTTTGAAGCCGCGTCGGCTATAGAACTGGCCGCACAGGCAGCTAAACAATGGACCACTGGACGGAGCTTGTGGGAATTCCGAGCAGTGAGGTAGGCTGAGTTTGCGGAGAACCAGCTAGATGCGGTACGGCGGATTTCGCGTTGCTGTGGCCTGTCCGTCGTAACTTTAGGCCCCGAAAGGAGTCTGGATTGCCCGCTCCAACAAGAGCGAAAGTTGCGGGGACGTTTGAGCCATTGGTCCTCTTTAACGATCACAGCTGGTGGGTGGGACTGATTCGAACTGGTCGGGATGTGAGGTAAGCTAATGATCGTCCACCTCATTGCCTCCGGCTTCCGCAGCTATAGAAGCTAACCAATGTCAACCGGTCCCCTGTTGCCCGCTGGGCTGTGAGGCTGATGGGCTCCTGGGCCCAAGAGTGCACGTTGGCCTGATGACGATTCAGTAGCTCATCATCACGTCTCCTGACTCGGCATAGAACGCAGCGTACAACAGCTTTCAGTGTATTAGTCGTCTAAAAAAATGATGATGGTGAAGACGGTGGTGATGGTGATGATGGTGACGACGGCGACGAACGCCTCGGACGTCGTCCGCGGCATGCCTCCGCGGCCCACCCTGGCCGAATCCTAAGCAAGTTTTCTGCCTCGCATAGCTGAAACCGGCAGAACCGTCCTCCTCACGGCAGGCTTCGCATCCTTGTTTACGGTCCTAATCCGAGATTTCGCTGCGGTCAGCGGCTGGCCCTGAGAACGGGTCAGGCGGCTGCCCGCTGCAGCAGCTCGACGTCTGGCGGAGAGAGGGCTAGCGGAGGGCAGTCTGAGCATCGGGACGGGTTGTGGTGAGAACTCGCGCCAGCTCGGCCCTCTCCCACGCTGTGGAATGGCTCAGGACAGGGTCAAAAACCTCACACCAGCCGGACGACACGAAAACGGGCGAAACGGATTCTGAACGCTGATAAGGTGTTTCTTGATAACAAAATGGTTGGGTAGTTCATGCACTTCCCCAAGGTTCTGTACATGGATTCCTGGCAGCATTTCTAAGTAATGAGGTCTGTTTCGTAGAATGAAACTATGAGTGGGACTTAGTAACATATTTTAGAAAACATTTCTTAGAATGCGACGACTCAAAAACTCCTTTTTTGAAAACTGCGTTAAGAAGGCAAACCCGATGTGACATCTTCATTCCTCGCAAAGGCCAAAGCTAAGTTCAAGCGATGTGATGAACATTCAAATGTCGCCATGCATACCATTCATCATCTACAGTTGACTTCAAGGACAAAGCTTTTCTCGGCAAACTTCACCGATGACAATTCAATGGCTCGTGACCACGTCTCCTGACTCGCCACAGAACGCCGCGTACAACAGCTTTTAATGTATTAGTCTTCTAAACGCCCGCGCTGTCAGGCCATGGGTTTCATCGTTTGTTAACAATGCTCTCTCGGCCGCGTCACACCTTGGCACGAGGAAAATAGCCTGCAGTTAAGTACAAAACAAGACACAATGCCTACAGGGTCGGCCGGACAGGTTCAGCAGGGCCGCGCGCAGAAAAGGGCTCTCGGCACAAGTCCGCGCAGGATCCCAACCACTGACCGCTGCGCGGCCACAGCAACTGATGACGTCACCGCACCGGGCCGCTCGCCACGGCGGCGGGCGATGACGTCACGGCGGCGAGCGACGACGCCACGGTTCGGGAGACGATCGGTGAGGGCACGGTGGATGCATAAATATAACACGAGAATCTAAACAGGACGCAGTGCCTATACGCGGCTATTGGACACACAGCAGCTGTAATCGGCAACGAAACGCAAACGGCAGTGCCTGTCCGGCACGCGTGGACGCCACACAGATCGTGCCATACGAAGCCGGCTGGTTTGTCACGGACACGGGCACGTGGCGACGCGCCGGCCTGGAACGGACTACAGGACAGTCCCGGCAGCAGTGCACAGACTGCCTGGCGTTCACACCACTGACCAAGTCTGGAGCCACGGAGGACCAGTTATGCAGCGTGGAGGCGTGGGCGTCATGGTAACCTGGCGCCAATCACGTGCCATCTAACACTGGGCAACTTTGATAGCCGTAACCCGCTGAGCGAATGCTCCTGGGACCCGAACGAATAACCAACAAATCTTCGACCTGGTACCGCATGGGCATGCTTCTGCCTGTTTTCACATGGATTTACCAACAAACAGACGGTACCTACTGAGGGTAGCTGGTATGGGAAGAGAGGCGGGCGTTTTGGCACTCAGTTAATGGCACATTAAATACTGCTAAAAACGGACCGACACGGCGTCCACTGCGCTGCCGTTCTGGATGACACATTGGCTGCCCTACAAGCATGCGACACAAGAAAATCCCCTGGTAAATGTGTGAGGAAATCTCATCCCATTTTGCACCGCTGAAAATGCTTCTGAACTTTGGATGTCGGCCGCCTCCTTTAATTTTCCACGTGGTCGGCAACAGATAAGTGAACTACTTAGTAAAGCAAATGTAATCTTACTTGGATTGGGCAGCGAAACTTGTTTTGAAATTTTCAAACTGGGATCCCCAACCGTCCATTAAGACGAAAATTCGCATGCACTGCGGGCAGTTCTAATTCCAAGTCGCTCATACATCACTGAAGAACGGCTAGTAACAATATTCACAATTAATACATCAGTACATGCTTCACACAAGATAAAATCAGGAGTCAATAGGACCACAGTACATGATATTTAAGGAAGTCGCTAAACGTGGAACACGCGCACTTGAGTGAGACCGCGTCTGCCTGGCGTCCACTGACCACCCACAAACAAGCAGACTGGTGCGCCTGAAAGGCTGACAAGACGGCCACATGGCTGAATATTGCCTCGCGTCTGCGCCGACACGCGGCTCCGACGTTCAGAAGACAGCGACAGGGCGTCTGCAGGCCGGCGGCCGGCAGCCGGCGCCTCGCCGCGGGCACGCGGTCTGCTCCCCGGCACCACCCGGCCCCGGTCCGGCCTCGCCCGCGCTCACTGCTTTTTGCTCGCTTCCAGCTCCTCGATGAAATGGCTGTCGACTAGCTCGTAGGCGGCGGAGAAGCCTTTCGAGTGGATGGTGTCGTCCGACTTGAACTGCACCGTCAGCACGTCCCTGGTCGAGATGATCGGAGGCGGCACCTGCGGCAGACGGCGACCGGTCAGAGGCCGCCCGAGGCTCATAACCAACCGACAGCGGGCAGCGGTAAACCCGCCGGCAGGACGGCATACTGGCCATCACATTCAGGCTACCAGGCCGACACAGAAGACGGCTCCAAAAATACCACACGCCAAGCCCATCCACCGCAAACATCTTCTGAGACAACCGCTATCTCCCACACGGCGCCTGAGTTCCAGTGACACCGAAAAAAAAACTCGCCAATGCCGCTAGAGCAGACACCAAGCCCGCGAACCGCTCCGCAGTCCCCTCCACCGCAAACCGGGCCCGCACCTTTCTTCCACCTCACCCACCGGCCCGATCATTTCTGCCCGTCTGCAGACTTTCTGCCGGGCGAGGCCGCGCCGCGGAATGGCGGTTTTTACCCGGTTTTTATCGGTGCTCGGCCGCCGTTCGGCAGCTGGCGGAGATCGTGGGACCCGGATTGTGCAGACCGGTCTGGCAGACGTTCGCTCGGCGCTCCCACAACGGCCGCCAGCCTCTGCCTCGCCGTGAACCCCGGGCCGGTTCACGGTGGACCCGTGACAGATTCACAGGGAAACTTGTGCCGATCAGTCGTGAACTGTTGGCGCGACTTGACTCACAGCGCACTCTTCACTGATCCCGAGTGGGCCCCTGACTGATGCAACGTGAACCTCCGCTCGGTCTGCCGCGGATCGCCGGTTCACACATCGTGAACCGTTGGCCGATTTATCGTGAACCTCTAATAGAGCTGTGGCGAACACTTCGTTAATTCACTGCAAACCCCAACGGCTGAACCGTGAACCGGAAGTTATTCACCTCGAGACCGACATGTATCTGTTGCGAATCACGACTGAACGCCTCTCAACCACTGACAGCCTACTGTCGTCTGCTAATCCGTGAACTACCGCTTCATCCACCCGTAAACGCCCGGACCACTAATGAAGATCTGAACACGAACTACGCTTCAGCCCTTGAAGATCCAAAGTGAACTGCTCAGTGGTCCACCAAGACCTTCCCAGTGCAATACTACGTCCTTCCACTAAAGATTCCTGTTTCATGGAAGGCTTTTGCAGATTTGGGAGTGAAGTTCGACAGCCTGTTTGAACAGGTTTGTTGGATTTGTGTTGCGGACGTGTTGTAGGCATTGTATTCGTGAGCGGTACAATAATGCGGAAGCCGTCATTTCGGAATTATGTCTCCTTTGCATCCCACACTAGCATTCCCTCTACATTCCCCCTTCTATAATTGCATTTTTCTTGCGCTTATAAGCAAAACAATGTTTATATTTGCATCTCATTTTTATCTATAATAAATGACTGCGCTAAGTCGGACATTCTGGACACGTACTGCAAAAACCGGAAACACAGGCTCGATTTACACAGAAGGAAACAGGCAGATCACAAATTCTACTGTGGATCCTTTTTACTGACGATCGACTGGCGATCTTTTTTCAGACGGTTCTGACGAAAACCCGGCGCTCGTCCTCCCACGACAAACACTAGAACTGCGTCATAACTGTCAGTCAGACATCGATCAGGAGTTTTGAAAGCCCGAGCACGACCTGAGCCACAGCCGGCCGCACTGTTCGACGTAAGGAAAGAGGTGATTTAATTTAAATCCGGTTGACGCGGCTACCTGAATGGCACACATACTACTAATATTTCTATCGGCTAAAAGAAACGTCTAAGTTTCGACAGCGTATGCTGGCTGCTGCAGCTCATATGCCATCATAATGGGCTTTCCGGCAAACAAATGAACCAAACACTGTGAGCAACGCATTTGAGTGTTGGGGTACTCCCGTACATTAATTCAGAATGCAATAACGCTTCAAGCTGGCAGAAGCTGCAGGAGAACTACATCGCTAGACCCGTTCAAATCAGCCTGCCACGATGCTAACTGTATCTGTGGGACGCGAACAGCCAGCTCACTTTTGTGCGTGGGTTACCCACAGTTAAAGTTATCCACAGTCAACTCACGCCTGTGAGTGAGCTGTGTGAGACCCGTCTGAGGCTGAGTTTGTGACCATTGTTCTAGCATGTCTGAGGCGGTGTTTGTCGTCACCACTGTACTGTACATACACATATGCATCCTCATCGCACTGAGGCTTTTCCGCACATGGGAAAAAACGATATGAAAAGGACGTCAACACACCTGAACACGATGAAGTCCAACAAGGACTGGAACTAAGGATACGATATCATGGTGTAGGGGTACGCCACCAGGTGCCCAGCTGAGCACTACCGCCAGGGAGCACTGCGCTCAACACCTGCTGAATGGAAGGCAAGGATAGGGATGCGACAAACGAGCCCATTGCCAGGCGCCGCAGCCGTGCCGGCGCTGCGCTCAAGGCAGGGACTCAGCTGAAGGGCAGAGGAGGTTAAGTATTAGAAGTGGAAGGATTACAACTGATCATGGCTAATCAAACACCGCATAGGACAACAGACATTCTGATCCACCTGGGACGGTATCTGTGGCCCTTTGTCTAGCGTGATTACCATGGTATCGACACATAAGGCTCAGAGCGCCTGCCAGTATCTTACTCTGGCTTCTTGGCCACGTTGCATATGTGCTCACGACTGTGTCATTTTCATGTTGCCCCCACAGCGTCCACAGACAGTGCCTGACTAGACTACCACAAAACCCATGTTCTGACACGCACCTCACAACTGACTAGTGAATGTCCTGATTTCTGGCCATTATTTCGAAGCGAAATTCCACGATTCCCGGAACTAAACGGCTGCTGGTCGGTTGGTTGGTTATTGGGGCTTAGGGGCGCACCGACTGCAGGGTCATTCGGCGCCCATAACTTCTTCAAGTAGCTCCATTAAAAAGAGTCACGACGATTAATAAAATCCGACGGCGTAATATAACGCAATTATGTCAAGACAAAAAAGTTACCTACAACAGCATACACAAAGTAAAACACATGTGACTAGTAGCGTGAAAAAACCGCAGAAAAACCGACATCCAATAAAAACCGGAACAACTGTCCCGTCTCTATAAAACGAGACTCGTCACTCAGCAAATCCTGCAAAGTGCGAGGAGACGGCTGCTGGTCACTGCCACCTGACCGGTGTCATTCCCACGTCACTGCCAGGCATGATCCAACCTCGGCACCGAGCGGTTCACTCCCTCAATGGCCGAACGATATTCCGTCCCGATCGCAGACCATTTCTCGTTTTAATCACGTGCTAACCTGATTTCCGCAGTATTTGCGGGCCACGCTGGACGTTTCGTCGTAGCCGTCGAGCACCTTCACGGTGTCGTAGGCGCAGTCCACCTCGTCCTCCAACTCGAATGTCAAAAACCTGCCGACAGATGGCAGACGACGCGCTCAGCGGCAGCAGGAAACGGCTTCTGTAGCTTGAACACATCACAGACACCATCCTGGACACTGTACTTTGATCAGCCACATGCCAGGGTGTTCTGTGTCGATCACAATCAGCTGTTTGAGACGGACCTGTACTCGTACGTCCAGACTGAGGCTGTTTCGGACCGAGCCCGTCACAGATGGCGTGGGAGGGTCGTCTAGGCAAGTAGAGACGCTGTTTGCTCTCAGTTATCGGTCATCTACTGATCTCGCAGGAGTCAACATACCATAAACGTAATGCTCAGGGATGGAAAACATGTAACGGCCAAATCAAAACATCAAAGCAGCCCGTAAACAACTGCTGCGCATATCGCTCTGTTTAAAAAACTAACTACGCTGTATATTTCCAGTTTTCCCTCCAGGAAACGAACGTAATTCCAGCAAGAGCAGAAATCAGCTCAAGTCAGTCGAGAACCAGAACCAGGGGTTTCACCAAGACGTATAAACCACGCCAGAGCCTTCTACTTCATCGCTACGTTAAACAAAACCGCCCCACCGAATTCCAACACGAGCCAGATTCTAGACTGACGAAAGACGGCAGCGAGAACTCATCAACAAATACAGACACCCCGAGTGTATACGTGACGGCGGCGGAGAGGACCCAGCCGGTCTCGGAACCCACCTGAGACGGACATTGTACCCAGGAGGAGCCTCGATCGTCCAGTCACACTCCACCTGGTTGTCGTAGTTTTCGTCGCCGTACTTGGCGTGCGAGTAGAGGTGTTGCACCTTCCACCCGGCGCGGAGGTACCCCCCGCACACTGTCAATGGCAGAGGAGATGTCAGGTTTTGGTGTTTGACAAATGGCGCACTTTAACAAAAGCAGGTAGGTACGTAAGTATATCGTACGATATAGCACGGTTTATCGGGACTATCACACAGTTGTCTTAAGCTCGCAACTCCCCACACCCGTCCTACCCAGGTGTGAACAGATCCTAGTTCGGTCATGACCTGACCCCCCGACCACTATCTGATCTGATCTGATCTGACCTGACCTGACCTGACCTGACCTGGCCTGGACTCTACTCCGTGCTGAGATGGCCTGGCCGGGCCAGATCCAGCCTGACTCGACCAGGCAGTGAATTCCAGTGACTTGAAATAGCCCAATTCCGGCCAACCGTCCGGTGACATGGCCTGGACCCTGCAACCTCTGACCTCGGCTGAATCGATCCGACCTGACCTGGCCCGACCTGACCTGACCTGAGCCGGGCCGGCCGCCAGCTGACCTGTGCTGTGGGTACCGATGAAGCCCTTGCGCTGGACACTGCCGTCCGATGTGAACGTCATGTACATCTCGTTCCCGGAGGCTATGGTTGCTGAGGGTGCCTTGGCGCCGCAAAACCTGAGGACAACGGTCGCAGCCACCTGCTGAGCCGCACAGCAGCACACACAGCACCACACCACACAGCACAGCCACAGCACGGCAACCGACACAACACAGCACGACACAGGACATTGTGTCACGGCAGCAGACGCATATCACAGCACAGCGCGGCACAGCACGGCACTGCAGCCGGCACAGCACCACGCCACACAGAACACCAGCAGCACAGCAGCAGATCCAGCACAGCACCACTCAGAACAGCAGCCAGCGCCGCACGACATCACAGAGAACAGCACGGTACAACAGCAGACACAGCGCCACACCGTACAAAAGAGCACGGCGCAACAGCAGACACAGCACCACACCACACAAAACAGCACGGCGCAGCAGCACGTAGAGACCCAGCCACAAAACACGACAGTGTCACGACAGCAGACGCACAGCACGGCACAACATGGCACATAACGGCACATTAGCAGACACAGCATGGCACAGCACAGTGCGGCAGCCAGATAGCACAGCACAGAACGGCATAGCAGAGCTAGACGCAACGAAGCCGGATACTGTGCCAGGGACAACCACGCCTCCAGCATAGTTCAACTCAGCTAGGCAACAGAATATCAGATTGACGAAGAGAAGAAAAGATGTGAAGAAAACTGGCCAACACAAGCGGGATACCCTGACGCGCAGCCGCAGCCGCATAATGGCGACGGTAATGTGCAGCCCGCGGCCCAGCAACAGAAACGCATAAAACCGACTGGCTGTTCCGTGCGAAAGTAGGAACCGCAGACGTACAAACCGTTCAAGGAGTATGGCTGTCACCGAGTACAACTGGAAATATCGCGGTCAAGAACTCAATATCAGTGTCCATGCTTCCCTGATCAAATTTAATTACGGAAAACAAAAACGGAACACAGGCAGAGGACTACACACCATCCTGCAGCCAACATTTTACACGTCCACATAGCCAGATACAAAACAGCTACATCTGGTAAACGGTTACCACGGCCACATGCTGCAAAACCTACCAGTGTTTTTTTCAACAGCATTCTCTGATGCCTAGACAAATAAGTACACCAAAGTGACGAGCTCCTTTGTCCACAATTCAGACACGCGTTCTCATGGCAGAGAGGCCATAGTGCTCTTTGTCACGGCCCTAGGGCCAGGTCCGCTATTCCATGCTTTGCTCCGTTCCCCTGCCCCCCACTGCGGCGAACTGGCACAGCACTCACGTGCCCAGCAGCTTGCTGTCGGTCGAGTCGCCGTCGTACACCGAGATGTGGTCGTACGTGCACTCCTGATGGTGCTCCAGGTCAAACTCGTTGAACACCTGCCGACAGAGGCCTCTGCTGACGACTGGGCTGAACGGGGCAGCCGGCTCTGGACAGTCCCGGCAGAGAAGACTGACGGCTGGGGCCCGGCTAAACGTCACGAAATGAAACGAGAACGGAGCCAAACATGGACACGAAAAAAGCACGGCAAATGTACAGAACGCTGGACGAGAGAGACCGGAAAATGGCGACCATCGTTAACCATTGCCAAGCGTTCAGATTCTGAGCCTGGTACAATAACAAAGACAACGAACAAAAATGTCAGCACCCTTGTACTTTTCACGCCACACGGGTTTCCACCGTCTGGAACGTTTCACCGACGCTTTACACCTGCGGCAAGACGCAACAAACCGCGTAATTTACCCACCGACACACAGTGGACTGATGAGAAACCTTGACGCAGGCCAACCGGAACAACCAACGACCCCCCGGTCAAGGTCAAAGGTCAGAGGTCAAGGCCGTCCTCGTACCAGTCTTATCCTGTGTCCGGGCGTGGTACTGAAGTGCCAGACGCAGTTCTTCTTGCCTGGGTAGGCGTCCGGGTAGTTCGGGCTTGACACCTCTCCGAACGGCGCCACGATGTCGTGCTTGCACCTGGGAACAGGCCCGGCTGGCGCGTGAGAAGGGTCGGCGATCTGCTGACGACGGGAATACCAGCGGTGAGCGACGAGCGTGGTCGCTAAAAGGAACTGTTTATGAACAAGCGTCGCCGCAGCTTTCTGAAGGGCGAATATAGTCCAATCTAGAAGTAATGGAGTGTCGAAATTATGGCAGCATTTACCAAAGAAATGTGTTATAGGCGCCGAGTACCGTGTACAGCAATAAGTTTAAGAGGGCCTTATTAGACATTGTTTCAAAAGTACCAAAAATGGAAATTAACCTTACGTTTAACAGCACAAGCTACGGACTGGAGATACGACGACTGTGGCGGCTGCGGACTTAGGTTATTTTGTAACTGCTGCAGCGCGTCAGCTATAAATCTGCCCACTCAGCTATGCATTGGGCCATGTTTCGCCACAGACTAACTGCCAGCAAACCACCGGCCGACAGCAGGTTTGGGGAGGAAAGTTTCGTGCCAAGTTGCGGCCATATGTTGGTGGCGGACTTCTAAACTAGGACAGCTATAAGTGCTTACGCCTACAAATGACACCATCGCTCCAAAGAAGGCATGAAATAAAACAACTCTGTCTGGTTTCTGAAGATGCATGGCGGTGAAAGACAAATGAATGTGTCTGGAAAACTAGCGCCGGAGCTTGCCGTTAAACAAATTAAAAAAAATTCAGTAGCAGCGTTGTTTGGTGGCGACAGGTTCAGAGATTAATACCTGGGGAGCGAAATCAAGCGAAAAGTTCCAAAACACCGTCCAAGTCGTACATGGCCAATACTGAAAACAACGAATCCACAGACAACAGAACATTTCGTAACAGGGATAATGGAGTGGATGCAAAGGGTAATCTAAACGTGGGCCTGAAATTCCGATAACCTGACTACAACGTGCGTTTTTTCCCTAAAAATAAAACAAATGTGTTTCTGAACAACAGGCGCATGTTTAAGAAGCCAAACCGCACAATTCCCACTGTATTTTGTCTTCCTTCAAAACGTCACCACATCCAGCCCAAATCCGCCTGTCCTCCGGACCGTGTCCGTTGGAGCACCGCGGCAGGAGAACGCCTCGTCTGCCCGTGACGTGTTCCCACCGGCGGCGGCCGGTCCCGCCGTCACCGCGGGCCGTCCCTCAGCCTGACGGCGCGGCTCCGGGCCGCCGGCCGGCGCCCGTACCGCCGGCGCCGGCGGCGGCCACAGCGCAGGGACGGGCCGACGGCGCCGCGCTGCCCGCCCAGGACTGTGGTGACCACGCGACAGGCGTCCCCTGCCAGCGGTGGAGAAATCTCCGCTCTTCTCGGGAGCGTGTGCGCGTCTGTATGGATCTGCATGTGTCTGTATATGTGCGTGTGTGTGCGTGATCGTGTGTGTATGCGAGAGAGAGAGAGAGAGAGAGAGAGAGAGAGAGAGAGAGAGAGAGAGAGAGAGAGAGAGAGAGAGAGAGAGAGAGAGAGAGAGAGAGAGAGAGAGAGAGAGAGAGAGAGAGAGAGAGAGAGAGAGAGAGAGAGAGAGAGAGAGAGAGAGAGAGAGAGAGAGAGAGAGAGAGAGAGAGAGAGAGAGAGAGAGAGAGAGAGAGAGAGAGAGAGAGACTAGAACGGTTTTACGCCAATCGCAAAGCACGCGAATGTCTACTCTCACAATGAGAGTACTAAGCCTGACACCGCCACCGGCCGACGGCGACCGGACCGACCCTCACCCGCCCTCCTTGCAGTCGTGGCCGTTGTCGTGGAGCGTGAAGCCGTTCTCGCAGAAGCACATGTACGAGCCGATCGTGTTGACGCAACGGTGGCGACACCCGCCGTTGTCCGTCGAGCACTCGTCCTTGTCTGGCGGAGAGTCCAGAGCGGGCGGGCCACTGAGCGCTCGTGACCTCACGATGACCTACTCACCAGGTCATCATCGACAGTTTTACCGTACGTATCGGAGTCCATACGTCAAGGACGTGGTTAAGGCTAAAAGTGTTGACGTTCGACGACCACTGGAGCCGACCGCAGCTTTCAATGGCCCGGCAATCGTGGAACAAATGTTTACGAACACCATGCAAACAGGTGCGCACCACACGTCATATGAGAATCGTGGCTCGCTGCCCGCGCTCTCACCGTATCGGGCGTGATTCAGTCACAGTCGGCTAGTTCTCGTCCAGACGCGGGCGCCGTGCGGCGGCCCACAGACCAGCACTCCAGCAACAGTCCACCATTAACGCCACATGAGTCCGCCAATAACGCTACACCTGTCCGTCATTAACGCCACAACAATCTACCATCATCACCACACGAGTCCGTCATTAACGCTACAATAGTCTGCCATTAGCGTTACAACAGTCCACCATTAACGCCACATCGACCCACCATTAGCACAACAGCCCACCATTAATGTTACATCAGTTTACTATTAACACCACAACTGTCAGTCATCAACACCATAACAGTCTGTCATTAACGCCACAGCATTCCATAGTTAGAGTCACAACAGCTCACCATCAACTCAACAGTCTGCCATTAACATCGCACCAATCCACCAACTGCACTATAGCGGCCCATTATTAACGGCACAAAAGTCCATCACTAACATCACAAAACGACACCACTAACATCACAACAATCCACATTTAACTTCGCAAACGTCCACCGACAACGTAGCAACAGCACATAATTAACGCCATCCAGTCCATCAATACCGCCACAACAGTCCACCATTAACGTCGTACGTACAGAGCGCCTCACACCCGACACCACCAGCGCCACGCCGACCCCACCCACCTGTGAAGAACACGCCGGCGAACCCGGTCTTCTCCACCGAGTTGTCGGAGAAGAAGGTGACGCGGAGCTTGTTGGTCTCGGAGGTGACGGCCGGCGGCAGGGTGCGGCCGCAGTGGACGCCGTGCAGCCGCAGTTCATCCCCCGGCATCACGCTGTATATCTCCACGCGGTCGTAGTCACAGTCTTGCTGAAACGCACGTCACACGCCGTCTGGCAGCCGCACAGACAACGGACACAAACGTGATGGCAGAGGAGATTTCATGCGCAATGTGGCCACTAGTAATGACATTACAGCGGTACAAATGTTGTTCCATTAAAATACTTCAGGCAAGAAACAACGCAGCAACTTGCAAAATGGACAACACGCGCGAAAATTCCGTTTTTATTAACAGCTACCAGCCACAGCCACCACAGCTTTTTATTAACAACTTGGAACCAGACACAGCTAGTTCCAATTCCACAACTGTACAAACATACCAATGCGGCACGCGAAACTGAGACAAACGCGTTTGTTAACAGTATTGTTAACAGTACTGTTAAGAGTCTGTCAAGCGTCCACGGTTACTTGTGTTGCACGATGTGTTATTACATGTGACACCACTTACGTCCTGTGCGTTGCCCTAACTTAGATGAACACAGCCATTTTGTGCAGAACATATCCGCTTATTATGCACGCATGGCAAAATAAATCCGGATATTTCACAGCAACATCGAAACGGAAGTTATCGACCAGTGCAGGAAAGCATTCACAAAGTGCAGTAAAACTGCACGCGCAAATTTTCCTGCAACTTCCCATGCACGTGCAAAGCATACACCGGCGTTTGGGGAAGAGGCATCAAAAACACCATGGAACACGAGAAACCACAAAACATACAAAAGCCTAGTTCCTCGACGTCAAACACCAAAGTGGCAGACCGGCGGCCGTTGTTCACCATTGTCTTGTTCATGTTCACTGATGTATTGTGAACATGAACTGTGCTGAATTCAACAGAACACAACGCGAAATGTGCTGATCACTTTCACGTTCACGTGTGTTGTGATCACGTCCACCTGATAACGACATCATCAGGCGGCCGACTCACGTGGCTGGCGTTGCTGCCCTCCAGGTCGAAGTGGGTGAGGTTGAGCGTGATCCGATGGCGGGGTGGCGCCACCAGTTCCCAGATGCAGCGCTTGTTGCGCGGGTACAGGTCCGGGAAGGACGGTGACGTCAGCGTGCCGTTCTCGGCCTCGATGGTGCCGCCGCACGCCGCTGCCGACCGCAGCCACACGTCAGACGGCGGTACACCGGACAGCGGCACGTCGGGGGGCTACATCAGGCACATCAGACAACACATCCGACAGGGAGGCATGGGACAGGGGCACATCAGATGGGGATACGTCAAACCGGGATACGTCAGGTTCGGATACATCAGACGGCCACATCAGATGGGATACATCACACAGGGACACGTCAGATGGAAATATATGTAACGGAACCACGTCAGATGCAGTAACATCAGACAGGGGCACACCAGATGGGGAAATATCAGACAGGGACAAACAAACAGGGACACATCAGATGAGGATAGATCAGACAGGGACACGTCAGATAGATATATGTAACAGGGACACATCAGATGTAGATACATCAGGCAGGGACACGTCAGATGGGGATACATCAGACAGGGACATGTCAGTCAGGAACATCTCCAAAGAGGACACAGCAGCCAGGAGCACGCTGGCAAGATACAGAGGGATGCGTCACGCCAGAAACACGACAAACAAACAAACGTCAAAAACGATGCGCCGAAAACGTAGCTATGTATTTGACCATGACGTCCCAACGGACTCACATGGTGCACAAAAACCCCGCCAACAGTCGGGACCACAAAACCAGGCGTTACCTAGAACGGCACGTTCCAGCGCAGCGGTCGCAATCTGTCACGAGCTCTGCTCGCTCGGACTCCGACCCCCAATATCACCCCAGGTAACCGCTCGGATCAAACAAATAAGACGGCTCTGCCTGACGCGCGGGCAACTCTCACCTTCGCACCGTTTGCCGTCCGAGTGCAGTTCATACCCGATACGACAGGTGCACCGGTAGCTGCCGCGCGTATTGAGGCAGCTGTGCTCACAGCCATGGTCGCCGGCGCACTCGTCCAGCTCTGCATCAGCGGCACACAGCTCTGGTCAGTGTATACACAGTCACACTGATCAGTTAACACAGAGACGTCCAGCTCTGCATCGACGGCACACAGCTCTGGTCAGTGTACACACAGCCACACTGATCATTTAACACAGAGACGTCCAGCTCTGCATCAACGGCACACAGCTCTGGTCAGTGTATACACAGCCACACTGATCAGTTAACACAGAGACGTCCAGCTCTGCATCGACGGCACACAGCTCTGGTCATTGTATACACAGTCACACTGATCAGTTAACACAGAGACGCCCAGCTCTGCATCAACGGTACACAGCTCTGGTCAGTGTATACACAGTCACACTGACCATTTAACACAGAGACGTCCAGCTCTGCATCAACGTTACACAGCTCTGGTCAGTGTATACACAGCCACACTGATCAGTTAACACAGAGACGTCCAGCTCTGCATCACCGGCACACAGCTCTGGTCAGTGTATACACAGTCACACTGACCATTTAACACAGAGACGTCCAGCTCTGCATCAACGGTACACAGCTCTGGTCAGTGTATACACAGCCACACTGACCATTTAACACAGAGACGTCCAGCTCTGCATCAACGGTACACAGCTCTGGTCAGTGTATACACAGCCACACTGACCATTTAACACAGAGACGTCCAGCTCTGCATCAACGGTACACAGCTCTGGTCAGTGTATACACAGTCACACTGACCATTTAACACAGAGACGTCCAGCTCTGCATCAGCGGTACACAGCTCTGGTCAGTGTATACACAGTCACACTGACCATTTAACACAGAGACGTCCAGCTCTGCATCAACGGTACACAGCTCTGGTCAGTGTATACACAGTCACACTGACCATTTAACACAGAGACGTCCAGCTCTGCATCAACGGCGCACAGCTCTGGTCAGTGTATACACAGCCACACTGATCTGTCCACACAGAGACGTCCAGTTCTGCATCAACGGCACACAGCTCTGGTCAGTGTATACACAGTCACACTGACCATTTAACACAGAGACGTCCAGCTCTGCATCAACGGTACACAGCTCTGGTCAGTGTATACACAGTCACACTGACCATTTAACACAGAGACGTCCAGCTCTGCATCAACGGTACACAGCTCTGGTCAGTGTATACACAGCCACACTGATCAGTTAACACAGAGACGTCCAGCTCTGCATCAGCGGCACACAGCTCTGGTCAGTGTATACACAATAGCAACACACAGTAGTCGGTCAGCTAACACACAGACGTCCACATCCGCATCAACGGCACACAGATGCGGTCAGTGTATACACAGTAGCACAGGTCAGTTAACACAAAGACGTCCAGATCTGAATCAACGGCACACAGCTCCGGTCAATGTTCACACACAGCGGCGCACGTCAGTATACACAGAGACGTCCAGGTCTGTATCAACGGCCCACAGCTGCGGTCAGTGTACACACAGCGCCACTAGTCAGCACACAAACAGACGTCCAGCGACGCCTCCATGGCGTAACACTTTGGTCGGTGCACAAAGACCAGTTCCGTACCAAACGCATACCACTCCAGGCCAGTGCACACACAAACGCCCAGCTCTGTATCAACCGCACAGCGTTCTGGCCAGACTGGTCAGTACGCACATACGCATTCAGCTCTGCATCAGCTGCGTACCACTCTGGTCAGTGGTACACATACAGTGATCTTGCTGCATCAGCTGCGTACCACTGTGATCAGTGGTACACACACAGTGATGTTGCCAATCAACGCACGGTGACGCTGGCCTGCACACAAAGCGACACTGAGTGCTATATACATCCATATACAGCTGGTCAGTACAGGTCAGGTAAAACATCCGTTTATGTTCACACATCTGAGGATTAGGAAGAACCTAGTCTCTCCCAACCCACAAAACCTCAGACATCCAGTCATGAGAAACAGCATGGGAGAATTTTTACATAGGTGCTACGGCGTTTCAACTACGTATCATCTCAAAGCGTGTGAATAATCCACACACCCCAACCATACCACTCTGCATGGGCAGCGCCATCGTGGGGGGCGTGGGGTACCAGTGCCCCACGGTCATTTGACTGTGGGGTACTGCCTATACTCGGTACCACACAATAGTCGCAACTCGTGAGATCAAATATTGTGGCGAAGCACACGAACGGGTCTAACTGGATTTTGTTTTTTTCGGGATAAGAATTGTTAAGTTTTGTTTGTACATGAAATCATTTTGGAAGTCTAGTTATTTTAACGAAACTGGCTGGGTGAGACGATTATCAACCAGACTTCAATGGAAATCTGAACGCCGGAGCACGATATAAAAAAAACGTATGACGTCATTTCGACGACGAAATTTAACTTTGGATATGTTATGATAACGTCTGCGTTGATGAATGATATCACGAAAATCTTGTTTTTACTAGGAGGAGGAAGCAAATCCAAAAATTTGCGAGACGATGTACCGGAAAGCGAAGAAGGCGCTTTGTTTTATTATGTAACACAAAATTCTCTGTACGATGATGGTTAACTTCACCGTAATTTCGGCCAGACAAGCGACAAACTTGTTACCTTAAGATCGTAGATCGTAAAACGAAGTGGCCCACATCCGGGAAGAAGCCCAGCTCTGAGGCTGACTTGTCTCTGAGGATCTCGGGCTCTGAGGGAGGAGGGTCCAGGGAGAAGCCCAGCTCTGAGGCTGGCTGATCTCTGAGGATCTCGGGCTCTGAGGGAGGAGGGTCCGGGGAGAAGCCCAGCTCTGAGGCTGGCTGGTCTCTGAGGATCTCGGGCTCTGAGGGAGGCGGTTCTCCTTTCAAGAGCTCGCCGTCTGGGCTGCGCTCGTGACGGTACCCAGCAGGTCCACGGCGACACCCCTGACTTCCCGCTATATTTCGACGCCTGTCACGTGTACTCTCCCTACTTTTCCGGAGTTCCTTAAGTTATCAAAGGCAACAAAGTCGGCGATGCTCCTGCTGCCTAATCAGGAAATGTAAATTCAAATGTCCAAGGAGGATCGATATGCACTATTCTGAGCGTCAGCTGGCGCTCACCCGTCATAAAGTTGGCGGAGAAGCCCGGTTTCTCAACGCTCCCGTCCGAGACAAACCGGACCCAGAGATGGTTCCCGGAGCTGGTCACCGGCTCCGGCACCTGGTACCTGAGGACACCGGACGACAGAGCCTGACGACACCAGAGGACCATGCCTGAGGACACAGCCAGGGAACACCACATCACACAGCCTGAGGACACCACAGGAGACAGGCTGAGGACACCACAGGAGACAGGCTGAGGACACTAGAGGATACAGGATTAGAAGGCCTGAAGACACGGTTTGAGGACACCAGGGAACACAGCCTGAGGGACACCAGAGCACACTGCTTGAACACAGATGAGGACACAACATCTTGACTAGGAACAAAAGAAGACTTTGGCCAAGGAGGACACAATCTGAGAACAGCAGACAACAAATTAGTGGCCGCGTCAGATGAGGTCTTTGGCGAACAAGGACACAGTTTCGGAACAGGCGATAACTATGTGGCGACTGGACATGAAGACCGCTAAGGTGACTGAGTATACTGAACAGCGAACAACACCAGCTGGCGGCTGAGCACAGCTGAGCATTTAATTTGGGAAAACAGGCGGTATAATATGACGACAGCTGTCGGCAAAAAACCTACCGCGTGGACAGAACCGAACAAGAATACAGCACACGGCAGATAGTGCCTGGGAACCTCAGGGGATTAACTTGACCACCCTGATCAGCGTCAGCACCCATCCATGTGTTCAAAACCTCCAAACAACATGGATTCCGCAGAACAGACATGTGTGCTGGTTTACTTTCTCGAACGCCAAGCGCATATAAGCGATCATACGTGAAATGCGCCTACGTTCTACGGAAACGAACACCGCAAATGCCATGTTCACAAGGATTACGAGCGACAAAGCTGAAGCAACAAGAGTGTTTACGCACCAGTGAATGACAAGGTCTTTTCACGGTATGAGCAAAACTTGGCATCATCCAATGACAAACGATTACGACATCACTACCGAGAATAAAAAAAAATTATCTCCCCGGTAATACCGAACACTTTAAACCACTCTCAAACTGTCACAGACCACGGTGTAGTTACCATCGACCTAAAGACCAACGGCGCAGCAAAATGTCATCAAAGACTCCCCCCACCAGCCCTCCCTCCGGGCTCCCTGCAGGGAGGCCGTACCCGCAGTATTTGCCGACGAGAGGCGAGTCGGCGGTGGGGCCGTTCCGAATCTCGACGTAGTCGTAGAAGCAGCTGTCGTGCTTTTCCACCTGCCGAAGCCGACAGGCGTACGGTCAACGTGGCAGCGACGGAGAAGGGGTTACGGTGGCGGACGTTAAAACAACGTCTGATAAGGTAGCGTTACCCTTCTGTTGCAGGTCGTCACTTCCAAGCCGAATGACTTAGAACAAAGACGTAATGCCATTGACCAGCAATCATATACTGCACACCCGAGACCGGTCACCAACTGTCTCCATTTGTATAACGACCAAAGGTCCTTACCAATCCATCAATTGCGTTTATCACCAGTGACCAGCACTCTTCACCAGTGACTAGCATTCATCACCAGTGACCAGCATTCCTCATCAGTGACTAGCACTCCTCACCAGTAGCCAGCACTCCTCACCAGTGACCAGCACTCCTTACCAGTGATCAGCACTCCTCACCAGTGGCCAGCGCTCTTCACCAGTGACCAGCAATACTGACCAATAGCCAGAACTCCTCACCAGTGATCAGCACTCCTCACCATCACACCAGGTCCTGCGGCCGGCTCACCTCGAAGGCGGTGAACTCGAAGGCCACCTTGTGTCCCTCCTCGACGGTGATCTTCCAGACGCAGTCTTTGCTCGGTCGGTAGTACTCCGGGTAATTGGGCGACTCCAGCACGCCCTCGCTCGTCTTCATGTCACCGCCGCAGACCGCTGCATATCCGGCGGGCAAAACACGCCACAACCACCCATCAGTGCTAAATGCCCACTTAAGGGGCAGCATACCCCGAGCCTTTAACAAATTTAACATGGGCCATATGGACGCTGACTGGAGGGAGTAAAAAAGAATTGTGATTCGCTACTCTGGCCACTTTGAACAATATCCCATCCAGTCATCACCGATATCGCCGTCCGTGACAGCCACAACGGCGGCTTGAAATACATCCCACGTCAAAGGTGTACGCCCTGTGTCTCGCAAAACACAGTACAAAAATCGGGTGGAAACACTTCGATTACGAAACTTCGTCAAGTGCATGATAACACAACTAAATGCCAATAATGTGCGTCAATGCCAAGGCTCAACGAAGAACCGTCATACCTAGCAGAGAAGATTTTGCATTGCGTACAGATAAGCATGTCAATAAAAATAAAAAATCGGGAAAAACCAGGCTGGCCGAACGAATTACAAAAGCGCGAAGCCGTACCGGTGTAGTTGGCTTCAAACCCCTGGCGCTCGGCAGACAACTCCGTAATTCTGTAGGTCACCAACAGGCGGCGTCCCGTGGAGATGACAAGATCGGGCACCGTGCCAGATCCACAATAGCGCCCTGTGAAAGCACAGTCACGCCTTGGTCGGTGAAATGATCCGGCACTGGCGTCATGATCCACGACGTCTCCCGTCACCATCGTACCTACCGTTCACAACATCACGATTTCCAAAGCCAGCCGTGATTCACATTGTCAAAGCCGTGGCCTGGCGAGTAAGGAATCGGATAACTGCGTACGGTGTGACAGGCGCTGGTTCCGAATCCCTGAACGGGCATCTGTATTTGGCCAGAGACCGGTAGGGTCAACGGGCCACAGTGCGACCGTCTCGTGGGTTTGCACGGTATGCGAGGATTATTCGGAGCAATTTGATTCAGTGTGCTGGGACGAGATGACGTCAGAGTCGGGGAAATATGTTCCGATTGGCGTGGACTCTGGATTCCAACACCGCCCACATAACAATATTTGGTCCAAGTCGATAAAATTAAACATCAAACGGTACCCTTCAAGGCAGAAAGGCCACTGCACCTACACAACAGCATTCGAAAACCTCATCGGACAGAAGCTCGATGTAAGAAATCCTTAATTTGGACATTCGTATTTCTTTACTGCTCTCAAGCATTCTGCTATATAGAAGAAAAGCGTTTGCCTCCTTTCTGAAATTTGTTTCCGACCACTAGCAGTGTATGCCCGAGCAAACATGGCGATTGCTCTGTAGGCTGAGGCAATATTTCCGATGTTTTAATTGCAAAATCGTCAGTGTCTTTGTTCTCACGTTTGGCGTTTCAGCCACCATGTTTCTCATCAGTTCACTGCCATAAAATCACACGCCAAGAACAGACCATAGTCACACAGCTTGCATCAAGTACGTGCCACAAGGATTTTTACCAGCATTTTGCATCTTATTTCAACCAAAACGTATGAAACAAGAACGTAGTACGAATGTGCAAGAGCGTGACGCGTAACGCTTAACGCCGTGACGCCATACCGCAACTAGGATCGAGGTTGATGCATACACGCAGTTCGTATGTTTATACAACGGTAAGATCGCGTCGACAAAAGTGCTATAAAATCTCAGTTGCACTTGCGCCTATCATATCCACAGCCACACAACATAAAGAATAAGCCCTCGGTGAAGTCGGCTAAGGAATCCACTCCGCGGTAGATGTATGTGAGGGAGGAGCGTACGTAAAATGCACTCGTAACCAGGAAGGTGCGTAAGACTAAAATTTTCAAATTAAAGCATCTCTCTAAATTTGCTGTACATAACTAATACAGTACAAGTTTCCATTTTATTGTGTCCCTCTTGTCCACATTTTCATCGTCGGGAAACGCAATGTCATCTGAAACACAGTGAGGTTCTGACGTCTTAATGCTCTTGGAAAACATACAAAATCCAAAATGCAATGGGAAAAGAACCTTACAAATGACATAACGAAGCTCTCCGAATTGCAATACTGAGAAGTGAAATGGAGCCACATACGACTGATTTCAGACTTCACAAATCTGCACACTGCGCAAGCAGAAGGCGCGGGGCAAAGACACCCTGAATGCATCCCATCATGCATTTCAACGACTCGCCTTTGAGAAAAGCAACTGGCCTCCACTGAAAGGCTCCAAATCCTTTTCAAGGCTAGGAGAACACGGACAACGCATCAATGAACGAAAGCCGTGGCCACAAAAGCAGGATTGATGCGTACCATCGATACTACCTCTACGTTCCATTGCAGTACAATTGCTGCTAAAACAACGATGAATACCAGGCGAGACAACTGAAACACCCAAGGTCATTTCTTAACTAACGTGTTGCTTCGGTTAGGGCTTTGCTGCATGTGAGTATGGTACACACATGTTACAAGCAGTGCATACATTTCAAGACACATACATACATTAGATTTATACATACAAGGCACAAAGATTTCAAGCTTCTCGCTCGACGAAACTCGACGACACTATGTTATACGGGCTGATACAAGTCAACAATACGGCACACTGCACACACGTCTACGGCACACGATACCTGAGGAGCAGAGACACCAGGAGGGAAGAGCGTGAGCAACACCGTGGCCGATGGTTAAAAGTAAAAAAATCGTGAGCTCATAACTTCGGGAGTTAAAATGTCGTGAGCTTGTAGCTGACGCGAAAAACGTGCTTTACGTACATCAGCAAAATAACGTTACTTGCTACTTGACTGGGCCACGTCTTCAAACACAAAAGTTCCATACGGCTGAAATACGAACATACACGGGGAACTTTTTCACAGGGAAAGGAGAACTCTGTGGGTGAAAGGAGTGACATACTTTTCCTGCGCGAGCACCCGGTTAACTTTACTGAAGTCATGGGCTCCGGCACAAAGAAGAAACCGGAAATGTTTCCAACTTTTGATAATTCCTATGCGTCTTCGAACCTCTGCGAAATTTAACACCATACCACAAGTCACAGCACACAAAAGGCCACAAAGACCGAAGTGCATCACAAATACAGCACCGTGGTGAACCCCTTGATCCGACCAGTGCCTCCTGGATACGAGTTCAGTTTACCGACTTCCGTCCGGCGGTGAATCACATGCTTCCAGCACACAGCAGGTGTCTCCGCACAGCTGCCATGAAACATTAGCGTGATTTTGTCCACCTGCCACCATCGCCTGACGTTTAACCCTTAGAAGAACAACCACACACGTGTCCAGGTGTTATGTAACAGGACTTGGGACAACAACTGACCTGGGGCACTTAAGGTAAACAAAATAAACATGCGTTTTGCATATATATGAAGCAAAGGGAACGGAAAAGGCGTGATGTAGAGACGGAGAGAAATGCAGCGATGTACAACAGCCGAGGCCGAAGAAGACGCAAGAAAGCTGCTATAGATATCTTTCAAAACTTAGCATACTCTATGACGAAATTTAAAAAAGACTGGTTCAAAACGGTTTTTGCGACTAGCAGAAGGCTTCGCCCGTATCGTAAAAACCAGAACAGAGTTAGCTGGAGAATACGCGTCTGCGCGGAACAGGCGACAGAGCGAGAACCAGCGGGAGAGAGTGAGAGAGCCGGACAGCAATAGGCAAGAGACTTCCAGATAGTGAGAGCAAGGGAGGGGAAACGGGACAGGAAGAGGGAAGGAGAGAGCGAGGGAAGGAGGGAAGGAAAGAAGGGGGAGGGAGGGAGGGAGGGAGAGAGGGGGGAGAGAGGGAGAGAGAGAGAGAGAGAGAGAGAGAGAGAGAGAGAGAGAGAGAGAGAGAGAGAGAGAGAGAGAGAGAGAGTCGGCTCGTCCCCCGGGTCGCACCTGACGGTAACACACGGCGCACACTTGCGCCGCGCGCCGTCCCGCCGACAGCTCGTAATGACGCTAATGAACGCAATCAGCCGCGCGGCCAATAAAGCCGGGCCGGGCCCGCCGGACGGTGGCAGAGGAGAGCGCAGCGGCCCGGCGACCGCCACCCTGGTGAGAGCCGGACCCAGCGGTGAGAGCCGGGACCCAGTGGTGAGAGCTGGGACCCAGTGGTGAGAGCCGGGACCTGGCGGTGAGAGACGGTGTCTAGCGGTGATAGCGAGACCTAGCGGTGAGAGCCGGGGCCCAGGGGTGAGAGTGGGGACCCAGGGGTGAGCGTGGGGGTCGGCGGTGAGTTCGGGGGCCCAGCGGCGGCCGGAAGGACCCGAGAACAGAGGAGGGCACCCAGCAATATGACAGCAGAGATCCGGGGGGAAGAGGACGAGCACAACGGTGGGAGGAAAAGCTCACCGGTTTAAGGAGGGTTGAACAAATGAGGTGTTCGCGGTGAAAGGAGGTACATATCGGTGGGAAAATGGACTCGAGGAGGGGGGGGAGCATAGAGGCGAGAGTAAGGTCTGGCGGTAAAAGAAGGGACCCGGCGGCGAGAAGTGGGACCCACAACGTTTGGTGAGAGCTGGGATCCAGTGGTCAGATGGTGGACCCCGAGACTGAAAGGACTCCAGTGGTGAGAGGAGGGTCCAGCAAGCTCCATTCAGTCCGGTCCAGTCCAATCAGTCCAGTCAGTCCAGTCCAGTCAAGTTCGGCGAAAGAGGAGGGACCCAAAACGATTAGTGGGAGGGGAGAATTTAATTTGCTTGCGGTAATTCCATTGCGATGAGACTGGATCTGCTGCAGTCAAAAAGGGCCCGCTCCGCTTGGTGAAAAGAGGGACACAGACGGTGACGGCTCGCAATGTGTGGTGAGGAGAGGTCCGGAGACAGTAGTGAGTCTCCGAAGCAGCTCGTGGTGGGAGACGGAACACACTGTTGAGAGGTAAGAAGAGATAAGAGGTGAGAGGTGGGACTCAAGGAAGACAGACGCGACTGACGGCTGAACGGTGTACCCAGCGATAAGAAGTGGACCCCGTGACAAGAATTAGAACTCCACTATGAGAAGCACACCACCATCAGTGAAAGGACGACACCACAAGTGAGCGTCGGGCATCGTTCGCCGGCGAAAGGTTATTATTTTATTATTATTGTGCCCAGCGAGAAACGGGACAGGCCATGCCGTAGAGCATGCTACAGGGCCCATCGCATCGTTCGGTGAGAACACATGACGGATAAAATTGTCTGATGACCCGACGCAACTCAAAACGACATCTAGTCTCTGGACATGAGGCTATAGGGGCAATGAGGAAGTGGAAACGTAGCATAAGCATTGCACAAGACCGCAGCGAAAGGACGTGCCGTGGATGAGAGTGGGTGATCCCTCCAGAGAACGATATCACGACTTCCAATGTGCATGTCCCGTCCAGTGGGCCGAAGCTGACACCACACGCTGTTCGTGTTCAACGGCACCCGCCTCCGTGTTTCAGATACATCCTGTCTGACAGGCGCCGCCGCCCGCCAGCTCACCATGGGTCAGAGCGTCTCCCTGTCCGACTTTGACTGGCAGCTGGACAGCTCCGAGCCGCATGCCGTCCGACGCAAGGAGATTCTCAGTAAGCACATTACGGCGGCGAGATGAATCGGGCAAAATGGACCAGGGCGCACATACATACGTCGCCGTCTGAGTGCACATCACTGGATGTGCTCCACAGCCAATAGGGTACCAAATAAGACTACGAAATATTTTGAGGTGCTCACTTCACATCGGCAGCGCTCACATATACAAGGACAGCAGCTTTATTGATAAACTGACCTTAAATGTCACGTCAATACACCGCAGAGCAAGGACAAACGCATTCCACATTCCACACTGGTTTTCGGAAAGGGGGTAGCAGAAAGGAGGCCATACGTCATACACAGCCACCTATATTCGTTGTAACAAGAAACGGTCTCACTCAAGGGAATAGCACCCCAACACAAAGACACGACGAACGAACCTAGCAGCATGCGTTCCGAGGAAACCGAGGCACTAACGAAGACAACACACTTGTCGCGACCAAAATGGCTTTCTATTCGGAACTCTAAAAATCGAAGGGAACTGACAAAGCTTAAGTGTTTGCAAGCTAGTTCGTGCGCATTAAGTTTTGCGTTTCCGGCAGTAAAGGCTAAATTAACAACGCACTGCTGAAAGTCATTTACAAAATACTTTCGAACGCCACTTCTCTAATAATAGGCGATGGATGGTACACGCGGTAGAACGTGGCGCCACCTACATCCTCCATTTTCAGAAAAACACCCCGAGATCAAGAAGCTGATGGCGCGCACCGACTACAACATGGTGATCATGACGTACGTGTGCGTCATCGCTCAGCTGGTGACGGCATACATGCTGCGCGACGCCCGGTGGCTGAACGTCATCCTGGTGGCCTACACCTTCGGGGGGTGCATGACCCACCTGCTCTGGTCGAGTGAGTATCCGCAGATCGCGCCAGCCGTAATGCGGGTAACATGAGGTTAGCTCATCGTTTCACTGACGTTCGCGGCCGGGGAACACATTCATTCTGTGTCCCGCTCTACAGTGTACATATTACGAGGTTTTCAACTGTTTTTCCTTTAACTGTCGAGGGCATCCGATGCAACGAAGAAGTTCGTCACCCACGCTTCGGACAACTTCACATACGTATTAAACAATTTTTCTGCAGCATTCTGACCGCAGTCACTTTATGCACTTGTTTTATCAAACCCAGTCTAAGCTACCAACATGCTTTGACGGACGCTTCAAAACACAGCAGAACCAGAACATATCGGTAGCCGTTTACTATGCGCAGAGTTTACCATATGCCGGTAACAAACGTCGCAAACAATTCTACAAGTCCGACGTTGTGACGCGGCAACCCACTGCCGCGGTCGCTGCGTGTCTGATCGCTGTTCCGCTGTGTGTGGCAGTTGTGCACGAGGCTTCCCACAGCACGCTGTTCGGCCACGGTCGGCAGATGGCCAACACGCTGACCGCCATGGTGGCCAACACGCCCGTCGGCTTTCCGATGGCGGTCACCTTCAAACGGTACCACATGCTCCACCATCGGGTACGGTACCGGTGCAGTCGCTTCAAAGTCATTCTGATGCATGGTTAAACAAGGATGACGCCTTGTGGAGCGCGTGACGAGCGAAGTATACTTCGCTGTTGCTTGCATCATTAGTTTTCTTCTATGCATTCCGCAACACTGAAGGATGTTTATGAATCTATTTCAGTAGTTTGAACGCGAAGAACTGAGAGTTTACACGTCAGGCTCGCCCATGATATTGTTTGCTGCCATTACTGAGCGGCTCAAAAAGGTCCGAGGAAAAATGGGTATAAGAGAGAAAACATTAGTCCTGGAATAATTATCTGAAAGAAGGGGCCTGCACGGCGAACTCAAATTCACAACCGCGATTTCAAATGCATAATATTTACAGAACTGAATATCTTATATATATATATATCGTCCACATGAATTATGGCAAAGATTTCACAATTCAGCACCGATTGGCTGCGAAGTTTTTACTCTCCAGAACCCGTTATGGCCGCACCGCTCAATCTCATTTTCCCCTGCTGCTTAAAATAAGACACGCTCGGCATTCGGCCTCGATGGTAACCGGCCTCCTGAGACTATGTGTTTCATCCACCCGGTCGGTAACCATGCCGGGCATTGGAAGGGAGTGGCTCTTCACCACCATTTGACGTCTCCACGCCGAGCGAACGACACCGTCAGTCTGTCGCCCATATCGAAGCCAACATTAACACGGCCCGTCGTGATGCTGCTGCCCGCACACCTCGTTGTGGCAGGGGCAAATGTGACACCCCTTACTAAAGCCCAAACTAATGGTGATTGAGTAGTACAAATGATACCACTGGATGGCCTCGTTCTTGGCCCGTCTAAAATCACCCTACCTGGCTCACTATGTGCGTTACATCTTCGGTCAGGTCAGGTCAAATGGAGGCATGCTATGGATTACGTCATAGCTTTGGCGACCGTCACCTTTTTGTTGATTTGGCCGCTTTAAGTACCTTAGAAACTTGAATGCAGGGCGATATTCTCTTCATAGGTGTGTGGCACGATGTCAAATGAAACATCCCAAGCTCATCCGACGTCATGTCAGACCACGGTCCTCACTGGTGGTCACCCGCCTTTCGACGCACGGCGGGGCGGTGGCCACTGGACCTAAGCCTTAACATCTCAGGAAGCTGCGCTGCGGCTCACAAAAACAAAGCAGCTTTGGATTCGGTAGTATTTTTTTTATTTTCGAAAACGCACTGTGAGTTTAAGAAACCGAAATTAAATCATTCCAAAAGATATTTCAGAAACATTAACTGGGGAGTCATATTTACCCCTCCCTTCATGACGGGGCGGGTTACGGCATCATCAGCCACCTACATCCACGGGTGTAGTCGCGGTTCAGAAACTGGGGCGACAAGCCGACTGCAGTCCACCAAGAAAAGGTGGGGTGAAGGTGAAAATCACCTTTTTGGGCGCCACATGACAAAGCATGGTTGAAATCCTTTTGCTTGATTTCGAAATTCAAGGTACTGTGGCGCCAGTGGAAAACACGTATCTGATACCTTAAAAATTGGGGGGATAACTCACCAGTTCTGTAAAACTGCGGGGGACATGTGCCCCGCGAACCCCGCAGAGATTACACCCATGCCTACACGCAGAGGTGACCACAGCGTGCATTCCACCGCCCGCTACCGCGTTACAAACCCAGCGATAACCAAGTCACCGGTCATTGCTCAGTACCAAGGCGACGGCCGGTACGACGTGGACCTGCCGACCTACTTCGAGGCCAAGCTGTTCTCCACCACGCTGGGGAAGATCGCCTTCTGCATCCTGCAGCCGGTCTGCTACTACGTCCGACCCCTCTTCATGCTGCCGATGGTGCCCACGCTGCTGGAGATCGTCAACGTCGCCCAGATCCTGGCCGTCAACTGGGCGGTGTGCCACTTCTGGGGCAAGTTGGGCGGCCTCCTGCCTGGTCATGTTCTCGGTTTATTGACGCTCTTCACTGCCAGGGTCACTTGGTGTCACAGCGTCACGCCACGCTGTCGCTGGGACCGCAAAATGTCGCCCTTACCCGGACTCGAACCCGGCACTCTACGTTCAGCAGGCGAGGGCCGTGACCACCACACTGTTCACAGACGCAGTCCTGTCCACACGAAAAACGTGAGGGTGAGATAGGCCGATCAGACTGCGTTATATGAGTCTGTATACGAGCCCAGGTATCCACCAAATGGTTCGTCACACTTCGCATCCACATTTTGACTGATTTATACCATTTACTGGCCCCTCACTTCTGACTGTGTTTGTTTCGGACCATCTTTAGGTCTTAGGTGGCACATTCCAATATCACAAATTTTAGGTCTTCCCGACCTCGTCCTTACAGAAGCAACTCCAAGTTTCAACCCTTTCCTGCTTTCTCGACCCTCTGTCGCTTCGACAGAGGGTCGAAGTCTGTCTCGACTTCCTCTTCTTGTCTCGACCCGCAGCCGCCCCTGGTCTCGTGTGGCCCAAAGTGTGCCGTCTCCCGTCAGGCGCCAAGTCCTTCTTCTACCTGCTCGGCGGCTCGCTGATGACGCTCGGCTTCCACCCGCTGGGCGCGCACTTCATCGCCGACCACTACCTTTACGAGAAGGAGAGCGAGACCTACTCCTACTACGGCTGGCTCAACCTCTTCGTCTTCAACGGCGGGTCAGTCTTCACGCCGTGCTGCAAGCTCAGTCTTACGACTGCACCTGGCATGGGATCCACCGCGAACGGGGAGACGATGCGCTCTCTGCCTTGATTTAACGCCACATCTGTGACCGTCACATGGAACAGACGTCACAAATTCACTATCGCCTCTTTCCATCGGCGCACGGCGCGGAGACCTTTCCACTTGAAGTGCGTCTTAAAGCGGAGCCGGAAAACCACCGCGTTACCACGTCCGCGACACGCCAAGCTGGTGGCTTGGAATCCATCCCCCTCGTCCTTCCCTGACACGCACTCGACGCCTTTGCACCCGGACCGCAGGTACCACAACGAGCACCATGACTTCCCGTCCGTGCCGGGCGCCTTCCTGCCGGACGTGAAGAAGCTGGCGCCCGAGTTCTACACCAAGTTCACCCACGAGAGCTGGTGGACGGCCATGATCCGCTTCATCAAGGTGGGCGCGGCGGCCGCCGGCGGCAGATCCACGGCCGACAGCACATTCCTGTCAGTAAACAGCACGAGGTGTTGCGTGACTGGCGAGAGCTGCTGGAAGGCAGGTTTGGGGTCGGCGACGTTTGTGTAGGCTCCCAGGTATACTTTCCATCGACGCCTGTCTCAAGTCTCCCTGTAAATACCAAACGCTATGCTCTCCTCAGGACAAGGACATGGGCATGTACGCCCGGCGGGTGCGCGAGATTCCCAATGCCGTCGCTTCAAACACCAGGGACTCGTGAGAAGCGGGGAAACGGCGCAGGCGAACTTGGCGACAGCAGACCGCTACATCGGACGCAGCAGCTCTGGCCACCGGACTTGCGGAGCCGCCCCTTCTGCTCTTCACTCCATCCGGCCGAACCGGAGGAGGACGACAGCTTGAAGCTTCGGCACTCAGCGCCATCATGCACCAACGGAGCAGCTTCTGCTTGCGCTTCCGTCTATATTGGTTGAACGATGATCAGAAGAAAGCTGCGTGATCCAGACGTTTCGCGCCGTGTGCAACGAATCGAATAAATCTCTGGCGTGGCAGATAAACCGTGACCCAAAGTATGGCTGCACACGTTCACTACGATTAGTTTAATAAAGGGCTATTGGTTAAAAATCGCGAAATATGTATCTCAGCCAAATCCAACCAGAAAACGCTGGATGTTCCCGGGAACTCCTGACGCTGTGAGAAACGACTTCGGGACATTTTTCCAACAGATCAGTGCCCCAGTGTTAAATGAACGATAATCTGTGTTGCGTTGGCGACCACAACGGGTCGAACTTCTCCACGTCTGGCATGACCATCCTGATCATACCTTTCATGGAGATAGCACGCAATGCTTGGAATGCTCCCTTCCATTAAGGCAAACCAATGACCGACATCTGACGAGATACAGCACTTGAGCACAGGGGGCTGTCTGTACTAATTCACGAAAGAAAACCTTTTCCAGTAAGTATGACTCTGATGCAGTCTCAAAACTGTTGTAATGGCCGCACAATTCGTCCTGATTACATCATTATGGGACTGCCTATGCGCCGCTTTTTCCGAAAGACAACTTTTGCCGCACACAGGATTTAAGACGCACGTTTATTTCTTGCCGTGACTAAAAAATGGGTTGCAAAGGCTTATCAATCATGACCAGAGTAATCGTTTGTATACAACTTGCTGCTGTCATTCACCCCTTCAAGAGATGGCTTTACAAACACGGAAATCAAAACACGGCTTCCAATACCACACCTGAAGAGTGACTTGTAGCCGAACCGTGCACTAAAATGATAACTCCGAGCAGCACATCAAGAACACGTCCCCTCTGCACAGTGGCAGAGCTGCCACTCCCACAAAATGGCGGGGTCCTCCAAGTTTCACCTCAGGAACTATACGAACCTCGCCACTTTTAATCGACTTCTCAATGCGGTATATTTTTCCTCCTGGGTAACAGCAAAATGGGACGAACAAGCAAACCGTGCATTAGTGACACCTACCGAGAAGGGGGCTCTTGTGCCAGTAGCCGTCTCGAACCTCCAAGTAATCGGTGAGGCAGCCGTCACTGCTGTAGATGTCCAGGCTGGAGATGTTGAGGACTATCTTCTCCCCGTGCGTCGCCGTTATACGCCACTCGCAGAAATGACCTGCCGGACAGGTCGAGGTCGGTCGGCGTGACTGCTGAAAGGTCACCCCCTCTCGTTCCGTCTAACAATGCACCACTCGCACAGAATTTTACGTTTTGTTCGAGTTGGTGCAATAGAGGCGACATCACAAACGTGTCTCATTTAATTACTATACAACAGGTCATACAGAAGCCTCTGAACATAACCGTGCCTGTTCTTCCGTCAGTGGACAAACGGACATGCCATGACAGACCGAACGGAGACGGGTCCGGTCATTGTCGATGACCCACACTGTGACATTCAGCTGACCTGCGTTAGGTCGCAGCTCGGGCGGCGGGGCAGAGAAGGAGCCGTTGCTCATCTGCATAGTTTTTCCGCACACTGAAACACAATCGCAGGTGTCACCTCGTCCACGGGTTTCCCCGTCTACTGAGACGCAACCAGACGAGCTAATCGTCTGCGGATTTGTCCACAAACTGAAACACGGCCGCCGGTGTGACTCGCCTGCTAAGTCTGTCCGCTTACTGCAATCACAACCAGAGGCGCGACCGCAGCAAAGGCCGTGAAGAGGACGTACGTCAGTGGTGTAGGGCACAGGGCCCATCGACTGCATGGTTACATGCCGCGCACAATTCACCTAACCAGCTCGGTTGTGGTACTCTTTTGCTGTCATGTTAAAGATGTCCATCCGTACATCGCTGGGCAACAATGCATGAGGAGAGGTCCACTGGCACCGACCCTGCGCCAATATTCGGCTGTCGCGCTGAACGAAGCGTTATAATCTGCCATCCATCAGTCACCTGCCCTACACCCAGTCCACACACGACGGAGTGACAGTAGTTTTCTTTGGGCACCAAGTGTTTGGGATCGCTGTAGTTTACAAAACCTAGCGATAGAGTTCGGCAGAATTCGGTTTAAAAACCGAACTCCGTCGGTCAGAATCTGCTGTGAAATGGGGCCACCGAGCTCGTGCAGGACCTTCTGTCAACGACCAACATGAAGGTGAGCACAGCTAGAGAGGAAGCAGAGCAGATGCAAACATCTATAGAGAACAGGGCCAAAAAACGTTCAACATCGTCCACTGAATTACAGGAAGGCGCGGAAATCCCAGCTACTTCGTGCCGGATACCTCTTTCATGACACTGTTCTAGCGTTGTTTATTACATTCCGATTCATGCCGTGCAGATTTGTTCCAGGTACTGACGCTTCGGGTGACAAAACACTAAACACGAAGCGCATTAAAACAATGAACGTTCTTTCCCATTTCAGACTCAAGTTGACTTGTCCGTAAAGAGCAGTCGAGATGTGACAAAAAAAATATAAGGTCCACAGCAGTGCTACACAACGTTCCAAGGACATGACGGCGCACTAAACTGCAGCATGCCCCCGATGATAATCCTAAAAGCGTTCCACACCGGTCGCCCATTGCCAGCGCCGGACTGACCTGAGCAGTTGTACATCTTCATGGTCTGGGCGATGTCTCCTTTGCTGAGTTTGAGCCGCTGTCCGATCTCCGGCATGACCAGGCCGGGCCTGGCCTTGGGCAGAATGGTGTCAAGGTAGCTGTTCTGGAACAGGAAGGGACACCGTGCACAGGCTGCCGCCTGGATACTGATGGGCATACGTCATCGCCGCCGCTGCGACTCGAAACATCGATCCAGCGCGCAAAGCAACGTCAGACACTACACACAGCGCTGCCTCGGCGTAGTGCGATCTGTTACCATGTGCAAGGGAGCCACGGATTGCCACACCACTGTGCGATACCTATCCCAGGTTGAAGCGATGCTAAACAGTAGCTATTGTCCTGCTGGTGCTCCCAGGACAGAAGGGGATAGATGTAAGAGAGTTATGAACTTCGACATGTTAATGTTCTATCACAAGAACGCAAACAGGAAAGCCGTTTTTGGATGTGTCGTACCACGCATGACGAGACATTCCAGCCTAAGTGACGAAGCATGACGACAGTTCTGCGGAATAAAACCGTGACGCTGCATTCCGCTGACGTTACGGTAAAATAAACTTGTCTGGGACAGGTTCAAACGAACGCACCGCGTGGGTAGCTTAACACCCCGAATTAACCTCCATGACATCTCGGTTCCAGTTATCCAAAACGACCGTCGAAATGACTCATTTACAATAAACGCAACATCAAAAGATTTTGCTCTGTCGGTTTATCTCTTAACTGCGATGAAATGCTGTCTGACCCGACAGCTAAGGAACGGGAGGGGGGCGGTGAAGCAGTGGTCCATACTTTCCCCAGTTATTCACAACGTCCCTAGCACATCACACGGAAAGAGTTGCTCAACATCTCCTAGTGTCTACGCCTATCGCACCCAAAACAAGTTGGGCCCCTGTTGAACTGCCGAGCGTATCAACAGTCTGGCAGGTCGTTGCAAATATTTGCTGAAAGATAAAATGCCTTCGCAATCCTTATCCTCATCACCGACAACCAGCCTCAGCTGCCAGAGGCGATTCGAGAAACGGAACCGACGGGAGAGCCACAGACGAGGCCGGACCCACCTTGGAGAAGGTGTTCCTGGCGTAGTGCATGATGGACTCGTAATCATACGGCAGGCCCCTGCTGTTGACGTCCTCCGCCGTCATCTTGTTGAAGTTGAAGTCCTGGCCTGCGGCACAACACGAAGTCTGTTGCCGCCGATCTGTCCAAAAGCGATGCATTTCGCGCTCTGCACATGGTCATGCCTTGCCTAGCGAACCGTCGCAGTGCTTACACCTGGAAGTGTTTGACCGTACATGATCCACACCAGAGCTCGTGGTGTAGATCATGTACACCAATGAAGTGCGCGCCTAAGACCTCCTTTGGCTGTCTGCAGAACAGGCCCCCAAATAATACCAACGAAAGCGTACCTTTGCCGAGACAGGATGAACTGAGACAGACTACTCAGACATTTCACTCGCAGCTTTTTCCGTATCTTTCCGGACGACTGGCGGTGCTCGACGTCCCAGACATTGCGCGTTCTGCGGTGCGCCAGGCGCGCAAAGCTGAGGCCTCCCGACAAACGCCGACATTTTCTGGCCGGCGTTTTCGTTGCCAAGAGACCCCGCGAAGCGCAAAGATAAACGAGCGCAGCCATGTGGCGAATCGGCGCTGTTTTTGCGTCAACAGTCTGGCTGCGACAACGGCTGCTTTATTCACGTCCGGCCCCATCCCACCGCAGGCCGGTACAGCAGACCCGCCGACCACGCGAACACTGAACCGCACGGTGTACAAACGCGATAGCTGCCACAGCCCAGCGTCGAGCACGTCGCGGCGCTCCGCGCCGGAACTCGCCGCAGCTCCGCTCGCGCGCCGTGTTCGCCGGCGGGCGCAGCGCGCCGGGCCTGTGTTTGCAAACAGCACGGCCGTGTCGCACCGTCCCGAGCCGACCGCCGCCGCCGGGTCAAAGGTCGCGCTCCGGCCGACCGCCCGCGGCGCTAACCTCTGCCGGCGGCGCAGAATAAAGGCGGCACGGAGCGTCGAGATGAAATAGATCCCGTGTGGGAATGGAAACGTCTTTTGCGCTGAAAGTGGCATGCGGGCAGAACTCCGTGATGTTACGAACTCTGATTTCGGAATGAATGGCAGTTGAGCAGTCTCAAAGGCAGCTCCATCTGTCTTTTCCGTCTTCGAGAGTTCGAGGGGAATTACGGCCTGTTCTTTCTCCGCTGGATCCGTCCCTGGCTGTAGCGCCAGACCTTGCGCCAGACAAGCACTGACACGCTAAGCGGGTTTATCGCGGCACGTGCTCCCCCCTCCCCCCCCAGCAGCCCGCACGGCGCGAGATGAGACGATACCAGCACCGCAGCGGATAATAGCCCAATTGAAAAAGTCACAGGTGCAGAGTTCGTGATGGATTCCGCAATCAACTCCAACATGAGCCTGGTTAGGCATGAGATCAGTCGACGAAAGGTCTGCTCGGAGGCGTCTCCCGACAGAAATTCCGCAGTCGGCCAGGCTCTAGGGCTCGAAGATAGTCCCGTGTATGCAGGTCTGGTCAGGTCAAATCTAAACAGCCTATTCACTTTCATACGGAGTCCCATAACCCGTCGTCGGCAGAATGTGCATCGATAACCATCCGAAAAAATGCAGGAAAGTGGCAAGCAACTTTGAAACGGCGACCCTCCGGACACGTACACAAAACAGCGATTCATTCAACAGCTACGCCTGGTCACGGCTTCCCCCTCAACCACAGTGAAATATTTGCAATCGCGAGGGGCCTACAGACCAGGTGTTTATCAGGTAACGCGCTTATCAGCGTCTTAGCCACGCTTATCGAGCGCAATACCAGTCGGTTGGTAATGATGGATGTGGACCGACGGCTCATTTACAGCAGTGCTAAGTCTGAGTTCCCGCACTCTCACGAAAGGTTATGCTTCGCAGGTAAGACGTTCTACCCGCTACCAAAGGAACACAAGCGGCCGGATTCCAGAACGCCTACCGGCAAACGCTGCGGCTCCAGAAAGTCCCCGGGGCTGAAAGTTCTGAAAACTCGAAAGTTCGACAGCGTGTTCCCTAGGCAGTCTGCCACTCGGAAAGCCAGCCCGTCAGGGAGCAGACTCAATCCCTGAGGAAGGAGACCCCTCGGAGGGTCGGGTCTTCACGAACACCATGTGGGAGGCTGCCTGGGAGTTGGAGGCATGCAGCCTGGGGGGAGGGCAAGTCGGAATGAGGTTTCAGATTCCGCTTTCTTCTAGCCACAAAAAGGGGAGACAAGGTCGTCTGATAATTTGGCAATGTTTCGTCTCCCCACCACACCAGTTGGTATTGGAGTTCTGACAAGTTCGTGGACATCCTTCCGCCTGATTTTTTTTTCTTCTTTTTTCTAGCAGACTGTCGCTGTCACAGGCATTGTTCGACAGAAACGGATGGGGATGCCAGTGGTTGATGGGGCTATATGCTCCCGGCCTCATTACGGGGACCGAAAAACTAACGGGGAATGTTACATTGGCAGAGCATTAACTAGCTGTAGAAATAGAGATTGGAATGGGCGATATATGTTGAAAACAATACACAGCCCCACAAACAAAGGCAAATTTACGACCATTTACCAAAAGAAGAAAGAAAAGGGGATTTTCTAATGACGCGATTTCTCTGCAATGCGATGTTTCCTGCTCCTCGTCTTACAACTCGTCATGAAAGCACTCCCATACCGGTTGTCATTATGATAATGAGATCAAGATGTCATTGCTGCGACATAAGACTTTGGCCACAGCTGTCGTTTCAGCTGTACACGCTGTTACCTGAACTGTTCGGTCAATGATCACGTTAAAGAATGACTAGGAAAAATAGTATGCTTACGAAACGGCTGAAGATGCCCATAGCACTGTTCGAAAAAAAAAACTACGGAATAACAACAAAGCGCAATCTCTTGCAACCGTACCAGTCCACCCGACAACACGTCTGAATTGTCATCTGTGAATGGCGAGACCCTTGTTAATAAAATTCTGTATTCTACGATGACCTGATACAGAAAATGTGCCGCAAACCAGTCTTAGTCAGTAATCAGTCATCACTTTTGACGTTTACTCTTCAATGTTTCGGCGAAAAATATTCACACTACCGGAAATTTCACAATTCCAATATCACCCAAAAAAGTTTGAATCCAATCATATCAGACCAACGAGCCTCAGAGTACGTTGGCTGTGCATGACCAGAGCAGAGGTTACCATTTAATCGACAGCATTCTACAAGAAGCCGTTTGTTTTACTCACCGCATCACCACGCAGATTTTGATACACACACTGAGCTCCGCTAAGAACTCCCGTCTCATGTCCCAAACGTGGCTTCGCACATAATCACTTGTCATCTTCACTTTAAGGCCCCTTGTTTCTAAAGAACTACACATCTCGTAACCCAACTTTACGAATCCGTGACGCATAAAGACAACCCCAAATACGCCGCTAGCCATACAATGGCGTCGCACACAGGCGGCCCAGTGCGGTTTTACGGATGGCTATTGTTCCATTACTCAATGTTTAGTCTGGCGCCGGAGGCCAGCGCCGGGACCAGGCCGACCTGTACCGAGAAGCGTACGCCACGGATCACCCACCTCGATCTCCGCCACGCCATCGCCGCAGGAAGACCGAGAGATTACGCAAACAACGATCCTCCGCGGCCTGATCCAGTCGGCTACCTGGGTGGGGTTTCAGGGGGATATGTCGCCGTCAGCGGGCTGGTGGGACGGTGGGTTTCGGCTGTCTGACGGACGCCTGCGCCCGTCACTGATCACACGAACGCTGGAATTCAGCGCTGATTGATGCCCGAGGTCGTGGATGGTGGGTAAAGATTAATCATAATGCAATGTTTACACGCTAACAAGACTGTTGCACGGCCAATGAGATGGACTCTTCCAGCGTTATAAATAGGCCATGATTACAAAAGGCAGTGCAAGCAAACACAGAAGACTTATTACTCGTGTTCGGGTACCCAGCACGCCACGAAAAAAATGATCGATGGCGACTTCTGGAATAAATCATTCGAAGTGCCATCAACGTATCTCCAACTTACGAGCCCCCCACCCCAACCGGCAGTCTTGCCCTTGGAAAGCGTCTGAGTGCCGACCTGACTAAAGTGCCCCATCACGGGGACCTCCGGTTCTGAATTTATCGTCTCCGCTTTCAGTAGACGGCCGCCGCCACGTCCATTCCGCCACTGGTCCCAGGATTGATTTGGCTGAGAGTGGCCGTTGATAGCAGCCGTCTGACGTAGCATGGCTGGCGATCCGGGGAAGGGGGTGAGGGGGCCCGGACCCCCTCCCAACATTATTCGAAGATTTTAATATTAGGCCTTTGACAGTGACTTGCAAAAACGACCTGACATCCTACATGGACCCCGAATAATTTTCGGAAACCTCCAGCCATGTGGTGTGGTTTCCATCGTAAGACAGAAAAATGACTTGTTTTCACGGATGTGATGAGCGTACATCCACCATTCCCTCAAACAACACGCTCAAATGGATTTTAGAGAGTTGGTTGGTTGGTTATTGGGGCTTAGGGGCGCACCGACTGCAGGGTCATTCGGCGCCCATGGATTTTAGAGAGCTGCCCATGGTTAACAATAACGTTAAACTCAGCTCGGAACGTTACGATCACGCCGCGAAACGCGATCAACACCCCCGTCACGTGACAGTCCTGCCCGGCGCGTCGCACGCCCGTCACGACAAGGCGGCGCAACACACGCTGCACGTGACGACGGAAGCAAACACCAGGGTGTGGAGAGCAGCGGACCGGCCGGCGGCGGCGGCGCGGAGGGGCCGGATAAACACAGGGATCACGGCGTCACAACCGCTCAGCACAATCGGCCCTGAGCGGTCTCCCCTGGCTCCGAAAGGCATCGATGAAATGCCTTCAGGGCGTTACGATTCCCCACACAATGAACGTTACAACTATTTCAAAGTGCGGATTACATGCGTGTATCTGAGGCTTAAAATGACTGGTTAAAAAGAAGACCCGACATACTTAATTCGTACTACGTTCGTTTACATTTCTTAATTCGCATGGAAATTCGGATTGTAAAATGCTTCGGCTCGCTTACAAATTTCGGTCTCAACACATACATCAAACAGCAAGATTCGGCACTGCCAATGACACAACGAGAAAGAAGCCAGCAACCGTCATGTTTGGGACTACGGGGGCGGTGTCCCAAGTCACTCCCACCACCGCCCCATTGTTCACAAAGCTTTCACAATGCAGCGTTTCACCTCCAGGCCCGAAGCCTCCGGCATTTGACCTCGAGGCCGCCGGCCTGCGGCGTCTGACCTCGCGGCTCACAACGCCGCCAAGTCGGCCCATTGGCGCACAAAAGGTGGCTCTCTGTTCGACAAAGTGGTCGGCAATGGACCGCCGTTGTCAGGCGTAGTCGACGCACGCTGTCGCTTGGGCGGCGGAGACGGGCAGGGGCCGCAGAGAGGGCGCTGTGAGCCGGCGGGGAACGGCCCGACTGGTCATGCGCAGGATACGGCGAAACACCACGAGGTATTGCACTGAGCTGCGATTCAGTGGCGGCAGAATCACGTCCTAATCTGGGGTGCAATGGAACGTACTGAACTCTACAGGGAATCCAGAAACACAGTGCTGACTTATAACCATTACGAAAGAAGTCCTCTTGGACACGAGTGCGCCCGAAACAGACGAGCAATTATTCGAATTAAGAGTCTGAATTGTGAGTTTGGATTATGTTACTGGATTGGCACTGAACGAGTTTCGACGTTCACTGAAGTCGCAAAGCCTGGTGAGCCGTTGCCACAGCTCAGGGAATCCCGTTAGAAAAATACGACTGATGGCTCTTCTCAGAACCGAGGTTTCGAATAAACTATCCGGATGAGCACGGGCTAAACCCATGAAAATCCAGAATTTAGACGACCACTGGAGGGAATGCACGCGTTAAACCAGAAACATAATAACCTGGGCAAACCACGACTAATACCCGTCCGTGGAAACAGATAGCTACCCAGCTAAGGATTCGGTAGACTGTTCCCTTCTCGTGTCTTTGTGCGATCACATCGTGCAAGAATGCGAGCTCACACTTCGTGAAGCGTCAATCGGGAGCACAGACATTCAGAAAATGCGGCACTGTCGTGGACAGGAATGCCCTCTCAGCGTTTACGGAGTTCAACTGGTAGTCTGCCGGCGTCACAAAACGCCAGAAATTCCGTTCAATCCTCGACCGCAGACCGATCCCCGGGCAGGCCTGCATGCACTCTCTCTCCCGCAACCCACCTTCCATGATGTTCTCCGTGAAGATCTCCACGTGCTGGTCGCGATCCGGCCGCGTGTGCTCGTGCCAGAAGCCCACCACGTGGCCCAGCTCGTGCACCACGATGCCGAACTTGTCGCAGTTTTTCCCGATCGAGATGGCCTGCTCGCCGTTTCCTCGGCGGCCCACAAACGAGCAGCACCTGTCGACAAAAGCGCCGCTGAACCTGCGCCACTGCGCGCCACCGCCGTCGGCAGCTGCCTCGCGTTTACGAATCACCTCCGGACGTCAGTAAGTCCGATCCTTGATCTCCGTTGGTCATATCCTTTGGGTACCAGGGATTGTCGGTACCAAGCACTTTTGGTGCCAGGGGTACCAAGAGTGCCGCATTCAAATGCCATTCGATCGTGGCACAGTTTCGAAATGACGAAAAATATTCGAAATAACTCGTAACTAAATCTTGCGCTCACCAGCTCTGAATCAAAGCATCTGTGAGTCGGTTGGTGATGCAGTCGTCACAGTCGATTGGTCGATTTCACAACCGAGCTTAGGAAAATGGAAGAACCACAGGGGTCACATCCTAGGACAGTGTACCGATGGCTCTACCATCCCAGGGCAAGTATGGCTGTGACCCCACACAATGGAAAATCTTAACATGAGCCGTATGACGTTTTGACTGGACCGCACAGCAAAGCACCGTTCTTTACTAGAAGAGAACTCACTGTTTACTGTATTAGTAAACACTGAATGCTCAGCGTGATGACCATAACGTAGTGGACTACACGTGCCCGTGGTAGGCCAATTTCAGGACGTAGTCCGGTAATGAAACGATGAGTTGTTCAGTTGGTATGTTTGTGACAAAAAACCCTCTCCCAGCATAAAGAAGTGCGTGCCCTGGTCCAAATATCACGCAAACGATTCATCGCGACCGTTTCGGCAAGTTAGACGGGCAAAAGTGGCAATGGCCAATCCAGGCGAACATAACGATATCACGTCCCTTTTCAAGAGGGCCTGTGATTGGTCGACCCTGCGCCATTCACGTGATGACACTGACCTTGTGGCCGTGCGCGCAAGGGTTTGCGTTCGAACGCAGGGTTGACGTTGGGGATACATAATCCAACAGGTGGACTGCCTATTCTGCACTAAAGACACCACGCCTGTGGTCTGCGCCAAAACACAGGGCAGCTGACTCCGGTGGGTTTTACGTTAGTCCGCAGTGCCATGGTTTTCGGCTGTCAGCGGCCGAACAGTTCTTTGACCGCGGCTCAGCACGGCACACTGCATATAATGCGCTTAAAATAACGGTGTTTCGAAATCCTGCCGTCATACTGTGCTGAGCAAGCAGTCGTAGACGCAGCTACATGTATTTTGAGACATTTTTCGTTCAGCACCGTTGGGTTCATACAAGATTTTCTGACGCTTAATGGGCCTTGCGTGCAGCAACTACATGCATGCAGGCAACAACATGGTTACCACAGAAGCGTAAGTACTGTAGCATACAAAAAGAATTACCACCACGAATGACTGCGCGCAAAGCTGAAGGCCGGATAACTCTTACTTCAACGGACCGGTTCGGCCATAACGCCCTCTGGAGGCTTACAACTTCACGACCACTGGGAATCCGAATCATTAAATTTTAACAGCAAGATGTTCCAATTCTGTTTTTATTGCGTTTTCATTTGCAATGCGTTGGCTTGCGAACTATTTGTCCTCATCACTATTCCGGTGACAATGCTTTCGCTCGTGAACTATTTTCCACCGGTGTTTCTGAACCGCTCAGTAATGGCAGTGAACAATATCACGGACGAACGTGACGTTTTAGCTCGCTGTTCTTCGGATGCGAGATGGTGAAATGGATCAATCAATGCACCTTTGTATCGCTAACTGAACCAAGGAAGGTAGTGATGCGAACATTAACGAAATAGATCTCGTTCTTCATGCACCCCACAAGGCACATAACAATCTTGGTTTTACTACACCCCAGCCATGCAGGGTTTACTGGATTTACTGGATGCGCTGCTACTCAAGTGCAACGTACTCGAGCTCAACGACCGCGAGCTCATTTCCAAGACGAAAAAACGCACAGCTCTGAACTCCCGACATTCACGCTACAGCAGACTGGGATCTGACCGGGAGGCCATCCGGTTAGTGCCGCCTGCTCGCACACCCTCCCATTTCCGGCGCCGTCCGAGTCTGAGTGAAGCACGAGGGGACAGCCAGCCAAGTGGAATCCCTCGACTTCTTCCGGCCGGAAGGACTCCCCTCTCCCCGCTCCCCGCTCCCTCCCCGGCCACAGACGACTGGCGCCGGCACTCGATGACGTGTCTCCGTTGGTCATGGTCATTGGTCATTGGTCATTGGCCGCCGGTCGGCCATGACGTCGATGGTCGGTCATAAAAATATTGGTCAATCACGACGTCTTCAATCGGCAGCGGCGTCATCATTGAATCTTTCGTTTGTCACAGGCGACGGTATTCGTTGATTACGCCGTCATCGGTCAGTCACAGCGTCATCTGTCGGGGATAACTTCATTAGTCGGCTTCGGCCTTGTCGTCTGTCACTGCAGCAGCGCCGGCCAGTTGCCACTTCGTCGTTCAGCTGCGACGTCACTAGCCAGCCACGACGTCAACGATCGGTCGTGACGTCACTGGTCGTCGATGACTCAGAGAGCTTCCCCGGCCGTTCGAGGGCGGGCGTTTCGCGGATGCAGTCGCCATAGCCGGATCTGCGTGACTGCAGAGAAAGTTTGTGCGCGTCGGAGACCCCGTCCCTCCCATTCCGCCCCTCTCTGGAGTCCAGCGCAGACCACACCGCTGACTCACCCGTGCGGCCGACAGTCATGCACGGAGACAATGCGCCGAGCACCGCGCCATGGCGTGGATCCTTGTAATAGTTTTTCGTCATAAGCTGATTTAGAGTAAACTGATCTGCATTACAAACACGTGGCGCAGCCAGAATTTTCTTAAGGAGGGAGCTCATTGTGAATTGGAATCACACAAAAACCGCCTGCTGGGAAAACGATGTGCAATGGCTTTGACAAAAAACTCGGGACTAAGTTTGGCCGCGCCTGTGATTACAAATAAATAAAATACAAATGTGTAACGTAATATGAAAAATGTATACATAAACGCGAAAATATAAAAATAGCAGCGCGTAACATACTGATGAATGTGTGAGAGAACTAGCTACTGATAATGGTGAATGACCCCTAAACATACACTTGGTGTGGGTGAGAAGAGGACATACTGGTTACCACCTTTACCCTGGCGACGTGTCTCCGTTACCATCAGATCCCGCTGCTGTTTGGATGACCATCAGAACCTCGCTACCATTTTCCGGCCAGATGCATCGGCTAAGAAAAAGCGCCTTCTGCATCTGCTCAAAAGACTACGCCTGCGATCTGGGAATGCCTCGCTCGCTGAAATCAGCCGACGGCATGTGCTACCCGCAAATGTCCACAAAACTAAATAACTACAAACTGTCTGATATGTCTACAGTGCTACAGTCCAAAACCGCTGTGCTTTGGTGACCGAGACTTTGATGTCGGCTAGGAAGCTGGGAGAAAGTGTTCTCCTCGACTGTTGACGCACTGTCAGAGTCTGTCACGTCAAAGGCGGATCCAGGCAAACCAACAGGAGAGGGGTCCCTCCAGCAAACCCAGCCGTCCTCCATACACGGCCACGCAGCTGAACAACATGATAATAAACACAGGATAACATCATAACAAAAACCGGACAAAGCCACGGCTGGGATTGACACACGATAAACAGCCGACGGAAGCGGGGGTGCATGTCCGTCCCCAGTGTCGCTCTCCTGAGTGCGCCGCTGCTGGCGGGGACCAACGCCCGCGCTGCCGGCAGCTGCGGCAGCCTCACCCGCACTCCCTGACGGCGAACACGATCCAGTCGCGGTGCAGCTCCGGTTCGCGCTCCACGAACTTGATGCACGTGTTGTTCTCCCAGTGGCGCATGGCCTGCTTGAAGAGCGCCTTGTGCTCGGCGCTAAAGTCGTCGTCGATGTGGTAGGGGATGACGCCGTGCGGCCAGATCCTGTCCAGCCGGGCGGTGGCCGCCCGGCGCCGGCGCGAGGGGACGGGACTGTCCGGCAGAGCCAGGACCCGCCCGACACCGCCTGATGACCTGAGGACCCAGCGGAGACGCAGAAGTCACCACTGAACCCGAGACACACCGCCTGACGCCCGCAATGTCTAGCAGAGATACAGAGGTCACCAATGAACCCGAAACACATCACCTGATGACCTGAGGACCCAGCGGAGACACAGAGGTCACCACAGAGCCCGACCCACACCACCCGATGGCCTGCGGACCAGGCGGAGACAAGAACGTCACTATAGCACAGACAAGAGGTCACCCCAGAACCCGACCACATGAAGGCGCAGCGGAGACACAGAGGTCATCGGAGAACCCGACCCACACCGCCTGATGACCTGAGGACCCAGCTGAGACACACAGTTCATTACAGCACAGGCACTGAGGTCACCACGAAACTGACCATATGGGGGCCCAGCGGATACAGAGAGGCCATGACATGATACAAAGTAATTATCGTTGAAACCTGATGTCAATGGGCAACGCACAAACATATGAGCCACATCAGACAATGCGCAACAAACCATAGGAGACATACATGCTGGTGGACCACGGACATGCAGGCTGCCACCACCAAAGATATATCAGCTGTTAGTGAAAAGTGGACAGACACCGTCGCCGCACAAGACTAACCAGTGGTGAAGCCAACCAACCAGCAAACCAACCAACCAACTAAGCACAAACCAGTGGTCCATGAGTAGCAGACATGACAGCAAGAGCACGAGACTTGCCAACTCCTAGCAAACACGAACAACCATTTTCTTTCAGACCGGAACCGACACACAGGGACTACTACCGAACAACACAAGTCAACGATTCGAATGCAAACGAGCCAGTTCTGCTGCCCCCTGAGTCAGCCAAAGGGAGTGGGTGGGGCAACAACCAAAACGGAAACAGTATCAACTTGTAATCAACAGCTCGCGTCAAGTACGAAAAAACGTGAAAAAACATGAACTAAACATAACTTCGCAGATTATTAACATGTTTCTTCTGCAAACAAGACTAAACTTCGGAATGATCAACTGTATCAACCCAATGGAACAGAATCTGATCTAAGAAACCTTATCACATCAAGACTTTATGGAAGCAGCAGTCCATAGAGCAGATACGGCGGCGGTCCTGCCCCTTTTCGATAATTTCAACGTAAGCCACATGATGCTACAACGAAAAAAAAACATCTCGGAATGGATCTGGCTCTAATTTAAATACGTCCATTTCCTTAACAGCTTTTGTGCGCTCCCAACAGCAGAGCACTTCCAGCACGATACAGCTTAGCAGGTAGATTTTCATTGTTTCCCTTGCCCTTAACGGGTAACGGGTAGATTTCCATTGCTGCCCTTACCCTTCTGCATGTATGTACTTCAACTTCTGTCTTAAATCGGACCTTTGTCTTCGCCGTCTATCCTTGCCCTTCCTCCTGCGTTTCCGCCGCTTCCTGGTCCTGTGTCGCCTCCTCTTCCTCTTTCGCTGTCTGTGTGCGCACTTTTTCCGTTGGCGATACAGACAATTGCGACCACACTTCACGCACACGCCGCGGCCGGCCGCCGCCGCCGTCGCAACGTCATTACGAGTGACGTCAGCTGACGCGGTGACGTCACCGACCGACTTCTGCCGCAGTTTGTCCTCGAGGTCCTGCAGCCTCAGCTCCAGCTCGTTTTCCTCATTTGCGCGGACGATGTCACCGTCGATTTTACCTGGAGCGAAAGCGAAGGCGTTACGTTGGTCCGACGACGCTGCGTGACGCTGCGTGACGCTGCGTGATGCTGCGTTGCACCAGAGGCCGACGGTGGTCACCAAAAGTGGCGTCCAGCAGTGGTGTATACAGACCTGACAGCGGCAGCCGACTGTTGCAGAGAACAGCCTTCGTCTGCGGCGGTGACCATCCTGACTGACACTGGCATCCGAAGCGCGTCAATCGGCACGGCAGGGCAACAAAACACGAGAACGATGCAAAGGAACTTAACATCACACGGCCCACCACGCTCCTTCCACGTCACCGTTTAACCCTATTCCCGGAGGGCTAGACGTATGGCCGAATTGCCGGCAGGTGGGGCGGATTGCCCCCCCCCCTGAGATTTCGAGAACTACACGACCGATTCCATCGCAACAAATGGCGATCGATTTGCCATGATGTAAAGTACATTTTTACAAAAAGAAGTTTTCAAAATTTTGAAAAGGGTGGATACAGGGGGCACAAAGTCAAAATGGGGGCCATTTTTGGACTTCTTATTACTTTCTTGTTTATGAACCGATGTTGATGAAATTGGCATGAATCGAGAGATTATGGATGGGACTTGGTCCATACATTTGAAATTTCGAGAAAAGTCATGGGCGGTAGCATGGTTTTGAAAATAGCACGGCAAGTTAGTGTTTTCAAAAATTGGTTTGATGAAAAAAGTTAAACGCACTTTTTTGGTTCCTACTAGTCATGCTATGCTGAAAAAATACAAAGCGTATCACAATGTTTGTATCAATGTTACCATACGCGGTGCCAGGGACATGAAAAATGGGAGACTGTCATGGTCACATGTTCTTCAGATCAATTAAGGGCCTCTGCCCTTAAATGACCTCCAGTGACCTTAAAGTCATTCGGAATGACCTCGTGTGCATTTAATATTATCCGAAAACGTTTCCAGTCATTTGAATTCACTCTATTTCCGAAATTTTATTTTATGGATTTGTTGTTGTTTATTGGTATTTTTGGGCGCGCAGACTACTTAGGTCATTTTACGCCCAACCATTTTACGGATGTTGTGATATAGGGTACGCGCACTGACATTTTAGGTCATAGTTCCGTGACCCGACCTGATATCGAACTGAAACTTGGTACACAAGTAGAGAGCATCCCTCTACGTCACAAACATTACGGGTTTTGCATTTCAAAAAACAGCGCCAAAATTTCTGATATGAAGACCAAATTTTGACTTCTGACCTTGACCTGGCCTTGTAAAAAGAACTCCGATAAACAAAATTGTATTTGTATGTTGTCCAACTATTCACCTATACATCCAGGAAATTTTTAAGTTCTGTCTTAAAGGGCTATTTTTTACAGTCATTTTCCTTTTACCCTCAACAGAGCCAAAAATGGCCTGAGAGGCCTCCCAAAAACGTTGCCTGTCTCCGTCCCTGAGCAAAACAGAATTACGAAATTTCGTCACAGTACGCAGAGAGAATAGCTAAGAAAAGGCACCGAGTTTCGTGAAGCTACGTCAAAAACCATGGAACTGGCCAACAAAAAACCCGAGGGGGCCGACTCAGCCCCTCCCCTGCCGGGAACAGGGTTAAAAGCACCCTCTTGTTGCTGCTGGTCTGGTTGTCTGTGCTGGCTTTTTACCGACGCATGAACTGTCACCGTCGCGTGGCGTCGACGACCGATCACACCACACGGCCACCGCCGTGATCCCTCACTGGCCGTAAAGGAAAAACGGCGAACCCAGCTCAGCCATCACCATCTGAGCCCCAGGTTCGCGACCTGAAATTCCCGGCGCTGATCTCTTGGTTACCATACGCCTGTGCACAAGCAGTGGTAACCATGGTAACCAGTTACGGTGGCAACCCGACATGCGCTTGATTCCACTTTGGGGGAATCGAATCTGAATCCCACTTTGGCTTGCTGAGTCGCTAACTCAACGACGGTTTGCTAGAACGGCACTAATTGAACTAAAAATCCGACTGAAAATCAAATGAGTCGATACCTCAATACATTCTAGTACGTTCATTTCCATGTTATATGCTTGCAAAAAATTACTACAAATAACATTAATAAACTGTTGTATATTCACGGATAAAATATAGTCTTCATATAATTATCCGCACATTTTTTTGCAAAACACATCTGAATGTTCCATGAGCAGAAAGTTTTTGACTGTGGCTTACTTGCTCGCCACCAGTAATAAGCAAAAGGCAGACAAAAAAATGAACAGCATGTCACAACACACTACATATGTTTCTACTTGATTCATTTCATGTAAAGAAATCTGACGTTCGTACACGTGAGAAGTTGTGAAGAGGCTATGGTACCTGTTTTTGTTTACAAAACCCCAAGCCATTTTCGAGTCCAATATATTGGAATTTTGGAGTACGACTTTGTCACTGGAGTCGATTCTAATCCCTGTTCCGCAGATAGCCGGTTCCGATTTCATGACAAAAGACAACGCGATTCAACTCCGACTCTGATTCCAGCACTCGTCAGTGGAAACGAGTCCGATACTAACTCTAGCCAGAACGAAATCGATTGTGGAGTCGATTATGATTATTACGGGATCAGAATCAGAATAGAAGGAATCGGAATGGAATCTACACGAAATGCTAACGATTCCCTGCGTTGGATAACCGTTATCGGTTGCGCACGTTCACGACCCGCACTTAAACCAGCCGGCCGATGACAGTGACCAAAACTCGTAGCGAGGGTGTTCCATCTCGGTTGAATTTTCATGAAAATATTCGGCTTATACGGAAAAATAGCACTCAGTGTTCTAAACATGTAATCAATCCAACATCATCCTCGAACATTTTCCAGTCATATAACGCAATACGGGTCTTCTACTAACGTTCATTGACCTTTCTACGATACACGATACGATACGATAAAAACAAAACACGGGGTTTTAAGACCATACGTCTTTACATACCGATTTGTAAAACTACAAGTTACAACTTGGCTGTCTCAGCTGACAGCCCACGTTAAAGGAGGAATATTTCCCTTAGCGGCGTGAGGGTCGATGCCCCGGTCGTTCAAGCCACGCGGACGGTGCTGCACTGGCCTGGCGACACCGGTTGCCAAGGCCCCCCCGCCCGGCTCCAGTTCCTACAATAGTTTCTGGGACGCCGGTCGCTCCGCCGCAGTCTATGGCCACTAACTCAACAGGTCAGGGGGCAAGGTACCAAAGTGCACCGTCTGGTCGTATTTATGCCCGCGCTCAGGGGCGGCTTCCAAGGCGCTTGCGTCACAGAGAGTGTCATCTGTTGCAAAGCGGCGAAACGGGCGGCCGTGCGTCTCCGCTGGAGTCACATGCTCGAGACCGGACCGTTTCAAAGAGATCGCAGACCTAGGAGATCATCCCAATCTCCGGGATGAAATAGGTTTTCGAGACTGACCCAATCTCGGGACTGTCCCAATTTCGGGGATTGCACAGATTTCCCAGACTGTTCCGGTATCTCCGACTGTCCAGATGTCCAGATCTCGGGGGCTGTCCCGGTCTCGGAGACTGTTCTGGCCTCGGGGACTAAATCATCATGATCTCGGAAACAGACTGATTTCCGATACTGTCATCTCAGAGACTACTCCCATCTCCGAGACTGCACCAATCTCGGAGACCGTTCCGATCTCGGAAACTGTCCAGATGTCGGGGTCCGGCGCCGATCTCCGACACTGCACCGATCTCTGCGACCATCCCGATCTCGGAGACCGTCCTCTCGGAACAGCCATCTCTGAGACTGCACGAGGACTCCCGACATCACCCTGGCGATCTCGGAGACCGACATATCTCAATCGCAGACAGGGATCCCCCAGCTGTACACGTCAGCAGCCCAACGCAGCTGCCCATTCCTCACTGGCGGTGCAAAAAACGCCACACCCCGTCGGCGTTTTTCCGCTCAAAGTGTGCTGTCCCCTACGGAAGTGCTGTCGTCCCCTTCCCTTCCCGGCCCGCCAGTGCGCCAGCCGACGGCTACCCTCGCCAAATACGTCGCGTCTGCGCCGCATAACGGCACAGGGAAAAATCGAGCGCTCGACGCAATACGACCGCAAAGGACTCAAGCGTACGTTAACGCCAGATAAAACAGCGCGGTTGTTTGTTGTTGTTGTTTATTGGTGTTTTCGGGCGCGCCGACTACTGAGGTCATTTTGCGCCCATAACGAGGTTGTTTTACCTAACTAGTGAGGTGTATAAACAGTCTCGAAATCAGCGTCTTTAAGAAACAAAAAGGGCTGTTTGGATTCAAGAAAGCGCGAGTTGTCTCCAAGTGCATCGCAGAGCGTAAGAGACGAAGCGTGCTGTCCAAAGTGAAGTGAACGCTCTTCAGCCAAGTGTGGGTACGATAGGATCACGTGGTTGACAGTGAGCCAGGCACCACATCGATGGCAGAGAGGCCTATCAGCACCACGCAACAAACAGCCATGGGTCGTATAAGTGTGACCGATACGCAGTCTGCACAGTATTATTTCCTACCGCCTCGCCTTGCGAGAGCAAGATAACCATAAACCAAGCTGGGGTTTTAAGACTGTGCCGACAGACCAGCAAAGGTCAATCAGCGTATATTGCCCAGTACAGGACAACAGGCGTGTACGGCACCGGACAATCGTTGTGCACGGCACTGAAGAGCCAGCGCATACCACACGACAGCCAGCGTTCACAGACGTGACATCCGGCGAATACAGATGGTGTATACAGCCTGGCCAGCTGGCGTATGCAGCCCATACACCGGCGCATACGACTCGGCCAACCAATGAACACAGTCAACACTAGGCGTATACAGATCAGACAGCGGGCATATCAAGCCCAGCCAAGAGACATATACAGCCGAGACTCCCGGCGTATACCGCTGGGACAAACGCCATATACAGCCTAGACAGGGCGTATACAGCCAGGACGGTTGGCGTATACGTCCGGCTTAACTGGGGTTTTCACACCAAAAAAGCTGCTGTATACTGTTGAACAACCGGTGTATGTAGCCTTGACAGCTCGGTCATACAGCTGGGACAGCTGGCCCACGCAACTGGGACAGCAGGCGCATGCAGACGGGACAACTGGCGTATACGGCCGGGACAGCTGGCGCATACAGCGTGGACTGCCTCTGAATACAGCAAGGACAGCTAGCGTATACAGCCCACGTACACAGTCCGTCCAGCCGGCGTGTGAAGTGCGAAGTAAATATGATGCAAGCCACACAGCAACTCTGACGATGTTGGGAAACAACGATGACGAGGGTGGGAAAAGACGTGCGAAAGGCAAAGGACAGCAAAAATCGCGGAAATGTGGTAACACATCGTGTGTTACCCGCCCGATAATACTACCGTTAGGAAACGGCAAGGATAGACGAAACACAACGGCACAACCATCAGGCGGCGACACACGCACAAAAAATACAGAAACCCTGAATGAGACGCTTCAAACAATGCCGGCCGTCAGTGCTGCACCAGTTCGCACTACACACCGCGCAGGTGCGTCAGATTCCGACCTGAAAAAGAAGCGCAGAAACCTGCCCTCCACCGGGCTTCGGGCGGAAGTTTCCTGTTTCGCGGCCGTCGCCGGCGCCCGCCGATGGCCCGATGAAAACCGGAATCCAATCAACCTTGGCGCTGGGCCGCCAGCCGGTCCCGGGGGCGCTCTGCCAGCCGGAGCCGGCGCCCGCTCGTAACTGCTCTGTTACCCGGATGGCGCGAGCCGGCGGCCGCGCGACACCGGTCGAGCGCGGCGCTGAAGGAGCCGCCCGCGGAGCAGCAGCCCACCGGGCAGGTGACAGAGCTGTCCCACCGCCTCGGGAGGACTCTCAAACGGCTGTCCCACCGCCTCGGGAGGACTCTCAAACGGCTGTCCCACCGCCTCGGGAGGACTCTCAAACGTAAGATAAATGGCGTTTCAAGCGCGCAAAATAAAACTTCTTCAATGAGGTTCTGGCAGGACCAACCTTTAAAAACGCGCCCGTACTGCCCACAAAACCTGAACGTCAGTGGCCCGGGCAGGGTGTGGACTTCAGAACCGCGCAGCCATGGACGGCCGCACCTGTGGCACGCACGTGAGGTCCTCATCATCCATCCATCATAAAAAACGCCGCACCCAGCCGAGGTCGAACGCAGTCAGGGTCTCCGCCGCCGGCAGAGAAACGTTGCGACGCCGAGGCTTAGATGTCGTTTTTTCTACCGGGGACGATATGACTTACACAGCAGATAGGGGCGCGACCTCCCGTGACCTCCCGTGACCCGTTCGCCTTTCGCGGAACCCCGCCGCTCAAACCAGCGCCAGCAAATCACATTTCCTCTCCCTCTCTCGGAAGCGACGGTCGAAGAGCATCTCTGCGACTATTTCTGGCACTGCCAGAGGCTTCTGTGCTACACGATGACATTTACCGGCAAACAAACACCGAAAGATATGCAGCGGGGCAAATGTCTGAGATGTTAATGTCGCTACTTGAAATGTATGCGAGGTAGTAATGCCACTCCGCCTCGCACTGACAACTGGGACAGAGTTTTCACCCTGGCCGACACGCGAGGCCCATTAACACCATTACCGCACAGGGAGTGGACGCGGACCGCGCCAATTTCCGTCCGGCGCTCGAGATTCGGGCGTTCCCTCGCCGCGCCGGACCGTCTCGAGTGCCAGCCACCCTCGGAGAGTGTTGAATATTCAGCTCCGATGATCCGTATGCATGCACGAGGTCGTATCCGGCTCCAGCTGTATGCAAATACGCGCTTCATTGTTTTGGGCGGCTTCATTTCGAGCGACTGCCGGCAGCTGTGGTCCGGTTACTCCGCCGGCCGGGCCGGTCCGTCTTCCGGCTGTACCCGCACATCTTCCGGCGGTACCGGTACGTCTGAGGCGGTACCGGTACGTCTCCGGGGCACGGGGAGACGCCGGCTCCGGAACTCTTCGCGACACGGTCGGATGACGGCCGGGGTCGATGACCTCGCAGCCCACGGAGACGGATTTCAGGCGACCGCCTCAGGGCGGCACAAAAAAACGACATCCCGCCCCGGGGAGTTTTTTCGGTCACACTGCAGAGTTCCAACGGAGTTGCCCTTCGTCACGCTTTTCGGTCTCATAGAGGTCTGGTATGTCACCAAACGCAAGCCTCGAAAGTGAACACCTGTTGAGATCACGGTCCCGATAAAAACCACAGCCGATGTCTCAGCTTCGCTGGTAAACCCTGTTCATGCGACGGCCGCCGAAAATATGGTACTTAGGAGGGTTTCTGTCAAGGCGCCACGTCAAGGAGACCGCAAGCACATGATATCGGAACAATGTACGCGCGCGGATTCCTATCAGGTACTGATGCTCAGCTTTTGTTTTTGGCCGTGTTCGAGTGAAATAAATTCACGACAGGTGCAAGGGTCCACAATGCACACCCGAAATATTCTGCTGTAGCCGCTCCACGGAATCGCAATTTCACCACGATGTTTTCCGACATCAAAACCCTCCTGCCATCTGCAGCTAGAATTCCGGCACCGCTGAGCCATCTTGATGACAGCTGAGACTCGCTGCGACAAGTCCCGCTGAGACAAGGCGCTCGGCCTCCGCCAAGCGCAAACAGTGTCTCAGGCGCATTTCCCGCTGGAATAACCAGCGCTTCCACGTTGCTGACAACCATCGACCCTATGCTCTTCACTGACTTCGGCAACGTGCATGCCACGGCCTCGGTTTTCACATCGAGGTCGTCCACATCCGGGCATTGCTTTAGTATATCGGTATTTAGTTTTGGCAAAGCACAAGCCGCTATGTCAAATGCTGCCATCTTCACTGATGACAATTTCTCCACTCATCTGTCATCGCAAAAACGAACTGAAAAGACTTCTGGCGATCTTGAAGGCAAAATTTTCGCCACGCTCTACTAACGTATTGTGACCTCCGCGAGCATCCACTCAGGGCGCCCGCCTGACGCGACGAAGGCAGCTGCGGGTAGCGTGAGCCCATCACATACCCACGCCTCGGAGGGACCAATATAAATCAGGAGCTACCGGGAAGCGAACCTGCACGCCGCACGCCCCCCGTAGCCCTCGGCGGCCGGCGTCCAGCACAATAAGCTCTGCAGATCACCGAATGGACAGGTGCGCCATAAAAACCACCTCACGGGGAGCCAATCGGCGCGCCCAGACATCGACACGGGCAGTTTCAGCGGGGACCAAGGCGGAGGGGGGATGGACCAGTGCAGTTGGGGGATACCACCACATCCCGTGGAACTTAATTCACTACGCTGATCGCTCGAAAACGCCTTCGGCAATGTGTACTGACGAGACAGTGTGAGCTGCGCGCCTGCCTGGCCTGGCGACCTGAGCGCGCCACTGGCGGTGTGCAGTGTTGCACGCTATCCGCGCCTGGCGCCGCGTGTGCGGGGGCGGACGGCGCGTGGCCCCGACTCTCGGACCCCTGAGGACCTCGGCCTGGACCGAGCCGGGCCGGCACGCCGAGAGCCGAGAGAGAGAGGGAGAGGGGAGAGAGAGGGAGGGAGAGAGAGGGAGGGAGAGAGAGGGGAGAGGGAGAGGGGAAGAGAGAGGAGGGGAGAGGAGAGAGAGAGGAGGACAGAGAGAGGGGGAGAGGGAGAGGGGAAGAGAGAGGAGGGGAGAGGGACAGGGAGGAGAAGAGAGGAACAGAGGGAACAGGAAGAGGGGAGAGAGGGAGGGAGAGAGGGGGACAGTGAGGGAGGGAGGGGAAAGAGGGGGAGAGAGGAGGGGAGGAAGAGGAAGAGAGGAGAGGGAAGAGGGCAGAGAGAGGGAGGGGAGGGAAAATGCGAGAGAGGGGGATAGAGAGGAGGGGAGAGAAAGGAGAAGAGAGTGAGGGAGAGAAAGGGAAGAAGAGAGAGAGAGAGAGAGAGAGAGAGAGAGAGAGAGAGAGAGAGAGAGAGAGAGAGAGAGAGAGAGAGAGAGAGAGAGAGAGAGAGAGAGAGAGAGAGAGAGAGAGAGAGAGAGCATGACTGCTGTATCCAGTTCCCAGGACAGCACATGTCACTTCCCCGTCGTTGGTGACGGACTACGACAACGGACCTTTGCACGGGATACTGCCCATGCCCTAAACGATGCGACATGAATCACTGCGCACGGGCATAACCGCAGTACGCCACAATGACGTAGGCCGTGACAACGACACTGCACAACAGACCCGCTCCGACTGGTCATTTAAAAACAGTCTCGGGCCGCACAGCACTGGGCATCGGCCGTGAGGCCCACATGGCTGCATACATGGCAGCGCACTTAAATATTCGGAGAACTACAACATCACCCCCACGGTGCTGCATGGATATTGTCCTAGAACGGCCCCAGGCCAACCAGCTGAAAAACGGGGCTTTAATGCAATGAGGACCTTATGCATGGATGGGCCATAATGGATATTATCACTGCAATTTACATGTCCATGAATGTATTATGCAGCATGTCTGTTTGTATCTAAACACTGCGGCATTTTCAGCGTCTTCGAACCGTTTCACGTCGGTCAGTTTCTGCGCTTTGTAACTGCGACCCAGCACTTCTGACTGTGCGCTCTGCTTTCTGTTCTCTGTTCTACCCTTTCTCTACCCTCTGTTCTCTGTTCCGTTCTTCCTCTGCTCTCTGTTCTCTGTTCCACCCTTCCTCTGCTCTCTGTTCTCTGTTCCGCTCTTCCTCTGCTCTCTGTTCTCCGCTGTACTCTTTCTCTGCTCTCCATTCTGTTCCTTCTCTGCTCTCTGTTCCCTGCTCTGCTCTGTCAGAGAAGCAGCAGCCCCGCCGCCGGCCCTGGTCCAGGACACCGTCACTCCCCGATCGTCAATCTCGACTCAGTGTCGCGCCCAGTCCATATACAGCGCAGCCAGCAAGGCGTTTGCAGGTCCACGAACCGGCGCCGGTCGCCGAACCTGGCCATGGCAACATTCCATAACCCAAATACCACACACCTGCTCCGAGACATCGGTAGCTGCAAACAATCATCCGCCGCATCCGGGGAGTGTGAGTGGTGTGGAGTCTGCCCATCGTACGGCGATCTTCATCTCACGACAGCCTTTGGTGGTTTTAGGTGGCGCCCTCGTGCCGCGCCTAACGGGCGGTAGGAGAGGGCGCCGGAAACCGTCGGGGGGGGGGGGTCGCAGGACGTCACCGTCTGGTGTCATCTTAACTCACTGTCGCAGCCTTGCCCCGCTGGAAACCAATTACTGCCCGGCGGCGGACGCAATCAGGGAAGGACGCCAGTTTATGTCTGTCTCGAGCGGATCCGACACAACGGCCGCAGACGTCGCGTCGGCGCCGTCGTCACGTCCGACAGCGACGTGCCCGGGCAGGCCTGGAAACGGGCCATTGCCCTCAAACGCACGCGATTTCAGAGATTCGAATACAGCTTCGGTTTTCAGACTATGATCGATCCCACGGTGACAACAATGGGGAGAAAATACCGTTGGCATTCTAATGAGTCTAAATCTGGAAGTTGATCGGAAGTGAACAGACGCTAAACTTTTGTGGCGAAAAAGACATTTTTCGACCCACCCCAACCGGCCGGAAACGTACGGCTTTGCCGCGAGGTCAGCGGAGCTCAGCGCCCATCAGCATCGCCTGCGTAACAGCAAAGCTCTTATCGGCAGCCGCTCACCAGGTGTCACTACCGCAAGCTGCCACAAGAGAGCTGGCCAGCATTGATTTGGTTGTCACGTCGCACGGTTCGCCCGAGGACGGTTACCAAGCAATTACCGGCAGCCGCCACCGTTATCAGATGTCTGCTCTGGCTAATAATAACCACGGCATTATCAGGCTTACTTAATCAGCTCAAACAGCTACAAAACGAGTACTAAAATCGCCCGTTGCAGAAGATTCAACCCAGAATAGCGTGCCTCTGCTTCGACTCTCGCTGATAAATCGCCGATCACGTTTCGGTCCACGTCATCGTAGCGGCTCCCCTGCAGTCAGCTGCGCTGGACCAACTGCGCCAGTCAAAACCTCCGGTCTGGCGCGTTTCCTTCCCGACATCCGCCACGGCGCGCAGTTTTGAATTTCGGCGGCTGTGACCGGCCGTAATGCGGTGCCCGCCGCCGTCCCGGGTGTCGTGTGGGCCTGCATTTCGAGCGGCCGCTTAGCCGGCCAACCCGACTCCCAGTCGCAAGCCGATCATCGCGGCTCACAGGTACCATCACCTCGACTTCTAAACCTCCGCAGCTTCCCGACGCTCTCAGGGAGAGCTTCACGAGCCTCGCGGCTCAGGCTGGAGTGTTGGCCGCCAGAGTGTGGCAGCGATGTGCCCCGCGGTCGACGCAGGAAACACAGACAGCGATGAGCTCTTTCCATATGGTTTAGTCCGGTGTGGCTGGAACTCCTTCGACCAGTTGTGATCGTTTCGGAACTGTCCAAGTCATCAGAGAGGCACTTAACTACGTCATAAAGGATGGAGTTTGAGGATGCTGACCAGAATTAGCGAGTTCTAGGCGTCAAATGTTCATTCCGTAGGACGACTGGCATCACTTTCCTTCAAAAGGACCATGCTATAGCCAACACAGCCAGAACCTTTGCGGTGGTCAGTCGCTTACGTTCCGAAATGGCTCAATCCCCGCCCTTGCCAGGACATGTAATGAAATTAAAAAGCCATCATTTTGATGATAAAAAGCATGGATCTTTCCGGGATCGAACACGCCACCTTCCGATCTCAGGGCACGCGGCCGAGCGCGGCGGCGCTGCTGCCGCGCCTGTCGGTGCAGGGCACCTCCGTCTGAGGAGACACGGCGCGGCAGTCTCACATCTCGGTGCCGGCACCGCGTCAACAGCGCTCGGTTTATGCCTTGGCCGCAGCCAGCCGGCGCGAGTTTACATCAGCGGCGGCCAGGACGCAGCCGACTGCGTGGACTTCCCGGCCGGGCCGTGCCGGCTCGGCGGCGCACTGCGTGCACCTTCAGGCACGGCAACACGCCTCCACTTGCCCACTCAGCCGGACTGTAGCAGGGCAAACGCATGAGCGGTAAACGTACGTACGTCACTGAAGGTTTGTGTATATGTCGGTTTGAAAAATGCTCGTCTCATAATGTTCTATGTTGCAAAAATGCGCACTGGCAGAACATCATGCAACGCACATTTGCGCATGCCAAACGTTCGTTACTATATGTCAAAAACGCTTGCATACAAGAAAGCACGAGTGCAAATGCACGTGAATGTGAACGTGGGCAGGTGAAATGCATGCAAATAGGAATGTATGCATGTAAAACGTATGTAAATCCAAATGTACGAGTGCAAAATATGTACAGACTTGTGTATACGTACAGATACTTAATTTGTTCGTTTGCATGTTAGGTGCTTCCTCTCGCACCAGCTTGCATTTGCGAACATCCATTTGCGTAGAAATATTTCTTCATACGTCCAGCAGCTTTGCGTTCATGTCTCGCAGGACCACCCCACACGGCTACGGCAGCACACTCCACTGCGAGGATTTCCCGTCCTGGCGGAATGGCCTCATCAAAGTAAACTGTGCGAACAACACGGCTTCTGGCTGTGTCTCCATGACAACCGGCGCGGTTGTCCGTTCGAATTCGTCCCGTCCTGCTCTGGTGCTTCGCCGTGTCTGCGATGTCGAGCATGTGTTCGACAATGTGTTTGGATGCAGGCACCTATTTAATCACGCAGTCAAAGGCGGCTGGAGGCGTGCGCAGACATCAGTTTCCACCCCAGTGACGTAGCCAGGGGGGAGGCATTGGGGCCATGCGCCCATTTTGAGCCAGCGGTCTTCACTAGATATATAGTGATTTTGCAGGAATACGGGACAGTGGTCATATATATGTTCCAAAGCAAACATATGTTTTCCTGTGCGTTAAATATGAGGCATATTGCATAAAATTGCCGTTTTTGTAATTGAGTTCATCATATTCCAGTGACACATGACAAACTTTACCACTGTACCCCCCCCCCCCCGAGGAGAATCCTGGCTACGTGCCTGCTGTCAACAAACACCATATGTTCAGTCACCATATGTCAACCACTAACAATATGTTCGACACTGTGTTTGAATGCATACATTATTCAACCACGTAGTCAAATGCAGCCACAGGTGTCCGCAGATATGAGTTTTCATCCCGACCTGATCATGTGACGCTGGAACACAACACTTCACCTTGACTGTTGCATTTAGAGCACGGCGTTGGTGTGTCACGAAAGAAACGGTCGCCTTAACGCTCCTCGCATGCTGCGAATGCCGGCTTTTTGTTTACCGTCGGTTCTCGCAGGGCCTGCTTCTGTCGGATGCTACGTAAAATCCTACAACTCTTGGATGCTGAACAGAACTGGACACTTATAGACGCTCAGCAATGTTCTACGCTTTTTCGATGCTGAGTAGAAGTACAAATCTTTTGGGTCCTAAGTAAAATCCTACAACAATCGGGTGCTTTGCTGAATCCTGCACTCTCGGATGTTAGGTAAAACCCAATGTTTCTTGAATACCGACTAAAAAGCCTGTACTTCTGGACGCTGAGCCAAATCCTACGCCAATGAATGCCGAGCGAAACCCCACACCTACTGGAGTCTGAATACAGCATTTATTCAGCTGTCAAACCATCGTGGCGACCTTGCGGTTCCACCGCCACGTAAACGTCGGACCTGACAGAATCTCTGTATAACTACCTGTCGTCGGCAAGCTCTGCTGGTACTACGGCGAGATAACTGAATGGCCGTACACAGCGGGCCGAAATTTCCGCTTAATATCCCGTCGCGATTGGCGGCCGAATGCATTATGCATCGGCGCCGGAGAATTACCCGGCCAATTGGCTCCGACAAGCCTGACAGCGCGGCATCACCGAGCCGACTGTGGCGGCCGGCGCCGAACGGAGGGTCGCCAGACCGCTGCGGGTCGGCTGTACGGTAACCGTACGGCAACTTTAGGCCAACTTCAGGGCATCTGCGCTCCAGCCGTGTCGGCCGGCGCCGAACGGAAGGCCGCTGGACCACTGTAAGTCGACTGCAGGCCGACCGTAGGCAACTGTAATGCAGCTTCAGGGCATCTGTGCCCCAGCTGCGTCAGCCCGTGCCGGCAGGAACACCGCCAGACCACTGTGGGCCGTTTATTGGCCCCCCGTGGCCAATCATCAAAATCTGCAGGAGTCAGCGGCGCTGTGCGCCAGCGCCGATCGCCGATAGAGTGCCTTCTGTGGAGAACGGACAGTGCACCCATTGGATCAGACGTCAGGACCCAGCCTCAAAGGGAATGCTCCGCATTTACACGTGCTTTGAACCGAGAAACGGTCAATTTGGAGCCAATGGGCTTAGAAGTCAAACTGATGTCTACATTGTCTCATTACTCTCTGTTGTGTACATTGTCTGTTAATTATTCTGTCTCAAAGCTGGACAATTACCGAGGGTAACGACGATTTTCCGATGTTTTCTCGTGCGTCCTATTCGCCCGTGCCCTTTTCACAGCCGCCACGTGACGTCACAAGTCACTGGCCTGCGCAGACCTACACTGGATCTCAGCGGCAGAGACTACAGAATGTAGTTTTTAATAAACTACATTTGCTGAAGTTTCTAGACATTTCTTCTGAAACAGCAAGAGCTGAAAACGTCATCAGCGACATATTTCAAGCTGACCAAGTCCATTTGCAAAACGCCGGCCAAGGTGCAGCATTCCATTTAGCACACAGGGCCATACATTCTACATTCCGCCGGGCGAGCATTATTGACTGTCGACGACTACGCCGCGGGCGCGGCGTTCAACAAGCGCCACATCGGGTGTCGTCGCCGCTGACTAATAACAGCCGGCCCGTACTGGACGCGATTGCTTTTCCCGAGAATTTGTCAAATTACGCCGCGCCAGTTATGCCGTCGCACAGCACCGCATCGCCCGTTGGCTGGCGCAGGCCCAGGTATGTACGACGTACCCGTGCCGTCGTCCAATATCCAGCCCTGCCGGTCAGCGAGAGCGCTCGCTAGCCAGCAAGGCTGGATAATGGCAGACGTATTATGGAAGAATGATTACAATAGAAGACTTATGACATATATATATATATATATATAACGGATTTAGATAACGGAAGACTTATTATATGGATAATGGGGGTTTATTTTTACCGCACGAGAGGTTGAAATAAGCCTCGTCGGTGTCTCGGCCAGCACGGATGCGACGTAAGCCGACATTGGTCCGGGAAATAATGAATGTTATCGCTGTTATCGTGCTGTTCATTATCGCATATTTCATTCCATTTTTAATTCAGGCAGAATGCAGGAGGAACGATTTTTTTACGTACAACACAGCGTACAACGTACAACTGAGTACAGTTCCACCGGTCGCAGCAATCTAAATTTCTGAATGAAGGCGTGCTTGTTGGATTGCTTGGGCTACACAGATTCCCCATGACTTGTTGCTAGAAGGGAAAAGCATCTGGCACCAAAATCTGCGTCAGCGGATTCCTTATTGTTTCGGCTACGGTACAATAAAATGCACCCTGTTGCGGTTTTGAGTGAGATCCATATCTGCAAATTTCTTCTGGTTCAGACGTATGTTATAAAACGTGTGCACTTGGGAGCGCTTGCTTTTGGAATGCCTGAACGAAATTAATTCACCAATAATTTTCTGTCCAAGAACATGAAAAATTTCAAACAAAAATAACGCAATCAGCCAAAATCTCTGGGCAAAAAAGGTAGCTGTAAGGTGTCGAACATACAAATACTGCTAGGTCACAAAACAACGACAAAGCCGGTGTATGGCATGCTGACAGTATGCCATACACCGGCTGGGTATGGGACAGTATCACGTGTGCTTTTCGGTTTAACGACGGACCTGCAGTCGCAAATCCCACAACATCTCCGCGCGCAACGTCATGCGGTCAGCACGACGTCTCGGCTCCTGTCGAACTCGTGACCACGAGCGGAACGGTGTAACCGTCACATCGCCACAGGACCAGTTCTCACCACCGGTCGCGCCCGGGCACTTCAACTCCCGACCACCGGCGGCGGCGGCAGATCCGCGCCCGATAGCTTCGCCAACCCCGTCCCCCGGCTGACGACCTCTCGTCGCCCACTGCAGCGTCAATCTCGGCGACGCGACGGCGCCCGGCCGGCCGCGTCGACGCTCGTTTCCGCTCGGTTCGTTCATTTCATGGCCGGGGGCCGGTCAAAAACGGCCGCCGCTCGCCTCCAATCAGGCGCCGCCGGTTTCAGCCGTTTTTGCCGCTTCGGAGGAGGTGGTGCCGTCCTGCTGGGCCTGAAGCGCCTCGGGGCGTTTGCCGCCGGTCCTGTTCGCAGGCCGATGCAGTCAGCAGCGCGTAGTTCGTATTTCGGTAGAAAGAACACGTCTTCCAGTCTAAAACGGAGCGCAGATTCCGCCAAGAGCGTGGCTTTTCGTCCCAAGTGTCTTCCGATATGACTGCTTCGACAGCACAATGATTCTGCGTCATTTTCATTTGAAACCCGTAGGTGTGACGTTCCGCGATTCTTGATCCACAGTAACCACGTAATAAATAATAGTAACCACGTAATAAATAATTAATCATTAGGTGGAGATTACTGACTGATGGTACTGAATATTGATCACATTACGTTTGCGATCCACACCAGGCAATTTCCCCGCTCCGTCGCATCATAAATTCCATAAAATGCCTGTTTGTATAACGGCCCTTAAAAAGACCCCACAGGCAGAGCCTCGCGTCAGCGACGGAGTGCACACTAATGATAGTGATTACAGCAGAACCCTGCGGAGATTTCTCTGTCTCACGAATCGCCGGCAGTGCTCGGCCGCGTGACGAAAGCGCCATAAATTTCCGGCAATCGTGTCTGGGGACGACGCCGGTGCATTGTTCAGCTCGGGTCAGACAAAGTGGCTCTTTTGGCGAAACGTATGGTCGGCCAGGGCCGCGTCGCGAATCGATGCATTAAAATTGGAGATGAGTTTGAAGTGTCGTTGCTCTTCCGTAGGACGGTCGAATACAAAGCATCTGGTTAGGCCCTGTTCGGGATGTCCGCCAGTCCCTGCAAACAGTGAGAACGGCAGAGATGGATACCTGGGAACGCGAGGCGACAGTTAACTGCAGAACACAAGACGGCAGAGCAGACAGCGCACCAGACAACGGAGCAGAGAGCAGACAACAGGCCAGGCAGTGAACCACAGAATAGACAGCAACGATAGTTAACTGCAGAACACAGGACAGCAGAGCAGGCAGCACATAGCAGGTGCGCTGCCTGCTCCGTTGTCAAAGTCAAAGACCTGACAGCGAACCACGGAACAGACAGCAACGACAGTTAACTGCAGAACACAGGACAGCAGAGAAGAGCACACAGCAGGCCAGACAGCGAACCGGGGAACAGACAGCAACTACAGTTAACTGCAGAGCAATGGACGGCACAGCACACAGCACGCCAGACAGCGAAGCAGGGAGCAGACAGAAGACCAGACAGCAGATTAGACTGCAGACAGACAGCAGTGACAGTTCACTGCAGAATAACGGACGGCAGAGCAGACATCCCTCCCTCTCCGATCGGGGTGAACGAATGAAAAGCTTCTTTAAGTGGCTCATCGGGGTGAGGGGGAACTAAACCGGGACATCTGATAGTTCTCCATGAAACAGCTGGGAGTGAAACATCTGGAGATAACTGCGGGTGAGAATCCCAGCGTTGAAAGGCAGAATACGTGGCGACTGACCATCCCAGGCGGACATAAGTGAGCGGAATATCTGGGCGTGGACCAGTCCGGAACACATCTCCGCGAGAGGCATCTGGAAAATAAACCAGGGGTGCATCATAACAGGGTGTTACCCAAGGGGTGAAATACCCCAATCCTGCTGACAGACTAACGCACTGGCAGAATCCCATCACGCAGTCAATTACTTTTAACGTTTTATTATTTCTGTGGGTGCACAACCAAGATAACCGAGAGATTAGGTCGTTTCAGAATCATCCACAAATGTTCGCATACGTGGATTAAGCAGTTCAGCACAGTGCGTTGCCAGGGGAGCTATGATAACCAGGATGTCAAGGTGGGACTCACAGTCTTCACCTCGTCAAAGCCTGCAGGTGCGGCACGCGAGACCAACTACACATTCCAATGCCGTGACGAAATTACCATTAAATGCTTTAATGGGAAGAACAGCCGAATCACCGATCAGTCGAGACACGACCAAGCCTTCGGCATGTGGCGGCTTCTTTTCCGGGGACAACTGAGCTCTGAGCTCGCGCTGGTTCATACTTCCGCAGACTCACTGCATCACACTAGCAGAGCCATACATTCCTCCGGAGATGGCTAAGTGTAATGCACGACGTGGTGCCAGGGAGCATCGGGGTGCATCCACTCCACAGCTCCTTCGTTTTTTTTTTCGATCGCCGCAATCAATATACGATGAATTTTGGATTCACACTACGTCTGATGCAATGCTGATTGTTTCTTATTGCCACAGGCAGGCACATTTTTTGTCGTAACGTCGCCTTTCGGTACGTCTGCACACCTTGGCGGAAGCCACGGCCGGTGCGGCAATTTCGTGAAGCTGCCGACAACCGTAGGTTCACGGCCACCCGGACTCGGTTTCCAAGCGAGCCTTGGCCTGTTCCCCCCCCCCTCTCCCCACAGCCTGGGCTCACATTTATGAGGTAACCTCGCCGGATACATTCCTGACAGCCGTTTTTGTCGCTTTTTTTTGCCTTGTGCGCGGCTGCTGGTGGCTATGCGACCGTCAGTTGTAGAGAAATCGTGTTTCTTTTCGCAAGAGTATAATAGCATGCTTACACTGTAAACTTTGCCGTGCGGCAAAGTTTACAGTGTTTCCCAAAAGCACGATTACTTACACCCATATCACAGCATCATCAGCTGCGATGCACATAAAAAGCGCTCGTGACAATTTAAGTCTCACGGAAAATTTCTCAATCACGGACTCTTTTTCGGCATTAGGCTTTGTGTGGTCATTTACAGCAGGCTATTTCAGACTTTACTACCAACCAGTTTCTGTTCACGAAGTGCGATGCTTGTTGCAAACTTCGGTAAAAGCCTAGACACGAGGCAGATTTCGAAGCAAATGTAACGCAAGCGATCATTTTCAAAGCGAATATCTACAAATCGTCAAAGCCAAAGCAAGAACAAAGCCATTTGCACCCGTTTTTTTTTGCAGTTTCAACATAATCTTCATGCCAACATCACCTAGCCATAATGTTTCAAACAACCGACGATTCAAATCAGCAAAAGCGCCAGCTGTCGATATATTTCACAAGCCAACTCAAGGCGCTCCCGCGAGCAAAGCAAACGAACCGGGTTATATGATTGCAGCTTCCGCGCCTGATGCCCTTCACCACGCGCGGCCAGACACCATTGACCTGTGACCGGAGGCGAGTTCGCTGGCGCGCGCGGCGCCTTTCTTTGAAGCGGCGACGGCCGCCCGGCCGGGGGAGCGGGGATTATCGGGTCAAGGGGTCACGGCCACCGGGCCGGGGTCGGCTGCCCCGGGATAACTCGCCACATATCTCACAGGGCAGAGATCCGCCACCGATCGACCGACATACATGGGAGCCATATCCACGGCGAGCCTGAGAAACGAGAGAGAGAGAGAGAGAGAGGGAGGGGGAGGGGGAGAGAGAGAGAGAGAGAGAGAGAGAGAGAGAGAGAGAGAGAGAGAGAGAGAGAGAGAGGGGAGAGAGAGAGAGGGGGAGAGGGGGGTAAGGAAGGCACGGTGCCACGGAAAAACGGACAGAAAACAGCGCGGACTAGAAATCACGACACCTGTTACCTGCAGGCCGTGCAATAAGCCTCGACTTGCCGATGCAACTTTGAGATTCAGCGATCCATCGGCCTCGATCTCCTTCAGCTCCTCCGCCGAGCGTTCCAACAGCAACGCACGCGGGGCATTAGGACGCGAGCTCCAGGCCCATTCGCGCCCTCCCAGCCGCCTGTTCCAGTCCGGAAGAGGAAATCTAGCTAATTGGCAGTGTCAGTGACTGCGGCGGTCTGCCGCCGCGACAATCCGACCACGAACGCGCCGGACCCAACAGCTTGGACAACGCCCGCACTCGCAGGAATTTCGAAAAGTGGCCAGGTGGCCGCTCGGACGCTGCCGCGCGGCCTTTCCGGTCAGTGTCGGTGCGGGGTGGGACTCGGCTGGTATGGGGGGTCGGGCTTGTGAAGTGGCGAAGTGGCGACTTGCAGTGCTAGGCGTGGGTCACGGCTGGTTCGGTAGAAGGCTGGGGCCCCGCCTAGGGCCACGTCTGGGACCGAACCTGAGTTGAACCTGGAGTCGGGCTGGGCAAGGACGTGGGGCCAGAGTTGGGACTGGACACAGGACCAGACCTGGGGACTGACCTCGGGCCAGGTCTGGGGCCGGACCCAGGCAGAGATGTAGATCAGAACCAGGCGAAGCCTGGACCTGAGTCGGAACCTTTGCCGGAGCCGCTCCCCAGACCGCGCCGGGCCGGTTCGGATAAACAACGACCGCAAGACGACAACGCCAACCCACCGCAAGGACGAATGATCTGCTCGAAAGATAGACCTGGGCACAGCCGACCTCCCCCTACCCTCCCAGTGACCTGTCTACGTCCGGGAGCGTGTTGTTACGCTGTCGTCGTTTTGAGTAACTGCCGCCAAGCCAGGCTATTCCCGTTTCCTGGCTGGCGGCTGGCTGTTCTGAAGGTACTTCCGCTTGGTAACAACGCCCGCAGGCTGAGGCTAGAACCGTTCAGCGGCGCCGAAGCTCAACGCCAAAAGAATCATTAATTAGCAGCCCTTGAAATGTCTGAAATGTTCGTGTTATACGGGGCCGTACAGTCCCAAAACAGCGTTACTGAAGTAGATCTGCAAAGAACACTGGCCGGCAGCCGGAACGCAGGGAGAGATTGCGACGAAAGAACACGAGGCATATCGCAAGGACCAGACGGTCGCTGGAGATATCTTACTGTCACTTGTCAGGCGACTATGTTACGCAGAAGACTGCGAATAATGAAGCGACTATGAACCACACTGACCGCAAATCGATGACTGCGGCAGATCTACGAGCGAGATCTACGAGCCAAGCGAGACGCACAGCGACGTCACAACAGACTCACGACTCAAAACTCGCGACTCACGACTCACGAGCCACGGATGATTACGCGAGCGGGCCGCGGCGCGACGGAAGACTTCAGTTACAATGTTCCGGACTGAACCGACAGCGGATAATCAGGCCGGGAGGATGACCCGCCAGGTGAGATGCGCTCAGCAGGAAACAAACTGGGCTCCTGCTCTGGTGACAGGCGAAAGCATTTCGACCAGTTTCAAGGCAATTCGCACCGGTTAATGGTACAGGAACAAATGAGCGAACATTGTGTCGCAAGTTACTTGCAGCTAGCCCAGAAAAACGGCCGTGCAACGTTAAAGAATTTGCCAGAGTCCCGAGTTAGCTTCTGATGGGCATATTTTCCCCCCATTCATTTTACGCTTTGGGGGTTTTAGATGTTTTCGAGAGAAAAATTTCAAGAATACTACCAGTAGATGAAAACAAAATGGCAAAAAGTGACATGGCAAGGAAAGGAGGGAATCGTGGACAAAGACGAATATATGAATGATAAGGAAAGTCCAGAGCACAGGACACATGAGGAAACGTTTTTAGTCGGTGGGTCCAGAGCAATTTTATGCAATTTATTCCGGGCATCACCATAAGGTTAAAACTAGCCACAGTTGTTCGGCGCATATCCACCTGGTCTGCTGCTTGCTATAGCCGTGGCTGGGGCGACCGAAAACAGTCGTGGCCGAGACGACATCAGACACTGAGAAGCGTGGATCCATCTTCCACAACCTTCCCAGTACGTCGTCGTAACCACCGACTGGCATCGAACACACCATCGTTAACGGTGTCATAAACCCTCAATCAGTGCCTCAGAACTAATCGCGCCGAATTCCTATCTAACAACCGCTACGTAGTTCACAGTTGCCAGGCGGTTTCGGTTCATTCATTGGCCTGACCTGAACCGAGACACGCGTGAAATCGAGGACGTTTTAAGCGCACGCCGGCCAGAGCTGCCTGAGCCGATCGTCCAGTTACACAATGGCGTGCGGGAATCGTAAAGCCGATCGCTGCAGCACCTTCGCCGCTGCACGCGGCATACCGAGCAGCTGGTGCGCGAGGCGCGAGCCTGTGCGTGAGACCGCACCCCCCTCCCCAGCGGCACGCTCACCTCCTTTGCACGGGTCGGCGTCAATGTCCCGCGAGATGCGCCGCGGAAACTTGGTCTGCAGTAGCTGCTGGATGCTGAACTTGGAGGGCGCCGCCCTGTGCAGCGAGCTTGTCCCGCCGCACAGCCACAACAGCGCTGCGCACACCCACAGCCGCATGGTGGCCGCACGGGACGCGTGGCGTTACCACATCTCGCGCAGCGCCCGGCCCGGTGCCACTCGCTCGCCAGGCAGCGACCGGCAGCAACTGGCGGCGGCGGCCGACGCCGAAAACACCAGCTCCCCCGCCGCGGCGGGCGCCGGCCGCCGCAGCGAACCTGGCGGCCGCAGGAGGTGACTGCGGTTAGCTGTAATGTCGGTAGATGGCGCGGAACGATGATATGTGCTGTCTGCTCTTTTGGCGTCAGTCGTGGTCCTATATTTCCACAACAATGATGAAAGTAAGCACTCTCCCTCCCTCCCTCCTAAATGCAGTTTTGTAGACATTCAGTATTTCGTCTGCTCTACACTCATTTACAGTAGGTATTTTCTTGCCTTCGAAAATCCAGTTTATTCCCAGGACGTGAGGGACCCATTCGTGATTATTTTATCCGTACTGCTTCCATGTGTTTCCCTTTCCTTTCGTTATTTTTGTGCCGAGTGTGCTCTTTTTCAGGACCTAGACCCAGTCCGCAACAGAAACCTGTAGTTTTTCCTATATTTCTCTCGAAAATTATCGGTGTAAAAAAGCGGACGGGACCACCTTTTTCGTATTCCGTATTGTTAAATGCACAAATTTAGCCAGCGGCTGTTGCATAATCAACAGGTCGTTCAAGTCATTACGACATTAGTACCTGAATTATGGATATGATCTTCCATGTCCGCGTTTCCCCACGCAGTGACTGCGGACAGTTGTCCAATTCGACTGCTAGAAAGTGAAACCAGTTGGGTGTCGTTTCCTTTCATGCAGCAAGACAGTTAGTAAATAGCAGATGTGCACAGGCTTGGGACTGCCTCCCCTGCCCGGCCGCCCACCGCTCCTTTTCTCCGTTCAGCTCTACCATCTCGCGCTGTGTCCTCTGAAAACACACGCGGACGCTAATGAAGCGTGTGGAGCGTGATTCAGTTAATGTACCTACTAATCAAGTCGCGCAAAGATGCATTGGCAAGCATTGCAACACTGCAAGGACCATGAAACAAACCGGTTTTCGCAGCACAGTCATGATGACTCATGCCTGATTCCGGCGGAATCGGGATCGATTCCGGAATCGATTCCGTTTTGGCTAGACTGAGAACCGGAATTGATTCCACTGATGATTGCCGGAACCAGAGTCGGAGTTGAATCACTCTGTTACCTACGGAATCAGAGTCGGAATAGATTTTAATGGCATAGCCTGACTTCAAAACTGAATTTTGTTGAGCCTGAAAATGGTGTTAGAGTTTTTGTTTTAGTCAAAAATGGAATTAAGGCCTCTTTACACCTCAAGTGTGAGACATTAAGGTGCACCAAATTTCTTTACACATAGATATTACTTAAGCAAAAGGTCATGTATTGCGCTGTGATGATATTTTCACACTTTTTGTCTGCTTTCTACTTATTACTGATCGTCTGGAAGCAAAACGCAAGCAAATACTGTCTTAACTTGGAACAGTGTGAAATTTATCGACATTCCGCATTCTTGCAGAAATGTCCTGAAGTTTACAGGAAAATTGATATTTTTACCCGTTTTGCCGCTGTTTATAGTTAACTTTGCTATTTGTTTGTTCAATTACACTGAGTATTTCTTGTGTACTATTTTTGTGTTTGTGCATTTCGAAACATTCTGTAATTATAATTACTTAATTAAGAATGATGTTAATGAAAACAAATCCCAGAAAGGACTCATTTAATTCCCTCGGAATCGGAACCGATTCAGCAAGCCATGATACCGATTCGGAATCGATTCCATGCAAAGTGGAACAGGGGCGTAGCCAGGATTTTCTTAAGGGGGGAGCTCATTGTGAACTGAAATCATAGGAAAACGGCCTGCTTGGAGGACGATGTGCAATGGTTTTCGCAAAAAAAACGCGGACCCACGTGGGGCTTGGCTCCCCCGGGCGCCCCCTTGGCTGCGCCGATGAAATGGAATCAGGCAAAAGTTCTCAGTCATTGCTCAAACATGAGAACGCGTCACGAGAATCGTGTTGGTCAAGAATCTATAAGCTTGTACATTTGGTTTGGCGCGGCGTCGGTCAGAGCTCTTTCGAATAATCTCACTGGTGCATTCGAGGCGGAGCGTGAAACGGAGTGGTCAGTTTAGGCGACAACATTTGATTTGTTAAAAAAACGAATTGTAAATTTGTATTAAATTTTATAAAAATTATTTCAAAAAATTACAAAAAACGACAAATGAGAAATAAACCGCCAGTATTTTCCTGTCTGTTCACAACGAAATGTGTATTTTAAACCTGCATGCAGTCGTAAAATTCCATTGCCAACCACTGATGACAACAAGGTGAACATTTAAGTGAGATAACTGCTGTCCATTGTTATTAAAACCCGATTACTGTGGCGTACATTTAGTTGTCTTCTTAAAAGTTGGGCTAAGTGGTATAGCTACTTTGCTCTTCACCGCCTTCTGCATTTCATTCCATTCTGTTCCATGATATTTCCCGCCGCCTGCTACTATTCTACTTTGCAACACGGTAGGGGCGCGTGAACTCCTCCACAGTGGGGGGAGGCAAAGAGGCATTTTGGGCCAAATCGTTCTAGTCAACGCCAATAAAGTCAATGTTAAATTTCAAAAAGTTGAAAGCCGCTGCTTCCCCCCCCCCCTGCTTCCCGCTTCCCGCGCCATCGCAGCGCGGTCTCTTTCTGTTTCACCCCTCGCCAGCACTGCACGTGCTTTATTCTGTCGTCGTAGGCTGCGTTTGTTTTTTGTTTCTTGTTGCTAAATCACGATATAGACATTTTCAAAACGTCAAGCGTTACTTTTTCCGACGTGTGAGGCCGTTTGTCCTGACGTCCTCCGCTGGTGTTGCGTTTCCCCATCATTTTCATTTAACCTTTCCTTAACCCGCGCACGACCGTCGGTCCGTCCCGAACACCGGCGACTGGGGGGGGGGGTAGTTGACTGCCCCCCTCTAACTCACGAACGGTTGCTCGCACGATAAAAATAAGCATACCGTTGGAAAGCCTGTGACGAGTAAAGCTCGAAACTGGTCTTATTTTTAGTTTTAGATAATATGTAAGCAATTTACGCCCTATATATGTTTTCTCATAGCCGACTGCATGAAGACCGAGAAATGGCCTGAATCTCAAGGGCTGTGACTAATAACGCATAGGTAAAGGCACCAGCGCACAAGTAAATGTCCTCGGATGCCGATACACGTCTAATTTCCTCAGATTTGTTCAATATATACGCCGAAACGTTGAGTTAAAGGCACCGTAATTCTCCCGTCAGCCGTCACTGTGCGCCACTGCGGTATGCGGTACCAAATTGACTGGAACTAATTTTAGCGTTCCTTTATTTTCGCGAAAAAAGACGATCTATGTAAATTTTATTGATCTTTGTGGTTCTTGTGATGGTTTCTCATGCTTAAATTTTGGAAAAATTGATTAGTTGCCAATCTACAAAGTTGGCGGAGCTTTATTCGCGAGAGCCTATTTATTTCCAAAATATGCAATTTTTCAAACTTTTTGAGGTTCATGGTATTAATTACGTCTGTGCAAGCTAGTTCTGCCATTTTCTACCCATTCTGAGTAATTCATCGTCGATTTTGACGGTGGTACATTTTGGCCCACTACAGTTATTCGTGACCTGACCTCAAGTCAATGGCTAGAAGTCACTGATGCTTTGCCCAATGACGGTAACTAGATGTCTGCTTCACTCCACACTAAAAATGTTATGGCATATTCCATCAATTTCCGAAAAAAACGGCGATATGTCTTAAAAATGGGCTGGACTTTAGGTCAATGACCCGGAAAATTCCGAAAAATCCGAGATAGCAGATTTGTTGCATCTATCACGATGACTAATCCCTGAAAGTATTATTGAGATATCTTGTTTTGCAAAAAAGTTAGAAAGCGCTAATCTTTTTTTGACATAGGTCTGTTTGACCTGGGCTAGGTCAGGCACCTGACCTGACCTGAGGTCAAAATTTTGACACGAGACGTAAAATTGATGGAGCAAAAGGTACACAAAGTTTCGTGACTCCGTGTTTGTTGGTTCTCTCGCAATCCCAGAAAAACCCCAGGGGGGGCAGTCAACTGCCCCCCCCCAGTCGGGGACGGGTTAAAGACGCCCCCACGTTTCCAAGCTGTGAAATCACAGCCTGCTGTTTGATTGCATTTAACCGACCGACTGGTGGCAAAGGTGGACGGAGCACGATACCAGATCTCGCCCAGTTCAGGCGGCAAAATGGCCCCAGCGAATGCCGCGATATAAATACCTGCCATCCATAGTGATAGCTCTCATGTCTTCTAGAACCTAGTAGCTGACGACGTTCAGACGAAACAGTTCTGCGTTTTTTCTGCCTGTGTTCAGAGTGTTGCTAACACGCTGCCTAGACCTGCAGGACTTCAGTCAGCGTGCAAACATATTTTTTCGTCGTTTGAGACAACCAGCATCCTTTTCTAATTCAGTTGTAGACAGAATTCGAGGTGGTAACACATATTCAACACGGTGGTATCGTATATTCAACCGTTTGCAGTTAATTTCCACAGGACTCAAAACAAATTTGTCTGAATTCGGAGTACGAATAATTATTCGTAATACGATGCGTAATTACAGGGGTTATGCATAGGAAATAAGGACGTAAATTATGTCCAAAATTAATGTTCCGATTAAGGCAAATGTTGCGTTTGCGGGCATGCAGCTGTGGGACGGAAGCTGAATGAATCAGAGTTACTGTTTGGATTGCAGGGAGGCCCGTTGACGAGTTTCGTTCAGTTCCTGCAGCTGGTTTGTAATCACGCGACTTTGCAGACCGCATAGAACTGGCTATGCATTCAGTAAAAGTAGTTCGGAGTGGAAGATTCTGGTCCCCATCAATATTTTCGCAGCCAAGGTTTTTTAGAGAAGTTTAAGAGGGTTTCGTCGCTGATGACTTTGTTGCAGAATGCGAGATTACGTTTCAGTGCAGAGGCGCGGTGTGTGGACCAGGATGGTCGAACACAGAGGCAGACCTGCCTGCCCTTTCAGTGATGGACGGTTTTCATTTGCATATCGCTTTCACGGAACCAGGTGACGGGAAATGTCAAGAGATGTGGGCTTATGAACGGATCTGAAAATATGAATATGAAATATGAAAGAAAATGAAAGAATGAAAATGTAAAAGACTGCAGAGGGATCTCGTTTCACAGGTGGAACCGTGGTTGTAATATCCACATCAGGCTTCCTCGTCAAGTCGGTCTCAAGTCCTTCCGAAGACGTTGTAGTGTAAGCAGAAATCTGGATGAAGACTTCCTACATTATCACAAAGCCCTTGCCGAGACTGCGGCGAGTGTCAGAACTTCCGTGCTCCCGACGTCTCGGACTGAGCTGGCCTGGACATCTCGGACGGAGCTGAGCTGGCCTGAGCTGGCCGCATCAGTCGCGAACTCAAAACCTCGGTATCGGTTTTTACAATCCGCGCCAAATCCTCTTTCCGGCCCGGAAGTCGTCAGTGCCGGCGTCTCGCGGTTGGGGGCCTCCCATGCAAGTCCCGGCCGGGTGGCGGTTTTCGGCCTACGCTCCCACGGTGAGCGAGGACGCTTTCCTCGTACGCGACGGAGGGAGAGCCGGGGGGAGGGGTAGCCCACCCGCACTCGCCCATACCGATGCGGCCGATAGGCGGATCAGTAAGCGGACACCTTTGTCTCAGGGGCGCACCGTTCCGCCGGCCACGTGGTGCCGTGCCTGACCGTTAATTAGCTGCCCGAGCCGGCGACTCCATGGCGTCCGCCCGGACGGCGCCGGCCGCCCCCGGAACAGGGCGGGGGGTGTCTAGACGGCACGTAAACAGTATCCGACCCCCTCCGGCGAGGGGGGCAACGGCGAGCAGCTCCTCCAGCTTCCGAGTTTGGAGCGGCGGTTTTTAACGATGCTTCTTGACGTTTTTCCTGTATAGGTGGCGTGGATCTGTAACGTTTGAACCCATATGCAATGGAGAGTTTTTTCAGGTCGACAGGGCAAGAGTCGTTTCGATGAAATGTTCTTACATACAACATCAAGGGGCTGATGCTAGATTTTTCAGGTTGGTAAAGCTGCAACCCTGCTGCCTCGTGGATCCTTATACACTAGTCGGCCCATATGTCGTTTGGCACTGGGGCTGCAATGAACTGGCATGATATAATAAGCAAAGTCGTTTAACCGATTAAGTTTGATCATATGAAAATCGTTTCAACCCCACGAACTTGCACGAACGATCCTACATCTATGACAATGTTGCGGATGCGATGGTTTTGGAGGCAGACTAACTACGTGTTTCATCTTAATGTTCCCAATACATTTTGCAGCTATAGTGCTATCCGTCATAACACAATCATTCATACCTGGCTGTCAAATGTACTCATGCTCCTGAATGTATTACTCAGCATGAAATTCCGCTATCATGATTTTAGTGTTGGCCAAATGATTCTGAGGAACGTATTGTTGCGTGTTTCTGCGTGCTTCCTCATAACAAATTCAATGTATTCAATAGCTGTAGTGCTATGCGTGCAATTACATCCCTTCATACCTGGCTGCAAAATGTGCTCTTGAATGCATCACTCGGTATGAAGTTCAGCGATAACGGTTATACTACGGATCAGATGGCACGAAGAATGTCTTCTACTTTCTTCAGCGTGTTTTTGCGTCGTCAGGGACCTTGTTGTTCGGAAGTACCCTCTCTTTTCTGTGCTACGTCAGCAGCGCCAGTGCCAGCGACAAACGTGGGCAGAAGCGATGTTACTGGGAAGTTCCGAAAGTGGCATTTCTTAATCCTATTCCCGGCAGGGGTGGCTGAATTCACTCCCCTCGGGTTTTTTGCTTGCTAGTTCCAGGCTTTTTGACGCAGCTTCACGAAACTTGGTCACTTTTCCTAGCTTTTCTTTCTACGTGCCGTGACAAAATTTCAAAATTCTATTTTGCTCAGGGGTGGAGCCAGGCAACATTTTTGGGAGGCACCTCAGGCCATTTTGGCCATATTGAGGGGGAAAATGTCTGCCAAAAACAGAGTTTTAAAGCTAGAACTTAAAACTTTATATGGATGTATAGCCAAATAGTTGGGTAATGTGCAGATATAATTTTGTTTGTCTGAGGTCACTTTACAAGGTCATGTCAATGTCAAAGGTCAAAATTTGTTTTTTTGCAATAATTTTTGCGCTGTTTTTTCAAATGCCAAACCCAGAATGTATATGACGTAAAAAGGTGCCCTCTACTTGTGTATGAAGTTTCAGCTTGACATCAGGTTGGGTCACAGAGCTATGACCTAAAATGTCAGTGCGCGTACCCTATATCGCAATAGTCATAAAATGAAGTTTTTGAAATAGAGTAAATTCAAATGATTCAAAACGTTTACAGATAATATTAAATACACACAAGATCATTCCAAGTGACTCCAAGGTGACTGGAGGTCACTTAAGTTCAAAGGTCACAAGTTGATCGGAAGAACGTGTGACCATGACAGTTTCCCATTTTTCATGTCCCTGGCACCGCCTATGCTAACATTATACAAACATTGTAATGCGATTTGTACTTCTTTAGCATCACATGACTAGCAGAAGCCAAAAAATAGTTTTTGCCTTTTTTGTTTATTCAGTTGTTAAAAAACTAATCCTCCTATTTTTAAAACCCTGTGAACGCCCATGAATTTTCCCAAAATTTCAGATGTGTGTATCAATGGTAAAACTCCTATCCATAATCTCTCGATTCATGACAGTTTCATTGAAATCGGTCGATAAACAACGGAGTTATAAGATGTTCAAAAATACCCTCCATTTTGACATTTTTGCTCCCTGTATCCACACTTTTCAAAATTTCGGCAGTTTCTTTTTATAAAAATATAGTTCACGTCATGGCCAATCGATTGCCGTCCGTTGCAATGAAATCGGCTGTGTAGTTCTCGAGATCTCAGGGGAGGATCGAATCCGCCCCCCCCCCTGCCGGGAATCGACCATACCGTCTAGCTCTCCGGGAATAGGGTTAACCTTCAGTTGAAACTTTTCGCTAGCTGTTACTTTCAGCTAGCGTTAAGCTTGAATGGACCTGATGTGTCCTTGATCTTGGTTTAACGGGGCTGTCTGTTTTCTTTTGTCTGGGGAGCGACTTTGACGTTCCTTATTCCCAACAGGGAGCAAGCTGGGGGCCGCGGCCGTTACCATCCGACTCAAAGAGAAACCTTCAGTCCATGAAAACGAAAACCGCCTGTAGTGGTGTGATCCGACCCGATAAATGTCCATGTTTGGTATGTCACGTAATTGGATCACACAGGTACGTAAGGCAAGTCCTGTATGTAATGGTATGTAAGGCAAGTCCTGTCTACTCTTTGAAGAGCAACGACGCTAAAAGAAAAAGAAAAACGGCATGCTGCTCCCTGCGTGTGTACACATTGTCCGTTGCATCCTTTTTATGAGCTATGCTCATGCAGGGTCATACAAGTATTCAGGCCCACATTTTTGTCTTCTGTGGCTCTTCTATGAGATATGGCAATTTTCTCTTGCGTAATGTTAGATGTCCTGGGTGATTTGAGTCTTGGACACAAAAGATTTACTGGCGTCAAATCGCCTGATGAGTTTTCGAAACGGCTTTGTCTCCTACGCCAAAAGCAGCATTGTCGTTCTGGCGGAATATGAACTGATGCACATCACATGATGAGATGCTTATCACGAGTGCAGTTGGGCACATCAATCATGAAAAAGGCCATCTGACGTCCAATGGCGGCTTATTTTCCGAATTTATTTAACTCGAATGTCTGTTGAGACGGACCACGTTCATTTAAGCAAAAGCCTTCGGTGGTTTGCAATACATTTTACAACTTCCTTGCGTTCTTTCCAAGAAGATCCTGATAAGCAACATTGCAGTAGTGCTTGCCAGGATCTTCTTGCATCATGAAAAACATGAATTCGTGCATGGCGGGGAAGGACGCTATCAGTGCACTGACAGCGCCCTCCCCCGCCATTTACGAATTCGTGTTTTTTTTGGCAAAGGGAGCGCGGCGCAAAAAAAATGAAACCAGCGGAATAAGGTCCCGATATTTTAATGGCCGTTGTTTTACGATGTTTCGACACTGCCTGTTGTAACACTATTTACGCCGCAGGGCGCGAACGCCCATTTGGGTTTATGAGTCGAAAGAGCAATGTATGTGCGTGTGTGTGTCAGCATCAGAGCTGAGGATTCGAATTCGTATGATTCGATGAAATCGGCGGAATATTTGGCTTTGGCGAATATTTCAGTCTTAACTTCAAAGTTGGAATATTCGACTGGCCGCATTTTCATCCAAATATTCACCGTGCATTCGAATGCCATCCGAAGCGTCCGAATACTCTTTTACATCGCTGCAGAATCTCAAGAAACACATGAGCCAAAGTAATCATAACCAGAGTGCTGATCTGGAGTTTGCCTACCGTTGTTTTGGTTTCTTTACATCATAATGGATGGGAGTAATGCTGAGAGTAACACTAACAAGACACGCTCCGCGACCTGCACACTGTGGCACGGATCTGCCCATTATATTCCGTCGAGAGATGAGAAGCCTCGAATACCATCTGTCATTTGTTCCGTGTCTTGCAACTCTTGCAATGGCATGCAGACACGCCTGGTCGGTAGCAGTCAGTGAGGAATCTTGGACGTTACCGTAAAGCACACATGAGACTGTTTATATTGTCTCTTATCTGAGTCCATTGAGATGAATACAGGGGAACAGCTAGTCTCTTAATATATCTATTGGCATTGTGCGTGCAATAAGTTTTTGCACATATACTGGCTTTTCATTCCCACGGGCATATACTAGAACCAAATGGGAGCGACAAAAAGCGACAAAACGACAAAAGCGACAAAATGCGGCACCGGGATTCCCTAACATGCTATTCTGTTCAATAGCGTAGCCAAGGGTCCTAGGAATTCTGGGACCCCTCGAAATTTTTCGAGGGGCCCCCTGGCATTGGACAAAAGGGGCCCCCTTTGGCCGGGAAACACAAATCCGCTTCTCTGCAAAGGGTCCCCGGACCCCAGGCAAAGGCCCCTCTGGCAGATAGCGGGATGCCCTCTGACCGGGAAAGTGGGTACCCTGGCATGTACCTATTCAAAAGGTGATTACCGCCAAGGATACTCCTCTGCAAAAGAGCCGCCAGCCAGGAAAGGTCCTCCTGCCATGGGATGGTGTCAGTGTGTCGAGAAGGGCCCATGAAGGGCCTTCTAGCATTTACCTAAAGGGGCCCCCCTGGCTGGGAAATGCAATTCCACTCCACCGCAAAGAACCCCCAGACCCCACGCAAACACCCCTCTCGCAGGTAGCGGGGTGCCTCTTGAAAGGTGTTTCTGGGAAAGGTAAATGGGCCCCCCGGTAAATGGTAAATGGTACTTGCTAAAAGGCATATGCGAAAACAGGAAAGGACGCTCTATAAGGGAGCCGTCCGCCAGCAAAGGTCTTCCTACCATGGTTGGTGTCGATGTGTCGGGAAGGGCCCACGAAGGGCTCCCTGGCATTTGCCTAAAGGAACCTCCTGGCTCGGGAAGGAAAATCCATTCCACCGAAAAGGGCCCCCAGACCCCAGATAAAGACCATTCTGGCAGATAGCAGGGTGCCCCTGAAAGGTAGCCCTGGGAAAGGAAAGGTGGCCCCTGGCATATACCTGCCAAAAGGCATATGCGAGGACAGGAAAGGATGCTCTGCAAAGAAGCTGCCAGCCAGAAAAAGTCCTCCTGCCATGGATGGTGTAGGTGTGTCGGGAAGAGAGCCCCAGTGACTTAACGTAAACGAAAGAACGTATTCCGGAAAGGGCCGGGCAGGGTCCCTGGCTTGTCCTAAGGGCCCCAATCTCCATTGGCCTGGAAAGGTCAGTGAACATCGAACCCATTCCAAGATACCTTTCCTGCCCTTCATCGGGCAGCTCCGGGCAGGAAATGTATCTCTGCCCTGGAATGGCTGCCGGATGCCAGAGCCGGGCATCGTAGCGGCGTAACTAAGCGATCATCAAAGCGATTCACTGGCAATGTAGGTAGGTTGGTCCCTGGCAGGCTGCCTGACCACTTAGATCCAGAAAAAGTTCGAGCTCTACCGTTAATAGGGCCTCAGTGGCCAGAGCAGTAAATATAGATAATCCAGCCCAGCTTTCTCGAAAGCTTGGTTATTATGGGAGAGAAAAAATGTTCTTACCAAGTATCCCAGTGCTCTAGCAATGGACAGAGACGTCATTTTAAATCCTTTTGAGGGTGTGCGCGCACCTTCCCTCATTGCTCATTCCAGCCCCTTCCCCCAATGATGGTTTCAGCCCCCTCCCCCAGTGCTGCAGTGGGGCCCACAATGATATGCCGGGGCCCATGATTGACATGACATTTAAATGTGATGAAATATTCCGCAACTTTTTCAAACGGAGGTACTAGTCAGTAACCAGATCTAACTTACAAAACGATTTCCTCGTCCGGTTAAGAGAATCTTCTCCTGGAAGTTTAGGGACTCCAAAAATAGTGAGAGCAACCTCAAAAGCTCGAGAGTTCAACAGCATACTCCATGGACCCTCGAAATGAATTCAAGGGGATCCTCTAGAAGAATCCACTGGGCTCTACTCCGGTATTAGGCACCCTCCTGAAACATTCTTAGGGACTTTCTCAAATAATCAGAAGAGCATTTCTAAATCAACGTGGAAATGATTGAGGGGCCTTTAGAAAATGTTTGAGAGGCCATCTGAAAATACCAAGAGCTCCTTCGGAAACTCTATGGGTCTAAAAAATTCTCCTGAGTCCTTTGGATGAGCTGAAGGAATGACCCTCTCCCAGGACTGAGAGGTCTCTTTTGATTTCATCTCGAGCACACGTTGATTTTTTGCGACACCCCCAAATTTTGAGGGGCTCCGAACATTCAGGAAGGAAGTTTTGAACCGAACGAGGCATTGTTTGAGACGTACTCTGAAAACATCAAGGGGGCTTTCAAACCGCTTGAGGGCCAACAGAATTCCAAATAACCCTTTAAACTAGTTCAAGGAAGGGCCCCTCCCTAAGACCTGAAGAATTCCCTTGGAATAGAATTCCTTCAAATTCCTGGCAATGAAATCCTTGGATTCATTTGCAGGGCCTTGATATTTTAAGGGGACACCTGAGGCGTACAAAGGATACACAGGACGAGGAAATGTTTGAGGTCCGTTTGAAAATATCAAGGACTCCCCGAAAAGATCGACAGCCCCGCCGAAGAACTCTAAGGACCCTTTCGACGAATCCAAGGAGTGGCCCCTGAAATCTAAGGGACTCTCACTGAATTCCTCACGAGGGCTCATAGGAGTTTCTGTGCGGCCCTCAAACATTTGAGAGGCTCATTAATATTTCGAAGGGTCTCTGAAACATTCAGGACAGTTTTTAATCGGATGAGGAAATGTTTGAGGCGCCCTCCGAAAATTTTAAGGGGCTTCTCAAAAAAGCCTGAGGTTGCACACAAACTTGATGGATCCTTAAAGAAAGGAACGGACCTCCGTGGCGTTCGAGGACCGCTCCTTAAATTTATTCGAAATGCCCTTAATATTTTTAAAGGAACCTCATATTCTGGAAGGAGTGGATTGGACGAGTAAATGTTTCATAGCGCCTCCGAAAATAGGAAGGGCACCCTTAAAACGTTTAGAGGCCCACAAAAACCCTAATGGACACTATGTATAAAGTCAAGGAGAGGCACTCCCGAAAGCCTATTTGAATTCATCTAGAGGACCCACTGAATTTTTGGTGTGGCCCATTCAACCCTAAAAAAATAGAGGGGGCCCCTTAAACCTTAAAACCTAAGAGAGAAAGCCTGCTTTTAGGGGGTCCCACATCCAGGGCCGTAGTTTTACACTTGACAAGAGGAATGTTCGTGGGTACCCTGAAGATACCAAAGGCCCTCTCAGAAAGCTTGAGGGCTCCACGAAAAACTCAAATGAGCCCTCGAGATGAATTCAACGAGGTCCCCTAAGGCCATGCGGAAGGTCCTGTCTTGAACTTATCTAGAGGGTCCATTAGAGTTTTTGTGCGCGTTTAGCTCTCTGAGCGGTCCCTTGATCAGAGTATTTTCAGAGTAATTATTAACATTGCCTTGACGTTGTTTAACAATTTTTCCTTAATGTTTTAGGGGCTTGTCTGGAAACATCAAGGACCCTCTCCTAAATGGCAGCACAAGAACTCTAATGTCGCTTTGGAGAAATGTGATATATATATATATATATATATATATATATATATATATATATATTTATTTATGTATTTATTCGCACAGAACCACACCAACATGAACACTTGAATCCTTGCACCATCACCTCGAAGATAAAGATCCTTGCGAAGGCAACGGATAAACGGCGCCGGCAGCTTCTCAAAGTCATATTCATTTGGCATATGGACTCACTTAATTAAGTGCCAGGTTAACTCGCGTGGGATTTTGCAGTTGTGTGAAGGGCCGCCACGAGGGCCTGGACTATGAATATGTGAATATGTGAATAAGTCCTGCACTAATCTTTCATGTATTGTTTCAGCGTTACCTATCCATGTTTAATTATGTGTGCGAACCAGAAGATGCATGTCATTTACTAACCGTGTGGTTTATTTTTCAAATTTAAACCAAATGTCGTTGACCTCATACTTATATGCGAAGACGTATCATGTGTAGATGAAACATTAGATCGATAACAAAATATCATTTTTTGCTTGTTCTTTGTATTGTAATGAACATTGGCAGCGTTCTTAAATTCGTTGGAAACGAAACGATATATATGAACAACTGAAGCTACATCATAGAAGATCACCATTGCCAAGTCCGCTGTAGATTTTAATAAGCAATGTATACGTAACGATCTGCTTCTTAGCTTTACTAATAAATATATATATATATATATATATATATATATATATATATATATATATATATATATATGTATGTATGTATGTAAGTATATGTATATATATACGCAAACAGATCAAAATCCATAAACCTTTTTTTAGAGCAACTTCCTTCGGTCAAAACAATGTGCCCTCCGTTGACAAACTGACATCTGGGGAGGTTAGGTTATGAGGCCCCTCGATCCATCCACTCACCCAAATAATTTACACAAAACGACATCCCTGGCCATGGGGTCCCTCGTAATGTTCAAGGGGCCCCCTCGGCTTGGGGGACCCCTCTCATCCTCTAGGACCCCTCAAGAAAAAATCCTGGCTACGCCACTGACGTCACGCGTGGCACGAAATGTTGGTTCGTTCTTTCTGGTCTTCCAGTTACCTTTCATGCAAGCTCCAAACTGCATATGACTGGTTCTCGACACGGTGTGGTGATGAGAACTAGCGAAATGAGTGCAAATCGTGAGAAAAAAATTCCGTATGTGAACTGCCCGTATCTCATGTCATCTTCAATACAAAGTGCTTTTATGCAGCTTTTTAGCCATTCATAACAAGCAGTGTGAACTTAAACGTTCCATAGCAATGCTGGAACCTCCTGCCGTTCCACCACGCGGCGCAGCCGAAGGAGGGAGGGCGGGGGCCCGGCCCCCCTTAGGCCAGCATTTTTGTGGAAACCATTACAAGGTGTGTTCCCAGCAGGCGGTTGTCGTATGACTTCAATTCACACTGAGCTCTGCCGCCCCCACGCCTTTAAGAAAATCCTGTCTGCGCCCCTGCGTTCCACGGTCAGCGTCGAATTTATTATGGATGAAACGCAGATTTTGGCCGTTTGTTACTGTTGTAACAAAAGGATGCGAGACGCTGTCTCGTGTCATGTAAGCTCCTACACACAACACGTTGCTGTCAGAGTTAGTGAGTACCCGTAATCATTTTTGAGAAATTACATCCCTGAATAAAGCACAGAGGTGGAGGCGTCGATTCCTCTAAATGACTAAGGGGGCCGAGCCGAGGGTCCAATGACCTAACCTTCCCCGAAATGTGGATTTCTCAACGGATTTAGCCCACTTTGTTGTGACCAGCGGAAATTTACGATTTTTTGGTTAATATTTATGAAATAAAAACTGCACTTATCCCCATATATGTATATATACATACATATATGTATATATATATATATATATATATATATATATATATATATATCGGAAATAGAAAGATAGATAGATGCATCGCTTTAGACTTCCTTCTTTACTTTCTGCCTATCCTATTGCGGCTGATTTTCGCTACCATTATTCATTTATCTTCAAAATCGGCAGAAAATCTTGGGTGGGCCCAAACCAACATTTGGTGGGCCCAAATCAGCATTGGACGGGCCAGGGCCCCCTCAAAGGAATACAAATCGACACCCCTGGACAGAGGCAAAAGCGCATCATTAAAACCGTTGCATCAGCTAATTTCTATTTAGTGTATGCGTTTCTAATCAACATAGACAAACAACCCGTGGCTGTGCGTCATTTTTGTAGTCTGGCAAACTCTTGGAAATATGCTTACTCAATGTTCGCGTATCTCGGAAGGTCGGGCGTGCGCATTCCAGTTTACTATCACAGGGAGGCACTGGATGCGCGTTGACAAGATAATCAGTTTTGCTAGACCCTAGACGGCTTTGTGTGATTGGTATTTGTTTATCGACTAGAAAAGTTGGTAAGTTTATTCATATTAATGGTGTATGGGTATTCAATATTGAAAGTTTGTTCTCTGATGTTTGCCAGGTAAAATGCGATGATTCATGCTGCTTAATGGGGTGCTAGACCAAGGGCGAAGTTTCGTATAATTCTAGTGTGGTGATAGCCCCAACTTCGATTTTGGCACCACCAACAAGGGTTTTGGCCCCACAAACATTGGCTAGATTTAATACGTCTGAACAATAAACATACATATAGAAGCCACTTAATCAGTTGCTTCCAATACTGTGACACACATAAGGGAAATACAAGGACTTGTTTGCTTTCTGGGCAGAAATGTTCATTTCACATGAATGCCAACTATATTTAAATAGAAACATGTTGGTCTTGGTAAATAGGTTGGCCTTTGCTAGTGTGCATTGACCCTCTCTTTTGATTATTGGATTTTCGTGTCTCATAATAGATTGAGATGAAACAGACCATGAAATAGTATTTGTGTCCATCTTAATATTGGGACCAGGAGTGTGTGGGATGAGATTTTGTCTTCAGCAGAAATCTGGTCACAGCTGCACCAACATTTCTGGAAGGGCACCAATGTGCTAGACTTGTAAATTTTGCCCATTTTCACCAAGCCATAAGGCATGCATAGAAACTAATTGGTGTATTCAACAGAAGTGGCTAAAGGTAAGTTTGTGCCCGACAAAATCGCAAACAACCCTTTGTATAATTGCCACCAATGTAAAGAATGTATCATCCTGTTTCTAACCGTACTTTCCACTGCTTGATTTTCTAAACAATAACAACAAAATCGTAACGATAACGTACCACACAGTAATAGCGTGCTGCAGTCGACTGGTGGAGAACAACATTATTCCGCGGCGGAAAGTGTAGTGCCGCCAAGGTTAAGGTTATTGACATCAAGGACGTGTAGACTCTGCATGCCTCTTCAAGCGATTAATGACGTCATGTATAGGAAAATTATATTCTGTTGCCACAAACTGAACTTGGAGGAACTGCTGAATTATTACGCCGTTATATTATTGTATTAGATAATTGTTGGGATGTCTGATATCAGTATTATTACATTATGGCATTTAGTACTCGTTAGATTAGGTTGCCAGGTTGGGTTGTGCTGGGCTAGGTTAGATCAGGTTAGGTTAGGTTAGGTTAGGTTAGGTTAGGTTAGGTTAGGTTAGGCTAGGTTAGGTTAGGTTAGGTTAGGTTAGGTTAGGTTACTATGTTAGGCTAGGGTAAATTTTTATTGTTTTATTTCACTTCCTAATATTTTCCAGTTTTGTTCCATGATTTTTTGTGCTGGGCTACGTTAGGTTAGGTTATGTTAGGTTAGGTTAGGTTAGGTTAGGCCAGGCTAGGCTAGGTTAGGTTAGGTTAGGTTTGGTTACTATGTTAGTCTGGGGTAAATTTTTATTTATTGTTTTATTTCACTTCCTAATATTTTCCAGTTTTGTTCGGTGATTTTTTTTCAGATATTTTATTTCACTGCTTTTTATTTTTTTGTGTTTTTCAAATTGCAACTACGCTTTGCCATCTTTGTAATATTTTTACTTTTTTATTATTATTGTTTATTATTATTATTACTATTATTATTACTATTATTATTACTATTATTATTTTTACAACAGTTAACTTTTTTATTTTAAAGATAATTTATATCGCATTAGTTATTCCCCCAAAACTTTTTTATTACTCTTGATTGGACCTTGAGTCCGACCGACGACCAATCAGCGTCGAGATCTCACGTAAACAAACTATTTAACGCAGAAACGTCAAAAATCCCTATGCGAGCGTCTGGCGGTTAGCACACCAGTGACGACGCAATTGTTTCGGGGGAAATAATGTGTGTTTCAGGTTTTTCCGGCTGAAATCGTAAGTAATACTTATCAATATTGCATTTGAAACGCCATGCAACCACTACTACGATTATTTTCCCTGGAAGTAAGCGTTCGGGCTGAATCTTACTGTTGACCCAGAAGTGTGGTTAAGAACCCAGGTTATTGGCCCAGTTTGCAATTCAGCTAGAAGTGGGGCATTCATGAGGATTTATCAAGGTTGTTTTCACAAGTTTTTTCTGCTTTGGTGGCATGGAAGATTCAATATGGGAGTTATTTTTGCAAAGCTTAACAGTGTTGCACTGTAGGCATGATTTCTAAATAAGTGTCTGATTTTCATTGAAATGTTACTAAACTTTCCTTATATGCTAACAACACTTTTGTGGTAATGAATTGCTTTCTTTGAAAATTACTATCAGGCCTTCCCATACTGTTGACATAGCTGGTTCAGTTTCACTGCATTGAGTTATGCATTAATTGTGAGCTTGACAACTGTGCGTAATGGATAGTACGGATATAATTCCCTATACAAAAATGACTTCAAAGGTATGCAGCCATGTATAAGTACATATGGTTGCTTGATTGTTCAAAAAGTGGAACAATGTTTTTTTTGCAAATCTTGGTTGGTCCTGCTCCAGGTACCACAGTAGATGTTCCATAATGTTTTGCCCACTCATGCAGTACATTTACTGTCTCAGAATACCATTACAAATTGCTTATTGCCCTTTGCAAATGGGGCAGATGTCATCACCCAATGCTTCCATGACCAGAATTACAAAATGATGACTTATTTTGCATTTACACTGCTGAACTGAACTTTGGCTTCCCAGCATAAGTATGGGGTCCCTTGAAATGTTTTGATCAGCATCAGCCATAACCACTCCGGGTCATGCAGCACAGACTGTGTACCCTGTACCTTGGGGAAGATTTGGGCAGGCTTCAAGGCCTGCAGGACTCAGTCATATTCAGTTTCTGGTGTGTGTGTAGGTATATTAGTCCTGATCAGGAACAGCAGACACAATGCTTTCCCAGTGCTTGTTGAGTCATGCATTGAATTAAGTGATGGATTTTGCACCCGCTACTGTAGGGAGGCTGTTCCAGTTGTTGACAATTCACATGCTGAATGCATGTCATCAGACTAGATAGTGCTTGCAGCTTGCTTATCTTCCAAGGATGCCCTCATGTGTTTCTGTCTGCTGTCAAAGTTAGAAGCCTCTCTGGATCCAGATTGACCCCACCCTGCAGGAGCTGGAAAACCAGGATCATATCATTTGCCCTGCAGGAGTATGATGATGGCAGCTCTAGGCCTATCAGGTGGTCTGGGTATGGAAGATGGTGAATATCATCTGCCAGATTAGTCACTCTTGGCTGTGCCCTGCCAGCATTCTTTTGGTCTTCCTTTTTGAAGTGGTCCCAGAGAATGTTCCCATACTCTAGATGAGTGTGTACCAGTGCCTTCTACAGAAGAGAGAGGGTGGTGGCATCGATTCCAAACCATCTCCAGATGACTAAGCATCTGATTAGTTTTGGAGACAGCTGAGGTGGCATGCTTGCAGACTTTTAGGTCACAGTCAACTTCATGGCCAGGATCTCTCTCCAGGAGCAAGTGCTTTAGTGGGGTACTTCTCATATTGTAAGCATGCACTTAGTTGTGGGAACTGACGTGCAGGACCTTGCATTTTCCTTTGCAACTGCCGCATGTTCGACCATTCGACCACAGCATCTTTGTTGGTCTTGAGGGTTTCATTATTGTGGTGAGGGATACTTGGCTGTAGATTTTCGCGTCGTATGCGGACACCTTAATTGGGCAGTCTACAATGTCTGGTAAGTCCTTGATGAACGCCAAGAAAAGTAGCGCTCAGGACAGAGCCTTGAGGAACTCCACTGGCTCTGGGTGCCCGGTTGGAGCGACGCCCCCGACTGCGACCCATTGACGGCGACCAGTGAGAAAAGCCTGGACCCGAGCGAGAAGTGTACCTGCGACTCCAGAGGCCTTCGACTTCTTCAGAAGGTGTTGATGAGGAATGTCATCTGAAGACCTTTCTGCAATCGAAGTAGATGGTGTCGATCGGTTGCCCCCTTTCAGCCATCCTTATCCAGTCCTACCACCTCCAAGGGCAGAGAGTTGCACGACCTCTTGGGCCGGAAGCCGTGCTGGTCAGCTGATGGCCAGTGAACCGAAGTCCAGTGGAGAAGGAGGACGTCATGCATCTCAGATTCAGACGGCTCACAGAGCACCGACATCAGGCTTACTGGTCGGTGATTGCCGGGGTTTTGACTTATCACCTCTCCGGTGATGGGCACTCAACCGAGCCTAATTTCCCGTCATCGCGAAGGACGCCGGAATCAAGACGCAAGTAGAATAGTTGAGTGATAGGAATATGACCAGTGACTGCAGCTTCGTGGAGTAGTCGAGGGTGGACAAGGTCCGGCGAACTAGTCGTCTTCAGTTTGGAAAGCATACCAACATCAACATCCGTGGTGATGAGCACATCCTCCAGGGGCGGTCCGTCATGTGGTATGCTGGTGCAGGAACGTGTTCAGTATCTTCATGGGTGACTATGGTACTGAAGTAGTCGTTCAGCAGCTACGCAGTTCTCTTCATCAAGCATTCAAGTAGTCGTTCTCTTCATCCTGACTGGCCAGGCGTCCAGACTCGTCTGTCAAATCGTCACTGGTTGATCGTGTCTCCATTATAGAATGGACGTTCTTCCAGAAGCCCTTGGTGATTTTCTTGACGTTAGCGGGTGAAACGAGCGTATTCAATGGGGTCCATAGTTTGCGTGTAGGCCTGCCATAACTTCTCCGTCTTCTTCGTCGAGTTGCGAGTGCCGCTGTCGAAAACCTCTTGCTGGGTCTGATAGGCTTGAATAATGCAAGCACTTTCTATTCTGCCCAGGGATTACTTGAATTACTGGTAGTTAGTTTAATTACTTGCATCGATTCTCATTTCGCCCGTTGCGCTCCAGTTTACATTATCCAACATCTCTCTCACCCAATCGTAGTTGCCTTTGCTGAAGTCGAGCTTGTTTGCAGCTCGTTCCTTCTGCGTCCAGGACCAATTTAGTGTCCTCAGCACAACGTGGTCACGTCCCCCAGTCCTGACAGATGCCACAGGCTGGTGACCGTTTCCTCTTCGTGCGAGAAGGCCAGATCCCGTGTGTGGGTTTTCTCCGTGTCTGAAGCGAGTGTGGCGGACAACGTGATGGAATAAGAAACATTCCTGGGCAACTTCGGGCGGACGATGCGAAAAGTGGTAGTCCGTGGCCGGTGAGAATGAGGATTCTCAGCCTATCTGAGCGACGTTAAAACCCCCACAAATGGGGCCGTCTTTTGGAGCAATCGTCCTGCGACGCGTCACTGAGTTGGTTTACGCTGTCCGGGTCATTACCTGAAGGACGGCGAAAGATGCAACCGACCAACAGCCTGTCGTAACCATCCAGCCCAAACTGCACCCATACTTGCCCACGGAAAGTTGTCCTGCTGAAAGATACGTACGATGACCGAGTTGATTCGGCACATAAATGCCAACTCCTCGAAGTCCACTTGGCCCCAAATTGGGTTGGAGACAATCGGAAGGTGTAAATATAGAATAGTCCTCTATTGCTAGCATTGCAACGGTGATCGTGATGGACTAAGCTTTGGAAATTATTTCCGCTATCATAATAACATCTGGCTCGTCACCAGCAATGGCCTTGGGCAATTCGTCGTGCTTATTAACCGAAGCTGGTCGGCGTTTGTGTATGAGATCTTGATTCCTTTGCGTTGTTGCACGTGCTGGCCCCTAATGGGTTACGCCTGGTGGGGTGGAACAGCATTTAACCTTGGTTAGGGCGCAGAGTGCAGCTACTCCCTCCATCTGTTGCGGCTGAGCTGGGACGGTGACAGAGATTGAAGCCTTGGGTGTTGCATCCATCACGGAGGCTACTACCGGAACACATGGGCCTTGTTCGGTGGAAACTGAAACCCCCCATCCGCCACAGTTGGTGGAAGCATAGCTGGAATGATTGCCCCACTACCAGCTTAAACAACGTCGAATCCTGTAGCTGGTGCGTCAGCAGGAGCAACAGGAGCCTGATAGACTGCTGGAGGATTGCTTGCCTGTTCTCGTTCTCCTCCCATCTCTATTATCCAGTCTGTTGGTGGATTTAGGTGGTTGAATGGTCGCAGTCGTACCCTGTCGTATCGCGAGATTCTCTTCTCTGGCCCTCTTTTGTTCTGCCAGTTAAGATGCCCTGTTTGGTATCGAAGATCTCCAGGGTGACAGTCAACAGACATGGATTCACAGTCATGCTCTTCTCAACTCTGAAAGATTTTGTAGCATGCATGCCAGTGATAATTTTATTATTGGTGGTGTTTATGAATTTTGCTGGCCAACGAATATGTTTATCTGATAGCCATGTTCTTATTTAACTATGTGATCTTTGCACAACAGTGATTTTGACGGTGAGGATTGTTTCATTAGTAATTAGTGCATGTAACATAAACTATTTGAATGGACTGTAGCAGCTGTTTTTTAGTGTCTGAGACCCAGATCAGTTTAGACTCAAATCATGAATGTCTTGTACCAGAATTCATGTGTCGTGCAGTGGCATAAGATGGGTTGTAAATATTCAGATATTTTGTGTTGGACGTTCCTGTCATTCTTTAACAGATTATGCAAGTGACTTGTCATTGAAAGTCAGGACATTGGTTGAATTGTAGTCACATCACCATGCCTTTGCAAAATAACTGCAGCTTTACTTAAAAATGTTATTCTGCAGATGATCCTGTTTTTTTTTAATTAAATCGGACTGCATAATTACTAATTCCATCATCAGAATTTGTGTTTTCATTGATCAGGGCTCAGAGCATTTGCTTTTTGTGTCAAGACACAGCTTTGCATGTTACAGAATACAGGTCTAAAAAGAATGATGTGATGAGCAAAAAATGGCACAGAATGTATGTGTGATATGTCTTATATTGTGCTTCCGTTTTCTTGTATTTTGTGCTTTTGATCATGTTTTCTTGGGAAAGATATTGTTTCAAATCTTAACACAAGCCAATCTTGCACTGCACTGATTTATGATATGCTGTCTCTTTTTAGGCAAACACAAGCAAAACAGCTGTTCTTTCTTATGATATCTCGTAATTCTGTCCATTTTTAACTCTCAGTAATGATTGTGGTGACCTAGAGGTGTAACAGAAATGATATTTTTCCTTGGCTTACATTGTTACATGTCACATATCGATCGTCCGTTTCAGGAGTACCATGGACATCTACATGATGATCAGGAGGCAGAAGACGACCATCTTCACAGATGCCAAGGAGAACACATCTGTGCTGGAGCTGAAGAAGATCCTAGAGGGCATCCTGAAGGTGGCCCCTGAAGATCAGAAATTGCTCAGAGACGATACCGAAATGGAGGATGCCAAGACACTTCAGGTTGGTGCTAGCTTTTTCAGCATGATTGTTGGCTGTCAGAGAACCAGTTGCATATGATATGGGACCAGTCATGGAACCAGTTGCTCAGAGACGATACCGAAATGGAGGATGCCAAGACACTTCAGGTTGGTGCTAGCTTTTTCAGTGTGATTGTCGGCTGTGAAGGAACCGGTTAGCACGTTTGTGCTACCCTGGCTGACTCGTTCGCAGCCTCTCAGTGCTGTCTTTGGTCTCACAGAACTAGACTGGCCGTGTATGTGATGGGCTTGCAGGTCATTGCGCAGAGACTGAGGTCTGGACTTGTCAGCTCAGAGCCGCTGAAGATCGTCCGCGGTCGAAGTCAGATGGCCAGGGCACCACCCCTTCGGAATGTTTCGCAGAGAATGGGGTGCCATAACTGGCATGGTGCAGTGGCCGTGGCTGACTGATGGCCAGAAGGTCCGCGGTTCAAAGCTGGGGAGAGTAACATTTCGCCATCCCCACAGTGGAACCCATTGCTCGGTCAGAATTTTGGGTAGTTTTCAAAGGTTTCGGACCTTAAGGCATTTTGCCGTCAGAATTGTTGAACTGGGTGGAATCATTTCTTTTGTTATCGGATAAACAGAAAAAACCTTATCCCCCGAACTCATCTGTCTTCATTATTACAATCCAGTGCTCATTTTTATGGTTCATTACACATGAAGATTATCAACGTATTGATGTTCCGGGACAGCAGTGATGTGTCTGAAGCCTCATTTCAGATTGTAACTACGAATGAATCTGAAATTGTATCCTGTAAACGTTGTTCTCAGTATAGCCCTGTTTACATAAAACAAAAGCGCACCTTGCTTTGTCCATGTACTTATTTTCTCATTTTGTTCGCATCAACCTTAGGTCGCGAAGATAAAATTCTAACTTGGCACGGTCACACTGTGGTGCGTTGTGGTGTGCCATGGTGGTGCCCGTGGCAACACGGGGCCGCCGGCGTGCGGCTGGTGACCCCGTGGCTGGTGCGGGTGCCTCTGACCTCTAACCTCTGACCCTCTGGCCGGCAGGACTGCGGCCTGACCTCGTCCACGGCGCAGGCGCACAAGCCGGCCGTGTTGGTGCTCTGTTTCAGACAGGAGGATGGTGAGTGCCGGCGGCTCTCTCTCTCTCTCTCTCTCTCTCTCTCTCTCTCTCTCTCTCTCTCTCTCTCTCTCTCTCTCTCTCTCTCTCTCTCTCTCTCTCTCTCTCTCTCTCTCTCTCTCTCTCTCTCTCTTACTCTTACTCTTACTCTTACTCTTACTCTTACTCTTACTCTTACTCTTACTCTTACTCTTACTCTTACTCTTACTCTTACTCTTACTCTTACTCTTACTCTTACTCTTACTCTTACTCTTACTCTTACTCTTACTCTGACTCTGACTCTGCAACGAGGATTGCTGCAGACCTGTCGATACTCTGACACTGCTTCGGACTGGAGACGGTGAGTGCTGCGGACCCTATGGCACTCTGACACTCTGACACTGCAGACGGGAGGATGGTCAGTGGTGCACAGCGTGCTCTGGCCAGGGCAACCTGACACCCAGAAATTTCGGCACGGACACTGACACCCTGGCACCTGAAAGCCAGGACTGCGCGTGGGGCTGACCTGTAAGCAGGCGATGCCGCTCGTATGTGGCCCTGCTGTGGCGGCCATTCTTGGCACCGTGCCCCCATCCCCCCCCCAATTGAAGAGGACTTTCCGTTCCCCTATATACTCTTTTTGCTATCATGCCATCATAACTCGCCTAACATGAGAGTTTGAGGCGCCAGAGGTGGTGCCCTAACTCTCCTCTGTGTACCGTCAAGGGGAGTGGAGGTGCAATGGGCGCCGAATGACCCTGCAGTCGGTGTGCCCCTAAGGCCCAATAACCAACCAACCAGTGGAGGTGCTAGAGGTGGTGCATAACTCACCTCTTTTGCCATAAGACGGAATTGAGACGCCAGAGATGGTGTCTAACTCTCCTCTGTGTGTCTTAACGGTGAGTTGAGATGCTTGAGGTGGTGCCCTAACTCTTCTCTTTGTGCCTTAAGGGGGAGTTGAGGCGCCAGAGGTGGTACCTAACTCTCCCCTGTGTACTGACAGGGGAGTTGAGGCGCCAGAGGTGGTGCCTAACTCTCCTCTGCGTGCCGTCAGGGGAGTTTGAGGCGCCAGGGGTGGTGTCTAACTCTCCCCCGTGTACCGTCAGGGGAGTTTGAGGCGCCAGAGGTGGTGCCGTACTCGACCCCTCCAGAGCTGCCGGACGTGATGCGACCTCAGCAGGAGAGCGCTCCTACCGAGCAGAAGATCGCCTCATGAAGCCCGCGCGCCGCCCAACATCCGTACATACCTAATGTGTGACGTAAGGTCAGTACCTAGACGTAGGTCCATATATACCTTATGTGCGACGCAACGTCTGTACCCAGGCATAGGCGACTGTCCGCTGTCTCAGACCCGGCGTGGTGACTTTGGCCGGATTTTGCGCGCTTCGACTGGGTCGGGCAAAGTTTAGACGCTAACAACGGTTCTGGTAATGAGGCACGCTAGCGGACATTCCTCCTCTCCACCTGGCGGCGGACGGCTCCAAACGTAGATTGCATGCGCGGTGGAATAGATCTTAGAGTCATGAACAGTTCGGATGTTTGGCAGTCATTTTTGCGTTGTGGGGAAGTTCTGACAGCACGCCAGGAACCCTGCGTGACCTTTAACGCAGGGTTCCTGCGTTAAACTTGACCTTTAACTTGACCTTTAACACTTGACCTTTAACGAAGCAGAATACCACCTGTTAATGATAGCAGGCGTTGGATCAGTTCCGGACAGTAAGCGTTGCTGGGCTTAGAGCGGTCGAACTCAAAGCCTTCCTCTCTCCTTGGCCCCGTGGGTGAGGAAATGCCATAGTTGCTTCCGTATTGTGGGCGTAACCGTTCTTCCGTTTGGTACTGCCTCTTGCGTGGGTTGCGGCTCACACGATACAGTAGCTATTGTCTCCGATTGCCTGTATTCCCGGTTTCGTTCATTGTCGTACGGTTGCGGGAAGCGTCACGCCATATAGGTTCTGTCATCGTTTTCTCGTTGATCGCGTGGTGATGCCATACGGAGGGGTACCTGCAGTAAATTACCAGTCATCGAGAGGGTTGGAATCAGTCTGACAAATCGAAACAGAGAGGAGCGTTCGCAAGCCGACCGTAAGTGCCGCGATGGACGAAACAGTCGAACTGTCGTGTTGGTCGCGTTTGATGTGAAGCGAACCGGTCAGCCGGCTGCTGGCCAGGTTCAAGGCGGCTTCTGCCACTGGCCGAGATCAGCGGCTTTGTGCTCGGCCGGTCTCCGGGCAGCCGCTGTCGGGTCGGCCTCGCAGCAGAGCACACGGCGAAGGCAGGATTATGAGGTGGTCTGACGTCTTGGAATCGTGTGGAGCCAGTCTGATTGGTGATGAAGCATTATGGTATGGAGCTGGTTTGATTGGTAATGAGCAATAGTTACGAAGTTCTCGCTGGCCCTTGAATGCATATTTAGCCAGGGCCGTGATCATTAACAGGTGTCCTTGGTCATCAAGCTACAGTTTTAGTGTTGTGAATCTGATATGGTTTCAGCGGGAGTCATTTGGTAGCGGAGCGAAGACATACGCGACACTCTCGCCCGACTTGACATTAGGTTTCAGTGACCCGAAGTCACCTTGGTCACTTCAGTGACCGTCTTTTTTATGATTTTCATGATCAACGGCATGTGACTATCTGTAACAAAATTATTTTTCAAACCCAAAAATTCTGCGGCTCTTAAGTAGTTTTAAGTTAATTTGTAAAGAGTTCCCGTATGGGTATAGTTCTATATGATATATATATATATATATATATATATATATATATATATATGTGTGTGTGTGTGTGTGTGTGTGTGTGTGTATGTATGGGACAGTTTTATATATATATATATATATATCCATATATATAACTGTCCCATTGTTCAGCCATTCAAGACCAAGTTGGACGTACTCAGACAAAGACGTCTGGGATAATCAAGGTCTTCTCGCTTTCAGCAGTGGTAGTGTTATGCAAAATGACATTCTTTATTGGTTATGTGGTCTGATACTTCCCGTGAAAAGTCATGGTAAGTGACAAACAGTGCAGATAAGCATCCGTTGTTTCTTGGAATCGGTATACGATACCGCCAACTCTCGTTGGTCGAGAACTCATCACGCCACCGGTGTACGACCCTCGGCTGATTTTGTTACCTTTTTGCATTGGTTGAGATCACTTCACTTTTGCACCTCCTGGCCCGGATGGTTTCCGTTTGTAGGGAGTATAAATGACGCACCGCTGGTCGTTGCGAATGTTCTTGTGGTTTTGAGCGCATAGTGAAAGGGTCTCCTTATATTTTGGATAACGATGTAGGTGTGTGGCGAATGACTGTGAAGTGAATGGGAGTTGTACTGAGAAGCTTTTCTCTTTGGTTGACTCGCGAGAAAACTGGCACGAGCGAGGTCGTCACTAGTTCAACAATCACACTGGCAGTTGGAAGTCTGCTACACTGTCACGAAAGCGCTTTTCATACGTGCGATCAGCGAGCTGCCAGCTTTTCTGACCGCTTCAGTGGTGCCGATCAGACATTTTTGGTCTGTTTTTGGTAGTGGTCACGGGTGAGACCTCGCATGCCTTCTAGCCATGTTTGCTTGTTTGTGTGGAAGCCTGTCTCTTTTGGAAATCAGTACTGGCGTGTACTGTCACACTCGCGTTGACTTTTCAGCGGTTGCTCTGTGACGGACAGCCGTGTGATTGCCTCCACCGTCACTTGGTGTGTGACGTTGTGTCAGGAACTCTCATGTATGATGGACGGCGTGTGACGCTGTGTCAGAGACTGTCCTGTGTTGGACAGCCGTGTGACGCTGCTGTTGTGCTGATGGACGGCGTGTGCTGGTGGACGCCGTGTGCCGCTGTGTCAGGAGCTGCCCTGTGGTGGACAGCCGTGTGACGCTGGTGTTGTGCTGATGGACGCCTGTGTGCCGCTGTGTCAGGAGCTGCCCTGTGGTGGACAGCCGTGTGGTTGGCGTTTGTCTCAGTCGGATGCCGCCTCCGTTTCAGCGCCGGCCCTGTGATCCGCGTGAAATGACGATATCGGGGCGCGCCGTGGCCAGCGGGCGCCGCCACGCGCAGCTCCGCCGCCGCGTATCGCCGCGTGCCGCCACGTGCAGCTCGGCCGCCACGTGCCGGCTGGAGCGGGCGCGCAGTGCGGGTTTGAGTGAGGCGTCCCGGGCGGGGCTGCGGACAGCGCGCTCACTCCTTCAGTGTGGCGACCTGAGGACTGGGTTCGGCGCCGTGCGGTCTGTTTGTGCTCCCCCCCCCCTGCGGTGTCCGGCCGCCTGTTGCCGCCCCCCTCTGCTGCTGAAAGTCCGAGCTGGCCGTAGGAGATATGATGCCTGGCTTTTGCGGCTTACAGGCGCTGGCTCCTCTGTTTCTGTCCTTGCCTCTATTGTCTCAGCCGTCGTTTCTCCGTAGTCAGCGCTGATGCGTCTCAGACACAATAAATAAACGTATTTTTAGACCCCGACCCGTGTTTACTTGTTATCGAAAATGGCTACGGTTGTGTTGACACTTCGTCTTATGCTCAGAACGGTAGTGCGAAGTAGCAGTTTCAACAAGAACCTGAACCTGAACCTGAACCCAACCAAGCCCATGCGGACACTTCTCTTGCTCCAATGACATGCAAAGCCCCGCCTCAAGAGCTGATAACGCAGGGTGTAGAGTACAGATCAACGGAGGTTTCTCAAGAAATCTGGGCTGTGTTTACTAGGTCATTGTCCGTTTGTAATTTTGGATGGCAGGCGAGTCCGAGTCGCACAAGAATTGGCCTTGCCAAATCGCACGAAAATTGACCCGACCCCTTTTGATGTCGATGAAGTTTGGTGTTCTCATAGAACCCATCGGAAAATGGCCAATCACAAATTTTTACCTCTGGGTGACTTCTGAGGTCAAAGATACAAGTCATGAAAGATCACCAATTTTTACAAACATTGCATGATTCAAATGGTCATAACTCGATGCTACATTGGCACAGAAAGGTGCGATTATCACCATTCGGAAGATATGTTCCAGCTTCTATGAACAAGTCCATTTTTTCGGTGACCTCGGAATGATACTGACCTGACTGGGTCACATGGAACATTTCCGGTTTTAACTGTTTGCCGTCACCGGGCCACAGGTTACAGGTCAACATGTAAGCACCATTGGACCACAGGCCACAGGAGAATATACAAACGTCATCGGACCACAGGTTGCAGTTTCACATGTAAATGTCACCGGACCACAGTTTTTTTTCTTTCACTTCGTTATCATTTATTTACCAAAAACGTCCTATCGGTAACACCAGTACTTGAGATGCACACTTACAGCGCTAGTATACTTCGCACCATTTTCAACTACTGCACACACAGTTCAATTCTGACGCATGCGGGCATGCGGGTTGGGACAAACGCGTGGGCTCTACGGTGGTGCGACCGCTGCAGCACCACGCGCCTGCGCCGTCTCACGTCAATCGAGGAAACCCCCGCGAGAGCGGCGCCGTCGGGGGCGGCCGTGCGCCCCGATAGGACCGATTAGTTGTCAGCCCGCCCCGACGGCGCCGGCGGCAAGGTAAGTCTTCCGTCATGTATTTTGCAACTTAACCCTATTCCCGGCAGGGGGGGCGGAATCCGCCCCCCCCCCCTCGGGTTTTTTGCTTGCCAATTCCAGGCTTTTTAACGCAGCTTCACGAAACTTGGTGACTTTTCCTAGCTATTCTTTCTACGTGCTGTGACAAAATTTCAAAATTCTATTTTGCTCAGGGGCGGAGCCAGGCAACGTTTTTGGGAGGCACCTCATGCCATTTTTGGCCATGTTAAGGGTAAAAGGAAAATGTCTGCCAAAAAACGAGTTTTAAAGCTAGAACTTAAAACTTTATACGGATGTATAGCTAAATAGCTGGGCAATGTGCAGATATAATTTTGTTTATCTGAGGTCATTTTACAAGGCCAGGTCAAGGTCAAAAGTCAAAATTTGTTTTTTCGCTAGAATTTCGGCGCAATTTTTTCAAATGCCAAACCCGGTATATATATGACGTAGAAGGGTGCCCTCTACTTGTGTACCAAGTTTCAGATTGATATCGGGTCGGGTCACGGAGATATGACCTAAAATGTCACTGCGCGTACCCTATATCGCAATAGCCAAAAAATGAAATTTTTGAAATGGAGTGAATTCAAATGATTGAAAACGTTGACAGATAATATTAAATGCACACGAGATCATTACAAGTGACCCCAAGGTCACTGGAGGTCATTTAAGGTCAAAGGTCACAAGTTGATCTGAGAAACGTGTGACCGTGACAGTTCTCCCTTTTTCATATCCCTGGCACCGCCTATGCTAACATTATACAAACATTGTAATTCGATTTGTACTTCTTTAGTATAACATGACTAGCAGAAGCCAAAAAAGGGTGTTTGCCTCTTTTGTTCATTCAGTTGTTAAAAAACTAATCCTCCTATTTTTGAAACCCTGTGAACGCCCATGAATTTTCTCAAAATTTCAGATTTGCGGACCCATGGTAAAAGCCCTATCCATAATCTCTCGATTGATGCCAGTTTCATCGAAATCGGTCGATAAACAACGGAGTTATAAGAAGTCCAAAAGTGCCCCCATTTTAACCTTTTTGCCCCCCTGTATCCACAAATTTCGAAATTTTGAAAATTTCTTTGTATAAAAATGTAATTCACGTCACGGCGAATCGATTGCCGTTTGTTGCGATGAAATCAGACAAGTAGTTCTCGAGATCTCAGGGGGGGCCGAATCCGCCCCCCTGCCGGGAATCGACCATACCGTCTAGCCCTCCAGAAATAGGGTTAAAGATTGCAGGTCTGCATTATATATACACATTACCGCATCATTTGGAGACACCGTTGTAACTACGCTCCATGGATCAAAGCATTGCCCAGCTGTCCATTTATTTGTAAATGCCTCTCCTATTCCAGTTAATTTAATTCTGTGTCTCTCGCATGGCTTCACTCCATAAAAATAATTTGAATTGTTGCAAATGTGGATGATACTCTTAGCATGTCGCTGTATACACCACTCTTCTAATATATACAACAATGATATTTTCTTTGGCAGATGGGTCCGTTGGAAAAAGACATCGCTTTTAACCCTATTCCCGGAGGGCTAGACGGTATGGTCGATTCCCGGCAGGGGGGCGGATTCGGCCCCCCCCTGAGATCTCGAGAACTACTTGTCTGATTTCATCGCAACAAACGGCAATCGATTCGCCGTGACGTGAACTACATTTTTATAAAAATAAATTTTCAAAATTTCGAAATTTGTGGATACAGGGGTGTAAAAATGTCAAAATGGGGGGTGCTTTTGGACTTCTTATAACTCCGTTGTTTATCGACCGATTTCGATGAAACTGGCATCAATCGAGAGATTATGGATAGGGCTTTTACCATGGGTCCGCAAATCTGAAATTTTGAGAAAATTCATGGGCGTTCACAGGGTTTCAAAAATAGGAGGATTAGTATTCTAACAACTGAATGAACAAAAGAGGCAAACACCCTTTTTTGGCTTCTGCTAGTCATGTTATACTAAAGAAGTACAAATCGAATTACAATGTTTGTATAATGTTAGCATAGGCGGTGCCAGGGACATGAAAAAGGGGGAACTGTCACGGTCGCACGTTTCTCAGATCAACTTGTGACCTTTGACCTTAAATGACCTCCAGTGACCTTGGGGTCACTTGTAATGATCTCGTGTGCATTTAATATTATCTGTCAACGTTTTCAATCATTTGAATTCACTCTATTTCAAAAATTTCATTTTATGGCTACTGCGATATAGGGTACGCGCACTGACATCTTAGGTCATATCTCCGTGACCCGACCTGATATCAAGCTGAAACTTGGTACATAAGTAGAGGGCACCCTTCTACGTCATATATATTCCGGGTTTGGCATTTGAAAAAATGACGCCGAAATTCTAGCGAAAAAACAAATTTTGACTTTTGACCTTGACCTGACCTTGTAAAATGACCTCAGATAAACAAAATTATATCTGCACATTGCCCAACTATTTAGCTATACATCCATATAAAGTTTTAAGTTCTAGCTTTAAAACTCGGTTTTTGGCAGACATTTTCCTTTTACCCTCAACATGGCCAAAAATGGCATGAGGTGCCTCCCAAAAACGTTGCCTGGCTCCGCCCCTGAGCAAAATAGAATTTTGAAATTTTGTCACAGCACGTAGAAAGAATAGCTAGGAAAAGTCACCAAGTTTCGTGAAGCTGCGTTAAAAAGCCTGGAATTGGCAAGCAAAAAACCCGAGGGGGGCGGATTCCGCCCCTCCCCCCTGCCGGGAATAGGGTTAAAAGTGTTCACTGTAATTCCTTTGGAAGATAGGAATCGACGCACGTCACTTATAAAGTTTTTTGTTATTTGGCAGCGACCTAAGAGGTGCAGCAATCTTTCTTTACCGCTTTTGCAGAAGGAATAAAGATCGTTTTCTCTACGGCTGATGGTTACAAGGAAATGACTTGTGATTATGCGATTGACCAGCTTAAAGAGGAAAACTCGTAAATATGACGATGTGGTGCACGTGTTGATATAAAATGTACCTTCCTGGTATGTGCCTATATCTCATAGCCATTTGGCTTCTATTTTACAAATAAACGCCTTTTGCGTTATACATGTGTGTAACAAATGCCTTGTACGTCGTTTTCCCTTCTGTCTGAGTGTCATCAACTGGTTTCACCCTAGCTGGATAGGTAGGTGCATTCGCACCTATACGCCACTGCAGGGGCGTCGATTTCTGTAAATGATTGGGGAGGCCGAGCCGAGGGTCCAACAACCAAATCCCCCCCCCTTAAAATGTGAGTTTCTCAACGGATTTAGCCCAGTTTCGCTTGACCAAGGGAAATTTATAAGTTCTTTGCTACTATTTGTCGAACAAAAACTTGCATTTATCCCCGTGTATATAGGTTTATAAGGACAGAAGATAGAACTATAGACATATGCATCGCTTTGGACTTATTCGTTACTTTCCACCTATCTCTTATCTGTTGCGGCCATTCTTTCCGTTCTTATTACTCATTTACCTTAAAAAAACAGCAGAAAATATTGGGTGGGCCAAACCAACGTTGGATGGGCCCAAATCAGCATTCGGTGAGCCAGAGCCCTCTCAAAAGAATACAAATCGACACCCCTGCGCCAATGTCATGAAACATTTGCGACATTTGCTAATCGTTGTGCCAGACTTTGGTGGTTCAGGACATTTATTGTTATTACGTAACGATAAAATAATTCGCTTCTCGTCCAGAAATGTTTTGTGCTAGAATAAATGAGATTCATTATGAACCTAAGTCCTTTACTGTTCCATTGCCTGGTAACTGTGTTTTGATATGGGGTGTAGTCTGAAATCTAAACTGCTTTGTTAACAAGTCCTCCGTACTTTTGTCTCATCACTTATTGCATTCGGCTCATGAGGAAGGTACATCGATCCATAACTATTTTTTTTATATTTTGTTTAAACCTATTTAACTTCAACGTTCCGAGCAGAAGAACCTTTTCCGCACTGGGTAGAATATGAACTCTTGTTAATTCTGCCCATGGTGCTTCTGAACGAAGTAGGCGTTTCAGCCACGTCACTTCCCGACTTTTTTTTTCAAAACTGATGACATCTACCATGCCCAGACCTCCCATGACATAGTTTTGAATGAACTTTGTCGTTTTAACGTTTCTGGTTTTCGATATGAAATCACAGGAAATTTTCTGACTTTGTTTTAACCCGTCCCCGACTGGGGGGGGCAGTTGACTGCCCCCCCTGAGGTTTTTCTGAGATTGCGAGAGAACCAACAAACACGGAGTCACGAAACTTTGGTGTACCTTTTGCTCCATCAATTTTACGTCTCGTGTCAAAATTTTGACCTCAGGTCAGGTCAGGTGCCTGATCTAGGTCAGGTCAAACAGACCTATGTCGAAAAAAGTTTAGCGCCCTCTAACTTTTTCGCAAAACAAGATATCTCAATAATACTTTCAGGGATTAGTGATCGTGATAGATGCAACAAATCTGCTATCTCAGATTTTTCGTAATTTTCCGGGTCATTGACCTAAAGTCAAGCCCATTTTTAAGACATATCGCCGTTTTTTTCGGAAATTGACGGAATATTCCATAACATTTTTAGTGTGGAGTGAAGCAGACATCTAGTTACCGTCATTGGGCAAAGTATCAGTGACCTCCAGCCATTGACCTGAAGTCAGGTCACGAATAACTGTAGTGGGCCAAAATGTACCACCGTCAAAATCGACGATGAACTACTCAGAATGGGTAGAAAATGGCAGAACTAGCTTGCACAGATGTAAGTAATACCAAGAACCTCAAAAAGTTCGAAAAAGTAGCATATTTTGGAAATAAACAGGCTCTCGCGAATAAAGCTCCGCCAACTTTGTAGATTGGCAACTGATGAATTTTCCCAAAATTTAAGCATGAGAAACCATCACAAGAACCACAAAGATCAATAAAATTGACACAGATTGTTCTTTTTCGAGAAAATAAAGGAACGCCAAAATTACTTCCCGTTAATTTGGTACCGCATACGGCAGCGGCGCACACTGACGGCCGACCGGGAGAATTACGGTGTCTTTAACTCAACGTTTCGGCGTATATATTGAACAAATCTGGGGAAATTAGACGTGTATCGGCATCCGCGGACATTTACTTGTGCGCTGGTGCCTTTACCTATGCGTTATTAGTCACAGCCTTTGAGATTCAGGCCATTTCTCGGTCTCATGTAGTCGGCTATGAGGAAACATATGTAGGGCGTAAATTGGCTTACATATTATCTAAAACTAAAAATGAGACCGGTTTCGAGCTCTTCTCGTCACAGGCTTTCCAACGGTATGCTTATTTTTTATCGTGCGACCAACCGTTCGTGAGTTAGAGGGGGGGGCAGTCAGCTGCCCCCCCCCAGTCGCAGATGTTCGGGACGGACCGACGGTCGTGCGCGGGTTAATATCGCTGCCAATGGACTTGAGGTAGAGCCGTGAACAAATGAACCAATTCGGATACAGCAAGACATTTTACTATGGCGACGTTACCAATCAATGAAAGTGGTTGTTTCCTCCAAAGGGCACTGCGTTTACATCATTAAGCTTGTTCGTGTTGTTCAAATCTGCAATTTTCTCGGGGTTTTTGGTGAAAATTGTCCCTAGAACTTTAAGTTCTGAGACCCATTTGGAACTTGCTCCCTAAGTGTTGTTTCATCGTCGTTACCTACAACCATACACTTCGTTTTAAGCGGATTGGGGATTAACCGACCATCTTTGCAAAATCACGTGGTTCTGACAATGCGCCTTGAGCGTTTACTTTTTTTGCCTCTAGAAACAACAGCGTATCATTCGCGCGTTCTGAAATGCGCACTTCCTGCCCTAATACCATGTTTAATCCGCCAACACGTGTTGAGTGTCGTATCATATTTGCCAGCATCTCAGCCCCAAGAACGAACAAATACCCAGAGGCTGGATCGCTATGCCTCACACCCCTTGCGTAATAAATCTGTGAGCCTGGAAATCCGTTCTACATTGTTCGAGCAAAGTTTTGAGAGTTCATACATAGCAGGCTGCATAACCCTCCAAATTTCTCACCAAAACTGTTAGCGACCAGAAAGGCGCACTCGAGGGCCACTGCCACCACAATGCCCATTTTCTTGTTTTGGCAACAATGATCGATAATGTCAAAGGTTAATCGTGAATCTCGACGATGAAGGGTCCTCTCACGTAAGCAGTTTTGTCGCCACTAACTAGCTTTTATACCATTCCCTTCAATCTCGCCGCTACAACAGCTGAAAATGTTTTATAATCTGTTCTGAGCAGCCCTTAATATTATGTGCTTGACTCGTTTGGTATCAATGTCATTATTCCTTCTCGTTACGTGATCGATAACTGACGATTCTCTATTTCGCACAGGATGGAACGGTGTAAAAAGTAATTAAGCTGTTCCCAAACACACCTCAAAAACTCGATTGTAGAACGGCTCGAACCCGGTGACTTCCCAGATTTCATGTTATGCGTAACTGCTGTCATTTCGCCTATCGTCATTTCCTCGTAAAGCGTTACTTTTTCAGCCTCCGGTAATCTTTTGAAGCAAGATTGCACCAAACACTGCTGATCAATGATACGCTATAGCTCTCCCTTGTATCTCTTACATAGCCGGTTTGAGAACTTTTCAATTATCTGTCGTGTTCCTCGTATTACGCGACCGTCATGCTCTAACCAACTGGTGTGGTTTTTCGTGCTGTGGTACTTTTCAAGGGACAAAAAAGGTCTTGATGGTTTTTCCCCCTCAGCGTGCCGTTTCGTCGTAGAACGGATCATCAGTCCTTCTGTTTTATTCTTTCTTAGGGACCACAGGATGCATGTTGCATGCAACATGCAACCACGTTAGCATGTTGACCACAGGTCAACATGTAAACGTCACCGAACCGCAGTTTACAGGCCAACATGTAAACGGCATTGGGCCACAGGCCACAGATCAACATGTAAACGTCATTGGACCATAGGTTACAAGTCAGGTCTCAAAACTGCGTAGCCATAGAACAGAAAACAGAACACAGAACTCAGGAATGAGGAGCATCCAGACTTCAAAACCTCCCAACCAAACCCATAATCTCAACGACGAACATAAAATAGGCAATAGGCAATAGGCACCCGACATAGGGTAATGACAATGAAGTTCCCGAAAAATTCGAGGTGGCAGAATTTTTGCTTTTGTCAGGTTCTCTCGATGTGGCGAGGTTCATGCCAATCGATACATTTCACAAAACGTGATAGCGGTTCACTTTTTGGAGTGCACTTCTGTTTGACTTGCCCTAGTTCAGCGACTTGGGGCGAGCCTGAGTTAAAAAATTTGCACAATGAGTAAAAGAGTGTATGAAAAGGCAGCCAAGTTTTGTGTCTTTGTATCTTCCAGTTATTTTTTGTAGCTAAAAAAGAACTGGCAGGAAAAACCTCATGAACCGTCGGCCCGGCGGCAATGAGACCTTATTCGGACTTGACGGACCATATTTTGCTCACCGCACCTACAAATATTTTTCTGGTCGCCCTGTAAAGCCTTCCAGCATGTAACATTCATCGCATCGGGGGGGGGGGGGCTGAATGGCTGCACTGCGTCATATGAATATTTTGGAGTGCATTCTAATGTAATGGGCTTTTAGTTTCACATTTGAAACTCAAACCATTTTGATGTTTTTAAAAGCGGCCCCAACACTGACACCCTCGCCGAACCCATAGGACATTGCATTCGGAATGAGTTGTTCAAAGCGTCAGAAGTCTTAGAGTCGCAAGCTGTCCATACAGAAAATCGAATTGCGGTTTTTTGCATGTTTTTCGAAGAGCATTATGGTCTGCATTTATTATAGGATCAGAGACGCAAGTCGGCCATTGGTCTTTCGAAGCTACCAGATCGCGTTTCGGATATGGCCAGATTGCCAAACATCGAAACTAGAAGAAAGATCGATCTTTGGAAAAAGGAGACCACGACGCTTTCTGGCAATTTCTCCGTTCCCAAATATCGACGAAGACATCATTTCTTATTGAGACTGCTAGAGAAACAACCACAACGCATTGGGGCAAATTGCTTTTCCCAGAACTCATCCTGCCTGATTCATACCAATTGACCGAAGACCGACCGATTTTAAATTTTAGTTGCCACTCGTGAACTCACTGTTGTTTCCTCCTGTAAGGTAACTAACCTTTTGGTTTATCATGTTTGTGACGATCTTTCCTGCTCATAAACAGCACTGCAAGCACACACTCGTATGGGTCAAGGATTATCCACTGTGTATCACCTGGTCCGCATTTACCGGTCCATGTTTTTTCAAGTAATTCCACATTGACATCGTATATGTGTCCGAGGGAAATTACCAGTACAAAAACGGCATATTTATTCAAAATTCTGTTCACGCATGGTAACTAGGTACTACCCCTATGGATACCCAAACATAATCATCTCAAGTGGAAAGATGTGATTCGTGGAAGGCATCTTGGATAAAGAGCATTGTACTTGATTGTTTCTTTTCTTTGGACCAAACAAACCCTGATTCTCTGTGTACGATGGGAGACAAGTAAAAAGGAAAAATGAAAAGACTGGCCCCGGTGCACTGCAAGGTGTAGAAAGAACGAGTACCACTCACATATTATCGGCCCTAGGCCATCTTCAAGTGATGGCGAAGGGCAAAAAGAAGGTGTGTCTGGGTAACGGCCGGCTCCGAAGAAAACTGGCACCAGTCTTCTTCGGAGCTTCAAAACGCGCCTCAAAACGCACCATGGTGCGTTTTAAAAATATGAGAGAAAAAGGCGAGTGCTGTTCGTTCCTCCTACAGCCTGCACTGCACTGAAGTCAGTCTTTTCATTTTTTTTTTTATCGCCTGTTGTATTTGAACATCTAGGGTTCATTTGGCCAAAAGAAAACATGGAAACTGGAAGGACATAGACAACATGGGTGATCTTTAGCATGAACGTTTCGTACTATCTTCTAGCCGCCCATTGAACATGTTACGCTTTCTCTAGTTTGTTCTCATCGGTACTCGGTTCTTTCGGCGAGGGCGAGCCGTCTCGAAGTCGCCTTCGGAGCATAGACAAAATTCACTGTCGGCAACACGCTTGCGCAAAAGCAACGGATTTTGGTTGTTTCACCCAAGGGCGCAGCCAGGATTTTCTTAAAAGAAGGGCCCGAAGCTCAAAGTGAACTAAAACCACACGAAAACTGCCTGCCCAGAAGACGATGTGCAATGGTTTTCACAAAAATGCGGGCCTGGGGGGGGTGGACCCCCGCCCCCTGGTTGCGTCTATGGTTTCACCAAACAGCCAGAACGTGTTCTGGCAAATAACGATTTGCCTCGGTGCGTCATGGTGTTTCTCCTAGGAACCTCATCGCGAAGGCCTCTTGTGTTTTCGTCGGTGTTTGGAAATGAATAAATTGCCGGAACAGGTCGCGGTCTCTTTCTTTTGGCCAAATGTAGATCATTCTTCTTTTTTCAGTGCTTGGCAATTTGGGCATATCCAGAACGCAGTCTGGTTGCTTGGAACGATCAATGGCCGATTATGGTCCCTGTCCCTCCCATTTACATTTTTCCGTAAGGAGGCAATTCGGCAAACGCCACCATCAAGCGCATCAGATTCTTACCAGGCGATCCTTGGCTTCACAGTGACTCCCATTGCCCATTGGTGCGCACAACTCAAAAAAGGACGACAGGGAAATACAAAATATGAAACAAGAATCGCAGAACGAGAACCTCCAGCTTGTAAAGTCTAAGCACAAAGGCATGTCCGCACGTCAAACATGTTAGAACGACAGAGAACTTTGAGTAGCCGAGTTCTCCACGATATTTGTTTGTCAACGACCTCGCTTGTGCCCGAGTCCTTCCACTCTTCAGCCCGTCTTTCACCCACTGACACAGAGAACTATGTTCACCACTTCGCACTAAACACTCCACTTACATCGTCAAACACCTTCTTGCTGGCGCCACAGTCACCAGCCGAAAAGTCTGAGAGCCTCAGAGTAAGAGGCCGAGAGAGAGAGAGAGAGAGAGAGAGAGAGAGAGGGAGAGAGACGATGTTTGGTGGTGGTTAATGCTCCTTCGACGACTCGTGGTCATGTCGGGCAATATATCCATGAGACTAAGGGGAGAGGTTTGAGTGGCACTTAACTTATGCCGGAAAGAAAGGATTGCGATGATACAAATCGGGCTTAACGAGAATGATGGGGCTTATGAAGAGAGAAATTAGAATCCGGCAGCTTTATGTGCGGCCTGGGGACGGGCATGGGTACCAAAAAAAACGAGCGAAAAACACAAACAAAACAAAGTTCCGACCAATCAGATGTAAATAGGCGGTCGGCATAGGATCACCTGATGTCCTCTCCAGAAATCACAGAACGCGTAATCTTTCGCGCTCAGACCAGTGCTTGTTTCCACTTCGGAGCAACTGATTTCGAGCCAGACTCATGACTTGCTGAATCGATTCTGATTACGACTGAAAATTAAATGAGTCGATGTCGCAACTGAATCCAGTAGGATCATTTCCACAAATGTCATATGCCTGCACTCAAAATATATTACAAGTATTAATTATCAACCAAATAATAGTAATAATGATGAAAATAATAGTGAACTGTCTTATAACGATGTAAAACATAAATCTAGATCTAAATATCAGTACTTGCATTTCTGCAAGACAGATGAATATTCCATGTGCAGGAAGTATTGGCTGTGTTTTACTTTGCGTCATCTGCAATGAGTAGAAAACAGATGAAAAGTAAACACATTGTCACATCACTCTACATGAGCTTTTATTAAAATCTTTCCCATGAAAAGGAATCTGGTTTTGCTAAATGTCTTACTTGTAGAGTTGTAAACCTTGATAGCAATTTGATACTGCCCCTGGGCCATTTTTAGGTTCAATAAATTGCGATTTAGCAGCCGGACTTTGCCTTTGGAACTCATTCCAATGCTGATTCCATTGGCAACCGTGTAATTCAACTCCGACTCTGATTCCGGCACTCATTCGCGGAATCGACTCCGATTCCGACTCTAGCCGGAACAGAATCTATTACGGGCTCATTCTGATTCTGATGGAATCGGACACAAGTCTGTTCGCAGTTTTCAGAAATGTCTGGTGTAAGGCTGGCACAAGACCGTAAAAAATTCGACTGGTGTGGTTGCTTTCAGGTTAAGGAATGGAAGCAGCATCTCAAATGAACGATGATGTCTGCGAGACGCTAATGGACTAGGCGCTATCGAAGACCAGGCACGTGATGACTTGATCTCGTTATAAGACTGCCGCTGGCAATGGCCCTGGCAGAACTGCACAATATGTAGAAACAAGTAGCTGAGACATTTCAGAATGGCGGAGTAAGCTCTGCTACACGGCGATGGCCCTGGAAGTTAGAGCTGTACGGTACGCAGAAACAAGTAGCTGAGAAATTTCAGAGTGGCGGAGTAAGCTCTGTTACACTCTGCGGCGACCTGTCGTCCGTTCAGCGACGCAAACCTCACGTGTTTCACACGCCCTCGGTGTTAACCTCTTGGCCGGAGGAGCCAAAGGCAGCGTCGGCTGCGATCCTACCCGGCTCGGCGCACTGCTGCCGGCCAGTGCTGCTGCTGCCGAGGCCCCGCCAGTCCACGGCGATCCGTCGCGCGCGACGCACGCTCCGTCAGAGCGCCCCGCCCGTCGTTTCCGACGTTCGTCGCTGTCGACGACGTCCCGTGACCAGGGCAGACCGGCCGTCGGCGGAGTGCGCTATTAGCCACAGCGGGTGAGTTCGGAGTGGGACCGACTGCAGGCGTGTCCTTATTGGTACATTTGTATTTCTCTCGAACCCATCTACACATTAAATTGCTTTTTCTGTATTCAAATTCAGTAATACCGGACCACTTCAAAGGTAAGGCTAAACAGGGGCACAGCACACGCACACACGGAAACATGTGCGAACCATGTACACTTGCCAGCAGTCCATGTCACAGCCATTGATTAAGAGTCTCCGACTGCTCATCCGGGTCGTGGCCGGCACCGTCTTGCCGGACTGCGCGGTGCCGGCGGCGGAGGCGAAGAGGCGGGCTGCTCCGGTCAGCTCAGTCCGAGGATTTGTGCTCCGTCACGCCTGCAGACACGGACCCGACTGGTGTCCGACGCCCACCTGTTGGCTGTCCGGCAGACAGGCCGACGCGTTCCCGGCTCCGTTTCGGTTGGTGTTGGGGCCGGGGCGTCCATGGGCGGGGAACCATACGTCGACCACTGGGAACCATACGTCCGTACGGCGGGGAACCTCACGTCGATTCGAAGGGTGGCTGACTCTTCTCCACGTTTCCTTCATCGCAGTGACTGCGGTCACAATAGAAATGTCCGCTGTTTTCAACCTTAGAATTGTCAGTGTTTCTAATTAATCAGTAAGTCGGGGAACACCAGAGCTGGCCATTACTAATTGGTGATGACATATGGTGCAAGATGGCACCCGAGTACCATGTTTTTCAATGGCACCGGTTGTAGATAACTGAAGGAGCGTGAGGCACGTAATCGTTCTCGGCCTTACGGAAATCATTTCATCAGTAGTTCAAAAGATGTCGGTATTTTTTGCCTTTACAAATAATCAAAATCTACTGTACAGCTCCCAAACGACCTGATAATACATCATATAATACATCGTGATGCAAACGACATAGATCATACGCCACGATAATACATTATCATGAGACCGAACTGTGGACGGGTGTGAACCTGAGGTAAAGCAGAGTCATGCCCATACGTATCACAGCTTAACTAGGGGTATGGTTAGGGATGACATTCCATGAAAGTGACAGAAGGGTAACGCAAATATCGGCCGGTCAGTGACAGGTTATTGGAGGAAATCTTGACACCGTACGTCTGGACTGTAAAATGTCAGGTAGTTTTGCGGCCCCAGCCAGCATTTCCTGGGCCAAAGCTCTGTCAAATAAAATTAGTACGATACCTTTGACCAGCAGATATTACGTGCTGACACTGAAACTATTACATTTCAGCCGTTTTTGGTGATAAAAAATGTGTCAGGAAACAGGCTTTCGTCACTTCTGAGAACACCCACACTCGGCTTTGAATTAAATAAGCTTCAAGGATTTTTAATCGAAATGAACCATACGTGAAATCGTTCGAGGGCTCACACAATTACAGGACAGCTTGCCGTCTTGGATAGTTCTGAGGTAAACCAATGGTTACTTGAACCACATTCGGTTGAAGGCTGAATGGCGACTGCATACCATAAAAACTTGGCCAGACTTTTCGACGTATAAAGCACAGCGAATGGAACAGAACCTGAACCAGAGACTTACCGGATTTCCAACAGCCACCTCCAAACCTGACGCGACAGAGCAATGAGGCAAAAATAAAACGGTAGCTTGGTCTTTTGGCTGCGCGGTGAAATCCAGTCTGACCTTTTCATTTCACACAACGACCTTGCAGGTGACCTTGGAGGACGTCACGCCCGCCGATTCTGGGTTCCATCGGATCCTGTTGGACGTCATCTATAGTACGCTTTTGATGGACCCAGGACGCCTTTACGACGAGGACTGAAAGTACTGTTGACGTGCGAATCAGTCCTTCCGATTATTTCATGACTTCTCCGAGATTCATTAAAGCTAAAACTGTTAGTGATCTCGACTTATGATTTTGGCCTAAGATGACCTTCACCCAAATACGGATCCAAGTGTGTGAATTATTAGCGTTATGGGAGAGACCAATGCGTAATTATGAGCAAAACTGAACACAGCAGACGTTCAAATGTTTGCCATACGAAAGATGACTGTCAGCGTACTATGGTTTCTACATGACATACATTGACCTTGGGAAGGGGCATGAGTGCAGAATTGTTTTCAAAGCTGGTGTGGCAAAGGTCAGCCTCAGGTCTCCCCGTTATTTTTCCACCACATTTAAATCACTTCATTTTCGATTTCGATGAAAATGACTTAGATGATACCTTTGTTTTTCCTCCAATTACCAAGGTTTACGCCGCAGCACTTGATTGCCATTGGTGTCATTCCACGTCAAATCACAGAAGAACTGACCGGACCCACTTCGGTTTTAACGAAATTAGGTTTGGAAATTTGGTACGCGCATAGTGTCTATAGAAAAATGGTCAGCCACGAATTTCTAGCCCTGGGTGACCTCTGAAGTCAAGAGTACGGGTCATGAAAGGTCACCGATTTCTTCAGGTATTGCATGATTGAGATACCCATAACTCGTTGACAGATTGTCAGAGAAAGGTGCGATTAGCGCCACTCGAAAGATAAATCCTTCTGCTTTCAAAAGCAAGTTGATTGCTCTGGTGATCCCGGGATGACCTTTGACTTCACGAGGTCACATGAAACATTCTCGGTTGAAGCCACGTTTGCCCAGAGTGATCTCGGCGAAAACGGGACATAATATGTCTCCAGGTACCTGCAATAAATGCGGCAAAAAAACGTTTCTGGGCAAATGAAAACCTTTCCAGATATCTTGGTTTGAGTGGCAATTTAATTCCTTTAATTCTATATATATATATATATATATATATATATATATATATATATATATATATATATATATATATATATGTATATTGTTGACTGATCGATTTAAGATGCATAGTAGCGCTTGAAGAATACGCCTTGATCTCACTTGGCGAATAAGTATTGATTTCGTGCCTTCCGGTACGTCAAATCTGGATGGCGGGGTCAACTGGTGGTGGGGTATCATAACCTTTGACATTTCTGTGCAAGCAGTTTAAAAGTAAGCTGATGTGTAGCAGATACGGAGGACATTGTGCACACGGAACTGTAGACTAATCGGAGGACAAACGAAAAGCACGGAATCAGTTAGTATTCCTGAAATAGTTCCAGGGAATATTCCTTAAGAGCCACTTGGCAGCACTAAATTCAAGATGTCTGAAAAAGTTCCAGTTTTCTCAGAAATTCTCTTGGCCGCGCTTATTTTACATACTTAGGGACACATTTTGCTACATTTTTGCGAAGATCACTGTGGGCAAACATGGTTAAAACCGCAAATGTTACATGTGACGCAGTGAGGTCACAGGCCATCCCGACGTCACCGAAGAAATTAACTTATTTATGAAAGCCGGAACATTTCACCTTCGATTGGCGTTAATTGCACTTTTCTGTGACAATCTTTCACCGAGTTACAGTCATTTGAATGATGCAATGTCCGTAAAAATCAATGCCCTTTCATGACCTGTAATTTTGACCTCAGGCCACCTAGGGCAAAAAAATGCTGGCTGGCCGCTTTTTGATAGGTACTATGAGCGTATCGTATTTCATGAAAATCGAAAGGAGTCGGGTCGGTTTTTGACCGATTTGACGTGGGATGACCCCACTACTTTTCATTGTCGAATCGGCATTTCTTTTCCATGTGTAATCGACATTGCGTTTCGACGTCGAATCAACATGGTGCCTCAACGCCGAATAGCAAGCAATTTAAAACTAAGCTGATGTGTAGCAGGCACGCAGCACATCGTGCACACCAATTTGTAGAACAGTCGGACGTACGACAGGTACGAAATCAATGTTCTTCAAATCGCTGAGGGTATATCTCCTAAACGCTGTTTGGCAGCACTAAATTCAGGATATCTGAAAACATTTCAGTTTACCCAGGTATGGTTTTCGCCACGCTTATTGCAGATACCTGGGGAAATATTGTGTTACAGTTTCGCAAAGATCACAATGGGCAACAGAATGGCCCAATTCAGTCAGTCAGGTGTCAAGGACGTACACTGAAATCCATGTTATCGGATTTGTTCCTATCGTGGCCCTGAATCGCCACTTCTGGTTACTGGCTGCTTCTTCAATGACCTTTGCACCCTTCGCGCCTCCAGCCCTGCCCGTCCGATTTGTATTGCCTGGGGCAGTTAGACGACGGCTCGGCAACGTCCTCTGCTCAGTGCTGATTGGTTGGTTTCAGATAAGGGGAGGAGCAATACAGCTGCTAGGAAACCTAACAACAGGGGGATCCAGTAGCATGAGTTAATATCTACATCCTTGACGCTCAGCTGGCTGAATCTGGCCACAGTGATGGGCAGAAATGGTTAAAACCGACAATGTTCCATGTGACCTAGTCAGGTCAAAGGGCATCCCGAGGTCACCGAAGGAATGAACTTCCTCATGAAAGAAGAAAGGTTTATCCTTCGAATGGCTCTAATCGCACCTTTCTGTGGCAATCCGTCATCGAGTTATGGGCATTTGAATCATGCCATATCTGAGAGGGCTAAAAAATGTTGGCTGGTCAATTTTCGATAGGTACTGTGAGCGTACTGAATTCCATTCAAATCGAAGGAGGCCGGGTGAATTCTTGTGCGATATGACGTGGAATGAACCACTGACGAGTGCAGGGAACTAAACGGTGCACTGCACACCCTTCACATGCTGTGCCGGTGTAGGCGCAAGGGTCGCCGTTCTTAACGCCAGTTATTTAAGAAGCTCATACTTTCAGCAATCTTCCTGCCGATGTTAGGAACGCCCAGTGAGGCTGGTATACACATGTTGAAAGTCGTAGGTCATCTCCTATGCTGATAATATTTTGTGGGAAGTAAGATCAGTTTTACTTATCCTTTTCTGAAAGGTAACGTGATATTTAGCATGTGGGTACTACGAGGCAATTTAGTGGAAATTTTGTTGGGAGCTGATCGAGCTAGATCGTTTTCGGCCACGTTGTACATTTACACCATTGTTTTTAGTTGAGCGCAGCGGTTAGTAGATACCTAACCCTAGTCAAAGTTAGCTTGAGAGGTGCCTGGCTATTTCGGGGCCTACTATTGGGCTTTTGGGACAGAGAATAGCACTGGACTGGAGTGCTCTATGACATTGTTCCATCGTCTGTTTCTACTGTGTATATTTCAATTTTGCACTTCATAATTTTGCGAAGAGTAAACCTTGTTTGTGGATGGTGCCATACCACACGCAACTTTGGAGACACTCACTGTTAATAGTTGGTGTGACATGTCACACCTTTTTGAAGTTTTAAGGCTCCGATGTGTCACTTTTATCGCTGTCACACAATAATCGTAAAGCAACCTGCGGAAAACCTCAACAGGTCTGCACCAATCATGCACCATCAACCAACCACCAAATACGCACTGGCGAGGGATAAACACAGAATGGCCGTTTTCACAACGGTGAATAAGCAGGGCTGTGGTCTGATGAGTTGCCTTGTCTGATGGCATCTTACTTTTTGGTATGTTTTGGTCACTGTTTTCTTGCTAAATGCAGGTAGTGCTTTTGCGTAAAGAAACATTCCTTCGTGGTTTTGTTTCCTCAAGAATAATGAATTGTGACTAATTATGTTGCATTTTTGACAAACGGTGTGTGTTTTCAGCGGAATAAAAAATATCGTCGAAATAAAAAAGAAACGCACTTAACAGGCCTTCTGTGCGTTCGGCACCACTTGTACTGATGATGCACGTTAGCACTAGTGGACGCCAGCTTGCACTCGAATGCAGTCTATAGATGTCGCGATTTTTTTGCGGGTGTCTGGTTATTGCTGGAATATCGGGACTGATGTGTCAGTACCCATTAGGCCTCATAGACCAATGTGGGGCCGTTTTCAGAACGGTGAATTATGCGCGAGTAAATAGTCGTACTGCTTGGTCCATTGTCGGTATGTTTTGGTGCTATGTATTAAAAAAATGGGTAACATGCTGGTCAAGCATGGCTTCGTGTTTTTTTGTGAAAAAGCAATGAACAATGAGAAGTTATGCGTGATTTCTGGAAATGGTTTTGGGTTTTAGTAGAATGCTATGCTATATATGTATGCTATGCAGAATGGTTTTAGTTATCGGCCACAGCTCCAAGGCGTCGCTTGTTGAAGGCGGATGTCTTTTTGTGCCCCCGTCGGTTCGGTATTGTATTTTTGTATCGAGAACGTTTTGAGAAAAATGAAGTCTTGTTAGGTTAATCGTAAACCAGGGGCCAAGAATGGTGCAACTGATGCCGAGCAGTGAAAATATCCTAATTCTAAAGAGGTTATTTCCATATATTTTCGCAGTCATGACGTTTTTTGCGCCTCGCTGTATTGTCCTAAAGTCACTTTTTTACTCAGAGGATACGTGCCGAATTATTCACGACTCCTTGAAGAACTGGTCCACCAGAATGCGTAACGTCAAAAATATGGCGAAAAAATTACCTAGCGTTGAGCCGATGGCCCATGGAGCAAGCTTCAGCCGTTTTTCAGAAAAGCCCCAGGCCCTAGAAGTCCAGGTAAAACCGTCCGGCCGAAGTAACGTTTGGCGTGACGTCACACGCGACATGCCGCCGCTCACCCAGCATGCCGGCAGTGTTAAGCCGAGCACTTTTACGTTATTTCGCCATTAACCGCGATAAATACAAGAGGAGCCAAAGATATGCAATATTAGCCTAGTTTAAACTGATAGCTACTTACGGTCTACCCGAAACCAATCCTGCCCGAGGTCCAATATAGGATCCTGCCAGGGTTCGATCGCCTGGCAAGGCCTCCACTCCTGGGACAAGCCTGTAACTGTCCCAGCCCTCAAAGCCCTGTCAATGTTTAAGCCTACGCCAAAGCCAGCCTAAAACGATCCACAGAAACAAAAAATTGTATACATTTAACCCTATGGCAAAGCCAGCCTAAAAGGACCCACGGAAGAATAAAACTGTATATGCTTATATAATAAAATACGAAATACAAGCAGATAATGCCCGATCCCGGTCCCCGTCAAAGCTTGCGCAAACATTAGCAGCATAACTAGCTAACCAGCTGACGGTCGACCAACGCCGGCCTTCCATTGGTCGAGGACCGTGACGTCACTGGTGACACCCGAATACGTTGTTTTGATAGGGACGGTTTCGGGCAGAGAAACACCAGCGATGAAATAAAGGCGAACATTCGAAAACGCAAACGACATTGCTGAGGAAAACAAAAACGACCAAGACGAAAACGATCGAGTTCACGATATCATCCATCGTTTCAGCGTTTATATTCTCGTGTGTGCTGCGCCTTTCCTACTCTCTCCCTCCCCCCTTCTCTCTCTCTCTCTCTTTCTATTTGTCCGTTTATCCTTCCCCTTATCCCAGCTTTAATGCACCTTGTTGAGCGCGGCGCCAATCCTGGCAGAACACACCCCAAGGGGCAATAGCCACTGTCAATCTCCCGAACCCCCTAAACCTCACCCTAGCCTACATCCTCACCTCCCGAGCCCCCTAAGCCTCACCCTATCCTATAAAGGCTTGCAGGATTGTTTGCTACTGTGCACAGGACCACATTGGCCAGCCACTACATTCAAACTGCCCGCCGCGGTGAGTCGGACTGGTTAAAATAGTGCGATCGGACGATCCTTAGAAAAACAAGTGACTGACAAAAGGCAAGTTACTTTCCAGAATTCGAGACACTGCACACCTTGGTGAACTCATTTTCTCCCCTATCCTCCTAATTCGCCTCCAGGAAGCAATTGTCCATCGGACTTCACTAATTCGCCGTTGTGAAAACAGTCATGAAGTACATTCAAACTGTCGAACTTCGTGAGGTGAATTCTTTAAAATGTTGTCTGATGGGAAGTTAGAGGAAAATGAACGATAAGAAGCAAATCGCACTGCAAAGCATGAAGTTTTCAACATAGTGTTCTACGTCTGCGGGACTTTTCTTTCTACCATTGTTCTGAAAGCGGCTATGAACAGGGCAGTGACCAGACATAACCTCGTTTTGTTATGCTTTGGAACGCGTCAAAATCCTCTAAGGACAGCTGCTGAATTTTCCACATTTCTAGCTTCCTTTTTTTAGCTACGACCAAAAACCCCAAGGCGTCTCCGAGAACCCCCATCGGAAGTGCGTGAGATGTGAAAGGCAAAGGTACAGGTCATATTCCCATTCGACTTGTAGACCTAGACAGGCATCGGGTCTTTTCTAGATGATATGAACTCGCGTGACAAAAAGTTGACCTGAAGCCAAAAATGGATAAATCTTACCTTCCGCTTCAAAAACAACTACGTTGCCGTTCTCTTTGGGTTTGACCTTGCCTGAGGCGTCGCCATTGACCCTTAGGTCAACCTATGTGTGCTTGACTGAGTTGCCATGTATCGGGTCATTTATCGGCGGCGTTAGTTAACCTTTTATAATAAATCAGCTAAATGACCGTCGTCGTATGAAGTCCCAAACTGTATCAGCTAAAATGTACTTAGTGAAATGCCCCCAGTTAACATGGAATTGTATTTCTCCGAAGTTATCCGTCCTTAGCAGCTTCCGCTAAATGATCATCACGTGAACTGTCCACGTTTGCACGAACACGTGAGCACGTCGTTAAAATACGCCGAGCTTTATGATATTGTGTTGTTGATTACAACACTGTTTTATGACTCCCATTGTATGATGGCATCAGAGGGTTTCGCGAAGTTGTTATCACGTAAAGTTTGTCTTCATTCCGCGAACAAATGGTATTCATTCCGCGTATCAACGATACATGGTCTCCATTGAACATCGTTTGTTTGGAACCACGCTGCTGGATTGGAGTTTGTCATATCAATGTCGTATTGACTTTGCGTATTAAATATCGACGGGCTGTCGCATGTTGTCATCAGCACGTTCTTCTGGATGACCACCGCTCAGCTACCTTTGTAAAGGATATCGTAAAGTGATCGCCAGTCTTGAGTCAACTTCGGTGCCTCCAACAGTAGGTCATTGCCTCCATTCAGCCTTGCGCTCTCATAAACATTTTCCGCCGGATTTCGACGTTCCAGTGTCTGCATCCATTCCAAAAAAGCCTTTCTTCCATGTGCGGGTGAACACTTTTGGCCGCCTTCCCATCCAGAGCCACTGGAACCCAGTTTGCATTGATTTCTTCAATGGCAACTGCCGATGCGTTCTTCACGCTTGAGTTCGACACCACGTACCTGTGTCAGCTGAGAACTTTTCTCAGAAGGGATATTGAAAAGGGGAAGTCCCCGGTATCCGCCGGAAGTACAACGCCAATATTGGCCAGCTGAGCCTACTAGAATTTCATCAGAGACATCTGCAGGACATCGAAGTAGACAGGCTGAAGTGCTTTAAAGCGAACTCACAATCAGGTTCGTTTGAGGCCATTTGCACGTCACTGAGCGGCGTTCTATTGACAATGACGTCCTATAAGACAGCTGGAGCGCTACAAGAAAGGACTCAGCTCTCTCCGATTCTTAATACAAAATAATCGAAACGTGATGTAGACGTCACAGTGCCCTCCAATGTTTTTACCTGGCGTGGCCGGCTCCAGGTGATATTCGACAGGTGTCAGTCTTGATTGCAACTCGCCTGGAAAACTTTGTGCCGCGGCTGTGTTGTAAACGTTGCCTTATTTCTGTTTTGGAGTGTTCTTAAATATTCGAAAGGCAGTGCGATGAAACGCAGCCGAAGGATAGAAACCGTGCGCTTATATCATTCAACTTGACAATATCTTAAGAAAGGTTCTCAGTTCTTCACTTTGCGTCACGGCAGCCAGGAGATGGTTCTTTAAGCGATACGAAAATCAAGTGGAATGAAATACATTCGCGGAAAACAAAACATTGGAAAGCCAACAGATGTGAAAGTATCAATGGTCGCAGCCTGCAAGAAGCTTCCGTTGCCCCCTCCAACATATCTTGGCCATAAATGAATGGGATTCCATGTAGGTTTATTTACATTATGTGCTCGGACTGGCGCATCCAACCCAGAGGAGTTTGGAATTCGCATTTTGAAGTGAAATTGATGCGGGGCTTAGAACAGGGAGAGAAATTAGAGGAAGTCATAGCCTTTATTTGCATTCCCGAACTATGTATGCTGGCTGGCAAACATGATTTCAGACTGTTATTTACTGAAGGAAATTCGGTGAGCAAAGTAGAAGGCGCCCTTGACGTCAGATATTTCGCAAACTACCGGTCAACAATGCCATCAGGATTGCTGTTAGAATTTCTGCGTCCAATCGGAACGTCGCCGATGGGTCCCCCGTAGACTCGTTGTCCAAACACATGATTCAGTGTTCAGAAATCTGGCCTCCTCTCACCAACAATGCTTGCGTGTGATATTAATCGTCGGGGTGTCTCTGTCTAACGAGTATTACAAGGGATCTTCTGTGGTATTACCAGCCCACAGAGTATGTCCACCATCCACAGAGTGGTGGACATCATTACCATCATCAAACATAACGAATGTTATGTTTGATCTGCTACTTGTTTGCTCTCTGTTTGCTTCGCGAAGTCATGACAGATGGTTTACATGACCCTGGTGCATTTGGTTTGCTGGTTCAAGCTTAAGCACCTTGCAGTTTCATTTTGTCCTTCCATGCCAAGCTTACCCATTGACTGGCTACACAGCCTGCAGGCTTGGGAACTATGTGTTGCGAAATGTTTAGCATTACAACAAGCATGGATATCCCGATCGGTATCTGTGCCCATTTAGGGCACTAAAGGCAGCAGATGACCTTACCAGACTTGATGGATTCGAACACTAGTTTTACATGGAAAGAAACCTCCTCAGTATGCTCCTGTCCCTACCAGCTGGCCCATCCTACCCCCATGCTAAAAATAACACAACATCCTTTCCCGCAACGTTAAGCGCATATAGCTCTGTGGCTTGTTTAGTGATGAAATATATATATATATATATATATATATATATATATATATTCTGATAGTCATCTGTTTGGAACTGCGTAAAATGCGGTGATTTCCCGTCCGAAAGACCAGCGTGAACGGTGACATGCTGAAAAAGACAAACCTTGAGGGACACCCACTTCTGGCGTGATGAAATCCATCTACCTTATTTACCTCGACGATGAATGATAGTTGGTAGCAAGATCATTGAATCTGACAAAATCTAGGTCATGACAATGAACCATGGAGTGGCATATCGAATTAGGCTCTGGCACATTGATTAAGTGTCATTTGCGCATACCCGGGAGGGAAATTTGCAGGTGACGTCATTGTCGTTCGAGCCGAAGAAGTATGTGTTAATTTTCGTTCAGTTGTCAGGTACCCGAACAGATTAGCTTGCTCCATTCCCGAGATTTTGCAGGACATCCCTGAGGCTTTCTGGACCCAGCTAGAAAACGAAAAGGTGAAACTTTCAGTATACATAGTTCACGGAATTTCGAAACCCGGTCTTGTGAGGTCACTGACATTCCAGGCTTGCGCCAGAGACGGTCATAATAAGATAACGATCAAAGTCATCATGTGAATCAGAAACTTATTTTACTTGAAATAGTTCTACTTCTTATTTTTGGGGAATTTCGGTGAAGCGACCGGACCCTATTCCCGGAGCGCTAGAATGTATGGTCGATTCTCGGCAGAGGGCGGATTTGCCCTCCCCCCAAGATCTCGAGAGCTACACATCCGATTTCATCGCAACAAACGGCAATCGATTCGCCATGACGTTAACTACCTTTTAACAAAAGCAAGTTTTCAAAATTTTTAAAGGGTGGATACAGGAGTGGGAAGGCAAAAAGGTCAAAATGGGGGGTGTTTTTGGACTTGTTATAACTCTGTCGTTCATGGACCAATTTTGATAAAATTGGCATGATCGAGAGATTTTGGATGGGGCTTTTACCATTGGTCCAAACATCTGAAATTCTGAGAAAATTCATAGGAATTCACAGGGTTTCAAAAATAGGAGGAGTGTTTTTTTTAGGAAATGAATGAACAAGAAATCCAAAAACACTATTTTTTTGCTTCTTCTAGTCATGACATACTGAAAAAGTACAAATCGTATTACAAGGAGTGTATGGTGTTAGCATATGCGGTGCAAGAGACTTGAAAAAGGGGAACTGTCATGGTCATATGTTCTTCAGGTCAACCTACGAAATTTGTTCTTCAATGACCTCCAGTGACCTTAGAGTCACCTGCAATGATCTTGTGTGCATTTCATATTGTTAGAAAACTTTTCCAACCATTTGGATGCAAAGTATTCCTAAAATTCCGGTTTACAGCTGTTGTGATGCAAGGTACGCACACTGACATTTTAGGTTATAGCTCTGTGACCCGACCTGATATCAAGCTGAAACTTGATACACAAATAGAGTGCACGCTTCTACGTCATAAATATTTCGGGTTTTGCATCTGAAAAAAGCGCTAAAATTGTTACTAGAAAACCAAATCTTGAATTTGGACCTTGACCTGACCTTGTGAAGTAATTTCAGAAAAACGAATTGTATTTGTGTGTTGCCCAAGTATTTACCTATATATCCATATGAAGTTTTAAGTTGTACTTTAAAAACGCTATTTTTGGCGGGCATCTCTCTTTTTACCCTCAACAGGGCCAAAAATGGCCTTAGTTGCCTCTCCGAAACGTTACCTGGCTCCGCCCCTGACCAGAAAACGACGAAATTTCGCCGCAATACGTAGAAAGAATAACTAGGGAAAGTCACCAAGTTTCGTGAAGTTGCATCAAAAGTCCTGGAATTGGTGAACAAAAAACCCGATGGGGGGCCGATTCAGCTTCCCCCTCCCTGCCGAGAATGATATATATCATAGGGTTAAGGTGTCGTGTTCTGCCATTCTGCCAGAACATACGCTAGATAGGCCGTTCCGTTGTATCACGTGAGGTATGAAAACGGTCTTTACATTTGCAGAAGGAAAAATGGACTTTTGCACAAATGGTCGGTTGCAGAAGATTCTGTCAATCGGCTTAAGAGCTGTTCGTAATGCGAAATGAAATAAACTTAATCGAGCTGCTATTTACTTTCTGTGATATATGATGAACTCAAGTTTCAGCTGACTATCATGCACTTTTGAACTTGACACGATGACGTTTCCCGACATGGTCTTCCACCGAATACAGGACGGTTTTGGAATGCTTCTGATGCACAGATATTGCGTAAAGAGCGTGTGAAGGAATCGTTTGACGTTGGTTTTAACTTGGTACATCTTCGTTCACGAGATGTAAACAGTGACTTACTTGACCCTAGTTGACCTCGTATTACTACATATAGGAGTACTTAATGTAAATGAGCAGGACGTAAACGTGAACGAGTGCGTGCGACTCGTTTAGTGAGCGTGAACACACCGGAAGACTGTTGCGTGTGATGTAAGCAATCGAAGAGTAATTGTATGCACAAGAAGGCGATGTGTTATCTCTTCACCTCACCTGATCTGACCAGGCCTGAACTGACCTGTCATAGAGAAGCAACTTTTTGCAGTTCCCTTGTTACTGAAGATGGTTCTCATGATCAAATGGCAACAATTTATCATGGTTAACTCAAACCAATAACGTGATATTTAAGGCGTAACATTTCACCTTGCGTGACCTGATAATATTTTTATTGTTACCTGATAATTGCGTGCCCTTATATGGCCCGAAGCGGCTGTTCATTACCATCAGTTTCCCATGTATGACGAAGTATGTGTGATAATAATGCAAAAGTAACCGTTTTGTGCATCCTTGTCGATTTCGATGTTGTCTATCCCTGCCGGGGTATATTTACCAACTCCACGGTTCCTGGAGCTTGATCAATCAGCGTGGCCAGGCATGCAGATCAATGGCGAACGTTCGTGGTTGTCTCCGAATTGCCAATATAAGTTCAACCCTAGTACACAAACAAGGCAGGCCACTAAAATGCAGACATGAAACGGAGAAAAGGCCCACGGCAAATGAACGACAGAAGACTGCAAGACAGAAAACACAGGGACCTAAGGACAGGCGATGTTCTGATAGACTGGCAGTGAACTGGCCGACCAGCATGTGGCGGACGAGACATAGAGGTAGACTACGAGTTCAAGAGAAACCGAACGATAATAGCAAACCTTTGGCGTATATCCGGGGTGCATTTCTTTCTGCTAACACGTCAACTGGGGCCTCTTTCTCTCTCTCTCTCTCTCTCTCTCTCTCTCTCTCTCTCTCTCTCTCTCTCTCTCTCTCTCTCTCTCTCTCTCTCTCTCTCTCTCTCTCTCTCTCTCTCTCTCTCTCTCTCTCTCTCTCTCTCTCTCTCTCTCTCTCTCTCTCTCTCTCTCTCTCTCTCTCTCTCTCTCTCTCTCTCTCTCTCTCTCTCTTTTTCTCTCTCCACGGTCCGAACGTTCCAGAGCCATGGTGCCCTGTCAGCAGACGCAAGCTCCCATCGCTTATCCCTGAGTGCTCTGTTGTGATGTGTTTGATGCTCTGTCGATCAGAGAGCGGAGAAGACGCCAGGAAAATCCCCACTGAGTCGGCTGCAAAAACGCTTCGAGGAGCGGCATTCTGTCTTCGTGAGCTTTCCAGTGTTCCTGTCTCCCGGAGGCCATTGCGGTTTTCGTTCCGACACGTTTCGACTCGGTCTGAGTGGCTAATTAATTTTTTCCGGAAACGATATCTCGGCTCCGTCCCACGAGCGCTTTCTGTCTCTGAAGGCTCGGTTTTTCATTCCAAGAATCAGTGCGAATGCCATTAAGGCAGTTCACATGTGCACGTTAGTTTGGTGGCCGAACTTTTGCCAGATAATTTTGAAGTCGGGTGTCCAGGTTTATAATCTCATCCCGTAGAACAGCAACCGGCAAAAGCTGTTTCAAGCATTGACACGTTTGCGAGGAAATCACTATCAGTAGCAGCGAGCTCTACAGATCGGTCGTGGAAGCGGACGACAGATAACGTAATTTTCTTTTGCTTACAGTATTCCAGACTACGCGGGTAGAGATGCTTGCAGCTTTTGCGTTTCATTGGCGGGAAGCTTGTGGTCAAACAAAGTGTCTATTGATCTGCCTTTCCTCCTTTTCTTAATACCGCTCCTTTTTCGCGGAACCTGTAGGGATATTAGGCGGCGATGGGTCTGCTGTCGAGGAGCTGTAAATTAATCGGAAGCTGACGCTCCTGGGCTGTACTGAGCTGCACAGAGACGCTGTCTCAGAGATTCTGACGGCGCCGAAGTAATGGCTACCGCGTGGTGCTTGGAAAAAGCAGCATGCTGTTGGATTTCCGGCTGTCCCTTCCAGCCTGCTGAAATAAAGCCACGCAGCGCAGACGGATGTCTGGTCAGTGATTTTGTCCAGCGGCATTTGAGCAAAATGGCACAATTCAAACCCTGAGCGTGGTCAGGAAAGGGTCATAGCAAACAAAGCTGAATAAGTCACCTTGTCAAAAACATGGCCAGGGTCTGGTCGGTTCCCTAACGATAGCGAGCACATCCAGAGAGTTTGACAGCGTCCAGCATTGTAGGCTGTTTGGAAAACTTGGGTGGTACGCGATTGACGCCCACTGATTTAGAGACTGGCTCCACAATCGCGGCCAGAATACAAGGTCGCACCACAGCGTTACCCATCACCAACGAGGAAGTTCAGCGATCCATCCCTGGACCTGTGCTTTTCCTTCTCTTCTCCAACAAAGCGCCATCTTTCCTGAACAGCACCGAAGTCGTCCTGTGTGCCGACGATGCACAGCTCCCCCGCTGCGCTGGGCTGGATCTGGATCTGGATCTGACCGGGTTGCATCATCGCGCTGGCTTTACAATGCCCGGCGCTCGACATTGGTTTACTCAGAACTCCGAAAAAAATAACTCCGACAAAGACGGAGCTCATTTTTATGTCCGCCCGCTGGAGGAAAATTACCCGTAACGTCCAAGAGCGCTTTGAAGAGGCAGAAATATGCTCGTCCGACAGCGTCAGAATTCTACGAGTTTCTTTGGATTCTCATCTGAGTTTTGAGGAGGATGTCTCTAGCACAGTGCGCCGCTGTTATAGGACACTAGTCGGCCTCTTAAATTTTTCTCAAATAAAAAAACTCCGCAGACTGCCGGGGGAAGTAGAAAAATATCCCGGTGGGAGCATTAGTCCACCCTCTCGTAGCTGCTACTGTCTGGGGCAAATGCAACGCAGTAAAGAGTAAATGCACCCAGAAAGTTATAAACCACGGTGCTAGGATTGTTAAATGCGTCTTGCGTTACGACCACATGACGCCAGCTCTGCAGGAGTTGAAATGGCCAAACCTAACCACACGGAGGCCGAAAGGGACCTAACCATGACACGCAGACTAAGCAGGAGTCAACATGCTCCTAAGAGGTTGCCAAAGGACGTGAAACGCAGAGGACAGATGTCCTTGAGAGAAACCCCTGGTTCGGTAGTCGGCTTTGTTTTGTTAACCACGGCTCTCTCAAAGACTGCTGAACCCCTGGCTCAGCAGAAACCCGTGGTAACACCCAATCCACCAACTTCTCGCCTCAAATCCACATGGACTGTTCCAAATGGGTAACAATGCGCTGCGGCCTCACATGGCATTTATTATTGAGTTTGCTAATCAAATCACGCACTGGTATGAGTACGCTAAATCACGGGTACGCGCAATACAGGAGACGCAAAGCCAGAGTTATGCAAAACCAGACACGCCCCGCCAAAAAAAAAACTTAAACTGGTCTTTGGAACAGCACGCAGCACCTCTCACTTGCCCATCACCGTCGACTTTGTGCGGCACTTTGAAGCCACTGACTGTTTTCAAAACCATGTTGGTCATTGGAACCGCGGTGTTTCTACACTTCAAAGCACTAATTTTATGTGAGAACATTAAAAAGATGCTTCCCCAAATGAGCAGTTTCGTGACGTCATCAACTGCGGGGCCGAACTGGCACACCTGATTCCCCCCAAGTACAGTGCGTTGCCGTCCACACAAGGGGATCCTCGGGGCGCAGGAGGTCCAAACGCGACGCTGTACTCCTACAGCAGGTAGAGCAGGTGCTCCACCATTTCCTCTGAAAAGCATGCGAATTCAAGAAAAATATAAAGCAAGTCTTTTAAACATTACAGCGCTTCATAAACAGATATCTGCCCGAAGAAAAAAATCTGAACCAACAATAGCACATGGCAATGTTGGTTCCTGTCCTACCTCCATAGTTACGCGTTTGCAATGACTGCAGGAAATCGCCTTTGACTCCCTGGGTACCAAGTATGCGTATAAGATGATCATCAGCCCACGCCGAGCCCAAAAAAGCTGAGTGCACCTTTCGACTTTTTGGCGATAGCTAAAAAAAGCGGAGCCCACTGGCATTTCCTGTACCTGCTCCTAAAATTGTTGGCAACTGCTGTCATATTTTGTTGCAAGATCAAGCAGAGGTACTGACCCAGGCCAGACCAGAGATCAACGTCCAAAAATTGTATTTCTTATAACATTCATGCGCGAACTGGTTTCGCCGGATTTGCATGAGCAATGGCATCTCATAGGATCTGTAATTTTATATGCCGAATTTTTAGAAGCAATTCAAGGTTAACACCTTAAGTGACGTCGGTGCACTCCCGAGCCTTTTGTGACAGGATGGTATTCCCGTCTGTTTTTTTCTTTACGCGGAAAGTTGCACAGAAAGTTGATGAGACACGGTTATTACTGCATCAGCTGCCTAGCAATAACCAATATGTGCATTCCAGGCACTTCTTTTGTACGCAAATAAGGTATCAGTATGCCAATAATTGTCTGGTTCCAGCTTCTGGTCCTCCACGTAATCGGCTAGAAAAATTGAAATAAATACACGGATAGGGAAAAATTGGAGTGTGGAAGTGTGTCTGCTCTTTACAGCTTCTGAATTTCTGACAAGACTTGAAAGTTTTGTAATAAAACGTCTTTAGAAGTGAGATATGATGCGTGTGGATTTAACAGTCGTAACATGGGGATGAAAATGCTTTAGAAATAGAATGACGCGAGACAAAACTGACACAAGCAGGGGCGCGGGAACTCCCCATAGTTCGAGGGAAGGGGGGAGAAGCATTTTGGGTCAGTTCGATCCAGTCAACGCTCATAGGGTCAGTATTAAATTCCAACAAAGCTGGGGGCCGCGGTTCCTCCTGCCTCCCCCCGGCTTCCTACGCCCTTGGACACAAGACTTTGGACACCTGAACTCAAGAGGCTGTGTGTCCTAACCCATAAACAAACAGTGTTATTTTGTTCTCGCCGCTGATTCCCTCCTGTTTTCTTCTCTGAATACTTGGAAAGTTGCGAAGAAGATTAAGGTGACGCGGCTATTACTGTATTAGCTGCCTAGCGATAGCCAACATGCATACTGCCATGCAGCTCACCAAATCCCAGTTTGCAAACAATGGTGCAGGTATGACAGAAATCCTGGGGAGGGGGCGACCAAATCAGAGTCTGTTATCGAAGCTTGAACAATGCTAGGTCCAATGGTGGAGCTTCGCCAGATTTGCAGTCCCAGGGCCCAGTCTGTCAGTCTGTCAGTCCCAGGGCCCAGTCTGTCAGTCTGTCAGTCCCAGGGCCCTGACTGTCAGTCTGTCAGTCCCAGGGCCCAGTCTGTCAGTCTGTCAGTCCCAGGGCCCTGACTGTCACACAGCTCTCCCGAGATTCGAGAGTCTGTTCTAAAATTTCTAAAATTTCTAGGGCCACCCTAAAATACACAAAACTAACCAAAAGTTCGGATGCTGCTGGTCAAGCTCCATTCATGTCAGCTCAACAATGTTAAATGAAACATGCCGTAGTTTGCAGAATGGTTTATATTACCTGTATACCCATTCCAGTAGGTTATGTGCTCCTCTACCTGGTGATATGCACGCACATGGTTGCCTGGATCTACGTCAATGCCTATGTAGTGCACATCCTAAAATATTTTCGAAATCAGTCTTGATCTCTAAAAAGTAAGCAATGTTTGCAGACAATGCTTGCAATGTTTGCCGAAGAAATGCTGTGATTAATGTTACAGAGATCTGTCTACATGTACGTCACACTTAGAGCTTTTTTCTAAGTGCTGCTACTTTTTGCTAGGTTGTGCAATTTTTTATGTGGTGCTCAAGCACCACCTAAGACATGTAAATGGCATAAGACATGTAAGACATGTGGTTGCATATGTCCTGCTTCTGTTTTTCCTGTTGACCATTGGTTATGCTTTTGCTGAGGTTTTTGCTCATATTTTTCACGCCTGACGTGACTGGTCTCATAGAAGTATTGATGATATAACGACGCAGAAAATTGCAGTGTGCCCTGCTGATTCAGCCGGTTTAGCGGCTCAGCCTTTTTAACGGTCCACGGTTGATTGTACTAATTCCGTAACAATTTGGGCGACTGCCTCAGCAAACCTGTATAATCTAGACAGCAACAAAAGCATTAATTATAAGTGTAGGGAGGTTTTCCACCTGACCAGCATGCATTCACATTGTTATCACATTTTTTTAATGAACCGCTTAGAACTACTCGGGCAATATTTACATTTCTCTTGTTGACGACACTTTTGCATTGGTGGGTGTACTTTTACTGGATTAGGAATTGCAGATAGGCATACCAGATGGCTAATAATAAATAAATAATAACAATGTTATCTACTGTGTGATGACAGAACGTTGCAGTTTGGTATCGCGCCAGGTTTGTGTCCAACCCCAACCGTTCGCGCTGAAAATGATGCAGTCATTTGCATGGGTCAAGCGGGCATGCAGTATGCAATCCCTGGTTTTTGCTTAAAGATTATCATTTACTTCACGCTTTTGGAGCTAAAATACCTAAAAAAATTCACGTAACTTATGAACGATTTTCTCCCCCTTCAGTCAGCGGCGAAAAAGACGGCGTCCCTCGGAAGTGTCGCACGGGAAAAAACTCCCACAGCATGGGTAGGTTACTCTCCAGTTTATGAAAAAGGATTGACTGCTCTCAACGTAGGAGTATTGTTTACTCCTGCACTTACCCACGATACGGTGGTAAAGGCGACTTACCCGTGTGTTGCGGACAACGGAACTGGAGGCAGACGTTGTTTACCATCCAATCAAGGGTAGATGGGAGGGGAAGGAGTACATTACTTATGTATGAAGAGTTTCGGATAGGGAGTAAAATACCTTACTTTGGGACCAAACTCCTGCTCGGGAAGCGACACCTGCACAAATATACCTGTTTTAAGGGTTGTTTGGCCTGAAACTCTCTACCTGAAGGTGAATTTGTTTTCAGTGCAGATGCGTGGAACACGGCACCACACTGAAAACAGATTTATTCCGGGACAGTGGGTTAACCCTCGGTCCGCCCCACCCGACCCCATAGACGTTTTTGGCACCTGAAATAAGGCTGAGATGGACCGACATGTTAATGGTTCGCCAACTCTGATATGGCGGGTTTACTCTGCAAATTTGCGCCAGTTTAGGGAGCCACTCTTAAGATTTGCTCTTTCATAGATAGTTACTCTTAACAATTCCTCATGGATGGTAGGTTACTCCACACAGAACAAAACGCGATTTAAGATGCACTTTTTAACATGACCCTGGAATTGCGAGCCAACAGGTCCTTCGACATCTCGCGTTTACGTTCACTTAAAAAAACACACATGCTGAATCAAAATGTATTTACATTTCTCATTTTAAGATTCGGATGGGCTTAATGACGACCCTCGGTGTGACCTGACCGGCCTGTCCGATGGCACGGTGCTGGCCGGCGTGACGCTTACAGTCCCGCCAAAGCCAGCACGATTCTGGCAGGGATCTGAAAGAGTCTTACAGGAGCGCCGCTACACTGGGGGGCATTTTCTGAAGGATGTGTGTTTTAACCCTATTTCCGGCGCAGGGGCTGAATCCGCCCAACAAGGTAAAAAAATGTCGAAATTCTATTCTGCTCAGGGGCGGAGCCAAGCAACGTTTTTGTGAGGCACCTCAGGCCATTTTTTGGCCCTGTTGAGGGTAAAAGGAAAATGACTGCCAAAAATAGCGTTTTTAAGATAAAACTTAAAACGTTACATGGATGTATAGCTAAATACTTGGGCAATGTGCAAAAAAGATTTGGCTCATCTGAGGTCACTCTTACAAGGTCAGGGCAAGGTCAAATATGAAAATTTGGTTTTATAGCAAACATTGCGGCGCTTTTTTAAATGCCAAACGCGGAATATATATGACGTAGAAGGGTGTTCTCTACTTGTGTGCCAAGTTTCAGCTCGATATCAGGTCGGGTCACAGAGCTATGACCTAAAATGTCAGTGCGAATACCCTACATCACAATAGCCGTAAAATGAAATTTTCGAAAAAGAGTGAATTCAAATGGTTGAAAACGTTTACAGATAATGTTAAATGGACAAAAGATCATTCCAAGTGACTCCAGGGTCACTGGAGGTCATTTAAGGTGAAAGGCCACAAGGTGATCTGAAGAGCATGTGACCATGACATTCCTCCTTTTTCATATCCCTGGCACCGTCTATGTTAACATTAAACAAGCATGATAATACGATTTGTACTTCATTAGCATAACATGACTAGCAGAAGTCAAAAACGTTTTTGTTTATTCAGTTGTTGAAAAACTAATCCTCCTATTCTTGAAACCCTGTGAATGCCTATGAACTTTCTCAAAACGTGAAATGTGTGTACTGGTGGTAAAGGTCCCATTCATAATTTTTTGATTCATGCCAATTTCATCGAAATCGGTCCATAAACAACGGAAGTTATAAGAAGTCCAAAAGTACCCTCATTTTCATGTTCCCCGTACGCACCCCTTTTAAAATTTTGAAAACTTCTTTTTTAAAGCACGGTTTAAGTCACGGCAAACCAATTGCCGTTTGTTGCGATGAAATTGGATGTGTAGTTCTCGAGATCTCAGGCGGACCGAATCCGCCCTACCCCCGTGCCTGGAATCGTCCATATTGTCAAGCCCTCCGGGAATGGGGCTAAGGATGTGCCTAAGGACCGTATAAGTCGTACTTGACATTCACTTTGCCCCCTCCCCGTGGGCAAAAACTGTAAATGCGACGCCTCAGATGAGAACTTTGTTATGTAGGAATTTATAGGAATATGGAATAAATAGGAATTATGTAGGAATTGCTCGAAAACTTCAGCACGTTTTCACCCGCCACGTGAGGGCATCGCCGTCGACATATGGAATTTTCAGCGTTGGCAAAGACTGCACTAGTTTTTCCATGTTCACGGCAGTGTTGGAGTAGATGTTTCGACGGCAGTTTCTGAAAAAGGATATCATTATATATTTCACAATAACGTTGCGCAACATATTACTTAACGAAACCCGTCGGTCCGCTGTGGCGCCGTTGGCGCGAAATGGCTTCGACTCTAAAACCTCTCCTCAAATAACCAACATAAACACGCAATCTAAGCCGCCATTGCTACCAACAGCAATCAGCGACCATGACTCGTTAGCTTTACCTCTTGTTTTTATTCAACGCAGGCCGTCAGCGGCAGTGATGGGTCCAACGGGAGCGGAGGTGACGGTGGGGAATCCCACGAGGCCCGTGAGGCCTGTGTGTGCCGCATGAGCTTCTCGCATTCTCTCGAAAACCCCTGACGGGTTCTCAATGCAGCCAGTGGGGCCCCCGGAAGAGTTAGATCATGGACCCATGGGACGGATAACCGGGCCCCTGCAACTTCCGAATGGCCGCTGAGACTGCAACTGGGATCCAACACAACAGGGGGCATCTGGGACCGCCAGAAAGGCCATAGGACCCCGGGTCGAGGTTCAGAGGACCCATCTCAGGTCCGCAGTGGAAACATTTCGCCTGCGTAGGACGAGCTAACCCTGATTACAAAGGTTTTGCATGAATTTTGCGAAGCAGCCGAAGGTAACTACAGAGTGTTTCCAATTCGCCGAGTTCGAACCCCACGCTTTGCGAGTGACGCGTTTGGCTTGTAGAATGAGAGTAGATTACACGCCGGCATGTCCGGTTACCATTTATCAGCGGGTGAATGACCCGATGTATTCGGGCGGATTTTGGCACGCACAATGCTGCAAGAGTGCCATGTTTTTGAGTGATGAAACGCACGTGAGTTGTGAGGTGTTCCCGATTGATTCGTGTAGTGATCGTCCGGTAACCTTTGGAAGTAGAACAGCCTATTGAGTTGACAGAGCATAAGCTGTTACCAAAACTGTTGTTGCGAAAATGTTGACGTTGTGTTTGGCGCTTGCTCAAGTGTGCAAAGCAGTGCTTTCATTATGCCCATCTTGGGCTCGTTACAAATGCTGCACATTTTCCGACGTGGTTAGTGCCCTTGATATGGAGTTGAGCTGTGGTCTGGATTCTGCCATTTTGTAAAGCATCTTATGTTTATTTAGATGTTCATTCACTTTGTACTCATTCTGTTGCAGTATTGCATTGAAATAGTAATGTATTGGTTGTGGTGTGGTATTCACATATTAGCCAAAGTGACGCAAAATATAATAACAAAACGGGACGGGAATAGTTTTTGTAACGAAGACGAGTCTTGAATGCATGTGCTGGCGTTTTTAGGATGCTGACTTTGAGTGATGATAACGCAATCTGGTGGAACGCCGACATACTGCATTTATACGTCAGAAACCAGTACGTTACCCGTCCACGACGTGTTAGATGGCTTTTAAGTAGTCCCCAAAATACGGGCAAAGGCTTTTGGTTTACTCGGTATCAGCGGGCATGCGTCCAACGTTCACTACGCTGTATCGTGTGACAACGAGTAGCACGGAAGTGAGGAGTAAAGGAAACGATTAATACGAGGTTCTGTCGTGAACGCAGCGGGTAAACACGCCCACAGCGGGCGTGAATCCGCCAATGACGGGTGAAGAACCCTTATGCGATGAGTATATTTACGACTGCTGAGTGTCAAAAACGCCTGCGTGTTGGCCAGCCTGCGAAGTTTGGGTTTACTCGTTGTCATCAGGTAAAAATGTTTCCAGTGTGGGAAATGTCCATCTCGTTTTGAAAGAACCCACTCCAGTCTAGAAAGGGCGCATTTTAGCAGTTAGCCCCCCCCCCCCATCGCAAAATGTTGGCTGCGTCACTTGGCGATGAAGACAGTCTCTGAGACGACACAGGGGCCTGAATGGACTTAACAGGCCTATGTGAAAATATGAGGGGTTCTTGATGCAGTCAGAGGGGCCTCCAGGAGGGTTCATGGACCCACGAGACGGCATGGTGGCCCCGAAGACGGATAGAAGGGCCTAAGGACTGCACGAGGTGCTCAAACGCGGCAGAGGCCCCTGAAACCGCTAAAAATGCCAGAGGGGCCTCTGACACCGCAAGACCTTAATTTGGTGCTAAAGACAGCACAGAAGCCCCCGGTCAGCCAGAAGCGTCTCGGAATGGTAAACTATCGGTGACCCTCTCAGCTCCAAGAAGGGCTCAAATGAGATACATCGGTGAATACAGATACAGGTACATTTTTGAACATCTAAAGGGTTCTTGATGAAGTCATTTTTGTACATCTAAGGGGATCTTCGCAAAGGTCAGATGGGTCCTGAGATGGCAAGCTGGGCTCCAGCACGACAGATGACCTCTGCAACCACCAAAAGAACCATAGGGCCCCTGCGAGGGCAGAGACGAAAAGAGTGCCCCTTAGACGGTGTGGAGGCCATGAGAAACCAGGGGACCTCTGAGAATGTTAGGCAGGCTTTCGGCACGGGAAAGGTCCCCTCAGACTGTCAGTTAGGCCCCTGAAGCGCCAACAAAGGCCCCTGATACGGCAAGAAGTGGTCCCTGAAAAAGACAGAGATGCCCTTAAACTGTCAAATAGGCCCCATGAAACCAAGTAAGGCACCTAATGTAACCATGGGATCACCGGAGACACCCAGACGGCCCAGCGCGTGGCGCCGGGGCCTTGAGACCGCTGAACGATCTTCTGTAATTGCCAGAGGGCCATAAAGGCGGCTAAAATGTCCCCCATAGAAGAAAAGGGCGCCAAGAGTACAGGCCATAGGCATCGACGCGGCGTGTGAGCAGCGGGGCAAGTTGTCCCAACCTTAGATCAGGAACCCAAGAGATCGACATAGATCCGAGCTTTTAATGGGCCATAATCTTCCCAATTTTCGAACGCCTCAGGCGTATCACCTCTTTCCATGGGTAATATGGATTTTATACGATAGTAATGGGCATCTCTTATCATCGAGAGAAACCTGTTTGCGCTTTTCCAAATGTTGCACAAGTTTGTTAAAACAGCTTTTCACAGTGCTGTTGGTATAAGAGACAAAAAACGCAATGCTTCCAAATGCGAATTTGTCAACTGCCCATTTTCAGAAAGGATCTGGTGAAAAACGACATCCTCGTCGCGTAGGTATTTCGTCGGCCAAGGACACCAAATGAACATGGGGAGTAGCCGTTTGACCTACTTTTTGTACAACAATTGTTATATAGTGGGAGCCTGAGACCGCTAGAGAGCTCTGACACGGCGGGCGGCCCTGACACCACCAACCCTTGCACGTGCCAAACAACCTAACCTCGCCTAACTAAGCTGGCAAACAGTCTCCAGAAACTACAACATGGCAGTGGGACTCCTGGACCGTTCCTGACCAGGTGTCTGAAAACTTTCAGGAACAGACAAAGGACTCCAAATAGAGAGTGCGACTTGACCGTCGAAAATCCCGCTGTTTTTGTCAGATTTTGGTCAATCTGTCTGGTAATATGGCCCAAAATTTTCTCAGATAAAGGGATGCGTTTGAATTTTTCGGGCAACTTCAAAGTAAAAAGCGCAAACTCTATCACATATTCCTCCTAGATGTGCGCCTGACCCAATGAATTTATGCGTTGTTCACATGTCAAGAATCATAAACAGGGGGCCCAGACAGGAAGGCGGCTAAGATGACAGTTCTCCCGCCCGCACCCCCTCTCCTATTGGGAAAATATTGGATCCGCCTCTTATCAACGGGAATAACCAAGCCGAGACTTATTTATACAAGTGCTGCCGCGTGGCGCTTGAAAAATATCCCCTGAGGCTATTTGACGAATATTGCTTGATTTCGTGCTTTTCGTTTGTCCGATTGTTCTACGATTTAGTGTGCACAATGTCCAGCGTTCCTGCTACACATCGACTTAGTTTTAAATTGTTTAACCACAAAGGTCAAAATTCATGACATCCCGCCGCCAATGGGCCCCTGCCATTCAAATTTGACGTACTATGTCAAATGTGAAGAAGGGATGACCAGTTCTTCACATCTACACCAAAATGAGTCTGTCGGGTGTTCTTGGTCCCTAAAGCCAACTGAGACAATCTAGGTCGTGCATCGGAGCCATTGGAGGGTCTACCGAGGACACTAACACCGGTTGACCTTGGGTTTCCTCTTTTGACCTGGGATCATTTATAGATTTCTTGGGCGCGGATTTCGAATTTTACATCTATTTTGCACGCAGCGAATCATTTGCGTTTAATCCATGTCCTGGAGATAAGTTAATCTTCTGATGTTTTTGGCACGCATCTTAATAATCACTTTTATTCTTCTTCTTTCCGAAGTTGTCATTTCATTTGAAGCTATGCCGACATTTAGTGGAGGACGTCACGACAAAAAATCAGCGCTCTCTAGCTGACTTCGTGCAAAGGCCGCCACGTCAACCTGTGAAATTCGGAATCAGTGCCCTAGAAAAGCCATGAATGATTCGAGGTCAATAGTTGTCAGAGGTCAGTTGAGGTCAGCGACCTAGGTTGGCCTTCAAAAGGCTCTTATGCGCGACTGAGATTCTCTCAGTTGGCTTAAATGATTCAGAACACCCGGCAGACTCACATCCTTGAAAATGTGGAGAACGGGTGTGTCAGATATCGATGGCAGTGGTCAATTGGTGGTAAAGTGTCATGACCTATTACCTTTGAGGTTAAGCAATTTAAAACTTAGTCGATGTGTAGTAGGCACCCAGGACATCGCGCTTACCAAATTGTAGAGACAAACGAACTTAGTCGATGTGTAGTAGGCACCCAGGACATCGCGCTTACCAAATTGTAGAGACAAACGAAAAGCATGATATCAAGCAATGTTCGTCACATAGCCTCAGGGCTTATTTCTCAGGCGCCACATGGGACCATTTAAGATATCTGAACGAGTTTCAGTTTGCCCAGAAATGTTTTTCGCCACGCTTATTGCAGATACTTGAAGACATATCATGTTACAATTTCGCTTCAAGGCGGGCAAAGATGGTTTAAACCGAAAATGTTTCATTTAACCTGATCAGGTCAAAGATCATCCCGGGGTCAGCGAAAAAAGTAAACTGATTTATGAAAGCTGGAACATTTCTCTTCCGAATGACGCCGATCGCACTTTTCGGTGACAACGTATCATCGAGTTATGGGTATTTAAATCATACAATGTCTGCAAAAATCGGTGACCCTTCATGACTTGTACCTTTGAGCTCAGAGGTCGCCCAGCGCTAAAAAAATTGTAGCTGGCCATTTCTCGATAGGTACCATGAGCATACCAGGTTTCATCACTCGAATCAAGAGAGATCGGGCCAGTTCTTGTGCTATTTGCAATCGCTCAAGGTCATATGCTCTGTGTGTATACTCGGATCACCTGTGTCATATACTTTGATCATACTTCTAGTAAGCGTTTTGCTCAAGGATCTCTTTCACGCTCTGTTCGGAATAATTATTCAGGCAAACTAGTGGAGGGCCAGAACCCTTTAGGGCGGCTGCTAAGAATGCGGCGTCAAACGACGAAGAGTACCGGCGAAATGAAGCAGTCAGAAACCATTCCGTCCAAAGGGACCGAGCGGACGGCAATCATTGCGTCATCAAGGGCAGGATCTCCTGAACATCTCGGGAGTCGCCGGCAGTCACCTCAAACGAGGCCGTCACACAAGGCGGCGCGACGCTTCTGCGAGTCCGTCGCAGACGAAAACAGTCCACGATGCGACTGTGCCAACAGTCTACACCACCTCCTCCCGAGCACCGGCCAACGCCCAGCCGGAATTCGCCGCCATCCGAGCCGCCAGGACAGCCGTCGCTCGCGTCGATGCCAAGCCATCAGTTTCGACCGGTGACGCTGTCTCCCCGACGCATCGTCGGCCCCGTCGCTCCGTCGGCCCCGACGATCTGCCGCGGCGTCGTTGGCGGCGGGCGGCGTCGCCGGCTGAGACGACCTGTGTCTAGGCAGCGCCGACTGGGCATTGTCGGGCCTGCCGATGCTGCCGACCTTCGGGTTAGCTCTGCCTCTCAGCTTTTTGCGCCAGCAGCCGTGGAGAAAAATATCGCCACCTGCCGGATTCGAACTCGGGACCCTTCAGTCGGCAAGCCACGACGCATTCAGCTTGGTGGCCTCATGCTAGCCAGCCCCAGGTCTATTGAAAGCTGGCGAAAATGCTTATGTGGTCCTCGCGGAATGTCATGAGTAATGCACTGCAGCATAATTTTGCATCCGTAAGCCGTTGTTTTCATACTGATTCCAGCGTTTCAGCCACTTTGGTTTCACCTTCAAAGCCCCCGAAACAATAACCAGAAGTTTCTTTTCCTCGATAATAATCTCTGGCATTTTTCATAAGACGTTCCGCTGAAATAGCAACTGACAGCCAGGATTAAGGCAAGCATTTCGCTAACATAGCTGAGCTGCTTAGCTATGAATGTTACGAACGACAGTGAATTACGACTGACTGTTCTGCTTGAGTTTTAGTGAAACATCGACGTAAATTAATCAAACAGATCTTTAGTGGTAAGCTTTGTTTGACGGTGCCAATGTATAACAGAGCGCGACGGTATTTTTCTGTCTGCTTTGCTTCATCCAGTTTGTAATGTAAATATTCATGGCTTTCTGCACACATCGGCTTCCTAATGCCAACGGTGGTGATAAAAATAAAAGGATAAGACATCCAAACCTGGAGGCGGTGGTGGACAGAAAGCGCATTCTAAGCCGCAGCAGGACAGCGACGCACGTCTCTTGCTGGCCTCAGAAAAAGACTGTTTAAATCGGGGGAGATCCGTGTGATTGTGGGAGCCGGCAAATCCGTCCTGCAGCGGTTACCGGCGTTCTCATTTCATAGGACGCGTGTCTAGGCAGCGCGCGGCAGTTGTCTAGGGCATTACCGGGCGTGCCGATGCTGTCGACCAACGCGGCAGTTTTCCCTTCAGCTTCTCACGTCAGCAGCCGCGGGGAAAAAATCGCCACCTGCCGGATTCGAACACGGGATCTTTCGGTCATAAGGCGATGACGCACTTGTTATGGTGGTTCCATGTTGAGCAGCCCCAGGTCTACTAAAACGTGACGAAAAGGCTTAGGAGTTCCCCTAGCCCCTAGAGGTTTAGTTCTCTTGTGGAATGCCACTAATAGCGCACTGCAACATATTTTGGCGCCCCCGGAAGGCATTGCTTGGCTGTTGATTCGAGTGCTCAATGCAATCTGGTTCTAGCTTCAAAACGTCAATACAACAAGCCGAAGTTTCTTTTCCTTGTGAAACACCTCAGGTGTTTTTGTTTCGTCAAAACCATTCACTAAAATAAGCAAAGTAAAGCCGGATAAAGGCAAGCATTTTGGCACCATTAAAATCAATCACTTCCAAGCTGCGCCTGATATAGTGGCAAGACAGAACGGAATTCAGAGGCCTTTGCATGCTTTCTTTCGTTCATTTCTTTAAACATGCATCGGTTTTTGCGCACATAGGCTTCGTAGTGTCACTAGAGACAATGGGGAAAACCGCCAAAACTGGGGGGGTAGTGGAGTAGAGTGGAGTACCTGCTGTAGTGCCTTCTACACTACAGCAGGAAAGAGCCCTTGTTCTTAGTTCTCTTCTTCCCGTGCTGGTCTCAGAAAACGGCAACTCATGTTGGGGGACATCCGTGGGTTCTGAGAATCTGCAAACGCTGCAGTGGTTGGAGATATCGAGCCTCTGCGTATTTACGTCCTCCGGGCAGCGGAACTTGTTAACGGTGCTTTGAATATTTCACCTCTGGCAGTGAACGCGCGGCGAATTTTGCGGGCCTCGCAGCTGGGCCGGTCACGAAAAGGCCAGGCAGTTTCGTTGCTTATTTAATTCAGATGTGCGGGCGCGTTATTATTTTTGCTAACGATTTGGCAGCGAAGCGCGTCGCCGCTTTCGATTGCCCCAGCATGCTGGTTAGTATCTGAGCCCACCCAGGTGTGCAGTGCTGCCCAGATGAACGACTACTGGAAAAGATTTTTGGCCTTAAATTCGAAAACTGCTTCTTTGTAACTGATATTGAGACGAATGGCTCCAGGTCCTATACGCTTAAAGCCCATAAGACCTGAAGCACAACCGCAATGAAAGTTATTTTCTTCACGGGTGCTTATTGGCATTCCAGGAATAGTCAAATGAACTCATGAGCAGTAACTTGAAAACTCTTGAAGTCCATCCACCTGGAACACGGCTCATATGCTGCGTAATTTAACCCAGCTGAGAAAGAAGCGCCGGACCAGGAAACGTTGTTGGCCCTTCGAATGTAACGCTCACTGGTGAGGACATATTTTCTCCTCTACGTCCTCATCTATTCATCCGATCGTGCCGAAACTTTGGGAGGAGTTAGTCTGCAACGTGATCTTACGTACTGCAAAATGCAAACCCGTGGGCTGGGTTAAATGAGGTCAGCTGTGGCCAAATGTTCATGTTATGGCGTTCTGTCTTTTTGCTCGCTATGATCAGCAGATCGTAGCTAAATTGGCGGAGACCCAGCTCGTGTATGGTGAACTTACGTTCCCAAGACCATGGTGGACGTAGGTTAGATTATTCTGGGTTAACGCGGACCACCGTCATCGAATGTTGCTTTTAACAAAATGGAACATAACGAAATTTGGTTGACTGTGAGTCGGCACGATAACTATGCAGCAAACCCTTATTTGATTTAGCTGAATCCATGCAGGGTTCAACGAGGTCAAACAGAGTAAATCTCATCCAAACAGCATGAAGGTTTCTGTTAGATCCCTCGAGAAAAGAACCATGCATCATTACTCACTAACCACGGATGACCTCATTTGGCCTGACCTAGTTTACTCTACTTTGAGGGTTTGCGTTCATCATGCTATCAAAATGCTCAACAAATAGCCCAATGATGTATTTCCCAATTCTCTATTGTTAATACAAAGCCTGCTTGACCGCAACTATTATGGCTTAGGTTTCTCATATTTTAGTTACAAAACTGCATGGTGCAGAAAATTCCCCGCAAAACAGTTGAATAGTTCTGAAGAAAACGACAGAATTCTTCTTGTTTTGCATTTTACCTTGGTTGAACGACACTGACCTGATCCAGGAGCATGTGCCGCAGAATATGCTACTCTTTCAAAACGTGACCTTATTTTGTGCTAGTTGCAAACGCATAGTGAACTAAAATTCATTTTATTCAACACTGACCGGTAATGTAACTTTTGTCAACAGCAAGCGATTTCCTGCATGAAGGCTTCGTGAGACAGTGCCGGAAAACGATAATCCGCTGCAAACCGTGTAAATTTCTAAGAAGTTCCTCTCCTGAAGCGCATATGTGGGCCCATCCTTCAGCGATGCTAGCAGGGAAAGGTAATCTAGTAGCCTGTCAGCGCTGGTAATGGAGATGTTATCATAAATGTAACGGGTAAGATCACTCATATAACACTTATTCCTGTTTCCACTTGGACATTAGCTATGCCAGGGTTGTAGATCTACCGGCAAACTTTTACGAAAGCCGATCAATTCATTCTACTTCTATTTCAGGAAAAGACTGACAACAGTTTCTAGTCAGGCAGCAGAGCTGCGCGCAAAGCTGTGAGCCTGCCCGGCCCGCAGCGGCCCTTTCACATGCAATCCAGCGCCCTGCTGTCCGACCCGTCACGCGTACGGCCGTCCGTCGCTGCGGACGGGCCGGCCGCCCAGCCAACGGGTCCACTTCGCCGGGTCATAATGGACAGATATCGACCGACTCGGAAATTAGCACATCCAAAGACCCTCTAAGAGTGCGGCGGGAAATAGATGCAACACGTTATCTTGTCGTTATTTATTCGAAAGACATTAAAAAGAGAACGTGGCAGGTGAGTAGGTTTACCCAACACTAGTGTGCGAGTTCAAAGTCGACAAAAGGCATCGGACCGCTGTTCTGCTCGATGGCATGCTTGGCTGTCAGACGATCGGGGGTCTGAATCGGCGGTAAAGAGGGCGTTCAACTGCTTTGCCACCCGCCGCGCACCGCAGCTCACGAACCGTGCAGACGAACGCGCTCTCCCGCGTTGTCGCAGTGAAGCGAAGCGAAGCCTCCGGCGAACCTGCCGTCGGAGGTGCCGACCGCTGTGGCTTCATCCGGAAGATGCCGTGGCTGACGTTGTTGAAAACTTCAAACAGGTCGAACAGACAGACTGGCGGTGTGCTCAGCGTCGATGGTACCAAGGTTGAAGACGTTTGAGACGTCTGCCATAGACTGCGCGTTTTTGAGGTTAGTGCGGGGTGAGTGTAACATAGCTTAACCCTGTACCCGGAGGGCTCCAAGGCATGGTCGATTCCCGGCAGGGGGAGGCGGATTCGGCCCCCCTGAGATCTCGAGAACTACTCATCCGATTTCATTGCAACAAACGGCAATCGATTTGTCATAACGTAAACTATACTTTAAAAAACGACTTTTCAAGATTTTGGAAAGGGTGGATACAGGGGGCAAAAATATCAAAACGGGGGACTTTTGAACTTCTTGTAACTCCCTTGTTTACAGACCGATTTCGATGAAATTAAAATGAATCGAGAGATTATGGATGGGACTTTCTCTGTTGGTAAACACATTTGAAATTTTAAGAAAATCATAGGCGTTCACAGGCTTTCAAAAATAGAAGCATTGGTTTCTCACCAACTGAGTGAACAAATAAAGCAAAAGCGCTTTTTTGGCTTCTGCTATTCATGTTATGCTAAAGAAATACAAATCGTATTACAATGTTCGTTAATGTTAGCATAGACGGTGCCAGGGACATAAAAAAGGGGGAACTGTCATGGTCACATGCTTTTCAGATCAGCTTGTGACCTTTGACCTAAAATGACTTTCAGTGACCTTGGAGTCATTTGAAATGATCTTTTGTGCATCTAATATTACCTGTAAACGTTTCCAATCATTTGAATTCACTCTTTTTCTGATATTTCATATTACGACTGTTGTGATATAGGGTACGCGCACCGAAGTTTTAGGTCGTAGCTCCTGACCTGATCTGATATCAAGCTGAAACTTGGCACACAAGTAGAAAACACCCTTCTACGTCATACGTATTCAAGGTTTTGTATTTGAAAAAAACAAAATATTTACTATGGAGTCAAATTTTCACTTTTGACCTCCATCTGACCTTAAAAGAATAGCTAGGAAAAGTCACCAAGTTCCGTGGAGCCACATCAGAAACCCTGGAATTGGCGAGCAAAAAAAACGAGGGGGCGGATTCAGCCCCCTCCTGCCGGGAATAGGGTTTGCCGGATGCGATGGGATTTTACTCACCGTTGATGAGGGAGGATAGAAGGCACCCCTCCCCGCTATTTGACCTTTAATTGAGCTAGCGCCACGGGTCAAAAGGCAATCGACAGCTGTGTGCCCGAGGAATCCGACGGTATTCCGTTCGACCCCGTCAGACCAACCAATAATCTTCTAAGCCAGGATAAACGTTATGCTTCGAAACATTAAGTCAATTTTCCAGAGTTGAATACGACACATGTGGTCCTAAATAGGCCTTTTAATAGTCTTTTGTATCGCATATAGTGCCAAAAATTAGTAAAGTAACGTTCTAAAGTCATAAAGGTCACCTTGCGTCATTGACCTAATTTGACGCTGAAAATGTCATTGACCTATCTAAAGTGGCCTGTTTGCTTGTTGATTACCATTCTGAACTAATTTCATGCCTGTCGTCAGCCGATGATGCACACCTTTTGCTTTAAAACAGTAAAAAACCGAGACCTGTCGTACTTATCGCTCTGCAAGCCTTCAATAATGACGTCATAGCCCGGCAGCCTCAGATGGCCTAGGGTCACTTTTTCAAAACAATGAGTGTATCGTCAACCATGTAAAATTTCAAGGCTCTGTCCTGCGCCGTATTGCCACCGTGGTCCCGGAAACACTGCTGGGGGGGGGGGTTACCACCCCCTCGTCTGGCGAGGGTTAACACGCGCACTGGAAGGAGGGGGCATTTTGCCCTCTCTCTCCCCCACCTGTGTTTCTTGAATCGCATTTATGACAAGTCAATAACTTCTCGACTGGCGCGAAGAAATCGCAAATCGGCCGGAAATTTTTGAAGTCTGAAGCATTTGAAATCAAATAAACATAACGAAAATAATGCTTTCGAAAATAATGAATGCCTAAGAAAATAATGCTAACGAAAACAATAGGAACGTCGCGAGAGGACAAGCCTTCTACGTAAGATTACCATTTGAACATTATCAGCCGACATCATTCGGAGATGACTGGTGAATACCCCAAGACCAAAGCCAGGGTCAGTAAAGATCAAGGTCATCACAGACCAAAGTCAACCAGCTTGTGACATGATCCATATTTTCTTTCCAACACGTCGATTTGCATGAAATATGTATCCAAGGAACGCAATAAATACACGTTTGCGCACATTGATAAGTATATATATATATATATATATATATATATATATATATATATATATATACATATTTACACATATAGCTCTGGCCTTTTGCAATCATGGAATCGTGTAACTAAGTTCTTTACAAAGAAATAATTTTAGTGCAAACAGCTGACATAAAACTTGCCCTGGGTCAAAAACCTCATGCAAGGTCAATGACTTCGTTTCGCTTCTTTTGACCTTGCGGAGGTCAGTAAACTTTAGAGCTGGAAGTGATCAAATCTGCTGCTTTTGGCTTTTTGCACTGAAAATACGCTAGATGGTGCGTTTAGCGTCCTTATTTACTCTCAAGCTACACCAGTATCTCTTGCTGCTCGAAATCTTTTGGCAATCTACAAAAAATGAATAAATGAGTCGTAGGTCAATGGCCTAAAATGTCCTCGACCCGAAATCTTCACTCAAGGTGTAAAATGAATGGAAATTGTCATATTCCACCTTTTAACGCTCCAACATGCGGTCTTTCCCCATTTCGTCGAAAAGCCGTACGAAATGACCCGTACGGGCAGAGAATGTGGTCAACATTGACATTTTCCACCCATTTGACCTTGGAGATCTTGACCTAGGATTATGAAAATTGGACGCAGTGCAATTCTATACAACCTTACTCTGCCCTTCAAATTTCGTGTCTCTAGCTGTTTCTGTTTTCGGGACCGGAGGGGGCACAAAAGTGCCCCTTTCAGTGCGCGTGAGCGCGAAACCCCTTTCCACTGCGCGGGTTAAGCCGCGACCAACTGGAGAGGGGGTTGTTGACAGCTCTGGAGGTTTTCAAATATTGCCAGGAAAGGACTTTACATAGTGAAGCGAAATTTTAAGTACCGTTTGTTCGGTCCTTTTTACACCTGACGGCAAAGTTGTGCATTTGAGTCATGTCAGATCGCCGACCTAGGTCAGGTTACGCGAACCTATGTCCAGAAATGCTTAGCCTTGTATGACTTTTTCGGAAACAAGATATCGCAAGAAAACATTCAAAGATTAGAGATCTTGACGGTGGAACATATCTGCTTCTTCAGGTTTTGCGGAAGGCTCCTGGTCATTGACGTAAGGTCAAGCCTACTTTCAAGACACGTCGTCGTTTTTTTCGGAAATTGGCTGAATATCTTTAGAAACATTTTCAGTGTGAGGTGATGCAGACATCCAATGATCGTCATTGAGACAGGTATCAATGACCTCCAACCATCAAATTGGAAATAACTGTTACGAACTCAAATGCTTCGCCTTGAAAAACCGACGATGAATGACTTAGAACGAATAGAAATGCCAGAACCGTCTCAAACACTTCCCAGTGATACTTAAAAGTCCAAAAATTCTCAAACGTCGCATATTTTGGAAATGAACAGATTTCCGTGAATAAAACTTTGCGAGTTGCATATATCGGTAACTACTGAATTGCTTCAAAAATTAAACATGGAAGCCTGAAGATGAAACACTAGCACCAAGAAACACCACTTAACAAGCCTTATTTTGCCAAAATAAAAGGAATGTCAAATTTGGTGTCCGTTGCTTCCGTTCTGCGTTCGGCATGGTCGCGTCGCTTCCGATGCAGTTACGCGAAAATGGCTGTGTCTTTAACTCAACGTTCCGGCGACAATATTCAACAAATCAGAGCAATTAGACGTGTGCCGGCATCTGCGGACTTCTACCCATTCTTGGATGCCTCTACCTAGGTTTCATTCATCACAGCCCTTGAGATCCATCTAGGCCGTTTCTCTGGTCCATTCGTCTGGTGTTAGAAAACAAACAGGGCGTAAGCAGGGGCTTTGGAACGGGGGAGGGGGCAAAGGGTACAGCTGGCTCTCCTCCTCCCATTTGGGACAACATTTGACAGTAACCTTCTGGCGGTGTGTAGAAAGAAACGAGATAAAAATTACGTGTACCTGCCCTCTCCATAGCGGTTCCGCCACCACTAGGCGTCAATTGCTGACGTATTACTCAAAAGTAAAGAAAAATGAGGCCAGTTTCCAGCTCTGCTTGTCACGAGCTTGCCAACGGTATGTTTATCATTAGCGTGCAAACAACCGTTTACGAGTCAGAGTGGGAGGTTGTCACTCCTCCTGACCCCCCCCCCCTTGTCAGGCTCGTGTGGCGCCGACTGCCAGTCGAGCGCGGGTTAATACCACGCAGCTGAGTTGCTACACGACAGGTAAGAGTCTGTCTGTTCTAACGTTCGGAAATACCAGCTTGCTCTCCACAAGCATTATCATCGTAGTGCCCACGGCAACGAGCCCAAGATTGCGTGTGTCGCAGGCATCACCGTGCGAGTGGAAACATTGCTGACTTGTTGCCCAAGCATCACGTTAGTAAGTCAGCATCGGCAAAGCAGGTGCGGCAAAAAGAACAACCCAATGATTGTCCTCATATGCAATAACGCCACCCGACTGAAGTAAATTCTCGTGCGCGATATTACGGCGAAGTTGGTACACATCAAGCACAAAACCAGTATGAGCTTCGGTGAGAGAATTCGATGTGGCAGATGGCAGAGCAGGGAAAAACACACGACGGAAATCACTCTCTACGCCGCTTTGCGAAACGGCACGTGAATCAGGTTACGCCGTCTAAAGGCGCGATGTCGACCACGAGGCGAAAATCAAACCCACAGCCGCCGCGCTGGTCTCGTTTACAAGGAGCCGGACAAGAGGCAGGTCAGTGCCAGGCACTGGGCTCGAGTCTCAGAAAGGACGCCTCTGTTTACCCCGGGGGTCAGTTGGCCACGAGGCAGATGTGTCGTGGAGTTGCACGGTACGATAAAGATCCTCCAGCACCATCTGGCCGGCACCAAGGAGAAAATTAGTCCCTGTTGCCGGGGATACTTGGTGGCGGGGTCGGAGTACTAGGACAAACTCGGCTTAATGTGGACTGTAATCCCAACACCACCCACTTTACGCACTTTCAGACTTAATCTGGAATAAACAGCGTAGGGTGGAGGGCCTAGGAGACCCCAGCCAGTGTGATGGTGAGGGGTCGAGGAGCCCCCAGGTGGGGGGTCTAAGGGCCCCCAGCTAGTGCGGTGGTGAGGGGTCGAGGAATCCCCAACCAGCGTGATGGTGAGTGCTTTAGGGACCCCCAACCAGCGTGATGGTGGGTGCTTTAGGAGCCCCCAACCAGTGCGATGGGTGTGATGGTGAGTGCCTTAGGAACCCCCAACCAGTGTGATGGTGAGGGGTCTAGGAAACCCCGGCCAGTGTGATGGCGGAGGTCTAGGAGCCTCCGGTTAGTGTGATAGCGGGGGTCTAGGAGCCCCAGCCAGTGTGATGATAGGGGTCTAGAAAGCTCCAGCCAGTGCAATGGAGAGGGGCTGGGAACCCCCAGCCAATGTGATGGCGGAAGGAAACTCCAGTGAGAGTTCCCGGCCAGTGTGATGGCGGGCGTCTTGCGATTCCCCAGCCAGTGTGATGGTGAGGGGTTTAGGAATCCCCAGCCAGCGTGATGTTAATGGTTTAGGAGCCCCCAGCCAGCGTGATGGTAAGGGTCTAGGAGCCCCCAGACAGCGTGATGTCAAGGGTCTAGGAGCTCCAGCCAGTGTGATGGTAAGGGTCTAGGAAACCCCAGCCAGTGTGATGGTGAAGGTCTAGGAAACCCCAGCCAGTTTGATGGTGAGGGTCTAGGAGCCCCAGCCAGCCTGATGGTGGTTCACGCACCCACCAGTGCGACAGCTAATAATAATCCCTAGCGGTTTGCCAGGATTTCTACTATTTCGCATCTAAGTATTACAGGCACTTGTTTTTCTTTGGTGGAAGTTTTTTTTCTTCAGTTTTCTTTTCTTCAGTCTCTGCCTTGGGCGGTAATACCGTCGTTATGCACATGCCTTCGAAACGTTTTCAAGAAAATGGATAGCATTTTCTTAGATTTATCGGAAAATCTTGGTAGGTTTTTCAGCCGAATAGACGTAGGTGTGGGTGAGAGGTATCTTTTCTCTCTCTAGTGTGTCGTCAGCCTGTCAATGTATTATGTCCGTGAATCCCCAGAACTTCCCCCTCCCAACACCCGGGCATTTGGACGATTGACAGAAGTGGGATCTGAAATGATAATATTCAAATAACTCACAGCAACGGACGTTCACATTTTCAGCCTCACGTCTCAATGGCCTTGAAACTGAGCATTAGAACGCAGCTATACAGAGACGTCCGTCTGTGGCTGAAATGCTACTTTTATCCGGTACTGCTCTTGCCTCCGTACTTAAAATCTGTTCCAAGCCGAAGATGTCTCTGTATTGGCGGACGCACAAGGAGCGCCTACGTCTGCTCTTGAAAAATCACTCCTCTCACCACATAGTTCCTTCATCGTTTCACTGAAAAAGTAGTTGCATTTTCCCCACGTTACGTGGGCTTCGATATCGCTCGGACGCCTTTTCGCGGAAACGTGATATCTTTGGAGAGACGTCGCATGCCGTACCCGAATACGGGGCAATCACGACGGTCGGAAACCGTGAAACCCGAGCTACGCACGGATAAACTGAAACCGCGTATCAAGCCTTGATTAGGCATCATCACCTCAGATGACCGGGTTTGTAAAACACGGTCGAGCCCGCGCTTGAGAGGTCAGGTGATCGTTAGCTGCAAATCCGGAATCGCTGATGCGAAACAACACCCGCCGATGCACCTGGAGAGGGCAAACAACACGCTGCGCGCCTCGGCTTCGACGAAAGAGCGACGGAAAAACCAGTCAGCGACGCCTGGAACAGGACAGCCAACCAGAGGTGTGCGTTGTGTATCCACGGCCCTGACCCCCGTGCATAGTCGCAGATCCCTAGCCGAACACGAGGGTCGGCGAATTAATATATTATTTTTAACCCAACGGTAACGGATTGGTACGGAAACTATTGTTTCAAACACTTGGATGCAAAAGAGAGCCGAGGATTCCGATTCGCAGGACTCAGATTCGAATAGATCCGAGACTCGCGAATCCTCCAGTCTTGATAACGAGGACTTGAACCCTGGAAATCAGGATTCGATTCCTGAAAACCACAGTCGAATCCTGCGACCTTCTAAATATGTAAACAAATGCTTTAAATATGTAAACAAATGCTTTGAAATGCGCTATAGACTCAAATTTTCTTCCAGTGAGGTAATAACTCGTAACTCGTATAAGTAAAGCGAAGTAATTCGTATATGTCGGTGGTGCATCGGACTTGTTCGCCCTTCCTGCACTTTATTACGCTGTATTAGTCATTGCCGGACCTAGCTGCTGTTGTTACTGATTTTACTCCGCCACGACCATGTTCCGCTGGTTTGCTGAGGAAGCGAAAGTAAAGCAACCTTTGTAGCGACTCAGGCAGCAACTTTTTGGTTGGCGCGGTACCATGCTGTCATATACTTCCCCCACACCTCATCAAAGACCGAGACTTGCACACTTGCAGACTGGCACCAATTGCAATGGAGAGAGGAATTGCAATGCACCCTCTGTTTTGTTTGCCGAGATAGAAATGCGCCACAGGCAGAAGTGTTGAGAATATTCAGCCAGAAAACAATGAAATCGGTTTAAAAATGGAAACTACACGTTGAAAATTTGAGTTTTTGATGCAAAGATTCGAAATACTGCAAACCACTCCAATCTCGAGTCCGAATCCGGATCCGAACCCACCCACCCTCGGATTCGAATCCCGAAACGTATGCGAATCCTCGACTCTAACGCAAACACAGACACACATTCATCCATCAACCGTCACGACGGCCGGCACTCCCATCACCGCAAGCCCTGACTGCCACTCCGTCTACGCAGTTGTGATGCTGTGATGGCACTCGTGATGTCGATCGGATGTCTGGAATTACCGTTCCTGACGCGGGCATCACTGTTGTCAGTCACCAGTGGTTTCATGACTTCCTCGTGACGTCCGAACTATTTCTGGATACCGGTCACTACCTCGCGGCAGGATCCGCTGCAGCAGTCTCGTTGCTAGATCGGTGACCGACTTTACTCGGTGACTCGGTTTACCGCGCCTAATCGTTCCCGCAACTCTGAGACAACTCGGCCGGCCTGAAGAGTTCTTTCACCGACCAGCCAGCGACGGAGTCAGCAGCACGTTGTCCGTAGGTTTGCGTCAATAAGCACGTTCCTTTTCAATTTCTTTTACTTCTTTGTCGAGTGTAGTTGAGGGAACACCCTGCCGTCAGTGTATGGGCGAAAGCTCTGAGCTGAGGCCGCCACCAAGCTCGCCGCGACCCCATTTTCCTGGTCACGACTCCGTCTCCCGGGCCGTGGCCCCGTCTCTTGGGTCGCCCGCCCCCGCCCCCCCCCCCCTCCACTCGCGGCGTCCCAGACAACAGTGATTCGCCAATCCCTGGAGCTGCTCGGGCCACATCTGCGAGGCTGCAGTTGAATATCCAGCCACGCTTGGCAGCTCGTCTGAACCGTTCCGGCTTGTAGTGGCTTAATCATGAGCTTAGGCAGCCCGACGTCAGAACCTCCAGAGTCGGCTGTAGTCTTGTTCTTCAGCGCCCAGTGGTGAGTGGTGATTTAAGAGGAAAATCGTCGTCTCTCCCTCTGTATTAAAAACCGTACATAAAGCGTAAGTGGGAAATGAAATTCAAATGCACACAAATGCACGTCATGTACAAACAAATGCACGTCAAGTATAGCTCCGAGAATGCATTTAATTGGAAAATAAGGCCAACTAAATGGCATGCAAAATGGAAGGTCCGTAAGGCAAATAATGTAAATACTGCATGCCAAGGCACAGAAGTCCAGCATTCCTGGAATGAAAGTGCAACATTTAACCCGGTCTCACGAAATACAGGCGACTTGCCGGACGTAATTGCGCTCAAACATCACGGCTGGTCTCCAATATCCCCTGACGTCGCGTCCGGCGTGCGTCACTGGCCGTCCGTCTTTACCTTATTACCTCCGCTTTATGATATATATATATATATATATATATATATATATATATATATATATATATATATATATATTACCCCGCTGCCGGCCGCCGCGCGTCCGGCTGATACGCGAAGGCTGCGTCTGCCGGCGCGTCTGCCGCCACCGCCACCACGCGCCGGCAGACGTTTCTGTCACGGCTGCGGCCGCGGAACCCGCCCGTCCCGGGTCCCGCCCCGGGGGCCCCGGCGCGGGATCCGGGGCCGAATCTGACACGGGACCCGAAACGTGGTGCAGAACGGAATCGGGCGTGGGCTTTGGAGCGAGTTGATTAATTGCCCGCTGCGGTGAGATTTCGCAGAACAGCACCCTGTTGTTCGTTGTCGCAAAGATGCAGGCAGCGGGGGGAGGGAGCAACGATGACACGTGGCTTTTCGGTTTATAAACCGAGGAAAGGATAACCCAAAACATTTCTCTCGCCTTTTCATGAGCTTTGCTGCGCTCTTCGCGTGACAGTTCTCAAAGGCTTTTCCTTCGAATTGTCAGCGCGTTCAGCTTTAATCTGATCCAGTGGCGGCGGAAGCAGGGGGACAGCGGGGGTCGAAGTGTCTCCCCTTAACCCTATTCCCGGAGGGCTAGACGGTATGGTCGATTCCCGGCAGCGGGGGCGGATTCGGCCCCCCCCCTGAGATCTCGAGAACTACTCGTCCGATTTCATCGCAATAAACGGCAATCGATTTGCCGTGACGTGAACTACATTTTTTATAAAACGAAATTTTCAAAATTCTGAAATTTGTGGATACAGGGGGGCAAAAATGTCAAAATAGGGGGTACTTTTGGACTTCTTATAACTCCGTTGTTTATGGACCGATTTCAATGAAACTGGCATGAATCGAGAGATCATGGATAGGGCTTTTACCATGGGTCCGCAAATCTAAAATTTTCAGAAAAATCATAGGCGTTCACAGGGTTTCAAAAATAGGAGGATTAGTTTTCTAACAACTGAATGAACAAAAGAGGCAAACACCCTTTTTTGGCTTCTGCTAGTCATGTTATACTAAAGAAGTACAAATCGAATTACAATGTTTGTATAATGTTAGCATAGGCGGTGCCAGGGACATGAAAACGGGGAACTGTCATGGTCACACGTTTCTCAGATCAACTTGTGACCTTTGACCTTAAATGACCTCCAGTGATCTTGGGGTCACTTGGAATGATCTCGTGTGCATTTAATATTATCTGTAAACGTTTTCAATCATTTGAATTTACTCTACTTCACAAATTTAATTTTATGGTTATTGCGATGTAGGGTACGCGCACGGACATTTTAGGTCATAGCTCCGTGACCCAACCTGATATCAAGCTAACACTTGGTAGACAAGTAGAGGACACCTTTCTACGTCATATATGTTCCGGGTTTGGTATTTGAAAAAGTGGCGCCGAAATTATAGGGAAAAAACAAATTTTGACTTTTGACCTTGACCTGACCTTGTAAAGTGGCCTCAGATAAACAAAATTTTGTTTGCGCATTGCCCAACTATTGAGCTATACATCCATATCAAGTTTTAAGTTCTAGCTCTAAAACTTTGTTTTTGGCAGACATTTTCATTTTACCCTGAATATGGCCAAAAATGACATGAGGTGCCTCCCAAAAACGTTGCCTGGCTCCGCCCCTGAGCAAAATGGAATTTTGAAATTTTGTCACAGCACGTAGAAAGAATAGCTAGGAAAAGTCAGCGAGTTTCGTGAAGCTGCGTTAAAAAGCCTGGAATTGGCAAGCAAAAAACCCGAGGGGGACGGATTCCGCCCCCCCCTGCCGGGAATAGGGTTAAGTGGCGAAATTTTACATTAACCCTACGACGTTGCACGGAAAAAATGGCTCGAAAAGTATCCGATTCTGCCCCCCCTTCCCGAGCACGTTCCACCACTACTGATCTGATCTCCTCTGCAGATCCGATCTGATGGCGGCAGCAGGCTGCTCGAACATCGACGACTCCAACACCAGCGACCCCAGCATCGTCGTCAGCGACATCGGCGACGGCAACGCCAGCTGCTGGGACGTCCAGTCCGACCGGCCGTTCGAGATGGCGTGGCTGCCGTGGACGCTGTGGACGATCGCCTTCTGCGTGATGTTGGCGGTGGCCATCGGCGGCAACAGCGTCGTCTGCTGGATCATCCTCGGTAAGTCGCGGCACCGGCTCCGCTGGGGGGACGGCCGATGGGGGAGGATGACCGCTGAAAGGACAGCCGTGTAGGAACTCTCAGCAGGCTTGTGATGTTCGCAAAGTGTCGCGCTCCGAATCTATTCGCGGCGTAATCAGTGATTCTATTTGATTCCTCCATGTGTCGCGGTATGTGAAATAAATGCACGTCGCTATGAAGGATAACCGAGCTGTGCTAATTCTTAAATGCTTCCCAGAATTTCCCCGTATTTACCTTTGTATTTCGCATAACCGTTATATATATATATATATATATATATATATATATATATATATATATATTATAACTATTTCGTATAATTATATAATTGCTGAAGTTGTCATGGAGCAGCACGTTAATACATCAAAGTATGAGCACCCGAATGTCTTCCTTAAACAACTCTTTCGATGCTCCATTGTTTTAAGATTCGTGTCTCGATCATATGGTATGAAACGTATACTTAACATAAGGTTCAACGAAGTCGCATGTAGATTTTTTGTGTTTTTATCATATTTTTGTTGCTTTTATTTTTTCGAGTTTTTTTAGATAATTGAAATGTTTTTTGAAATTTTTTCGACTGTTTTTAAGATAATTCTTATGATTTAGGATAAGACAAGATGAATAATTTATTTATATAATTTTTGGATTCGTAAGTCGTGCATTTCCTTTAATGGCAATTTTCTTGAGCAAATCATCAGATTTCACCATTTCTGGTTCCACTGTTTCAACAACGTACGTTACCATCAAGTCATTATCTGCTACATTTGTGTCCTTCAGGTTATTTGCTAAGCAAATACTGCAAGGTAAATTTGCAGAGGCTGTTACAGTTGCTTCGAATTCGATCTATGTTCTGTGGTCTGCAATTAACTCTGCTTAGATTTGGTCTATACTCTTCGGGCAGAAATGATAAAGTGCAGAGACCTTGGCTAACGAATGTCATTTGGCACAGGCCGACAGACAACACGACGGCACAGTTCTATGATCCTAGTTGATGCGTGTATTTTTTCCAAAGTACATATCTCAGAAACCGGTGGCTTAATCGACTTATGGACTTACGTCTAACATTCATTCAGTTTTTAACATTACGTTATGTCCTGCGTTGATGAAGATATTTCAGTTTCTGTATCAAGTCCTGTCAGTACGATAAATTAGACCTGGATTCCGTTCTCACTGCGTCAGCTGCCTTGGCTTCCGATCAGCTGTTTGTTGCCGTAAGGAGCTCTCATTGGGACCGAGCTGTGCCGCACCTGCCGAGGCGCGCGCGCCGGTTTACTGGAAAAGTGGAGACACGCGCACAGCTGTAGCCGACGGCCAGATGGCTCGCCCAGCTACATACGTGGACGGCCGAGACAGGCTATTTGTGTGTAGAGCTTTTCAGTGCGCACTGCGCTTTTAAAGAAGCTTTGAACTCTGGAAAGGACACTGGTGGTAAAGAAGTTTTGAAACAACACGTTCTCCTGTATGAGTGCTTATTATGCATCTAGCAAGCAGTGAAGTACCAATGGCAGTGAAATCGACGTTTGCGTCGCCCATCGCTCAAGTTATATGAGTCTGCGGTTGAGTGCCAGGGCCCCACAACGAGCAACTGTGGATCGTCGTCTTACCCCATCTGGTCGGCGGGAATACGACTATCATTAGGTGGCCTCACGACGAAAGTTTTCGTGCAACATAGACTTTTTGGGGACGGAGGGCCCGCCATAGGAAAATGGGCTTCTCAGGATTACCAGGCCTCGAAATTTCGCTTTCCCCGTGATCAAATACGATCCGCCGCTACTGGCTGAAGGGCTTTCGTGGCAGAAGCAGTCCCAGATTCGAAAAAAAAAACTTGAATTGAGCTGGCCAGTGGGTTATAAACAGCATGCTCTGCTATCGTCACGTCATCATAATCGCGATGAGGAAATGGCACTTTAACATACAATCGGGTGGCACTGGGCAAATCCAGCGCCCATGTGCTGCCAATGAGCCTTGAACATCCCTGGTTTCATTGTCTCGAAAGTCCGAAGAACGTGCACAAAAAGCTGTGGTATTTGCCGAGCGCTTCCAGTCCTGAAGCGCCACGGTCTTCTCACCTGCCGTTGTGGCTGCCCGAACCGCTGTCGGGGAGGCGACCGCGGCCCTCCCCCGTCGTAACGATCTCATCGCGAGGCAGTAATTAAGACGCCGGTTGCCGCGGAGCCGCTAATGAGCAGCTGACAAGTCCCAGGGCGGCGGCCTCTCCTTGCGGGTGACGCGCGAGCAGCCAGCGACTCTGAGAAGCCCTGTCGATGTGGTCGCTGGAAGCGTGCAGAGCGACACGGCTGGCATCCGCATTATTCACGCCCGGATGTCATTCCGCGCCTCACCAATGCGCCTCGGCAATTCGAACGTCGCGCTCTCCTCGAAGGTGCAAAAAGACGCGTATTTACCGTACATTATATGCACCACAAATTAAAGCAGTCTGGGTCGTCAGATTGTGCACAGAAACGTTCGGGCAATTCGTAAAAGGTGGCGTCAACCTTCGAGCAATTGTAAGGACGGTGTGGCGCCATTCCATCGTTTTTGTTCGTCAGCGAACTAATCAAAGCCAAAAAACACGTAACCTATGGTGCACTCCCTAAAAGCGTGAACTTTCAGCAACACGCGACGGCATACGACAACGCCATCACCGTAATATAAGTATAATTGTATTAAGCTGTCGCATCTTTTCTCGCAACATGCGATGCGCGATACCAGTGCTCTTATGCGTATTTCCTCGATGGTTTCTTGCGCGTATTGCCGTGTATCGGCAGCTTTGTAGAGAGCACGAGCTTCCTTAGACTACCTTTGATGCAGTTTTTGGAAACGAAATTAACTTAGCTAATTACCTTAACTGCATTTGTACATCGGTTTGGCGGCACTTTTAAGGCTGAAATGGACGAAAAAGACTGTTGATTTTGTTGTCATTACGACCGCTGCTTGAATAATATGCGAAATTGTACGCAAAACCGGAGCATTTGGTACATTTCGTAATTTTTCGTGCATCACGAGCGCACAGGCAACGCTTGACAAAAGAAAAAGCTATGAGTCTATAAACGTTTATTACATTTCTGTATTAAAAGTGCTAAAAGGTTTATGATCGAAAACCCAATCTTATGTGGCCAAAGCGCTGCCAAAACGTTCATGAGACTACATGTTCTGCGCTGCTGAGCTCTACAGGCTGGTGGGGGGGGGGGGGGGGCAGCGACATTGCCTGTGTAACTGTTCTGTAGCGCAGAGGGACCGCGGGCGGAACTTTATGCTTGTTGGTTGGGGATGCAGTCAGAGGTGCAAGCGACCTTAAATATGGATTTCTCATCGGGTTTAGACCACTTTGTTTTATGATCTTGAGTACTAAAAACAAAATGGCAACAACTAAAAATGCATTTTTTTGAAGCATCCCTTTGTATGCAAACAGCCCTCCACACGCACACGCACACACACACACACACACACGTACGTGCACACGCACGTACGAACGCACGCACGCACGCATGCACGGAAAACGGTGATACGGTGAGGCACAGAAAAGACATAGCTATACCCTCTTCAAATACTGCAGTGCATTTGTCTCCTGCATAATTTTACATAGAGTGGTCCTAGTTGTGTGATGCGTCAGTGCAGAAGTAAATGAATCTTGGTATTTGGATTTCCATGTATTAATGTTGTCATTATGTTAATTTTACTTTCGTGTGAATTAGAACCGATCCAGTTTGAATCTGATTTATCGCATTTGTTATCGTCGGCTGTGCAGCGCTCTGTCCGTGGGGCGGCGAAGCCCAGCCGGCCGGTCCGACCGGCCTGCGCCAGCGGTCTGGCACGTTTCGCCGGACCCGGCCGGCCACCTGTGTTTGCGCCGCCTTTGTTCCTCGTGCGTCCGCGACGCCCCGCCGGCTGGCCGGCCGCCCTGCGCCGGCGGTTTCGCGCGTCTCGCCGGACCTGGCCGGTCACTTGTATTTGCTTTTATCGTTTGTTCTGTCCCCAAAATACGTCTCCCCTTAATCTCGTGACCTCTTTCGCTCGCGCTTTATAAGCTAGGCATAAACACGTCCTCCCGCTCTTCTTGTTTGGCGCTCAAACTGTTCGGACGTCTCCCGTACAGAAATTCGTTGCCAGTGATGGTGTGCCGCAGTGTAGTGATGTGAAGTGACGTATAGCAGAAAAATGATAGTCCGCGAGGTTCGTGAGTTTCCTTTTCCCTCTCCTTGGCCTCTTGAATGGGAGATCTCTTTGCTGGCTGAATTGCAACTGTGAAAATTAGTTCATTCCTGCCCCGGCGAGCCTGAATTGGAGCGTTCCTTGTGCTCCTGAATTGGAGCCCCTGCCTCACCTATACCAGCTTGAATTTGCTGATCCTCCCTTTCATGCTGTTGAAAAGCAGCATTCTCGGTTAGGACCGTATGCCATCTTGAATTTGGATGGTTTTCCTCTTATGTTGCTGCATTGTAGCATTCTCAGTTAGGACCGTATACCATCCTGAACTGGATGGTTTTGCTTTTATGCTGCTGAACTGTGGCATTCTGCGCCTGCTTGCCCCGAATTTTCCAATGTATTCCTCGTTACTTTTTCTCCTGAGCCGAGCGTAGCCCATTTCAGTGTCGCGGACTTAAATGGGCTGTATGTAAATGAACTGTAGCTTTCTGCGCCTGCTTGCCCCGAATTTTCCAACCTATTCCTCCCTACGTTTTCTCCTGAGCCGAGCGTAACCCATTTAAGTGTCGCGGACCTCCAGTGTTCATAAAACATACAGTCCACACCAGAGAGTCTTCAGACGGACGCTAGGCGGTCAGAGACAGCATTTTTCCAAGTTTGATTGTGCTGCCTGCAACCAAGAACAATTTTGTAAACAAAAACACATCTTTTGAATCTCCTAGTTCCTTTTGTGCTTTTATTATGTTGTCTCATGATCAGATGCTTTCAGTTTTCTATGGAGATTTATGCCAGCCTAACATCAATGTTGGGGATGCACAGGAGACTGCTTGGGATACAACTCTGGATGTTGGGGACTGCAAGTGCGTCCACAACGGCCTATGGACGCACGGCCTATCGTGGACACCTTTTTGCACCTTTGGCTCTCCTTACTATGTGCGATTTGACTGGGAATGTTGCGCGCGCAATGGCTCTTGTGCATGTTGCAAGAAGCCTGAGAAATGCGAAACGATCCGACGTCACAGTTCTGCTTGCATAAGACGGATGGTGGGCGCGCCTCTTAGCGATGCGGTGGTTGTGAAATATTCAGGAATGCAGAGTCGGCTGCGCCCTCTGCTACCAAAGGGCTCCGCAAATTTAATCTGACTGTCCCGACAAAATGCCAGAGTCAAACCTGGTGAGCCGATCGGCGTGACCTTTGCCCTTCCGGGATGATGCAGGGCAGCCCACGCTCAGCTCGCCCTTGGAGCGCCCGCTAGCTTGAAGCTCTTCCGTCAGGCCGCGGCAGGTGAACGGCAATCGACAAGATTCAGACAAGACTCAGACTAGATCCAGAGCAGACTCAGGCAGGATTCTTTCTAAAATTCAGGATTCCTGTAATTTTGGATTTAGACTAGATTTAGGGTATTCTCTAGCAATGTTCAATGTTAGACGAGATTCAAACAACTCGAACAAAATTTGAACAAGATTCAGGCGAACTTACAATAAGGTTCCGTTTCTTCCGGACACTCAGCCGCGACTGCAACATTTGACTACTCACTGCTAACACACACAAAAATATTATCACCAATATGTACTACTTACAGCACTGCTAACATGCCACGGTCTTGTGTGCCGTATCTGTGTATTCATGCCTGTGTATGACTGTGTCTGTCCAATGCACTCTAGGAACATAAAACGTTCGAACGACATTCAAACAGACTCCCACAAGATTCAGGTAAGATTCAGGCGAGATCCAGATAATATTTAGATCGGGTATGACGCGATTTTGAGAAGACTCGTCCCCGAATGGTGCGTGTCTTGATACAGTTTCTGGTGGGAACGTGATGAACGCCTCCGGTCCGCCTTTCGCGAGTTTGTTCCTTACACAGCACCACAGTTAGGCTTTGGTTTACGTTCTGGGTTATACCCGTACCCTCGCAAGCAAAAGCCTATCCGAGATTCTGTTCAGTGTGGAGCAGCTCCCGAACTGCGTGGAAGCATATCGGGTGTTACTTTTGTCGTGCAGATTGTCGGTCTGGTAGTTCCCCCAACGATCGTGCACGAGGCGCACGTGAAGAGCGCGATCGTCTTTACAAGAGTTTCAATTCTGAGTAACCACAGGCAAGGCGCCGTGGCTAAACTTAGGTACAGCGTGCCGAGGGCGGGGCCTGTGCTTAGACAGGCCGTGTTTATGCCGTGTCTCCAAGGAATGAAAGCAAAACATGGATATGAAATATGAAATCACGTGATTTACTAGAACAACAGGTATTTCCTGACACATTGAGGAAAAGAATTTAATGAATATACTCAAAGAATTATAACAGATAGTACAAGTAAAGCATATAGTAGTAAAACTGAGTAAAAAAAAGTAAATGGCATCATCTCAAACTTATCAGGAGATAAGACTGACAACGGGCCGCAATTCTTAGAATTGGATGAATAATGTAGGCTGAATCGAATGAATATAAATGTGAAACACAGCGAAATACTGAGTCCAACAGTGTGATATTATGCATTAGATGTCTGATAGTTTTATAGTCTGACAGGGTACAATCGCAGTCGCACTGCATATCTTCTGAAAAGTCATAAGCATCAAGGCAGCAAGAAGGTAGACAGACAGGAAGGGATAGAAGAGCCCACGGCCTTTAGAAACATATGCATCGTGGAAACGTTTTTGATCTCGAATTCTGGTGAGTAGCGATGCATAGGTGCGATTTCAGTTCCCATGGATCTGAAGGCTGAAAATTGCAGTGCAGAATAACAGTGGATAGGAGTACCAAAAATACTTGCAGCTGTATTTGCAGAAATGTTATTGGACTCTATTTGGGTGTTAGCCCTATTTGATTCTGAAAAAAAACAGAACTCAGTCTAAACTTCTGGTATGTAGAAAGCAACATGTAAATGTAGAAAACAACATGTGCTCAGTAAATAAAATGCGTGTTTTTTTACCACTGTGGCGGGGATGCGAAAGGGTGCGACAAACTTTTTGCGTATCGTCCAAATTGGTGAAACAGGATTTGACGTCGGCAGAGCAAAACGCAGACGCAAATTCCATAGCGTTGTTATTTTTTTCACGGCGATGGTGGAGACGGGATTTCTTCTTTCCATAGATTATTTTCGTAAAATCCGTTCCTTTACAAAACCTACGAAACAAGCACAATGAATTGCCTGTTTTCGATCCTGACCGGTACCGTAACCCTATTTCCCGGAGGGCTAGACAGTATAGCCGATTCCCGGCAGGGAGGGACGAATACGCCCCCCTCCCCCTCCCACTGAGATCTCGAGAACTACACATCCGATTCCATTGCAACAAACTGCAATCGATTTGCCATGATGTAAACTACATTTTTATAGGAAAAGAAGTTTTCAAGATCTTGAAAGGGATGCATACGGGGGGGGAGGGGTTCAACTTTCCCCCGCCGGGAATAGGGTTAAAGATCAGAAGATCGAGGACCTCGAAACAGATGAGGAATACCAGAGAGCCAGGGACGTGAAACGGCCCAAAGTAAAACTTTTGAAGTCTGAAAGCAAGGGGTATAGGCCTTTTTAGGCCACAGCAGTCAGCGAATAGAAGGACGATGACGGACCAAAGCGGACAGCTGGTCTGGGAAACTCCACGTGCACTTCAGCAGACAGTATGGTGGCAGACAGCCCTTCTTTTTGGGTATACAGACAGAAATGAGAATCGTCAAGTGCAGCTGCATGCAGTTGAAAAGAGATTAAAACGGCCGGGAATTAAGACTTTTGCGAGAGATCTAAAACAAAAAAAACGGATAGGACTGCGGAAGGACCAGAGAATTCGGCCCAAAAGTATCTGAATGCACCGAAGACGCCAAACGCTGTTCCAAGAAGCTTCTAAGTGGGATCATTGCGCACTTCCAAGAAGTTTCTAAAATACCACCATCACCATCTAAAATATCACCCTCAAAAGATGCTAAGCCCAGAAAAACCATTTGGTCTGGCGATAAACCAGAACACGAGGTCAGAAGGTACTGTCTGGTATTCCTGCATGCCGTTGGGGAAGATCCTCTAGGTAAACTTTTGAAAAAAACTTGTCAGGTGGTAATTTTGGGAAAAAACAACCATTCTGCCGGCAAAATATGCTTAGAACGGGCTGCTAGACGCCGAATGCCCAAATGAACACATAGCCTAACTGACAGGCTGCAAGTCAGTGAGCAGTCTAAAAAACCAGTCTAGAGCACTATGCGGAAACGAACATTGCCGTGCAGCGAGAAATTTTAAGAAGCGTTTTAACGGGCGCTAAGTTCGGTGTGTCAAACACCGTGGTGTCGTCACAGGCATCTGCAGTTCTTAACATCTCAGACTTTGGGAACGTCCACATCGTCCAGAAGTAACGGACACGATAACAAGAGGTTCAGCGTGGGTCTGAAAGTCGTCGAGCTCTGCTTTGCTACGGCCACGGCCCGCTGTTTTGCTGTAGTTTTATCTACGGGTGTCGGGTCTTGCCTTAATGTTTGTGTGCGCGCTTCCTTCACACATCTGTGAAGCGGATACATCAAAGACAATGCATAATCTGTCGACAAAAACGGCTATAAATTTATTCATCTGCACTGAGCCGTTCACATGAATCGTTTTTGAGCAAGCAAAGGTAAAGCCAATGAATAGATGTTTCATTTAATTAACCATTTCCTTTCCGAATGTCGTGTCAAATTTACGTGTGTGAGAATCGAAATACCCTAGGGCCAAATCGTTTCCCAGATACTTTAACATGGCTTGCAGCCGCCAAACGTATATCCCAAATGCAAGTGTTAATGCATAGCAGATGCTTCGGCATGCGGTAATATGCAATACCGCACAGGGCCGACAAAACAACTTTGCAGCATCTTGGTCGCTGTTGAATTTCTACCCTCGACATCCGGCCTGGGGCAGAAATCGCAACAGCGACCTCGGTCTTGGAAAATTACTTTATCGGCCCCGCAAGGTATTGTATGATTCCAAGGCCTCGTCGCAACTGCATCGTTCAAGTGTGTCAGTTACCGTCAGTTATCCTAACTGTCGAGCGTACCCGATGTTTCAGTGGTTTCCGGAAGCGAAACAGTATTTCGGTGTATCCAAAAAAAGCGTGAAAATACTTTGCATTTTCAAGGAAACATCAAACTTACGCCTCAGCTGCATCACGTTGGCGAAAAGCTGAAAAATCGATGACATACGGAGCCTTATTTCTTCTTATAAATGGTCGACGTTAGGCCCAGCTGCCGTCGGCGTTATCTCAGCCATTTTACTCCATCACCAAGACGGCTTGCCGCTTAAACTTGGTTAAGGTTCGTAGAATACGCCAGGCAGCAATGAATTATGCCCTTAATTATTCGGATGGTCTCTGTCAACTGTCGGAAATGCTCGAACTTTAACACAGGTCTAAACTTTTGGTCGACTGTGCGACTTTCTTCCAGTGCTTGCTTTAAGCCTTCCTGGACCGGCCTTCGGAGCCAGCTTCGCCGGGCCAGTGGTGCATGAAAACCACTCTAACAGATCACGAAACTAAAGCTATCTGAGAAAAAATCAAATGTCGTTAGAAAGCCCCATTAAGAATAAACGGAAGTACTGTATATATTGACACGGGGTCAAAATTAAGGCCTACAGTCATCATTCTGCGTGCAGTTAGATGGAGGCACTTCCGGACGTACTTTTCAAAGTGATATCTCTCACAAGTCTCCAACAGGATTAGCAGTAAAAATAAAGCTATGCGATGCAGCACATGTGACTTGTGGTCAAGGCAGGTCATTTGGAGCGAAGTTGAATACTGTCGGAAATATCGCGTTTTTGCGTTTTTAAGGCATGAGTCGCGCTTTTTTTTGCAATGCGCGTGAGGGCGTTTTGTCTCGAACACACCGCAACGGTGTATGGTACGCAAATCAAGTCTGCGTCCTTGAGCTCAAACAATGTCAACTTAGGATTAGGATGTGACACAACAACAATGTGAAAAGTGCGATGCCTTTACGCCGTGTGCTTTTAAGCAAGATGGCAGAAGATATCATAAAATAGATTCATTGTAAGTTCGCTTTACATGATATTCATGTCCCACAGCATTTATGATAGACGTTGGTTCAGCTCGGGGATTCGGACACGGCCTTGATGCATGCCTGGATGTGCGTTGGGAAGCTATTTTAACGACTGGAAGGATCTTCATTTTGCGTGCAAAGAAACAAGTACTTTGTGCAGCTGCTATTATCTATGGCCACGCAAGACGTGCACTATCAAAAAACAGTCAGGAGATTCCAAGAGGTCAAATTAGGTCCGCTTGGCCGTTGAAATAAGGTCACCCTTGGCAAATAAGGGTGTTACAAAAAATTGGTGGCTCCAAACCACATGTTACTACAGTTAAGCTTGTCGGAATGGTAAAGCTATCAATTACGTTGCGTTTGAATCCGGAGATTCAATGTCAGACATGGTCTGACCCAGGTCAAGGGTCACGCGATAAGATTAATCAGTCAAAACACATGAAAAGCATCAGTGCTTGCATTCGAAAATCAGAACTACCGGACCACTAAGCCCGCAGTCTCAATGACCCAAGTAAAAGAGCAGACATGACCTTGACATAAAGTCGCTGACCTTGGTATTTACGAGGAACTAGAACACAGATGCGAGCGTAACACATTGTCAACGAATGATGTTGTTTCGATATTATGAGTTTAATGTAAACTGATGCACGTTACAAAATGCTACACCATTTTCCTTTCTTTTTGGGCGTTATCTTCTTCCACCTGTTGTAGATCAGTCACTTGGTTACTTGGTTTGGTTTCTGTGGTTGTCATAGGTCTTCGAGTTTGAAACTGTACACAAGGTGAAAGCACATTCCCTATACTTCGTGTCTCTGCATCTGTCTTTTTCGGCTGTCCTGAAAACAGCCGAGGGCCTTTCGACAAGTTCAGGCAGCTAAGCTCCGACTTAAGCTCTCGATGAGTCCCATCAGGATGTGATGGACTTTGAAAGATTCTACGTCGTGTCCGTTCACAAAATTCGAGACTTTCCGATTTAGACTTGCGACGAAGTTTATTGTCTTGATTACGCAAGTAAAGTATAAGTTCTCGGCCACCGCAGGGGCTGTTATATGTTACATTCTGCAATCTAAATTTGAACTGTTTTTCGTTCATTTAGCTGTGTTGATTGTAGCTGAAATGAACATTCATTTCAGCTGCAATCGACACAGTTGTTTGCTGCGTAATCAGACCCATTTTCCCTCAATTTGAAGCATAAGTTGTCTTCGATATTTCATTAACCCGCTGTTGTGCGCGCTAAGGCAAGAAGACACAAACAGCAATGCCCAGTGTACAGCGATGCCGAATCCATGCGCGTTATATCCATGCATTTTTGACCGAGAGCAAATACGAATAATTTAGAAATGACATCCATGAATTGTAGAAGGTCGGGAATCTAAAACAGAAGCAAAGAAGTGCTGAGATACTTGCCAGATTTAAATGCCGGTTAATTTGCTTGCTATACATCCATATGTCAAAGGGAAATCAGTTTATTCTTAGGAAAGCCTTGGTAAGAGAGGAATAAGTTTTCTCTTTCTCCAACAACACCACAGCCATAGCAACATTAACCAGTGGAGCAAAAGATGTCACAGTACAGCAAGCCTGCAACGACCAAATTGGACGCCATGTAATTTGGAAAGTAAAAGCTGGCGACAAGCAGTATACATTGGGCGTGGTATACGGGCCAAAACAAGACCAGCTGCCTATCTTCCATGGGGATTAATAATTAGTTGCAAGCAATTAACAGCAGTATCTCCCACGTGTAGTCTAGGACGATTTCAACAATGCGTCAGACCCAAATCTGGACACGTCTGATTATAGGTGTCAAAACAATGACAGAGCCAGACGAAGATTACCGTCATTGACTGAACGTCGCAATTTAGTCGACATATACAGGCTTATATATATACATATATATATATATATATATGTATATATATATATATATATATATATATATATATATATATAATGCAAATACTGAGGAATTTACCTGGCGAACGAGCAATCGTATAGCGAATCCAGCACGTTTACGTAGATTATTTTCTTATGCACAGATCCATTACTGCACGCATCATCGAAGCAGACATTCGAGCAGGGTACAGAACGGACCACTCGTTAATCGCGCTAGAAATGCAACTTGACGAGCAAAAGAGAGGAAGGGACTGGTACATGTTTAATGCATGTTTTCTAGCCAGTGATAAGTATAAAGAAATGGTAACGCAAATTAAAAACGATAATGTTAACCAGCACGCAGCCCCAGTGTACCACAATGACCACACATAAAACGCGAAAAAATTAAAAGAAATGCAGTTTAGCATTGGCGATAGTCTGATGTGGAAAGGGTGGGTTTTGATGGTTGTGGCGGGACACACATTCAGTTCATGTTTCTTAATTCTTGACTCGAATCATGCAGTGGGGAAAATAAAGGTGAATGAAAACATTAGAAGCATGAAGATAACGGATAATGAATATAAGGTTTCAAGCTATGTCGGTGATCTGATGTGCTATGAGGTAAATTGCCTAAAATTGCCGTCTTTTTCTTCTAAATTTCCGCATATGCCTGTGGCATGTGACATAATTTGACATTTGCCCCCCCCCCCGAGGAAAATCCTGGCTACGTGCCTGGACCGAACACATTTCAAAGAAAATGGTGTACTTCGAACACCATTTCCGATTTTTTCTTTTACATTTGTTTGATTTTTTATTTGTTTGTTTATTTTATTTTAGTTTTTTGTTCATGAGATCGGTCTGCACGCACCGAATGTTTCATTTTCAGTTTGATTGAATTTAACTTTGTTTCCGCTCTAGACGTTGGAACGTTTTCCAACGTTCGGTTTTGCATTTGTCAGAAAGGACGTAATGATAACAGTGTTATATGACAAGAATATGTACGGAATAATGTGAAACGTTTACCTAGTACTTGATGACAACGGATCACGGAAAAGGTTTTCGATGAATGGAAATGGTGGAATGGTTTTCGTGCCCATGCTGTTTCCTTGTTAGCGCCATTTCGTGTACGTATGCTGTGTGGTTTTACCGATGTCGGACGTCTGGTGTGTGTGTGCGAGCTTTACCGTACTATGTTTCTAGTTTCTGTTTTGGTCTTCTTTGTCACTTTTAAACATGTGGTTGAGGGAAATATGTGTTTGATTCTCACGGCAAAATCTGTGGCAGTCGGTAAGAAAAACAGCCCAGGAAAGTGGCATATACTTCCCGGCCCGGCGAGTGTTCAAGTTCCAGTTTTTTTTCTTTCTCTTTTTTTCAATGCAGTTCCAGAATTTTCTGTTGTTTTTCTTTCAAGAGATTTAGTACTGGAAACGAGATGAGATCTTCTGTAAATGAAAGGTGCCCTTCTCATTCCTTGAAATTATGTAAAGTAAATGCTTGCTTCAGTGTAAGTCACACATACCAGTTCTTGCTGGTCTACGTTTCATTTGATCAGCAATGTTAATACCCAAGGCAAGATCCCAAAATTAATTAATACTTAGAGTTTGTTTAAATTCCTAGCAGCAGTGTAGCGGGAGCGTTAAAGCAAAACTCTAGCCGCCAGATTAGTCTCCGTCGCAAAGCCTTAAAATGCCGCGAATATATACGAAAATGTTCTGTATATCTATACAGTTTTGTTTTTGATACTCAGTTTCCAACTGCTTGCATGAAGAATTAATGTTACCACATATCTATGCAAAATGCCCCGTTAATATACGTACGTTTGGACCAAATACAAGGCAAATGCTGGGCAAGGGCGATCAGCTCCTGAGAGAAATCACCTTTAGGTTCTTCTGGAATTAACACGGTCAGAAGAAGATTATCGAAAGCAGTTGATTTAGGCAGACAAGCAACAACAGAGAAACTTCAGTTTCGAAAAAAACATCTGTTTCTGATGCATTTCTGGATTTAAATGTTGTCTAGCTCGTCGTTTTCAAGTACCATCAAGATACCTCGATTTTAGACATGGCGCACTGCGCACTTAAAAAAATTGTCCACGAAATAAATCGGAATTTAATATTCTCGCCGGATACCAGTCGTAATACAGACCTGGATGTATCTGTAATCTTTGTTATGAGTGTGTTTGCCAATGCGTTTGGTTAGTGAGCCTCATTTGAAACTTCTGCGCAATAAAAGTGTAACTTTTTGGTGCCCAACGCCATCTAGTTTTATCTCATCATCCCCGAACAAAAGACCAAGCCAAAGTCACATGAAGCAAGGCAATCAATCACAGCACGACCAACCTCAATCAGCGGCATTTAGCTTCATCTCCTGACTGCCAAACGGAAAACCAAACCGCTGTAACACGGATCAAATTTTAAAGCAACTCTTACAGATCCGAAAGCCGTACACAATTAAAGTTGATGAAAAAATGTGCAAAGCCGTACGTTCCTCTGCAACATACAGTCAAGAATGTTTGTTGTTTTTTCTTTGTTTCTGCATGATTAATACAAATATACGTCGCACACGATGCATTTCATTGATACTGTCCACAACGATTATGCTAGCTTGATTACGAAATAAGCGCCTTCAATAACTGCTTCTTACGTCGTCTGATCCTTGTAATGCATGTGTTAACTAGCAAATTGTTCGAATATTTAGTAATTTCTATTTACAGTGGCTCTCGGTCGCGTCGTCTCGATCACGCCGCCCAATGATTGGGATCTTGCTTTTGTGTTCCCAGTTTCGAATAGTTCATCCTAGAGTCTCCCAGTCAAAGAATCTTGGTTTCACCCTACCCACTGCGAGATAAAGTGCCACGTCAGAGCGTGCAGCGACAGCGTATCGTACATACCTAGAGCAGCCTCACCGAGCACAGAGCAGAACAAAAGCATGGAACGTCACGCCAGTTTTGCCGGTTCTCGTTTCCTGTGCCCTGTAAACGGAAATTATAATGCAGTGACGCGACAGACAGCGAATCAGAGCTAGCGTGGGAACCATTTAGCCAGTGTAGCAAAAGATGCGATGTGGCAACCATCGAGGAGCCCGGAAAAATGCGTCAGCAGAGTATGGGAATCTTACGTAAGGCTCTGTAATTCTGCTTGCTCTCTTCCCCTGAACGCAGAAGTCATGGGCTTTTGTGTTTATCGCATTTCAGCGGAAACGATCTGGAATTTGCTCAGTGACGTGCGCGCTGTTAACCCTGTGCACATATGGGGGTATGTACGGCTTCAGAAGCTCCCTCCGAGTTTTTGCTTGCCATTTTCAGGGTCTTTCAAACTTATTGACTTTACAAGGTTTCTGGCGAAACTCATGGACTTTTCACACATATTTCGTTTCATACATTTTCATACAATATCCGAAGCGAAATCAGGCCAAGTTTTTGGCAGGTATCTCGGGCCATTAAAAGAAAATGGCTGCCAAAAATACAACGTCTAAGACAGGACCTAAGGCCTTATATGAGGGTATAGGTACATAACTGAGCAAACATACCAAAATATTTTTGTTGATCTGAGGTCACTTCAGGTCAGGTTAAGGCCAGAAGTTCTCAACTGGTTTTATGTAAACATCTTTTATACTAATTTTCCAAACGCAAAACCGGGAAACGTTTGGCTCAGTATAGTGCTCTTTGCTCACATTTAAAGTTTCAGGTCGATATCAAGGCGGGTCACGGGGCTATGACCTAAGAAGCCCCTGCGCGTACCCTCTATCACGACGTTCATAAGTAGGATTTTTTAAATATAATCAATTTAAATGATTGGAAACGTTTTCATACACTATAAAATCAACTCAAGGCCATTCAGTGCGACTCTCAAGACTTTTGACGTCATTGCAGGTCAAAGGTCGTAGGGTGACTTGATGAACTTGGGAACTATGATAGTTCCCCCTTTTTCATGTCCCGGCAACGCCTACGCCAGATTATGTCAACATCCTAATAGAATTTGTAATAAGGTTTGCAATAATCCTAATAAGATTTGTACTTCTTTAATAATGACTACTTAAAGCTCAGACGCATTTCTAGCTTCTGTTTTAATTCATTTGTGAAAAAATATCTCATTTTCCAAGCCTTGTCAACGCTTATGAATTTCCTCAAAATTCCAAAGGTATGGAATAACGGGAAAATTTCCATTGATTAGCTCTCGATGCATGCCAGTTGCATGAAAATGGGTCCTTAAACAGGAGAGTTATATCAAGCCAAAATATGCCCCTATTTCTGACCTTTCTGCCCTTCTGTATTCACCACGTTCGCGATTTTCAAAGCCGCTTTTCGTAAAAACGTAGTTTAACCCTATTCCCGGCAGGGGGGCCGAATCCGCACCTCGGGTTTTTTGCTTGCTAATTCCAGGCTTTTTAACGCAGCTTCACGAAACTTGGTCACTTTTCCAAGCTATTCTTCTACGTGCCGTGACAAAATTTCAAAATTCTATTTTGCTCAGGGGCGGAGCCAGGTAACGTTTTTGGGAGGCACCTCATGCCGTTTTTGGCCATATTGAGGGTAAAAGGAAAATGGCTGCCAAAAAGAGAGTTTTTAAGATAGAACTTAAAACTTTATATGGATGTATTGGTAAATAGCTGGGCAATGTGTAGATGTAATTTTGTTTATCTGAGGTCATTTGACAAGGTCGGGTCTAGGTAAAAAGTCAACATATGTTTTTTCGCAATAATTTCGGCGCAGTTTTTTCAAATGCCAAACCCGGAATATACATGACGTAGAAGGGTGCTTTCTACTTGTGTATCAAGTTTCAGCTTGATATCAGGTTGGGTCACGGAGCTATGACCTAAAATGTCAGTGCGCGTACCCTATATCGCAATAGCCATAAAATGAAATTTTTGAAATAGAGTGAATTCAAATGATTGAAATGATTGAACGTTTACAGATAATATTAAATGCACACGAGATCATTCCAAGTGACTCCCAAGGTCACTGGAGGTCATTTAATGTCAAAGGTCACAAGTTGATCTGAGAAACGTGTGACCATGACAGTTCCCCTTTTTCATGTCCCTGGCACCGCCTATGCTAACATTATACAAACATTGTAATGCGATTTGTACTTCTTTAGTATAACATGACTAGCAGAAGCCAAAAAAGGGTGTTTTCCTCTTTTGTTCATTCAGTTGTTAGAAAACTAATCCTCCTTTTTTTGTGAGCGACCATGAATTTTCTCAAAATTTTAAATTTGTGGACCCATGGTAAAAGCCTTATCCATAATCTCTCGATTCATGCCAGTTTCATCGAAATCGGTCCATAAACAACGGAGTTATAAGAAGTCAAAAAGTACCCCCATTTTGACCTTTTTGCCGCCCCTGTATCCACAAATTTCGAAATTTTGAAAATTTATTTTTATAAAAATGTAGTTCACGTTACGGCAAATCGATTGCCGTTTGTTGCGATGAAATCGGACGAGTAGTTCTCGAGATCTCAGGGGGGGGCCGAATCCGCCCCCCCTGTCGGGAATCGACCATACCGTCTAGCCCTCCGGGAATAGGGTTAAGTCATGGCGAACCGACTGTAGTTTGTTGCGATGAAATCGGACGGGTAGTTCCCGAGATCTGGGGAGGGGGACGAAGAAGCCCCCATACGGGAATGCCCATTAGCGCTGTGGGTACGGGAATAAGGTTAATAAGGGCGTCGCGCCAGCCGCTAAACATGACCTGCTCTCAGAGCAGAGGATCAGGCAAAAGTATGGTGGCCGCACTCGAATAAGCGGTTGTCGACTGTGTGCAGAACAAGGTACGGGATCATGAATGTGTCGCAACTGTGGGCTCAGTGCTTGATGTAAACTGAAGTGGTATTTACGATACTGAAAGTTCGGCCTTTGTGAAGAATACTAGTGATACCAACATTTTTAGTTGCGAAATCGAGCGTCGTAGCATGTAGAAGGGGAGAACACCGGAACAATGAATGTACAGCAGGAAGATAACTGCAAATGGAAAGTGGAGGGCATTCGTGGAATGGTTTGGTTTTGCAGAAAATAATAATGGTTTTGTAAATATATATATTCATATATAAATATATATATAGATAAAAAATAATAATGGTTTTGAACCTCTTGTATTAGGCCATTAGGCTAAATACAAAACACATTTATTTTCAAGACCATAATCTACAACATGGTCATCTAATGGTAGATATGGAACATTCGTTAAGTAACACAAGCCTAAGTTTTGCCTCATTCTTCCAAAAAAACCTGTTTTTTGCCATAAACAGTTTACATGTACGTACATAACTTCTCAGCACTAAAAGATCTTTCGAAGTGGCTTAGTGCTGGCATGTTGAGATGTAAAAACTGTTTTATCTAACAAGAAGCAGCTTCTCCGGAAGAGCGAGGGCTGTGTATGTCATCGCCAAAAGTCTTATCAGTTCTTGCAAACCATTCTGTATTTGTTTAACACAGTACTATTTCATTCCCGTAATCCGTGGTGTTACATTCCAGTTCTAACTCTTTCCATCGTTTGTTAGCTGGGTTAACTGCAATAGATGCAGAATATCCAAAACATAATGGCGAGTTTAATGTGACACTCTGCCTTTGAAGTGAAGAATGCGGTTGTCAGTATAGAAAAGCGTAAGCTAGGTTCAAAACGCGACGAACACGACGCACCAAGCCGCGACGTGGCAGAAACCGCTGAAGGAAATGTGATGGTGTTCGATCCATTTTTTTCTTGAGTAGGCAAACCGATTTATCGTAAACATGCTTGATTGCTTTGGTTACTTCTACCATAACAAACTGTTTGCCTTTCAACGGCCTAAACTAATGCCCTGATAGATATTCCTGATATTTTAGTTTGGCTTTGTGTTGTCGAAAACTTGAGGCTTACGAGGACTCAGAATATTCTTCCTAGGCAAGGGCAAGAAAATTTTTGCTAACACATGTTCACACATGCCAAGTTCCACAAATCTGAAAATGGCTTCCTAAATGAGCTGGTTAGGTTTTTCCGCGTCATTCTGAGCAGTGGTAAGAACTACGAAACGCACCACGACTAGACACTAGAGTTTCCTTAAAAATATGCAACGCCTTAAGCGAGGCCTGAACAAAATTGGTGAAATGGCAGCAACCAACTTCCGGCCTGCAGCAGTCGACGACGGATAAAAAAAAACCACCTCGTTTTCGGCGGACCGGGAAGCAAAAAGACGAACGCGATTCCGCGAACGAGGACCGGGACGAAAGCCGGTTTATTTTCTGCCTTTTCGGGGAAGGCTGAAAGGACCGCATACGAATGCAGAAACGGGGAGCTGATTGGAACCTTTGAGTCGGTCAATGTGAAAGCACGCGCACTCTTGCACCTGGGGCTGGCTTAGTCGCAGCGTTATGGCGATTTATGTTGCGGCATAGCTGTATCTAGTGGGCCACCTTTGGCGTGCGTGTGGGTGTGCGTGTGGGTGTGGTAACGGGTTTGGGCGTGGGGTACGGGTAGCTGTGCGTGTGCGTATGAGTTCGCGTGTATGTGTGTGTGTGTGTGTGTGTGCGATTGGGGACTTCGGGGCGCTGTGGTCATCCGTGGCCCACGCTACCTTTGGTGGCACCAGCGACAGCGTCTCTCAGAATATTGCTTTCCGTCGACAATACCACCATGGTGGAGGAGCAAATGCATTTATCTGCACCAACCGGAAACACACACGCACACACAAACGGAGCTGTCTGATCTCTGATCCGATGGTTTGATGCCTGACACACAGGTGCAGTGCTGCCACATGGGTAGTTTAAATGCATATACGGCTTCCAAAAATGATGTCCGCACATGGCATGGCATGTTCAGGCAGATTTTGATGAGGCAGCGATATTCTCGGAAAACATATTCCCCAAGGGTGGAAGAAAAATGAATTATCAAACAGCAACGCGGTTGCCGTCGCAACCTTTCCTACGTGAAGGCTTTACCCAGGTTTTTGCAGAAAGCCTGGCTAGGAGACACGCCGCATCCACTATGTAGATGAGCAATATGCGCAGAAAAGATGATCGTTTTTGTTTGTCTCTTTTAGACAGAACGTGTTAAAGTGGGTGACATTTGGATCAGAATGTACATTAAGGCGAGCTGATTGTGCGTACTCTAATCCCACGTCCCGCATATTCCCAGGTATGGAGTGATTTTTCCCACATAATAAACCAGATGGCGCTGGAGGATCTTACCCTTCGCCGGGCCGGGGAGGGTCGTGAGAACTCCGTCTCATTTCCGGTTTTCTGAGACCAGCCAAAAAAAAACACAAATAAAGATGGGCATCATTTTTGGCATCTTATGCCAATTTTTGAACTCAATGCCACCTAATGTCATGGACCTAGGTCATTTCGAATAAGACCATGTTTCCCCCAACCCCAAACCCCCCCAAAAAATTGGGCCGTGCAACTCCGAGACACACCCGCCCGCGACCGGCGGACCATTTTGGTCTCGGCCCAAACACAGGTGCGTGTTTTGTGATTCAAATGCAGGACTTATACCAGACTCCACTGTCCGACCTGTATCCAACAGGCCGTCGTGGTGGCGGTGGCACTATGCCTCAGGGGGATTTCCCGCTTGCTGACCAGCGTCGTCTCCCACAGCTCACCGCCACATGCGGACCGTAACGAACTACTTCCTGGTGAACTTGAGCGTGGCCAACCTGCTGATGTCGTGCCTCAATTGTTCCTTCAACTTCGTCTACATGGTCAACGCCGACTGGCCCTTCGGCGCCAGCTACTGCGTGGTCAGCAACTTCATGGCTAATCTTACCGTCGCGGCGAGCGTGTTAACGCTCATGGCCATCGCCCTTGAAAGGTGAGTCGGCGTGTGAAAGGTCATTTGAAAGGCGATACTTGCTGCTTGTTTAGTGATCGGAATCAGCACCGAAGGCAGTAGCCCTGTTCACAACGCACTGCCCGCATCTGGTCACCTAGGTAAACAGCAGACGCGATGCCAGGAATGCCGTAAGTAGACGTGGAGGAAGACAATAAAACACTTGATGTTTACAGCTGCGCATGGTAGATGGTTAGGTTATTGATAAATTTAGCTCCTCCCGCACAACTAGCATCGGCAACCTTTACATGCACTTTCTCAGCAAACTTCGTCTACTTCTGTTTTTGTGTCGTTCCCTGGCCACACTCGGCAACAGATCACTCAGACTAACTGGTCACGTAGTTCGCCGAAATATTCCTATCGATTACGATGAAAAATTTGCCAGCGTAGAGTCTTTCCTGGAACATTGCCGCTTGGCCAGGCAGGAACACTTAGTACAGATTATCATCGGCGGATGGGGGTGTCTTTGTTATGGCCTCCCCCAATCGTGATTAGGGGGCCAATGGCCTTTTGCCTCCCCCCTCAAAAGACGTGGGTTTTTCTATTCGATCAGAGTTAAAGGAACACCGAATCCAACCTATGGCCATCGTTTTCCACCCCCACCCCCCCTTACCGGTCGACGATCTATCATCCATACCGAGCCGTTGAAGTATACACTCTATAGCCATGGTCTTCCGTCTTCGTCTCCCCCCCCCCACCCCTCCAGGTCAACGACCCCGCTGACCTACCATCCAGACCCAGGGCACTTTGGTTTGCCCTCCCCCCAAACGGAGCCGCTGGATCCGCCCTTGGAAATTGTAGTGATTACCTGGCAATAATAATTTAGATAACATTTACTTACTTCCTTGTCAGACTGTGTACTTCCTTGTCGTTACAGTGTGTTTACGGCAGCCGAAACAGGTCGTAAATACGCGGTAACGAAAACGCCGCAGAAGGGCAAGAACAACTTTCAATCAGTGTTCATAAGGGCCAGCTGATTCCGAGGTGAAACTTCCTTCGCACGATGAAGCGACTCCTAAAGATGCTACGGTGGGCGCGATAAGGGACACGGAATTCTAGGACAAGGTCAGGTGGAGGCTATGATGGGTTCAGACTATTTGAATGTTGTTTTTGGCTAGTCCGGTCAATAGTATGCGTTCACCACGATCGCCAAACCTAAAAAATGCACCTCTGACATTCGTCACAAATCATTGTCGCCATCTAGAGTAGTTAAGATAATGTGTAATAGTTAGAATGTGGCAACCAAAAATCTTACGAGATTCGGCTGATACGTCTTCATAGACAGATCTTTCATACAGTTTGCTCTTGCGAAATCTTTTATTTTACAATCTAATTTGCTCCACGTTTCGAAACCATATTTCGGGAGAAACCAGTAGGACTTAGAAAACCGCCCAACTGTCTGCCTAGGAGGCCGACCTTGTTCGTTGTGAACAGGGTTAGTGTCGTGCATTGCAGGTCAATGAGGAAATAAGAGCACATATTGCGAGGTTTCGCTGCAAATCACAATTGAGTCCAGGCTCTATGGCACCGAGGTGGCGCTCGAACTTTTTTTACGCCAAAGAGATGACTCGTGCGCGCAAGTAATCAGTGCGCAAGTAACCCCGCTTACCGCCGAGTGTTGCCGTATCTCGCCATTGTACGACCCCCCCCCCCCCCGCTTTGGTTACATTCGTTTTACTTGTATGCGTGTCTCGCATTCTGATGGAAAAATCAGGGGCTTTTGTGCTCTGAAGTACTTTTTTGTTCTAGCAGTGACGGTTGATCAGGCATCACAACCATGTACGAGTAAATTCTGTCCTGGGACGATTGGACATTTGTGTATGAAAGATGCTCCTTCATGGCAATGAGTATACTTCAGAATGGAATAGTGATCAGCTAACACTGAACAGAAAAGCGATGAGTAACCAAACGGAGTGCGAACTTTCAGGGGCTCGCATTACATCTGACCTCGAATGATCCTGCCATACCATTGAACGCGTGAAGCGTTCAGCATGAAGTCCTCGAAGGGACTTTATGCTAAAGCAGCTGAAGCGATTTTGTGCAGCGAGGAGCGAGTCGTACGCTGGCCGTGGTATCCAGGGGTCCTGGAATATCTTGCTCTTGTGTGCTGCGCTTCGCTTCCTCAAAATCGCTCCTGTGACGTGCGGCATATACAGAGGCAAGTGGCTAGGTTACCATTGCCTAGCCACTTGCCTCTCACAAGATTACCATTGCTAATTATTACCGAGACTCTTAGGCAGTGGAAACTTTCCAGTTCGCCTCTGTTCCTGCGCGTCGTCGGCAAGGTTTCGACTGTTTCGCCATGACGGCGGGCATGGAAAGCATAGGTGAAATACTGCCCCCTCCTGTAGTGGCTTCAGCCAGGGCCGTGTGTTCTGATTCGATGATGGACAGAATAGTCCGTTTCGCGGGACTTGAGCATTACAAGACATCTCAGATGTCTGAAATGACCACGTTTTGAAATTTTGTGACATGGCTACGCTTGTGTCCTTACCTCGTTACTTTTTGTGGTTCTTTTACTCCGCATCATAATACATGTCCCATTTTCATTGCATTTTAGCCTCCAGTTTAGGTAAAATAGCCCGCTAGAAGCCCCACCTCCTGCTTTTATAAATGAGGAATTATTTTTGTATCCATCGTACATCCTAAGGGCCTTCCACTGTGCAGGTGGCTTCTCTGGATCCAGCGTCAACAATGGTGATGGGTTTAAAACAATCTCAGGCACTCCAAGTTGAGTCATATCGAGCAGAGTGTAACTGGATGCATGTTAGCCAAACCAGCCATTGGACGTAAAGCGTTTAATGAAGATGTGCAAAGCCCTCTTAAAAGCCCTCATGTCGTGGTGCGTTTTATCATCTACGGTATAACGCATTCCGTCCTGAAGGTCGCACTGTTCGGGGAAACATATCGGAGACTCTGCCGACTACCATGCACCATCAGCTGTGTTTTCGACCTTCGGGGAGAAGGCTCCGCACCATTCGTCCAAAACGGGTAGGAAACGCTCCACACGGTTATGGAAACGCTCCAAACGAATAGGAAACGCTCCAAAACGGGTAGGAAACGCTCCAAACGGTTAGGAAACGCTCCAAACGGTTAGGAAACGCTCCAAAACGGTTAGGAAACGTTCCAAACGGATAGGAAACGCTCCAAACGGGCCGCCAGGGCGCCAGTGTCGTCTTCCCTGCAGAACACCGTGGTCTGTGTGTCATCGGCGTACTGGGCGTCAAGAGCCTCGGGCGCGGCGTAGTTAAGATCATTAGGTGACACGCTGAACAGCAGAGGCCCTAGTCTTGAAAAACTCCCGTTCCGTTCGCCATCGGTTTCAAAAGCGTTACGCATCTGCACGCGTTAGAGATGGGGATGTTTTGCGTGTGACTGGAGAGGTGCGAGCAGCACCATTCAACGTCAGCTCAATGAAGCCGCGATTTCGCAAGGACCTTGATCCGTCAGTCACATCGAAACATTTACCTAGAGCAATCAAACAAGAAAGAGGGATTCCGCCTCTATCAGTGGCTGGGAGATGTGGTCCGTGACGCGAATCGGCACGATTTCTGTCGAGGGGTGAGGTCTAAAGCCGTGCTGAGCAGGAGATAAGAAACTGGTCGTTGAGAAGCAATCACAGAGCTGACGCCGAGCAGCGCGCGCGGTGATTTTGGCTGCGGCCGGGACAAAGGAGATTGGTCTGAAGCGGGAGGGATTCGAGGACGTGCCAGATTTGTGGACTGGACGGACATTGGAATAGTTTCTGGGTGTCGGGGAAGTCGTTATTGGCCAAGCAAGTGTTCACAATGTTTAGCAGTGGTGCCCCGACCGCATCGAAGCAGAGCTGGAACACCGCTGCAGAAGCCATCGCAAGCAGGAGTGGCACTCCGTAACTTACGTTGCGCACCGTTTCAAAGAGTATGGCAAACACAGTAGAAGTACAAGAGCCCACACGAGGGAGTCTACAAGTAAAATCTCCCGTAGCAGCATCCTGCTCATGAACTTAGTTAACAATACGCTGTCCTACGCCAACACTATTCATTAGCAGCGCCATGTGGGGATCACCGGACGGCCTATCTTGTCACCAGTGACTTCGCTTATGCTCTTGAACACGAAGCTCAGTCCCTGCCCCGCGATGCACCGGGAGATGTTATCGTTGTCGTCCCGGCGTATTGCGGATTTCACGGCGAAGTTTCAGCCGGGTCCCTGTCGGACTGTCTCACCGCGCGCTGCCGGTACGTCAGGTCACGCGTCTCGTCTGACCCACGGGGCGCGCTGAGATTTCTCGTTGCTACGCGTTTCATTGGCGGGGAGTGATCGAGAGAGGGGCGCTATGTGCCAAGAAAGCGTTGGTATTATCCAGCCGCTGGGCCCTCACGTTACACTGGCTGTCGGTCACACCGATGTAGATGAGCGAAAAACTCCGTTCGACTCGCCGTTTTAACCTTCGTCGGTCCGGAAGGAGGCCTCCTTCGGCTTTTTAGGTTAACCGCCCCCCAAAAAACGAAAAGGCGCAGAGATGCAACACTTGGGGTACTGTTCGACCTAAAGCTTTGCATTCCGTGGAGGTGATCATGCTGATGATTTCAGTATACAGACGCACCGACGGCGTGATCAGTGATGTGACTCGATGCTTCCCGTGAAAAAGTCAGTGCAAGCGACAAATAATGCAGATTAGCATTCTATGTTTCTTGGAATCGCTATACCATCCACCAACTCTCATTGGTCTAGAAATCCTCACACCACCGGTTTTCGTCCCTCGTTTGATTCCGTTACCGTCTCTCATTGGTTGACATCACGTCAATTTTGTACCTTCTGGCCCAGATCGTCTCGGTTCGCAGGGAGTATAAATAGCGTCCCGCTCGTCGTAACGGAGCCGCCTGTGATTTTGAAGGTATAGTGGAAAGGTCTCCGTATAGTGTGGGTGCCGATATAGACGTTCGGTGAATGACTAAGTGAATAAAAATTGGACTTAGAAGATTTTCCCTACGATTGACTCGCGAGAAAAGCTAGCACGAGCGAGGTCGTCACTAGTTCAGGTATCACGCAGGCAGTTAGAAACCTGCTACAGGATCAGAGACCGACATCGGCCGTTTGTGTTCCGAAACAACCAGACCGCTCTCTGAAAATTGCCAAATTGCCGAACACCGAAATAATAAGAAAGATCGGCCTTTAGTTAAAAGAAACGACGACGATGCGTCCCAGAAGAACTGACGACGATGCGTCCCACGGCAATTTCTCCATTCCCAAACGCCAATGAAGAGACTGCATCGCATTGTGGTTCGTAGGAAAACAGCCACAACTCGTTGGGGCAAATCTTTATTTGCTATTTTTTTTACTTTTGTACATTTTCATTTTCTATAATAAACACTTATTTGCCATAATGGTGATGGGTGCAGTGACTTAATGATGGACTCAGTGACTCGGTGATGGGTACAGTGACGCGGTGATGGATGCACTGACTTGGTGACAGAGCACAGTGGCTCAGAGATAGGTACAGTGACCCGGTGACGAGTACAGCGACTCGTTGATGGTAAAACAACTCGGTGACAAAGTGCAGAGACTCAGTGCCAGAGTACAGTGACTGCACTCGAGATAGGTACGGTTATTTAGTGAGGAGGTGCGGTAATTCGGTGACGTGGTACAGAAACACGTCATATATCCACCGGCTACCTCCAATGACTGAGGCCACGCCGTCGGCGCTTGCAACAGGCGGTAGAGGGGCTCTATCAGCCTGGTAGGCGGCAGATGACCATTATCAGCCTGCCAGGCTGCAGAAAGTCGTGACGTGCCTTGCAGATGTGCCGGCGCCAGACGGCGCGTTCCGTGTTTTTCAGTCCTGAGGAAGGCCTTGCTGCATCTTGGATGCCGGGATTACAGAGGGAATATGCGCGCCTCGCGTGTAGGAAGGCTTCCCGGAAAATGGGCGGCGGAGATGTCCGGCCCGTGGCGGGGATGCAATAGACGCGTGCGAAATGTTAGCAGATAAAACGAGCTGGGATGCATCTTCGTCCAGCACGGAAAGCAGCCCGTATTCTTGCGTAGTTTACTGGTGGACGATTTGGTGACTTTGAATTGCCCTGAATGATTTTTTTTGCAGATCTAGGCAGAGAGTAATTTTTGTCGGTAGCGTTAGGTCGGGGTCCAGACTAAGCCAGCTTTTTATGAGTACCCTGGCCGCATCATCCAAGCGTTCCCAAAAAAGGCGCCGAACTAGGCGGGTCTCCAAAGCCTCTATCGTGCGGTGCAATCTCAGGACGTGGTCGGCTCTGGGCGGCGATATCAGGTCAGGGACCCTCTGTGAGAGTCTCATCCGTCATATTATTTCTACAATGACTACGTGACCAAGCTCCGTGTCCATTAGACCACGCTCGAGTCTCAACCGCGTAACCATGGCAACAGACTGCATGTTTCGTGGTGTTAGCAGGCTCAGCGGAGGTTCCTTTCGGAGAACAAATGCGACGTGATGGGCTCGAAGAGACAGGCGGTGTACCTGATCCTGAAGCCAGAGTGGCTAGCCATTTAGGCAACCTAGGGCAAATGAAGTGCTTCACTGCAAGTGGTTTAGCCCTGTCCTCGAGACTCGTGTGGACCTGTAGGAGAGGGGAAGAGGACTCCGCATCTCGAGATTTCGAAATGTTGCGGCCCGATTTGCTTGTATGGCGGCGTAAACAGTGCACTCGGGTCTAAGCTACAGGTTGCCGTCTTCAGAATTGTGAAAATCTGCCAGAGGCGGAGTCAGACAGTCCACAATATAGGCAATGTCAGTGTCGAGATGCGTGCCACTTACCTCATGACTGAATGGAGACATTTGTGATCTTTTACCTTGAAATGGACACATCGACATTACCGGCCATGTATGTATATATATATATATATATATATATATATATATATATATATGTCGCGACGTCGTGAAATTAGAAAGCAGGTTGTTCGTAATGCTTGATTTAGTAAAAGCAACAGCGCATTTGGAATTTGGAGTTAATAAGCTTGATATGTACGTTCTGTTTTGTGTGTTAATGTTGTAGAAACTACATAAAAAATGGATTTTCAATGATCATAAAAGCCCGAGGCCCACTGGACTATCCTCATACAAGAAAAGGGTTCCCCGGGCGATTGATTGACGATTAACCTGACGATTGACCTGACGGCTGATCAATGATCCTTTCTTCCTAGCAATTATCACTTCAGGGATTTGAAGTCGGCCTCGGCTGGATGCGCGGCAGATGACGGTGGTGTTCTTGGCCATTATCGGCCGGGTCAGACGTTGATGGTGGGCCTGCTCGATGTGGGTCTTGGGGCAGTCGCTCTGCAGGTGCATGGTGATGCAACGGCTAAGTGTGGAATTCTTATGACCATTGAAGCCACTATTGGGCAGGAGTTCGCAGTCCCCTGACTTAAACTGAACAGTACTGGTATACGAGTCCCCTGACTGAACGGTACTGGTATACGAGATTCGTCTGTTTGAGGTCGCTGCAGTCTCGGCTCATGCTGCTTTGAAGGACCAGTGATGATGTTGTCGGGTTCGGATAGTAAATGTTGACTGTAAGATAGTCTGCTGGGTTTGTTGTGACGCAGGCCAGCCTCACGATTCCTTGTAGGACTTCTTCGTCTTTCTTGAATCCGAACGACATGATGTTTTTGTACCTGAACTTGAAAGTTGTTTCTTGACAAGGCCGGTCCAGGGCTGGATTAACTGGATTAGCCACTGAGCCCCAGGCTTTTCTGATCATTGAAGATGTGGCGGGGAGGACTGAGGACATGGTGAAGCTGTTCAAAATATTTGTCATAAAGCTAACCAACATTATTTCGCTCAAGCCTGTCTCAGGAAAAGCGCCTTTACGAATGTTGCATGTTCCGTTCATGAGGTCATTTTGAGTTTTGTAGCATTGTTGAAATCATTTCTCAAGATATCTCATGGAAGCTGAAACGTTGCCATGCCCCATAACCTTGGAACTTTTCACATTACCATGATACTGTTCATAAAACGTTGATATGTTAAATATAAGCCACATAAAAGTTATGACTTGTCATTGCGTGGTTGCTTTTGGCACATCACATATATATATATATATATATATATATATATATATATATATATATATATATATGCGTGTGTGTGTGTGTGTGAGAGAGAGAACTTAGGAAGAAGGTTGTTGGATAACTAGGTTTTGTCAAAAACAACAGTGAATTTAGCGTTGGTTATCTTTTTTGGGTGCGTTCAAGTTTTCTGATTATATCACATCAGTGAAGCGAAGATAATAATCCGAAAACTTGGACGCCCCAGAAATAGTATATATATATATATATATATATATATATATATATATATATATATAGTAGTTTTTTGTTTGCCGAATTTGAAAGAATCGGAAAAATTCCGAAAAAGGCGATATGGCCTAAGCCACGCTCCCGACTGCGCAGTTTCGACCGGTGCAATCGGCTTGTCTGCAGACCCCCTGAGAGCCGAGCATTATGTACCTAAGAATTCAAACCGCGTATTAATATAGGTGATATACGAGGTCTGTCCGAAAAGTAACGAGACTGGCTTTATAAGAACTTTATTAGAAAAAATAATAAAGTCAAAGTCAAATTCCTTCAAAGTAATCCCCTTCCAGTCTAACACACTTGTGCATTCGCCTTTTCCAGGATTCAGTACACTCATGGAAGGCATCTTCTGGGATCCTTCTGAGCTCCGTCGTCGCGGCCGTTTTGATGGAATCAGTATCAGGAAAATGGGTCCCCTTCGGAACAGATTTGGTCTTGGGGAAGAGGAAAAAGTCACAGGGGGCCAGGTCGGGGGAATATGTAGGTTGTTCCAAAATTGCAATGTTCCTTTCTGCCAAAAACTGGCAGAAAGGAAAAAAAACAGAAACTTTCTGTCCTCACATTCCTCTCGCCCTTCTCGGAACCGTTTGTGCCATTCAAAAACACGAGTTCTTAACATTGTTTCTTCTTTGTAAACTTGCTGTAGCAACGCAAAAGATTCGGAAAGTGTCTTGCCAAACTTGACTAAAAATTTCAAATTAATTCTTTGCTCCATACTCATGTTTACAGGGAGTTCTTACTGACACTTCCAATGCTAAAAAATGAAAAATCCGGCGCTTTCAAGCAGTACGACGAAACTTAAGAAACACAACGCAAACCAAAAGAGGTCCTTCAATCAGAATGCGCGTCAAATGAACACTTCTCACCGTGCTACAGCGCCGACGTTTGGGGCAATGCTGTGATGCAAGAAATTTATCAAAATTCTCTTAAGTAAGCAAGCAGTAGTCGCAGTCTCGTTACTTTTCGGACAGACCTCGTATATATATATATATATATGTACCGTTTCTAGGGCATTCAAGTTTATTATGTATATATATATATATATATATATATATATATATATATATATATATATATATAGCATGTGCCAATTAAGTTTCTTGTTAATGAGAGTATTTTGTGTTGTGCAGTATATGTTACGGAGATATTTCATGTGGCTGAATGGTGTGCTTTTGTTTCCTGAAGGTGTCTGTAGTCGCACGATACATTTTACGACACAAAAAATGAAAATCAGTGGCAGGTCTGGAACCAGATAACACAGTTCTCTACCATGATAGCAGCTCAACAGATTATGCTGATGAACGCACTTACAGCATTTTTAAGCATCCTCGTTCTAACACTTTTGAACAAGTGTAATGTTTCATCAGATCTTTAAACTCTGTGGGAGGTGGCATTAATAAAATTGGCACCACAGTACTTTTAGAAACATTCAGACATGTCTACACCAGTTGATTATTTCTTCAGTTTATGCCTTCGTAATGCTACGTTCTTAAAACAGCTTACAGATGCAACTTTTGGACCCAGCTGAAAGTCTAGTGAAAAAATCGGTTTACAAATTATCGTCCAATTTGTCTTCTTTAATGGTTCCTAAACATTCTTCACAAAAGTCGCATTCATATCTGTCGGCATATCTTGAAAACACGTTTCATTCTCTTCGACTTGATTTTAGGAAAAGCACAGTACTTGCCTACCACTTGTTCACCTGTATGGCCACACTTCTAAATCACTTCGAAACAGACTTATGCTCGATTCCAACGGAATCAGAGCCGAATCCGGATTCGCTTCCTTTTGGGCTGGAATTGGATTGGGAATCGATTCAATTGGAAGTTATGTTGGATCGGATTCAGAATTCACAATAATATTATACAAATATATATATATATATATATATATGATTTATATCTTCTATAACCACGATCAGGAAATGCGCCCTAGCGTTATGGGTAAGGGAATAAGATTAAGGTTACCTTGAGGCTAAAAAGTTGGAATAAGAGGCAAAGTAAGTACGTGGAGTACCGCATGATAGATGACCAAAAAGTGTTCGTTTTCCCACGTTTGTCATCGTGGAGGTGCAACTGACATTTTTCGTGATAGTTCTGCATATGTGAAAAGTTATTGCGGATTGTCAGCATTGTTTTAAGCCCTGTTTTGTCAAAATTAGTTCAGTAGATCAGCAGATCTCTGGGGGATTGACCCCTCCCTGGATTGGAAGTTGAACTGATTTGGATAGGCTTAGGGATTGGAACATTCGGATGGGTGCATCCAAATATTCGGATCACATATTGAAATATTCAGAAGCCTGTGCCATTTCGTCCAAAAAGATACGATCGGAAGAAGCTGTAAAGATCAGACTGATTTTTAACTGTAGGGACAAGTGACAGAACTTTAAAGCTGAGGCCGGCGCCGAGCACCGGGCAGACGGTGGTCGGGTGCTGCCGAGAAAAGGGAGCGGCATGACGTCAGCGGCAGAGGGCACTCTGACTGACACTTAACCCAGCCTTGAAATTCGTGGCATGGTGTTCCTCGCCATTGCATCCGTAGACAACATTAGACCAAGGACTAAGTTTCATCTGGCCTTCGGTATTGCTCTCAATCACTTGGTAAAACGTATATTCTGCATCGGCAGAAAACGTAATTTTTGTGAACGGTGTATGTACGCGTTTTTTCCTTTTGTTCAAAGCCAGCATTTAAACGTGATTAGGGACGTGTTTAGCACTGCGTATAAAAAATAACCGCAACTTGGCAACGAAAATTTCGAATTCTTATCACCAGGAGAGCATATAAGGGACTGCCAATGCCGAAATTTCTCGTTTCGACTTTGAACTAGTATCCCCCGCACGACCATCGGTCCGTCCCGAACATCAGCGACTGGGGGGGGGGGCAGTTGACCACCCCCTCCTCTAACTCACGAACGGTTGGTCGCACGATAAAAATAAGCACACCGTTGGAAAGCCTGTGACGAGTAGAGCTCGCAACTGGTCTTGTTTTTAGTTTTAGATAATATGCAAGCAATTTACGCCCTATATATATGTTTTCTTATAGCCGACTGCATGAGACCGAGAAATGACCTCAATCTCAAGGACTGTGACTAAAAACGGTTAGGTAAAGGCACCAGCGCACAAGTAAAGGTCTGCGGATGCCGATACACGTCTAATTTCCCAGATTTGTTCAATATATACGCCGAAACGTTGAGTTAAGGACACGGCATTTCTCGCGGCAGCTGCTAGGCGTGTGCTGATGCCGTATGCGCTAACAAATTGACGGGAATTAATTTTAGCGTTCCTTTTTTTTCGCGAAAAAAAACGATCTATGTATATCTTATTGATCTTAGAGGTTCCTGTGATGGTTTTTCATACTTAAATTTTGGAAAAATTCATTACTTACCAATCTACAAAATTGGCGGAGCTTTATTCGCGAGAGCCTGTTTATTTCCAAATTATACAATTTTTCAAACTTTTTGAGGTTCCTGGTATTACTTACGTCTGTGCAAACCAGATCTGTCATTTTCTACCCATTCTGAGTAATTCATCGCCGATTTTGACCGTGGTGCATTTTGGCTCACTACAGTTATTCGTGACCTGACCTCAGGTCAATGGCTGGAAGTCATTGATACTTTGCCCAATGACGGTAACTAGATGTCTGTTTCACTCCACACTAAAAATGTTATGAAATAATCCGTCAATTTCCGAAGAAACGGCGACATGTGTTAAAAATGGGCTTGACCTTAGGTTAATGACCCGGAAAATTCCGAAAAATCTGAGATAGCGGATTTGTTGCATCTATCACGTTTACTAAGCCCTGAAAGTATTATTGCGATATCTTGTTTTGCGAAAAAGTTAGAAGGCGCTGATCTTTTTTGGACATAGGTCTACTTGACATGACGTAGGTCAGGTCAGATAGACCTGACAAGTCTATTTGACCTGTCAGGTCTATTTTATTATATAACAGATCAGGCACCTGACCTGACCTGAGGTCGAAATTTTGACACGAGATGTAAAATTGATGAAGCAAAAGGTACACAAATTTTCGTGACTCTGTGTTTGTTCGTTTTCTCGCAATCCCAGAAAAACCTCGGGGGGGCAGTCAACTGTCCCCCCCAATCGGGGATGGGGTATATGCCTGTGATAATGCAAAATCAGCATATGTGCGAAAGCTTATTGCACGCACAATGCCAAGTAACGTATTGAGAGACCGGCTGTTTCCCAGTTTTCGTTTCGATACACTGGAATAAGAGACAACATAAACAGAGCCTAAGGTACTTTACGTCCAGCTTCACTCACCGAATGATACCGAACAGACGTGTCTGGCCTGTCGTTGCAAGACACGGAACAAATGCCACATTTTGCTTGAGGCTACTCATCTCCCCATGAGATTTGATGGGTAGATCCATGCCACATTGTGGAGGGCGCAGAGCGTATCTTGTTAGTGGTACTCTTAGCATTATCCTCATCCACAATGATGCACAGAAGCCGGTAGGCAAGGTTCTGATTAGCATTCCGCCTGGTTATATATAATTTGTTTCATATTTTTGTTCAGATTCTGCATCGAAATGCAAAAGAGTATTTGAATGCTTGGTTGACATTCGAATATTTGGCAAATATTTGGATGAAAAAGCGGCCAACGAAATATTCGCCGAATATTCCAATCTTGAACCAAGACCCGAACATTTGCCGCATCCGCATGTTCGACCGAATATTTGAATCATCCTAGTCCGAATCCTCAACGGTAATTTTAAGCGAAATCCGAGACGTAAAAATAGGGCTAAGCGGATGGTTTACCTGACAACAGTTTTTAAAAATGAGGAGAAAATATTTGTTTCGCTCGATGAAATGCCGCATCCTGAAGGACCGTTCCAAAATAAAAATTAATGTTCTTGTTGTATGCATGACTTAGCCGAGATTTTGTAGGCGCGATTCTGACTAATGGGCTTCGTGGATTGGTTGCCATAGGCAAGAGTTGTATGGTTTTTGTTAAACATTATTCATGTGGGAATATGTTTATTTCGATCCTTCTCAGGACGCATTTGATCTTCCCTGTAAAACGCCCCTTTTTGTAGAATGTAATTAGAGGAGAGGATTCCCGTCTATGGTGTGATGTATGCCTAATACAAACGCCCAGATGCACTCAGGGATCCAGTATGTCAGCATGAAAAACATAAGATGATCACAGAAGTCGTTCCGGTGGCAATCAGGCACAGGTTATTCAATGAAAACTAAAGTGAGCATTCAGGATCGGGGAGCGGCGTATGGTTTCATTGAAACTCTTTTCTCCTGTGTTCGGATTTGTTCGATGCTTTCCTAGGAACCCAGTAACTTCATACGTTATTCAGTGAGTCAGTACTGAGTAGTGCAAGTTTCATTTCTCTTTTCCGTAACTCGGATCATGATGCCTCGACGACCTTTGTGATTACGTAAGTCGCGAAGGCTGATCCCGTCACGGCAGATATTGCTGGCTGCATCTCACATTATCCAACGCTTCCACCTGAATAGCCGCCCAAGCCCCGGCGCGAAACCTCTTCCGGACCTCCTCTTCCCGGCCCGGGAAGAGCTCGCCTGGACCGTCAGACCCGCTCCTAGTCGGCCCACGTCGACGCCGACGACTCGCCGCCCGCGGAAGTTCGTCGCGCCGAGTAGCGGCGACAAGTTTCCGCGCGGTGAGAGCGGCCGTCCCGGCGGAGCTCCGATTCTGGTCCGCAGCGGGCGCCCCGTCGGCGGCAGCTGCCGGCCGGGCTGGATGCCCGCTGTCGCCGGGCCGAGTTTCGCGAACGATCTGCGGAGTCTTTTGGCGCGCCTCGGTCTCTTGGTGGCGGCTTTGACCGGTCGTGGTGAGAGGATTCTTCACTTGGCGGGCGTTGAGAGCCCGCTGTTTGACGCTGCGGGAGGGGGTGGGGAGGGGGTCATGGAGCGGGCGACAGAGCCATGGCAATTCCCACTTTGATAATAAATGTTTCGTTAAAGGCCTTTTTCTTGTTAGGTTGAAGTTATTTAAGAGAGAGTTTTTTTAAGAGAGAGTCGACGATTTTTTCTGCATGGAATGCTGACTACCAGTGTTCTTGAAACGAAGGTACCGGAGTATCCGGTAAGGTTACAAGGGTGGTTCGCTTACCCTTCCTGAGCCCTCATGTCCCGAACTTTACGTTATGCGCTGTCAGGTCACCCAATCTTAGTGTGTGTTCTGTGCCATCGCGTGACTTAACTCAGGTAGGAGAAGGAGGTTTCGCGCTAAAACGCACTGGAAGGGGGCCCTTTTGCACCCCCGTCGATCTCGGAAACGGAAAGAGCTAGAGACACGAAATTTGCTGGGTATGGTGGGGTCATAAAGACGTACATGATGTGCAGGTTTCTTAATCGTAGGTCAGTACGTTCAAGGCCAAATAATGTCCAAAATGTAAAATTCAGACACTTTCTCCGCCCGTAAAGGCCTTTCCGTACGGCTTCCCGGACGGAACAGGAAAATGGCGAGCATTACAGCGCTGGAACGTGGAATGCAGCAATTTCAATTAATGTAACGTCTTGAGTGGCAACTTCCGGTCGGTGCCATGACAGGTAATTGACCTATGGCGCAACAGTTTATCGTTGCAGGTCAGATTTCGAGACAGGGGATTCTGGTGCAGGTTCCGTGTAAATAAAAGCGCTAAACGGGTCATCCAGCGAACGGTCAGTGAACATCGGCAATATCGGTGCATTTGGTCACTTTCGACGATCATTGACCTCCGCAGAATCAGGTGTAGTCAGGCGAGGTCAGTGACCCTGGATGAAGTTTTTTAGTAAGTTCTAAGTGAAATGTTTACACTAAAGTCATTTCCATGCAATGAACCCAGTTACATGATTTCACTGTTGCACAACACACACAGGCACACATATATATATATATATATATATATATATATATATATATATATATATATATATATTTACAATATATATATATAGCGCATCAGTATTTAGTTCACCTTTTCGTTTCAATGAAATCTCCCACGTTTCTCTGACAAATCCGACTGAAAAGGGGTCTGAAAACATTGCCGTACATGTATTTCTCGTCTAGTCGCAATATTGTGCAACAAATCAAGCATTATTTCGCGGCTCATACAAGAAATCCTCCTGATACATAACAGCACAGTAACACTCGCCAGTCTTCACCACTCACTCTGCCATCCTCCCTCTGGACAACAGCTGACCATTGACTCACTCGGCTCACTCATCTGTGTCCAGACGCTAGAGACTGACGCACGGGACGTCGCACGTGAAAGCCTTCGCGCTGGCCCTCGTTGTCTTTGCCAGGCTGCTCTTCTTCTTCTTCTACCCCCTTCACCTTGTGGAGACACGCCTCGCACCGCCCCCGCATGACTTGGGGACGACTCGGGCCCGGGTTCGACTCAGGCCAGAGTTTCTTTTTTGGCAGCTCCCGCTCCAGGACAACCTCCAGAGCTTCTAAGGTGTGCTTGTTGAGGATGCCCAACTCCAAGTACTTAGCCGCCCTCTTCTCCATCTCCGGTCAGCACAGGGCCAGCCCCAAGTCGCGCAGGAACAGGCGGTGACCGCCCCGGCGCATGTCCGCCTTGACTGTGTCCGGCGAGTTGGTGACGTATACGTAATAGGCGTTCAGCGCCGCCACGTTCACCAGGAAGAGGAACGCCGCAGCAGTCCACCTCCATGTCGGTATCCTGGTAGTGCAAGTCCCCAACATGGTGTCGCACAGGTCGACGCCGCCCTTGACTGTGTTGCAGTGCAGAATTGCTTCCGGCTTGCCGGTCTTCATATCTACCCGAGACCACGAGTGGAACAAGGGGGACCAGCACCACCTTCCCAGTCTTCGGGCAGAACGGCACGAGTTGCACTCTGTTCCTGTAGCGGGCCAGATTGGTTCCTGGCTCGGGCCCTGCGCTGTCTTCATTTAGGCCGGAAGCAGATGGCGATTGGCTTGGAGCGTGCTGACCACGGACAGGTCCAGCTGCCGCAGCTCTTCGATGACGTCCACAGCGGTGAAGTAGCGGTCCATGGCAATGTCCCGCCCCGAACTGGCCAGGTCCCGGACCAAGTACTTAACGAGGTCCAGCACCTTCGGGAACAAGCTGTCCTCAGGCGTCTCCTCTTCCTCGGCGGGTTTCCCTGCGTACGGTCACAGTTTCCAGAGGTACCTCTGGTTGACGGCCGCCGACCTGAAGAGCAGGCCGTACTTCCCCGGCTTGTTCGGCATGCAGACCTTGAAGTTACAGCGGCCCCTGAAGCGGAGGAGGGTCTCGTCGAGACAGACTTCATCGGATGGCGTCAGGTGGTGCCGCAGGTTTTCGTCAAACATGTTGAACAGCTCCAAAAATAACCAGAAGTTGTCTCCGTCGCGCCTGGCGCCCCGGGTAGCGACGTCGTCGAGCCGAAGGCAGCGCATCAGTTTGATGTATCTCCGATGACTCATGGCTGCCCGGAACGATGCCGGCGCGAACATGCCCAAGAACAGTTCTTTAGCAGTCGCGCCGGAACCCTGGCAGCCTCGGGGCAGCGAGAGGCCCACGAAGGCCAGCAGCTCCTGACGAGTCACGAGCTCAGAATCGCACAGCTGCGGTTTGTCCAGTTTTCGAGCTGGCCTGATACTTTATCTTCTCCTCCAGCAACTTCCCCTTCGTGTACTTGGTGGTCAGCTCCAGTACACGTCTTGCAGGAACAGTAGGAAGCATTCCAGCTCCGATGATGCAGTTCTTGCAGGATTGATGAGTCCTGGCTTCAGGCGCGTGACGTTCGGTCGTTGATGTCGGCCGCGCTGGGTCGGCGGCTCCAGCGACCATTCGGTCACGGTCTTGCTCTTCCGATCCTGTACTTGGTAGCACCCTGGGCCCTGTTCCACGTTTACGTACTGGCCGTCTTCCAGCAGTCGACGAGGATGACTCTGCGCCTTCGGCAGGTTCTGTGCTCTCGGCACGAGCCGGTCTGCCGGCACGTCCAGAGGTCGTGCGGCAGCGGACGTTGACGTCGAGGCGAACGCTGCGGCCACGGCCGTGTTGCTGCAGCTTCCTGGGCTTGTCTCCTCGTCTTCGCTCGAAATTTCTTCTCCTTTAACTGCAACGCATGTTGTGTCTTGCGCCTCACTTTCAGTCACAGGCTTCCTCTATATTGGAATCCAGAGATTCAAGAAGCCGCGCTGTCTGTACCGCACTCAGCCGACGGAAAGTACTAGACATATTTCAAATTTCTTCAGGCTTCCAGCTCTCTCTGGTCTGGCATCAGGCCAGCACTAGATGTCCGAAAAGCGATAAGGATAAATTTTACGTAGCCTAATTGTGCGCCTCAATCTATGACGTCATGCTGCAACTACACTGTGCATAAGTGAGTTCTTATTAGGTTCCTTGAATGCATATTTCATGTTTTTATGTTCAAAAATCGACATGTTGCAAAGCGAATCTGGATCAGGTCACAAGGTAGCTGACCTTGACCTTTGATGGCCTTGAGCTTTATGGACCGTGGTATATGGAAGCGCATCATTATCCGCAAACGTGTTTTAATTAGGGTTTTTGAATGCATATTTCTTACAAACCAACATGCTTCAAAGCAAATCTGGGTCATATTACAAGCTGGCTGGCCTTGACCATTGATGACTTTGACCTTCATTGCCCCAAGTATATATAAGGATATCAATGTGCGCAAACGTGTTTTTAGTAGGGTCTTTGGGTGTATATGTCATACAAACCGACATGTTGCAGAGCAAATCTGGATCAGATCACAAGCTGGTTGACCTTGAACCTCGACGAACTTGGCCCTTATTGACCCTGGCTTTGGTCTTGGTACATCCATCACCTATGCCCGAATGACGTCGCCTGATTGTGTTCAAATGGTAATCTTAGGCAGAACGCTGGTCCCTTCACAATGTTCCTATTTGTCAGCGACAACCGTTATCTTGGTTATGTTTCCTTGACTTGAAATGCTTAAAACTTGGAAAAAATTTCGGCCGATTTTCGATTTTGTTGCATCAATCGACGAGTTACTCAACTGCTATAAATGCAACAAGGTAGCAGCAACCAGCTCCGATCTGTTCTCGAGGTTCTCAAGAAAAAACAAGTGGGAGGGCACAAAAAGACTTCCAGTGCGCGTGTTAAAACATCCTGCGGGTCTCTTTATTTCAGTGAGAAATCTGCTATGTCCATGACCTTTCAGGTAGGGATGCACCGGATATCCGGTCCGGCGGGATATCCGGCCGGATATTAGGGATTATCCGGCATCCGGTATCCGGCCGGATATTTTTGTGATCCGGCCGTATATTGCCGGATACTTAACCTCCCGGTGTATGATCAAGTCGTTGCTCTAATGTTTGCGTCCAAAACCGTTTCAGGAGAAACGTGGCTTGTTGTATTAGATTGTCGATGTACTTGGCAGTTGCAGATCGATCTGGAGACCTTGGAACCAATACTTTTCTGTACTGGTCCGGGAGGGTTCGGAAATATTTTGCAAGAATGGGACTTAAGTTCAGAGCTGTGAAACAATAGCCAGTATGCGGTCAGCATCCCATCTTATGATTTATATCTTCCTTTTTCCAAATATTTCCTATCTCTCTCAAATTCTCTGACACACTGCATTAAGAGAAAATATAACGTGTGGGCACAGGGAAGTGAGACAGTATTTAATGTCATACCGTAAGACCATTTATTACTGTATGGACATTAAACTTTGCAGAAATGTAGTCATAGACGCTGCAGTGAGTTCCTGCCTAATGGGTCACCTCCATCTCCTCTCATCTGTCGGCAACACGCAAGCGCCTGGGCAAGCGCACCAGCATTTGACGCGGTACCTATGGGTCCAGAACAGCGATCACCTGGTTCATCCGGCGCTTTAGGGCAACTTTGGGTGTTGCGTACCAATTTCTCTGAAACATCCTCTGTTTAATGATGCCCCAAATGTCCTCAATAGGACACACAAAGGGCACATAGGGGGATTGCTGTCACGCACTCCATGGGCACTCTGGCCTCTTCCAGCAACTTGAGCGTTTTCTTCGCGTAATGAGCGCTGGCCAAGTTTGGCCAGATCAACATGTCCCTGTCGAAACAGTCCTCATCCAAACATGGGATGAGCACATCTCCTACGCACTTCTCACGGTACACGTTGCCATCAACATTACCCGTGCTCGGCATGATAACCGGACTTGTCACGCCCCTTGGAAAAATGGCGGGTCACACGAAAAAAGATTACGGGAAAACTTGCTCTCTTGCCTCAGCTGTACTTCTGCTGGACAGTCTCCACGCGCTCCAACAGAGTACCCAAGGTTTCCTGGCAAATGCCTCTCGTGATAGGTGAAGTAGCTTTCGTCGTCCATGGCGATGCCACATTCATTCCGATTTCATATGATCCGCGCGACAGTTTCCGGATGCGGGTCTTTTGAGCGACCTCTTGTTCTTGGGTGACCTGGAGTGACCTCTTGCTCTCTCGGTACCGAACCTTGTTTGCCACCAATATTTTTTGTCACGTACGCTCTAGAGATTCCAAATCTTCCAGCCAGAACACGTTATGACACCCGCTGTTTTTACAGCTCAAATGAGCTGCAGCTGTCTTTTAGCACGCGCACTGGAAGGGGGTCTCCTTGTGTCCCCCCACCCGTTTTTCTTAAAAATCTCGAGAACGAATAGAAGCTGGTTGCTGCTACTCTGTGACATTTATGGAAATTAAATAACTCGTCGAATGACGTAGAAAAATTGGAAATCGGCCGGAAATTTTTCACGTTTTAAGCATTTGAAGTCACACAGACATAACGAAAACGACGGATGTCGCTGACAAGTGGGAACTTTGTGAAGGAACTAGCGTTCTACTTAAGACTACCGTTTGAACACAGTTAAGCGATGTCATTCGGGCATAAGTGATGGACGTACCAAGACCACATACAGGGTCAATAAGGGTAAAGGGCATCAAAGGTCAAGGCCAAACAGCTTGTGACCTGATCCAGATTTGCTTTGCAACATGTAAGTTTGTATGACATATGCATTCAAAGCCCCAATAAAAACGCGTGTGCGCACACTGATACGCTTACATATACCAAGGTCCGTGAAGGTCAAGGTCGTTAAAGGTTAAGGCCAAATATCTTGCAACCTGTCCCAGATCTGTTCTGCGACATGTCGATTTGTACGAAATATGCGTTCAAAGACCCTAATAAAGACACGTGTGCGCACGTGGATACGCATACATATATACCAGAGTCGAAATCTGATCTGGAAAATATGAAAAAATGACGCCATAGGTCAATGGCCTTACATGACCTCGACCCAAAATCCCCAATCAAGACGCCAAATAAATGGAAGTTGTATTTTAAGTTTTAAAGGCCCAACAAACTCCCCGTTTCGTTCGAAAAGTTGTACGGAATGGCCTGTACGGACCGAGAAAGTGTCCAAAGTTGGCCTTTTTTACCCTATTTGACCTTGAAAATATCAACCTAGAGTCATGAAAATTGTACACAATGTAAATCGTTATAGCCCCACCCTGTCCATAGGATTTCATGTTTCTAGCTCTTTCTATTGCCAATATCGGAGGGGCACTTTAAGACCCCCCTTCCAGTGCGCGTTAGTGCGAAACCCCCTTCCACTGAGCGGGTTAATGCTCAATCTGGTTGTTTGGTGGTGATTGCCAACATGGAAAACATTAGCACGACTCTAGAGGGTTGCCAGCGTTCTGTTAACAGTCGCTCGTGGGTCCCAAAGGGTTCATAGTGCCTCCAGATAAATGATTTGGGCCGTTCCGGTTTCTCACCGGCAAGTCTCGCGACAATCTCTCTGTCACCTTGCTTTGATATTGCCTCCTGACTGTAAATAAATTGAAATTCCTCACACATTTCTGCACGATTTTAAGGCCAATAGTGGTTAACATGCATGAACCAAATGCCAGTGACAAAACCTGTAATGTTTAAAAAATATCTATAGTTAAAAAGTTTTCATTTCTTCATTTCTTAGTACCCACCCGTTACTTCGAGAGGCATACTTTAGTAATCGTGAAAAAGGCTTGTCAAGTCAAGTATTCTAGTTTTACGAGGGCGCTGTAATGGTATTCTGCGTATTCTGAAGCCTTTGCCTATGGGTACCCATGTCCCCCTTGCGGTTTTCCAAAAGTGGCGATTTGTCCCCCTAAATTTAAGGTATCAAATAGGAAGTTCCCACTGGAGACACTATTTCTCGCACTTAGAAATCCAAGAAAAGGACATTCTTCCGTAAGTTGTCATGCAACGCCAAAAAGTTATTTCTACCCCTCGCCCTATATGTTCTTGGTGGACTGCGGCCAGCTTGTCCCCCCCCCCCATTTCTGAATTGTGGCTACACCAATACCTTTGCCTGCAGTGGGAGATGGTGAGCTCCGCTATTATTGTTGTGTTCTTTGCTCATCTATCTATTGATTACAAGGAAACCTAAGGAAACCTCACAGTGAGTTTATGCACTAGGGGATGACTCACAAACTTTCGATATTTTCCACTATTTTTTCAGTTTCCCACATTTTTTTTCTTTGTTCAGTCTTTTCGGTTCCATTCTTTCGATAGAAATAGTAAATAACAACACGTAAGCATAATATCCGGTATCCGGCCGGATATCCGGCACCCCGATCCGGCATATCCGGTATCCGGCCGGATCACAAAAACCCCGATCCGGTGCATCCCTACTTTCAGGTGACCCACGTGCGTTCCTCCGTTCCGTGATCTTAAGATGTCCTGCTTTGCGTTACCTGACCTCGGCACGTACTCGGCATCATACTTGGCCTTAAAATGTGCTCCGCTAGGACCGTCCAATGTCAGAACATGACCTGTCACGTGACTCTTGTGCGCATGGCTGACATCGACAGGTACCTGGTGATTCTGCATCCGCTGCGGCGCCGATTTAGCAAGAGGGGAGCTGTGGCCGGAATTGTGGGCATCTGGGCCGCCAGCTCCCTCCTCTCGGTTCCGTGCGTGCTCTACTCGACAATCGTGACGCACACGTGAGTCACGCCCGTCACGGACGTCACGTGATGGGTACAGGCCAGGTGTAACCGCGCTTGCGGAGACATGTAGGACATTCAGGTGGACATTGTTCTACTTGTTGGAATATTGGCGGGGCATTAAGGAAAAGCAGTTTTTGTGAAGCAGAGTTTTGTAAGCACTCACATCACCACCATGCGCCTGACAAGGAATTAGGTAAGTCCAAAACAGAAAGATCGATTTTTTATTTTTGTTTCGTTGCCTGACGACGCCATTTTGCAGAAATATTGAACATTGATCGAAAACTAATGTTCTGACGTTGAGTGATTGAAACATGGTTTCTGTCCAGGCGGTGCAGTTGTTTTATTAAGCATCATCCGAGTGCTGTCACCAGGCATGAACAAAGCGGTGTGTAGGACCAGAACTTGTTCTGAACAGAGCTTATGGGACGAGCTGTGGCCACAACCGATTGCGCAATCCCAGATAACGTTTGATTTCGCGGTAAAAGTAAAGATTTCGCGGTAAACATGGCCTCAAGCATGAGGCAAGACCGCGTGGCAGTCAGCGTGGCCCACTATAGGCCAGTTGTTAGCTGGCCTTTGGCCCAAGTATCGAGCGCCGAGGCGACTCGAAGCTGTCTTGCAAGCAGGGCGTGACCAGCGCTGTTGCAGATGAACTACTGGTCATTCAGCCAACAAACAGCCAACAAACAACAGTCAGCAAACCGGCGTTTTTCGGTATTAAGCACGTCTTCTCGTTTCCAGGTACAGCAGCGGGGAGGAGAGGCATGGCTGCCTGCTGACTTGGCCGGACGGACAGCCGATGGTTTCGTTTGCCGACTATGTGTGAGTCTGCGTCCGGGTGTGGCAGTGACGGCATTAGAACTTCAACATCAAGCCGTGGGTCCCGGGTTCGAATCCGTCTTGGTGTGCCTGTTTTTCCTGCTCTTGCGATGACCGGATTCACTGAGTGATGATTGGTGCTTAAGCGCCTACCGACTATGTGGGCACAGGGTACTCCCGTTATCGAAACTCCAACAACGCTTGCCTGGAATGGTCGGTACGTTTCCGCGCAAGGCCACCGCACGCTGGTCCATTCGGCAGATCTTTTCGACTGGTACAGCCTCACCACTGCGATTCTTTCATCTGTCGGGGTTACTTGCGGCCGAAAAGTGGAAAAATGTGCCCCAAAGTACTCATTCGGCGATTCCATTCGGCACCCGTGAATGATGTCTGTCGATGAGTAATTCATTTGACCGGTTGGACTTCTCATCCCTTGGAAATAGGAGAACGCGATACCTCGCGCAATGTCCCCCATTTTGAAATCCGTGAGCTCTGGGATATTGCTTTACCGAATGCTAATGTATTCAATGATACCACCCTGGTACTCCGTCAAGTTAAGTTTAAGTGGAGATGTATATGACAAGCATGTTTTGCGCTGCTGCTCGCAACAGTGGTATCAGTTTATCCAAAGTCATACGACGTTGTTGTGACGGCGCCCAGACCCTACTGGCTTCTTGGACCGAAAGACTGAAGCAGACTGGTAATGCTCAGTGTAATAGAACATGCTATGGTCATCATTCTTAAGAAAAATAGGTGCACTATTTCACAGACTTGCACATGGAACTAACGCTCAACGGCATTCGTTATTTTGTCCGAACACTTGCAGTTCTTTGGTTTGAGAAACACCATGCCCGAAAAAGGGGAACCATGAGGGAAAATGCAGGGGACCATGAGAGCCATGCCCCTCCCCCCTACTTAGCCAAGCGATCCTGAACTAGATATATGGCGATTTCGCACAAATACAGAATAGCGATAATATATATGTTGCAAAAGCAGGCATTATACGTTTTCCGGCCCGTTAAATACGAGATCAGTTACATAGAATTGCTACTTCTTCCTATAAATTTCGTCATATGCCAGTGCCATGTGACAAAATTTGACCTTTGGCCCCCTGAGGAAAATCCTGGCTACATGCCTGATTTCATGCGCTTGCTTTGCTAGGATTATACCATATCGCCACCTTATCACGCCATTCGTACGTGGTTCATTGGTGACACATGTGATGGTGCGTTTCAGATATAACATGGTGTTCCTGGCAACCACATACATTTTGCCGATGTTGGCGATGGCTGTGTCATATAGTATAATTGGTAAGTGGCTAGCCCGACAACTTTTCTCTTGGTGGTCTTCCAGCTGTCATCCTCGCCTAAAATGGTATAAACAGAATAGAAACTCATTTGTTTTTAATGTCTGTACCGTTTTGGAATTCCGAGAGTTTTGCTGATGTCATTCAGAGTCGAAAATATAAATTAGGCTTTTGTTACTCGTGATACTCACCACGTGTTTCGCTCAGTCAATGGACCAGTCCATGGACGAAGCAGACAAAGTCGATAGGTCGTGTGAGACAGGTCAAGGTCGCGATAGGTCAGGGTCGTGTGAGAAGTCAAACATCTAAGACTCATTTTCCACAGGTCGAGAACTCTGGGGTAGCAGAAGCATCGGTATTCAAACCGAAAGACAGCTGGCCTCGGTAAAGTCAAAGCGAAAGGTACATTCAATCACGGTCATAAGACCGTTCTGGAACTTGGACCTTTGTCCGAGTGTCTTGGTTTGATGCAGATGGCAGGCGATTTGCGATTAGCGCTGTTGTTAACACCAATTTGTAATGGCTGGGGTGTGTATCGAGCACCAAAAAAACTGTAATTTCAACTGTTTGCTTACATATCGAAAGCATCCGTACATTTTTTGGTTTACTGGAAAAGTAAACGCTGCAGCCCTATGTCTGGCTCTGTTTTTCACTGTATGGAAGTACCTGCAGCCCATTTACCATGAACGACAACACTCTTTTCCGTCTTCATTTTGTGCTTTTCCTGCAAAACGCTGTCAGCAGGCTCCACTTTCTTGCCTGCTTTTCAGTTGGATGGCCTCTTTATCTACTTAGGGATGGCTTTAATGCTAGCTTTACTCACTTGTTTTTTTTTAGATTTGGCAGTTTTTGGCGAGGCATTCACGTTGAATACTAACAGAACCTATTACTTTTGTTAAATTTTGTTTTCTTGAAACATTGACGAGCATGATAGGCTGTTCGGCGGGACCACGACTGTGTTTCGAATCGCTCCTAAACGTATTGACAACTTAGATGGTTTACATGCTTGTTCGTCGTTGACGACCCTTCAGGTGATGTGTGGAGTGTTTGGTATGCTTGTGAGTGCTGCGTGCCTTGAATGCCTAAGTGGCTTCCGCGGCAACAAGAATTATAAATGACGGTTTTGGCGAGCCTGCAGACAATTCACCTCTGGCGGGCAGATTGTTAACAAGCCTTCCGACGAAATATCGCACGAGGATGTTAAGTTTTGTGGCGCTTTGTGGCGTTAAATAGAGGGGTCAGTGGCATTGTCCTTCGCTATCCATAATATCTCTTTAGGCTATAGCTCTGCTTCACCGTGGCCAGATGTCGATGGTGACCAAGAGTCTCAGGACTGACATCAGTGACCAGCGTCGGGGATCGTCTGTCCACAGATCGTCCGGATGTTCATTATCGTCGTGGCGACTTTTGCCGTGTGCTGGCTGCCCTACCAGGTGTACTTCGTGTACCTGTACCACGACAGCTCCCTGGCTAAAGCGCACTACGTTCAGGTACGAGCGCCGGTGGCGTTGCCGTGTGACGCGAATGAGGTCGTATCCAGGGGTGCCAGCGGTTCCCCGTCCTTTAACCCTATTCCCGGCAGGGGGGGGGGGGCTGAATCCGCCCCCCTCGGGTTTTTTGCTTGCCGATTCGAGGCTTTTTGACGCAGCTTTACGAAACTTGGTGACTTTTCCTAGCTATTCTTTCCACGCGCTGTGACAAAATTTTACAATTCTACATTGCTCAGCGGCGGAGCCAGACAACGTTTTTGGGAGGCACCTCATGCCATTTTTGCCCCTGTTAAGGGTAGAAGAAAAATGTCTGCCAAAAACAGAGTTTTTAAGATAGAACTTAAAACTTTATATGGATGTATAGCTAAATAGTTGGGCAATGTGCACACAAAATTTTGTTTGTCTGAGGTCACTTTACAAGGTCAGGTAAAGGTCAAAATTCAAAATTTGTTTTTTTGCAATAATTTCGGCGCCGTTTTTTCAAATGCCAAACCCGGAATATATATATCGTAGAAAGGTGCCCTCTACTTGTGTGCCAAGTTTCAGCTTGATGTCAGGTCGGGTCACGGAGCTATGACCTAAAATGTCCGTGCGCGTACCCTACATCGCAATAGCCATAAAATGAAATTTTTGGAATAGACTGAATTCGAATGATTGAAAACGTTTACAAAATAATATTAAATGCACATGAGATCATTCCAAGTGACCCCAAGGTCGCTGGAGGTCATTTAAGGTCAAAGGTCACAAGTTGATCTGAAGAACGTGTGACTATGGCAGTTCCCCCTTTTTCATGTCCCTGGCACCGCCTATGCTAACATTATACAAACATCGTAATGCGATTTTTACTTCTTTAGCATCGCATGACTAGCAGAAGCCCAAAAAGTGTTTTTACCTTTTTTGTTCATTCTGTTGTTAGAAAATTAATCGTCCTATTTTTGAAACCCTGTGAACGCCCATGAATTTTCTTAAAATTTCAGATTTGTGCACCCATGGTAAAAGCCCTATCCATAATCTCTCGATTCATGCCAGTTTCATTGAAATCGGTCGATAAACAACGGAGTTATAAGAAGTCCAAAAGTACCCCCCATTTTGACATTTTTGCCCCCCTGCATCCACAAATTTCGAAATTTTGAAAATTTCTTTTTATAAAAATGTAATTCACGTCATGGCGAATCCGATTGCCGTTTGTTGCGATGAAATCGGATGTGTAGTTCTCGAGATCTCAGGGAGGGCCGAATCCGCCCCCCCCCTGCCGGGAATCGACCATACCGTCTAGCCCTCCGGGAATAGGGTTAAAACGTATTTAATGTGGTTCTGCAGCGTCACACGATAACTTTTCATCATCAATAACGAGCGGCTGCATGCTCCAGATGTACTGTGGGCCCTGAGAACTGTGCGTTTGTGTATTAAATGAATGTCAGCGTATGACACTTTATGGCATGTTATTCGCAACTTCTCCCGGTTTTTCAGCATTTGTTCCTGGCGTTTTATTGGCTGGCTATGTCGTACGCTATGGTCAACCCACTCATATACTTCTGGATGAACAAAAGGTTAGTCGACTGGAATGCTTGAATTTTTCCCCTACGTAATCCAATAATAATACGTAATCCGTTTGTACTCAGTACAAATGTTTCGAACAGAATGTCAACGTCAGGAGATCTGTCTTCTAGCCAGATATCGATCTCAGTGTAACCCAGACATCTTTCGTTCTATATCAACAACGTTTTACATAGTGCCGTTTTCACAACGGCGAAGCTGTACATCACATCCGGGATACCCTGGATGCGATCCGATATAAACGCTCAAAATTTGCATTTTTTAAATGTTCGCATCTTAATACTGTCTGAATTTTTCACATTGAACTAATACCTGCAACATGTCTCATTTTTTCGTTTTCCTATAAACGTTTCCAAATGAAAGTGCACACCAAAGAGACATGCCTTTTGGCTTATATTGAGATTCTTTCAACGTTTTTCAATAAATCTAGCGTACAGTTCAGCATGGAATTCAGCTGTACAAAGGCGACCGTGAAAATATTCCAAAATGTTAATGTAAACACACTTTTTTAATGCTGTTGTATTCGGCACTACTCGGTGTCCCATCTTATCGGAGCGGTCACCGTAGGCGGGACCTTATGCGTGACGTCAGATAGGGACAAACATTCAGCAACAAGAAAAACACCAATCCTGTCGGTTGGCGGGCTGGAACTCTCGAGAGCTAGTCGCGCGAAACCTGGCGCCGTCCCGGTGATTCTCGATGTTTCTAGAATTCTAGAAAGCGGGGAGCCGAATGACCTCCAAATCGGTGCGATCTTAAGACTAGAATCCCCACTAGAAAGCCCGGAAACTGTCGATTTCTCCCAAACTGTAAGCCGAACTGGATCCCTGACGACCAGGCTGGTTTCTGATTTTGCAAACACCAGGCAGATTTAGGCAAGGTGTTTATTTCTGGTCAAGCGTGTCAAGAAGAGATTCGCTGAAATTTCCAGAACATTCCAGAGAAGAAATTTCCACATAAATCATGCTTCACAACATTCAAACAGTTTTATTGTTGCAACACTTTATCGCCAAGTGACGCCACATATCAGACGAGAGTTGCTGTGCCTCTGTGGCACCTGCAACTTTGAAGAGAGCGTGCACTTGAAGGCCACCTGTGCGTAGAATTGCGCAGCGCTATTTCGATCCGATGCATCAAAGCTTTTTTGATGACGCCATCCGTGTTGCGTTTGAATTGCAGCCCTTTAATAAAATGTTGAAATTGCACTTCTGGTGGCGTACTTCAATGGCAATTCCACCTGTGTGGTTGGAGTGAGGTCGCCAGAACAATGTGGCAGCACTACCCATAACGGCTCCTCGACAGGCATCCATTGACTTCGGCACTGTCTTCGGCGCTGGGCATGGTGGGGCAATCCGTAGCAAAAACTGCCCTTCTGGGACTACCACTGCTGGGAGAGAGATATAAAGGCCACCCATCCCTTTCCGATCAGTCCGTAAGACTGCAGGATGTGGATCGCGATGTTGCTGCTGGCGCCGGCGCTGTCTGCGAGTACGCCATTGTCAAGGAGTGGGGTACCTCTAAAACCGGTCCTGCATGATGGAGCTCTGAAAACGGCCGGCACGACGCTGGCCTGCAGCGTGGCTGCACGCGTTCTGGAAGACGGCACCTACACTATCCAGTCGCCCAACTACCCCGGCCAGTACCAGAAAATGGCAAATTGTTCCTACATTCTGAGTCCTAAGCCCGGGGGGTATTTTTGGAAGTCCTGCTCGGCGTTTGACCTAGAAAATAGTGATTCGTGCAAGAAGGACTTTTTCAACCGTGAATGGAGCCAAGTTCTGCGGGACGAAGCGTCCTCCTTCGAAGTATTACACTGATAAAACGAGCATATTTTTCCACTCCGATTTCGTGGAAGAAAGGACTGGATTCCTGTGCACCATTGAAGCTCGAGGTCCAGGCTGCGGGGTGGCCAACAGGGCGACGCGCGTGGTCGGCGGCGTGGAGACAGAAGTTAACGAGTACCCGTGGCAAGCAGGCCTTGTGGCACCGTCCTACAACGTGCCCTTCTGCGGCGGCACGCTCATCAGCGACCGCTACGTGCTGACGGCTGCGCACTGCACCAACGGAAGGAGCGCTTCCTCCGTGCTGGTGCTGCTCGGCGATCACCAGGTCGCCGTTGCCGACGGCGAGACGCGCCACGCCGTCGAGCGCATCGTCCAGCATCCTATGTACTCGAGGGATTCGCCGTACTCGCACGACGCCTCCCTGCTTCGGCTCACCAGCCCTGTGACGTTCAGCCGCCGCATAGCGCCCGCCTGCCTGCCGGCCGCCAAAAACTTCGTTGGGGTGTCGGCCGTGGCGTCTGGGTTCGGCCGAGTCGGCGCCGGCCAGCCGCAGCCCTCCGCGCTGCTTGAGGTCACGGTCACCGTGCGTGATCAGGCCGACTGCAGCAGAATATGGGCGTCGTATCGTAAAACTATCACCTCGGCCATGCTGTGCGCCGGCGGTCGGCCGGAGGGAGGCCAGTCGGTCTGTCACGGTGACAGTGGCGGCCCGCTGGTGACCCTGGAGGGCGGCAGGTTCTCCGTCATCGGCATCGTCAGCTGGGGCATGCCGTGCGCCCGCCCCGGCATCCCGGACGTGTACGTCAGAGTTTCAGAGATCCTGCCGTGGATTAAAAGCAACATCGCCCACGCCAACCAAGGACGAAACTGATCAGCACAACCAAACCAAAAACCGGTTTCTAGTAACGCAGTCTCGTTGACAAATTGTGGTGTGTCCGGGGGAACCAAATCATTGTTTCTTGCGTGCAGCCTTGTAAAGAAACGGCATTGCTATGGCGTCGAGATAGTTTATTTAAGGGAAGGGGGATGGTGCACAGCGTCAAGGACAGTCGACGTGTTTGTCGGCCGCTCGTTCGTTTTTGGAAGTGTGATGAAGAGACGTGCTGGCCCTCAGGCCGCGACAAGGAAGCACGCTTGTTCTGCTTACCGCTCTGTTACATTGAAACCGAAGAAAGCAGCTTGTGAGGTTTACTCACAATCCACCTCCCCTCCCACAAAAGAACGAAGATAGAAATAAAACATGAGACGCCCCTTCGCAAGGACACCCCCAGAAGATCCGGTGACCATAAGCCCGCTACCTGCAGGGCACTTCAGCCGCTCTCATGTTTTCCTGACATATAACGTTGTAACCGATCGGTGCAGTTTCCTTAAAATTTCCATCATCCCTAGATACGCCAGATGTCCATATCTTTTTATCAAAATGGAATGGCTGAGGTCATCAAAGATCGCGCGCAAAAGACGCTATAAAGACGGGATGTTTCGTGAGTTTGCCGTTTTTCGATTTTGTTTGATCCGCGTTGGTACACTGGTGGTGGGAGGTTGTCGACTGCATGCAGTATGAGTTATAAGGTCACAGAATACCATTATATATATATATATATATATATATATATATATATGTGTGTGTGTGTGTGTATGTGCGTGTGTGTGTGCGCCTTAAGAATGCCTTTAGTCTAGCACGGCCTAGCTCGGCCTGTCACCATTCTTCTCAGATGGACCTGTGTTGGTATCGTTTGCATACTTTCACGCCTGCTCCGGGTATAGGATGTTTGTCGTTTCCATTGTGTATACAGAAACGGCATTCCGCAGATCTATTAAATGTTGTCATTTTATCTCACCCGTGACCTTAAATATATTCCTGAGATTGAAAAAAATGCGTTTCCGGAGTCGTATCATCGGGTGAGGTCGTGCGTCATATGAATCAGTCGAATCGCTTCATTGTTTATTGAATTATTTAGTCGGGTGCTCCCCCCCCCTCCGCCTCCAACAAGTGAGAGGCCCTCAGACGTATTTGAAGAGACACTGGGTCATCTCTGTACTTGAAAAGCGTCGGTAGAGGCAGAGGGGCAAAGCTGAAAGGGTAGCTGCATCCGTCTCGCCAGTAATTCAAAAATCTAGTCTTATGGTGTCGCATAATAATAATTGACTTAACATGGCTTTTGCTTCCCCAGCTCCGAAAGCGTTCCGCCGTATATGATCCCAGATAGGTTCCAGTTCATAAGGAGCGTGGAGGCGAGCTCAGCGAGCGACTGAATGCACTCCTACAGGTGGAGGCAATCTGGATTGTTGAATGCGCTCCTGCTTGCGTGTTTGCTTTTGTTTCCCCCTTGTTTTGGTTTCCAATACTTTTTTTATGAACTCCTGCAAGAAACGGGCACATTTCGTAGCAAATTTTGCGGTAGTAAATTTCTTGTGTTGCTTACTCAGGGCTGCAATATGATATGTCCCGGTGTATTTTGACAGAGGTAAGTATTTGCAAATTGTTTATTGTATGTCAATAAAAAGAATCATATTTGCGCTCGGTAGGCGGGGACGTTGGGCAGGTTTCTTAGTTACGCCGTTGCGCGAACCCTCGGCTCTCATAATGATAAGAACAGTTGCGTCGTGAATCGGGTACTGGGTAGAGGCTATGTGGAGGGGGCGCATCTTGATCACGTGACATGTTCTGCCGGGGCTCTGAGGGCGTCGCGGAGACTGACTAGGACGAATCCGACCTGCAGTCCCATCCAGACGTGTAGCCTTTTACCTGACTGGTTCGCACTGCAAAAGGTTCGTACGAAAATGGTTCGAAAGAGAAAAGGTTCGTAAGGAAAAGGGCTCATAATCAAAGGTCCGTAAATTTAAGGTTCGTGTCGGGAAAGGTTGCCATCGGAAAAAGAACGGACCTTAAATAGTAACCTAGCGTAATCTAGCCTAATCTAACCTGACCTAATCTCTTTCTTGGACCGAACCAAGTCCGATCGCACCTTTTATCGGCCTGCGGCCTCTAGTATCCTACAATGCGCCTTCGCGTCAAACCTGGAACCAACCTTTTCCGATACGAATCTTGTCCGATATCAAAGTTTCCCGATACGAACCTTATGTTTGCAAATCTTTGGGTACGAAACTTTCCCCATGCGAACCCCTGACTTACGAACCTTGGCCCGGTTACCCTCCCTGGGTCGCTCGAGACAACGTATGGTCGCCCTATTCCTTGCTTTGCCTATCGATGGTGCAAGTTCCATGCACTAGCGAACGGACCGTCTCATGTTGTCACCAGTCGCCGTCCCAGGAGCCACTGTCGTGGGTGACGGGTGATTAGGGCGAGTTCACGCCTGCCCGACCGTTCGACTCATCAATGTAGGAGCATTTTCAAAGTCGGCTAGCAAGAACTGGTATTATTTTACTACTGCTTTAAGGGTACTTCTTTCCACGGAACACCATCTATGCCTCCTGTTAAAATGATCCAGCGATGGCATAGTAGTTGCCATACCTGCCGTACGAAATGCTTCGTCCACCAAGCCCGATTTCGTGGCAGGTCTTGTCACCCATGCATCTGTCAGGACTCAGAGCCCATGGCACCAAAATGCCATGACACAAATTTATTCGCCTCAAGACAAAAGTTACTGTCCCTGCTGCTCCAGTCGCCACACGCACAAAATCTGGCGCCAGCTTCATGCCAGACCTTGTGATCCATTCACTTGTCAGGACTCAATGTCCACGGTACGGAAGTACCAGTGCTCAAGCTTCTTCACCAAAAGACAAAAATCATCGTCACTGCACTGTTGCCCCAGTCGCCAGGTGCTCAAAATCCGACGCCCGCGTCGCTCACTCAGAACTGCCGCTCACACCATATATGCAAGATGGCGGGCTGTTAGCAAACGTTTTTTGATCGGCGCGCATGTGATTTCGACTTTTCGGGCGGTACTGAAGAAGGTCGATCTCGATAAAAAATCGGGCCATATATTTCGGACGATTTTGCTCGTCCTTGGACAGTGGTCGAGTACAGGGCCACGGACAAGCAAACACAAGTGCAAGAATTCGAAAAAATGTGCTCAGTCCAGCGGAACATTAATAGTGGCTGCCTTTAAACAAAAGAGACATGACCTAAAAATACGCTATTCATATTGGTCTAGTCAAAATCCCTACCAAATTCCAAACCTACGTTTTACATGTTCTGCTCGCTTCATCGATCATGGTAACCTGTATTACATTTTACACATATTCGTATAATCGTCCACTACAAAATAAACCTGTGCTCTACATTCCTCTCGTCTTATCGTTCGCTATCAATTAAAGGTATACCGTGCGTATTAGCCTAATCTGATCTTTCGCCACACCCAAGAACCACCCTTCATATGGTCGCACTACCATATCATCCGCTATAACGTTCACGTTATATGGAAAATGTGTACCAATATACAGTCCGTCGTGCGTAACATTAATTACCGATGCTCTTTAACGGAAGAGGCGCGATCTGAAATTACGCTTAACATGTCCTCGACGTACACGGTAAAATATAGAAGCTGCGCTTTAAATTCAGCCGCTCAATCGTTTGCTATTATCTGGAGAGTTTTACATATTTTCTTCCACTAATCGCGCGCCACAACCTAGAAAAATACGCTTTACATGGTTTCACTGCCTCATTGTTCTCTATAACCTCACACTACGCCGTACAAAATCAACTGTTTAACGGTTATCCACAATAATATCCTATATCGGACTTAACTGGAATTTACCTACCTTTCCCTGTTTAATGATAAGCCTGCTCACTTAATTTCTGTTTCCTCCCGTACCACCCTATTTTTCCAAGCCGGCACCACAGCTATAGTTTTTCCGAACATGAGATTTAAATCTTTTTTACAGCCAAATACGTGCTTCACTGTAGCCGATTTGTCTATCCTACCATGTCTTAATGTCTGCCAGATGTTCTTTTAGCCTTGTCTGTAGTGGACGACCCGTTTCACCCACATGGCTCTCCCCACAGTCACATGCGATCTTATAAACCGCCCCTTCCTTTTATCGGCCGAAACTGGATCTTTAACGTTTGCTAAATGGGTTCTCAAATTTCTTGATGCGTGATCTATCCTTATCTTGTGTCGACTCAGCAGCCGGGCAATGGTTCGCTGACACCACGAATATGCGGCATCAATATGTGCCTCTCCTGCCGCCTGCCGTCGCCGGGTTCTGGTGCGTGCCAAGATTCTTGAAACGAACGGCTGCGGATAGCCGTTCGCCTCGAATACCTCTAGTAGGTAACCTCGCTCTTTCTTTCATCCTTCTCTGACATGCACACACGACGAGCTCTGTTTGCGAGGCAGCTAACGATTCCCACTTTGATGTTTGCGGCATGATGAGACTCGAACTTAACATATACGTTGCTCGTTTTTGGTTTTATCGACATCGACCTTCCTTCAGTGTTATCCGAAAAGTCGAAATCACATAAGCTAACCTGAAGATAAAAGGCAAAGAAATGACATTGCGTCAACATATAACTACGCGCACATGTCCTCGAATGTTCTCAACTTCTTGCTCAACTTCTTAACTTCTTGAAGAACTTTTTTGAAAAAGAAGAAAATCCTTCCGGTGCAAGATTAGTTGACAATGGTGTGACACGAGATGACTCGTTGGAAGACATGCTGGAGTGGACTAGTTTTTTATGCGGTTTGGAGAAATGCATTGATATGAACCCGTTTGGCAAGAAGGAGCCAAGCCTGAAGACGTTCAGCTGAGACGCATAATTCTACAGCAGGTTCGGTTGACCCATTTACGCCCTTTGGAGCTTAAAATGCAAGCTATTGTGCGTAAAGAGGGTTCCAGAAAGCCGTTTTTGCTCAGTCAACTAGAATTAGCGGTGTTGCGTAACCTAAAAATATGCATGATTAGCTCAGAAAACACAGACGGGTGTGATTTTTTTTCTGTGTGGAGGGGCGAAATCTATCCCCGCCCTTACCTCATGTTTGTCGCGGATTGCCTACTTTTGCGTACTTTAAAGTAATAATAAGTGCGTCATCAAAAAGCTTGAAATTTTGGGGGATATGGACCCGTAAAGTGACCGTGGAGCGCCAAAGCCAGCAGATCGCCCATCCCCTCTCCCCCTACCTCGCCACACGTTGGCAACGGCGATATTGGATGACATACGATGGATCTCAAGTTGTATGCTGTGTTCTGTTTGTTAACCACCGTGGACCACTCTTGAAATAGGGATAAGTCTGCTTCGGGCATACTTCCGATCAAGTATGGTAATCATCCGGGAAAAGTCACAAAAGCTGCCAAATCGACGAAATTTTAAATATTTCATCCGATCCGACCTCGAAAGTGTTGCCCTAGGGCCACGAAATTTGGACAAATATAGTTGTCTACAGCCTCCCATTCAACCTGAAGGTTTCTTGTGAATAGCTGGTTTCTGAGGATATGGAGGGGGGGGCGTGGAGAATTTCATCTCTCTCCTTCACGGCATGTGATTTGTAGAGGCCCTCCATTGCTCGTGTCAAGAACAAATACAAGTTGTTTATCAAGCATAATTGCACGTAAAGGTGAAACCAAAATATATGTTGGGTGTATCAAGCATTTTTAACTTAGTAAACATTTTGCAAGAGTTTATTCCTTCATTGCCTGCTAGGAATTCGAGCTCTGTCTTCCCGGAGCCAAAATACCGCTTAATGACATCTTAATTGAAAGTATCGTTGGCCATTCCGGTCTGGGTTAGGATGGGCTTTGTGCAGGGACGCGGGAACTCCTCTTCATTTGGGGGGGGGAGAGCGGCAAGAAGCATTTTGGGTCAGTTCTTTTCAGTCAACGCCCATAGGGTCAATGTAAAATTTCAAAAACATAGTGGACAATGAAAGAAAAACATGGGGAGGGCTGAAGCGCCCTGGCCTCATAGTTGGCGGACCTTTGGTTTTATGCGTTCCTCAAGGTTGACGCCACTATTTAAAACTAACGGATCGACGCCATTCGCTTGGCATCGTCACACCTTGCAACGTATGTGTTTCCAGTATGAGCTACAAAGTCTGCATCCCAGTGTTCCCATGCAACCCCATGTGCTTGTGGGGTTCGCATGCAACCCCACCCCCAATTACATGTGCTTAGATGTGAGAATGGAGCAGAAGAAAGAAACAAAACGGCCATCCATGGACGCGAACTCGCAGTTCCGTTTCACCAACCGCAGGTTAAACTATAACAACACTCGGCCGAGAACGTTGTGCAGTGCACGGCTGCCCAAGTTGTTCGGAATCCGGGGGAATTGTTCGGAATCCAGCCGCTGCGCCAACCAATGGGAAACCGGTTCTCTTCTTCCTCTTACGGCGCACGAAACACATCCGATCAATGGACGGCATGTTGACAGCTGTCTGACCTACCACGAAAGGCAGCCTCTAAGGGTGTATTCGCAGCGAGCGTAGAACATTCCATTCTGCGTGACGTCACGTGGAATCTTTCCCGGACGTGTTCGCAGCCAGTTTTTATCGTTTACAATTGTGTTACGCTGGCGTCAATGCGTATGCAAGACATCACCGTGTCTGTCAATAACTGACAACGGACAACCAGCATCGTGAATCAGCAGTGAATCGCTTACGAACCCACTGTATTTCACGGGTTCGGATAGACAAGGAGTTCGAAGGGTTCACATTGTTCCACTGCAGTTACTGGCTGCCGGGCGAGGTAGTGTTATAATTTGGGTTCCCTTCGGTTCCTGTTTTCCCTGGAAGGTCCCTTCAGGCATTGGCAACGTCGCCCTCACAATAACAGATTAACCCGATGGCCACTGTCACTGCCTGATCTGCATTATTATTTAATAGCCAAGGTTCGCTTGTACTCTGCATGCGCCGTAACCCCTTGGAACTTAAACCAGTTTATAAATGAACCCGATGCGCCATTTCTGTCTAACCTTGGCGAAGTAACGGGAAAATATTCTGCGCGTCCGTCAAAGATTACTTGTGACGTCACATAGAATCTTTGTCGTCCGGATCGCTGCGAACACCAAAACGCGCAAAATCTTCGGGGTATGGCGTCATGGATGACGTTGGCGACGACGACGTCACGTAGATTCTACGTCGTCCGGGTCGCTGCGAATACACCCTAAACATGTTCTTGAGACAACCGGCCACCTTTTAGCGAAGGGTCGTAACTGGTAGGGACGCATCAAGCAGGAGGCGATGAGGGCTCTGGCGAATGAAGCAAGACCCATTGTTTTGTAAAAAATTTAGCAATACTGAGACAATGCAGATAAGCGCATTTGTACAGAATGATGCGAAACAATGCAACCTACCATACTGTGTATTGGTGACGATGTATTACCTGCGGTGCAGGAAATACGCTCCATGTTGTCACGGGACCTAAAACCTACCATTACTTTTGTGGAGAACCGTACATACACCCTCCTTAGCTGGTGTAGATTAGTGGTAACACTATTTCAGTACTGCACCACTCCACTAAACAGGGATAACATTGCCCATTGTGTTATCGATAACAGGCCTTCCAAATAGACAAGTCAGATAAAAGGAAGCACGAGAAAAGACGTTATTTTGGGCACAAGTACGTCCGTTTTTTAGTTTCACACACTCACGGCTGACGTTGACGAACGCGTCATCAGCCGGTCGAACTGGTTCCGTGACTTCAGGACATAAAATCATCGGCATTTCTCATTTTATGTCATCCAGACACCACGCCAAAGGAATCTCCAGGCCAGCTTAGATAGAAATAAATAGGCCACAAAACGGTGAGTTGACCGTCTCTAAAGCTCTTCAGATTATCAGTGACAACGTTTTTTCTCCAGAACATGGCTGGGTTTGCATGTGCTGATCAGTTTCGTCCGTCTCAGCTGGCGTCGGCGATGTTGCTTTTAATCCACGGCAGAATCTCTGAAACTCGGACATACACGTCCGGGATGCCGGGGCGGGCGCACGGCATGCCCAAGCTGACGATGCCGATGACGGAGAACCTGCCGCCCTCCTGGGTCGCCAGCGGGCCGCCACTGTCACCGTGACAGACCGACTGGCCTCCCTCCCTGGCCGACCGCCGGCGCACAGCATGGCTGAGGTGATTTTCAGGCCATGCAGCGTCCATATTCCTCTGCAATCGGCCTGATCACGCGCAGTGACCGTGACCTCACGCAGCGCGGAGGGCTGCGGTTGACCGGCGCCGACTCGGCCGAACCCAGGCGCCACGGCCAACCAACCGACGTAGTAACTGACGGCCGGCAGGCAGGCGGGCGCTATGCGGCGACTGAACGTCACAGGGCTGGTGAGCCGAAGCAGGGAGGCGTCGTGCGAGTACTGCGGACGCCCAGAGTACATAGGATGCTGGACGACGCGCTCGACGGCGTGGCGCTTCTCACCGTCGGCAACGGCGACCCGGTGGTCGCCGAGCAGCACCCACACGGAGGAAGCGCTCCTTCCGTTGGTGCAGTGCGCAGCCGTCAGCACGTAGCGGTCGCTGATGAGCGTGCCGCCGCAGAAGGGCGTGCTGGAGTCCGTCGTCACCAGGCCTGCCTGCCACGGGTACTCGTTGACCTCCGTCTCCACGCCACCGACGATGCGCGTCGCCCTGTTTGCCACCCCGCAGCCTGGTCCTCGAGCTTTAATGGTGCACAGCAATCCAGTTATTTCTTCCTCTGAGTCGGAGCGAAAGTAGGTGAATAGTCTGTCAGTGTAAGAATTCGGAATAGGAGCGTTGGTGCCACAGAACTTCACTTCGTTGACGCACAGGAAGTCTTTCGTACAGCCACTGCTGCTCTCCAGCCTAAACGCCGAACAGGACATGGACAGCGCCCCACCGGCCCTGGGCCTCAGTTTATGGGGACAGGTAACGTTGGCGGGGTACCTGTGTGGGATAGTTGGGCGACTGGATGGTGTAGATGCCGTCTGACCAGGATGAGTTCCCCGCTTGGTGCGCAGGCCAGAGTCGCGCCGACCGTTTTCTGGGCTTCGGCGTGCAGTGCTAGGTGCAGCGATCCCGCAGCTCTTGAGAAGGTCGTTCTCGAACCCAGCCACGGGACCACGAATAATATCCATATCGGGGTCCACATGCTGCAACCTCACTGACTGCACGAGACGTGCTCATACCTTTTATGCCGGGGCATAGTGATGAGGATTAGAAACCTCGTTTTTACCATTTTACGTCCTGTTTTTCAAGGGGTGGTTTTGCAACGAAGGCGATGAAAAAGTGGACAGCTGTACAGTGGGCTATGTTTAAAGTGCTCAGGCATTGTTTCCGAGACCCAGAAGCCGAAACACAGGTGCTGCCGGAACAAAGGAAATTAGCGTGGTCGGGGAGCACCGCAGCTGATGGTGCAGGTTGCGCAGACTTGCGCAGACTCTCAGGCTAAAATGAGCGAGGCTCCGCATATTGGATAAACTTGAGGCTTCAAAGCGGTGGGCACCCTGGGCAACGCCTGGCCTCGACGTCGGTGCGCCCTTAACCCTATTCGCGGAACGGGAAGGGGCCGAATTCCCCCCTCGGGTTTTTGCTTGCCGATTCCAGGGTTTTGGCGCAACTTCACGAAACTTGGTTACTTTTCATGCGTATTCTTTCTATGTACTGTTAGGAAATTTGGTAATTCTTTTTTGCTGAGGAACAGAGCCAAACAATGTTTTTGAGAGGCATCTCAGGCCAATTTTGGCCCTGCTGAAGATGAATTAAAAATGGCTGCCAAAAATAGTTTTTTTTTTAGGGTAGAACTTCAAACTTTTTATGGGTGTATCGGTAAATGGATGGGTAAGTAATAAAAAAATATCATCAGGTCACTTCACAAGATTAGGTCAAGGCCAAAAGTCAAAATTTGGTTTCACAGTAATAATTTTTGCATTGGTTTTCCGAATGCTAAACTCGAAATACGTATGACGTGGGAGAATGCCCTCTATCTTGCATCAAGTTGGTTGATGTCAGGTCGTTTTACAGAGCTATTATTCAAAATGTTGGTGCGCGTAACCCGTACCACAACAGCCATTAAATGGAATTTTAGAACTGGTCAGTTCAGATGATTGGAAACGTTTCCGAGCAATCTGAAATGCACTCAAGATCATTCCATGTGACTGAGGTCATTGGAGTTCAGTTAAGGTCAATGGTTGCAAGTTGACGTGATGAACATCTGACCATGAGAGTTTCCCCTTGTTTTTTAATTATTTGTTAATTCAGTTTTTGAAAAACACCTTTCCTCCACTTTTCGAAACCCTGTGAACGCCTATCAATTTTCCCAAAATTTCAAAAACCTACACCATTGGTTAAATTGCCGTGTATAAGCTACTGATACACGCCAGTTCCATCACAGCCACTCCATAAATAGCAGAGTTAAATTGACTCCAAAAACATCTCCATTTGGACTTTTTACCTGGCTCCCTTTCGTGTCCCTTTCAAGATTTTGAAAACTTCTTTTTTAATGAAGTTTACGTTATTGCAGATCAATTACAGTTTGTCACGATGAAATCGGATGAGTAGTTCTCGAGATCTCTCCCTTCCGGGAATCGACTATACGGTCTAGCTCTCCGGGAAAAGGGTTAGGCCCCAATAATCAATCAAGCGGCAGTCGGCAACCCTGAGCCGGTTCCGAAGCGGATGAGGTCAGATGGACCGACACGTGTTGTGCAATATTTGCAGCACAGTGCTGCTAAACCAGAACGTGTGGCAGTTTGTAAAATGATGCTAAACTGCTTGATCATGGTTATGATCGGGATCATGACGTTCAGGACCACCAGTTTGTTGCGAGAAGCGTTTGATACATGGTAGCGATGCATGTGCACATTGAAGAGGAAGCCTGCATTACATTACAGCCAGGCTTATTTATTTTTTCTTGCTTATTTATTTTTGCTTTTCACTGCTTTCCACTTGGTTGCATTATTTACTTCTTCAGTATACTTCGCTTCACGTCATCCTGCAGAGGATAGACACGAAACGTCTTCCCTCTCGAGAAATTACGGGCAGGCCATTTGCAAGAGTTGAAACAGCACTATCTCAATCAAATATTTTTAAAAAATCCGTGCCTCGCTTTTCTCAGCCGGTGGCGGTTTGCCGTTCGCCGGGGGGCATTCTGCGTTTGGCCGCGCCGGCGCTGACAGGTTCCTGCGTGCAGGTTCCGGGCGTACCTGCGGCGCCTGTTCCGCTGCTGTCTGGGAGCGCCCCGTCTGGAGTGCCTCATCCCGGAGCCGCAGCGCTACGCCACGAACGGCTTCCAGAGTAAGTCGGGGCGTGCTCGGCGCCGTGCAACGCCGCCAGCCAGAGCCGGCGCCTAGCGGACGGACGGCCTGGCACGCCGGGTGTCCGTTTCGGAGGGCTCGCCAGATGTGAACCGGGTTCACGCCGTATCTGCGTCGGTACAGATTCCTGATCACAGGCCGCTCGAAGAGAAGCCCGCAAAAAAACTGCGCAGAAAGTACACTCGTGGCCGCTGTTGGTTCTCTGTTGTGAACGGCCCTGAATATGTAAGGCTAACATTTGCTGTCCGGGATGTGAGTCGGTTTGTACCGTCCGGTTCCAACTGCGCCCGCTACGAGTAACGCCCGAGGCTACGAGTGCGGTAGGCATCGACTGATTTCCGGTCGAATCCGGAGGAGCGTGGAGTGGTGTTGGGTTGCTGCATTTGTCATTGAAAGGTTTCTTCTGTTTACGACTGTGTTGCTGCTCAGCAGTAAACTGTGATTTTTGGGCTTCACTTAGGTGTAATTACTGTTGTAGGTCTATTTATAGCCTTCGTGCTAAAACAGCCATTTTATCACGGTGCACTTGAATCTGCAGTGAAATCTTCTGATAACCCAACCGGTCCTTTAGTACCTATAAACTTATGTAAATATTCTGTACGGACAGACACTCGTTCGATGCCATTTAACTCAGACGTCGCTCAAGACACCGACATCGTGCTGGCTGACGAACGGAGACCCTCGACGGTGTGGTGCGTGACTTCACGGTTTCGGGAACAATCTGGCATTGTGTGGCCGAGTCGCAATCAAGCAAGAAGCCATCGGCTCGGGGGCACTGACCTCTGACACTGGACGGACGCATTCCCCGTTGCTAGGCGACAGTCGGACGGCTCGTCGCACGTGCATCGAGTGGACTCAGAGTTATCTAGATGTCTTCCCGTGCTAAATCTAATGCATAGATAGATATAACAGAAATACCCACAATAAATCAGCTACTTCGTTTGGGTAAGCGTGAAGATTATACATGTCCGGAGGTGGCAGAATTTTGTTAATAAGCTCTGCAGGGTAAACAAAGCGCGTGACATGTAGTGGTAAGACATGTCTCATCGTTAGTCTCCGCAGCTCCTTTTTGCTCTATTACAGTTCGTTTCCGACTCGTTTTTTTATACTTGAACTGCTCGAAAAACGTGCTAAAGACGTCTTTGGATTGCGGCTGATGAAGATAGTCTGTTCCAGATGGATTGTGCTGTCAGCAATTTCACTGCGTTTTGCTTCCACTGTTGCCCCATTCCACCGGGAACCACCCTGATTCAGTTTGGAATGGCCCGTTTTGCATGCAGCTATCTCTGAATCTATCTAAAACCATGACAGGCGATCTTCAGAGAACAGGATATCGACCCCCACTTTTCGGGGATTTAGCATTAATCCTATGACACTGGCTGAAAAGGAATGGTGTTCAGTCATATTTAGATTTCCTACTAATTTTCAGATATTGGCAGCCATGTCCACATATTCTCCTTGTTTTGTCTGTCTCTCCTCCCTTCGGCTGTCGCTGCCGGAATCTGCCCTGGTTTGTACTGACAGTAGCCCCTGTTCCACCGGCAACCAATCCCTGTCCTACTGATAACTGCCCCTGGCCCACAGGTAAGTCTTCTTTGTCCCACCGGCAACTTCTCCGTACCCTACCGGTATCTCTTATCCCACTGGTAACTCCTCCCTGTCCCTGTGTTATCCTGGCCCTGTCCCTGTGGTAACTCCTCCCTGTCCCTGTGGTAACGCCTCCCACCCATGTGGCAACTCCTCCCTGTCGCTGTGTTATCCTGGCCCTGTCCCTATGGTAACTCCTCCCTTTCTCTGCGGTTTCCTCCCTGACCCTGTGGCAACTCCTCCCTGTCCCTGTGGTAACGCCTCCCTGACCCTGTGGCAACTCCTCCCTGTCCATGTGGCAACTCCTCCCTGTCCCTGTGGTAACGCCTCCCTGTCCATGTGGCCACTCCTCCCTGCCGCTGTGGCATCTCGGGCCTGCCCGCCGCTGATTGGTCCGTCGTCGCCAGGCCGTCGTTCGTGCCGCTCCCAGCTGACCTCGGACCGGACCAAGCTGGAGCGGACGTCGTCCACCGTGCTGGGCTCGGCCGCCTCGCCTATTCTCCCGCACCCGGCGGCGTCCGTCGACCACGGCTACCGCCGCCTGCTGACGCTGCCCGCTGTCCGTCTCCTGGCGGCCGGCGTCGCGCCGCCGCCCCCGCCCACGGAGCCGACGACGGCGACGACGACGCCGACGGCGGCGACGAAGGGGAGCGAGGCGGCGGCGGTGAAGGGCGTGGGTCCGGCGGCGCACTGGCGGCGGCGGGAATCGGACGCCAGCGAGCCGTTCCTGACGCCGGACTGTAGCCCGTCGCGCGCCGGCCTGAGGGCGTCGCAGGTGCTGCTGGTGATGGGCCAGACGGCGCCGCAGGAGCGGGCCCGGCCCGTCACGCCTCCGGAGGAGACCCGCCTCCTGCCCGGGCCGGCTGACCCGGAGGAGACGGCCGGGCTCTTCGGCAGGGTCACGGGCTCCCGTAGCAGTTTGGACGACGCGTTCTTCGACGCGAACTAGTGGCGCTGCTGGGGTGTGCTGGCGTGTTCGGCGTGTTTCGACGGCGGCCGGTCGCAAGACTGGGACATCCAGGCCGTGGTGGACGAAGAAATGGACTTGGCGGCGCGAGTGACGCAGGAGATGGAAGGCATCTCTTTGGTGAGGCGGGTACGCTTCGGGGCATAGGACGCGCGCGTTTGGTGGTGATGAACGGTTGGCGTGGCCAGGTCGGACATCTCTATGATGACGATGACGACTGCTTGTGATACTTGAGCTCGGGCGGCTAAGAGTTAGTTTGCATCTGGTCGGCCGAGAAGCCAGTCCTCTCGCTGTCGCTGTGAGATGTTAATCGCTTGGTGTCCCTACGTCAACGTGCTGCTGTGAGGCCGGCAGATGTGTCGGCCTGCCGGACTGTCGGCTGCCGGCTCTGCGGTGAGGCGGCATCTTCCGGTTACGCCCGGGGGTCTCACTTCCGCCCCCTCCGGCCATCCTGGTTGTTAGTAATGCTGAAGGCTTCCTATTATCAAACAAGCGCTGTACGCCATTGCTGTTAGCTCGGAACATCTGGCCCACATCGCCGCTCCCCGCCGCAAACCTTTGACCTCGCTGAGTCGAGACGTTTAAAGACCTGCCAGCTACCAGAGAAACCCACCCGATAGTCCCTCACATAGACTGCGTATTGCTCGATACTCGTAAATGTGTGTAGTACCCGTTGTGTGCCGTTAGGGACATGCTCGTCTCCATAGCCGAATATCGGATATGAATATGCTCAGGCTGCTTTGAACCCGTTTTGATCAGTAGTCTCTGAAAGTTAAAGTTTGTCCTTGACGAAGTGTTGGAGAGCCATCTCCACCTTCCTGCAGTTTCTGTTTCGGTGTGTGACCAGGTCTGGTCACAACTAAAATATTGCTCGTGAATTCTAAGCGGTACAGCTGGTGCCAAAGTTATCACTTCGCGTCCGTCAGCTACCCGACTGATCATAAAACTTCTGTAAAATGCGAGGAATCACGGTAAATTAATGCACAGCCACGTGAGTGTTTTATACATATATCAGTGTTCAGCATATCGCATGGATACGACATGGTCTATCGTGACTGTGTAATGTTTCTTGCGGTGTGGTGTTGAGATATCCTTCTGGATGTTTTCTGTCACAGTAGCTAGAGCTTTTGATGTATGTGATGTGTAGGACAAATCATGTTTGTGGAATCCCATGATTGAGATTCTGATCCGCGTAAATGGTATTAATGTTTGATTGGTCTGGAGAGGGCCTAGCCCTCCAGACGTTTCATGAAGATTTTAAGTGTTTTCCTGTCGCCGGAACTTTCGCTGTTCGTAAACAAACGGGGGTTGAATTCACAGCCCTTAGCGTGGCAGAAAGTAATGGAACAAGGAAATGCATGCACATTCCCATGGTAAGGAAGAAATGGACATTACACCTACGACTTTGCGTGGAAAGACTAGCTGCTAATGGATCTTGCATTTTCATGGATTTTAGGAAAGCTCCTCCCTTGGCTCCTTGCTTGCTCATTTTTCTCGTGAAACCAATCGGTCAAGTCAGGTGAAGATTAGATCGGGAGGTTGGCTGTAAGACTTTGTCAGGAATTCCAGTTTGCTCGTCGGGAAGATGGGCTGTGTTATGATACCTGATAAACACTGCAGCCCGCATGCTACGCGCCGTGGACATCAAAATATCTGTTCGAGTCATTTCAGATACATTGTCCTGCGATGTCTCAATCAACGTCAGAAATAACGTCCGTGTCTTACGTATATTTTACGGTTGTATTCCATTACGGTTCCCATTTCAGTTTCCTTTTTGCGAGCCGCAGATGGATGCTTTTCAGCATTGCTGTCGTCGTCGCAGTGGTTGGCATCAGGGCCGGGGGTGGTGTGATGCATCAGGAGTAGCGGAGGTGCGACGTGGACGTAAGCGTGCAATTTACGGCGCAAACAACCTACGTCGCTGCGACGAAGCGAACGTCACGTTTTCGTTTGCGCGCTACTGCGGGACCTGGAAGGGCTGTGGATTTGAGTGTGAAGGGTTATAGGAGCGCATCTGGGACTGGGTCTGGTGTGGGTCTGGGAAGTATGGCTGTAACTGGTACGGCAAACCTGCAATGTTCGCTAATTTAGCACTGTGTTTGGGATCATTGTCAAAGTGAAGAAAAACAGTCATGGATGTCACCGTATTTGTCTTATGGGCGGCTCCCTTCTATGCTAGGACTCGGGGACGATGACACCTCAGGGGACTAGGGCTTTTGATATGTCCTTATTACCTGCGGATGAGCAACAACACGATGCGTGAACCACCACGTTGCTCCACCACGCTGCTGGGGACTTCCTAAGGGAGCAAAACACAGTTCCCGTAGGCAGATTTCGGTAGTGAATCGGTGGTTCCTGGTACAACGTAGGTGGATTCCAGTGCCGCCCGCAGGCCCTGATCCCCTGAGGGGTTCGAGCGATGGCTCCGGAGCTCCGCGCTGGACCAGGCGGCCGGCGGCCGCTGTTTCGAGACGTGGGGAGACATCTCGAGCAGCCCGGCCGGCCTCTTGGTCTCCTCCCTCCCGCGGGAGTCATTCCGGGCACATGCGGCTGCCGGCCACCATCAGCAGCCCGCAGCAGCTGCCCTTCATTCGGCCCTGGGGGCGCGTTGATTCCAGCCCGAGTGGCAATGCGCGGTCACGACCGCGTCGGGAGAACTGTCCGAGAAACCTCGGAGATGGACGACGCTGCGGTGGCCGTGCATGGCTATCGGGAAACAGCTGCCCCCCCCCCCCGGGCGGCGGGCGGGGATTACCGCGTCCGTTACATTGCCGCCCGCGGCGTTTCTGCTGCCAGAGAAGGCGCGCGGTTTGTCGGCCGCACGCCGACCGCCGCCGTCTGCGCCAGCCGCTGATTGGCCGACTTCTGCGCGCCGCCGCTGATTGGCTCGGCTGATCGGCGGCGACAGGACTGGCTTCTCGTGAGGGACGGCTAATTACGGCCCCTGGTCCAGAACGGTCCCTCATGGTGCGAACGCGGTCCCGCCACTGGGGGTTCTCCGGACGCCTGGCAGTGTTCTGGTGACTGAGTATTTTATCGTGCTTAGAGTCTGTTTTGAGCGGCCCCTGTCACTTCCACAGCTCTCCCAGGCGAGATATTCTGGCGACGTCTCGGTCCCAGTCCCACATATGGATGATGTGAAGCGTATATATGTATATACAAATACATATATATATATATATACATATATATATATATATATATATATATATATATATATATGTTTCTGTGTGCGTGCGGTGTGCGTGCGTGCGTGCATGAATGTGTGTGTGCACGTGCGTGCGTGCGTGCTTGCTGGTGTGCGTGTGCGTCGGTGTGGGTGTGTAGCAGATGTTACGTGGTTTAACAATGAATTTGTGCGCAAAAAAATTGTTAAACAGATGTCTTTCTGATACAATGTCGGCGACGCGACAGAGAGTGATGCAGGAGTGTGAACGAGAAAACACGTTTGTGATCGCCTCGGATGCTCCCAAGGAACTTGGATGGTTTAACTTTATTCGATAGGCATTGCCCAACAGGAATGTGGCGTGAAAGTTGTGAACCGTATTCCCATCATCATCTTCAGCCCGAGGTGACACAATACATATCTTGACGTCTTTTCTCGTCGTTGTTGAATGCCAGCACAAACGCCACGCATTCGAGCCATCGTTCCGCTTGAAGCCGAGGACAGGGAGAAGCGTGCTTTTTTCTGAAATGCCTAGTGGAAGAGCGTCGACGATGGGCCTGCGTTTGATAAGAGCACGGTACCACCAGCATTCCGTGTTTAATAAAATCGCCGGAGACCCTGCGTTAGTGTCTAAACCGAGATCCTGCGTCATTGTCTCAACTCTCGCTTTTCAGAGATTTGAATATTATGCTTAAGGCAATGGCTGGAAAGAGCTGGTGGAATCCTGGCCAGACATCCCGATAATTTTCGTAAATCTCCAGCCATGCTTCAGATGATGGCCGAAGTCCACAGGACGGCTTTTCCATCGGGCCTCCGTGGCCCAGCGGATAAGAATGCCGACAGCGGAGTCCGGTGCGTGACTTGCACGGGGGTCGTGTCCCAGGCCGGGCGTCTGTGTCTCGCCCGAGACCGAGAGTGTCGGCCAGGCGGAAAGCCTGTCACGAGGCGACCGTGTCGTGGAGTGATCCCACTTTGGCGGGCTCAGCGTCCGGCAACAAGCTTAGTTTAGCATCGACTCTGACCCCGACACCCCCCACTTGAGCACTTTCAGGGAGAGAGAGAGAGAGGGAGAGGAAGAGAGAGAAATGCGGGAGGGAGGGGGAGAGAAAGAGAAATGGAAGAGAGGGTGAGACAGATAGAAACAATGAGAGAGAGAGGGGGAAACGGGAGAGAAAGGGAGGGAGGGAGGGAGAGAAAGAGAAATGGGAGAGAGAGGGGGAGGCAGATGGAGAGAAGGAGAGGGAGGGAGGAAAAGTCTGTGTTTGGGGGGAGGTGGTGTTGAAGTCGGTATGATGGGGTTGGTCTTCTTGCTCAGCTGAGAACATGCTGCACGCTTCCCGGCCTGTCTGACGAGTTTGATTATTTTGGCCGCTGAAGAATCTTTACCGTGCCGACCAACTCGACGACCGCCCGTTCCGGCACCGACTTACCCTTCTTGCCTCGGGCCAGATACAGACGCTGTTCCTGGAGCTGAATCGCAGAGTCTGCCACAGAGCGGAGTCACGTTGCCCACTTAGCCACTGAGATGTCGTGTTCGAGATGGACCTCCAGGAGCTTATGAAGGCCGTAGCCCGCCACACCTTCCATTACTACCATCTTTGCCCTCGTTCCATCTTAAGCATATTTTAAACTTTCCATGACCCATGAACTTCCAAGCTCACATAGTACTCTTGGAGGTTAATTAAGGATATGCATTATGTTCCAAAAATCAATGTTAACGGAGTTTCAAAGCAGTTTTCCGCAACTTAACTTTGCGTTGTTCATCTGTGTTCTGTCGTCAGCTGGCGCACAACATAAGTGGGAGCAAACCAATAAATGTCAGCAGGAGAACCATAATGTGACGTAATCATTTGGTAAAGTCAGGGCATAATTTTATATTACACTCTCTGCTCCAAACTACATTTGCTGAACATTAAGCACTGAAGTCGTGATCATCTACCTATATTCGGAATATTCAATCTGCATCCATTTCCTTTAATGAAATGCCCTATCTGGGTTGACTTTTCAGGAATGAAATTCGGTTTGTGCGTACAAATGTCGCCAATGGCGTTTCCACTATGAATGGTGCCGAGAAATATAAGGAGGCACTACTTTATTTTCAAATAGAAAACTACAATCTGACGTCACCCATTGATGAGCGATGGCGTAATGACGGTATTCTGCTAATGTTCATGAGGCTGCCTGTGCCTGCTGGTGTCGTTACGCAACAGCTGACGACAGCACACGGATGAATGGTGCATAAGGGATATTTGAGGGGAATGGCTGAGACTCCGTAAATGTAGTGTTTTTAGACGCAATGTAAACTATACATAGATTTCTTAAATTGCATGCTTCAGCCTGGTTGTCTCAGATCAAAACGCTTCTCACCCGATGGAGCATTCCTTTTAAGCCACAGGAGCCAGCAAGAGAAGTGGCAGAAGACATGTGATGGCTGTGACGTCAGTAAGCCAGCCTCCAGTCAGCTACTGGCTCGCACAAAAACGTAGTGATCACGGATGAGCTCTCATTGAGCCATCAGTGCTCAGCGCAAACAGGACACTGCTGCGCGCAGAACCCGGGTTCTCCGGGTGACCACCGGGTTCTCCGGCGGCACGAAAATGATTTGGAGAAGCCAAGACGAGATTTTGCCATCCGCCCTTCGGTGCAACAGAGGCAACAGTGTATCAGTGTACTGAGTGTAACAGTGTAACGTTAGGCCTAATGTTAAATCTTCAGAAGACTGGCGGAATCGGAAGCTTTTTTTCAAGTCCCACGCCCTCCCAGTCCTCAGAGGAACAACCCTGGTCGCGCCGCTGAGGACTGCTTGCGACATCCAGCACTGCGGTATACGCCCACTGCAGGCAGGCTGACTACCGATAATGTTCCACCAGGCGGCTTCTGCTTTCATTGCCGGCACGGCTGAGGCGGACAAAGGTCAAGGTGACAGGAAAGGTGACTAGTGGCCGTGATATGGTAGTGACAGCGTGGCAGTGGCAGTGACATCCGATGATGATGATGATGATGATGGCAGTGACGTCCGATGATGTGAGCGTGGCTCGTCGTACATTGCCTGACCGCACCGCTTCCAGTGCGTTGCCATCAGAGGCGCAGGAACTACTGCACAGTTTGGGGGGGGGACAAAGTGGCATTTGGTGCAGTTCTTGTCAGTCCACGCCCATAACGTTAATATTAAATTTCAGAGAAGTTGGGGGGCTGCAGTCCCTCATGCTTCCCGCGCAGTTGAGTGCCATGTCGTGCCTCCGGACGATGCACTTCAAGCCGTGTGCCGCACAAGGGCTTTAAAAATACTGGGATCTTGTTGACGCATGCCTATCCATAAACACTCTCAAATAGGGTGGTGGAACGTGCTCCCTCTTCTCTTATAGTTACCTGTACTGTTTACGACTACTTTTTGTAATATATATGTAGTTATATTAATACAATTATATTACCTGTTTATAGTTACCAGTATCCTCCCGCTACGCACAATGACGAAAGCTTGCTGAAAACATTCGAAGGTGTGAAACTCTCTCAGTGCAGCATACAAAGCGGAATAGACGAAGCTATGCGGAAATTCAACAAGAAAAAGGCGCCGCAAATATTTAAATATTCCAAAGAATCGTCTTGTCCATCCACACTTGGAACTACGAATTTCTGGTATGATGTTCTCAAGGACCCTTAGGAGCTCAACTTGAAAGGTTTGGCAAGTTCTAAATTTTAAACTGTGGAGACTAATGTCTACGGTCAGGTGGAGTTAATGTTGACAGAGCCTCGATGGAAACAACTTGCTCTGGATGTTGCAGGCCACAGAAGTGACAACGCAGTTAGTTTTGTAAAACTGCTGCGTGAACTCGATAATATTACGTGCAAACAAAGTGCCACAAAATTGCTTTGAAGCTCCTTACTTTAGGAAACGCATACGCCAACACAACCATGACAGGCATGGTTGTCCGCCATCTGTTAAACAGGTAGATAGACGCCATAGATGGTACGTCATCCACGACAAGGTATGGCCGTAACTCATGCTTGCATACACGATTCTTTAAAAATATATTTACGCCTTTAAGGCATTTAAGTCGACAAAAGGGCCATCTGAACAACCCGAGTCTCTGGGCAACAAAACGGAATATTAGACTTTAATTAGTTTCCTAAAATGTCTACACGGGTACTCAGAAAATACAAACCTGATTCACAGGCAAAGATAGAGTACACCAGCAGATGTTTCCAAATCGCGAAAAGCAATCACTGCTGATAGCTCACACGTTCTAACAAACACACAGAATACGACCTGGAGCCCTTCATAAACGAGCAGTCAACAAACAACTGTAATACAGCACAGAGCATTCCTCTCCTTGGCAAATGATGCAACAGCTCGGTGGTGAACTGAGGCTGTTTACACGAACGGTTTGCCTGCCGCACCGACTGGGCGGCTGCGTCTTACAACGTGACGCGAAAGACGTTGTCACGTGTTTGCTTACATCATGCATACGCTTTACCTCGCCACAATTATGGCCCCGCCAACCCTGCTCGAGAAAAGTAATTCAAAATCTCTAATCCGGCTACAGTAAATTGGAATCCTGCGTTTCGCCCGGTGTAGTAGGCTCAGGCTTGGTTGATCTGTCGCGAGACAGACGTCCTACTCCAAGCGATCGCTGATTGGCGTAATGTCACGAAACGTCATAAAACGTCATCAGTCGTTCTCAATTGCCAGTCGCGAGACAGACGCGGCTCTTCAAGCGGTGGAACCGCGCGTGGTCGCGCGTTTTTGCGGCTTCTTTAAACTGGCCTCCGCAGGCAGCGGCGGCGGCCGTTCCTTGTTTGGTGCTGGGACGAGGGGAAGCTGCACCCTTCCGAATACCCTTCCGGGAATCTCTTCGACTCGCCGCGAGGCCTCGATAGACGTCGCGCCCGGCCGCTTGCGTGGTGACGGCTGTTTACGACGCAGTCTGTCAACGCTGGTACAAGAAAAGAACAGGCAAAACAGACGGAGCGCAGTCAGTTCCCGGCGGCTGGCATCTAACAGCCCGAGGGTCATAATTGCACACCACAAGAACGGGACGTTTGCGCGCAGAAACATTTCAGAGCTTTCTGAGTTTCCCATTCTGGGAAGGCTTCAAGAAGTGCCACTAGCTTGAAACCTCTTCAAGTTCTCTCAAAAGAATCTTTTTCGGTACATGTGAAAACCTTAAGTAGCCTCAAAGCCTCCTTTTCAGGTTTTCCGAGACCTTGACGGATACATTTTACAGGCGAAAAGGAATGCGTATGAGAACTTCACAGCATCTCGAAACAGCCATTTAGCGTTCTCCGAAACCCTGGCCAATTTCCCCAGCTGGTGCTGAAACGTCATTTGCGAATCCTCTAGGGGCTCAGGCTAGGTTCTCGTAGGACCTTTAGCGGTCGATACTACATGTGGTGTTTTTTTCACGCTTTCCTCTCTTCGTGAGTGCCTTCCCGTATCGAAGACTACGGAACCAGCTTACTCATCCATAAAAATGCTAATTTAGACACTGTATTTCCTTTTGAAACAGTCAAAACGGTCTTCGGAGAAGTGAGGGCGCCACTGCCAGCTACCGGCACAAACACGGAACACGCTGCGCCGCCGCAGCGGTCACACGGCAGGCGGGACGAGCACTGCCAGCTCCCTCACAAACGCCTCATCACCAACACTAACGTCCTGTTCGCCTCATTTAGGGCCTGCGGCGAGGTCCAGAACTCAGCCTGCTTCGTATAACCCCTCTGGGAATGTTCGTAGGCTCGTGGACATCCAGGGCCGTCATCTGAATGAAGAGCAGCGGCTCTCTGTAGGCAGTCTTTATAGGCTGAACCGCCACGCCCTGTGCCCCCCCCCCCCGGGCGACGTCTGAGAGGATGACGCATTCGGCGATTGCCACCTCGTCGACGACCACAGCGTGAATGTCCGCCCCTGAAAATAAAAGAAGAAATGTATTCAGGAAATTGAATAATGATGCCGTATGAACGTTGCTGAACAGTCAGATGGTTAGTAGTACGCCGAGTCATCTTACGCGCCTTTCCAAAGTCGGGAACGTGGTGGGGTAAAAGTACGTCACGCACTGTGCTGACTTCAGTTTCGTTGCACGTGCGACGACCTGGGGGAATGTACATTCAATAAATGTACGAAAATCTGCTTGGATGAATTTCCGTCGAGGACAGAAATTACCAGCAGTCAACCTACCCCTGAATCATTTTCCTTTTCGAACCTTAACCACTTTACTCGACGGAGCCCCGAAATATTATCTCAGCGATAAAGCACTGGACATAAAAATGAACATGAATACCCAGGGTGGAAAAATAAACACTGATATTCATACTTACAATGTGACAGATTTCTACACCGCACAGAGTATGAGGTGAATTGGCTTGCTTCCTGCCTTTTGAACAAAGGATAGGTTAGTGTTGGTGGACTGTATTTTAGGATTGGGGGGAGAGGGCGACAAGCAATTTTGGGGGCCCCCAAATGGCGTGGACACCTTTGGCGACAATGGGCCCCACCACCAGCCAAGTTAGTAGATGCATGCAAGGCTTAAAATGAAAATATGTGTCATAATATGTTAAAAACGGTCATCCGAGCCATCAAATTATGGCTTCGAGCCTAAAAAGGGCCTCTAATCTGAAAATGGGGCCCCCGATTCGAGAAGGGGGCCACTTGGCTGGAAGGGCTTCCTTGGCCCGATCTGGCTCCCTTCTGGACAAAATCACCAAAATGGAAAGCATCAGTATAGGACCTCGAGTCTAAAAAGGTCCCGAATCCAAAAACAGGGTCGCTACGAAGTCACTACGAGGTCAGGGTCACTACGAGGGGCCCCTTGGCTGAAACGGCCCTTTTAGCTCAATCTGACCCCCTCCTGGACAAAACCTTGGGAACGCCACGGCAGCATCCCATTATATCGGGGGTTCCATTGGAGGACAGGGCCCCTATGACTGATCTTAAAGGTCCATTAAAGCCCTGGCTTTCCAATGGCCCCCGGAAACAACAAGAGTCCCTGGCCCTCTCCAGGTGCCATACACATGTCTGGAAGGTCTTTGGACTTGGCCAGGAGCTCTGGGTGCACCTGAGGCATTTGAAAGTGGTCTGGTCCGCTGGCCAGGGACCCTGTGTATTTGGGCTATCGCAAAATTTCAGGGGCCCCTGTGGCTCCTGAATTTCAGCTCTTCTCCCAAATAGGAGCCCGTTGGGGCCACTGACTTTCAAAGGACCCTGGGCACACCAAGGGCCGCCAGCCCTGGTGAAGTTCAGAGGCTCTAGATATGTGAGGGGTGTTCTGGAGAGGACCAAAGACTCTCGTGTTTTTTGGGCGCCCATTGAAAGACGGAGTTCCTCTCGCTCAGAAAGTTTCATTGGGTCCCCTGATTTTCGAGAAGTCCGCATGTACACCAAGGGCCCTTGGCCCTCTCCAGAACACCCTCCACACATCTGGGGATCTTCAGACTTGACCACGGGCCCTATGTATATTTGGGGCACAATGGAAGTCAGGCACTCCTGTGGCTTGTTAGGGACCATTGGGGCCCCTGGATTTCAAAGGGTCCCCAGACACGACGATGGCCCCTGGACATCTTTCGAATGCGTTTTCCACATCTGGAGGGTCTTCGATCCGAGTTTGATCTAAAGGGGTACTCGGAGCGTTTGGGGCCCTATGAAAGTCAGGGGTGCCAGGCCAGGCCAGGCCCAGGGGTCTTATGTATTCGGGGGCCACTGCGACTGGGCGGTCTGTTGACTGGTCGAAAGTCGCCTTGGGGCTCGTCACTTTTAAAGGGCCCCGGATATATAAAGGCCCCCCGATTAGTGCTCAGGTCCAGAGTTCCTTGAGCTATGTGCATGAGTTTCTAGGGAGCCAGGGCCTTTTGGTCACAATTTTGAAGTGCACGTTTGTGTAACACGTACGCTAACCCGTTTATTTTGTCTCATTTTGGGGCCCCTCCGCATGTTCTGCCCCTCTCAGAAATTTGGGGAATACAAAACTATATGTTTCCCCCCAATTTTCCCGATGAAGGGACAGCTGCCCCCTCCCCTTATCCGCTGCCTTTGGGATAGGTGCAAATGAAAACAATGATTCCTTGGAATTCCAGCTAATGATTGTATTACTGCAGCTGGCGTCCCCTTTTCCGCAACGCATATTTTTTCGTCCGTCGAAAAAGACAGACATGCGTCTAAAGCATCTGAAGTGATGATCTAACCTGGCGTTATTAAATAATGTAACTTTATCCATCCTAACACCAAAGCAGTATTTACGTTTTTGTCACGTAAGTGAAAACTGTTTTTATTTGCTAGCGGGGACGAAGCCCCCAGCGTGCGGCCAAAGGTCGTTCACCCTGTTGCGCTAACTGCAGTAATACGTTCTGCTGCAGTCATGAGTGGAGAATTATTCTAACAGCTGGCGTGGCAAAGGTCAACACGGTCAGCCTCACATACTCAGGTTACCAAATGCTCTGATGTACTCAGACTCAACAACGACAATATCGACGAAACCAAAGCAATGCAAAGCTTAAAGGTCCAGCAATCCCACGACCTAAATCGACTGCGTAAAATCAAGGGATTAAACTCCTAGTTGCGTTTTGCAGTAACATTGATGCCCCACAAAGAATCGCGTTTCGTCGCAGGCGTTTCCTTTACCCTGTGAAAAAAGGTCAACGAACATTAACTCAGTTCCCGGCGGGGAGGCTGAATCCGCCCCCTCTCAGTTTTTTTTTTGCTTTCCAGTTCCAGGGTTTTTTCACGCAGCTTCACGAAACTTCCTCACTTTTCCTAACTGTTCCTTTTACATACTGTAACAAAATTCCCTAATTCTTTCTTCCTCAGGGGCGGAGCAAGGCAACGTTTTTGGGAGGCACCTCAGACTATTTTGGCCCTCTTGAAGATAAAAGAAAAATGGCTGCCAATAACAACGTTTTTGGGATAGAAGTTGAAACTTTATATGGGTGTGTAGGTGAACAGCTTTTGGCAACGAAAAGTCCGAATTCGAATTTTAGTCACCAACATAGCATGTGAGGGACTCCCGATGCCGCAGTTTTTCGTTTCCATTTTGGACTAGTATGTGCCCGTGATAATGCAAAGTCAGCATATGTGCAAAAGTTTATTGCACGCGCAATACCAATTGATGTACTGAGAGAGCGGCTTTTCCCCAGAGTTCGTTTCAATAAACTGAAATAAAAGAAACAGTATAAACAGGCTCATATGTGCTCTACAGTAACGTCCAACTTTACTCACCGACTGATACCGAATAGGCGTGTCTGCATGTCGTTGCAAGACACGGAACAGATGTCAGATTATGCTCGAGGGTAATCATCTTCCAGTGAAGTATGATGGGCAGATCCGTGCCACAGTGTGGAGGGCGCGGCGCGTGTCTTATTAGTGCCATCCTCAGCATTACCCTCATCCATAATGATGTATAAAAGCAAAAACAAGGCAAGGCCCAATTAGCATTCCGCCTACGTATGTATCATTTGGTTCACATTTTTCTTCAGATTCTGCATCGAAATGCAAAAGAGTATTCGAATGCTCAGCTGACGTTCGAATATTCGGAAAATATTCGGATAAAAAAGTGGCCAGCCAAATATTCGCCGAATACTCGAATCTTGCATCCAGATCCGAACATTCGCCGATTCCGAGTGCTCGGCCGAATATTTGAATCATCCGAATCCGAATCCTCAATGCTAATTTGAAGCGAAATACGAGACGTGAAAATAGACGCAAACGGATGGTTTACCTGACAAAAGTTTTTAAAAATCGGGAGCAAATATTTGTTTCTCATGATCAAATGCCGCATCCCGAAAGACCGTTCAGAAACAGCAAACAGTTTCCTTGTTGTACGCCTTAGCTTAGATTTTGTAGCATGTAGTGTCCCTCAGTATCACTGTCAATATTCAATATCATCTGACTACTGGGATTCGTGGATTGGTTTGCATACGTCAGAGTTGTATGATTCGTTCGAAACAGTATTCATATGGGAATATGTTCATTTCGTTCTTTCTCAGGATGCGTTTGATCTTTCCTATAATACGCCACATTTCGTAGAGTATACTTAGAGAAGATTCCCGTCTCTGGCAAACGCTCGGATGCGCAAGGAGCCGGTATGTCGACATGAAAAACATGAGATGGTTATAGAAGTCGTTTCGGTGGCTATCATTCGCAGGTTATTCATAGTCTAGGCATCATCGAAAACTTGAGTGAGCATTCACGGTCGGGAAATGGCGTAATGTTTCACTGAAACTCTTTTCTCCTGTGTTCGGATTTCTTCGATGCTTCCTTAGGAACACAGTAACTTCATTAGTCAATTGTTCATTGAGTCAATGCTAAGTAGTGCGAATATCATTTCTCGCTTCCGTAACACGGATCATGATGCCTGGACGACCTTTGCGCCCACGTAAGTAGTAAAGGTTGATACTGCTACGGCAGATATTGCTGGCCACATCTCACATTGTCCACCGAGTCCACCTAAACAGACTCTCAAGCCCGGCGCGAAACCTCTTCCGGACTTCCACTTCCAGCCCAGGACGAGCTCGCTGGACCGCCAGACCCGTTCCCAGTCGGCCCGTCGGCGACAAGTTTCCGCGCGATAAGAGCGGCCGTCCCGGCGGAGCTTCGTTTCTGGTCCGCAGCGGGCGCCCCGTCGGCGGCAGCTGCCGGCCGGGCTGGATGCCCGCTGCCGCCGGGCCGAGTTTCACGAACGATCTGCGGAGTCTTTTGGCGCGCCTCGGTCTCTTGGTGGCGGCTTTGACCGGTCGTGGTGGGAGGATTGCTCACTTGCCGGCGGGTGTTGAGAGCCCCCCGCTGGACGCTGCAGGGGAGAGGGGGAGAGGGGGCAGGGAGCGGGCGACAGAGCCATGGCAACTCCGAATTTGATTATTTATATTTCGTTAAACACCGGTTGCTTGTTGAACTTAACTCATTTAAGAGATAGGTGTCGACGATTTTTTCCGGATAGAATTCTGTCTATTTATGCTCTTGAAACGAAGGTACGGAGTATTTGGTAAGGTTACAGGGGTGGTTCGCTTACCCTTCCAGGGCCTTCATGTCCCGAGCTTTACATTATGCGCTGTCAGGTCACTCAGTCTTAGTGTGTGTTCTGTGCCATCCCCGGGAAACAAAATATCCTGCGGGGCTCCTTATCTCAGTGTGTAATCTGCTATGCCCCTGACCATTCAGGTGGCCCACGTGTGTTCCTCCCCCTCCCTGATCTTAAGATGTCCTTCACTGAGTCACCTGGCCTCAGCACGTACTCGGCGTCACATTTGACCTTAAAACGTGTTCCGTTAGGGCCGTCCAATCTCAGAACATGACCTGTCACGTGACTGGTGTGCACATGTCTGATATCGACAAGTACCTGGTGATATCAGCAACAAGCACCTGTAGCTAAATCCGCTGCGACGCCGATTTAGCAACAGGAAGGCTGTGGCCGGCATTATGGGCATCTGGGCCGCCAGCTTCCTCCTCTCGGTTCCGTGCGTGGTCTACTCGACAATCGTGACGCGCACGTGAGTGATCACGTCACGGATGGCACGTGACGGGACCAAGCTAGGTGTCACCACGCGTATGGAGACGTATAGGACAACTAGGTGGACATTGCCCCACTTGTTACAATGTTGGTGGGGCATTAACCCTATTCCCGACAGGGGGCTAATTCCGCCCCCCCCCCCTTTTTTGCTTGCCAATTCCACGGTTATTGACGCAGCCCACGAAACTTGGTCGCTTTTCTAGCTATTCCTGCTACGTACTGTGAAGAAGTTTCAAAATTCTTTTTTTGCTCAAGGGCGGAGCCAGGCAACGTTTTTGGGAGACACCTCAGGCCATTTTTGGCCATGTTGAGGGAAAAAGGAAAATGACTGCCAAAAAAAAAAGTTTTTAAGATAAAACTTAAAGGTTTATATGTATGTATAGCTAAGTAGTTGGGCAACGTACAAACACAATTTTGTTTGTCTGAGGTCACTTTACAAGGCCAGGTCAAGGTCAAAAGTCAAAATTTGGTTTTGAAGTAATAATTTCGGTGCTATTTTTGAAATGCGAAACCCGGAATATACGTGACCTAGACGGGTTCCTCTACTTGTGTATCAAGTTTCAGCTTGATATCATGTCGGGTCACGGAGTTATGACCTAAAACGTCAGTGGGCGTGCCCAATATCACAATAGCAGTAAAATGGAATTTTTGGAATAGTGAATTCAGATGACTGAAAGCGTTTTTAGACAATCTTAAATGCACACGAGATCATTCCAAGTAACTCCAAGGTCGCTTGGGGTCATTTAAGGTCAAAAGTCAAAGCTGATTTAAAGAACATGTGGCCATGACAGTTCCCTCTTTTTCATGACGATGGCATCGCCTATGCTAACATTATACAAACAATGTAATACGATTTGTACTTCTTTGTCATAAAATGACTAGCAAAACCAAAAAGGAGTTTTCATATTTTTCTTCATTCATTGGGTGAAAAACTAATCCTGCGATTTTTGAAATCCTGTGAATGCCTATGAATTTTTTCAAAATTTCAAATGTGTGCACCAGTGGTAAAAGTCCTATTGATAATCTCTCGATTCATGCTAATATCCTCGGGATCGGTCTATAAACAACGGAGTTATAACAAGTTCAAAAATGCCCCCAATTTTGACATTGTTGCCGCCCCCCCCGTATCCACCCCTTCATAATTTTGAGAATTTCTCTTCCTAAGAGTGTAGTTTACGTCATGGCAAGTCGATTGCCGTTTATTGCGATGAAATCGAATGTGTAGTTCTCGAGATCTCAGGGGCCGAATCCGCCCCCCCCCCCCTGCCGGGAATCGGCCATACCGTCTAGCCCTCCGGGAACAGGGTTAAGGAAAACTTGAAACAGAGTTTTGTAAGCAGTCACATGACACACCGCGCGCCTGACAAGGAATTAGATAAGCACAGAACAGAAAGGCCGATTTTTTAAATTTTTGTTTCGTTGCCTGATCTTTCCAATGCGCGGGACGATTTGGAAGTGTTGGCACCAACTGAGCGCGTTCTCGTTCGCCAATGGGTGCCATACATATCCAGCGTGTCACTCAAAGGCGGAGAGAAACACGGTAGGACACTCAGAGCCGCGCGTGACATGCTGAGATTAGGTCGTCAGGCGCTTATTGCGAACTGTAATTACTTGTCACAGTCCAATGCGAGAGTTAACAAGGCTTCAACAGCTAAAGGGACGTTGCTTACGTGTTTTCTGAGTATCGAATGAGGTGTCGGTCAAAGGCGTAGGTTTTTTTTCGTTGATGGGCGAGGGGGCGATGGCGTGTGCAAATTCGTCAAACACTATCGTAACCATGACGACTGCTGTGACCACGATTTGTTTGCCAACTAAGTTTGAGTCTGCACTGCTCCTGGGTGTGGCAGTGACAGAGAGTGACTTCGGCATCAAGCCGTGGGCCCCTGGTTCGAATCTGTCTTGGTGCTCCTGTGTTTTCCTACCCTTGTGATGACCGGATTGAGTGCTAAGCTAAGTGGTGCCTAAGCGCCTACCGACTATGTGGTCATAGGTTATCCCCGTTTTGGAAACTCCAACAACGCTTGCCTGGAATGGTCGGTACGTTTCCGCGAAAGGTCAGCAAGCGAAAGCACGCTGGTCCATTTGGCAGATCTTTTCGACTGGTACAGCCTCACCACTGCGATTCTTTCATCTGTCGGGGTTACTTGCGGCCGAAAAGTGGAAAAATGTGCCCCAAAGTGTTCATTCGGCTGCTTTATTCGGCACCCGCAAATGATATCACGCGAACGATGTCTGTCGATGAGTAATTCATTTGACCGGTTGGACTTCTCATCGCTAGGAAATGGGAGAACGCGATACATTGGGCAATGTCCGCCATCGTGGGACTCGTGAGCGCTGGGATATTGCTTTACCGAATGCTGATGTATTCAATGACACCACTGTGGTGCTCCGTCGAGTTAAGATGAAGTGGATTTAAATATGACAAGCATGTTTTGCGCTGCTGCTCACAATAGTGGTGTCAGTTTATCCGAAGTCATGATACCACATGGTTGTGGCGACGCCCAGACCCTATTGGCTTCTTGGACTGAAATGCTGAAGCAGGCTGGTAATACTCAGCACAACAGAACATGCTATGGTCATCATTCTTCTCAAAAACAGCCGCGCTATTTCACAGACGTGCACATGAAAGTAATGCTTAGTGATATTCGTTGTTTTATCTAAACACTGGCAATTCTTTGGCCTGAGAAATACCGTGCCGGGAAAAGGTAAAATTTCATGCGCTTGCTTTCCTAGGCCTCTAATACCATATCGCCATCGGGTCACGCGCGTGGTTCATCGGTGACACATGTGATAATGGGTTTCAGACATAACATGGTGTTCCTGGCAACCACATACATTTTGCCAATACTGGTGATGGCTATGTCATATAGTATAATTGGTAAGTGGCTGGCCTGGGAAACCTTTTCTCTTGTTAGTCCCCCAACAGTCATCCGCACCTAGAACGGTATCAACAAAACACAAACTCATCTGTTGACAATGTCTGCATCATTTTGGAATTCCAAGGGTTTCGCTGGCGCCATTCAAAGAAGGAAATATAACTTCGATTTTTTGTTACTGGTGATACTCACCACGTGTTTCACATAGTCGATGGACCAGTAGTTTTTTATATAGTCCCGGTAATTCAGAAAGCAATGGAATTACGACACTTGAACGGTGTTGTCTGTAAGATACTAATGGATTCATGAGCGAAGAAATGTTTTCTTCCCACGAACCAGACAAGGCCAATAGCGTTGTAATGAGCACATCCATTGTGAGAAGTCAGACATCTACGACTCATTTCCCACAGGTCGAGAACCCTGGTGTAGCAGAAGCATCGGTATCACACGGAAAGGCAGCTGGCCTCGGTAAAGTCAAAGCGAAAGGTGCATTAAATCACGGTCGTAAGACTGGTTTGGAACTTGGACCTTTGTCCGAGTGTCTTTGTTTGATGCAGATGGAAGGTGATTTGCGATTAGCGCTATTGTTAACACCAATCTGTAATGGCTGGGGTGCGTATCCAGCACCAAAAAAAAAACCGTAATTACAACTGTTTGCTTACATACCGAAATCATCCGTGCATTTTTTGGTTTACTGGGAAAGTAAACGCTGCAGCCCTATGTCTGGCTCTGTTTTTCGCAGTATGGACATACTGCATCCCATTTATCCTGCACGACCGCGATCTTTTGTCTTCTTGTTGTGCTTTTCCTGCAAAACGCTGTCAGCGAGCTCCATTTTCCTGCCCGCTTTTCAGTTGAATGGCTTCTTAATCTACTTAAGGACAGCTTTATTGCTAGCTTTACTCACTTATTTTTCGGGATTTGCCAATTTTGTGCGAGACATCCGCGTTGAATACTAACAGGAGCAATTACTCTTGTTGAAGCTTGTTTTGTTGAAACGTTGACGAACATGACAGTAGGCTGTTCGGCCAGGATCACGACTGTGTTTCGAATCGCTCCTAAACATATTGACAACTCAGATAGTCCACATACTTGTTCGTCGTTGACGACCCTTCAGGTGATGTGTGGAGTGTTTAGTGTGCTTGTGAATGCTGCGCGTCTGCAATGCTCTTGTGGCTTCCGCGGAATGATAGTTTGGCAAGTCTGCAGACAATTCACCTCGTGCGCACATCGCTAACAAGCGCACAACGGAGTGTACATGAGGATGTTAAGTTTTGTGCCGCTTTGTGGCGTTTAATAAAGGGGCCAGTGGCATTGTATCCATAATGTCTCTTTTAGGCTCTACCTCTCCTTCATGTTCTTACGCGGGCCGTGGCCAGATGTCGATGATGATCAAGAGTCTCAGGAGTGACATCAGTGACCAGCGTCGGGGATCGTCTGTCCGCAGATCGTCCGGATGTTCATTATCGTCGTGGCGACTTTTGCCGTGTGTTGGCTGCCCTACCAGGTGAACTTCGTGTACCTATACCACGACAGCTCCCTGGCTAAAGCGCACTACGTTCAGGTACGCGCGCCGGTGGCGTTGCCGTGTGACGCGAATGAGGTCGTATCCAGGGGTGCCAACGGTTCCCCCTCCTTTAAAACGTATTTAATGTGATTATGTAGCGTCAAACGAAAACACTGCATCATCAACAGCGCACGACCGGTATGCTCCACATGTACTGTGGGACCTGAGAACTGTGCATTTATGTATTAAATGAATGTCAGGGTATGGCAATTTATGGCATGTTATTCGGAACTTCTCCCGGCTTTTCAGCATTTGTTCCTGGCGTTTTATTGGCTGGCTATGTCGTACGTTATGTTCAACCCACTTATATACTTCTGGATGAACAAAAGGTCGACAAAAAGTCGACTGGAATACTTGCATTTTTTCCCCTGCGGAGTCCAAATCATTTAAACTCAGTACAAGTGTTTCGAACAGAATGTGAACGTCAAGAGATCCTAGTCTTCTAACGAGATATCGATCTCAGTGGAACCTAGTCTTCGGACAGAATATCAACGTCAATGGACCGTACTCTTCACCGTCCGTTTTCCCACATCTTTCGTTTTATATCAACAACGTTTTACATGGTGCCGTTTTCACAACGGTGAAGTTGTACATCACATCCGGGATATCCCGCATGTGAACCGATATAAACGCTTAAAATCTGCATTTTTTAAAATGTTCGCAACTTAATGCTGGCTGCATTTTCACACTGGACTAACACCTGCGGCAAGTTTGATTTTTTTCATTCCTCTATAAACGTTTCCAAATGAAAGTGCACCAAAGAGTGATATCTTTGGGCTGATATTTAGGTTCTTTCAACATTTTTCAATAAATCGAGCATGTAGTTCAGCATGGAATTCAGCTGTACAAAGGTGACCGTGAAAATGTTCCAAAATGTTAATGTAAAGACACTTTTTTAATATTGCTACATTTGATGGTACTCGGTGTCCTCCCACTTTGTCGGAACGGTCACCGTGGGCGGGGCCTTGTGCGTGACGTCAGAGAAGGACAAACATTCAGCAGGAAGCAAAACATCAATCCTGTCGGTCGGCGGGCTGGAACTCTCGAGAGCTAGTCGCGTGAAACCTGGCGCCGTCCCGGTGATTCTCGATGTTTCTAGAATTCTAGAAAGCCGGGAACCGAATGACTTCCAAATCGGTGCGCTCGTAAGCCCACGCTGGAAACCCCAGAAACTGTCTGTTTTTCCAAAATTGTGAGCCGAACTGGATCCCTTACGACCAGGCTGGTTTCTGATTTTTTCAAACACCAGGCAGCTTTGTGCAGGGTTGCTATCTCCGTCTCTGGCCAGGTGCGTCAAGAACAGATTCGCAGAATTTTCCAGAACATTTAAATCTGGCTTCACACCATTCAAACAGTTTTATTGTTGCAACACTTTATCCCCAAGTGACGCAACACATCGGACGAGAGTTGCTGTGCCTCTGTGGTATCTGCGATTTTGAAGAAAGCGTGCACTTGAAGGCCACCTGTGCATTGCATTGCTCAGAACCTTTTAGAGCCGACGCATCAAAGCTGTTTTACGACGTCATCCGTGCTGTTTTTGAATTACATTACTTTAATAAAATGTTGAAATCGCACTTATCGTGGCGTACTTCAATGGCAATTCCACCTGTGTGGTGGGAGTGAGGTCGCCAGAACAATGTGGCAGCACTACCCATAACGCCTCCTCGACAGGCATCCATTGACTTCGGCACTGGCTTCGGCGCTGGGCATGGTGGGGCAATCCGTGGCAAAAACTGCCCTTCTGGGACTACCACTTCTGGGAGAGAGATATAAAGGCCACCCATCCCTTTCCGATCAGTCCGTAAGACTGCAGGATGTGGATCGCGGTGTTGCTGCTGACGCCGGCGCTGTCTGCGAGTACGCCATTGTCAAGGAGTGGGGTACCTCTAAAAACCGGTCCTGCATGATGGAGCTCTGAAAACGGCCGGCACGACGCTGGCCTGCAGCGTGGCTGCACGCCTTCTGGAAGACTGCACCCACGCCATCCATTCGCCCAACTACTCCAGCTAATATCCCAAACTGGCGCATTGGTCTCACATTCTGAACCCCAAACCCAGGGGTATTTCTGGATGTTCTGCTTGGCGTTTGACCTAGAAAATAGTGATTCGTGGAAGGACTTTCTCAAGGTGAATGGAGCCAAGTTCTGCTGGAACAAGCCGCCTCCTTTGAAGTATCACACAGATAAAACAAGCATATTTTTCCACTCCGATTTCGTGGAAGACGGGGCTGGATTCCTGTGCACCATTGAAGCTCGAGGTCCAGGCTGTGGGGTGGCCAACAGGGCGACACACGTTGTCGGCGGCGTGGAGACTGGGGTCAGCGAGTACCCGTGGCGTCTGGGTTCGTCGTCACCAGGTCTAAGGCCTGGTGACGACGGACCCCAGCACGCCCTTCTGCGGCGGTACACTCATCAGCGACCGCTACGTGCTGACGGCTGCGCACTGCACCAACGGAAGGAGCGCTTCCTCCGTGTGGGTGCTGCTCGGCGACCACCGGGTCGCCGTAGCCGACGGCGAGACGCGCCACGCCGTCGAGCGCGTCGTCCAGTATCCTATGTACTCTGGGCATCCCCGGTACTCGCACGACGCCTCCCTGTTTCGGCTCACCAGCCCTGTGACGTTCAGCCGCCGCATAGCTCCCGTCTGCCTGCCGGCCGTCATTTACTACGTAGGTTGGTCGGCCGTGGCGTCCGGGTTCGGCCGAGCCGGCGCCGGCCAACCGCAGCCCTCCGCGCTGCGTGAGGTCAGTTACCGTGCGTGATCAGGCCGACTGCAGCAGAATATGGACGCCGTATCGTCAAACTATCACCTCGGTCATGCTGTGCGCCGGCGGTCGGCCGGAGGGAGGCCAGTCGGTCTGTCAAGGTGACAGTGGCGGCCCGCTGGTGACCCAGGAGGGCGGCAAGTTCCTGGGTGCTGGCAAGTTCCGCTACGTGCTGAGCGTGTCCGCATGCCGGACGTGTTTGTCAGAGTTTCAGAGATCCTGCCGTGGATCAAGAACAACACCGCCAACGCCAACTGAGACGGACAAAACTAATCAGCACCATCAAACTGAAAATCGTTTTCTAGAAACGCAGTCTCGTTGACAAATTGTGGTGTTTCCGGGACTACCAAATCATTGTTTCGTGTGTACCGGCTTGTGAGGAAATTGCATTGCTATGGTGTCGAGATCGTTTTATCGGGGGAGGGGGCGGTGGGGGTGCGACACGCAACGTCAAGGGCAGTAGGCTTGTTCGCGAGCCATTCGTTCGTTCCTGGAAGTGTGATGGAGAGGCGTGCTGGGCCTAAGGTCACGAAATGGAAACACGCTTTTTTGCCTTTTTCTCCTTACATTGAAACTGAACAAAGCAGCTTGTGTGGGTTACGCACAATCCACCTTCCCTCCCCCAAAAAAACGAAAATGAAAATTAAAACATGAGAGGCCTCATGGAAATCAGAGGAAAACCCAGAAGATCTGATGACCATAAGCCTGCCGTCATCGGGGCACTTCAGACGCCCCCATTTTTTTCGTGCCGTATAACTCTGTAAACAATCGTTGCAGCCTCCTTAAATTTTCATGATGTCTAGATACGCCAGGTGTCCATATTTTTTTATCAAAACGGAATTTTTAAGGTTATCCAAGATGATGCGCGAATTACGTCGTAAAGACGGGATGCTGTGTGAATTGACTTTTTTCGATTTGTTTTGATCTACATTGATACGCCTGTGTGCTGCAAGATTGTCGGTAGCGCGCAGCATGAGTTATTAGGCCACGAAACGTCACTTAACACCACCACAGGAGGTCACAAAGCCCTCATGGATCCAATGTGCATAATTGTTGTTTTTCGATTTCAGGGCTTATTCACTCTGTTATACACCATAATACATAAATAATACACATTCATCTGATGGATTTATGATACCAGCACAGGTATTTATCTACATTTTATCGAGTTTTCCGGTTTCAGTCGAGTTTTCCTTGCGGTGTGCGACGTCGTTCAAAGTAATATCTACGTAGATCTATATATATATTTGAACGACGCCGGGTTCCAACAACAGGTTGGAAACGGAATAAGTTCCGTTCTTTGCTATGTTAGAAATTTCAGTCATTCACTAGATTCTTACCAGGCCAAAATTGTGTTCAGTTCGAATGACTATATCAAATGGCGCATCGCAGAGTCGTAGTAGTAGCGGACATGATTAAAGAGAAATACTGCAGTGAAGGCTCCGTTTGAATTGTTCCATGTACATGTGTTAAGAAAAACATGGTCGGTGAATGTGTGTGACAGAATTGATGCTGTGTATTTGTAAAACTTTGATAATGAGCCGAGATGACTCAAAACAGTTTGTTTTTAGTACATAATTCGCGACTCAGAAGTGTTTCTCTTTTCAATAATCAGTGCGAAACTAAGTGCATTTGTTTCAAATATACACACACACACACACACACACATATATATATATATATATATATATATATATATATATATATATGCATGTATGTATATGCATCCCATGTATGCCTTTAGAAGACCTTAGTACAGCATGGCCCAGCTCGACTTGTGTCACTTTTGTTCTCAGATTGACGTGTGCTGGTATCGTTTGCATACTTTCACGTTTACTTTGGGCATAGGATGTCTGCCATTTCCAGTTTGTACGCAGAAATGGCATTACACAGATCTGTCAAATGTCGTCATTTGACCTGACCCCTGACCTTAAACATATTCGTGACGTCGAAAAAAATTCGTTTTTGGGTCGTATTGCCGGGGGAAATCATATGCCGATTGCATCATTGGATTCGCTCCACGTGTGTGCGATTATTTTGTAGGGATTTATCATTTATTATTTTAGAATTAGAAAGAAATAGATTCGCATTTAGGAATTTGAAATTATTTAGTGGGGCGGCCCCTCCCCTTTCCCCCTGCAAGTGAAAGGTAGCAACATACCACAGCAACTGACAGGTTTAATGTTCTGAGGGCCATTTGAAAATCTTTGGAGACCCTTAAACGTTTCTGAAGAGCCACTGGGTCGTCTCTCTACCCCGAAAGGCGTCAGTAGAGGCACTTCGGCGTAGTTGCAAGGGCAGCTGCCTCCGCCTCATCAGTGATTCAAAAATCTAGCCTTATGGCATTGCATAGCAAGAACTGACTTAACATGGCTTTTGTTTTCCCAGCTCTGAAAGTGTTCCGCCATATATGATCCCAGATAGGTCAATTCAGACGGTGCGTGGAGGCTTGCTCAGCGAGCGACTGAATGCACTTCCACAGACAGAGGCAATCTGGATTGCCGAAGGCGCTCCTATTTGCGTGTTCGCTTTTGTTGCTCCCTTGTTTTGGTTTCTAAGATTTCCATGAACTCCTGTAAGAAACGAGACGCATTCGGTAACAAATCTTGGGTTAGCGGATTCCTTGTGTTGCCTAGGCTGTGCTGCAATATAATATGTCTCGGTATATTTTGAGAGAGGTTAGTATTTACAGATTGTTTATTACGGACATGTACGTTAGCAAAAAGTGCGCGCTCTTAGATCTGTGGTGCTTTTGCTTTTGGAATGTCTGAATGAAACTGACGACCAGACATTTTTGCCGAGTGTGAAAAATGTATGTTTCAAGATGATGTCAATCCAGCGACAGCTTACGGGCAGTTTAAATATCCGGTACGTGCTAAGCATAAAAGTGGCAATAATGCCAGGTCGGAGATTAAATGATGGGAAAGGCATTTGTTTACAACCCATACCTAGGTCCCTTACCGCACTTTTTTTGCTTTTTGTGAGAGCTGTCACCTGGATCAGACATGTGTGAAGCTTTTCATTTTTTGTACTTTGGTTACCCCCAGTGTTGACGGAACAACCCCAAAGGTTTATCAGTTTTACACGGAAAACTATGAAGTGGCTGTCCACAATGATTTGATATTCGCGAGATAATACATCTGCGGGAACCTGCGATCTGTTTCAGAAAGTTATATTTCTGGAATGAGGTCTGGGTCTTTGGATATGGTGGCTCGAGCCCCCAGATACCTGTGGATCTCTGGATCAAAATCATGGCTAAATCTAATGTGAGATCTGGATCTTTGACAAGGACGGCAATGGGATCCAGGATATTTGGACCATAGATCTCATTATAATCTTTCTGACAACCCAAAAGCTTAACTGGAAAGTTCAGTCGGTGTTGAAATTACCGGGCACCACGAGAACCAACGTCGCGCCCAGTATACAATCATTCCTCGTGAGGTTCGACTCTGCCGAACTTTAAATCATTGTACAAATGTTTCAGTTTTACGGACGGTCGGCGAAAGTTCTCATGACAGGAGCTCGATCAGGGACATGCTTTGACTTTCCCAAGTCACACAACTTACCGCCCTGGGAGAGGCCCAAAATGTAATCTTTCCGTGGTGAAGCTCGCTGACGTACTTGTCGCTGCGCAAGCGTACCGAATTTCCTACCCGGCACGAAGCGGAACGATGCCGTTTGAAATAGTTGCCAGAATCTGACCGATGGCAGAGCGAACACTGAATTACACATTGCGTTGCGGTTCTACGACAAACTGGATCCCAAGTGCCCTCGCAAAGCACCTTTGATCGGCTGTAAGCCGCCGTTAAAACTTGTGAATACAGGCCAAGTCAAGCATAGTTTTATCGATACTGTTATTGTATAGTTTACTGCGCATAAAGACAAAGTATTTCACTATTCTTACCACTAAAAGTCAAATAATTATCGATGTACGGCTTTATTCGTCCTGATGGAGCAAAACATCAGACCGAAACAATACTGGAGCTTTTTAATAAGGGTGTTTTGTAATCTGTATTTCATGCCCACCAAGACACAGCAAATTAGCAAACAGATACCCAGCCGTTCAGATGTTTTGCGCTATGCTCTGAGTCAAGCTCTGAGCTACTGGACCGGCGTAAAATGCTCCAAAATGGTGCGTTTAGCGAGATGGGAAATATTGAAGACAATTATTAAATGATGAAACTGAAAAGGATAGCGGGCAATCGAAAGCTGCATGTAGGCTGATCCACTTGCATTGTGAAAGCTGGCTCAATATTGTCGTTTATTTCTGCAAGTTTGTTTTGCTTAATTGCAGATTTTGTTATGTTCCCTTATGGTTATTGCGACTGAGCTATATGCAGTTCCCGTGTAGGAGGTTTGGCACGAGACATACCCGCATGTTGTTTCCTGAACGGCTTGCGTTTTCTTTGGACTCTGTACGAAAAAGGGCGCGAAACAAAGACGTTATGTTGTATAAGAATTTGGAACTTCCTGCATTTACTATGAACCCGATGTATTACAAACCATTTTCTTGCAGATTTAATTTTTTGCATTCGTTATACCCGTTTACGTCTCACAAAATGAAAGACAAAACTCCATTGCACGCATACCTAATAATGTTGAATGTAATTGAAATACAGTAACCTTGAAAGAGTATCAGAACGCGAGAGTCTGAGGGCAATAGTGAATTCAGCGGCAGAATCCACGCAGTGTTTACTTAGCTACTTCATCTAAGCATATCGGAAACAACTTCTTACACTTTGTCTCGATTTTGCCAGGTAAACCCCATGTTTCAGATCTCGGACGTTGACGCAATTTCTGGCAACCAGCTACGCTCGTGCCAGAAATTGTGCCGACTAGGGCATGCCACTTACTTCCTTTGGCAAGGTTTATGAACACCACTAAACTGCCCAGTTTGGAAGCAGTCTGCCCTTTGGGACCTTTGGTTGGCTTTGGGCTTTGGGGCGCAAATTGTCGTAAATGACGGTAACGTGCCTCTTGTTCGACGCTCCTGTGCATGACAGATCCTGTTTCTAAACGCCCTTGAGTATATTTTAGATTTCGCTTGCATGGTGTCCTCATCGTGACCGTCTCCATGTCCGACATGAAGGGTGAGAAACATGAGAAACAGCCAGTTTGCTCTTTGCTCATGAACGGTACACCAACATTCTGCCTAAGCGCACATAGGCCGCTACGCGATGACCTGTTCAGTTCTTTTTGGCCGGATATTCATTTTGAGTCACTGTCTCCGAGTGGGCGAGACAGCCTTCTGAAACCAAGAATACTTTGAAATGTGCCAAGTTTTAGACTAAGCGGTTCCTAGGCTTTGAGCCACGCGTGCCTTATTCGTTTTGTTTGGCTGCGAATTTTGCCAACAAATGCAGCCGGCATCTTATTGTTTTCACAATAAATCCGCATTAGGAAATGCAGGGCTTTACGAAACGACCTATTACACGCATACTATAACAAAACGAGATTATTTTTAGGGTTAATATGAAGGGCAAAACAACTAGCTACACGTCGATGATTTTTACACCGATTTTTATTAAAAATGAAGTCAAGGGTTTGTGTGCAATGCAGTAGTGGAATCTACAAAGGGTAAGAGAATGAGTGAATCTTTCGCTCCCGAGACGGCGTGGCGCCCGAACCGTGGATCGAAGCCATTGGGCTGTCGGTAAGAACGAAAGACGGTACAAGGAGCTACTCCGTGATGCTTTTTCCGAGTCGCTGCGACCTCTGGATTGCCAGCATCACACCCCATCCTGCAAAACGTCCAGAAACAGCTTTTTCACATTGTCGTTTGCGCGTGGCGCGTGCTGAAACGTGCTGTGTGCCACGCGATTGCCTGTTCAATTGCCATTCCAAGGTCATGCTTCTCGAGGCGATCCGCCCCGTGGATGCCGAGAAAACTTATCGGAACCGAGACGATGTTTGGCGCTGTTTGCGTTTCTCGTTTTACGTGTTATCCCTATTGGCCAAAAATCACCGTTGAAGCGCGCGGCACGTGCTGACGACGGGTCGCAGCGCAACGAGAGTTAGCCGGTCTCGCGCGCTGCCAAAAAGGCGGCGCGCGAGACCTTTCGAACAATGCACAGTGCATGTGCCGGTCCGCCAACCCGTATGGGCCTTGGACCGGAGCAAAGATTTGTCGACAAATGGACGGGAAGACAGACAGGGGTTTCTCAAATAGTACACAAACTAGGGTTTGCCGCTTACTTCGTCAAGCAAGGTTCATGAACGCTGAACTGCCCGGTTTTAAATGGTGTCATTTTCGAAACAGTCTGACCTTTTGGATCTTTGGCTGATTTTGGGCTTTGTGGCGTAGGTTTTCACGGAATGACGGTAACGTGCTTCTTGCTGGATGTTCTGGTGCATGAGAGACCCAGTTTCTAAATGTACCTGATTTTATTTTGCATTCCATTGTGATGGTATGATCTTAGTGACCGCCTGATTTTAGTGACGTCCGACACAAAAAAAGAAAACATGGGAAACAGCCAGTTTGCTCTTTGCCCATGAGCATTCTTTTTATGAGCACACATGATGCTATGCGAGGTGCTGTTTAGTTTCTTTTGCGGAGGATATCCATTTCCAGTCACTTTTACTGGATGTCCAAGACATCGTTTTGAAACTAAGACTGCTTTGACGACGAAATGTGCGAAGTTTTTTACTACGCGGCTCTTAGTTTTGAGCCGCGCGTGCGCTTTTCATTTCATTTGACCGTGAATTGAACCAGGGAATACAGACGGCATGGTAATCTTTTCGCGATAAATCCCGTTGGGATGTGCAGGACATTACCGAACGACATATCCGGACATACTACAATAAAATACTATGTTTTTTTTGGTTGATATGGAACACCAAAGAACGGGCTACACGCTGATGTGCTTTTCATTGCAAGAAGTCATGAGCCTCTATGCGGTATCGAAGTGGAACTGATCGATCGATTCCACTGATAAGAGGTTCAAGAACGAGTGTAGCGGCCGTTTCCAGGCGGCGTGACGCCCAAATCTCGGATCGGAAGCGCTTGGCAGTCGGTACAAGCGAAAGATAGTAAACGGAGCCACTGGGAGATGCTTTGCCGATTCGCCACGATCTCTGGATCGTCAGCAGTACATCCGATCCTGAAAAACACCCAGAAACAGCCTCTTCACATTGCGGTGTCTTCGGTGTGACGCGCGCCGCGCGCATTGAAACGTGCTGTGTGCCATGCGTATGCCCCTCTCATTTTCATTTCATGCTGATGCGTTTCGAGCTGATCCGACCCGTGATTACCGAGAAAGCTTGCCGAAACCGAAACGATGTTGGACGCTGTTTGCGTTTCCCGTTTAACGTGTTATCACTATGGGCTAAAAATTATTTTTTAAGCACGCGGCATGCGTGAACGACGAGCCGCAGCGCGACAAAAACTGGCGGATTTTCTGGCGGCACGCCAGTATTTTTGAGCGGTGTACGGCACGTACCGATGCGTCAGTCCTTTTGGACCCTGGACTGGAACAAAGATTTGTCGACAAACAGACAGACAGACAAAAAGACAGAAAGACGGACAATATGGCTGTAATGTAATTCTTGCTGGACGCTCCTGTGTATGCCAGACCACGTTTCTAACTGCCCTTCATTGTATTTTGTATTTTGCTTTGACGATCTGATCTTGGTGACTGTCTCTACGTCCGACACAAAAGGCAGAAAATATGGGAAATAGTCAGTTTGCTCTTTGCCTGCGACCGGCACTTGTGCATTCTTCCTGGGCGCACACGGGGTGCTATGATATGCCCTGTTGAATTTCTTTAAAAAATACCAATTTTGAGTCATTGTCTCTTGGTGGGCAAAAAGGTGCTCTGAAAGCAAGACCACTGACGACAAAATGTGCTGAATTTTTGACGACGCGTGTCTTACGTTTTGAGCTTTGCGTGCACTATTCATTTTGTTTGGCTGTGAAATGTAAATTTAACCAGCGACTGCAGCCAGCTTGTTAATTTTGTCCGCGATGAATCCGCGTTAGGACATGCAGGATTTTACCACAGTACCTATTATACATCTAAGACATTGAAATATCATGATTTGTTGAGTTGACATGGAACAAGAAAAAAACATGCTATCCGATGATGCGATTTTCATTGCAAAAAGTCGAGATCATATATGTAATACTGAAGTGGAATCGATAAAGAGTTCGAGAGTGACTGAATCGTCTGCTTCCAGGCGGCGTTGCACCCGAACCGTGGGCCGGAGCCGCAGGGCTTTGGATACGAACAAAAGACGGTACACGGAGCTCCGCACTTGTGTTTGCCGAGAAAACTCGTTGGGACCGGAGTTTGGCGCTGTTTGCGTTTCCCGTTTTCCGTGTTATCCCTAAAAAATCACCCTTCAAGCGAGCGGTACACGGCAACAACGCTTCGTAGCGCCACAAAAGCCACCTGATTTTCTAGTGACGCGCAAGGCCTTTCGAACGGTGCACGGCACGGGCCGATCCGACAGTCTTTTTGGACCCTGGACCGGAGCACAGATTTGTCGACAAACAGACTGACAGACAAAAAGACAGAAGGACAGACAGAGTTTCTTAACCCGCGCCCGACTGTGAGTCAGCGCCATGCACGCCCGACTGGGGGGTTGACTACCCCCTCTGACTCATGATCGGTTGGTTGCACGATAAAGATAACCACACTGTTGGAAAACTCGTGACGAGTAAAGTTCGAAACTGATTACATTTTTTAGTTTAGGATAATATGTAAGCCATTTACGCCCTATATATGTTTTCCCATAGCCGCCTGCATGAAATCGAGAAACGGCCTGGATTTCAAGGGCTGTGACTAATAAAGTCTAGCTAAAGGCACCAGCGGACGGGTAAAAGTCGACAGATGCCGCTACACACCTCATTTCCCTAATTTGTTTAATATATACGCGGAAACTCTGAGTTAAAGACAGGACGAATTTCGGTTCGCTGCACGGCGGGCGCCATACACGAACATGGTATGAAATTAACGGAAATTAATTTTAGGTTTCTTTTATTTCCGCGACATATGCCTTTTGAAGTGTTGTTTCTTGGTCCTAGTGGTTCTTCTGATGGTTTTCATGCATAATTGTTGAAGAAATTCATTAGTTATCAATCTGCACAAATGGTGGAGCTTTATTAGCGAAAACCTGTTTATTTCCAGATTTCGCAATTTTTGAAACCTTTTGTATTTCTTGGTGTCATTCGCAACTGTGCAAGCCAATTCTGCCATTTTCTACCCGATCTGGGTCATTCATCGCCGACTTTGATGGCACTGCATAGTGACTCATAAGAATTATTCGTGACCTTACCTCAGGTCAGCGGTCGGAGGTCATTGGAACTTTGCTCATTGACGGAAACTGGATGTCTGGATCTCCCCACACTCAAATTGTTTTGAAAAAACTTCGTCAATTTCGAAAAAAACGGCAAGTTATGTTGAAAACGAGCTTGACTTTAGGTCAATGACTTGGACACGTTCGAAAAATCCGATATAGCAGATTTGTTGCACTTTTCAAAATCTCTAACCCTTGAAAGTCATATCGTGATATCATGCTTTGCGAAAACGTTATAGGGCGCCAAACTTTTTTGGGCATAGGTCCACTTGACCTAACTTAAGCCAGGCAACTTACATGATCTGACGTAGAAAATTAGATACAATGTGCAAAATGATCAAGCAAAAAGTGCACCAAAGTGTCGTGGCGCTGCGTTTGTTCGTTCTCTGGCAGACTTGGAAGACCTTCAAGGGGGGAGGGGCGGTCAACCGCCCCCGCAGCCGGGCGCGGGTTAACCCTCGCCAGTATTGGGGGAGGGTTCATGGAATCTCCCTTGAGGTTTTCCGAAGACGACTTCTGAACTAAGACGACGTCAGATGGTTTGTTTGATCCATCTGAATCTTGGTGTACCTTGTGAGGCATCCTTTCCACATCTTATGCTGAAAATTTTTTCTGCTACATTACCATGGTAACGAGCTATGAAGTCATAACGGGGCCATGTCGGCCGTTTTTGCGCGCCGATGCGGCCTGTTTACAACGGTTTGAGTTTTGTCTAACAGTAAGTCGGTTGGAGTGCACAAATACAATCAAATATGTATTATTCGACTCTAATTGTGTGCTCGGTTAGACTAAACATAGATTTAATACGCTATGCTCACTAGCGGGATTTTCGAGGGTGTAAATTGAGGTCATGAGGTACGGTGGAAAACACCTTACTTTTTATCTTTGGAAATGCGATAGGGAATAGGCATCGCAAAACAACCTACATATTCGGATTTCTTCAGGTGCAAGGAATCGAATAATGTAAATTTGGTCCACTTTGTCTTTAATTTCATCAAACGAGGGCGCAATGCAGAGAACACCTGACTTTTGCTCCGACGAGCGGAGCGGGGTCGGCCGTGGAGTGATGATTTTACAATACCACGGCATGCCTAAAATTAGATTTTGTGTTGCATATCGACTCTAGAATCGCTTTTAAGGCATTTAACCCTATTCCCGGCAGGGGCTGAATCCGCCCCCCCCTAGGGGTTTTTTGCTTGCCAATTCCAGGCTTTTTAACACAGCTTCACAAAATTTGGTGACTCTTCCTGGCTACTCTTTCTACGTGCCGTGACAAAATTTCAAAATTCTTTTTTGCTCAGGGACGGAGCCAGGCAACGTTTTTGGGAGGCACCTCATGCCATTTTTGGCCATGTTAAGGGTAAAAGGAAAATGCCTGCCAAAAACAGAGTTTTTAAGATACAACTTAAAATTTTATATGGATGTATAGCTAAATAGTTGGCCAATGTGCAGATGTAATTTTGTTCACCTGAGATCATTTTACAAGATCAGGTCAGGGTCAAAAATCAAAATTTGTTTTTTTTGCAATAATTTCGGCGCCGTTTTTTCAAATGCCAAACCCGGGATATATATGACGTGGAAGGGTGCCTTCTACTTGTGTATCAAGGTTCAGCTTGATATCAGGTCGGGTCACGGAGCTATGACCTAAAATGTCCGTGCGCGTACCCCATATCGCAATAGCCATAAAAGGAAATTTTTGAAATAGAGTGAATTCAAATGATTGAAAACGTTTAAAGATAATATTAAATGCATAGGAGATCATTCCAAGTGACCCCAAAGTCACTGGAGGTCATTTAAGGTCAAAGGTCACAAGTTGATCTGAGAAATGTGTGACCATGACAGTTCTCCCTTTTTCATGTCCCTGGCACCGCCTATGCTAACATTATACAAACATTGTAATGCGATTTTTACTTCTTTAGTATAACATGACTAGCAGAAGCCAAAAAAGGGTGTTTGCGTCTTTTGTTCATTCAGTTGTTAGAAAATTAATCCTCCTATTTTTGAAACCCTGTGAACGCCCATGAATTTTCTCAAAATTTTAGATTTGTGGACCCATGATAAGAGCCCTATCCATAATCTCTCAATTCATGCCAGTTTCATCGAAATCGGTCGATAAACAACGGAGTTATAAGAAGTCCAAAAGTACCCCTAATTTGACATTTTTGCCCCCTGTATCCACAAATTTCAGAATTTTGGAAATTTCTTTTTATAAAAGTGTAGTTTACGTCACGGCAAATCGATTGCTGTTTGTTGCGATGAAATCGGACGCGTAGTTCTCGAGGTCTCAGGGGGGGCCGAATCCTCCCCCCTGCCGGGAATCGACCGTACCGTCTAGCCCTCCGGGAATAGGGTTAAGTTACCATTTGTAGCTAATCCGAGGTCATTCTAGGCCAATGACTTTAGATAATCTTAGATGATCTAAGATGACTTTTACATGATATTCGACAATAGTGTTTGTTAATTGAAATCCTACATTTTACTACAGCATCTGTAATTATCTACAAAAATGCTTCTGCAGCTACGAGAATGCATTTCAGCCGATGACTTCAAATGACAAGGACTGAGGCAGTATGACCTGGATCGGACTAAATCGGTAAAATAAAACCATGTGATGGTATCGACTCATACTTGATTGACGAGTACTGTGATATCCGTTTCGTTTCATCATTCATTCTTTGTCGTTCATTTGCGCTTAAACTCGAAGAAGTACCACTTTCTGACAATTTTTGACCTTTGGCCGACGTGAAAGGTCATCCATTGACCTGAGACCTTAAAAATAGGTACCAGTCGCGAGACCTCGTGACGTGCAACACACTGACTTTTCCGCAACGCTCTAGGACGCAAAATGTGGAAATGGCCGAAGGGTCGGACCAACCCCCCTATACGTCCGCGTTATGCAGAAGGCCCTATGCGGGCAAGGGTTAAATAGTATATAGATAACTTCAATCTATAGCATATCGTTTTCCTGGCATCGTGCAAGAATATATATTCATGCACGCACGATGCCGAGTGACTTGAATATCTTCTACGCTTTGATGTTTAATCCTCGGCCAAGCCAGACCTCGGTAAGAAGACCGTTCAGGCCAAGCTAAACCGTACTTTAATTTCTTTGCTTTAGCAGCCTCTATTATTGCTCATTCCTGTACGTAGGAAAATATATGCGTTTATTCCCGCAGAGCCTAAACGGTGCGGATTTAAACCCAACCTCGTTCTAAGTCCTGTTTTCTTTCCGGATTCTGGCCACTTTATTATAAAATTTCCGAGGAAATGAATGCAGTAATGTGGTTTAGTCACTGGATTAGCAAAGAGACCAGAGCTAAAAGGGGGAGCAGAAAAGATAACATTGATATCCAGCTCCAAAGAGTGGGGTATGCATGTGCCCTCTGTGTCCAAGGTGGCGGATCCCATGCCAATTCGAGCATCTAGGTCGTGTTTGGTTGATTACTCGTTCCAAATCGATTGCATGAAATGGTGAGTGACGTGAAAGGCGTTTGTGAACATAAACGGAAGGTTGAAGTCTAGCAGTTCATACGCAGAGCTAAGAAAGACGCACACATTTTCCTCCGAGACTGGAGCTTAGAAGTCAGATTTGGGAGACTGAGATGATCGACGAGCATTCGTTTCGCCATTTTTAAATCCATTCATTTGCCGAAAATTCGAATGTCAACCGAGTATTCCGATATTCATTTGTGCCTCGTCGCAAAATCTAAAGATACATCTTGCCCTTTAGATATCATGCAGAAAAGTAATTGTGGCATTGGCTATGCGTGCCGCACGCATAGCCAATGCCACAGTTACTAATGCCACTATTACTACTATAAACTAATGGCACTAGTTTACAGGTTTCTGTACATCAGTGTGGCTGGCAACAAAACGCGGCGGTACCACTGGCCCTCCCCACTGTGGTTGAAGTTTCATGCGACAATGCTCATTTTCATAAGTAAGCTGGCATTTCTTCCGTATCTGGCCACGATGAGGGGAAACGCCTGGGCAAAATTACTCGGAGAATTAGGCTGGACTTCGCCAGAATCATCAGCTTGCTTTCTTCTTCGTCTTTGCTTGTGTTATTGTTACTGAGACGAATATAGGGAAACCGTCAGTTTCTCCATGTATTAATGTAGCATGTGCGTGCAATGAGCTTTTACGCCCATGCTGATTCCCATGCTAAAACTATTTTGCATGAAAAACATGCAGCGAAAATGCTCAGTGGCAACGGATATCTGGTATAGCGTAGAAACTGGCATAGCACTCCTTTCTCGACAGTAGTTGCAACTATCACCTCACATAGAGCTTGACTTAAGGGAAGGCAGCATCAGTCTGAAGAGCAGCTCGGCTGTTAATCATGATTCATATCAACCCAACTGTAAATATGATGCATGCATTTTGGTAGGATCTTCTTTTTCATAAGTCTGATTCCAGCATTTTGTCAAGGTGCTACGGAATCAAAACCAGACTTCAACGAAGACTGCTGCACAGACTCTGATCTCTACACCCGCCTATGCTGTTCACGTGAACGGCATGATATTGTAGCAAAAGTTTGTCTTGCCGACATGAACGACATGGTCACGCCATAGCTAGAGTTTTCCTTTAAACGCCCGTCAGTAATATGGAAATAACTTGCCACCCGGGTACAGTACCGTACCGAAGACCGAGTGTAATCTTGACCTTCTCCTTATGTTGGCTGTAGATGCAGAAGAGTAAAGCAAGAGGGAAGATTTCTACAGATTACAGTACCTTTGTACTCCCATATTCCACTGATCTGATTTGATTCCCAACTCCCATTTTGATCATTTCGGAATCTGTACTGCGCCACTGTAAGTGCTTCGCGGTTGGCACCGGGATTGCGCAACGGCTTGACGCCAATCAGAGCGCCCTCTGCCGCTGACGTCATGCCCCTCCCCTGCCTCGGCAGCGCCCGGCCGCGGATTTACGAAACGCATGCCAATCCGGCACCAGAGGCCTGCTCCATCAAAATTTAACTAGGCTTGTCGGAGAAGAATTATTCCGACACGATAAATTATCGTTGTCCGAATTCGTGCTTTACCAACGGTCGAAATACTTGCCGAATTTTTTCTCCGACGTCGGGAAAAAAATTCGGACATCTGTGAGTATGACGTCATCAAATACAGCAATAGTAGCGTTAGAAATTGAATTATTTGAGCCCTTAATGTTTTTCATGCTTTTCATACAGAAATATGTCTTTACACCATATCTGGATGTAACCATCCATGATGAGAGTGAAATAATCCGAAAGTGAATATCCAGTTAACAGTTCGTCACTTTTCGGATCGGGGTATCCGCAGGTAAATGGTGAAACGCAGCTCTGCAATGAAAGCGAAACTTCTTTTCCAGCAATATGCTGTAAGTTTTTTAGCGTTGGCACAGTACTTGCACAGAGTAACCTAATGATGAGTGCACCACACACCAGAATAAGACTATAAGCACGGGATGATCCCCCATGTCATGCAGACAGGGGTGTAGATTTGTATTCTTTTGAGAGGACCTTGGCCCACCCAATGCTGATTTGGGCCCACCCAGTGTTGGTTTAGAACCGTTCAATGTTTTCTGCCGTCTTTCAAGGGAATTGAGTAATAACGACGAAAAGAATGATCGCAATAGGCAAAGAAATAGACAGAGTAAACAATAAAGTTTAAAGTGGTATATTCATCTACCTCTCTGTCATCTGTCGATATATGTAACTGTATACGTGGAGATAAATGCCATTATTTCATCTGATTATCAGTTACAAAAAAAGGTCATAAATTTCCATGGGTTAAAATAAAGTGGGTTAAATCCGCTGAGAAACCCACATTTGGGGCGAGTTCAGGTTTTCGGGCTCTCGGCTGGGCCCCCTCCCCCCAATTATTTCCAGAAATCGACATCCTTTCATGAAGATCACCATACCAACTGAAGAAGTTACAACGGTACTGTCTCTTTGGCCCCAATACGCCCCATCATTTTTGGTCAGTAAGTGGTGGAATTTCGTGGGGAATATTTTATTATCCGTGCTGAGAAAAAGGAAGTGTGCCAGGCGTGCTGCGGCCGAGGTTCATCCACTTACGGAGGCAGGTACGTTGCCAGGATTTTTCGCGGGGGGCAAAATGTCAAATTTTGTAATATGCCACTGGGATATGACGCGATTTATAGCAAAAGCAGTTGTTTGAAAAAAAAACGAAAAGATTTATAGGAAAAGACAGCATTTTTTGTGATCCATCTCATATTTAACACAGAAAACATATGTTTCCTTTCGAAACATATATACGTTCACAATTCCGGATTCCTGCAGAATCGCTGAATATCTAATAAAGACTAACTTGGCTTAAAGGCTTAGGGTCCATGGCTCCCATGGCCACCTCGACCCCCCTTTTTGGCTGCGTCCAGTACGGAGGTACCCTTACCAAAAACCACTGCACATATTACCTACAGATTGGGTGCCTCAGTTTTTACATTGGCAGCTACTATGCAAAGTAATATGCTGCTTGCGGCATTGCGATAGCAGTTAATAAAGTGCGGTGATACAAGTTGGCGATGAGAATGCCATGGTAGCACAGCAATCAGCACTCAAGATAACAGCCCCAGTCCTGATTCAAAACAACGAGAGAAGGCTTGCTTTTTAATGAAACAGAAGTTTTCATCACCGGCATTAGTTCTCGAGCAGGCATGGTTTTCGAGTTGTCTTTCTCAAAGCCAGACAGCATTGGCCCCCTGCACGTCACCTTGGTTTTTTGCATTCCCTAGCCAGTGCAGAAACATACCAATTGGCTGTTAGATTTGCCAGGTATATCCAAACAGTCAACTTCATTAAAGCTGTTGTCTGAATGGATACAAGCACATTTATCTGCATCATGCATGAGTCATGAGCTTCACACATGCGTTTTACATAGTCATTCGCAGTAGAGTGCAGAAAGTAAAAAAGAGTTTGCAACAAACATAAATGACACTGGATGTAAAAATTGCAGGCAATACCACACTGATCTTGAAATGTCGCATCTTGAGTGTCTGGCATCATGCATATCTCCTGACTGCCACCAACAACACAACTCTGCACACACACCAAGCCAATCTTCATCGAAGTCACGTTAAAGTGACAAGGCAGGACACCACCTAAGTCTGCTGACTGCAAGGCGATGCAGTGGACTTGATTAAACTGTTCTTCCACTGAAAAAGTGGGAAATATTAGTTTGTACCTGTATTTTCATTAGCTTTACAGTTATTACCATATTTCTATGACATATGGGTTAATCACAACCACAACAAAAGGAAAACAATGAGGAAAAATAGGAGCACCCACATATGGTTGCAACCAGCATGCAACAACTGCTAATGGAACAACCAAGTGTCAGCCCTTGAGTTCAGGCCTTCTCAGCCCAAGCAATAAACCTGATCTTCAGCCAAAAATATTAGAAGATATCTGAAAGCTCCTAAATATGAACGTATATGGTAATCAAGTAGCTCAATGACCAAGCCTTGAGTATATCATGCGTAGTTTATGTAAGCGTGGTCTTCTTTAGCAAACACGTAGACTTCTCACCTGCAGCTCTATTTCAGTCGTGCTTGGTACAGAACACATTTCGCCCGCGCCGCCCGAACCCAGTTTCCCGACACCCCTTTCCGGGTCCCGGCGGCCCGACCTTGACTACACATCACGTGACTCGCGACACCCCAACCAATCCGCACACGTCTGGACCGGCGCCACGTCGGCCCAGGTGCCCCACACCCGCCGGGCACCGGCACGGATCGGTTCGGGACGGACGGAACACGGACGGACGGACCGGCACGAACCGGCGCCGGCCAGGGCGGCCGACCCCGCATTCACAGGGGGATGAGCAGCGTGTTCGATTCGCGCAGCCCCCCTACATTTATGACAAAGTTTGACAGCAAATTGCTAACAACACAACAGAAAGTATGGCACGGAATTACATGAAAAGTAATATGGGAATGGGTAATCATTCCCACGCAAAACTTGTTGCCTGGAGATTGACAGAGCATACACCTATACAGCTGCTATGGGCCCAGTCCACAAGACATGGTAGATTTTGGTGAAATGTCATTGAGGCAGAGTTGTAGCATTTAAGTCCTTCGTAAATTTCATAGTTTAGTGCTCCAGTTGGTTTACTGTTATAATATATTTAGTATTAACATAATAACACTATTTAGTCTTTGGCAACATGTTTTCATATGGGACTGCTCCGACACCATCATCAATGCTCAATAGCACCACTCGTTATCCAGTCAATACTGAGAGATTGTCTAGCACCATTGTCAGCAGAGTTCTTCGCATAGATTTTCTTGTTACTTAGTTTTCCTACTGCTACAAGTTGCAATTTAAAAAGAATCGTGGCAATATAGGCACCGTTGGTACATGACAGTATCAACGTAAAACCACGATGGCAGGAAAAGGAGTTGCAGACGAGTGAATACATAAGACTCGCTGATAAACCACGCAAACATACCTGAATTTTACGGGCATAAACTACATCATGATAATCCAGTCTGTCCACTGCATTCCTTACACTGACAAGACCCACGTAAATGCCTCTTCTTGCTCATAGAGTTCAATCACAAAACTTCAGAAAACCGGTCTGTCCACTTCTTTTATAAGACAAGTACACGGGACAACTTCGATCACCACCAGTGAGCCTCCAAATGAATAAAAATTCAGGCGATCCATGTTATCTAAATTTGTTATCAGAAAAATTCAGATTCTAGACCATTGTGAGTGCGGCAGATAAATTTTCCGTCGGCGCTGAGGATGGTGAAACAGAACGCATTCCGACTGTCGGAAAACCGTGTTTGAATTCCTGAGGCGGGATAAATTTCTTTTAAGACATTGGTGAAACAGCAGTATTGGAAAACCGGGGTCCGAAAATTGAAAAGTGAAAACTTGATTTTGGCGAAACAGGCCTCAGGTTCGTGTGACTGGCTAATTTGGTAAATGACGCTTTCTAGATGGCGTAACACCAGGAAACGCTCCCGATTGGTGGTCACTGTCAACCGGGAAGTGGTTTCTTGAGTCCCATTTGATGAATGTAATAGAACATATTGTTAGATTTCTCGTTCTTGTCACTTGCCTTTCAAATAAAAAAAAACTTGAATAGTGCGTAAAACTGACTGTTAAAACCGCTGATCACGCCAGGAAGCCGTCAAACCAGAACCATAAAAACCCGCTAAGTTTTGACTTAATACGCATTTCTAAACGCTTGCTACGCCGGTGCAATTTGTTGTGGCGCCGTTAAAATGTGCAGTTGTAAACAGGGGGGAGCGGGTTCAAATCCAGGTCGTCGAGGAAGCGCTTTTGCTTCTCTTCTGTAAACTGAACAGTTGTCACGATCTAGGAGTGTATTTCCCAGAAGTATTTGTTCTTGTTCTTTACCTAAAGACTTTGAGACACAGTGAAACTTTGGGACAGCATCTTATCAAGACATCAGCTACAACCATTGTCCTTTGCTTGGAATGCATTCAGCCGGAGATGCCTGCGTAAATGGCTTGATGGGGGGAGAGGAGGGGACGGATTTCATGGGCCCAAACAAGTTTTCGGAATTTTTTATATTGGTCTGTGGAAATGACTGGAAAAGGAGTATGGCAGGAATGGCAATCTCAACCAAATTTCTACTACCAGGGTCGTTTTTCAGGGACCAGAGACAAAATTCGCCAGGGACATAGCTGGGGAGCATGCTTCCCTGAACAATGCGGTCTACACTAGAGAATTGTATGCTTTTCCTGTGCTTTAAATATGAGGCCATAGTACATAAAACTGCTGCTCTTCCCTATAAATTATTATTATAAAAATATAGCAGTCACATTATGACAAAATTTAACATTTGCACCCCCCCCCCCTGAGAAAAAATCCTGCTCCTGATGTTCATTAAATGGGTATTGCGGTCAGGGGCATAGGAACCAGGGGGAAGGGGCAGGGGTGGTCACTGTTCCCCCCAATTTTGGGCAATATTTAACTTTAACCCTATGGCGGTGCATGGAAAGTAACGAGGCAAAAACTTTACCCTGTCGCTCCGTTTCCCCCTTTTCCTAAAACTTCAGTTTCCTCCCCTACCCCATTTCCACAGATGTTCCGACTTCCGGTGTAACCTCCTGACTGCCTGACTACAGCACTGCTATGGCCGTGACGGCACCACCAATCGAAAAACGTTCCCAAGTATTACATCATCTTAGAAACGACACTCACTAAATCAGCTAATCACAGAAACCTGGTGCAGTATGGCTATGCCTTTCGTAAATACGCAGTCCGATGCCCATTTGCCCGGTGCTCCGCGCCAGCCGAAACTCTGAAAGTCAGTCTTGTTCATGCATTGGCGAATCAGTCTGAATTTTACATATTGCTCCGACGGTACCCTTTGGGGTGAAATGGCACAAACTTCAAAAGATTCGAGCATTCGATCTGAACATCCTATCAGTCTATCAACCTATCCGAATTATCAGTTCTATCCGAGACACATTAGGCCCAGGGTGAGGCTGGCTGGATGCAAAGATCTTTTGTATTCCTGTTTGTAGTTTTCCGTGTCGCCAATCGACATGCATACAAACAGACATACACGGGGCTTTAAAATTCTGCGCGTACGGAGTGTCGACGCGATTTCCCGCGGTTTTCCCTGGCGCCGTATTCGGCCGTCTCCTGTTTGGAAGTGCCTTATGGCGTTACGAGTCCGCGCAGGCTCATATGACGTCATACCGGCGGATGAGTACAGAACGCAGTTTTCAATAATTTAATTTTCTAGGACGTTATCAGACATTTCTCGGATCACCTTGGTTTAGTACAAAGTCGACCAAGGTGGGAGCTTGACACGCTTTGCGCTTCTGAGTCCACTGGCATAGGTGTACGTCAGAGGAGTGAATCCTCATTTTCTCTCGTCATCAACTAAAGAACTACGACACTACATGACAAAAACCACCGGAGCCATTCTATGCCCCTCTGCTTTGTCTGTTTTTCCTTGGCTCCTTCGCCACGCCCGCCCACTGACCGGTCAGCGCAAACCCACAATGTAGTCGTTTGTAGCCGCTGATTAATATCTGTGTCATTGAGAAGCTACCACTGCACCAGTGGCGGTATAGCCGTGAGGGCAGGAGGTCTGCCACAACTTGGCAAGATTCACCATTATCCTCATGGCAACACATGGAAACAAGGGCTTCGGAAATGCCGTTTCCTTGCGCTGGCCTTGCAGCAGCCCCTCACGGTGTGAATATCTAGTAACGCCTCTGTCCCCCCCGTCTGATCACCTGCCGCCGCCTCTGCCCCTCCTGGTCTGATCACCTGCCGCCGCCTCTGCCCTTCCCTGTCTGATCACCTGCCGCCGCCTCTGCCCTTCCCTGTCTGATCACCTGCCGCCGCCTCTGCCCTGCGTCATTTGCTCGCCGGGTGGAGTCTGTACGCAGCAGCGGTCCTCCGCCGACGGCGGCGGCCACCGTGTCCCCCGCTCCCCTGCTGGTTGTCGCGAGTACGTGCCGGCCGCCACAAACCGTTCTGTTGAGCTGGCCCGGGTGTCCGCCGGGACGCGCGGAGCGTGTTCGGCATTGAAGGCGATCGAGGCCCGGAGATTCGCTGCCGGCCAGACTTAACGCTCACCGAGCAGGCCTTCGGACCCACCGTCGCCGGGCCGCAGGGAAGGGTGGATGGGCACCCCGCCCCGTTTGCGAAGATCTCGAGAGCTATAAGTCCCACAGTATAAGGAGAAACACCGTTGGGAAGCCTTTGGCGAAATTAGAAGAAGGCACATATTTTTTTCAAATACGGCCAATAACGAGGCCATCAGAGGTCATCATAGATCACATTACCCTGTTGACCTTTTTATCTAAAAGTTTTAACAACCAGGCACCTACGGAAAAGAGGCAACTGAAGTCAAATTTGACCATTTCAAGGAAAGCAGAAAATGACGGCGAAAAATCGTATTTTTGTGTGGACAGAAGCCTTGTCATTTCTGAACGGTTTAGTATGTGGCTTGGGTGGAATGCGCCGCAAGTGTGTCTGACTCGCTTATGAAGCCCGCAACTATCATATCGAGGTACAAAAGTCAAACTAGGACAAGGTACTGACGTCGATACTTCGAGCGCACTTCCTGTCCGTCTTATCATCTGCCTCCGCACCATTGATCAGACACGATATGGCATAAAATTCTGTAACGTCGGGTCGCGTTTCTTCTGCATCGCCAGGCCCCTGACGAAAAGCATTTTTGACGTCAGTCACGCAGGTAGCGGACGGTGGGGATTGCCGCAATGCTAAGGCCTAATATTTAGTAGGGAACTATGTTTGCGACGTGAAGGGGTTTTATTTAGGCGAAAATAAGAGGACTGTGACAGTACAAAGTCTGTAAAAGTAAGTCATGGTTGTAGTTCTCATCATTTCCGGTCGTTCAAGATGAGCGCGCATTGCAAACAGGCATAACATTTCAAAATGTCAAATGAGGTCAGTTTGGATCAAATTGAACTGAACCATCCTTGGCAAGGAAGTTTTGCCATGAATTAGTACTTCCGCAGCACATATGACGACCAATTAACATTCCCCGACTGTACACCAAGGAACTGTGATCAGTTGCGAGTCTGAAAGTTTGGTATGAAACGTGACCTGACCCCAGATCACTGGCCAAAGGAAACATTCCGTGTGGAAATGACTTGGGAAATGCCAGAGTATATATCTAAACTTCAGAACCTCCGAACCGGCCCCACAATCTCAATAGCAAACGCAAAAAAGACCGAAAGTTCAGTTGACCTCATGTCTATGACCTGGATATTCCCGAAAAAATCGTGATAACAGAATTGTTCCATTTGCCATTTTCTATCAATGCAACAATCTTCATGTCAGTCAGAGCATTTCACAAGATTTTATGCGAGTCTCATTTTTTGGAACACGACCTTACTTGACCCGTTTTAGGTCAATGCTCTGAAGCCAATCTGAGCCTAAAAATCTATGTAAGGTGCAAAAACGATGCGTAAAAAGGTGGCCCAAGTTTCTCAGTATCTCTGCGCCTTTTCATCTATGCTCAAACAACCTGAAGGGAGTGCCCATCCCCATCCCCAGTCCGGTGAGGGTTAGCAGCGACGTCATGGCGCAGTTGAGGGTCGGGATGGACCGGTCTCCCTTAGCACCATGTCGGGTAAAGTAGCTTGCAGGCCATGAAATAAAATGCATTGCAATTGTAATATATTTAAAGCATGTTCTCATGTGTCCAGTCCATCTGAAAGTCCGGCACGAACGCTGAATATTTATTTCTGCAACATCACCTACGAGTACACCGAAACATAAACAATGGTTTTGCACAGCCAATTGGCAGCAGTCAGCAGCAAAAATGAACAGCCTATCTATCCCTCTTGAGGCAACTAAGCCGCGCTGAACTAGTCCTTAAGACTTCAGGGGTCTCTTCACTTTATTTCTAAGTGCAGTCGTCGACCAGGTTTCTCCTGCCGTATCGAGCACCGTCATCAGGATCCACGGAGATCTCTGCAGGTTCCTGCCGCCGTCTGTCCGCTGACGCCTGCCGTCCGCGCTGCTCACGCTGGTCTTTGCTTTCGCCGAGCCCGGTCTTGGCTCGGCTACTGTCCTTGGCTGCGCCGGCACGTGCATGTCCACCCCCCCCCCCCCCCACGGCCTCAAGCTCATCTGCTTCGGGAAGCCGGGATGTGTCGAAGGCGGGGGAGGGGAGAGCGGAACAGTAATTGTCTCCCACACGTCTGAGTGCGACGCGACAGGAGGCAAGCGACTGACGGCGCTCCGTCGTCGACCCGTTTTTAGAACACGAATCAGAGCTTTACCAGGTTTGCTTTTTTTGCTTTTTTTGCAAAACGGCACACACCGATGCGAGCGGCGTAATGGCTGCGTATCCACGTTGTCCCAGTAGCCGCCCGTCGCTGGTGGTACAGGGTGCTCACGCATTAGCCTCTATACACATCCGGAAATACCGACGGACGACGGCACTGGCCCGCGTCACAGCGCCAGTGACGTCATCGGGCGGCCAGTCGATCACAGACCGTTGCGCACAATGCTGAACAGGGCTACTTATGTGGTAACTAAAACTAAGCAGCTGGACTGAACTGAACTAATGCGATTTTTGTTTTCTTCCTGCACCTTCGATTTCAGGGCTGAAGGTTTACTAAAGCCTTACAGCTTTTGTTTTCAAGCCATTTTCAGGTCTGTCGGTCTATTTATCTATCCCATTCCATCAGCACGATCGTGCATCGTCGCTCGCAGTACATCCGACAGCCTGTCGGAAGAAAGACTGTCTGCTTTCGGCAAAAATGCGAAGCTGCGACACGTATAAGATATTGTGTGAAATACGAGATCAGCAAAGTTCTCCAACGGTTTCCCTGCATTTGCCTGAAAAAACGGCTTCTGTTGCCCAGCCGTGATTGGCAGCAGGGTCAACTGACAGCAGGGGAAGTACGGTCCTGCCCGTCCACGTTCCGACTATCCAGTCGGCCCATCCAGGAGCTGATCTGGGGCAGGGGACATGTATTCCCAAGTTTTTTTTACACTTTTTTCGATTTGTTCGTGAATTTTGTCCGAATTGTTTGCTTTCATTGCTTTGGGCTCAGAGTACATGCCAAGCAGAGCTTGCTGCTTGCACCCTGAACCCGCCACCCAGTAGAGCAATTCCATTTCAACGGGTAATTTTGCCTCCGGCATTTTTCGCCTGGCAGGATCTCGAAGGGATCTTTTTCGTGCCGTACAATGCTACGACACGTCCGCCCCGTGGCAGGCTTACCATCGCTGGCCACTCGCCAGAAGACCTGTAGGCAATAGTCGGGCCGAGCAAACCACTTTTTCCGGGACTCGAACCCGGTGCCATCGGACCCATATCCGCGATCTTTCCCCTAGGCCACGGGGTCGGCTATGATGACCTAGATGACCTAGGTCGGGTCAGAATAACTGTTTTCCCGAATATGGGAGTTAGGCACATGGCTGCACTTTACCAAAAAGGTCCATTGAGCCCAGTAAGGAAATACAAAAAGATATATTTCTTTCATCATCTTCGAAAGTTTCCGTAGTCGCCAAAAGTTCCGCCACTTGATCCGGCTTGACCCCGCCTCCCCCCGCCAGTTTGAATATTTCTCTGGCTCCTCTCAGGCGAGTCATATCAAACAGCATCATTAGCGGTTCTTGATCATCTCCAGCCTCCGCACTCACGTCTCCCGAGGTACAGATCTCTTGCGTGGACGTATCACCGAGCAAAGGCGAATTTAAAGCACATTTTACGGTTGCTTCACGCTTGGGTTTCCCTCGTGGCAAGCTCTGCAGTACCGTCTGCGGTCTAGAAGAGGCTTCTTTACGTGCGGGCCTGAGACGCGGCGTTAGCGAGGCAATATTGTTTTTCTCCCCGACACAGTCCCTTGATCTGCCTAATGAGCTCGGGGGAATGCTCAGCAGTTGGGATGAAGGCAGCCGTGCGGGGAAACGAATATTAGCAGTCCGGGATCACCGATCAGTTATCGGGATCACCGATCAGTTATCACTGCGTCAGACCAGACCAACCTGTCGAGCCTATATCGCTACGAAGCATTCGCAGGCTAACGTTCCGTACCAAAAGCACGTTGCACTGAGATACCACGACACGGCATTTCGACACCACTGGTAAATGGCTCTTGACGATAATGTAACTTGCCACGGCCTAGTCGGCATTGCTGGTGTGTGCGCAATGATGCATACCGAGTCGTCACGTGATAATGCACGCGTTCGGACCCGCGCCTGGGTCGTGCACGAATTTCTTTTTGCATTGAGATACCACGACATGACATTTCGACACCAGTGGTGAATGGCTCTTGACGATAATGTAACTTGCCGCGGCCTATTGCTTTTCCAGTTGTATGTACTCACTGGCGGATCCGAGGAAGGGGACATCTGGGCCACGTCATCCTCCCTTCGTTGGAAAAACGGGCCGACATGCTCTTTGGCCTCCTTTTTGGGCACGAAAATGTACTCCTTTTTCCTTTTATTTTGGAAGCATTTTTTAGTTCATGATAATTATCGAAAATGGCAAAACAAAATGGCCGAAATCCGGGAAGTTTCCCGGATGCAGATGAGGTAGCCCACCCTTAGTACATGGTCTGGATCCGCCCCTGTATGTACTTGTCATGTGATGCGTTGAACGGCGCCACGACTTCGCAGAACAGTCCACAAGAATCACAGCTGTTATCGCTCTAAATTCATTTACGTGCCAATGTGCATACCGTGAAGCCTTGATAAAAAGACAGTGACGCACACGAGTTTGGTCATCAGGTCATTAGATCGAACTGACCTTTCGTACCCTCAGGCGTTTTCAACCTGTCTGCGCAAGTAGCTCGTGCACAAAAAGCGGTAATCCCGAATCCCGGTAAGCTGGTGGTGCCGAGAGGATGCTCAGAGCGACGGCACAGAGAAACTCGCAACTCCAGCACGAGATCCAGGGACGCATATAAAGCGAACCAATTCCGCATGATTCTGCCTTTCCGAGATACCCGATTAATGTCGAGGACATCGCCAGATGATTGAAATTCTTCATGTGTGGCGTTTCTCACTCTGTGTTCATGAGACGGCGCGCAAAAATCGGGCAGCTGCTGAGGTGACTCCCAGCCTCGCAGCCAGAGACGCGGGAGGGGGGAGGGGGTTGGGGACGGGGGGCCTATGAGCTACGTCCCACCCTACGGAAGTTGATAAGAAAGAAACTATAAAAAATATTTGCCCCCGCCCCTCAACGCCCCTCAGCCGTCGAGGATTTCCGCGCCCTGCTCGCAGCTTAGACGCATCCTGAAATTCCGACGCCTTTAAAGACTGGTCGTGAAAGTATGACTGCATTAATTTTGCTCTGCTTGTTTTGACTTCGCGTCATGATTAATCGTTATGTAGCATCGTAGCCCGGATGTTATTGCTCATATACTCGTAGTTCCCGCATGGATGAGGTATACTGGGCTGCAACTCCCGGCTTTTTGCGACCCGGAGGTATTTTAGTAGCAGCTTTCCTTTGAACGCCAAAAGCGTGACTTATTGGCGTCATCATGGCGCAGCTAGCAAGTAAAACTGGCTTTTTAATATGGGGACTGGAGGGAGGCACTTTTGTGCCCCTCACCTGATTTCTTGAAAATCTTGAGAAAGGATCGGAGCTGGCCGCTGCTACTTTGTGGCCCTTGTCACAATTCAATAACTCGTCGATTGACGCAAAGAAATCGAAAATTGGCAGGACATTTTTGAAATTTGAAGCATTTGAAACCAAACAAACATATAAAAAAGGACAATAATCGCAGACAAATGGGAGCTTAGCAAGAGGACTAGCGTTCTACGTAAGATTACTGTTTAAACATTACCAGCCGACATCCTTTGGGAATAACTGATGGATGTACCAAGACCACAGCCAGGGTCAGTGAGGACCAAGGCCATCAAAAACCAAAGTCAACCAGCTTGTGACCTGACATAGATTTGCTTTGCAAGATGTTGATCTGCGTGAAACATGTAATGAAATAACCCAATAAAAAGACATTTTCACACATTCATGTGGACATGTATATATATATATATATATATATATATATATATATATATATATATATATTAGGCTTTACAATAATCAAATCGTGTACTTTGGTTCATTATAACAAAGTAATTTTAGTGCAAACAGTTGACATAGAACTTACTTTGGGTCAAAAACTTCATTCAAAGTCAATGACACAGCTTCACTTGCGAAGGCCTTGCGTAGGCCAGTGAACGCTGGGAGTGGCCAGATGTACCGATCTTGGCTGTCGTCAATGAAAAAACGCTAAAAGATGCGTTTGTCGCCCTTATTTACTACCCTCAATTATACCAGTATCCCGTGTTGCCCAAAATCCGCTCTGCAAATAAAATGGAAAACAATGCCATAGGTTAATGGCCTGACATGACCTGGACCCGGAAACTCCGACCAATGCGTCGAACGAATGAAAACTGTATTCTACGTTGTAACGCTCTTACATGCACTCATTTGCTGTTTCTTTTGAAAGGCTGTACGGAATGGCCTGTACGGGCGAGAGTGTCCAAAGCTGAATTTTTGACCCCATTTGGCATTGAATTATTGACCTAGGGTCGTGAAAATTGCACGCAGTCTAGCTCTTTCTAGTTCTATTCTACCCTTAAACTCTTGTATCTTTAGCTTTTTCCGTTTCCGTGATCGGAGGAGGGCACAGAAGTCCTCTCTTGTCCTCTTGCAGCGCGCGGTAGCGAGAAGACTCCCGGTTTCGACTGCGCATGCTAACACGGCTCAGATAGGTTTCCTTCGCTTGAAAGTGCACCTGTGAAACCAAGAGGAGTTTTTGAGACCTGAGGGAATAAATGTAACAGTCAGGACATGTGAAACCATCTGAATATAAGAACCTACCATTTCAGCTCTGATTAGTTTTAACATACGTTTGTGATATATTTGAAGGAAGTAGGTCGTCAGTGCTATGATACTAGAGGCCCTACTGATTACCAAGCTTTATGGTATTTTTATGAGTTCTTATGAAAACCAAGATGCTGGTTAACATCCATAAAATTATCCTTCAGTGTTTACCTAGACAATATTCCAGGCAATAACACGCGAAAGCAACTTCTGCAATGTGACACTTGGTCAAGGAGCATCAACAGAATTGTAGCCAGAGGGGGTCCCAGGGGCACTCGGACTCCTCGATTTTTTGGCACACGAATGGGCCTCTTGGTCGGGAAAAACAAACCCACTCCGCAAAGGGCTCCCAGAGTCCAGGCAAAGACCCCCTGACAGGTAGCGGGGTGACTCGTGGCCGGGAAGTGGGCCCACCGGCATGTACCTACCCAAATACATATGTAAGAAGCGGAAAAGGTGCTCCTTTGCAAGGGAATCGCCGGTCAGGATAGGTCCTCCTGCCATGGGATGGTTTCGTTATGTCGAGGAGGGAGCCCCAGGGACGCAACCTGAGCCAGGAGCCCGAGATTTCTTATCATCACAACACCAGTTTCTTAACCAGGAAAGTGATCCCCTGTGCTGGGTTCATGGCATGACCTCAATGTTCACTGGCCTGGAAAGGTCATGGGTCCGGTTCGCAAACGCAGCTCTTGGCAGGAAAGGTACCTCTGCCCTGGAATGGCTGCAGAATGCCAGTGCTGGGCGCCGAATGACCCTGTAGTCGGTGCGCCCCTAAGTCCCAATAACCAACCAACCAGAATGCCAGTGCTGGGTAGCGTACGGAATTCAGATCCAGGAAAAGGCGGGAGTTCTACGGCCAATGGGGTCCCAGTGGCCAGCGCAGTGAATACAAAAAATCCAGGCCAGCTTTTATAGGAAGCTTGGTTAATATGGAAAACAGCAGGTTTAATTCATTTCTGCAATTTTCACAGTCTTTCAGATGCGGGATAACCGATGGATACAATAAATTTATTTTCAGTAATGCCACTAGTACCAGTTTAAGGTAACGGTTTGAAACCTCGCGCAGCGCATGTACATGACATCTCCTTATGTTTGAGTGTCGTCGGGAACCTCCGCTTCTTAATGGCACCAAAAAATAAGGATCAAATACCCCCTAAAGTTGTAGCCATTGGAGCTCCCACAGTGTCGGTGGCCACCTCATTTTCTGGAACCTTCTCCCCGAAAAAATCCTGGCTACGCCACTGAGCATGCATGGGTGTACTTTCTACACTTTGGGTGCTTTGCGCGCCTCATATTAGTTGGGCCGTCATCAGAAATTGTGAAATGAAAATGTGATCATATGAAGATCACCCTCGGTGATTTGCATTCCCTCAGTAATACAGGAGTGCGCACCCCGCATCCATTTTACGAAGATTCATGTCTAAGTATTAGCATGGTTGCACACTGACAGTCAAGTTTGTGCAACTGTTGCCAAGCATTGCTATTTATACTATATGGGTATTCCGAAGTGCCTGGTGCGTGCGTGACGGATGCCAGAAAATTATCCGCGTAAAATGCTGGTACGAATACACTGAGAGACAATTTCATGTGTAGGAGGGAAGTATCCTGCCTGCATGGGAACTCACAAATACTTTGACGTTCTGTGATCACTGTGATCACAGCAATGAAAATCTGTTTCCTCCAAATGTATCACAAATTTAACTTCAAACTTATCATGCAAATTTACCTTCAAACTTATCACAAACTTATCACAGCTGCATTCTTCGACAGCTGAGTCAAAAAAGCTGAAAGATAATACAAACAGTCTCTATTGATAATGCGATCTAAAAAAAAAAACTATGACCTACGCATAATAACGACAATCCCTAAATATGTGTGCAAGCCGTGCTTAAAAAAGATGAAACAATGTTTAAACCTTATTTGAAATAGTTCATGCTTAAAAAAACACGTAAATTCTTCTGTTCAGATGATTTCCGTCTCACTGCGGCTATATTCCTGTTATCCGACCCTAACAAATCCCCTTGGTTTTGTACATTTAAGCGGAACCGTGTAAAACGCCCTATCTCACCTGTATCAGAGTCCGGTTTTGCTCGCTAGTTGGGCCACGTGTTGCATGTGCGTATCGTCTCGTTTGTCTACGGTGTTTACAGCGGGCTGTCAATTCACCAGACGTCACAGCCGGGGCCTGCAAAGGTAGCTTTCCAAATGTGCGAAGGCTTGTGTTTCTTTGGTTTATTTGGTTGCCCGGTAACACTTGTGGGCCGGTGGTGCAGCTGGTTGTGGCACTCTCCATGGCATGTGCAGGGGGGCCGTGGGACCGACTGTGGACGGACTTTCTCAATGCTGAAGTACCTCTGGAGCTGGCTGGAGTGCTCGGGCGGCCCGCGTGCCGCCTCCTGATTGGTCGGGACCTCGTGACCCGAGGTAAGGTCGGGGACGCGGCGGCAACGGGCGGGAAGAAGCCGGCCGGAACGTCTGGAGGTAAGAGCTATCCGCCGCCCTGTTCCATTGCATTGCTGCGCCGCCCCAGGGTTCGGCTCGGATCCTACGGCCCCTTTCGAAATGCCACGGCGCACGCCCCAGCCAACTGCGCCACCGGACCACGAACGTTACAACCAAATGAACCGAAAAAAAACACATGCCTTCAGCACTGCCCTCCCGTCAAAAAAGGTTTTTGGCCCGGAAACTGCCTTCGCACTACAGACTAGTCATAAATCCAAAAGAAAGAAATTCACTTCGCTTACTGAAAACGCACTGCTCACTGCTTGCAAGACTCGCTCCGACAGGTCCTATTTCTCAGGAGACCACCGCCGTCCGGGTCTCGTCTGCCTCAGCAGCAGGTCCGGCGGCCGCACCTACAGGCCTGCGTCGGCCGGCCCCGGTCCCAGCTGGTCAGTGATCACCACATACTGTACCGCAATCCCAGCAGCTATGCGGCACAGCATGGTCCAGACGGATCAGGCGGACGATGGTCGGATGGTTCCGCCTGCCGACTGCGACCTCTTCTGCTGGAATGCTCGAGACGGAGAATAGTTTATGGCTGTAACTCCCGTTGATTATCCCAATTTCTGCTCACCTAAGAGGAGAGTCTTAAGAACCCCCTCAGGTTTTTTATACATGGCGCAAAAAAGGAAGAGAACAATAGACGTGAAATTTCCGGTAGCTTGTCAGTGCATGATTTTTACATCTTGTTATAAAATCTCGAGATCATGTCGGGTCACTGACCTGGCTGAATTTTAGGCAAGGCGTAGTGTATGCTAGTGACTGCTGGAAATAAATAATGGTAAACAGAAAACGCTGTTCCAATCCCCATCTCATTGTATTGTATTGTACAGTATTTATTTACTGATAGCCTTCCACGTAAATGAGTTTTCAGGTTATCTCGTCATAGATGTCACAAACCAGAACGCAGAAAATGAAGACAGTAAAGACAGCAAAAGACAAGAAGAGTAATATATAACAAGAAAATAAAAGCAAAACATAGTCACGAGAGTTACTGAAAAAAACAGTTATTAAGGAGCATGATCTAAGAGCAGCAATCAAAAGTACTAAAAGCAGTTACAAAAGGCATAATCATGCCTAATATCCATGGTGTCGAGCTTGCGCAGGGCTGACTTAAAGCTACCTACCGATGAACATTGTGAAACTGCCGGCGGCAGAGCGTAACGAGCACAGATCGCCCTATGTGGAAACGCTCTATTGGTGTATTCCATGTTGCAGCGATGGCGCTGCTGGGCGCCTCGCTGTGACTCGCGTGCCCGACGTACTGACACCTCGGTACGAGGCACGAATAGCCAGCGAACAGTGGCGGCGGTAGATTTAAAGTGCACAGCCTTGTATGCCTTCAAGCAGTCCTCAGCTCTCGCACCCGAGGCCATCCTAGTGTGCTGGGCACAGGCGATACATGGTCGCGTCTCCGCGAGCTGGTAATGACGCGGGCAGTGAAATCAGTTGCTCTTTGGACGCGGTCAAGCTGCTGCTGCGTTTCGCCGGCCCAGACAGGTAAACAATGCGTTATATGCGCTAGCACTGGGGCCCGCGAGATGAGATGGAGGCCCTCAGGGGTGAAGAGGTGGCGAAATCTTTTCAGCGAGATGCAGAGTGGATAAGATTTCCTCACGACCCCGTCAATATGCTTGACCCGTGCCCGGGTCTGGCCCATTGTCACGCCTAGAAGTTCGATGGACTGAGACGTCTGGAGTTCTGAGCCCGAAATGTCGATGCTGAAGTTGGATTTGTCACCCCTTTTGATCATATTTTTGGATGATGATGAAGTTAGTTTCGTTGGCAAACCAGACCTGCAGGGATTTTAGAGAATTTTCTATGCGATGTTTCAAAGTTGCCTTCTTCCTGCGCTGGACAGTATGGTCGAGACTTTGGGTGTCGTCGATATACGACACTAGCCAGCCGAAAGGGAGAAAGTTGGAAGGACCATTTACAAAGATGCTGAACATGAGAGCCGACCAAAGAGCCCTGAGGTACTCAGTGGGAGAATGGGAGGAATCAATGATTTTCCGTCTTGTACGGAGTCGTTTTCTTTGATTTAAGTCACAGTTAAGCCAGTCAGACGAGATGCTGTACCAGCTCAGCTTCTCCAAGATCGACCCCGTCGAAGGCTTTGCTGAGGTCAACGGCTGTGATAGACGAGAGGAAATCGTTCTCTCTGTTGCTCGTAATCCATCCGACAGCGTCGATCAGGGCGTCCTCCGTGGAGTGAGCCGGCCGGGAGGCGTACTGCGTATCTGCCAAGAGATGGTTTTTACAAAGGTAAGTCCCGTCCTGAGCTGCGCGCAGACGGCTTTTTCTGACATTTCAGATAAGACCGACAGTAGCGAGACGGACCGGAAATTGGTCGGGCAAGCAGAGTCACCAGACGTAAACATCGGAACGACGCAGGCAGTTCTTTTGTGGCAAAGACGCTGGCTGAGATCGCACGGCTTACAAGACGCAACAACATCGGACCAATGATGCTGAAACGGTTACGCAACATGGATAATCTATCAATCCCCACGGCACTACAGGCACTCGTGCCTCGTAGGGCGGTCGAAAGATCTGTTGGAGTGGCGGGCAGCAGGTGGAACTGGAGGAGCACAAGCGCGTGGGGCGGGGAGGAAGGCGCTCAGCTTTCTTTGGTCGGATCTCGATAGCGATGCGGGAGCCGATGCTGGAAAAGTACTGATTTGGAGAATCTGGACCGGTCGGGGCATGGCCACCAGCGCTGCCCCCGCTGGAAGTGCTGAAACGCTTCAGCGTTCTCCAGAAGCCGCGGGAGTGGTTGTTTAAAGTTGTCGGCAGTTAAAATATCGGTGGACGAGCATGAGACGGCCCTTGACACTGTTTCTGAGGTCGCTGTAGGTGGCTCGGTCCTCCCCCGACTGGAACCTGAGCCAGTCGTCCCGGGCAGCGTCGCGCTCATCATCAGCTCTGGCACGTCCTGGACCTCATTCAGCCAAGGATGGGGAAATCGCCGCCAAGACCGCACTGTTCGCTCCTGGCAGTGCCTGTCCACCGACTCGTTTCACACCGTCATGAAGGCAGACATCATGGAGTCGACGTCAGTCGCTTGGTAAAACTGACGCCAGTCGACGAGAAGCGGATCCAGCGAGAGCGCTTCTCCAGTCGACTCTGACCCACTGTCTGCAGGTCTTCTCGCAGACCTGGAGGGATGGCTTGTTCATGGGCGCAGTGACGACTTTTGATTGGTGGCCACTGATGTCGTCGGGGAGCGCCTTGACGGTAGGCTTGGTCTCCAGCAGACTGGTGATAATGTGATTCAGTGTTTTTCGTGATGAAATGACATGGATGGGGTGATCAACGAGTTGATTGAGCTGCAGTTGCTGAAGGACTTGAAGGTACTCTCTAACGCCTGGGCTGTCAGAATTAGCCACGTTGATGTTCATGTCTCCGAGAAGGAAGAGAGGTGTGCCATAAGGCATCATCTCGCTCAGCTGCTCGAGGAGGTTGCCATTATTTACAAAATGTATGTTCTCAATATTTCGTAGAATTGTTTGACGTTACCTCAGCTCAGTTGCACTGGGAGGCTGTTTTGTTCCTTCTTCTAGAAATTACGCTGTACAGGAGACTTTTTGGGGTAACAAAAGGGATTTCAAATCTTCTAATACGCTTTTGAATGACGCAACATGCCACTTGTGAGGGACTAGTGACCTGAGGCCAGGTCATGTAGCTGAAAAACTGAATGTACAACAAAATGGGTGTAAAATGCACTTGTCATTCTCTTCTGATGAGGAATGAAAGGTGTACATTTCAGTCTATGCTCGTCAAGGCTTTGAAACATCATGACTTTAAGTGACCTGGCTTGATCTAATATCATTCCAAAGGTCATTTCTTGGGTCAAAAAGGTTCCTCTTGGGTATCGCTTGGCTCAGCATATTAGCGCTAATTGAGAGGCAGGAATGTACTGTGCTAGGCATTTTCGTACTGATTTATCCGACTCTCAACGCCTCTTTCGGCTCAGTTTCTGCTATGGTCCATTGACGAAAAGCTGACCACGATCCCCACTTGGCACGTTACGTAATTTATGGCTGTCTCCGTACCTCGCGTATGTTCGACGCCCTCAAATAACAGCAACCTGTACTTAATTCTTGTTTCGTAGAACACATTCGAATACAGCGCGGAAGTTTGGACGTGCTTACCATGGAGGAAACTTTGACCTTTGCTGTTATCGTTGATGATTGTACATTTTGTTTATGTCCGTCCCGCGAAAGTGTCATTTCCAGTTTTACTAGGACAGGTATGCGCATCGCCCGTGGCACGGAGGCAGAACCTTAAAAAAAGGTGCATAACCCGCGCCCGACTGGCAGTCAGCGTCGATCACGTTCGACTGGAGTGGCGGCTGACCGCCCCCTCCCCCTCTCTAACTCATGAAAGGCTGGTAGAGCGATGAAAATAAGCACACCGTTGGAAAGCTCATGACAACTGGAGTTCGGAACTGGTCTCATTTTTAGTTTTGGTTAATATGTAAGCCTTATACATATATAAGGCTTATGATATATATATTTATATATATATATATATTTGTTCGTTCTCTCCCAATCTTGGGAAAAACCTTACAGGGTGGTCAAACCCCCTCCAGTCGGGGGGGGGGGGGTTAAACATGAGACTATTATGAGATATCCCCTTTTTCCTGTGTTTTCAGCCTATACATGCGTTGGATGCCAAGGAGAAATGAAAGTGCAGTCTTTACAAAGTACAGTGCCAGTTATAAAACATTTGTAATGTTTAGCAGGACGCCAAAGCATGGCATCAACTCAATTTCTTTTAAATATCCTGTTGTGTTGATTTCCCTACGTTTTCAACATCCATTTCCAATTGAACAAAACACCGAAGTCTAGTTCCCATAGGAATAAGACTCCATTAGCCATTCAGGACCCACTGTCATCCGAAATATAAAAGCAGACAACGATTTCACAAGCAAAAGCTGGAAGTGCAGACCTTTGCGTCCAGGCACGTCCCCAACTACAGCAAGAATCAGGCAGAACCAGTGGCGCAGCCAGGAGGGGTCAGAAACGTCATTTGACCCTCTCCCTTATGATAAGTGGTTTGCAAAAATCGGCCTTTTCATAAATAATTTGTTTAACAGACCTTTTTCGAAATAAACAAGAAATGCACTTTTGTTCTTAAGATATCCTATCCACGTATGCTATTCGATACGGTCAGGGATCATCAACAGCCATATACGTGGGCGCGAATTCCAACAAAAGGATTGCAATGTAATCCTAATTCCTTAGAGTCAAAAGGAATGTAATCCCTCTCCAATCTTTCAGCATTGCAATCCGCAGTCCATTTTGCAGTCCTTTCTTCGAACAGTTCGTTTTCGTCGAAACAGCTCCCCCCGAATCCGATCGGGGGGGGGGGGGCATCGGACCTGGTGCACCCGCACACGAGCGGGCTCCATTTACGAGTGTATTTAGCGGCCGCGAGCCGTCACAGGGCGGCCGGACAGCGCCCGAGGCCATAGCCGACACGTGACCTGGTAGGGGCGGACTTAGGCCAGTACGGCCCCCCCCGGACTGGAACATATCTAACACTGACTTAGACAAAACTCTTACATCCTCCATTTACGCGGGCGCAAATTATAACGTGGCACCATCTCAGACAAAGGGGCATCACGCGGCACTAAACCAGACGACACATCAGACGTCACACCACCACACGTGGACAGCGGTGACTGGCTGCCACCACTAGCGGGAGAAGACCCCAGAGAGTCTGTCGCTACCGGCACCACAGGCGCCTCTCTACGCACTGGCGGCCAGCCCGACAGTCGACGTCCGAACGCGGCGGTCTCGATCGGCCGCGGATCCTCCGGCGCGGAGACGGCCGCAGACGGCCCACCAGCCTCGGCCGTCGGTAGCTCGGTTCCCGCGGCCGCCGGCGAGGGAGCTCGGATCGTCGGCGCCCCGTCGGTCTCAAGGTCACCGCCTGAGGCGACAGGCCGCGACCCGGCGCAGGACGAGGAAGTCCACACGGCCTGGTCCGGATGGCGTCGGATGGGCTGCCCGGCAAAAGGCAGGTAGGTAGGTAAAACAAATCGTGAGAACTTGGAGTGTCTTTTCCAGTCTGTTTCCTCAGTCCCTGCTTAACGGTTTGCGCGGCTCTCTCGGCCATACCGTTATTTTTGGGTGACAATGGCGCTGTGGGCAGGTGTCTAGCGCCATTCTCCACACAGAATGACTGAAACGTTGGAGAGTTGAAGCAGTCAGTACTGTCCGGAACAATGCTCTTTGGAATATCTCAGAACGGAAAAGATTTCCTGAAGATTTAATTGTAACTTCAGCCGTCGACCGACTAACTACATCCACATTAGGGTTTATCATCAGACAAAATTTTCCTGGCGAGAGTGATAAAAACTGGCGGAAGTTGCCAAAAAATCCGAAAATGTCGAAAAGATCCCCAAGAAAACAGCGTTCACTGGTGCCGCTGGGCCAGGCCAGTCCCCCTCGAACCTCCCAGCGTTGCAGTCTCGAGGCGCCACGAGATGGACCTGTGAACTAACATTAGGTTGTGGGTGGCGGCCGGGCGGAGAAGGCACTGCATCGTGAACAACACTTGTGAGCGTCGCATTCAGTCATTCTACACATGACTAGGATAGTCTGGAGTGTAGGCTGTACGTGTGCAGTTTTCAGGGAGTCCGCCTGATTCCATCAAAAGCTACGGCGCCACGACGCTCGTGACCACAGCATTAGGGAAATGAAGTGAAGACCTGGAAATCGAGATTGGTCATGGTGCTGTAACGAGACTTTTTGAGACGATCACTCCGAAGTTTTGGATTTAGATAAAGCACATGCATTTTCGACAGACGGACTGACCTTCAGACGAAAATCCCTCGTGCCACAGAGTGGCGGCATAACTTTGCGATCTTGAGGACGATTTTCTGTCCGACGATGGCCGCTGAGGCTTTCCTGAAAACATGCACGGCTCGCTCCACTGCTTACGTGTGCATCCGATAGTTCTGGAACTCCATTAGAGAATGAAGGATGCCCTCCATGTCCTCGTTGGAAACGCCTGCCAGCAGAGGCGGCTACGTCACGAGCTCGTACTCGCAGTCGATCAGATCCCCAGCGAGCCGTGCATGTGATCACTGAAGCCTCAGCAGCCGTCGTCGGCCATAAAATTGTCAGGTTTCATCTGTGTCATCTTTCCGCACCGCAAAGCTGTGCCGTCGTTCTGTAATAAGAGGGATAAGAGGGATGCTCGTCTTAAAGGCCAATCCATCTGCTAAAAAATGCACGTGCTTCGTCTGTAGCCCAATGTGTGGTATATCACCTGCAACACCTGGAAATCATTCCCAACGTTATTCAGAAATTTTAGTGCACAGATTCCGCAAGCCAACATTTTAGAGTGATGGCATGAAAAAATTAAGATACAGCACCATGACCGTTCTCGATTTCAGGCTTTTCTATTCATTTCCCTAATGTCGCACTCTCGAACGTTCGTGGCGCCGAAGCTTTTGATAAAACCAGACGAACTCCCTGAAAACTGCACACGTGCAGTCTACACTTCTGACTACCCTAGTCACAGAAGAATGGCTGAATAAAACGCTCACAAGTATGATTTGCCTATGCACGGCCTTCTCCGCCTGGTCGCCAGCCACAACCTGTCGGCTTTTCAGCCGTCAGCCGTAAAGCGCATGGAGACTGCAACGCCGGGAGGGACGATCGGGAACCCTTCATTGGCCTGGCGGCACCAGCAAATGTAATTCTGCGCTCTTCTTTCTCCATTTTGATAAGATGTAGGCGCGTGTGCCACTTTTTACTGTTCTCCATGTAACATCCGAGAAAAAATTATGATCACGATGCACCCCAGTACACGATCCACCTATTTCCCGTAGGCGTCCACAACTATTAACAGCTTGTGACCGTTGGCAGGTCCACCTTAGTCCACATGGATGGGTCGCTCCAACTTCCTAAGGCTGCGTGGGCGTGGGCGTGGGCCATGGCCGCGGGCTAAGCAGAATAACCGGAGTTTGCCGACGGAAATGTTGACATTCTGCTCACTGCTTTACCACGAACGATATGTCGGCGTCAATATTCGGCCACCAGACGTACATACGGCCAAAGCTCTTAAAGTGGCTCTCTCCCTTGTGGCTTTCGTGCAGTGTCGCACGGACCAGATATCGAAGTTTTGGAGGAACGATGACGCGTGAACCCCACAACATACAACCGTCGTGAGCTCATCTTCCTTGCTGCGATACTGGACCGGTTGGAGGTCGAGTATTTCACCTGCTGGCCCGCCGTCTCTGGTGTATCGCAGCATGGTGCCCAGCACGGGATCTTGAGCTCTGGATTTGCAGATGCGGCCAGTGGCGATGGGTGTCGAGTTCACAAAGTCCATCAGGTACACAATATCCGAGGACGTCGGCAGCCCAGATGACCCTGTAGGCAGCGGCAAGCGGCTCGGACCATCACAGTGTCCTTCTGTTGATACCGTCACGAACTGCAATTTGTATTTGCAACCAGACAGAAGTACCAGTCGTGTCATACACGGATATGCTACGAGAGGGATTTGCTTATGCTCTCCCAACATTCCCAGTAGCGGTTTGTAATCCGTCCATCCGGTTTTTGGGTGAAGGTTTTTGGGTGTTGAGGGGGGGTCTACTGCACTGACCTTTTGACTTTTTCCGCCGTGGGCTCTAACCCATCTGGTCCGATCCGGTGGCCCAGGTGGATGACTGAGGTCACTCCCAACCGGCACATCTTCCTCTGGAGTCGCAGTTTGGAGACCGAGGGCGCCTCAGCACCTCTTCAAAGGGCGGCCAGATGATCCTGCTAGTCCTTACTAGAAACCACGTGATCGAGGAACACTCCTACCCCTGCTATGTCGGACAAGAGAGTTTGCACACACCTCTAGAACACAGCAGGACCTGCAGTGTAACCGAAACCGATACGGGTAGGAACAAGGATACCTTTGACGTACTGATGGCGAGATATTTGTGGCTCTTTTCTGTCAACGGAATCTTGCCGTAAGAGCTTTTGAGATCCAGTTGGCTAAAAACCTTACTGCCTTAGAAGTTTTTGAACAGTTCTGCTCTCGGCAATGGATACTCTTCAAGCTGCGTTAGCTTGTTCACAGTCCCAAAAGATCAACTGACATATATCCCCACAGTTTCGTATCTCGCCTGATGCTTTAGGCAAGGAGACGGTTGGCGCCGCCCCTTGTTTCACGTGCTGAGCCTTGTAAGCTACGGGCACAGTCCATGGATTGAAAAGGATCGGCTTTGCAGTCCCAGCCACCAGAATGTAGACATCGGCATTCTTTTTCGTCCCTGAACACCTCAGAATTCTTGTTTAGCAATAGCCTCGGTGCCACGATCCATGTGTAAATACATGAATACACAATGAAATTCAAATGTAAAAACAATGCAGACCGTCTCCCAGTCTAGTCGGATCTCTGGAAACCAGTTCCTTCCAAACAAACGCGGTCCGTGGCCCTCTAAACCAACCAGGGAAGCTTACAGTCCGATCCACAGTGGTGAACATCCATCATAGCCTGCCTGTTTACAAACGATCTGTATCCGGTAAACGTGCCAAGGAGGATGTTGGAAAGACGTAGAAGACTGCCACTCCCGGGCCACAGCTCTTTCAATCGACCATAAGAACACACGGACACGGAGGCCCCGTTATCAGATTCCATCCGCGCGGCTTTACCATTGAGCATCACGTTTAATAGACGGGAGGCTGCAGCTCCCGGACGCTTTTCCGAGGAACACGTAAGCAGGCTAGCGACGGCAGCATCACCAGGAAATCCATCGGTGCTATCGTCACCCGATGATCCGTCGTGACCTGACCAACCGTGTCGATGTTCTTCACTGTAGCCGCCCGATGGGCGGCGCTCGTGTCGCCATGTTTAGCGCACTGGAAACAACGCTTCCGCTTAAATCGACAAACATCCTCGCCGTGCTTGTCGCCCAGCACCGCCAACATCTTTTTGGCTCGGCATCAGCGCTCGGGGTTGTCTTACTTGGTCGCTGGCGTCCCCTACGATGCCAGAGCTGCGACTTCCCGCTCACAGGCCTCGCTGACCGAGACGCAGCCGACTTCTGGATGCGATGAACACCTTCCTCCGACGGCGGCGATTCGGCCGGTGATCCGGCTGAAGATAATTGGTCCGCCTCTTGTAGACAGTGCCCTACGGTCTCCACAGGCAAGGCCATCTGAACCACCTTCTGCAACGACAGTTCGGACTTCGCCAACAGCCTGCTCTGCCGGATCTGACTTGATTCCACAGACCAACTCCAATTCCAAGACATGTCACAAATCATCTCTTCTCAAAACGGGCCAAACTGGCAGTCGCGCGACAGCTCTCAGCCGAGCAATATATCCCCGCACAGACTCATCTGAAAGCCGATAGCAGGAGTAAAATCGGTATCGGGCGACAGTAACAGACGGACGAGGGTGACAAGGACCCGTTAAAGTCGACATGATCTGGTCGTACGATACCTCATCTGGTCTCGTCGGGGCCAGAGGAAATCACGCTTTAAAGTCCGGTATCGGATGTTATTCAGCAGTATCGCCCACCTCTTCACGTGGTCTCCGCTGTCGTTCACCACAAAAAATAACTGAACGAGGCGCTCGGCGTGTTCCTTCCAGCTGTCCTTCCCCGGGTCGAAGACTCCCAGTCGTGCGAACGACATCCTGCTATCCCATCCTCTTCGCCACTGTCATAGCCGCACACGAGCGGGCTCCGTTCACGACTGTTCGTTGTCAGGATCCTTTTCCGACGCATCAGTCAGGCCTGACTGTCAGCGTCGTGCTCGGCAGCCGACCAGTCTTGTGTCAAGTCGTGCGTCTCGTCAGACGTCAGTCGGTCGTCTGCTCCGTTCACGAGTGCATTCAGCCGCCGCGAGTCGTCTCAGGTCGGCCGGACCGCGCCCGAGGCCATAGCCGACACGTGACCTGGCAGGGGCGGACTCAGGACAGTACAGGGGCCATGCCCCCCATTTCGTAAGAAAAAAGGGTCATCATGTCGTGTCCCTTCCCCCTTTCGGAGAGAAACGTCTATTTTTTGGTTTTCGAGACAATCGTCTTTGAACCCTATTCCCGGCAGGGGGGGGGCCGAATCCGCGCCCCCTCCGGGTTTTTCGCTTGCCAATTCCAGGCTTTTTAACGCAGCTTTACGGAACTTGGTCACTTTTCCTAGCTATTCTTCCTACGCGCTGTGACAAAATTTCACAATTCTACTTTGCTTAGGAGCGGAGCCAGGCAACGTTTTTGGGAGGCACCTCAGGCCATTTTTGACCATGTTGAGGGTAAAAGGAAAATGACTGCCAAAAACAGAGTTCATAAAATAGAACTTAAAGCTTTATATGGATGTATAGCTAAATACTTGGGCAATGTGCAGATTTAATTTTGGTTGTCTGAGGTCACTTTACAAGGTCAGGTAAAGGTCAAAACTCAATTTTTTTTTGCAATAGTTTCGGCGCCGTTTTTTCAAATGCCAAACCCGGAATATATATGACGTAGGAGGATGCCCTCTACTTGTGTACCAAGCTTCAGCTTGATATCAGGTCGGATCATGGAGCTATGACCTAAAATGTCAGTGCGCGTAACCTATATCGCAATAGCCATAAAATGAAATTTTTGGAATAGAGTGAATTCAAATGATCAAAAACGTTGGCAGATAATACTGAATGCACACGACATTATTCCAAGTGCCCCAAGGTCACAAAAGGTCATTTAAGGTCAAAGGTCACAAGTTGATCTGAAGAACGTGTGACCATGACAGTTCCCCCTTTTTCATGTCCCTGGCACCGCCTATGCTAACATTATACAAACATTGCAATGCGATTTGTACTACTTTAGCATAACATGACTAGCAGAAGCCAAAAAAGTGTTTTTGCCTCTTTTGTTCATTCAGTTGTTAGAAAACTAATCCTCCTATTTTTGAAACCCTGTGAACGCCCATGAATTTTCTCAAAATTTTAGATTTGTGTATCCATGCTAAAAGTCCTATCCATAATGTCTCGATTCATGCCAGTTTCATTGAAATCGGTCGATAAAAAACGGAGTTATAAGAAGTCTAAAAGTACCCCCCATTTTGACATTTTTGCCCCCCCTGTATCCACAAATTTCGAAATTTTGAAATTTTCTTTTTATAGAAATGTAGTTCACGTCACGGCAAATCGATTGCCGTTTGTTGCGATGAAATCGGACGAGTAGTCCTCGAGATCTCAGGGGGGGCCGAATCCGCCCCCTCTGCCGGGAATCGACCATACCGTCTAGCCCTCCGGGAATAGGGTTAAACATGCATGAATTTTTGAAAATATCGAAACAAAGTGGCCTAAATCCGCGGAGAAACCCTCGCTCGGCGTCAGGATAGGTAAGGCTACACAGATGGAGATCCCCCCCCACCTTAGCACATGGTCTAAATCCGCCCTTGTCCTAAGCCATGTCAATGTGACGTCATAAAGACTATGGCGTTTTACGATTTTGCCTTTTCTTAGTTTGCGTGATAGAGACGAATGTACTGGTCGTAAATAATGGTCAATGGTAACCAGTGCTACAGTGCCATGACAGATCAACGTAGACAATCCACTACATCACGCAAAGTTAGATAAGGTCAGATTTGCATCGCTGTCATTGTTTAATCCAATATCAGTTTACACCACAAAACTATTTGAACAGCCCGAATAGACTGGAAGAAACTGGCGGAATTCCATGATGTTTACGGAATTTTATATTAGGCCATATTAGGCCTACGTAGAACTAACATGAATTGCCGCCTTAGTACAGCATGACCTTGGTTGACCTGTGTCCCCAGTTCCTTCAGACACACGTGTATTGGATTGCTATGCATGTCCTTTCGCGTATCTTAACCTTGGAATGTCTGTAATATACGATTTTTCGCAAAAATCGCACGACCCAAATCGACCAAACTGTGACCCTTGACGTGACTTGTCGCTAAACTTTAGTCTTAAGATTCAGAAACGTGGCACATTCAGGGAAGCATCACCGACGGCAATCGACACGGTCTGAATCAGCTGAATCGGTCAGCTGGTTTCAGCGTTATTCAGTGACGCTGAAACTGGTAGGTGGCGTCGTCTTGACTACCGAATGGATCAGCTTGGTAATGATAAATATGTTTAATTTGGCTTTCTTCGTTTTTATTGATTTTAATGGTCGGCATATCTATGATGTTTCCTGACTGACATATGACACGAGTCCGACTAAAAAGAAATACTTCAGCAAGACATTGTACTTTTGATAACTGTCTGCTTGACATTGTGGAAGGAGTCCGCAGCACGCAATGGAAGCGGTTGGCCACACTGCTGCTCGTGAAGAGAGAAACCCCCGATGTGTGCAGCCCATCCTTCAGAAGGCTGCAGATGTATTTGCTCATGTCGTCACGCCACTTCATGAAGTTCCTACGAAACCGGTGGTGTTTATTCATCTGTCTGCAGTTTCCTCGAATTCCCCTTCATTACTATACGTTTCTAGTCACAGCTTGATCAGTTCGGAATAGAACAAATGTTCATACCATCCGTTGGTCTCCCCACCTTACCTGTTAAATCGGGGAGGGGAGGACAACCAAGACAACATCGCAGATGCCTCTGCTGATGATGCTGACCGCGCCACGGGGCCCGTCATCCCACGGCGAAAGCAAGAAGCTGGCCCTGCAAATTGCGCTTCAGTCGTGGCCGCTGCCGTTTTGCCGGACGGCACGCCAGTCGACGACGTCGCCGGAAACGGCAGCGAATCGGCACGGCAGACCGCTCGGGGTGACGGTGATTGGAGTTCGACTCGGCGCCGTCAGTTGCCGAGATGTTCGCTGTACGTGGCGTATGGGTGCTCGAGCGCGTCCCTGATGGGCCTTGCTCGGCCTATTTTGGCGGTGATGCAAGTACGGGTCTTCCAAGTACGTTTGATCCATCTGAATTTCATCTTGAGAGCCTTTATCACAATTTTCGTATCGATACGATGGAATGTGAGCTATAACGTCCGCACGTCCGCATTTTCAATGTTTGGTCGTTTTTTGGCAACGGTGTTGACAGCAAGGTTTTTATCAGTGAAAGTTGTTTGATGTTTTAGGTTGTTTGACGTTTCAAGCTTGATGTTTCCAGATGTTTCTGACTAGGACTGTTTTGTTCAAAGGCGCAGTCATAAAAACAAGCTTCACACCTGCAAATTCTTCTGTTTCCCGAAAGATCCTAATCCTCCTAAAGACATGGACCTCTTCCATCAGGCAGGGGATTGCGTGTTGTGCCATAGTTGTGGCTGCCTGCAGCCGGTTAGGTGGTAAATTTCTGTCTCTTAAATTATTCAAACGTATTCAACCCATCCTTTTCACATGAAGATGCATGAAGTATTTATCATCTGCACATTATGTGGCATAATTAAGTTATGTCAGGTTGATACATGTGGGAATGGGGCCAGGGGATTCAAAGTCAGCCCACTTTCTTTAAAACTGAATACTAAATCTATGGACATTGACTGAAGAAACATCCTAAAAATGCATCTGTCCCACCCGCAGTTTTAGGAGGCTGTTATTCAGTATATTATTTTTTTAGAAGACGGTACTGTAGGTTGACAAGTTGTCCTGATCCACTAATGCGCAAAAGATAACGCAAAATGTGAAACTGCTGAACGCAGCGAAGCTGAACAATTGGTCACGTTCAAATTTCGTCATGATTTTAGCTCTCAGTTGTTATGTTCGTTTAATTGTGGTGCAACCATCGCAAGTAGTGTTAGGAGGTAGGCTAGAGTATTTTTAAGTAAATGCTGTGAAAAACATTATGGCGTGAATTTGTAATACTTCACGAACTGATAGGGTCGCTTCTAACCTCTCCGTCTTATTGGCACTGTAGAAGGCAAACTTTCGCTTTTCCCCACTGAAAACGATCTTGGGTGCTGTGATACTTTTGAGACTGACTTTTTTAATGACGTGTCAAAAACTCATGCATTTCCTGGGATGCGAAAATATTGCATCACTGTTTATCCTCATTGTAAAAACAAATGTCCCTCATTCTCTGGAAGCATGACAAATTATGTACTGTATGTGACTGATGTGCAATAGAAATAAGCATCTAATAACGTAATTACAATGACTTATTTTGCTGCCAAATAGCATGACAAAGTCTTGAGAAATAAAGATGCGGAAATCAGGGCCTACACAACACAGTAAACGCGAATGATGTAACTGTCAACCATAAATTGGTATACATGTAACCACGCACCTTTGCAGGGCGTTTCAGTTGGCATATGTGAATGGAAATGTGTTTGCATTGCTCTATTTCTGGTAGCATAATCTGAGAAATATGCACTCCAAAAGAAATAATAAAGCCATTTTTCCACCCTGGGAAGTTGGTATGTTTTTTTTTCAGCAATATCACTGCTCTGTGGATGTAATACAATTCTACAGCCAGATGCTGCAGCAGTTAGCAGGTTTCATGTGTCTGCCTTTCATCAGGTGGCTTATCTAGATGGTAACCACTAACTGTAGATGAAGGCAAATTTTCTGTGAAACTAAAAAGTATTGTGCATTTTGAAACATAAATCAGTCAAAATAAGTTACTTATGCTCCTCATAGTCCTCATGGTTCTTCATGTCATGGACACCACGCAAGGAGTCGACGTTGGGATGCTCATCGGTTTGTAGTTGATGAATTCTAGCAATCAGGTTCTAATTGGCATCTTAAAAAAATGCATTATTGGTAAAACGTCCTTCTTAAAGTTCTTTCAGTCAGCTGTTTTCATGACGTTTCATTTTTTACAAATTTACTTTTATGTCTAGCTCCCATTACTGTGTTCTTTGAAGCATGGTGTACTAATGTAGCACCATTGTCATGTGTATGATGTAAAATATTGATACGTGATGCCTGCATCTACATTACGTTGCGTATTTGGTACTCGTGATACATCCATGTTGTACATACCTGCACGTACAAGATGAGCTTGGAGGCGATAATCCATTTTCTGGAAGATGGCTCATTCTGCCCATAGGTCGCCAGAACAGGTCAGCTGTTTGGTTCGCGCCCCTCTCCGTGGAAACCAAACCAATCGCCTGACACTGGTCATCGGACACGAGATCGCCTACTGCTGCCGCCGGTCGGACCGACGCTGAGTCTTGCACGGACACTGCCGGCCCTGTCGGCATGGACTCAGCGTCCAGCGACGCTACGGTGCCGGGCGGAACAGAATCGTTACCGTCAGCAGAACAAACGGAGGCAGCCGCCAGCGCGCAGCGCCAGTTGGATGACTTCACCCGATGTCGGTGCAGCGCATCGGGACTGGCCCGGATTGGACTGTGTGGTCAAAGGGCGTCGACTCCTTGCGCCGCTGGAGCTCGTCGACCATAGCAGACTAGCAGTCTCTGCAGCACGGCGCTGTCGGCCAGAACCGCTGGGTATGGCTACAATGCCGCAGATGGCCGCTGGACGGCCGAGCCTCGCTTCCTAGCAAAGTGCGTTGCTCGGGCCGATCCCCGGAGCGCTAGACTGTAATGGCGTGGACTGCCAGCGAGTGACGACCGATGCGATATCGTGGTGTCAGTGTGCCAGTGTTAGTGCTGTGCCGCCGCAGCCGTTCCTCGGAACCGCTCGCGTCACCAGAGACAGGCAGAGCAGAGATGACGTCTGGGAATCCCTGGCTTGGCGCTGCGGCAGCAAGTTCGTGCTAAGTATTTCTCACGCGGCCAGCGGCGCGCTGCTGCCGACGACAGAGGCACAGGGCAGCGTTTGGGCCGTCGACTTGCGCAGTCCGCGGGAGTTGACCTGTCTCGCGTCCCCGCGTCGTGCCCTGCGTCGTCGATGAATTTCTAAAACCGTGCTCGTTTTCTCCTACTGTAACGCTTGAGTGCCTCTTGGCATGTCAATGCTCGAGGATACCCTTGATCGTGCATTAACGTACGAACGATCGATGAACGTTTCCGCATCCCTACGGTCGTCGAAACGATCGTTCATTTACTCAGGAGGCGGTTTGTGCCGTCATCGAAGTGGTATGTCGATGTCGAACAGTTTCTGCGTAAGTCAAGCAGGTCTATCGGGGCCTGAGCTGGCTGCGCAGCGTGTGCATTGTGCACGCGTGGCAGGGAAGCTACTGGTTGCCTCACACGCATTTACACTGCTTCTGATCTTTCACGGCGGTGTGGTTGACAGTCGATCGTATATTTTCGTCTCAGGAAGGTGCGTGGGCTCCGCCACAGAGAGGGGGCAGGGGGATGCAACCCCACTAACTATCCGATTGGGGGGTCGCCAGTCGTTGGGATATGGGGGTTACCGCCCCCCCCCCCAATAATTTCCAAAGGTAGGCTTCAATATTTCTATTTTCTTGGTATTCAAAATGACACAATATGACGCAGGACCAAGCAAGGGCACCTGCATACTAACGCGCTTGTGCGACGGCTACAGGATGAGAATGGATATAAGAGATGCCTTCAACAAAAACGCATGCGTATTTTGTGTGTTATCCAATAATAATAATTTAAAATGTAAAATACCGAAGCTTATATTCTTATTTTTACATTGTTTGTTAAAGATGGAAGACGAAAGCACTGGCGGAGCCAAGGGGTAGTTTTCGAGGTAATCTATGAGTTGGCATCGCCTCATCATTCAAGATTATTGCCCGTGACAGTGGCACCACAGGCTGCGACGTACAACCATGTAACAAAATTCTCGTCATGGCTTCAGAGTTTCCGTATCCGAGAGCATTCAAATTTCATTGTTTTCTTAATTTCTCTGAATTCTAGGTATTTTTCTTCAAGTCTTTGGTTTATGAAGACTGTCTAAAGTTACCAGATGCCTTCAACGCTAGTTTCCAGACTCGGCACCGACGGGAACCAGACAAAGACGTCTGAGAGCGCATTAGCGCCACAAGTACATCAATCGTGCCGCAGTGCCGCTAGGTGAAACACATCCGCATTGTAAAACGATGCTTCCTTCCAACCTTAAAATACTTCACATCCGCGGAAGCTTCTGAGCTCTCGCATCCGCCCTACATCAGCCAGCTCTCTGAATTCCGTGCGTTCTCACTCCCGTGCATTGGTCAAAGCCCAGTCCTTCCATAATATTCGGATTGCAAAGCGCCTCCTAATTGGTTGCATGTGATATCATAATTGCACCATCCTTTTCATCATTTCTGTTCGTAGGTAGTATATAAGCAGGGCTGGTTTTCGATCAGTATCAATCTACCTATATATCTATCGGCTCAATGTGTGGTGGACGTCGTGACGCTCGTGACGTAGTGAAGTGGTTGTGCTTGTTTGACGTCAAGAATACAGGTGTTGAAAGTGGAAGCTCTGTTTGTCTGACGAATGAGCGAAGAACTGGCGAGGAGAACTTGTAAAGAAAAATAATGAACCAGGAGAGATATTAGCACAAACGAAGTCGCCAATAGTCAAACTATCACGCCAAGCAGAAAACTCTGCTACAGACCAATCTTGCACAGAACTACACGCCTTTTTCCAAAACGAAAGTTTAGCTGTCGGAAAACTTAAGCGTAGGGACAGGAGTAGGCGTAGTAGTAGGTTTGAGACAGGTTAGGCAGGTCATTTTAGGTATTATTAGGTTCTGATACGCATTTAAGAACTGCCAACAGACAACGGTTCTACGTAATCTGGTTAGCTTCCTCAGCTGTCGTTGGCAACCCCGCCGTCAGGTGGCGTTTTCCTTTTCTAAGGTGAGGCCATCTGGTTCGGTGATCTTGTCTCCCAACAGTTCAAGAATTTGAACATTAACCCTGTTTGACTCTACATGGTAAATACTGAGTTGAAAATTAGCGTTTGTCTCATTGCAAGGCTCCGACTACGGCAGATTTGGGTGAAATCTCGTTGGGACGATGGTGGAATGCGTCAGCAGTTCGGAGCGGACGTTCGAGATCTGGGGACAGTTCTTGGCATGTGATGAAATGGAACTCTGCGATGCTCTATCGTTTTCGCTATACAGATGATGCAGGACGAATACACGCATGACATTAACAAACTCGATTAACCCGCGCACGACCGTCGGTCAGTTACGATCATGCCCGACTGGGGAGGGGGGCAGTTGGCCGCCCCCCTCTAAGTCACGAGCGGTTGGTCGCACGATAAAAATAAGCACACTGTTGAAAAGCTTGTGACGAGTAGAGCTCGAAACTGGTCTCATTTTTTAGTTTTAGATAATGTGTAAGCAATTTACATCCTATATCAGTTTTCTCATAGCCGACTGCATGAGACCGAGAAACGACCTCAGTCTCATGGGCTGTGACTAATAACGCATAATTAAAGGCGCCAGGGCACAAGTAAAGATCCGCAAATGCCGATACACATCTAATTTCTCGGATTTGTTCAATATATACGCCGAAACGTTGAGTTAAAGACACAGCAGTTTTCGCGCCGGCTGTCGGCGTGCGGCGCAGCCATACGCAGTAAGAAATGAACGGGAACTAATTTTAGCGTTCCTTTATTTCCGCGGAAAAAGTCTATCCATGTAAATTTTATTGATCTTAGTGGTTCTTGGGATGGTTTTTCATGCTTAAACTTTGGGAAAAATTCATTACTTACCAATGTAGAAAATTGACGGAGCTTTATTCGCGAGAGCCTGTTTATTTCCAAAATATGCAAGTGTTTAAAACTTTTTGAGGTTCCTGGTATTACTTACGTCTGTACACGCCAGTTCTGTCAATTTCTACCCATTCTGAGTAATTCATCGCTGATTTTGACGTTGGTATATTTTGGCTGACTACAGTTATTCGTGACCTGACCTCAGGTCAATGGCTGGAAGTTATTGATACTTTGCCCAATGACCGTAACTAGATGTCTGCTTCACTCCATACTAAAAATGTTATGAGATATTCCGTCAATCCCCGAAAAAAAGACGACATGTGTTAAAAATGGGCTTTACCTCAGGCCAATGAACCGGAAAATTCCAAAAAATCTGAGATGGCAGATTTGTTGCATCTGTCACGATCACTAATCCCTGAAAGTATTATTGTGATATCTTGTTTTCCGACACAGTTACAGGGCGCTAAACTTTTTTGACATAGGTCTGTTTGACCTGACCTAAGTCAAGCACTTGACCTGACCTGAGGTCAAACGTTTGACACGAGATGTAAAAATGATGAAGCAAAAGGTACACAAAGTTTCGTGACTCTGTGTTTCTTCGTTCTCTCGCAATCCCAGAAAAACCTCAGGGGGCGGTCAACTGCCCCTCCAGTCGAGGACGGGTTAACCTGTAATCTACGAAATCGAATAGAGAAGGTCATACCGTGTCGGTGTAGCCTCCGAATCCAGTTTTCCATTGGTGTCGGATCGGGTCAAGCGTCCCGGTAGCCTGATGGATGAGAAATCGGACAACAGATCCGGTGCGTGGCAGGAGCTGGGTTCGAGACCCAGAACGGCGGCCTGTATTTCGCCAGAGACCGAAAGGCTCAGCCAGGCACGGGCCAACGTGTCATGGAGTTGCACGACACGGTACAGATCCTTCAGTGCCATCTGGTTCGGCGCTTGGGGCAAAATCACTCCATATTTGTTACAGACACACACACACACACATGCATATATATATATATTAGGCCCCGACCCTCGCGCGCAGCGTATGATTTTGAAGCAAAACGGAACCTGCATTGTATCATTGTATCTTAATCGAAATATAAACGTATTTTATCCATGCAGTACTATAAAACGACCTGGTGCCTGTAAAAAGACAAATCCGATGAGTCTTGGCCGAAATTCTGTACCTTTCTAGTTTGCTAGATTGGTTTCTGGAGCCCCTGGCGGATCCAGGGGGGCCATCTGGGCCATGGGCCCCAAACCGCGTTGGGGAGGACAAATAGCCATTTGCCAGGTGGTTATTTATCCCCCCAAACACATGGTTGTTTCTACAGAACCAGAGTTCGAAGTCGGTGGACACTCCGAACCCAAGGTCAGTGTCTTTCACGCACACCGCCTCCCCCCCTCCCGGTCGTTGAATCCTGACCTACCATGCATAACCAGGAAATCCCAGTTTGCCCTCCTTCATGAACTGTGCCGGTGGATCCGTCCCTGTCTGGGGTCACCTTTGCTTTACTCCCCAATCAAAATGACGTCCCTGAGCCCCTGAATAGGTGTTTCAATTTACCTACGCTGTACTTTTGCAACAATCTGCGAAAACTGTGCTGGAGGTTCGAGACAAAGGATAATAAACGCATGATAATGATGATTTTAGTGATATGTATAAGCACGAGTTAAGGGAATGTCTCTCCGTTTGTTGCATTTGCACAGTCCTTCTGACTGGCTGCAGTTCCGACCGCGGTCTAAATGCGTGGGAGGCCGCCTGGGAACAACGGGGCCCGGGCTGGACATGGCTGGTCACCGCACCGTGACAGTGTTCCCACCACGCTCCTGGTGTATTTTCATGCGATCATGCTCAAATGATTCGGCACTTTAATGCACGCGCCTGGGCCACACCAAGCCTGTGAAATCGATACTGTGTTCTTCGTGAAAGTTGCAGTTAATGAAGAGCCAGAAATTTTACCTTTCGTACATAAAGCATTTCGCTATCTGTGGCTCGCTTGCAATGAAATCTTCTGCGATGATGACTAACATTTTTTAAATGAAGATAGCGGAAAGTTTCTTTTTTCCTTTTCCGACGTCCCATGTTAAGCCAATCGCCGTTTTAGAACAGTAAATCGATAAGCGCCCAAGGTATCCAGCCTGGAATGAGGTGGCCCAAGGCTGATTTTATCTACCACACTTTGCGAGCTAAAGAGAATTCACCAAGGCTCATTATGACACACAAAAAAGCGCGAAAAGAGGTTGTATTTTTCACTATTTTCGTGTCAAGCTAAATCACGTGGCCTTCAAAAGGCCTGTAAAAGATCAAGGTCAAGAGATCAAAACTAGCCTAAAATAAAAAAAAAACAAAATAAGACAAATAGCCTTTGCACTATTGCGAGTTTAATAACACGTAACTTTATTGTGTTTCATGTAACATCATATACGATACAGGCCATTAAAAGATACGATACGATACAGGCCGAAAAAAGTCTGCCGTGATCTCTCAAATATGTCCGAGGCTACAACTCACAACCAGTAGGTCGGAAAACTACGAAACTGAAAATCGAAAACTGAAAATTGCACACGATGATTCACAGCATCTGATACCCCACAGACAAGTTTATATTAAAATATGGGAGATGAGGGAGCTAATATTTCCTTTCAGGGGTCGATTTGCTGTGGAATGACTCGCTTGCTCCTGTGCGTGCGGTAGATCCTCGGAGGGATGTTCAGGGTGCGACGCACAGCACACAGCAGCAACATCGTCCAGAACAGGCTTAATGAAGTTACGGCAAACGTATAAGTCGCTCCTTGTTGCATCACATCGCTTCAGCTGCTTCAGCATCAGCTGTCTCTGCGAGGTCCGCTGTAAACGTTCAGTGGTATGGCGGGACCATTCGAGGTCAGAGGAACTGCAAGCCCATAAAAGTTCGCACGCCGTTTGACGACTCAGCCTTCCTCTGTTCAATGCTGACTGTTGAAACTTCCATTCTGGAATACATTAAGTGCAAAGAAGAAACGTCTTTCGAACACAGATGTTCACCAGTCGTCCCAGGACAGAATTTATGATGTATGATTAACCCCCATAAAGTTCATTCCTAAAACCATAAAGGCTCAGAAACACAAAATCTTCTGATGTTTCCATCAGATCGCGGAAGGCTCACGCTTCGATGGATTTTTCATCAAATTGCAGAATGAATTTAGCCATGGGGAGCGGAATTCTTACATGACAGATGTACGGCAACATTCGGCAATGCCACGGAGTTGGTGCAACCCCCGGAATCAAAAAGAGCAGCGCTGCTACCCTCCCCAGAGTTTGAAAAATTCAGCACCACGGACTACCTGGAAAGAGATGGCTTCAGTGGTTTCGCGGAAACTCTCTTAGATTTCCTGCCGTCCGTGGTGGAAAGCATAAGAAAGCTATGTGACTTGGTCGCGAAGCAATCTAGGACTAATCTAAGGCAATCTGGATGGAAACTTTTGAGGCACTCTAAATGCAGTAAGTACCGTTTATGACTGAGGGTTTTTAAAAGCGATCTGCCTGGCACATCTACATTCATTTTCTGTTGTCTAAAATTGTCCCCATATCCATGTTCCTATTGATTACTACTGTTCCTCGATCCTCGGAACCTCTGAAATATTCAGAAACTGAAGTCTCGGTCTTCTTGAAGAAGAAACGATTCCAACAGCTCCATCCGCAAAAAAATAGCGACCAGTGTAAATCACGGTTTTCCCGTAACATAAAGCAACAGACCACTCTCCATGAATTTGATCGACGTCACCGCCACTTTCTGTCGACACTGCTTGAAGGCAATAGTGAGTGACACCACCAGTTTGGGCCGGCTGGCAGCGGCGAAACCTTGCCGAAACCGTCAAGCACAGTCTGAATAGAGAACTCCCTTGGGCGGGCTTCAGCTCTGTAAAATACATCGCCGGATGTTTGTCAAACAGTTGCAACAGTAACCACCGGCAAGCCGAAGGTGTCATGGCCACCAAGATGGCCAACGTTCGCAAAAATTGTTTTTTTGTAGTTAAGAACCAAATATGCAGATCTGTTTGTCAAAAACCTATTTTATGGTACTCCAGGAGCAAGCAGTTCGAGTAGAAGGATCAGTATGACCTATCCCATGTGAACCACCACGAAAAAAGGCGTGGACGAAAAAAAACGGACGAAATCATGGACGATGGCCGGTTAAATTCACGAATTTAACGAATCAATCAAATGCAGTGCCTTCTGGAGGTTACCTTTGAAGTTAATGAGCACCGAAGCATGAAAGCTAGCAACGGAGATAGCTCAGCTGTTTAATTTTGCACCCTTGCATTCTCACAGTGTTAGTTTGCAAGCTCTTTTCTTCTCTTTTTCCAAAGATGCAACCGCTCAGTAATGGAAGCGAACAATATCACTGCCATGCGTGACGTTTGAAGCTCCCATTCCTTGGATGCAAGACTGAAACAGATCGATAATTGTCCGTTTACGCTGCGAGATGCATAAACAGGAACTAATGTGTCAATGTTGAAAAATACACTTCTGAACTTAGTGAGAAAAACTGACAGGCCCCGCTAGTCAGGCACCCCACATCACGTCTTCCTAGTTATGAAAGGGGAACCCTAGTTATGGAAAGGGAACAATTTCGAAGGGTGGTGTACAAAATACAACACAACAGTATGCATCAAAAACGGCTGATATGTATTACCGTATATTGCATTAACAACAGCGACCCTAATATGACACGCAGTCTATCCCACCATATTCAATGGTTTCCCAATAAGCAATGTAATGACAACCCTGGTCAACGTGCCTACGAAATGTCAAAACAAAGCCGACGACAACCAACAGAAATCAGCCCAAGTTTTCATGGCAACAGCTAGGCTACTCTGACGAGACCGTCCTTCTGCACCCTGCTTGCAAACAGTGCGGAGTACACAACTGACGCCATACCTGGCGCCCAACGACTGGAATGGCAATGACTTGGCACGCGCATCTGGCGCACTGGCACCCAAACGACGGAGACGACAGGCACTGCGCACGACACGCGAAACCCTCACGGCTCGGGAGGACTGTTGGGATTTAACGCCTCTGCGAAGCTCAACAACCAGGCGATGTCGGCAGCCGAAACTCGACCATCGAAAGTCTCGGAGTCCGAGGTCAGCCGCTAACAGACAGCCAGCTGACCCAGCGTGTCAGCGAGACTACGGCTGGAAGCCAGCGGAGCGGCGAGGCCCCGCCACCAGGCCCCTCGTTCACATTCAGCCACTCGGAGCCCAGCAATGGCTCGGCCGGGAGTCAAGCAGCTGAGAGTTCAGCAGTGGCTCGGCTGGGAGTCCAACAGCTGAGAGTCCAGCGGTGGCTCAGTTGGGAGTCTAGCAGCTGAAAGTCCAGCGGTAGCTCAGCTGGGAGTTCAGCAGATGAGAGTCCATCGGTAGCTCAGCTGGGAGTTCAGCAGACGAGAGTCCATCGGTAGCTTAGCTGGGAGTTCAGCAGATGAGAGTCCAGCGGTAGCTCAGCTGGGAGTTCAGCAGCTGAGAGTCCAGCGGTGGCTCGGCCGGGAATCCAACGGCTGAGAGTCCAGCGGTAGCTCAGCTGGGAGTTCAGCAGATGAGAGTCCAGTAGTGGCTCGACCAGGAGTCCAGCAGCCTCACCGACCGGCCAGCGCCCGGCACCGCGACTCCAGCTGCTTGGAGTAGGCGTCCAGCTGGATGGCCGCCGCCTCCAGTTTGGCCAGACTCTGATCTACTTCGTCCAGCTGTCTGAAACACGGATCACCAGTGTCACGACCTTATGCAGCTGTCTGAAACACGGACCACCAGTGCCACGACCTTATGCAGCTGTGTGGAACAAGGATCACTCACTACCATCGCCTCTAGCTGCTTGGAACAAGAATTCGGTTCCACATTCTCGGACCTTGTCCAACTGCCTGACACAGGATTACAAAAGGCACCTACTCTAATAACATACACGACATATTATCATTAACGACAAATAAATGACATTGTAATTAAAGAGTCTTCCACCTCAACAGTATTAATGAATCTACAGATCTCAGCGGTATAAGCTGCCTAAAACAGGACCGGAGAGCCACGGCGTGTCACGGCCTCGCCTGAATACCTGGCCCATAATTGCAGAACCGCTGCTCGTTATAACGTCATTCATATGCCCCACATGCACCCGTTTATAAAACGACTGGATAATAATCTTAATTGACTTAATCTTAATAGACTTAAAAATAATCAAAATATTTAGAGGGCGTTTTTCATTAACGAATATTCCTGCATTAAACCCCCATCCAACTTCCCAGTACGGGGACGCGGTAAATGATATTGGAACGGGTTTCCGCAGCAAGGATAGTTTGATGTAGGTTTTAATTCGTGACGATAGGATTCTTAACCGTATGCTCGCTGAAACAGGAATAATTCGCAATATTTTGAGCAATGCCCCATCCCATAAGTCGTTGTCACAAATCACCACGTGGATGAAAACGGAAATCCTGTCACCAATGTGAGGTACTGTCGTCCTTTCCAGTGGGGCTTCGCACTTTCTCAAAGCACCGTCCAAAGCGACGGCCACTCCCGGAAGCTTGCATACTGCATGACGACAGGCTTTTACACTCGCAATTTGCCGAGAAGCACCTGCAGACCTTTCAAAATGCCCCCGTAACCTCCTCAGCTCAGGTCTGAAACGGCGCTCACACAGAGCTATGCACGATGGAAAAGTCTACGTCTAAGACAACTGATCACCGCACCTGGGATTTTGTCGTGACATTGTCGGATATATTCGTTAAGCTTATCGGCTCGAGTGATTCGCTATCTGACTACTCAAAGGTAACGATGAGTTACCTTCATTTCATTCAGAGCAATACGGCACCATAACCCAGGACGTGCCTTTCAATTCGTGGCAAATCACTTTAGGAACCAAACGCCTTCGCGAATTCTACATCGAAATCGGTACTACATCTCTTGGATCCCACTCAGTAAACTAGCTTACAATCGCGTCATCGACGCTATTACTGCTGTGACGTCACAAAAAACCGGCGTGGGAAGGTGAAAATTGTCACTGCGCTTGTGTTACCAGCAGCAGCTCAGCAAGGATTTTGGTAACGGTGTCGCAGTGGAAATAAATATGCTTGATACTTCTCGTACTATTCCATTGCAAGCATGGGAAAACTGGCAGTATCAAACAATACACCTAGAGGTCCGAATAATCAAAGTGCATTCCTTTTAAAAGACTGTCGTTTGTAAAAGTAGCCAGTTTTTGTAAACATCTCAACAGCAGGGGGTCAACTGACCCCTCCGACACCCCTCTGGCTACGATGCTGGTTACCATTGCAACCCGCAACACTCGTGCTCGGAAAGTGCCCAGAGTGAAAAATTCTACATTGTGGAATATCGAAATCGATGACATCCCGCTACGCAACGGAGCGCGAGATCATTCATTTCCCGCGGCTACAGCTCAGTTTTTGGCCGAGATTACTCATTTCCTGCGGCTACGGCTAAGTTTTTGGCTAAAACCAGCCGGATTAAGCTCAACACCAGCAGGCCAACGGCAAGCCACGCCAAGCTTCTCGCCGATGCTGCACGCCGCCAATCCTGCTATAATCCCCACCAGATCAGCGCGTTCGACCGATTCTTAACGGCCGCTTTCGTGACAGGCCATTCCTCAGCGAGGAGACCTCGACTTGGAAGGCCAGCTGACCGCCCCGGGCACGACGGTCACGTCCCTGAAGGGCAGGTCATTCCCTCAGACAAATCGGCTGCCGTTATCCGACGGGGCAGCGGCGTCGCTCGTGGCTGGACGAATCCGTTCCGACCGCCGCAGGCTGCTCATCGACGTAGCAAGGCCAGCCAACAGACTGAGATCACGGCACAAGAAAACTGCTTCAGATGGCAGCTACGAATACGTCTCCACCGCATAATCCATGCGGAGATTTAAGCCCAGCAAGTCTCGTCGCCCACTGCAGAGACATGAGAAACATTCCTTTCAAATGCCCCTTTCCTCTTGCAGATTTCCACGACGACGTCTGCCTGGCCGATTGCCACTGGCTAAAGACCTGTGGCAGACATCACACACCCTCCCGTGCCACCCTTTTCTTCCACTGGGATCTATGTGGCGCAAGCCGACACATTAACACGGCCATTCTTGGCGGCCGGAAAGACGTCATAGCAGCCTACTGTGGAGCTTAACTTTGGAAATATACCACAACATTACATTACATACAAACATGGAACGCATGTCCCTGTGTGCATATATATACACACACGCATATATATATATATATATATATATATATATATATATAACATACGTATAAAAAACACATATGGATATAAAATATATATGTATATATTTTCAAAAATGGGCATATAGATACATCCCCCGTCCTACGAAGCATTTGGACTAACGTGTGCAACGACAGCGAGGCCGATTCGGACCCCATTGCCGTCCTAAAACTGCGAGAAATACAGCATTCGGGTTAACATTACCTCGTCCCTCATTGCTTCTCCCATATTACGGGAATACAGCATTCGGGTTAACATTACCTCGTCCCTCATCGCTTCTCCTATATTACGGGCGCACATTTTTATGCGGTTTTACCGCTGACCCCACCGGGTCAAGACCGGACGGCACGGAAACAAAGTATTTTGTTTCGAAATGATGTGCTCCGACCTCCTGCGGAGTAGTCGTGACAATGAAGGACATGGTGTGTCATTTGGCGAGCTGGCGCCGGCCGGCCGGCAGCTCGGGCGCGGCAATCCCCGTAGGGATTTTGCCCGTACAAGCCTCATTTCAGCCAATTATCGGAAAGCCATGGGTCGTATCAAACACGCTCTCTGCCATCTGAGAGAAGAAAAACGTTGGAAGTCACCCGTGCCGCTTTCGTGTTCGGATCTTTGGAACTGTGTCCGCGTTTCTAAGTCCTGCTCGACAAGTTCCTCCCATTTTTAAGTGTGATCCTCGCTACTGCTCTCCGCGCAGGAACCGGGGTTCACATTTCCTTCGAGTTCTCGACAACTGTTTGGGTTATCAGAAATGTTCTCTGACACGACGCAACTGGTACTTCGTAGAACATGGTCACCAAAATTATATTTCATTCCGTTGAAAACTGTTCCCGCGTTTTTAACCTGAATACATGCAACACTCCACGTGGCGCCCAACGTACATAGCGTGGTTCCATTTTAGCGTCCGACAAAGTATTTTCCAGGTGTTTTTTTACACATTGCTTGCACTTTATGTATCGAGGCAACGTGCATTCTATTCCGTTCTTCAACTGCGTCGCAAGTTAAGCTAGTTTTTATTTTAGCGATAACACTGATCTAAGACTTCACTCCAGAATAAATCAGCGTTGCACTACGATGGAGACGCAGGGAAGACTGCAGGATATACGCTGCCAACATTCTACATTCGACCTTCAAACAATAAGTTCTCGTCGTTGTGGCGAATTCACGAAAATTCAAAGGAACTGTGACGCTCCAGTATTCAAAGTTTGCCTCGAACTACATGTTTGCCGAGCAGAGACTCGTGTTTCTGGCTCGCCAAGTACTTCTCCACTCATCAGTAGTGATGCCTACGAATCACAACTTCAAAACAAGCACACATGGCGGCGCACGGCGGGTGTTAGTCTAAAAGATGGTGTAATTTCTAAAACGGGCGCAGCCAGGATTCCCTTAAGGGGGGAGCTCAGTGTGTACTGAAACCACACGGAAAACGCCTGCTGAAAAGACGACATGTCATGGTTTTCACAAAAAATCGAGCCTAAAGAGTGGGGGACCGTCCCCCTTCTTTGGCTGCGTCGGTGATTTCTAGTTTCTATCATACATACGGCTATACACCCCAGCGCAGACATGACGAAGGAAGGAAAATACTGTACAAATAAGAGCTCTGTTTCTAGTTCATCTATTTTTAATGAGGAGAGATGAAGTGAATCAAAGAAAAAAATTAAGACGCGGATTAAAAATCTGCAGACGGCTAGACCTACATGTCTTTACTGTTGCAAGGTTACCAGATATGGTATATAATCAATGTCATATATGGGTCAGTGACAGTAGTATATGGCAATCGCTAGTTCGCCGAAACACAACATGAACAGGCGTTCCATGTCGTTTGCATTGCCTCCATGACGTCTGAAATTGTCTTTTTTAATGTAAATAATCACCCAAACGGACAGACCAGGTTCCAGGTCACAGTGGCCCAATTCGACCTTGAAGGAACAAAAGACGTCAACAGGATATGAAGAACACATCCTGTCACGCCGGGTACAAGCTCTGATTTCCTGCTCGACAAGAAATGCGTTAGCTTGTACTACAATTTGCGGTATCACGGAATATGCCTTTGAAAATGGTCTCATACCGCCGTTGTCTAACATGACCGAAGGGTGCGATAGGTCTCAAAACTCGTTTCTAAAATTCCGATATCACTTCGATCCCATTCTCAATTTTCATCAAAACAACTGGTCTGAGCTATCCCGAGTTCGACGCAGCTCCGTGCCGTTCCTGAGCTGCAGGGGGAGAAATGGCATGGGGGGATAGTCCTTCCCTCGCAGGGTGACGGCAACCGTCGGGCATCCGGCCAGGATGCCCAACGGAACCCGGACCGATGTGCACGAGCGAGCCATCCATACGGCCCGCTCCCGGGACCAACTTCATGTCAGGTCGCCATGCGACCCGCGGCCAGGTCAGGTCAGGTCAGGTCAGGTCACTCGATCACCGGCAGCCAGGTCAGGTCAGGTCAGATCAGGTCATGTCACTCGATGACCGACGGGCAGGTCAGGTCACGTCAGATCGGGCCGGGCCAGACCAGGTCGGGTCAGGCCAGGTCAGATCAGAACATGTCACTCGATGACCGGCGGTCGGGTCAGGTCAGGTCAGATCGGGCCAGGTCAGGCCAGGCCAGGCCAGGCCAGGCCAGGTCAGGTCAGATCAGGTCATGTCACTCGATGGCGGCCGGTCGGGTCAGGTCACGTCAGGTCGGGCCGGGCCAGACCAGGTCGGGTCGGGTCAGGTCAGGTCAGGTCATGTTACTCGATGACCGGCGGTGGGGTCGGTCAGGTCAAGTCAGGTCAGGCCAGGCCAGGCCAGGCCAGGCCAGGCCAGGTGAGGCCAGCCAGGCCAGGTCAGGTCAGATCAGGTCATGTCACTCGACGGCGGCCGGTCGGGTCAGGTCACGTCAGGTCGGGCCGGGCCAGACCAGGTCGGGTCGGGTCAGGTCAGGTCAGGTCAGGTCATGTTACTCGATGACCGGCGGTGGGGTCGGTCAGGTCAGGTCAGGTCAGGTCAGGCCAGGCCAGGCCAGGCCAGGCCAGGCCAGGCCAGGCCAGGTCAGGCCAGGTCAGGTCAGGTCAGGTCGCCACACGAGCGACGCGTCCAGCCGGAGACGGCACCCTCCACGCGCCGTCCGTGGTTCGTGGCGACAGCGGCTGCCCACGTGCGGCCAAACCTCCTCAAATGTGAATATCACATCGGCCGGCAGCATACATGCATACTCGATATCCTCGTTAGAGTTGGCGCTTCACAAAACCCGGCACGTGCTCGGCAAACGCTCAAGTGCTGAGAGAGCATGGAACTTCAGCGCGCGACCACAAAAGCTCTTCAGGTGCCGGGCAGTGTTTAACGTCTGAAGACAGTGCAACACCTCAGTGTGCAATCACAAAACCTCGACAGGTGCTCAGCAATGTTTCCAGTCCCGAGACAGCAGAGACCCTGAGCGTGCCGCTTCAAAATGTCTACGATGGAACAAACGCGCTTCGCCATGTAATCTCCGCACAAGTGTTTCTGCAGGAACAGCACAATACGCCGGAACCCCGGCAGCCCCCGTGCGACATTCGGTCGCCTCCGCCGGCACAAACGAATGACCTCTGGTCCGGAGCGCTTTCCTGGCAGACTCAAATGGCAGCAGGGTGGGCGTGATGGTCTGACCCCATCTCAAGCGACAGGCCAGCTTCCGGCTGCGTTCAGCAGTCTGTAAAACGGATGGCTGTGATGGGTGAGGTGGGAGAAGGGACGCCAGGAAAAGGTCAAAGACCGCAAGGGAGAGCGAATTAGGCCGTACTTAGTGTCTAGTGAATAGTGAAATGCTAGTGTCTAGTGAAATGCTCAGTCTAGTGAATCTTCGTTTGTTTACAATACAACAATGCAAGCGACGCTGGCGAAATTTCGGATCACCGAAATGAGACGGCACAACACAAGAAGAAAGGAATGCAAATGCACGTGGAAAGTTTACCAGAACGCTGGCAGACCAGCAGTTCGGCCCTGTTAAACCATCGTGTAAACATGTCGACACCGACAAGCTCCGACAGCTAAAAATAAAGTGCGGCGAGCTCCACACCTAAGCAAGCCGACTCGGTCCGACAAATGCTGCATGATAAAATCACGGCCCTTTTAAAAGGCCGATAAATTCGTGGACTTCGAAGGTCTCGGCTCGGTGAGCGCGACATTCTCAGAGGCTGACAAACTCCACGCTCATCGCGAGTCTGATGAGGGCCACCTACAAAGCGTCAAGAGCTCCGAACTTGATGAGCGCGGAAGCAACGGTCGGTCTCCTGTGCGCTGAGTTCGAGACAATCCGATCTAGCGAACTTAGCTCGCACGGTGTCTTATGAAAGAGGTGCACCATTTCAACTGACAAGTTCCTCCATCGGAGCTTGCAACAGGGCGCCGCTAAAGCCCAGGACCAAAGTCACCTGCCGGCCGCCGCGTTCGGTTCAATTGAAATCATCGCCAAGAACTTCGCCAGCCGGATAAGTTTGGCCGGGCTCAGAGTTGTGCGGAAGACGTTCAAAGTCGGCGGCGCTCGTCTGTCCTGACAGCGTCCGATCTTGACTTCCGGGAGAACGGCAGAAACAAAAGAGGGAAGGACAGGAGCGCGACCGGGATCGCACAGAAACAGAAGCAGACTAATACAGCAGAACAGACCGCGACTGCAGCGGAGCGGACAGAGACTGGAGCAGACAGAAACTGGAGCAGGGCAGACAGAGACGGCAGCTGAACAGGCAGAGACTGGAGCGCGGCAGACAGAGACTGGAGCAGAGACTGAAGAAGAGCAGACAAACTGACGCAGAGCAGCCAGAGGCGGTAGCACAGCAGACAGAGGCTGAAGCAGACAGAGACTGGGGCAGAGCGCACAGACTGGAGCAGAGCAGTCACAGACTGGAGCAAAGCAGACACAGACTGAAGCAGAGCAGTCAGAAACTGAAACCGCCCAGACAGAGACGAGAGCAGAGACGACAGAGACGGCAGCAGCGCAGACAGACTGGAGCAGAGCAGATCGAGACGACGGCAGAGCAGACAGAGACTGAAGCAGAGCACACAGACGACAGCAGACTGCACCGGACGGAAGCAGGCTGCGGAGCACGAGGACAAGGAGTACGCTAGGACGGAAAACAGGCCCCGTCGGACAGACAAAACAGCAGGCGATCAAACGCAAAATACGCCGAGGCCAGTGCACGACTTCAGAAGATCGGGCACGCAGGGCGCACTGGACTCAGGACGGCACTGAGCGGGCGCCGCCACACGGAAGTGGTGACGGCACGTTCGATGCCAGGACAGAGAGAGGGAGGGACAGAGAGAGAGAGAGAAGGAGGGGGGGGGGGCAGCGGCTCACTCGGAGCCTGGAGCGCCGCCCGTCAGGCGGCCGTCCGACCGCTCATCGGCCGCCGCGCCGCCCGAACTCATGAGCAACCGGTCTCGATACGACGCTACGCTAAATGCCAGGCTGGTCAAAGGACATCCCGTGTCGTCTCTCAACCACTGGCGGCCATGTGCGGCCGGCGATGGCGCCGTGAGGCCTTGGTCGTCGCTCGGCCGCGAAACCCACGTGAAATGCAAATCCGACCCATGCAGCTCAGCTAGCCTGGGGTCTTCTGGGAAGCTTTTCTGGTCGCATCATGAGTGGCGTTATGTTAACTGCGCCGCAGGAATATTAAGGGCCAAAATGGGCTCATTTTATGGACGGCGGCGGTCACCACTAGCCAAAGCACGCCAACACCATGAACATGTGTGAGGACATGGAGGCACCTGTCTCGTGTCTCAGAATGCTGCTTATGCCAGGATGCCGGAGAGGAAAATGTGAGTCGAAAAAGACAAAGGGAGTGGAAAATTAAAGATGAGAATGGGAAACAGCTGCCAGTGAATTTTCAGCTTGCATGCTCAGTGGCGTGCACAATGCTTTTTTCATCATGCCTTGCTTTTCATATATTCATTGTAAACAGAAAGTCCAGGTAAATACTGTATATTGTATGTAGCGTATTTGAAATATAACCAGTCAAAGACCACACCCATTTATGGAGGATGTTAAATGAAAAAACAATAAATATAGATATACACTTCTACTCAGCACAACTAGCTGCACATCAGCGCTACCGTACAGCCTCACAGCACAATGCGTGCACAGCCACGTGACAAAGCCAACGCATTAGCACAGCTAGGTGTCCTGACTGCATGCGAAGTTGTGCACATCGGATCTGAATGCCCTGGACAGGTGGAAAAGTCCGCGGAAGGCACCTCCAGTGATAAGCAATTGCAGGTCAAGGTCAGATGCGCCACAAAGCCCGACTTCACGGAGTTGATTTTGGCCAAGAGCTGCTGAGAGACTAGTGTGCAGGCGACTAAGTGGTCAGTCAACCTTACGGTAACAAATGTTGTGCATGAATGTAATGTCCGCCTTTGCGAAGCGGGCCTTCATGGATGTAGTTTCACCCTATTCCCGGAGGGCTAGACGGTATGGTCGATTCCCGGCAGGGGGGCGGATTCGCCCCCCCCCCTGAGATCTCGAGAACTACTCGTCCGATTTCATCGCAACAAACGGCAATCGATCTGCCATGACGTGAACTACATTTTTCTAAAAAGAAATTTTCAAAATTTTGAAAGGTGTAGATACAGGGGGCAAAAATGTCAAAAGCAGGGGTATTTTTGGACTTCTTATAACTCCGTTATTTATGAGCCGACTTCGATGAAAATGACATAAATCGAGAGATTATGGATAAGACTTTTACCATTGGTACCCAAATCTGAAGTTTTAAGAAAATTCATGGGCGTTCACAGAGTTTTAAAAATACGAGGATTAGTTTTTCAACAAATGAATGAAAAAAAGAGGCAAAGACACTTTTCTGGCTTCTGCTAGTCATGATATGCTAAAGAAGTACAGATCGCCTTACAGTGTTTGTATAATGTTCGCATAGGCGGTGCCAGGGACATGAAATGGGGCACTGTCATAGTCACACGTTTTTCAGATCAACTTGTGACCTTTGACGTTAAATGACGTCCAGTGACCTTGGGGTCACTTGGAATGACGTCGTGTGCATTCAAGATTATCTATAAACGTTTTTAATAATTTGAATTCACACTATTTCAAAAATTCCATTTTATGGCTATTGCGATATAGGGTACGCGCTCTGACATTTTAGGTCATAGCTCCGTGACCCGACCTGATATCAACCTGAAACTTGGTCCACAAGTAGAGGGCACCGTCTACGTCGTATATATTCCGGGTTTAGTATTTGAAAAAACAGCGCCGAAATTATTGCAAAAAAACAAATTCTGACTTTTGACCTTGACCTGACCTTGTAAAATGACCTCAGATAAACAAAACTACATCTGCGTATTGCCCAACTATTTAGCTATACATCCATATAAAGTTTTAAGTTCTATCTTAATAACTCTGTTTTTGGTAGACATTTTCCTTTTACCCTCAACATGGCCAAAAATGGCCTGAGGTGCCTCCCAAAAACGTTTCCTGGCTCCGCTCCTGAGCAAAATAGAATTTTGAAATTTTGTCACGGCACGACGAAAGAATAGCTAGGAAAAGTTACTACGTTTTGTGAAGCTGCGTTAAAAAGCCTGGAATTGGCAAGCAAAAAACCGGAGGGGGTGGATTCAGCCCCCTGCCGGGAACAGGATTAAAATATGCCAGTCGATGTCCATGGTCGAGTGAGGGACACCGACCTCGGGAGCTTGACGCCAGCCGCATATGGAATGGGTGATGCACGCGCTGAAACCGTACCAGGTGTGCTTTGGCAGGACCGCTGTAGAAAACGTCGGCGTTTTCGCTCAGAGATCTGACGCGGGCGCTAAGCGCAGCAGCAGAGCTTTGTGATCCAATCCAGCCTGCCGGGGACACGAATGCACCTGCACACTTCGCATGAGTAATCCAGGCCTTTTCTTTGTCTTCATCATTTCATCATCACGTGTCGTGCAAGTGTAAGTTTCGTGTCCAGCAGGATACCGAGGTCATGGATCTGATGCAAGCGCTCCAAGCTTGCATCATGACCGTCCAGTATGATTAGGACGGACGAGCGAATGAGCGACGCACTCCGGGTGAGAGTAAAGGTTTTGCACCTTTCTGGGTTCAGTTTTAAACTCCAGGTCTTGGACTATGAGCAGAGACGACTCGGGGCCCTCTCGAGAACACCACTGTCTTATAAATGCGTGACACAAATGGATGACGTTCGACTCCACTGTACAATTTTACATCGTCACCGTACATTATGCGGCCAGACTAATACGATCAGGAATGTCAGCCGGGAAACAGGCGAACAGAAGTGGTCCCAGAATACTTCTCACAGGGAGACCGGACCGCAATGCGGTCCAGTTTGAGTGCCTGTCCGTGTGGTTATCCGTGCAGCTGCGCGTTCAGTATTGCAGTTATGCTTAACGGGTTCGGAACGAACACACATTCATTGCGCAGGATTCAACATTTGGCCATGGATAACAACAGCATGAAGGAGAGATATATGAGTGGAAAACGACGATCATTCAGGTGCCATTTTTGACCCAAGCCCCGCAGTTCTGGGACAATGCCTGTATACAGCGGCTGCCAACCCGTTTCAATACGTCCAGGCGTCTCGCCAGGTTCAAGATCAGGCGAGCCCAGGAACGACTATCACAAACCCCACGCAAGCAAAGACGAGAATTCCGCCGACAAACGCCTCGCGGCCAAAAGCACTCACTTGAGGTAGGGTTCCAGCTCTGTGTACTTGGTGTTGAGTTGCTGGATGGCCGCGTGGGCCTCCTCGCCCACGGCCTTCATGTCGGCATACTTCTTCTGCGTTCGCCGGTTCATTTCGGTTAGCAGCTGGTACTCACCCTGCGGGCACGGCGAGCTCGCTGCCTGAAGGAGCCGGGCAGCAATAGGGCACGCGGTCTTTGAACAGTTTGGAGCAGAAGAACGAAATGGTCAAACGATACACACTGGGCAACTAAAGAAAGCATGGCCATTGAATAGTTTTGAGCAGAACAGAACAATCCTCCACTAAGGAACAAATTTCGTCTGAGCAGAGGGCGGATCTGAATGAAATAATACCCGCCTTAACCGTCCAAGACCCTGACGAGGTTGAGCCGTCACTCATCAGACTCGCAATGGTTTAAGAAATAATTTCCGTATTTTCAACTCTGCAAATTATGACTTCCTAGCTTTGTGACGTTGGGTCATGTGGCCTAGTTTAACACGAGTGCAGTGAAAAATTTAACTCTTTTTCGAGTCAACATGGGCCCTGGTGAGTTGTCTTTAATCTGCAAAAGTGTGGGAGACAGAACGTTCCCGCAAATATTTTAACAAAATTCGAATTACCCAGTGAGTCTATACTTAAACTACACCATTGTGACGGGAACCCAATTATGGCTCAGCGTAACTTTCATTTCGTGTCATGCAGTGTTCGGGTGCGACAGTGAGTGTTCAGCTTAGCGTTCTGCCTCAAAATGACTCAGTTATTACAGTGCTGTAGGTCTCATATTTCCGAGTCCGGTCCAAACCGAAGGGAGAGATATAAGAATACTAGCGTTCCCGGATCGGGTACACTGTGCAGAGTACTTCATCACAGCAAATGCATGACACATCCTAATCATTTTAAGCGAGTTTCAATGGCATTATATCGATGACGTGGACTAACAACGTAGATAACGCCATATTTCAAGTGCATTAAAGGCCCAGGGATTAACCCTATTTTCGTGCGATGGATTTCGCCTAAAATTTACGCCGGGCACGTTTCTTTCCCTTCCCGATATTTCCCAATTTATTGCACTGATTTCGACGAAATATGGCTCAAAAAGAAGCTTATGGTCAGAGCTAACTTTTCGTGGCAAAGTTATCAAGAACCGTGCGCGGCGCCTTCCGCATAGCAAGACGACGGAAATGGGTGATTTCCGTCTTGAGGCATCCACCATTCCAAGTACTTGCTTTGACTCGATGTCAACTTTTTAGCTTTTAGATGGTCCAATGCATATTAAGAACCTTTTTTCGGAAATACTGGCGGATAAAGCACCCCGCACATGGAGCAAGGCCGGTGAACTTTTGGATTATTTTTCCACTCACTGCCGTTGTTGACTGATCTCACTGCCATATCTTTACATACAATATAATACAATGGTTATAAGCCATTACCGGCAACAATGGCGAGTCCAGGGAACCAAAACGGGAGTGGAACTGCAGTGTAGTCAAAATGTCAATGGCGTGTTGATGAAACCAACCAACTTTCTTATTTTTTCAGCCCTTTCTTTTCCCTCGGTCTGTCCCTCCCAATCTATGTACAAGTACATTTTGTACACGCATTTTCAACCAATGTCATTAACAGGTTGAAACTGACGACGTAAACCACTGGTGCGAGTACATCGCAGTCTAAGCCTTCAAAATCGTGCTCCCTTTCACAAAAATGTGACCTCCGCATCAATGTTATGGCATGTAAAAGCGTTTATCTATCGAGCCACACATTGTTTTCAACAGCAGGCGCCCAATCACACAAGGCGTTGAATTACTCCCTGATGACGTCACCTGCGTCCGCCCCTAGCAGTCTCCACGCATTCCGTGCACGACCTGGATGATAAATGATTCTCACTATCACATCACTGCCAAGCACTGGCTTATGCAGCTAATGCGTAACGGAGCGAGCACAGGTGCGAAACGACCGTGACGAGTGGTGATACTTCCGTCGAAATCAGTCGACTGGAGCCGACGTGCGCCGTCAAGTGTGAGCAATAAAGCTACGACGGCCGAGCCATATCACCACGCTGCGCTTTCTTTATACCATCCAAGCGCTCCACGGTCCTAGGCGAAGATAATACTGCGCTGAAACGGAGCTTCCCTTCCAAAGGAGTTGTTTTGCGGGTCAACTTACCCTGCCCTTGTGTCAAACTAGGCCACGTGACCTAAGGCCACCAGGTCAATGAATAAAAAAACAGGAAAAGATATGTATAGTAGTCTTTGCCCCATGACCAATGCAATGGCGTGTAACTTTCTTATAATAGTGCAAGAAAAAATTTTGTACTATCATAAGTCTTGTATTATTATAAGTCAAGGAAAATTCTTGTACTATTATGAGAGATACAGACCACTAAACAACAATCCGTCCTGATCTCCCAAAAATGCCAAGGGATATAGCTCACATGCCCTCAAACGGACCGAGCTGAAAATTGCACATGTCGACTCGCAGTACAAGATAACTCCATACACACGTCCATAACAAAATCTGCAAGAGATTAATGTGTCATTCTTCATTTCAGCGGTTGCCTTGTCGTGGATGCCCCGGCTGTGACTTTTCAAATACAGGGTCAATTTACGCTCGAACACTTATTGTGACAGCCATTTCAAGATTCCTGATACAGATACGTATTAAGTACCTATAATACAATAATACAATATGCGCATCACTATATATATATATATATATATATATATATATATATATATATATATATATATGTGTGTGTGTATACATACATACATATATATATATATATAATAGAGGTAAAATGCAAATACTTATCATGCATTTTTTTATCTATTACAGTCTGAAGGAGTTTATGGAATTTTGTGCGGCATATAAGGCATACGTAACGCTAGTATGCCACTGGCATTTCAGATAGGATGGCCTGGTTTGGCCTGTGTCCGGTTTTCCTCAGGCATTTCCTGACAGGCATTTACTGCCGTCCTATGTCAATATTTTCGTGTTTCTCAGCCCCAGGACATCCGCAATCCCCGCTTTTTAGACAAACAACGGCACTACCCAAATCGGTTCAATAATGACCTCGGATGTGACCTGTGACCTGAGATATAATATTAGGGTTCACACTTACGACATACCCCAAATCTCACCATTACGGGCAATTGATGACTTTTCGATAGCATGCAGTGAAATACCTCAGCAAGTGTTGGCTTATATGAAGACAGTTTTCGTGTGAGAAACCGACAATTGCGTCTCGGCAAAGCATCTCATGGAATCGTGAAGGCCAAGTTCGAATTGTTAACCACAAAACGACATACAATCTTTGACCACCAGACGCTATCTTCAAGCAGAAATGCATTCATGAGCACACGACGTCTTCTAGAACCTCACCCACGTGGATGTTCCCTGGAGGCGTGCATTCTTTTTATGATATCTCATACTAATCCGTGTAGGCCCAGTATTTCCTTTTCAGACATAATTCTGTATTAAACTGTTAATGTAATGTCGGTCACGATTCTATCAAGCAACGTTGCGTAATTTGTGGATTCCATAAATTACTCTACGTGTTTCACGAAAGAAACCTTGGAGCCGCCTACGCACTCTTTCTATGCAGAGTATTCACATACTGAAACCCCACGAGACCCGTAACTGGATTCAATGGAGCCCAAGTTTTCTGGTCTGCGGCAGCAGGCAGATCATTTCGCTGTTCAGTGCCAATGCCAGCCGGAATGGCAATTTCCTGAACTCCGGGATCGGTCAAACGTTTCGAGCCCTAGACCTTTAAGATTTCCTCCTACCGGTATTCGAGGGCAGCATCAGTAGATCAAACCCCTGAGCGCCACCGCAAGGCATTCTATTTTAACAAAGCTCGGGATGCAAAAGAACGACCTTTATTGACTTTAACCGGAAACTGTTCCATTACACAACGTACACAATAGTGTTTCACTTGAAAGACCCTTGGAAGCTTAGCCAAACCCCATCTCATTTTCTCAACCGGGCAAACAAAAAGAGATGTGATTCCAGTATCCACGCTTTTCTTATCTGATTCCGTAAAGTACAGGGAGTATAGGGATCATCATCACAGTATTTCAAGATATGAAAATTCGACCGTGAGTGCTTGAATGAAGTGAGTGCTTGGTGGAATACTAGATGCACTTTCATTAAAAACACATTATGCTGAGCCGGTGAATAGGCTTCATGTGAGCAGACATCAACGCTCTCGATCATCGCCGACGACGTCAACGCAGTATCATCGCCGACGCTGGGTTAAAGGCAATGTTTCCAAGACATTGAATTCCCCGTTAACGCCACTGCTGGTCGCATAATCTAAACAGTTTTAACGACACAGACCGCTCCGAATGCAAAAGGCACATGTTTGACAACTTAACAACTCTGCGTCATAGCTGCACCAAGATCATTGCCAATTTGCAAAATTGCCTTCTTTGCTTGCCGTACGATTTCAGAAGATCTCTTTCGCGTTGATTTGGCACTGACTTGTCTAACAATAACGTGTGCCATTTTGGCTTTCACTAAAAGGTGATGCAGTCGGCACACCAATAATCATAATCATTTCAGTCATAATCATTTCACTAACAAAAAACTACGGGAGACGCAATTACGTCTACGTGTCCTGCGCATGGGCACCAATGAAATCTGATCTAGACCATCCACGTTACAGCTCAGGCCCACATCTACTGCGCCGTGGTTCGTCCTACTTAAACCTCCAATTTAAGTCTAAAAGTTATTCTATTTCCAGATTACAGTGAGCTGTCAGACATTGCCCAACACTGTCCGGTCCCTTCCAAAACGTCTCGTTTCCGCTCCCCATCGTTAGTCTGGACCGTTACATCTAGCCAAAGGGACCATTTGTCATGGCACACTCTGTGTGTATCAGAAGCGTTAGTCAACGGCTACACTGACTCTAAATGAACGCAACGTGTATTCTTTGTTTGGCACAGATCACACTGAAACGCGCCATGCAAATATGCACAACTGTCAGATGTTTTCGGAAAATGTTTTTGTAGATGTGTGGCAGACAACTGTTTCGTTCGTTTCACTGCTTCCGATCAAATGGGATTCGATACGTTAACAGACCGCATGGGTAGATGTTCAAAGCGTCATACCTGGGTTGAATTCGCTTGTATCTTTTTCGCCATTGCCGTGCACTTCATTTTTGATCCGAATGACTTTTCAAAGAGATGTTTGGACCTGAGCCAACCCTAGGCCGAGTATGCTGTACAGACTCTGAACCCAAAACCAATGCGTAGTGCCATGAATGTGGCCGACCGGCGTCGAATATGATTAGGATGCAGGGCGGCGTGGTGTACTGGCTACCATCCTCGCCCTACGACCAGAAGGTCCCAGGTTCGAGTCCGGGTACATGTGGCATTTCGCAGTTCCCCAAGACAACCGGGGTGAAACTTTACGACGAGAAAATGACACGAACAGTCGAAAGTGTTGTTCCATTGCCAACATCCAAACCATATGATTTCCTTTCGTCTAAACATCTTTTGTCGCATTTCCCGCACGGTTTCCGTCCAAATCAATCCACTGAGGCCGCCCTGCTCTGTGTCACTGACCGAATTCTGGCAGTTAACGACCGCGGCGAAATCTTTCTATTGTGTCTTACCGACCTTTCAAAATGATTCGATGTCGCAAACCACTCTCTCCCTTTGTCAAAACTGCAGCTCTACGGCATCCATATTTCTTGGTTCACCTCACACCTCAGGGCGCACTCAAAACGTCACCTTCACTGACAAACAGGGCAAACAGCACTTTTCGAAATTTCTTCCAAATCACATTGGAGACTTCCAGGGGTCCTCGCTGGGGCCTCTTTTGTGGGCCATTTTTTCTAACGACTCAGCCTTTTCTCAGCCGGCGCTGACGTCATTCAGTATGCTGACGACACTCAGGTGTTCGTCAGGAGCAAAAAGGCAGCCCTTGCCAATTTCATTTTTTGCACGGAAAATTCTTTAGATTCACTTGGTTCTTGGTTTAACACAAATTATCTCAAAGTGAATCTACAGAAAACGCAGACCACGCTATTCGGCAATCATCAAAATCTTTGTGGTATCGCTTTCGACGAAATTGGAACCAAGTTCAAAGGGTTTCGCATCGCCCTCAGCATACATGCCAAAAACCTAGGACTCCATTTTGATCGCTATCTCACCTGGGAAAAACATTTCGGCTCTCACTCGTCGCTGATTCGGAATGCTGGCCTCCCTCACCCATCTCAGGCATTATCTTCCGTAACCCATCCTAACATCTGTCGACTCGGCACTGATTCTTTCACAGGTCAGGTACTGCACTTCCGTTTACGGTGCGTGCACAAAACCCAACCTTGAAAAGATACAAAAAATAATACGCTTCTCGGCTAAAATAATCTACGGTAGAAAAAGTTCGATCATGTCTCGGACGTGTTGGAGAGTCTTGAACGGCTTTCAACCGGTGACCAGGTGACCTTGCCTTTTTTCACACTCTCGCTCACAAAATTTTGGCCACCGGGGAGCACGAGGACCTGGCTGGCAGGCTAGTACGAAATAACACTGCGCGAAATCGTACAAGACAAAATGAGATGTTGTGCGTTCCTCGTTGCAACACTGCGACCTGACAAGGTCAGTTCGGTTTTAGAGCCCCTAAACTACATAACACCCTTCTGGCAGCTATCATTAACTGATCTCAGGTCCGTTTTACGACTAGTCTTTAGTGTTATCTTGTGGACAAGCGTTGAATGTTCTTAATGTGTTTGAAGGTGATATGTTCCGACGTTTTACCCTTCCTTTTGCGACTCGACCTTCACCTTTCACCTACATCGTTCGATCCTAATACTGTGATATTTCGTTCCGTCTAGCACATCCGCTGACATCTTCATTATTGACTCTGGATGGTTTTAGCTTCGTGTTTTTACGTGGATGATCCCAATACAACCACAACCCAACACAACCAGTAAAATAAAGGCACACAAACCGAAACAAACCGCCACCAGACGTTCTGACGCACCGTGACGGCTTCCAGCTCCCCCTGCAGGAAGAGCTCCGTCTTGGAGAACATGTTGACGGCCAGCCGGTTCAGGCCCGGGTCGTGCTGCACGCCGGCCTCGAAGCTGCTCGTGCTGGTCGATATGTTGCTCGGTCCTGCCGGCGTCGGACGGGCGGACCGTGAGTCCGCCGGACCGCCGGACGAAGGCAAAAACCCGTTGTGGGGAAGGTGGGGGGGGGGGGGGGGGGACAAGCACTGCGAATAACGAACACAGCAGTCGGATGACGAGCCGCACCATAGCCACGGCGGTTCACTCCGCCGACTGAAGCTGTTCCATTATCTGGGGAACAAACAAACCGTGCACGGAGACGTCACCAAAATCGATATGCCAGAAAAAAGGAAACCCCGATTACTTGAAGCAAACTGCAAAGTACAGAACCAAAAACGTATACTCGATTGCGCAAGCGTACAGAACGCTTTTCATGATACCTCCTGGGAACCAGCCAAACTATTATTCCATCCATTTTCCATCCATTCCATCCATTCCATCCATCCAACTATTATTCCATCCAAATTCGCACGACTATCGCGTTTGTTGTCTCACGTGCTCCAGCTTTAGACGACGCCCAATTCCAGCATGCCAAACTATCCCAGGCGGGCAGAACAAATGGGCTGCGATCACTAGTTTTGGCGGCCCACTCCAAATACCCGAGACGGTGCACACGAAGGGCGACCAGCCGCCGGAGAGACTGATTCCGGGGCTTAACGTCACTAATGCCAGCCCCCCCCCCCCACACCATCACCATTAACAGCCCCCCACACCACCGCTTTTACCAGCCCCCCACACCACCACCACCATTACCAGCCCCCCACACCACCACCACCATTACCGGCCCCCACCACCACCACCACCACCACCATTACCAGCGGCCATGGCCGGCCGTGCCGCGGCAGCCCCCCCCCCCCCTGCCAGTCCCATCTGCAGCTCATTACCGACCCGTCACACGCGGTTCTGACGGGGACGGAAGTCTCAAGCGGCTCTGACGTCATGAGCAAATGACGCTGGCGGCGGCGGCGGGGAGGCCGCGGCGGACCTGACTCCATTAGTCTCGAACACTGCTGGCCGACTGGTGCCACGCTCGCGGCACCACACCGCGCAGAGTCTCGGCACAACACCTACAGAGCCCGGCACCACACCGCGCAGAGTCTCGGCACAACACCTACAGAGCTTCGTACCACACAGTGCAAAGCGTACCGAGTCTCGGTTGTACATCGTACAGAGTCCCGGTACCACACCGCACAAAGTCCTGGTACCACACCGTCCAGTTTCGGTACCACAACGTCCAGTCCCGGTACCGCACCGCACAATGTCCCTGTACCACACCGTACAGAGCTCCGGTACCACACCGTAGTCCTGGCACCACACCGCACAGAGTCCCGGTACCACGCCGCACAGAGTCCCGGTACCACATCGTCCAGTCCCGGTACCACGTCGTCCACAGTCCACAGTCCCGTCAGGGTCGCGGTTCTGAACCCGCAAAAGCCAGTGCCACACCATTCAGACCTGGTTCACATCGCACAGGGTCCCAGTGCCCGCCTGGTGACAACCCCTGGCGGTCACCAAGGTCCCGGTACCTTCACCAGTGCGGCTTTGACGCGTAAGCAATTTCAACACTTCACATTCTTCAGGGCCATATTTTTTGCCATTTCACCTTAAAAATGGTGCAAGTAAAAGCAAGAATGAAGCGGAATCCCTAAGCAAATTTCTTAATTTTATCTTGGCGTATTTTTTTCTTTGAGAAAGCCACGTTGCCTCACTAACTAGAAAAACAAATAGGTAGCCACTCTGCGCCACGCTGAAAGCAATTCGTCATAAATTCAATTTACAGCAACATACACACTAAAATATTTCCACTCTTGGCGTTGTAAACTTAAAAAAATCATTACCAGACCATCACTTTTCTTCTAATGTTTTTCATAGCATTGTTATTCTAGCATTTCAAAATCTTTAATTCGCTTATTTCAGCCCTTTAATCGAATTTTACGCATCATAACAAAGCCATTCCATCCGTTGATGCTCTCTGTAAGTCAAATGACAGCCTGGTAACGGTGTTTTCACAGTTGGTGCGTTTATGGCAGCATGGCAGCTTAGTAAGACAGCTTCTCAATCAGGTCATCGTGGGGAACTTTTCACGGCGCTTCGCTTGAGAGTTGCAGACAGATGCAATATGAAAAAAAAACTTCAGCAACAGCCTGGTGTCACAAACACTAATCAAAATCCGTCAACAGGGCGTTATGAAACAAATAATGAAGCTGTTGAAATATTACCGGCGGCAACGTTACGCAACGAGCTAAGAAAAACCAAGTTACCAAAGAACGGTGGCGTTTAAGAGAAAGCCACGGTGTGATGGTCAGTGTACTGGAAATTCCGATTCTTTTGCTTCCGAAAGGAAATGAATGCAATTCCGGTTCATCGTGTTCCCAAAGGGAATGATTCCAATTACAGTTCATTTGACACGGAGAGCTGAAATTCAATTCCTAATTCCAGTCAAACGACCATTAAATAAATGCGGCCTCGGATACAAAGGAAGGTATATAACAGCATTCCTGAGTGCCAGTGTAACCTCTTGAACTTCCACGCTCGCCGCATTCGGTGTTCGGAAAAGTCGTCTTTAATAGTCGGTACAATGCGCCGTGCACTCAAGGCTGGCCAGCAGACCCCGTGACGAGACGGCGTCCGGACAAAACGGCAAAACGTAAAATTGGCGAATGCTAAATTAAAAATGACAACATGTCAAAAAGACGACATGTTAAAATGGCGACTAGCAGAAAGGCGAACTGCAAAATGGCGATATGTAAAAAGACGAAACGTTAAAATGGCGACTGGCCAAATGGTGAACGTCAAAATGGCAACGTGTTAAAAAGGCGACTGCAAAGATGGCGAACGGCTAAACGGCGACACATAAAAAGCGCGACAGGCCGAAATAGTAAACAAGATGGCGAGTCGCTAAATGGCGAATGGCAAAATGAGACATTTAAAAAGACGAAATGGCGAACGGACAAATGCAAATGACAAAATAATGATATTTCTTAAGATAAATTGTACCCGAATGACATGCGTAGGTGAGTATGGGAATGTCAAACAGACCTTGTTGCCTGTGCCTTAAACCCATCATCCAGTGGTGCAACTCACTGACGGACGGTCTTCGTTGCAGAAAGCCCTTGAAAGGGCTGTTAATAGGTACCGACAACGCGGAAGGATGCAATGAAACAGTCTTGAAAGTCCGGACCAGACTGGGTGACAATTGACAGCTGCTGGATAACGGTCTACTTCGCTGCGCATGCTGTGCCGATTTACTCCAAGTGTCATCCGCTGTACATACGACAATGTGTTTTGCAAAAAATGTTGCAGTCAATACCGGAACCGCCGACCGTCGGCCGGCTACCGGCTCGTTCCTGCTACGCGCGGTAGGACAGTGGTCCGCTTCACTGCCCACACTGACTCGCTTTGCTCGGTGCCTTGCCACTTGGTACGCAGTGATACAAGTTTTCGTTTTGCCAGTTACATATCCACAAATGCCTGGGAAATGTGGATAAAGGATACACTGTTCGTCATACAAGCATCAACATCAGTTCCTTAAAATCAAGGATCACCAGTGAAAGCGCAGCCTCTACCAAAAAGCTCGCCGTCACCGCAGTCAACGACTCCGCTTGAAAGTTGATGATGTTGAAGATGCAACATGAGGAACTGGGTGTAGAATGGGGTGACGTTCTGACGACTCTCACTGTTAGCCAGCGGTGCCACGTAGTACAGCGATGACGATGGCCGAAGAACACCCATTGCTTTGCAAAGTACCGCGGGCTAACTGCAACTTGCCGTCTCGAGTCGTTTCTTAGAATTTTGAATTTTTTTAGAATTCTTAGAATTTTCTAATATATACATGTACGGAGACAGAGAAATGGACAAGTGGACCTGGAGAAAAGAAGAACCGAGTTATTTATATTCCTAATTTAATTCTTCCCGCCTGTACGTCTGTCACATGGCTGATGGATGGATGGAGTGAGGAACGATGAATTTAAGAGTAGATCGCATTGGATCGGTTCCCAAATGCACAATTCATAAAGCCCTCTACTTGGCAGGTACGAGCTCTCCCAAGACCGTATATATATATATATATATATATATATATATATATATATATATATACACACATATATGTGTGTGTGTATATATATGAATGTACAGATATATATATATATATATATATATATATATATATATATATATGTGTGTATGTATGTGTGTGTGTGTGTGTGTATGTGTGTGTATACATATATAGCGTTCGGGGTCACTCGATGAGAGAAGTGCCTATAAGCCGGCGCAGTTGTGGACGGGCTGCTGCTCCCTGGTCAGGGAAGTCCTGCACCGTTTGCAGAAAGCCCCGACCCGAGCTGCAGGGAACGCAGCTCCCTGGACACCGGAGAACACCTGGCGAAGGAGTGTCCAGCTACCTCGCACCCTACACGAGGTAGTAGCGTTCCCTGGCCACCCTAGCATAAGGTCTGGCACGGGTCTAAGGAATACGTGGTGGAGTTCCTTTACCGAGTGGGCCAGAGACCGACCCGCCAACGGATCTAACGTGCACGTAGTGGAGTTCCTTCACCGAGTGGGCCGGACACCGACCCAACAGAGCATGGTGCCCTTCGATCACACCGAGACAGGGCAACCTAGCCGGCCGTCTAGTCCAGCCTCAGCTCCGTGTCCCCGGGCGTAACGTGCAAGAGCGGGAGAGGGGGAGAAGACGGACGGACGGACAATGTTGAGGACTTTCCCACGCCTCGCCAAGTATCTGTCACGTAACACAGGTCAACATCATGCTTTGGGGGCTGGATAATAACGATTGCTGTCGACGGCCGTTCGATTTCGTTTTCGGCCGCATCGCTACATCCTGAGATAACAGGCGGGGGATGCCGGAGGCAACTTCACACAACTACTTCATGGCCTGGGGATAAGATCAAACACTTGGGTCCAGTGGCACCAGGTTCAGGCCCCGGAGGACGTTAACTATTATATCATGTCCATTTATCCATTTGTCGCCCGTTTGGCCATTTATCCGTCCGGCATTTTTAAATGTCTACTTTTTACACTTTGTCATTTAGTCGTTCGCAATTTTGGCATGCCATCTTTTTACACGTCACTATTTGGCAATTCGCTATTTAGCCCATCGCCATTCTGGCATGTCGCCTTCTTTACTCGTCGCCATTCGGCCGTTCGCCATTTAGCCGTTCGCCATCTTAATATGTCGCCTTTTTTACATGTCGCTATTTGGCCATTCGCCACATAGCAACTTTGCTCATTTTGGTATATCGCTTTTTTAACATATCGCCATCTGGCTTTTCGCCATTCCAGCATGTCACCATTTTTACATGTCGCCGTTTAACATTCGCCATCTAGGATTCGTCAGAAAGGCAATCGCCATTTTAGATTTCACCATGTTTCCCTTAGAACCGAGCGAGACGGCATCGTTGCAAAAATCCCGGGAACTGTCCACTGGCCATAAAATGGGCGGATCGTCTGTCCTCGTCACAACTGGTTTAACGATACGCGGGTGAATTCTGCGCCCACGGTGCGCTGGCAGACTGCGAGAAAAGAAAACAGGGACAGGAAATAGGAAGTGTCGGCGACACCTCGCTGTCATATGCTTACAATGGGTACGCAGTCGACCAACAGGGAAACTTATTTTATCCGTAGCCATAATCGGTCTCATTCGCCAAGGGCGCGGGAAGCGGGGACAGGGGGAAGGGAGATGCCTCTCCCAACGTTTCTAGAATTAAACATTGACCCTATGAGTGTTGACTGGAAGGAAGAAGGTTGATCCAAAATGTTTCTTTGCCCCCCCCCCCTCCCAATGAAGAGGAGTTCCCGCGCCCCTATCCTTTGCTTTTGTAACTAGCAGCCTTCAGCCTTCACACGCAACATCATTTTTAAGACGCATTTTTAACAAAGCGACTGACGGCATCGGCGCGACCACCGTGAGTTACACCCCACTATCCCCCTGCCCTAGTCATTAGACTGCGAAGGTAGTTACAGTTCATAACCATTACCCCAGTACAGCTATACAGTACAGTACAGTGCAGTACAGCAGGCGATACCGCAGTACAGCTACGTCACTACGTGGATATTAGATTTAGCACCTACAGTCATTAAGGCATTTGGCGTTGTTTTAATGGGAATCGCTTGAAAATGATGGAGCCAAAAGCCTTATATACGTGCAAAAGCCCCGCCGTGCATTACCATTTGTCTATGGCGCTGTCCCTGATTGACATATGTCGGTTGCTATACATAATCAACCAAGACACTGGCCTTGTCATGGCAGGGTTTTGCACTGGCGTTTCGTCACCGTTGACCCCTGCCACCTTAAAAATGGGCATACAAAGGGCCTCCCGCGCTTTGCTACCACTTGTCAATAAGCCCAAACCATTGCACAGTACTGCACCGGACAATACTGTCCCATTCCCCCCTCAACACCTTCACACCCACAGTTCATAATCTCGTTCGCACTGTCAACGCATAGTCAGTGACCGTCCCTACCAAAATAACGAAAAGGGGTATCGCCCGTGACGTCACAGTCCTTGACCAATAAGAGGCCGGCGTGGGCCGGCCGTCAGCTGGCTAGCCGGTTATGCCGTTTGTTTACGACGGGCTTTGGACTGGGGCAGAGGTCGGACATTACATGCTTGTGTTCCGTATGTCATATCAGTACATACAATTTCATATTTTCGTGAATCCTTTTAGGCCGGATATGGCGCGGGGTTAAAACTTAGCATGGGCTTTGGGGGGCTGGGACAGTTCCAGGGGCGGGGGTCGTGGCAGGCAATCGAGCCTTGGTGGGAATGGGTTAGGGGGTTAGGGGGTGGGGTATGGGTTAGGGGGTTGGATGGGTTAGGGGTGGATCGTACGCGGTTTTGGTTTTACACTAGGCCAATTTTTCATGTATTTGGCTTTTCTTGCATTATCTCGGTTCATGTCGAAATAAAACAGAAGCGTTCTGACAGCTCTGCCCGCATGCTTGGGTGAACGGTACATGTCGCCTGCACAGGCGCAGGTAAGGGGGGCCCGGGGGCCTGCCCCTCCCCCGGATCCGCAGTTTTTGCGAAAACCATTGCATATTGTCTTCCCGGCAGGCGGTTTTCGTATGACTTCAATTCACACCCAGCTCCGCCCCCCCCCCCCCAAGAAAATCCTAACTACACCCCTGGCCGCCTGTGACGTCACGCCAAACGCCTCTTTGGCAGGACGGTTTTACATGGATTTCTGGGGCCTCGGTCAACGCCGGCCGTCGCAAAAAATGGCGCCAGCCGCCGTCACCAGCGCTTCATCCTTGCACAGCAACGGTGGAAGAGCCGCGCACCGCCGGAAAGGAGAGTGCGAGATAAGAGTGAAATCACGCTTAAGCACTATCAGGGATGAAACATTTAGGACGGCTCGGGATATCTGAATCTCCCAATAATGTGTCAACTTGTAAAAACAAAACAATCAGCACCTATTGGAACATGAATTAAACGCTATTAAAACTTTCTTAATTCCAATTCCCTCCAAAACAAAAACCGTTCCAAATTCCGTGAGGAATGATTTCCAATTCAATTTATTTCACCAAACTGGTGGAGTCATTCCGGAATGATTTAATTCCGCCAATTCCAATTCCAATACACTGGTGATCGTATTTCCGGAGTGAGACCCCAGGAAAAATCTCACCGGTTTACCAATTTCAAAGGCTCAGGCCCAGCCCTAACCTTGGAGGGGTTCGGACGGGATAACTCGAAATATAACGACCGACAGGCGCTCTCACCCTCGGACGGACGTGAAGCACCGTGTTCCCGCTGCCAGACGCCTGATGCGGACCTCCCGCTGCCAGACACTTGGTCCGGACCTCCCAGTGCCAGGGGCCTGGTACGGACCTCTCAGTGCCAGGGGCCTGGTACGGACCTCTCAGTGCCAGGGGTCTGGTCCGGACCTCCCAGTGCCAGGGGCCTGGTGCGGACCTCCCGCTGTCAGGGGCCTGGTACGGACCTCCCAGTGCCAGGGGCCTGGTGCGGACCTCCCTGTGCCAGGGGCCTGGTACGGACCTCCCACTGCCAGGGGCTTGGTACGGACCTCTCAGTGCCAAGGGCCCGGTACGGACCTCCCTGTGCCAGGGGCCTGGTGCGGACCTCCCTGTGCCAGGGGCCTGGTACGGACCTCCCTGTGCCAGGGGCCTGGTGCGGACCTCCCTGTGCCAGGGGCCTGGTACGGACCTCCCACTGCCAGGGGCCCGGTACGGACCTCACGCTGCCAGGGGCCCGGTACGGACCTCACGCTGCCAGAGGCCTGGTACGGACCTCCCACTGTCAGGGGCCTGGTACGGACCTCACGCTGCCAGGGGCCTGATACGGACCTCCCACTGCCAGGGGCCTGGTACGGACCTCTCGCTGCCAGGGGCATGGTACGGACCTCCCGCTGTCAGGGGCCTCGTACGGACCTCTCGCTGCCTGACACTTGATACGGACCCTGCCAGGAGCTTGGAATGGGCCTTCCCCTGCCAGGGGCCTGGTACGGACCTCTCGCTGCCAGACGCTTGGTGCGGACCTCCCGCTGCCAGGGGTCTGGGCACCAGAAGGTGGCATTCCGTCCACAGATCTGGGCAGGCGTCCCGCGGCGGCCTGTTGGCGGCCTTCGCCTTACTCCGCCATCGGAGGGCGCTCCACCAACAACCGAAACCGTCCACCGGTTTCGGTGGTTGCGACCAAATGGACCCCTCCACGGCAAGTTTGCATCTCAATGGAAGGTTTGCCATTTCCTCTATAGCCACTGAAATCCGCCAACTTGAACGATCGTCGACGGCTTTAACAATATCGACGTTGTCGACCCCATGTTACCTGCTTCAGTCCCGGCCTGTTCTGGCTAAAACTTGACAATGATAACAATAGCGAAAATAACAACTGGAGGCAAAATAACGCGCAACACTGCTGGTCTGGGGTCAAAATCGAAACTGCGTATCGCACGAAGACCTGTGCAGCCTCGTAGTACCTTTACCTAAATAAGGCGCTGAGGTGCGTAGCAGAAAGTTCCCTGAAATGGAGGTTCCCAAGACCTACAAGTTGCACTTCTTATATATTATATATACTATATATATACTATATATATATATTATGTATATATATATATACATTACATATACTATAAGTTCACAGGCTCACATGAATGGCATCTGGCCACTGGTGCCCTAAATCTTGCTCGCCCTGAAGGGCGTTGGACTTTGCAGTCCACAACAAAATTTGGCGCCTCGAGCATCAACGGTTCCCAAATCCAAGGCCTCAGTGGCAAAGGCGTACGCCTCAGCACGTGCGTCCTGCACACACCAGGCTGAAGCTACTGACATGCAAGCAGTCATCGGCTGCCACGTACCACGTACCGTGCTCTTACCCACCAATTTTCAACATCCCAGCGGTAGCAATTTGCGGCAATGAAGGAGGTTAAATGCTTAGGCATTTAGCGCTTCACGTGCAAGCTGCACCCCTTGTTTTGACCTGAATCCAACGAAACTGGTCACCCAGCTGTCCGTCCGCCTTTCCAGGCTATCATCGCACCAAACTGCACCGTTGGCGTCCCGGCCATTGGCCCATAAGAAACACAGGTGGAAAAGAGGCCCACGTGCGCTGTCCGTGACCCGTTGTACCATGGCCATCTTGTGGGGCACCCTTGGATAACCCTAGTGCTGGCCTATCTACTCACCAAAGTTCGGCCACCCACGTCATTGTTACGGCATTCCGAGGTGCCAGAGTCCAAGCCGAAACACGTGCCTGAAGGCCGCAACGTGGATCGCACGTGAGCACCGGTCATCATAGCATGCGCCCGCAAGTGGGTCCCATGTTGCCACCAAGTCCTGAGTCAGTAGCACCCGTCGTTTGAGCTGTACCCTTGATTAACTGAATTCTGCAGTGGTCCGGCTCGCGCCACGTGGCACGTGCCGCAAACGCCATGAGTCGCTTCGAAACCTACACCGCAATCTGTCCACCGAGTCGGCGCATCCGATGGTGCCACTTGTGTCGCGATCGGCTGGCGCGTTCGGGCACTAGACGGTGGGAGGCTTGGACACAATGACTAGCTGACTGACGAACACCTCGATCTCAACCTTTCCGAGCGACCGCCGTGTATGAAATCGCACTCGCTGAACGTGTACAAAGCATGCTTTAAGCTCCCTCGATTTCGGATTAGGAGGGACAAATCGCCACTTCTGGCAAACTTCGGGGGCAAGTCCTCCGCAGAAATTACACCTACCCTATTCACAATACGAGCACCATAACAGCAATGATAACAAACTAGCAGAGACAGTGACAACTGTACTAACCCACAAACCTAATATGCCTAATGCTAATTGCTTCCAACGTTGCCCTTTACGTCATGACCATCGTCATTGTTAATCAGCGTCAGCAAGACCCCGTGCGACCTTTAACCGTCAGGAGAGATGGGGGTCAGAGGACGCCTGACCAAGGTTGTTCCGCCGAACTCGGCGCAATGCGGCACAGCCTACCCGACGAAATACTAATCGCCTATTGGACGCCGCTCTGACGTCACTCTCAGCAGCACTTGCCGCCGCGTTCAATATACAAGGTCGCGCCGTCCCACGGCCGCCCAAGGCCGCTATTCCCGGCCATGCCGCCTCACGGGATGCCAAATTCTTGGAAGCAATTTTGCCCCGAGCTCAGCGTGGGAGATGCCGATGACAAGCAAGCCGTCGAGGACCAGCAATGAGCAGGATACTCGGCCACGGTTATTGCCAAACTTACATATCGAGTTTTCCGTGTCGGCAATAACATGGACATTCATTCTGAACGCGTCCCATTCTTGTTTGTGAGTCTCGGTGCACGTAATGAGCCACCCAGCGCAAAATGACCCGGTTGGGTCGCATGCCATGGAGTGCATCAAACAGCAGTGATCAATGCTGAGCCAATGGCCTTAAACCTAGACGAAGAGCCAAGACAGGAAGATGGTGACTCCCTGCTTCTCCCATAACCTGAACGTTTTAAGTGGCCAGAAATGAGATCGGGGTACCTGTTAAGCAGAGCTTCCTGTCAAGAACGGAGACCTCTAAACCGGCCTAAACCCTAAACGCGCCAAAGTCTGGAGCAATTTTGCCTCGCACGCCGGCAGGACCAGATGGAGTTGATGGATGTTTACCATGCCGTCAGTGCCTTGACACGGCCGTGCTTGGTACAGATACGCTTCCACTTTCACGTCAAACGGCGCAGCTCAGGAGCAGGAGGTGGCATATACCCGTTAACCGGAGAGAACTGACTCAAAATCGATGTCTGCTTCCTCAACCGCCGCTCCTGAGAGTATCGCATCCCTGCGCCCGCCCCCTGCCAGCTTTGAGCCGGACACGTCAGCACCAGAACCATGAGCCACAGCCACGACCTCACCACGAGTCAATTTCCGCAGTGCCGAAGACACGCACCGGTGTCGAAAACCTCTTTACGTCACCCAGCAGCCACTCCGTCGCAGACCAGCAGACTGACTTCCTGACCAGGCGCGTCGTCATGGCAACGATGCCCAGCGCCGCCTGCAATGTGAACCCATCACCAGGACCAGACAGCATAGGAAGAATCTGGCTTACGCTGAGAACATGCGTGGACGAGGCAAGAAAGGCGGCGAGGCTAATCGGCGCGATGAAAGATATCATAAAAAAATCAGCCGTTGAACGGCTGCTGTCTCTGATGACGCTCCGCTAACATGGCCGCCAGCTGTGAACGTCGCCAAGCTGATGTTCCTGTTATTTACGCCGCTGCTGGGAATCGGTACGCGCGTGATCCCGACGGAAACCAATCCGACCAACAGCGCCAGTTGCACTGCCGGGCATTCGGCGACTTCGGGAGGAATATTTACCGACTTCATGGAGTGAACGCGTTCGCCGAACGCATCGGACGTCCTCCCTTCTACCAAGGCACAGAGTAAACGATACGGAAGGAAAGCGCATATCAGCAACACACCAGACGATCAAGGCTATCAGGACAAAATATAACAAGAAAGAAAGATCAACAACGAGGCCCTCGCCTGCAAAAGGCACCGCACGGCCGGACCGAAGAGCGGGGCCAACAAGGAAAGATCTCCATCGACACAACGTGCCGACGCTGCCACACAGCAGAGAACGCCGAAAGAAAACGTCCTCATCTCGACGGTAAGGCCGACAGCGCAACGGACAGTCCCAGCAACTAATGTTTCGTACTGGCAAAGTAGGAGACTATGGAAGGAAACAAGAACATCGCCGTGTTCGGCGTCCCGTATTCTGAAACGTATTCTGTAATGTGATCGCATTTTTATCGTGCGGTTTCTGGATCCGTCCCGTTGGGCTACTGTAAATGACTGCTTTTGTGCCCGTCCCGTTGGGCTGCTGTAAATGACGGCTTTTGTGTCCGTCCCATTGGGCTACTGTAAATGACGGCTTTTGTGTCCGTCCCGTTGGGCTGCTGTAAATTTTGTTCACGGGCGGAGCGAGGCCACGTTTTTTCGGGGGGGGGGGGGCTTGGTTCTGATGAAAGTAGAAGCAAACGGGCAAAAATAGCATTTTTAGGATGGAACTATGTATATGGGCAAACAGCCTAGCAAGCATGCCAAAATGATTTTGTTGATCTTAGGTCAATTCTTGGGGTCAAAAGTTGAAATTTGGTTTTATGTTAATAATCCAGGCACTAATAATCCAAATGCAAGACATGGAATACATGACTTAAAAGAGTGCCCTCGCTTGTGTGACAGGTTTTAGTCTGATATCAGGCCGGGTCACGAAGCTATGAACTAAAATGTCACTGCGCGTACATATATCACAACAGCCGTTAAACGGAACTCTAGAAAGTCAATTCAAAAGATTGGAAGCGTTTTCAAAACATCCGGGACGCACGCAAGTTCATTCCATATGGCTCTGAGGTCACTGGAGGGTCATTTAACGTCAAAGATCGTAAGCTAGCCTGATACACATGTGGCCATGACAGCTTCGCCTTTTTCAGGTCCCTGACACCCCCTTTACTAACATTATGCATGCAATGTAGCACAGTATAGTACACTTTGTACTTTTCCGGTGTAACGTGACTGGCAAAAGCTGAGTGTTTTAACTCTTTTGTTGTCGCAGTTTTTGAAGAAGTAATCGGCCGGTTTTCAAAACCATGAGAACGTCTATCAATTTTCTCAGATTTTGAAACGTATGGGCACATGGTAAAAGTACCATCCATGAACTCTCGATTCATGCCAATTACGAAAAAAAGCAGACCACAAACAGTGGAGTTATAACAAATCCAAAAATATCCCTCATTTTGACTTTTCTCCTCCCTGTACCCACCCCTCTCAAGATTTTCAAAAGTTCGTTTTGAACAAATATAGTTTACGTCATGGCGAATCGACTGTCATTTGTTTCAATCGAATCGGATATGCAGTTCCTGAGATCTCAGGCGGGGCTGAATCCTTCCCCCCCCCCTGTCGCCAGGAATACTGTTCATTCTTCCAGGAATAAGGTTAAATCTTGAATGGCGGTATTACCCAGGTACTGAGTACACCGGAGGTTCGTCATATGCGTGTTTCTTTAGATCATTTAAACGACATCTCACGATATACGAAAGCCGAAAAAGGCGTACAATTAGCACATATTTTAGCCTTATTGAATATCCTCAAAAATAAAGACATTAAGCAACATCTTTCCCGAAAATCTGTCTTCTCTTACCAAAACAGTTAAAGTAACCAAAGCACAAAAAGGGACGAAATAGCCGCACTACTCTTAACCTTGACTGACCTGCGTTCAGAAAACGGCCAAGCACCCAACTGAAATATTCGGCCTCACCGATTCACTGCTGTGAAGGGGGTTATCGTGTCCGTTCCGGTGCCCCGTCCAGTCAGGGCAGATGTACCAGGCAGTTCCGCCGCGTTCCCCCGCCCTTCATCTGCCCGCCTGTCGCCCGGCCGCGCCGCTCTGTGACGGCCGTTGGGCGATTTATCGGCGCGCTCAAACGCCAGAGTCGTTTGGCGGCGCAATTTCTCAGTCCGGCCGCCGCGAGGAGCCGTGATCAGTTAACGCGTCGAAAACGGCGCGGCCGCCGCAGGTCACCGCAGAGCCGCCGTCCGGCCGGAGCGGAGGTGGTGCGCACTGGCCACCTCCGCCGCCGCGGACCGACGGATGGAAACTCTGGCGCATCAGTGGGTCTGGCCAGCCAGGTCCCACCTGCAGACCGTGCGGCGCCCGCTCCGGCGACAGGCCAATGAAGAGGGGCGTGCTCGAGCCCCTGGCTGAGCGTCCTGGCCGGGAAAGCCAGCGTCGTCTTTTAGAGGACGGACTGACCAGGACAGCCCGTCGTCTTTCCGACGGCCGCCGTGACGCGGAAAGGTTGAAAGGAAAGGTCGAACGTCGGATCCGGCCCGTGCGGCGGCTGGGTCGGCGTCGAGGCCGACCTGGCACCGGTGGGCGCCTGGGCGCTGGTGCTGGATTCGTGGAACCCTCCCACCGTGTACCTTTGAACCTCTGACCGCCATAAAATGGAATTCGGGATATGCAGTTAATCTCTGCTGAGTTGAACACACTGCTAATTTGAAGTCACCTTGAAGTTCCACCGCCGACCCCTACCATGCAACGTCACGCCAAATGTCATGATATCGCGCTCGACATTGGTGAATGTACTCCTCATAACGCCTTCGCCATCCGATTTCATACTTCACTGTCCCGAGACTAGAGTATACTGTGGTGCGTTCCGTCAAGTGTGTTGCTGCAGTAACGAGACCAGGCCCTGGGCCGTCCACCGGCCGTCGCCGACAAGCCATGCCAGTAAACCAACACAACAGGACACTTCTCGGCATAATTCTTCTTCACCGCACTGACACAAATTTTGCAATATCCGACGTCCGCTGTATTGGAAAACACGCAAATCAAATCCCAAACACCTTACGCAGGTTGCTTTTCGCAACGTAACAAAAAAAAAAAAAACGAATGGCTCTCCGTTCATCGGTGGCCACATTTTCAACAAAAATGTTTCAGCATACCGTTCCGGCGTCCAAGGCATGAAAGGGCAAGATAGGTACCAGGAAAACGCTGTGGAACGTACGTGCACGTCGGGTTTCTATTGTCAGCCTTCGGGTAACCGGAAAAAAATCGCGTTACCTAACACACCAGTAAAACGTCATGTAGGACGTCTCATCAGCTGTTTTTGTTGGAATTTTGAGGTATAATTCAAAACGCTTTTGGGTACATCTGTTTTCCCATGACGCAACCCGCAATAAAAAAGAATATTCCCCAAATTGTGACAGTGTTTACCACACGAGAAACTGCCACCTTAGCCACCCATACAAAACGGTCCAAAACCGAAAACGTCACTCCAGGAATAGCTATATAAACAAAACAACTCGCAAACTCACGCACTGCCAGTTCAAAAGGCGAAAAAATGCCGAAGTGAGATATTTGTTTGTGAAAACGTCACAATTCGGTTCCCAGTGAAGCAGTCATAAGCCAACAAAAGACGTTATGGCCAGTCCCGGACGCCCAACTTCATTTTCTCTCGCAGTTGAAGCATGACTCACTCAGACTTGGGTCTCGCTCGTAACCACTCTGAGAAGCATCTAGATATTGGAAAAAGATTGCCGAAACGCTGGCAGTCTTGAGCCAGTCGTGTCTGTGACGGTTACATACCACTTGTGTCCTCGGACAGGTTTGTTTCATGGAACAAAACTGCAAACATATAAATCAGGAAGAGGGAAGACGGCATGCCGATAAACAATAGAGGCCATGGGTGGTCCACATGAGGATAGCCAATGGGAGGCCGGCCCACAGCGCGCCCGTTTCAGAGGACACCATCAAACATTATATTGGAAATGATCATTCAACACAGAAAACATATGTAATTAAACCAACCTTACATTCACAAACAAGACTTCAAAAACACGGGGGATGCTACAAAGGCACGACAAAGACAAATCTTGCTTTAGGCGTGGAACATTTGTGCACAAAAGTCTATTCTTTTGTGCGTGAGTTCCTTCCACTGCGTGAGGCAGAAGCAACCGAATCCTTTCCCGTTTCTATCTTTTGCTTTCTACAACATGGAGCCCTCTTAAAATGCATGAGCGCACTCTGCGCAAATTTGCTGCCTAATGATGAACTAATGCAGTGGGCTACGGCTTGGCACGGAGCTTAGGTGTGAAATTCCGCTGAAAACGTAATGGAGGGATAAAAATAACGCCCACACGACTCGTTTTTTCTTGAATTCCATATCTCGATATACCAACGTCCTGGAAACGTTCGGAAAAGCAAATCTGGCACCTCTCACTGGGCACCAGTCTCGAAAACTGGCAAGTAAAATATTCTACGATGAGCACTCGCGATTGTGGGACGGAGAAGACGAGGAACGGGGGAGGGGGCCGACTTCTTTTTTGGCGGAATATATTATTGCGCTCACGAGTGCTGCATGGTAGAAAATGCATGATAACTTTGACGTCCGCCCCGGTTTTGGCCTGTTGCATAGCTCCTGACTCTAAGCAGCTCAGAATTAGGCTACGGACAACCATAACGGACACATCAAACGTGGGACAAAATACTTAGCTGGAGGATGCAAACCTCGACTACCATTCTCTCACTTACAGCTCGGTGCAAGTGAGAGGTGGTAGAAAGATACAGCGCTGAGTCCCTGGTCCTATGACACAGGTATGGCTCAGTCAGCATCTCCAGGCTGTTAATACCTCATTATTTCGGAAATACCGCTGAACGGTGCAAAACGTAACAACGTTGTCACCAAACCCCACATTTAAAGTATTTCAAGAATAAAGCGTTTCAAGAAACATCAGCATTAAATCTGTCATGATAGCAATAAAACATATAATGGTGTCCAAATCCTTCGTCCGAATTTCCCGTATACAGTCTCTTAAGCCTGGGAGAGCCCAGTAATGCAAGAGTTATGCTCCCTTAACCCTATTCCCGGAGGGCTAGACGGTATGGCCGATTCCCGGCAGGGGGGGGGGCGGATTCGGCCCCCCCTGAGATCTTGAGAACTACTTATCCGATTTCATCGCAACAAACGGCAATCGATTCGCCGTGACGTGAACTACATTTTTATAAAAAAAAAATCAAAATTTTGAAATTTGTGGATACAGGGGGGCAAAAATTCAAAATGGGGGTGCTTTTTGACTTCTTATAACTCCGTTGTTTATGGACCGATTTCGATGAAACTGGCATCAATCGAGAGATTATGGATAGGGCTTTTACCATGGGTATGCAAATTTGGAATTTTGAAAAAATTCATGGGCGTTCACAGGGTTTCAAAAATAGGGGGATTAGTTATCTAATAACGGAATGAACAAAAGAGGCCAAAACACTTTTTTAGCTTCTGCTAGTCATGTTATGCTAAAGAAGTACAAATCGCATTACAATGTTTGTATAATGTTAGCATAGGCGGTGCCAGGGACATAAAAAAGGGGGAACTGTCATGGTCACACGTTCTTCAGATCAACTTGTGACCTTTGACCTTAAATGACCTCCAGTGACCTTGGGGTCACCTGGAATGATGTCGTGTGCATTCAATATTATCTGTAAACGTTTTTAATCGATTGAATTCACTCTATTCCAAAAAAATTATTTTTTGGCTTTTGCGATATAGAGTACGCGCACTGACATTTTAGGTCATAGCTCCGTGACCCGACCTGATATCAAGCTGAAACTTCATACACAAGTAGAGAGCACCCTTCTACGTCATATATATTCCGGGTTTGGCATTTGAAAAAACGGCGCCGAAATTATTGCGAAAAAAAAAATTTTGACTTTTGACCTTGACCTGACCTTGTAAAGTGACCTCAGATAAACAAAATTACATATGCACATTACCCAACTATTTAGCTATACATTCATATAAAGTTTTAAGTTCTTTCTTAAAAACTTTGTTTTTGACAGACATTTTCCTTTTACCCTCAACATGGCCACAAATGACCTGAGGTGCCTCCCCAAAACGTTGCCTGGCTCCGCCCCTGAGCAAAATAGAATTTCGAAATTTTGTCACGGCGCGTAGAAGGAAGAGCTAGGAAAAGTCACCAAGTTTCGTGAAGCTGCGTTAAAAAACCTGGAATTGGCAAGCAAAAAACCCGAGGGGGGCGGATTCCGCCCCCCCTGCCGGGAATAGGGTTAAATACAGACATAACACTTCACGAATAAGACAATTTTTACCCTGCTGCCTAAATGTGACTGGAGGTCTTATCACCCGTACCCATTTCACTTTCAACTGCCAAAAACAAAATACTACTCAGCAGGCAACGCATAAGGTCGCCGGCGGGAACGATGCTTTGTTTGGGACCTTAGCGGTTCGAGGAGCAGCAAGCATCCACGGCCAGTCAGCCGCCAGATACGGTCCGCGAGTCAGTGTTTGTGACCACACGCTGTCGTAAACGCAGATCACAAGAGCGCAAACCTCCGATGTCACGCACCGAACACACTCTCCATGTCCGATACCAGACAGTCTATGCCTTCAGAAACCGACACCGCCAGACCACAGCAAATTTGTCAGGACGGGAATACGAGGGTGGGATGCGTGCGGGATTCGGTATTTGAATGATTTGCTGGGAAGAGATGGGACGCTTTTGAGCTTTAATGACTTTCGAGTTAAAGTTAGACTGAACACAACGTATCTTGATTACCTGGGACTTATGGAGAGCCTTCCGTTACGCTGGAGGCAGTCAAGGCAAATATTAACGCAGCCGATTAAACATCCAGCTGTGAAATATATACTGCCGAAGAATACGGGAGGAAAATACATCTATGACGCGTTTGTAGAGTGGAAGACCAGAGAAGTGAAAAATATCTGGGAGCGTAAATGGGAAGGCTTGTTCTCGGACACTAATTGGAGCAAAGTATATGGCGATACGAATCACGCCACATCGTCTTGTAGGTACAGATCTGTAAACTTTAAGGTACTAGCTAGGATTCAAGTCACATAAGGTCTTCTGCATAAAATTGGAATAGAACAGACAGATGTATGTAAACATTGCAACATGGAAAGTGAAATTTTAATGCATAAATTCTGGAGTTGCCGCATTACTAAACGCTTTTGGGCAGACATCGAGAGGTATCTGAAATAAATCGACGAGCTGGAGGAGAACCAAAATATAAGCGCAAGGGATGTAATATTGGGCACAAACATAGGTCTCAAAGTAAATCATGCACTTGCGGTGGCAAAGTATATGACAAGGAAAGGGTGGAGCTTAAATAAGGATGATTTCGTTAACAAATTAAAGGCTGATCGTATGGTGCAACACATCTCGTCTGTTACGAAGAATACTAAGCACAAATTTCACATCAAGTGGGGAAATGTTCATCCAGCACAGTCAATACGGCAGCGATGGGAAACGGAGTTTTTTTCTGTCTTGATCGAATTTGGTTCATTTGGTACAGATGTCTGGCAGACGACAGATGGCTGATGATGTCTGGCAGACGACAGATGGCAGATGGTGTCTGGCATACGATATTTGGCGAATGTCTGGTTTGGCAGGTAGCGTGTGGCTCATACTTGGATGTTCGGATGCCGATAATGAATTAGCCCTTTAGTGGGAACAACTGACAAAACGACACTGCTCACAAGGGCCAGACGTCAGCAACACGACCCGACGGGTGAAAACAGCCTTCCGTTCCCGGCAACCGATCAGGGCCATTTACCGGGCAGTTGCGAGGTCTCGCGGTCCCTGAACCCTCCGTGGGACGCCTGATAGAATTAAGGCGGGCCTCGGGAGGGCCCCACCGCGCAGGAATAGAGCCCCGGCCACCAGAGACGGCCCGTCGTACCCCCTGCGGCCGCCGGCGCCAGGTTCGGCCCGTCTCGCTGGCAATCAACGTCGGAGTTTGGTAACAACGACCGGCGCCCCCGCCTCGGACGGGCCTGCCTCACTGCCCCCTCCCGTGGAGCAATGGCCTGGTCGCCAGGCAGTCACCAGCTCTTTCTGAGGGAACGCCGCAACTGCAGGGTAGTTCCAGTGTGCTCATGTTCAGTCCCGATGAGCGTTCAGCTCGTGATAGGCACAAAGACTGAGAAGTTACCGTGGCCAGAAGATGTCACGGCAACCATAGGATTTACCGGGCCCAACACATGTTACAGGGCCCAAGAAGTACTGCCCGGCGGCCAGGATACTGCATAGCCCATGAGATGCTACAGACCCCGTGAGACATTACAGGGCACATGAGATTAAGGAGATGTTAACATACTTCTCTCGATGACACTTTGTACATGAAGTCATCAAAAAAGTTATGTAGAAAGCGCCAATGTAAAAATGTTTCTCTAACCAGGAATATAACCTGAAAACGGTCGTCCGTTTCCGGTAACCGGCAGATGTTTCACATGAAGAGCTCTTAAGAGCTTCTCGTGTGAAACACGAGCATCATCGTCACAGGACAAACCACATTCTGGGATGTCCCGAGAAGAGTACATTCCTTACGAACATAGTGTGGAGTGTTACCTCGTTTCGGTGAGTCCACCAGGTCCGGGTTGACATCCTCTGGCAGCTTTCTGGGCGACTCTGAGGCTTCAGCCATGTCTGCCTTGGTGGTGCTCTTGCAGCCACCTATGGCACACCAATGCGTGGGGGCTGAAACACCTTCCTTGGACTGGTGCTTTTGGTGGCACTTAGGTCTGCTTAGCAGACCCGTGATTTTGTCAAATGGGGATATATATTCACACCCACCCAGACTAAAAAAACAGAATCATGTCCAGAACATCTTTGGCTTTTCAGGATGTTTCTAGCCAAAACAAACTTAATTAACAAACTTATCATTCATACTAGTCATCCCAAATTATGGGCTGTGCATCACATTTGCACCAAGCACTTATTTTCCATCTAAACAATGGTAAAAATTGTACAAAAGACACTGTTAGAGTGAACACTTACAGTGCACTATTGAATCATGCCATTCCAACATGTAGAATGTGCAGAAAAATACTGAATAATATCACCACTCTTGACAATGGCCACACCGCTGTTGACCATTGCTGCAGCACTGGTCCCTTTGACTTTTCCTTGGATCCTCCAATAAGGAATTTGACTAGTGCATTTCCAACATTGAGGCATTTTGCTCCCTATGATGTGAATACATGTTCTACTTGACATATCTTAATTTATATCTTATATAATATCTTATTTGGTAAGATAATCTTTGTCTTAATCTTATATTAATATCTTAATTTCATCTAATGGTAGGTAATTTAAGAATAAGTGTAACAATAAAATATAGATGATCCCACAGTATAATAATAGTGATATAGGCATGTAATAATGGTAAATATAAATGAAAACTAAATTCCTAATCACTCTGGTGACATCATCAATTTTTACATCATACATTAATGCAACCTTGGAACAAACTGAGTGTAAACAAGATGGCATTTCTGGATTTGGCAATATATCATATATTCAACTTTTAGAGACCACTTTTGCTGTATATGAGAGGCAGAAGAGCACATAAAATTGCCTTTGAAAGAAAGGAATGATGACACTATCAGTATGGTTTCTGAAGACAATGGAGTCATATTTCACTGTAAGCAAACACATGCCATCCTGTTTACATTGCCTTTGCTCCAAGGATGCTCTATGTACTGCATAACATTTGATGACATCATCAGTAAATGATACTCGAGGCTGCAGGCCGGTAAAGGGATGCTCACAGGTGCAATGTTGATCCAAAGGCCCAACCCCATGCTGGAGGCATGGCAGGGGATACTAAAAGCCACAGGTCCATGAAGGGTGTATATGGATTTGGTCCTATTTGGAATAAGTTAGGTCACACATTTAAATATGTTAGGTGAGGTTGCATTGGGTTAGGTTGGGTCAGGTTAGGTTCAGGTAGGTTAGGTTGATTTCATTTAGGCATCTTGTTTATCTTATTTATTATTCATTAAGTTAGGTTATGCTGATGACATCATGAAGTCCATATACCTCAGCCTTGGAAATTGCCTTTTTTGAATTCATTACTGGAGAATCTTAACACAAACCCATCAGACAAGTGTGGTGGCAGTCAGCAAAGAATGGAATGACATTTTTACCTTTCTCACCAATTTACCTTGGAATGATATCAAACAGTGCTGGATCACAAGAATTTACCCTAAAACCATCTGGTTTGTGATTCTTATGCCAATTATGCTATTTCTTCCAGAAAATAAGTGCTCAGCAAAAATGTGCTGTATGGCCCTGGATTTTCTTCAGAAATGATAGTGGAAATGTAGTTTATTTCTCATTTAGTATGAAAGCTTTTTTGCTACAACACATATAGCAAAGGCAGTCTGCAAAGAAGTGCAAATGTGACATCTGAAATTATGCCATCATTCTTGTTTTCCCTTGGATTTCTTTCTGACATACCTGCCCATATATGCATTATGTGGCAGCAAGTTGAAATGACGCACCAAGAAAAAGAAAACCAAAAACATTACAATTCTCTGCTACAATGTGTCCAATAGGTACAAATCTCTCAGATGGCTGATAAATATCCCCTTCGATTACCAAATGCAAAGTTAAACTAATGCGCACAAGCAGAGGAAACACAATCATTGTGGACTGTGATTACTTAGGTAATTCTTGCAATATAAGTAGTTCTCCACACCAGAACGCACTTAAAACAGACCAAAAACATCCGCCCTCAACCGAGCTTATCCAGATTAACAGCAGGTCATCTTTTACCACGTGAGTGTTATCCTTATGCATCAAACAGAACGGTGCTTACCAAAGCACAGAGTTACTAGTGATACCAAATCACAGAGTTACTAGTGGATGCAGGGCCTTGGTGAATGCCTTTTCCGCCACAGTAGTCGGGAATATGTGTACAGTTGTTTGTTTGTTTGTTTGTTTGTGAGTTAGGAGGCACAGCCCCTTGGGCTCAGGCGTCCAAATTCTTCAGTCAAGTGTTGTTTCTCGTAGGGCGTCAGTCAGTCGTCTGAAATATGTACACATCTCAGCCAGTGTTTGAAACTAATGCGCCAAATTGGTCCCAAAGCTGTAAAAACGGTAACTGGATCACGACCATTTTATTGGTTACGCGAGGACCCAAGTGTATTCTTTGGTCTAAGGAGGCAATGGCTTCATACATTTAACTGTATCTTTTCAGAGTGCCCCTGCGATTCGAATCGTAAAATTTCACTTCCTTATAAATTTTCCGGCGATTTGATGCACAAGAGAGACTTAAAATGTCGGGAACTGAATGTTTGTCCGTGCGTCCAAGGCCCTCTATAGGGTGCGTCATTTAAATCCTTACATTTCATTCCATACGTTTGCTGAAAGTGAACAACCACATGCAGCAGCTGACCCACAAGTTGCCTTGCTTTGAACAGGACCTGAGTGAAACAGCAATTCATGCTGAAGGCCACTGACGACTCCGGAGGAGTCGGACAGGCAGGATTTGTTTTCGGTTCGGTGTAGCGGAGTTTAACTTACAGTTACCAGTTTGCTCCGACAAGTGACTGACGCGGGACGGACTGCCTCGTTGAAATAGAGGACAGAAAACAAACATTAGCATTTTGTACCTTGTGTTGCTGAAGAAATGTCGGGGTACTTCGAAGAGCACGACTGCACCCCACTGCCTGACGGAGCAGCTCCTGATGCTTTACTTCAGTTTGCCAGGTTGGTTGGTTTCTCGAGCGAAAACAGTACCACTAGTTATTGTCGGGTCCCATGTCTTGATCTCATTCTAGTACTCCTGGCAGGGACAGTGCCACGAGTCCAAGACTCGGGGGCCCTCCTAAGCCATGGGCTAGCAAATGGCCTTCCTTGACTTCATGGCCACCCGGACTTGGGGTGTTGGACATGGAGTGCAGGTGAAATGTATTCTCCTGCAATTCAGGGCATCTGAGAAAAGTGAGAGCCTCTTGTAATGAGGAGGAGGTATCTGGCAGGAAGTGGGTCCCCAGATACATAAAGAAACTGTCCCATGCTAAATAAAGCTTAGGCAATGCTTCAGGCCCAAGGGGAGCCACAGAGGGCCTGTGAGGCACCAGTCCTAAAGGTGGTGGGGGATGCACCTCCCATCCCCCATGTCCTTTGATCCCTGACTCAGGGTGAGAATGGTAACCTCATTTGCTCAAGCCTGCTCCATTCAAAAAGAAGTGTCTGCATTGAGGCCCCAGATGAGGCTAAAATGTTTGTGGCTCTTGATGAGCCATTTTTAAGTAATTTCTTTCCCCTTTATATCATAAAGACCCAGAAGTTGTGTGGTACTCATTGGGTCAGCCAATTCCACATGTCCTTTGCCCCTCCCTCTTCCCTGCCTGGCTCAGTCAGCAATTATGCAGTATGGTATGTTTATGTTGTATTATTTTTTTGGCAATTTCTTGCCTTTGTAAGTTACTTTTAAGTGATTTTCAAGAAAGATTGTGGTAAGGATTCTCATCACATAAAATGCAGACTATCCTGCAGTTTGGGAGAACTTTGTGATATAGACTCATAGATCCCTACATCAGGGGCTATAACTGGTTTGTCTGGTTATGAGTGATGCCTGTATGTCACCCTTGTGTGGGGAGCTATTTGAAAACCATGAAAGATATGAGTTTGTGGCTTTGTGCTGAAAGGGAGTTTGTCATCAATGTTGATGCATCTGGCATATTTTATTTGTTTAGGTTTGACACTATTGTTGGGCTTGTGTAAAATCAGAATGGTTTTAGAAAGAGACCATTTGTGTTAATGACAAAAAAATTAACATGCATTTTATGCAAACTGCTGCTGTTCTTCAGCTATGTATTTTGGCATGGCATATCTGTTGACAAGCATGTTGTGTATCTCAACAGGTTTCTGATGCAGTCTGGGTGGAGCACATTGTTTGACGAGGACTTCAGAAACCTAATGAATGATATGCCTGCCCCACCTGCTGCCAAAGACATTGTAGACAATCTGCCATCAGTAGAGGTAACAAAAGAAGGTATGTTATCTTCCATTTGGTGATCATGGTTAGCCTTGTTCTGTGTTGTGGTAAAAATGGTTTTTTGATGTTAAACTTGTGATGTAAGCCACTAGACCAAGGAGGGCATTTTCAGGGATAAGAGCAGACTGTGAGGTTTAGAATGAACCTCAAGTCACCAAAGCATGCATGTCATTAAAGGAGAGCATTCCAAGGATTTCACAGCTGATTACCAGTCCTGGAAAAACCAGGCTCCATTAGATTAGAGTCCACAAAAAATGAGGTGATCCTGATCAGACATCATTGTGGGGCTGCATGGAGGATCATACAAGCATCTGAGATATCAGCTCTGGAACTCTGATGGGACCAGAGACATCAAAGGAGTTTGTGAGGCAAGATGCTGCAGGCCTGAGAAGGATCTGTGATATTTGGAGTGTTGCCAGTGACCACTGGCAGTTCAAAGGGTGGCAGGGGGGGGGGGGCACCTGGCTGTGCCTGGCTCCTGGTGGGTCTGCCTGCTGGGGTCCTTGGAAGCCTAGGGCCTCCAGACTCTAGGGAAGAAATGATACAATAAGGCAGAAAAGCCACACAGTTTCAAGTGTGCCACTTACTTCATTTCTTCTTATAACATTGTGCTGAACTATACAGCTGAAAAGCCACCCTTAATGCTAAATCACGTGGACATGCAAAACCAGGTTTTATGCAACAAGGCATCTGTACCAAGTGCCTGGGGCCTCCATGAAGAGGTCCTACCCTTCCTCATTCACAGGGAGACATGTGGCTGATCTGATTGGGAGGCTGTGACCTGGGTTTGGGTGGTTGGGAGGGTGGTCGGGTGGTCGGGAGGTGGCAGCAGGGGTGGGGTCTGGGTGGTCAAGAGGCTTTGGCCAGGGTCTGGGCCAGTTGACGACAGCTCGAGCTGGCCGTCCAGACGTTGCACCACCAGGTGACTTGTCTGCTGGCAGGAGAGCAGTGCCCAGTCTGCCTGAAGGAGTTTGATTTCTGCGAGGAGGCCCGACGGCTGCCCTGCTATCATCAGTACCACACAGACTGCATCGTGCCCTGGCTCAAGAAGGTAACCTGGCCCTGATGTCAGCGGACGTGTGTCGATGCATGGTGGGCAGGTTCCCCACGCTTGGTGCACTGTATCGACTAGTCTTTTTGCTAGAACTGCATACTGATGTACTCACAAATACGTCCTCTGAGTGGGCTGGACCGGGTGTGACAGGCTTGACGAGCGCCCGAAGGACGACGGCCCGTGACTCACGAACCTCGTCAACTCCCCGTGACTCACGGACCGCCGGCGCCTGAGGCAGCACCTGTGGCCACGTTTCAGACCAACACGTGCCCCACGTGCCGCCTGGAGCTGCGAACGGACGACGAGGCGTACGAGGCGCAGAGGCAGTACAAGGTGCGTGGTGCCGGGCGCTGTGCCGTCAGGCGGACCCGGACGTTGTAGCTCGGAGACAGAGCACGTGGGTAGCGCGGGAGAACAGGAAAACTTGTCATTTTATCAACCATTGATGTAATCGTTGGATGAGATGAAAGTGTTGTTGCTGATTTTTAACAATGAACTTGCCTTGCCACTAACGGAAGTTTGATGTCAGTTTTCAGCTAAATTAAAGGAAGCGTTTGCGTTTTGCGAGTATCGTCATTTTGATCCGTCTTGCTTTTACAGGCCCGGGAGAAGGAGCGAGAACAGGATTTGGAAAATTTGCACAATTCCATGTTTGGTTAGCACCAATCGCAAGTGTTAACATGGTGTTGACTGTGTTCTTTAACTTAGACAACTTAGACAGGTTCGGGTTCAAAAGGTAACCTGTGAACACAGGCTACCCCTCTTCTGTGTTCGTATCATGCATAAGTCGAACATCATCGCGCTCATGTGCCATGGACACGGGTGCGCAGGGGTTTCATTGATGGCATGTGGATGCGTCGGGGCTTCAGTGATCGCGATCGGATGTGTAGGGACTTCAGCGACTGTCATGCGATAAGATGTCCGGTTGTGTTGTGGACTATATTTTATCGTCGTTCAGCAGAGGCACGTTAAATCGTTGGTGTGAAGTGTTTGATGGACCGTTGCAGACTGTTTTTCCGGTTTGTTTCGGTGACTCCACGGGAAAGGTGTGGAGAGTTCGGCGCCCCGTGTCGTTGCGGCAGACGTCTGCTTTGACCGGCATTTCCGCCTTCGAAAATTTACGAATGCTGTTGACAGATTTTCGCACTGCCCCGTTCTTTTATCGTTGTATTACCGAACGACCTTAATAAAGATCGTGACTGCTAACTGGTCCTGACCCAGTGGTAACAGGGTCCATAGCGCGACATCAGCCTTCTTTTCAGTTTGTGCACACGGCGGCATTTTGTCTGACCCCGGCACGTGGCAACGCCGCCGAACAGCAAACAAGTCTGTAACTCATAATGCGCGGTGTTGGTACTGGGGACAGTGCGGCCGTCACGGCCACCGGATGTGCCTGCGGGCGATGAACGCAGTCCTGGCGGAGTCGCAGGCGGGCCGAAGGGTACAGTCCCCCCCCCCCCGCCTCATCGCGGCCCGCAGGCGGGCCGCGATAAGACTGGAGACTGAGACGCCACGACACGATACGGCGACTGCAGGACTCGCCCTGGCTCTGTCCCTGGCTCTGCCACTGGGTCTGGCTCTAAATCTGTCTCTGTCTGTGGCTCCGTCTCTGGCTCTGGCTCTGGCTCTGACTCCGGCTCGGGTTCTGTCTCCGTCTCTGTCTCTGTCTCTGGCTCTGGCTCTGTCTCTGGATCCGTCTCTGTCTCTGTCTCTGTCTCTGGCTCTGGTTCTGTCATTGTCTCTGTCTCTTTCTCAGTCTCTGGCTGCCTCTGGCTCTGGCTCGGTTACGTGCTTGCTTCTGGGGCTCAGCCTTTCCGTCGGTGTGCGCTGACACGTGGTCAACACTGGTGCTAAACTTTTTCGGCAATCAGTGCCAGCATAGTGCCATTCAGAAGTACACCACGATACTTCTGGAAACGCCACAACAGATGTATTGGGTTCACCTAGCAGCACCACCAGGCAAAGAACAAAATATCTGCCTCAGACGGAGTGTTTCGACATCACGTGAACGGTATTGCTCAAGAAGACACAAAGCGTGGTTTGCGTCAGTATCACGATACGCCCAGCCGATCAGCTCAGCCGGCGACAAGACAACTGACCAATGGCATAACACAGCCTGGCCGCCTGACCAATAGGCGTGAAACAACACGGTTATCAGCCAATCAGCGTCGCTCTCAGGGTACCGGTAGGCCAATTAGGAGGATGGCAGCCGATCGGTCGACCAATCAGCACGATCACAGGAAGAACGAGGCCGCAGAACTCTCGATCACGACAGTCTGATGAATCAGCTTCACAATACAGGGCTGTACAGAACGTCAACAAACTGCTCCACGCTCCAATGATAACTAATTGCATTGGTAAGCACTGGTGTCTTTGACTGGCGTGGAACCCGGCACAACGATAACGAGTGCAAGCGCACGTCAACATACGGCATTGTAAAGACGCCAGACGCCCAATCAACTTACCATTCGCGGGTAGCGATGACGCGACACGCGATGACGTCACGGCGTAGTACGCGCTACGCTCACTAGGCGGCGCTGGTGGCCAGGTCTCGGCAGGCGACGCTGCAGTTGTCCGTCGTCCAGCCAGCGGCCGCCGTTCGCGGGCAACCGCCTCTTCGGCACCGCCAACGGCACCTCCGGACGGCACGTCCACGTCCGAGAGGGTCGCCAGCTACGGCGCCGGCGGGCTCAGGACGTCGTCTGACCCGCGGCAGTGACAGCTGCCTCAAGACAGTCCCCAGCCGACACAGACGCACGTTCCCCGTGCGCTTCTCCAACATCCGAGGAACTGAACCGGCGAAGTTTTCCTAGAGAAGTGCCAATTTCGCCGCCTGCTTCGCCGCTGGGAACGTACGCCACGCTTCCGCCATTACAAAAGCCAAATGACCTCGGTGAAGGCATTCAGGACGTCTCCTTCCTGCCCCCCCCCCCCGTCCCCTCCTTGCACAGGTGCACGAGCACCTCCGTGACCGGCGCAGTTTTCCTCTTAGCTCATGCGAAGGTCGAAGAATGCCTTAAAGGCCATCTCGTCTTTCCTCCTAGCTCCTGTGCAGGTGGAAGAGGCCCTTCCTCGCGGGCTTCTCCTTCTGGCTGCCGGGCGCCGTCAGGGAGCCGAATAGGATCCGAGTCTTGTCCTCCTCGTCCGGCACCGACTCGTCGGCGCCGCCGCCCCGGCCGCCGATCTGCAGTTTCTGCTTGATCGCCTGCGCCACACCGCCGGCTGTTAGTGACGTCACTGGCTCAAATTAATGGCATCCATGGCTCAAAACGTGCCGAGACGAACGGCAGGGCAGTGTGGTAAACGGCAGTTGGTAGCCGGCCAAATGATGAGCGCTGTAATGGCCTCATCCAGCTTTGCCGGATGAGGCCACTACATTTCCTCATCCGCAAATGGAGCTAAGGATCAAAGGAAACTGTATGATACCACGCTTAGCAGAATGACATCGTTTCTCTCGCGTGAGCAGGCACTTCTAAACGACTGTCGAGTCCGGTGTCAGAACCATGCCACGAACGCGATCAGCGCAATTTCCTACGCTCCGGCCGCGCAGTCGTGTGGAAGGCCACGACAGACAAACGCAGGTACCAGTTCACCTCGCCAGCGTGGCACAGACAGGCCCGGCCAGAGGCGGCGCAGCGTCCTTACCTGGGACAGCAAAACGCGCTTGGTGTCGTTCTTCATGGCCAGCAGCAGGTCTAGCCACGTCCACGTGACGTTGTGGTACTCGAGCGTGGGCACGGTCAGCAGGAAGTTGTGCACGTCCTCCAGGTTCTTCTCCTTCTCGCCCTTGTAGCTGACGCGCACCGTCACCTCCGGCACCTGGCGGAGACGTGGTGGCGTGGTCAGCGTGCGCGCCGGGCGACCGAAAGGTCCCTGGCTCGAATCTGGGCAGAGGCGACTTTTCGCGGTGCCCTGTCCACAACAGTCCACAACAGTCGCAGGAGGCCCGGTTCGAATCTGGGTGGGAGCGACTTTTCACGAGGCCCAGTGGCAACAGGCGTGAGAGACCGCGATGCGGTGCCCTTGACGGTCGAAGATGTACATAAATAAGCCGAACGCCAATGGTCGCCACGGGACGGGAAAACCTCGACTGAAGCCTGGTCGGCATCACAGGCCACGTCATTCCCCGCGTTCACCGATGTAACTGAAAGTCGGCCACGTCCCCAAGGACGTCGCCGCGTGCAAAACACCGACGCCTTTCCGCTGTCAGCAACAGACACGAACGTCAGGAAGTTCCGGCCGTCCCCAGAGCCCACCCCGCTGCCTTCCCTCCAATCGCCAGCCGCCCGCACGTCTGCGACGCCAGACGTCAATCAACGCTTCCCCTGCGGCGCGAGAATGTTCACAGTACCCCGCGGAAGCGCGTCGTCTCAAAACGCGCCGCAAGCAACAATCGGCTCCGACGCCGGAGTCGGACGACCTTCCCATGACAGGACGTGACAGGCGCCATTCGCCGCTTACGGCGCAGACTGGAGAGACTGTCCCGGGAGGCGCATACCGTGAGATATCCCGACATTCACCAGCCTCTACGAATAGTTATTCCAGTAACTTGTATGATTGCATGGCCGTCTGGCACACTCATGTCCACGCGCGCAAAGTCATTCCTCAAAAGAACGGCCGGAAACATTCGATTACTGACTGCATTATCCCTCGTGCTGGCGGGAGTTTCTAGGAAATCACTGTTTTTTTATATCTGTCGGAAATGAATGGAGTCGGACTTTTTTCTTTTTATAAAACGGTTATAAGGTTTCAGCATCGCTTCCACGACCTATCTGTCGTCGTTCTGCACCGAGCCGGTCTGAGCAAAACGCGTTCGTGATTATTCTCCTAAACGTCTGGTGCTGCCTCCCTCAGTCAAATCACTTGCACGTGTTCGCCAGCCGGCTCAGGGTCACCACCTCATCACTATAACCATTCCGTCCGTTCATACGAGCCGTGGAGTGGCGTCAATGTCCGTGGGGTTTTAACGCTACAGTTTTATCAGTAAAGAACAAGTAATCTTCACGCCGGACTCCGTCCAACATTGAAGGTCTAAATAACGTTTTTTCAACTCTTAATTAAAACCAGGACAACGCTTATTGTCGCGTTTTGCGCGCACAATATTTATGTCATTGCGTGTCCAACGGCACCACAAGCAAAGCCTTCAAACAGCAGCTTGTGTGTGAACCCGACATGCGTCTGGATTCCAATGAAATGCGGGTTATCCCTATTTCGCAGCCAGCTTTAAGATGCCAAGATGAGCGTTTGGTCACCTCGGCATCGCTTCATTTCATCGGGATACGACGGCTAATGTGGTGCAATATGTGTGTGTGCATATATATATATATATATATATATATATATATATATATATATATATAATGCGTAATAAACAAAAGAGGTGACGCAGTGAGGAGTCCGTTCAGCGAATGATTCAGTGTACAACAGGGCTGGCCTGCGTTCCAGCGGGATCCAGGCAAGTGACTGGCGTGAGTCGACATTCAGCTCGCGGTGCTGCTAATATGGTCGACGACGTTGCCTGATAACATCGACGTCCTGGCGTCAATCTGGCAGCACAGCCATTACCGAAAAAAACTAAATTAAAAAAAATATAAGGTAAAAGACACGTCTTAAACATGGAACACTGCTTTCAAAGAGATCACGTCGAGGCCAACCTTAATGTCAACGAACAAGCTACGCTGAAAACATAAGTTGAAAGATACGTGCTGAGGAAGGAACATTCCTTCCAAAGAGGACAAGAGATCACATTCGGGCCAACCTTAATGTAGATGAAGAGCATGTTGTTCTGCGCCCGCTCCTTCATCTTTTCCACGTCGTCCTTTTCGATGGCCACATAGAAACTGCTCTCCTTCTTCTGTTTTCTTTTCTCCTTCTTGGACAGCTTCTCTTTAGGAGGATGGGCGGGCGCCTGGAAGCAGCGGGGCAGGATAAGATGGTGGTACCGATTTTTTTCCTTTTTATTAACCCTAGGTCAGTAAATCGGAACGAGTTAAGTACGAGATACAGGTGTTCTAAAAATGCTAATTCCCGCCCAAAGCAAGCTGCTGCAGAGTGTAATCGTCAAATTAACAATTAATTAAAACACACCCGCGAGCAAGCAGGTAAGTGCACCACCTCATGCGTAGCTTGTGAACTTATGCAGTGCTCCAGCTCCTGAAAATACAAGGCTGCGAAAGACAGCCGTCTGCTACACAACCGCCTTCATCGTTTCCAGTCTCACCTCCCACGCTTTCATGAAACCAACTCTGTGCCATAGCATTAACATAATAAAGTCTCATTATAACGTGCTAGATATCTACCAGTCTCAAGACCTACGCTGAACTTCGAATATGCCCAACGTTGTACACAATCCATATCAGAAGAGTAAAAACGACCCTAGCTGTGTGGAGTCATTATCATTTGACAACACCCAACCGCACCACGTTCTCTCAAACCACAACGTAAAATACCTCGTCCTCCAGATGCTCCGTGTCTCGCTCGGGGAAGCAGAACTTGAGCATGATCTTGAAGAACTGATACGTCATGCCGATATTGATGGGAGTGACGTTGATCTCGAGGTGCTCCTTGACGCTGATGCCGCCGACTGGCGGCCGCTCGCGGAAATACACGCGCAGAGATCGCTGCCGGTCCACCGGCATGCTCATCTGGATCTCGGTGGGCTGCAGCACCTGCCCGGCGCGGCGGCCAATCAGCGCGCAGTCCATCCATACGGCAGTCAATCAGCGTGCAGGCTGAGGCACGGCGGCCAGTCAACGTGAAGAGGATATCACAGGGGCCGGTTAAAAGGCGGGTTACGTCACGACTGCCAATGAGCTGTCATTATGGATTCGCCATAGCCAATCAGCTTTCAGTTTTGTGACACAACAGCTAATACGACACGGGCTAGGGTTACGGCGATTTGATCGATTTTATTCAGAGACAGAAAGACCAAGCAATCGCATTTCTAGTGACGTTGACACGCTTTCGAAAAACGCGCAATTGTTTATTTTCTCCACGCGCAGTTTAGCTTCTATATCCGCAAGTGCACAGCTTACGTCTCGCGTCTGGCAGTGTCGGCCATCATGATGCAGCCCAGAACACAGCACTCACGTCTCTGTAGCTCTGGTTGGGCAGCAGGTTGGACATGCTGATGTAGCCCAGCTCCAGCAGGTGTTCCACGCTGTCGTCGTTTTTGGTGTGCTTGGTGTACTGGAAGTTGCTGATGACCAGGTCGGCCAGGCCCAGCTGGCCGTCCGCCTCCGTCAGCCGCCACTGCGCGTGGCGGATGCAGACCTCGTTCGTCCGAATCACCAGCACGGGGGAGTCGCCCTTCCTGGGGACGCAGGCGCCGAACAGTCACGTGGGAGCGCCGCCTACCGCCTATCGGTGCCTGCAGGACAGTAGGTAATGTTCTTGTAATGTTCTCTTTTGTGTGTGTGTATCGCCAATTGACGTCACGTTGAACTTTGCAGTCACGTGGAGAGAAAAACTCCTGACGATCTGTGGCCGCACCCGACAAACAGCTGCAGCTGCTACCTTCCACCACCACAATTTCAGGCTGCCACACGACCGACTGCCTCTGACTGCAATCGTCGTTTTCTCTGACACCGTAGCTAGAACAGATGTCTCAGGATAACAGGACGCTCTTGATTGTATACAGTTCCGTTTTTTTGGAACATACAGGAGTACGGGTTTAAATAACATAAAAATACCCCTTTACTCAAGTACTCCGAAAAGGTTTCCCTTGTACGAAGACCCACAAAACACTGAACATACATGAGCATACTGGTACGCGAAATGTTTTATTCTTTGTAATCTCCAAACTGGCCACGAAAGAGCAGCATGACAACCAACACTAGCCTTCACTGACAGTGCTGCCTTCTGCAGCAAATTAAACGCATCAAAATCCCCTTTGGACCGAAATTTATCATTTTGCGATTAATTGGGTTTCGGCCACGAAGGCCCAAAACAAATCCTCCATCCTCTTACCCACCTCTCTACGCCCATAAGAAAATCCAAGCCAAGTTGCACTTATCTCTCTTGCACGCTGCTGTCTCTGCGACGGCGCATTTTCAAAACAGCACATCCACGAGGAAGCCGCACTGAAGAATCCCCGCAGCTGAGCGTAACAGGCCCTGCGGCGGGGAGCGGCCGGCGGCCTACAGAAGGGCGACGGGCGCCTCCCTCCGGTGAGGGAGCGGCACCGACCTGGTGGTCGGCTTCTGCGACTTGGAGAGCTGCGTCTCCTTGTAGATGTGGATCCTCATGGCCAGCTCCTCCGCCAGAGCAGCCAGCTGCTCCTTCTTCTCCAGAGTCTGGCGCTCCTTCTCCGTCATGTCCGACTGTCCAGACCGCCACGCAACTGTTAGTTCCTGTCCGCTGCTTCTCCGTTATATCCGACTGCCCAGACCGCCACGCAACTGTTAGTTCCTGTCCGCTGCTTCTCCGTTATATCCGACTGTCCAGACCGCCACGCAACTGTTAGTTCCTGTCCGCTCCTTCTCCGTCATATCCGACTGTCCAGACCGTCACACAGCTGTTACATATTGTCTGTTCGCCGTTCGCAAGCTGCCTTTATGGCTCTAAAGGAATCAAAACTGTTATTTGATTGCTGTATGATTGCTTTTTTTTATTTCTGGTTGCTCACAAAAACGACGTTCTGATGTCATACGAAGCCCCTAAGCCTGGGTTGTATGCCTTCATTGTGTGCGTCTCTGTGTTTGCCGCATCCATACGCGTGATTTATAAAACCTGTTCACAAAGCGGCTCGCCCGTATTTCTGGACTGCGGTTACCTGCGGTTACCTGCCATGGCGCCCTGAGGGTTGCCTGTAATCCCAGTGATTACCAGCAGTGTCCATGGCTACCTGCGCACTTTATGATTGCCTGTAGTCATACAACGCACCTATGGTTATATTGGCGGTAGCCGTGCTCATCTGTAATCGGGAGACCACCACCCGGTTGATGCAGTGCCAGTTGGGGGGGGGGGGGTGATAGCCTTGGTTACCGTGGTACAGTCGGAGGGCAGTAGCCAATTGTACCGTGGTTACCATGGTTGCCTTCAGTCAGGAGGCGGGTGCCATGGTAACTTACAGTCAGGGGCGGTCACCGTGGTCGCCATGGTTACCCGCAGTCGGGAGGTGGTAGCCATGGTTACCTGCGGCCAGGGGCGGTAGCCGTAGTCGCCGTGGTTACCTGCAGGCGGGAGGCGGCCGCCCGGTCTGAACCCGTTTCGTCCCGCTGCCGCTGCAGGGTGTAGGTGCCCTTCTCCAGCTGGCGGATCTCGGACATCATGGATCTGATGCGGTTCTGCAGCTGCTGGATCGGCCGCCGCTGGTCCTCGATACTGGACAGCTGCATCTGGAACCTGGACGCCGGCGCCGTCAGCGGGCTGCTGGCCAACCAAATACCACAGCAACGGTTCCTGTATCACATTCACAGTTTTGTGCACTAGCGGTAAACAACGCAGATTAACCCAGATGTTGTTACTCTGGTTTCCTGTTATGTTGTGATCATTGTGAAGACCTCCTCGCATGCAGACAGATATAATGCTGCAGAAACCATAGACTGGTGGCTGGTAGGCGTGCCTCAGTCGTCTCAGGGCGCCAAATATACCCATCGCTTCTCAATCTGCGCCCAGCACCACAATGCCAGCTCAGACGGCAACACAAACCAATTTCCGACCAAGTTCTGAGGAGGAAGCTATGTGAGTGGCCAAAACTGTCCAAGATCCAAGTCTGTCCAAGAAAATTACGATCTATTTTTCAATGCCGCAGTAAAAGCAGACATTACTGCGGCCGCTGCAGTAATGTTTGTCCTTCGATTTGTAGACTGCATTAAATGTAGTGCATTCCCGTTTTCATTTAACAGTCCATAATGATTGGTTTGATCAGCAAGAGTCTTTTTCATCTCAGATGTATGCAGTGTGGACATGAGTATTTCAAGACGTGGAACTGAATTAGGTACGCAAAGTGCAGACGCTTAGCCAATTATGGTTTTGAGTGACTTACTTATCAAAATGATACTTTTGTGCAATGCTTGGAGTTGAGTTTATAAATGGAATCATGGACGTCTCCAGTTGGAATACTAAGCACCATTTGGTTTCCAATATTTTCCGAGAAAAAGGTGCTATGCCCAGCCGATTTCCGATTCGGAAATCGAAAAATCTTAGGAGTCAGAATTCAGATTTCGATAATCATCACTACTCAAGATCAACAGCGTCAAGTCACCGGACATGACCCTGACCAAGCAGCGCTGCCAGGGGTGATCAAGGGACCAATGACCCCTCCACACCCCTCACACTTCCACACCATTCCCATCATCTGACAACAGACGAGTTCTGACAGCCGAGTTCGGCTGTTTCCACGTTTCCCAACTGCCTGCTCCAACATCCTGCCTATCATCCCGGAAGGAGCATCATCACACCGTTCTGCCTCGACACAAACCGACCGCCCCTGTCCCTGACCTTGACCCTGGCGTCAGTCGACCGTCCCTGGCCCTGACCTGGCCTCAGTCGACCGTCCCTGGCACTGCCCTGAGCCTGCCCCTGGCTCTGACCTCATGCGCTGCAGCTGGTCGTAGCTCTCCTTCTTGCGCGGCGCCACATACAGCAGCAGGTTGTTCACGATGTCCAGCACCATGGCGTACTGTAGACTGTTGGTGCAGACGTTCAGGTCGTGATGGGTGACGGTCAGGGCGTCGATGGGCTGCTCCTGGCTGGACCAGATCTCGGACGGCTCCGGCGGCAGCGGCGGGATCATCTCCACAGAATCCGGGTCCACAGACACCTGTCGTCGGAGACCGAGGATGTCACAGGGTGCATGCAACTGTCTGTGGCACAAAATTCCGTCAAAGCGCACAGAGGGCCGTTACAGCGCTAAGAGCCACATGCCAGGACAGCTGGTTAGATGCATGGTCTGACAAGGTCATTTGCGTCGCCACACCCTGGTAGAAACGGGTCTAGAGTCCAGCATCTAGAGTCCAGCGTCCTAGCCACCCATCCACGTACGCCCCATGCAAGTGCAGATACCTGCCACTAGATCCAGAGAGATGTTACACTGTACAGTGGGCCGTCACAGGGTACCTGCATACCAGTAGTAGGTAAAGAGAATTGCCAGCGGATACAGAGAACCGTCACAGAACAGAGAGCTGTCGCCGGAGAGATAATTGTCACAGACCACGGCAGCCTGTCGCAGGACCGAACGCTGCCAAATGGCAGGCAGCTGTGACGAGGCAACCGCACACAGGGCGGTCATTGCAACGCCACTTATTATAGCGCAGCACAGAACGCTTGTCACCAGACAAACGGCTGCGAAATGGAGACTTAAGGCAGATCACCAACGCAGGCCAGAAGCCAGAGAGAGATGCCTGTTGCAAGAGCCATTCTGATACCCGCAATAATTCACCGACACCAAAACAAAACTACGCAATGCAGCGACACCCTCCTTAATCAGAGAACCTTCATAACAATTCTCGAGCATTACAGGCAATTCACATGCAAAGCACCCGGACATCAAGCTTAAAAAATAACTCACTGCAGCCACAAACAGTGCGGTTATACACTCCGGGACGTGGAGTAGGAGGGGTAACCAGAGGTCGACCCACCTCTCCGTAGCTGGCGTAGAAGAACTCGCAGCGGCAGCGTGAGACGACACGCTGCAGCTGAATACTGGCGTCGTCGTCGGAGCTGGCACAGCCGCCGACCGTCTCAGTCACCACACCTCCCACCGACCGACCTGTAAACAGGGGTCAGCCACTCACTGCCTCAGTCACCACCCCTCCCACCGACCGACCTGTCAACAGGGGTCAGCCGCTTACTGTCTCAGTCACCACCCCTCTCACCGACCGACCTGTCAACAGGGGTCAGCCACTCACTGCCTCAGTCACCACCCCCCTCATCGACCGAACTGTCAACAGGGGTCAGACGCCAACCGTCTCAGTCACAACCGCTCCCACCGACCGACCTAGGGGGGCGCCCAGGTCGATCAACAGGGGCGCCCACAGGCTTAATAACAGCAAGGTGTCTACTGTCTACTAAGACTACAGTCTGGTCTGTGTCCGGGCCGCAGCCTCGTCTGTCTTCAGAAGACTTCAGACTTCAGCCTCATCTGGACTGTACACACCAGGCCCGTACATTGGCATACCGTCTAGCAGAATCTATGAGCTCCGCGGCTGTCCGCGTCGGCATTTACACGCAAGTCAATGCCAAAAGTCTGTACTTAATTGAGCATGTCAGTGCCTAATTCAGCAGGTCCGTTCCTGGTTGCGCAGGTCGGTGCCTGATTGAGGTTTGCACCTGACTGACGGGCCAGTGCCTGATTGAGCAGGTGAGTACCTGATCAAGCAGGTCCGTATCTGACAAGGCAGGCCGATCAATAGCTGATTGAGTGGACCAGTGCCTAACTGAACAGGTTAGTACCTGACTGAGCAGGTCAAAACCTGACAATGCAGGTCAGTACCTGATTGAGCGGATAAGTACCTGATTGGACAGGTCCGTTCCTGACCGAGCAGGTCAGTACCTGACTGGGCAGGTCCGTACCTGACTGGGCAGGTCCGTACCTGATCCCACCAGGTCGGGGACGTCCCGGATCTCTTCGTCGGCCTTCTCCTCGATGTTGTCCACGGTGAGCCACATGATCTTCTCCGAGGCAGGGTCGCTCTCGCCGGCGCTGACCGTGGCGTAGTACTGCATCCCTGGACAGGCGAGACGGGACAGTCAACAGTGCGACGTGGCACGTACCTGGACACAGATGTACGTTCAGCGTTTATTCATCGAATCATACCACCATATACAAGAAATAATCTGGTGCAGGCTCAAGTTGCCCATCGAGAAGACAGGGAGAACAAACGGAAGATTACGCAAGGGTACTGGGGCTGTTCTGAACCCTGGGCATTCTACTCAACTGGACTTCGTCACTTTACATTTCACGTATCAGAGAACGGTCTTCAGAGTTTTCGACGTTCACGCCGGTGGCTCTGCGACGTGAAGGCCAGGCGTGATAGGCCATTCACCGGCATAACCAACGAAATCACCAGCGCTAGTCTGTTTTCCCTGGGCTCCTGACTACAAGTCCCATCACTGGAACATTTCAATCGGCTCGTATCCGGCGCCAGCTGACCGCGTAGTCGGAGGTCGGGGCAGACCGACCGACGTCCTGCCCGCCTGCGACCTCCCGTGGACGCCGTTCACCGCGTGGCTCACCGTCGAGTCCGCCCACCCAGGAGGTCTTGCTGACCAGGGTCCTGTCGCGCCACACGGGCCGGTGGACCCGCTGCAGGATCTGGCTCTTGGAGGACGTGATGATCACGTAGCCGCGCGTCTCGATGCCCTTCAGCAGGACCTGCCCGAACGCCAAAACGACATCATCTGAGCGGGCGTTTTTACTCAATCGGGAGATCCAAGGCAAAGCTGTGATATGTCACACACAGTATTGGGCAGCTTTCCAGGCTAGCAAGTGACATCTTAATACTGCTTCAGATGCTACATCACAAGCTGCTTCTACAGTGCAACAGAATATTTTCGAAAGTCAGTACCACGCAAAGCTCCCAGTTTGGTTTCCTGAGAGTTTACGCATACTCATAATCAGCACCAGATAGCCATGTAGCGCTAATTAATTCTTTTTGACGACAGCATGATAGCTGAGCAGCTATATGATCAATGCTTGGCAGATGAACATCTCCATGAAGCAGTCCTTGTGAGGCCGACCAGCTCCATGACCAGAGCCAGACAGATGACCAGTTCTAGAGGTCAGCTGTTGTGCGCTGATAAGTTCTATGGCCACTGCCTGACAGCTGACCAGCATTGTGACCAGTACCTGACAATTGACCAGCTCTATGAGCCAGATGTTCTGCAGCTGTAGCTGACAATCTTTATAACCAGTATCTAACACCTGACCAGCTCTATGGCCAGTAACTGACAGGTGACCAGCGCTATAATCAGTATCTGACAATCAACCAGCTCTATGAGCCAGTCGTTGTTCAGCTGACCATCTTTACGACCAGCACGTGACAGATGACCAGCTCTATGACCAGTACCTGACAGCTGACCGGCTCTATGAACAAAGTGTTGTGTAGCTGACCATCTCTACAACCAGTACCTGACTACTAACTAGCTCTATGACCAGTACCTGACAGGCGATCAGCTCTGTACTCAGCATCTGACAGTTGACCAGCTCTATGAGCCAGCTGCTGTGCAGCTGACCATCTTTATGACCAACACCTGACAGCTGACCAGCTCTATCACCAATACCCCACAGCTGGCCAGTTTTATGAGCAAGTTGTGCAGCTGACCAGCTCTATGACCAGCATCTGACAGCTGACCAGCTCTGTGACCAGTACCAGGCAGATGACCAGCTCTATGACCAGTACTTGGCAGTTGACCAGCTCTATGAGCCGATTGTGCAGCTGACCAGCTCGGTGACTAGTACCTGGCAGTTGACCAGCTCTATGAGCCAGCTGTGCGGCTGACCAGCTCTGAGAGCAGACCTGGCGACTGACCAGCTCTATAACCAGTACCTGGCAGCCGACCAGCTCTATAACCAGTACCTGGCAGTTGACCAGCTCTATGAGCCAGTTGTTGTGCAGGACGTCGGTGCCGTGGCAGGCGGAGACGCCGCGCAGCGCCTGCTCGTTCAGCTCCCCGGCAGAGACGTCCTCGCTGAAGGCCACGGGCACGGCGCCGCTCTCGGCGATCAACTTCTGCAGCATGCTGGCCGCCTGGCCCGACTGAAACGGTGCACACGGAGACACGGGGTCAACGGAGAGACAGAACTCACTTGACTGACGCAGCGCTCGGAGGTTGGCAAGGAGAAAGAGTTATCTAGACCGCAACAGCGCAGGGAGGAGGTTAGCACAGAGATAGCGTCACCAAACCTGCAACAGCACAGGGAGGGTATAAGCACAGAGACGGAACCACCCTGACTGCAGTTATGGACGTTACGCGTGCTCTAGCTTCCAAATAAAAGTTTCCCTCCATACGGCCGCAATTTGGACGCTTCCTTGTTCGACACGGAATACGGAAAATACGATTGTGCTCCGGAGCTCGCAAGCGTCATGTCGCCGCTACGTTACCAGGGATCGCTGCGTACGGGCTCAGCAACTGCAACAGCACAGGAAGACGCGTCACCGCCGCCGCCCGCACCCACAGCCGGGTCATGGACCGGCCGCCGCACCTGCAGCCGCGACATGGGCGACGGCGTGGCGGTGAGCGACGAACTGAGCGCCGAGCCGGGCGAGGTGACGGCGCCGGCCGAGGCGCGTCCGCCGTCCAGCGAGCCGGAGCCGGGCCGCGGCCTCAGCGGGGTCCGGCCGCCGCCGCCGTCGATCGTGATGCCCTTCAGCGCCGCCGTCGACAGGTTCCGCTTCAGCTGCTGGTTGCTGGTGAAGCTGTCGAACAGCGCGAAGCCGGCGTCCCTGCGCGCGGCGCCCGGTTAGAGGCTGCCGGGCGGCGTGCTCGAGGGTGGAGGAGGGGGTCCTGGCCCCGACATGACGGAGGCGTGTCATGAATGTGCGCCGCAAAAAATGAAACAGGCGTCAAGAGAGAACGACCTGTAGCCCCTGCGTTCTTCAGGATGTGCCAAACGTCTTCTGTCTTCCAAATTTCAAAAGCTGCACATAACCCAAAACTCGTCATATCTGCTTTAACATATTCCTACAAATACACACAAAACAAAGGGTCACTCACACCAAACACACGACGCCAAACACAAATCATCACACGCCACATTCCGCTGACACCCCACCCCGACCACCACGTCCGGCGCCACCACCGCCCCGGCCCGCGGCCGGGCGCACGCACCTGTTGTTCTTGGTCCAGGCGGCCTTCATGTTGTGCACCACCAGCCGGTGGGTGGGCACGTCGCGCGTGGTGCCCGGCACCACAGCCGCGCGGCCGTACGACACGCGCGCCACCGACATGAAGAACCACTTCTCCACCGGGCCGGAGGTGGCCGCCGGCGCGGAGGGCGCCTCCATCGAGCTCTGCAGCCACACCTGCCGCGCGCCACACACACACACACACCTGCGTCACGTCACAGTGGGCCGACGGCGTCTGGCCGCGGCTGACACCGCCTGGAAATGGTCCCACGGCTGGCACCGGGCGCCGGCAACAACCGACACGAAAACGAAATCACGACAGCCTTCCTTGTACCCAGAGAGGCTGCTTTTCTACATTCAACATTTATGCTAATTACGGATTAGAACAACACTTAGCGGATTACAGCACTCATCCTTGGGCTAACTGCGGCCCGCCTCAATAACAGTCTAAGTCTTTGTCTGTGTGCCTTACGCACAGTACAGCAAGATGTAGGACAGATGCACTTGATACCAGGCATGCGTAATTTCGATGCCTGACGTCCGGTCCGGTCCCATCTGCGGTGCCACACTGTGATTACCACGGGCTGGCCTCAGTGTTTTAGTCAGCGTCAGGAGTCCAGGTCTAAACGGCAGCAGGCAGAGCTCAAAGTCGGGGCGGAGGGGCTCCAGACTGACCTCGGCGTCGTTGAGCTCGCAGTTGACGTACTCGATGGCCCAGTGGGCGCGCGGCCGGTGCAGCAGGCCGTCGGTGACCGGCTGCAGCGACAGACGGTGTTCGGAGCTCAGCGAGACCCGGCCGCCGCGCAGGTCCAGGCCGTGCTGGCGCGTGAACGACATCCAGTAGGAGACCTGGGGACACCGTCCGTCACTGAACATCCAGTAGGAGACCAGGGGACAACGCCCGTCACTGAACATCCAGTAGGAGACCAGGGGACACCGCCCGTCACTGAACACAGTAGGAGACCTGGGGACACCGCCAGTCACTGAACATTCAGTAAGAGACCTGGGGACATTGTCCGTCACTGAATACAGTAGGAGATCTGGGGACACCGCCCGTCACTGAACATCCAGTAGGAGACCTGGGGACACCGCCCGCCAGTGCGCATGCAGCCATGATCATTAGCTCAGTTGGTTAGAGCGCTGGCCTCCCCGACCTCACAAGATGAGTTCGAGTCGCCTCGGCGGTCAGTATTTAGTCCGCGGGTCGGCTGACAGGTGGCCAACACCGGATCAGGCTGACCACCACACGGTCGTGACGCACCCCTGGCGACACGTGAACCTTTCGCCATGAACTCAGCCGCTAGCTGGAATTGCGTCATCGGGCGTAGGGGCCGGCGACTGTGCAACAAACTCTGCTTAGCACGGGCTCCACTTTAGGACACCGTCAGTCAAAGGACATCCAGGAGAACTAGGACGGACCACCTTACAAATACCACACATATCAAGACTACCAAATGGATGATGTACCTGCATGAAAATAAATAAATAAAAGCAAGCCCAACGCACCCACTCATTCACTTCCAGCTACTACTACCACGGGCTGCGGTCAGTCACGGGGAATCCAAAATGCACAGCACGCCGGGGGATTCTACCTGGAACGAGTGCAGGTTCAGCGAGAGCCGAACGCACTTGTAGTGCCGGGAGAGCTGCTGTTTCCTCGGCCGCACGTTGCTGAAGACGGCGCCCCGGCGCGTGGGGCGGGTGACGCCCGACAGAATGAACTGCAGGTTCTCAAACCACCTGAGGCGAGGCACAGGGGCGTACGCCGAATCAGAGGTTTTCAAACCGCCTGAGGCGAGACATAGGGAAGTGCGCTGAATCAGAGGTTCTCAGACCACCTGAAGAGACGTGGGGACGAACGGAAAACCAGAAGTTCTCAAACCACGTGGGGAAAAAGGTACCAGCGTACGGTGAACCGGAGATTTTCAAACCAAGCCTGATGGCCTGAACTAACCTGACGTCATTAAACCTCAAACATGAGGCGAAATGTAGGGGCGTGCGGTGAATGGGAAGTCCTGAAACCAACGGAGGTAAAATACAGAGATCTGAATGGTTGGAGCAGGAAATCGGGGAATTTCAAGGCATCTGAGACAAAGCACCAAGACATGGAATAAACGGCAGGCGCTCAAACCATCCGCAACACATCAAGGCAGTTGGCGAATCGGCGATTTTCAGGGAGCTGTTGAAAACGCACGTGAATTTCAAAGAAGTCCGGGGCTCTCAAACCGCCTGAGATAACACATCGACGAAAGGTCAAAGGTGTCGGCACAACCGACAAAGCGACAGAACACCGAAGCAGGGCCGAGGGGTGAAGTTCACAGAATTTCTCCACTGCGCCATCATGGTCATCGAATGTATTAACGTGGTGTGCCTTTAACGCCTGTCATGTACAGGCTGAACATCACGAGGCTTAGTATCCAGTTCCTCTGGGACTTTCGTAAGCTGGCCCACTATTCTACATACAGTAGAGAACATGGCGCAATCAAGCCATGGTGTATCAACGGCTTAACCCCCCCCCCCGCCGTGGCCTGGTGGTTACGAAATCGGACAACTGAGCTCGGTGTACAACAGGCACTGGACTGAAGTCCCAGGATGAGTACTTGTATCTGGGCCGAGACCGACAGGTTCAACCACTCACGGGGCGGCCGTGTCGTGCAGTTGACGGCACGGTAAAGATCCTCCAGTGCCATCTGGTCCGGCGCCCGGACGAAATTACTCCGTATCTGGGCACAATTGCGCAGTGGGTTCGGACCGCAGTCAAAAGCTCGGCCTAGCATAGAATATGATCCCAACGCCACCCATTTCAACATGGTCAGATCACATTTACTTCGAAAAGGGAAACCTTACTTCGAAAGGGGAAACTAGGCCCACGACTACACGGTTTCCGTAGGCTGTCACTTTCACTGGGCGGACCCACAGACGTCAGGTGCCTGTGGACCCTCTGTGGTGTTGCTCACCTCAGAGTGCTTCCATACAGCAGCATGGTGGGCACCAGCAGACCGCCCTGGGCCGAGTGCTGGGACCTTGTCTCCACGGAGATGCTCATGTTCAGGTTCTGGGAGCGGAACGCCCTGAGGAGGCGCACAGCTGTCACGTCCACACTTCCGTCGGAGAGATGACCATGCTGACCAAGGCGATGAAGGTGAAGCTAATGATGATGACAATGATGGCGATAGTAGTGGTGATAATACCCACGGTGATATTGACGACGTCCATGGTGATGACGACGGTGTGACGTAATTATGCTTAAGACGGTGAATATTCCGGGTGGCGATAATATGGATGTCCGAGATGACAAAGACAGTAATCATGCTGATGGCAACAGTGATGGTAGTCATGATCATGCTGAAGGTTCTCCATCACTACTGCACTAGTACCTGTCAGTGCAGGCTGAAGACAATAGCAGACAGCTATCCACAAACATACAAGCCCGCAAACGCCCGCGTACGCTTACCACATAATGGCCACAAAACCATGGCCACAAAATAGACGGATCTCACATCTCATGCCGCCCCCCCCCCCCACAACCAATACCATCATACACTCCGACCCCCTGCCGTCCCGTCCCAGCACCTGAACGAGTCGTGCTCCTGGTTGCTGGAATACTCCGGCAACTTATCCCGGGCGCACGGCACCACGGCGTGGTGGTCGCGCGGGTCGCCCATGCACAGCCAGTCCAGCTTCACCGACAGCTTGACGTTCGGCACGAACAGCAGCCGGCAGTCGTCGTACTTGCTGGCCGTGCGGACGTACACGCTGAAGTCGCCTGCGGAGCGGCACGACGGCGACGGCGTCAGTGTGGGAAATCCGCAGACGTCGGCGATTATCGGTCATAGTACCGTCCACAGAGGCGCTGGCTGATCTACATGAAGGGCTGCTGCGCACGTCGGCGATAAACGATTCACGACGTGCGTCTTCATCCTTCCACGCGAGAATCCTGCATCGATATACAAGGCACACCGCCAGTTTTCTCCAGTCAATGAGACGAATGGCGGCGCAACTGTGTCACTTGAGCCACTACCGGGATTGGTTTGTTCACAATCCAGCGTCAGATAGCAGCCAGTCTACTGCGACATCATTGAGGTCCTCTTGCAGGCGGCGAGCTTTGAAAGTGGCGAGCTTTGAGAGAACATTAGATGTCAAATTGCAACGGTCTTACAGGTGCAAATGGGCGGAACTGTGCAGTGTGTGATAATTTGCCAAGTACAAACACCAAACTTCGTTTTGTCACTATTACTGGCGACAAAACGAAGATCAAAGCAACAATTTCATCAAGTTCGGAAATCGCACAAAAACGCGCATACAAATCAAACTTAGCAGCTTTTGCATCACAAGACTGTAAAGACACAACCATTTCCACCAAACATTCCCTAACGACCATGCCGTCAGCTTCATGTACAAGGTCCCGAAATGGGCCGATCTGCAGTCCGCACCTTTAAACACCAATTTGCAGTCGGTCCAGTCCATCACCAGGTCGGTAAAGGTCAGTTCCATCTCCTCGGTAGTGTTGTACGGATCCAGGGAGGCGTGCAGCAGCAGAGTCATCTACCGAACGCCGAGCGAACCATCAACCATCCAGCAGAACGTCAACGAGGATGGGGTGAGTCTGTACCAAGTGCACTGGCAACTGCTACATACCATGGTGCCACACAGTGCCCTTGTTAAGCCTGTTTCCCTTGGAATCATAACCGTGCCACTCAAAACAACAACCATACATTCGATGACTCTGACAGGATCTTTTCATGACAGGTCAGTTGCAAACTAAATCCATCCCGCTCGAGCTCGACTGTCACGTTGCCAGCATTAACGGCGATCGCACGCCCTCCGTTCCCGTCTATTTCTGGGCTTTCATGCGGCCGATTACTGGCAAACGCGATCAGTCACGTCTGATACAAACATCGCCTGGACAGTTTGTGGCACCCTGTCCGACTGACGGTGGCTCACAGGAACCTTTTACGAAGAAACTGAGACCACAAACGGTGCGACTGAGGAAGAATCGAGGAAACAAGACATGACCTCGACAGACCGCCAAGCCTGATGACAAACACAACACACCACCACTTTAACCGCTACCTCCCCCCCCCCTCCCCGCTCCCGGATTCCGTTGTAAGCTATGGAAAACAAGCTGAACCAAATGAACACCACGGTTCAACCATGCCGCAGACAAAAATTTCCCTACATCGGCATGCACACATACACACATACATACTACATATATTCTGAGTGCGGACCACGGCCATCGCTTGCTGCACGCTCTGAGTGTGGAGCACGGCCATCACCTGCTACACGCTCTGAGTGTGGACAACGGTCATCAACTGCTGCACTCTCTGAGTGTGGACCAGGGTCATCACCTGCTGCACGCTCTGAGTGTGGACCACGGCCATCACCTTCTGCACGCTCTGAGTGTGGATCACAGCCATCACCTGCTGCACGCTCTGAGTGTGGACCAGGGCCATCACCTGCTGAACGCTCTGAGTGTGGACCAGGGCCATCAACTGCTGCACGCTCTAAGTGTGGACCACGGTCATCACCTGCTGCACGCTCTGAGTGTGGACCAGGGTCATCACCTGCTGCACGCTCCGAGTGTGAACCAGGGTCATCACCTGCTGCACGCTCTGCGTGATGCGGCCGTGCAGTTTGAGTCGCGCCTTGTCCCACCAGGTGAGCGGGGGGCTGGGGTCCTGCGACACCGGGTTGATGCGCTCCATGCAGAGGCTGAAGAACGCCATGGCCGGCTCCCAGCAGGGGCCGTACGCCGCCACGAACTGGTCCACGTCCGAGCTCAGGTCGTAGTACAGCTTCAGACTCATAAGAGACCTGGGCACGGAGGTGCGGACATTTAGCTCACAGCTCAGGTCTCAGTACAGCTTCAGACTCATCAGAGACCTGGACACGGCGGTGCGGACATTTAGCTCACAGCTCAGGTCTCAGTACAGCTTCAGACTCATCAGAGACCTGGGCACGGAGGTGCGGACATTTAGCTCACAGCTCAGGTCTCAGTACAGCTTCAGACTCATCAGAGACCTGGACACGGCGGTGCGGACATTTAGCTCACAGCTCAGGTCTCAGTACAGCTTCAGACTCATCAGAGACCAGGACACGGCGGTGCGGACATTCAGCTCAAGGCCAGGCCTTATTCCTTGGCGTCTTAGTCTTAGTCTTGGCATCTTTCTTAGATCCTTGGCCGTTTGACCACACACCGTCTAGGCGGCGGGCGGCGGCAGCGGCAGACGAGGCACTGTACTCACCGATCCACCTGTTCGTCACTAAACGGCGGGTCCAGGTGAACTGTCACCTGTCTGGTGGCCCTCTGTACCGCCTCTTGCTCGGCGCCTGGTGACACACAGGTCAGGTCAGGTCAGGTCAGGTCAAATCAGGTTGGGTCAGGTCAGGTCAGGTTCGTGACACTGAACGGGTCACAACGTAGGGGAAATGCGGGGTTGACTCAGGCCACAGATCATGTCAAAAGAAATGGCAAATGTTAAAACCGCTAATGGCAGATTAAGGCAATGGTCGCATTAAAAAATACATCACGTCACCACGCAAATGAAAGGCCGTGACAACTCAGGTCGCCGATAAAGTCAGAAGAATGGTTAAACCAGGCTTACACATAGTGCACAAACGCACAGGTCACGTCAAGAAACACGTCGGGTCACAGCACAGATCAAAAAAGCGGACCCATCAAAGGCCAAGGCACAGGTTATGCCAGCTCATAGGTCAGGAAGACGGTTTAAGGTTAAGCCACACGTCACGACACATTGCATGATCAGAGAAACATTCAAAAGATCTGTTTAAACGTTAGGTCATGTTTGCATGTTATATTAAGTGCGGGAACACAGGTCGTGACAAATCAGGACCTGAGGAAACCACGCCAGGTCCTGATAAACAAGCATGGTGCAAAGAGCTACGCAGCCTGTGTTAACGGGAGCCCGAACAAGTATGAAAGACGTCCAAGAGCGGGTAATCAAGAGACCACCACACACGAGAGCGACTGAGGAGGACTGAGAGCGACTGACCCAGGAGCCTGCCCCACAGGTGGATCTGCTTGATGTCCAGCAGCTTCTGCGGGTAGTCTCTCAGCGTGATGGACCACTGCTCGCAGCTGGTCACAATCTCCCGACACCAGAGCGTGTTGAACTGAAACCCACCGCACCACAGCGTTAAATTGAACCCCACCGTACCGAAGTGTTGGACTGAAACCAACGACACCACAGTGTTAAACTGAAATCAGCCGCATACCACGTCATAATGTGGAACTGAAACCAACTGTAAACTATACTAGTGATCAACTGAAACCAGCTCCACACCATAGCACAGAACTGAACTGAAAACAACCGTACTCCATACGACGATGCACGACGAAGACCCCCGATCCCCTCCATTCAAAAGGGAAAGGAGATTGGGACATGACACGTACCTCATACCACCTGTCAGACATTTAAACGCAGAAATATAGTCGCGTAAGACGTTTTTTGATACTCAAATCTTCTCGAAAAAATATCAACTACCTCTACAATTTTCGGGAAATATAAGACTATCATATACGTTACGTTTCTATATCATTATATATATATTATATATATATATATATAATATAATATATAATATAATATAAAATATAATATATATATTATATATATATATTATATATATATCATTACGTTTCTACATATATTTTCACAGCTAGCATGATCAGTAGCTGGTCAAGGTAGCAAAACGAGCCAAAACTCGTCAGTGTAAGAGGCATCAGAAATGGTTAATTATAACTTCCATTCCTGATCGTGTCATCACAGGTTCTCTTCAGGGTTACACCCTACTTTCCGGATAAACTGGGTTTTCAGCGCTGCAACTGCACCCGATTTGCGATCATCCTCCAGTCCTCAGCACAAACACGCCCAGCGATAAAAAAACATTTAAGGAGAATTCAACCATTAACCCGACCGTTAACAATCGCAGACAATCTCCTGGTGCCTATGTGCAAGAGGGATGCTGGTAGACGTACAGCAAAAAAACGCAGAGGCGCAGCTGTTAAATGCTAAATACATTTAACAATTGTTCACAGATATGTGCATTGTACATATGTTACCCTTAGGTGTGGATAAGTTTAAAATTTGCGTGACATCACTGCACGTTTCCAGATGTTCTGTCTTGGTGGGCCCCCGATTACCTCGGTGTTATCATGTAAGCTGTGAACAGATCGTGAAGTGGGTTGCCACAACATCGTGAGAGGTGTTGCACGATTGTCACTATGTATGTCCGTCGCACCGTCAACGTTCTTCGACCTGAATGCGCCGACAGCACTGCTGCAAGCCGCAACGTTGTTTTCCGATGTTGTCTCATATGCTGACGCCATGATATGATCATGACGTGATCATGATGATCATCATGACATGATATGATCATGTCATGATGATCAACATGACATGACAACAACATGACATGATCAACATGATACGACCATGATCATCAATCACATACATGACGTCATCATAACCGTGGCCGGGATATCACCAGACGTGTTACCGGTACGCCGCCATCTCGCCACGTTATAACCCGGACGTAGCCATCTCACTACTTTGTAGGAGGTCCGTGATGCCGCTACTAGTACCTCCTCTCACCTGGATGTCAACCTCCTGCCAGAACGTCAGCAGATCGTTGCCTGGGTATCGACCTCTGTCCAGAACGTCAACAGATCGTTGCCTGGATATCGTCCTCTGGCCAGGGCACCGGTGGATCGTTACCTGGATATCATCCTCTGGCCAGGGCACCGGTGGATAGGTCACCTGGATATCGTCCTCTGGCCAGGGCACCGGTGGATCGTTACCTGGATATCGTCCTCTGGCCAGGGCACCGGTGGATCGTTACCTGGATATCATCCTCTGGCCAGGGCACCGGTGGATTGTTACCTGGATATCGTCCTCTGGCCAGGGCACCGGTGGATCGTTACCTGGATATCATCCTCCGGCCAGGGCACCGGCGGATCATTACCTGGATATCGTCCTCTGGCCAGGGCACCGGTGGATCGTTACCTGGATATCATCCTCCGGCCAGGGCACCGGCGGATCATTACCTGGATATCATTCTCTGGCCAGGGCACCGGTGGATCATTACCTGGATATCATCCTCTGGCCAGGGCACCGGCGGATCATTACCTGGATATCCCAGGCACCGGTGGATCATTACCTGGATATCGTCCTCCGGCCAGGGCACCGGTGGATCGTTACCTGGATATCATCCTCTGGCCAGGGCACCGGCGGATCATTACCTGGATATCATCCTCTGGCCAGGGCACCGGTGGATCATTACCTGGATATCATCCTCCGGCCAGGGCACCGGCGGATCATTACCTGGATATCATTCTCTGGCCAGGGCACCGGTGGATCATTACCTGGATATCATTCTCTGGCCAGGGCACCGGTGGATCATTACTTGGATATCATCCTCCGGCCAGGGCACCGGCGGATCATTACCTGGATATCATTCTCTGGCCAGGGCACCGGTGGATCATTACCTGGATATCATCCTCCGGCCAGGGCACCGGCGGATCATTACCTGGATATCATTCTCTGGCCAGGGCGCCGGTGGATCATTACCTGGATATCGTCCTCTGGCCAGGGCACCGGTGGATCGTTACCTGGATATCGTCCTCTGGCCAGGGCACCGGTGGACCGTTACCTGGATATCGTCCTCCGGCCAGGGCGTCAGCGGGTCGATCCGGCGCAGGTTGGCCACGCAGTTGTCGCGGCCGTGCAGACTCGGGTCGGCCAAGGCGGCCACCTCCAGACCCTCCATCGTCCACAGGAACAGCCGAGTCCGCATGGGAGCGCCGGCCTGGTACATCTTCTGCGCCCGCTGCACGAACAGCTGCGCGTCCCGCTGCTGCAGCTGGCCGTACAGGCTCTCCACCTGCAGCCAGACGTCATATGTCAACAGCTGGCCGTACGGGCTCTCCACCTGCAGCCAGACGTCAACCACCGCTGCTGCAGCTGGCCGAAGAGGCTCTCCACCTGCAGCCAGACGTCAACCACCGCTGCTGCAGCTGGCCGCACAGGTTCTCCACCTGCGAGACAGCGTCGGATGACAGACGAACAGGCGCAGACCGTGCACAGCGTCCAGCTGGCGACCACGTGTACAGAGTATCTACCTGGAGATGCTGTTCCCCGTCAGTCAGAGGTTTTGGCCAAAGGGTGGGGACGGCCTCCACAGCGGCCAGTCTATCCGTCTGAAGACGCTCGTCCCTGTCAGCCAGAAGCACCGGGCACAGGGCGTCGACCGCTGACCTTGCGCGCCTGCAGAAGACCATGCAGTCGGCGCTGCTCCTCGATCTTGACGTCCAGCGTCTGCCGGCGCTTCACGCTCTCGTGGTACTCGTCCTCCCTGAGCTCGTAGTTGTCGCGCAGCTTCACCTCGAACGGATCGTCGCACACCTCCATCGACAGGTGCTTGATCTGTGAGGGAGGCCCGGTGAGCAGCAGTCCAGCGAGCCGAACACCACAGCCACTATGCCTGACTGTCAGGTTAACTGTCTGTCAGTTGCCTGACAGTCAACTAACCTGACTGTCAGGTCAAATTAAGGGAGGCACAAGTATAATCCCCTTGTAGTGCGTGTTTGTATCTAAACGTAGGCATAATGACAAGAAACATTACAGCTGCACTGGCCACGGCAAGGGCAACAAATGACAAAGATGTAACAAGTGATGTAACAAATGACAAATTCAGCAACGTGCCGACCATGGGAAGTGGTGCCTACACAATTCAATACCGCCAATGCACCCGGCGGCCTCCAGAGCAAAACGGAATGTTCGAAATTAAGTACTGACACCGCGATCTGTGATCTGTGCAGGACATGGACCGCACTGCGACACGCAACACTAAAAATCTTAAAACAGCATCAACGCCATGGTGTACAAGCCCTGGAAAAACCTAAAACTGTCACGACAGCTTTACTGGGGGGCGCGTGTCCTTGACCTGACCTTGACGCAGACGTCTGGCGGGAGGGGGCTTTGGGCGCCGGCCGACAGTCTCCTGCCTCCGTGCAGCCGCTTCAGCCAGCGCACCACGGAGAGCAGCTCCTCGTGCCAGGTGGTGGCGAAGTCGTAGCCGTACGGCACGGACGCCTCCAGCCGGGCCAGGCTCACCTCCCAGCAGACGTTCTCCCTGTGAGGCGGCCGTCACAGGTCAGCGCACACACGTCACATGTTACACAGGACACGCGCCACACCAGGCGGCCGTCATAGGTCAGCGCACACACGTCACATGTTACACAGGACACGCGCCACACCAGGCGGCCGTCACAGGTCAGCGCACACACGTCACATGTTACACAGGACACGCGCCACACCAGGCGGCCGTCACAGGTCAGCGCACACACGTCACATGTTACACAGGACACGCGCCACACCAGGCGGCCGTCACAGGTCAGCGCACACACGTCACATGTTACACAGGACACGCGCCACACCAGGCGGCCGTCACAGGTCAGCGCACACACGTCACGTTACACAGGACGCAAGCGCCACACCGGGCACACACACGTGACGCGTTACACAGGGCACACGCGCCACAACAGGCGGCCGTCACAGGTCCGCACACATGTCACATCGGGCACAGGCGGGGCACACCACACACCAGCATCCAGCCAGCTGACGCAAGGTGTTTGTACGTCGTATGACGCTTAAGAGATTGCAACGTGAGATCGGTGGTTTGGGTTAAGCAGCGGCTTAAGCTGAGGAGTCAGAAAACTAGTACAAATGCAAAGAAGAGCAAAAACTTCTTCGGAATTGCGACGTGTTGTTGCAACTCCAAAGAGACACCAATTTCCAATCGTACCAGAGGAATTCACTACAGGCGCCTGTCAGGAAATGAAAGATCCTAGTCATCATCAAAATCTGTCAGGAAATGAAAGATCCTAGTCATCATCACCAGGGTCAACCATGTTACTGCTCCCAATGCTCCCAGCAGACCTCTTCGAGACACGCAAAAGTCCCAACGACAAAACGGCTTCCTTCAACAGAAAAGGCTACGTGACCCAGGCGTTGGCGTGTCCTAAAATCACAAGCGCACACGACTCCGCACACAACTCCACAGTCGACAGACACACAAACACACACGCGAGTCCACAGGAGTCCCGGCCGGGGGGCGGGGACGGGGGGCGCCCACCTGAGCAGGAGCTCCTCGATGGGCTGGCGGCGGGCGGCGGCCGCCTTGTTGTGCGGGCTGCGCTCGGCCCGCAGCTGGTGCAGCGTCACCACCTGGTGCCCGTCGAACAGCAGCCGCGGCTCGGCGGCGGCCAGCGTCACCAGCGCGCCGTCGCGGCTCAGCGCCAGCTCCGCCAGCCGCAGCTCCAGCCGGCAGCGCTCCGTCAGCGCCGCCTGCAGCGAGGCGTCCGCCTTCAGGCGCAGCGTCAGGCGCAGCGGCGGCCGCCCGTCAGGCGCGGCGGCGGCAGGCGGCGGCGCGCGCCGGCCGGCCGAGGCCGCCGCCGCCCAGCGGCGCGCCGCGTCGGCCGTCCTCTTCAGGTGCCGGTGCACGGTCGGGCTCCACTGGACCGACACGGCCTCGCGCAGCGAGACGGCAAGTTCGCGGCCGGGCCGGCCGCGCAGCCGCAGCCGCGCCAGCCGGCACACGGGCTCGGCCAGCTCGGCGCCCTTGTGGCAGGACAGTGGCGCGGCGGCCGGCCGGCCGGCGGCCAGCGAGGCGCGCTCCACCGTGGCCGTGAGCTGTTCGCCGTGCTCGATCGTCACCGAGTCCAGCCTCAGCACGGCCACATGCTGGTCTGCCGCGGCGGTCTGCTGGTCTGCCGCGGTGGTCTGCGGGTCTGCCGCGGCGGTCTGATCGTCCGACGCCGAGCTGTCGTCCCCGGTGACGGCACACAACGTCAGGTTCGAGGCCTGGAAGCGAACAGCGGTCGCGCGAATCAAAACCGACGATCAAAACTAACTTCCAACGAAACGCCGCGCTGGGTGTAGCGGTCTGAGCTTAGAGACTAGACTTTTTCAGCTCCAGCTATTGAGAAAACCGCTGTAAAATCGCGACACACTGGGCCGCATCGCGACGATGAGACGGGGTCCAACATCTCAGCAGGCGTACTACAGACCGAACAACAGCTGCCAAATGACAGCAGGAGGAAGGCTTCGGTGCATGACCCGCCACACATCTGTACGGCGGCCTCCAGTGACCTGCCGATCCGCTGGCCTGTACTGCACTGATCTACGTCCGCTGACCTGACACTCATCTACGTCCCCTGACCTGTACACTGATCTCCGGCAGTCGGCTGCCGTCCAGCTGCTGTTCAGCGCCGGGGCCGGGGCCGGGGCCCGGCTCAGGCTGGGGCCACAGCCAGCCGGCCGTATCCACGGCGAACCGCACCAGCCGGCCGGCCGAGTCACTGCCCTCCACCTGCGGCCGACCACAGCGGGTCACACACCGACCGCAGTGGGTCACACGCCGATCACGGGGGTCACAAACCGACCACAACAGGTCACACACCGACCGTGGTGGGTCACACACCGACCACAGCGGGTCACACACTGGCCACAGCGGGTCACACACCGACCACAGCGGGTCACACACTGGCCACAGCGGGTCACACACCGACCACAGCGGGTCACACACCGACCACAGCGGGTCACACACCGACCACAGCGGGTCACACACCGACCACAGCGGGTCATACACCGACCACAGCGGGTCACACAGACAACGGTGGGTCAGGCATGGACCACGGTGGGGTCAGACGAGGCCCACAGCGGAGTCAGACAGAGAGAACACCCAGATATGGCAGCCAACGGAGCTGGCACGACACAATACAGTTCGAGCACCGGGCATGATACAAGTCACATACACCACAGAAGGATACTAGGGCAAAATGGCGAAATGTAAAAATGGCGAATGCCTTTTTGGCGAATGTTTTGTGGCGAACACAAAATGGCGACATGTAAAAATGGCGACATGCTAAAATGGCGAACGGCCAATGGCAAAGAACGCGAAGGCGAACCATTTGGCCAGCCGCCATTTTAACGTGTCGCCATTTTTACATGTCGCCCTTTAGTATTCGCCATCCGGCATTTGTCAAAAAGGCATTCGCCATTTTTACGTTTCGCCATTTTGTCCCGACATCCCACAGAAGACAAGTTAGGTGCGGCGCACAATGGCAGCTCAGACACAGCGTGCAGCCGAGCAGGCATGACACACAGCACAGCGGCTCACACAGCGACGAGACCGCCCTGTGACTCCCTGCTGGTCCTCACAACACGCCGCACGGAAGCCTAAACAGGGCCGACACGAAATGCATTGGATCAGCACAATACGTATCACAACAGACAGCGCACATCGCGCCACAATCACTACACCACGGACAACACCGGCGATATCTGTGCTAAAATGCTACGGCTTTCTGGCTCTCACAGGCGTCACCGTTCTTCAGTTACTCTACCCTTAGCAACTGTTCTGGCCCACGGTTGCTGCCCACAACAGTCGCCACGCGCAATGGGCAGAACCCGTAGTCAGACACAGCTCGTTCCGAACGCTTCGCAGGGAGCGGGCAACCCACGTCCCCAGTCGGCCTACCTGCAGGTTATCGACCAGCACGCCCAGCTTCCGGTGTCCGGCCTCCGTCCGCCGGTGGTTGACCAGCAGCACGCCCAGCACCAGGACGGCGCCCAGCGCGTGCCGCCGCTGGGACGGCTCGGCGGGGCCCAGGCAGCAGGTGAGCGTCTCCAGCACCAACTCGGCCGCGCCCGGCGTGCCGCCCAGCTTACCGTGAGTCAGGCACGTGCTCACCTGTCACAGAGGGGGCAGCAGCGTCAGACACGGGCTCACCTGTCACTGAGGCCAGGTAGAGGCTCACCTGTCGGAGAGGGATAGGGGGACCAGGCACGTGTTCATCTGTCAGAGAGGGCAGGCCAAACAGGAGCTCACATGTGCGAGAAGGGAGCGAGGGCTCTGTCACCTGCTCACTTGGGGCAAAGTCAGAAACAAGGTGAGTTGATGGCGATGGTCCAGTCAGGCACGTTCTCACCCCTGAGAGGGAGGAAGGTCAGGCACGTGCTCACTTCCAGGTCAGAACAAGCGAACTCGACGACGAAGCGACCTCGGCAGGTTAACAATCAATGCACTCAGAAGAACTGTTTATCACGCAAGCTGTTGCAGAGTTTCCGTGTGTTTATGACCTGGCTTTAAGCTTATTCTGGCCACCAGTTCTGAAGTTGCTTTGGGACTCGCTTCGACTTCACTTTCTCCCCGCCATCGCGGATCGAACCCGGGACCTCCCGCCCCGCAGCGGCGCGCCCCAGCCGACTGCGCCAGCCGGCCCGACTGACCGGCTCCAGTCCGGGCAGCAGCAGGCACGTCTCCACGTCCCACAGCTCGACGTCCAGCCGCAGCCGCCAGGCGGGGCCGGGGCGGACCGGGCCGGGCCGCGGCCGGCGGCGGCGGCCGGCGCCCGCCAGGCCGAGCTGCGCCAGCCAGCCGGCCACGGCCGCGTGGTGGTAGCTGAGCTGCAGCGTGTGGCCGCCGACGGCCGCCTCCAGCGCCGGCTCGGCGCCGTGAAGGTCCTCGCCGCGGACGGAGAGCTGCGAACGGTGGGAGACGCTGGTACCGGCAGACACAGACACACGGACAGACAGCTGCGGACGGCGGGAGACGCTGGTACAGGCAGACACAGACATACGCAGACACAGACATACGGATAGACAGCTGCGAACGGTGGAAGACGCTGGTACCGGCAGACACAGACAGTGTGCTGACACAGACATACAGACAGACAGCTACAGACGGTGGGAGACGCTGGTACCAACAGACACAAACAGTGCACAGACACGGGGGTGTATGCATACGACTGATACACGAACATTACCAGGCAAAGCGCGGAAACCTAAGCAAATCATTGCCTTGGATTGGAACGCGGACGCTTCTGGCAGTGGTGTTGCTAGCAAATCAGTGAGAATGAAAAACGACACTGGCGGAAAGAGCCTGAAACAATGCTGATATGCCCAAACAGGTAGCCAATCCAACACCAACAGACACACATAATGACAGACACTAACACAGACGTCCATATTTACTGACGACTGGGGATGGCAGGCTTACGCTATCAGAGAGAAACCCTGATAAGCACCCCAGACGAGCAATCAGTGACGGCGACAGATACAGACCACGTCACAGATCGACATCTTTAATGACGCCAACGGAAGCAGGCAACGGCAATGCCAACAGCAGGGCGAGAAAAAACGCGGACTGCCACGGGAAGATATCCCACAGGGGACTGAAGACCGCAGGAAGACAGACACTGCAGGCCGCACATACAGGGATCACATGCGCAGACCACCAACAAAGAGTCGGCGATGGCGGACGGGGCCTCTCACGCGAACTGACATCAACAGCCTAAGACAATCACAGCTGCCGCAGCGACGGAGAGCCAGACAGCGAGAGCCAAACTGCGGAGACAAAACAGAGAGTCGGCGCCGCCAGACACGAGGAACGCCTGCCACACGCACGGAAGCAAGCAGACAGACGCCGAGACGGGCCCGCCGGGCCGGCCGCCGCCGCCCACCTGCAGGTTGGCCAGCCCCGCCAGCCGGCCACCGTCCGCCGACTCCACGCTGAGCTCCTCCAGCTTCAGCGAGGCGCTCGCCTCGGCCAGCTGCGCGGCCGTGGCCAGCTCCAGCCGGCAGCTGCCCAGCTGCGCCGTCAGCTGGCCGTCGCCGTGCAGCGTCGTCAGTCGCAGGCCGGAGAACGACAGCGAGGCGGCGCGCGGCGCGAGCGTCGCCCAGCCGGCCGGCGCCGAGCGGTCCCAGCCGGCGTCCACCGCCGGCGGCCGGCCGGCGGCCGCCAGCCGCAACAGCAGCCGGTCGGAGAGCAGCAGGTCCGGCCGGGCCAGCCGCACGGACACGTCCGACAGCTGGTGCCGGTCACCCGTCTGTCGGACGGCGGTCAGCACAGGTCAGACTGAGATCAGAAGGTCAGAGGGAGGTCAGATGGGGGTCAGTAGGTGTCAAACGAGGCGGAGGCCAGCAGGGGTCAGCAAGAGTCAGACGGAGATCAGACGGAGGCCAGACGGAAACCAGACGGAGGTCAGACGGAGGTCAGCAGCGTTTAGACGGAGGTCAGATGGAAGTCAGATGGAGGTCGGCAGGGATCAAGCGGAAGTAAGCAAGAGTTAGACGGAAGTCAGCAGAGGTTAGACGGAGGTCAATAAACAGAGGCCAGCAGCAGGTGATTCCGATCTATTACGAATCCAGGTCTCTATGTTGCCACCTTTGCAGCCCTACTGCAATCGCAGTCAATGGCAGGCTTCAAATCCAGTTCAACCCTTGCCTTGAACTGCGGCACTGGCTGGCAAGCTCACCAGTGCCTTTGAGGTATGGCTCACACTCTCCAAAAACAATTTTCCAGTTCATCAGTTCAAGAAAGACTTTACGAAAGACTGGTCCACTGGGTACGCTCTGATCGATCCGCCGGGTACCCCAAATACCAACCGAACCCCACCCGCAACTCAGCCCAATAAATGCAAAAAATAAAACATAAATAAATAAATGCCGCCGCCCGCTCGGGCTCGTGCTGACCTGCTCGACAGTGGTCTGCAGCTCCAGGTCGGCGGTGAACCTGGCCAGCGTCCTGTCGGGCTGCGCCTGCCGCGTCAGCAGGGCCGTCAGGCCCGCCGCGCGCAGCACCAGCGTCAGCTCGTTGTCGATGGTGTTGGTGCCCTCGAGCGTGACGCGGTCGGCCTCGAGGCGGCCGGTCTCAGCGCCGGCGGCCGGCCGGCAGACGGCGCGCACCCGGTACAGGTACAGGCCGGCGAACTGGCCCAGCGAGAGCAGCTGGCCGCCGGCCGAGCGGCGGGGGCGGCCGGTCGGGCCGGCCGGCGCCGGCGCCGGCGCCGTCTGCTCCAGCAGGATGCCGTGCAGACAGAGCGCCAGCGGCCGGTGTACCTGCCGCACACGGCGCAGACGTAACGGACGAGAGAGAGAGAGAGAGAGAGAGAGAGAGAGAGAGAGAGAGAGAGAGAGAGAGAGAGAGAGAGAGAGAGAGAGAGAGAGAGAGAGAGAGAGAGAGAGAGAGAGAGAGAGAGAGAGAGAGAGAGAGAGAGAGAGAGAGAGAGAGAGAGAGAGAGAGAGAGAGAGAGAGAGAGAGAGAGAGAGAGAGAGAGAGAGAGAGAGAGAGAGAGACTGGCAGGCACAGGCAGTTAAAAGACACATAACAACCTGAATGGATGGTGGATTGAAGTGATGGACTAACATACACAAATGGACAGAGTGGGCTGACAGATTGCATAAGAGAGCTAAACAACACCAACAGAAACTGAGTTAGTTGTTTACTAGTAGACTGTGACTGACATGTGACATGTGAAGCAATTTACAAAATAGAGGGTTAAAAGAAAAGGAATGGGAGCCAAAGGACAGGTGCAGAAAGTGAGTGGCCTGCAGATGAGGATGAAAGGGCTGAGTGACAAACAGAAGTGAGGTGAGTGACACAGAGAGGACTGGCAGACACATGATGGGAGGTAAACAACACATAGTGCCTGAGTAGCCCATTCACTTCAGAGGGCTGAGATCATGGCCAAAGATGAGTTAATGGACAGATTGCTGAGCTAAATGATGGACAGAGGAAGGTAACACATACAGAGTGGCAGTGACAGTTTTGTCAAGGGGCACAAAAACTGGCTGAGTTACAGATAGTGGAACAAAGGGTAGCACACAGCAATTACCTCTGCCTAGATAGGCAAAGGAAGAAGCTACTACTCAGCCAGAGGATGGTAAATGGCAAATAAGGGATAGATAAGTAATGATGAGCAGTGAGATGAATTGGAGAGATTGGAAAAACAGCTTGCATTGTGTAAGACATGTAAAGGATGGCAAAATAACACAGCACACAGGCACATATGTGCCTGGGGTAAGACTTCATTCATGATTACAATCAAGTGGTATGAAAACATACTACAAAGTCTGTTGATCTGTATTAGAAAGCTGTTGATCTGTGTGAACAGTGAAGTAGTGCAAACACTATTTTTTTCAGACAGGGGCTACACCCAAGTTAACAATGGGGAATCAGTGTTCCTGCTGAAGCCAACAATCAACACAGCTAACAGCCTTGCCTACAGTCTGATACTCTAACATACTGGAAGACTAATCAGCACAGTAAGATCATCATTAGAAGACTGCTGACATCCTGCTGACCTGGCTGTTGAACAAGCTGCTGGTGATGTTCACCCACTCGGCTGACACGCAGACAGGACCCCACACCAGGCGCAGGTTGTACACACATAGTGGGTGCAGGCCAATCTTGCCAAGTGAGATCTGCAGACGGAACCAGAAACCAATCATGTGTTAGTCCAACATTGGTGTTAAGCACTACATCAAAACTGTGTCCATCATCTGGTAAAAAGGACAGCAAATAAAAGGTAGCAATACTGAAGCCTAAAATGTAAGGCAAATCCACAGAGTGTGAATGAACCTCCAAATGTGCTTAGAGAATGCAGTTCTACAGTGTAATGATAGAACATCTGAGCAGAACCTGAGCCAATCTGATCTTGGATACCCAATAATGAAGTTGATAATTGTTGCCTAATACTATAGTACTTTACACCAGAAGACTAAATTTACCTGTAAATTGTATCTCCTGACCAGTAGCCATGACAGTAGCTGGGGAAGCAGCCTTGTGATCACATAATACAAAACAATGAGCCCTATTGCAAATGTGCCAATCTGCATGGCTGCTTCTCATATATTCACATGTGCAGTTCTTCTCTTCAGCCTTGTTGTCGCCTGGATGGACAAAAAGCATGAAAGGTAACTCACAGCATCAAGGACAAAACAAGAAAAAATACTCTGCAAAGTACATCTGTATAACTTTGTAATTTTCATTCACTGAGCTAGTCTAACAAGCAATAAATACATACACATACATGTAAAAACTGCAGTTTGGCATAATTAGGGTCAAGGTGTTCTTTTTACACTAGTCTCCAGGAAACAAGTCCATGTGATTTGTCATTTATTTGTTCTCTATCTTCTGATTTCTTTTATTATTCACCTTCATTCCCTTCACCAGTTAAGAGAATTATGGCATCCAACCAACTTTAAGGTAAGGGAATTTGAAGTATGTAATTCTAAGTTAAGGTCATTTTGAGGATGCACACTTTACATCCATCTCCGGCATAAGCAAACGCTATACCCTTATTCCACATGTAAACAGTAACACAGAGAATTGCCTTTCATCCAGAAATCATCTACCTTGTTGTACCACACTGTTCCAAAGAATTTGGTTCTGTCTGCACAAAACCTCAGAACAAAGCCATTTCTGTATGATAATTTTATTATTAGTGCCAAAAATCAACACTGCTCCACATTTAAAGAGAACAGCACATACTGCTCTTTTTATGATTACCTTTTCATGGAGAAATAGCTTAGGACTAAGATGCATAACAAACACATTATCAGATTATGAAACATACTTTAACAGGACCTACTATCATGTCTGGTGTCATGTAGCATTTTAAGAAAACCTTTGCACAGAATTATTTGACAACTACATTGAACAGCTGAGCTACTGTCACATTATGACCACAGCCTGAAAAATTAACAGAATTCCCGACCAAAACTGCATCATTTGGATCCATGGAACTCACTGATGCCCAACACACCGGCTTAATTGTCCTGCTAGCCTAGCCCAAGATTACTAACATATACTTCGTGGTCATTTCATATTCCTGGCCAAAGAAGTCTCACAAACCAATGCCTCGCCCTTTATTTTGCCAACCATGAACCTTTTCGCTACCCGACACACTGGCTTAATTATCCTGCTAACTTAGCCTAAAGGTTACTAGCATACTCCACTGCACCTGACCATTCTCCGCTGGGAACAGTTCGTGATCATTTCGTATGTTTGCGCAAAGGACTCTTACGAACCAATGCCATGCCCTTTCCATTGCCGGCCATGTACATCGGTTTTCTCGTCATGAATGAAAGATCTGCGCAATATATGTATCACTCAATGACAACAAAAGAGAAAAGTGACTGGACAGGTATGGACACCGAAGCCGTAAAAAGAAGGTAATGATTGCAAGATGTCTCTGTGTTTGTTTCCTGACTCGTTTTACAGGAAAGCAAAAGTAGGTGCAGTCGTGCGTTGCTGAAGAGCGAAGAACCTGGTGAATGCAATGGGGCGGTTTGGTTGATTTGTTTGCAGGGGCGCGGGAATTCCTCCGCAGTGGGGGGACGGGCAAAGAAGCATTTGGATCATTTCTTTCCAGTCACTGTTCAGAGGGTCAATGTTAAATTTCGGGAAAGTGGGGCCGCTGCCCCTCCCCATGCCCCCTGCTTCCTGCGCGCTTGTGCGTTTGATGGCAGTAATTTTCGGCTCGAAAGGAACTTGAAGTTTAAGAGCAGAGGTTTGAGCCGACGCACGGACGCAGCCAGAGGAGAGCCGGGGCCCGGACTCCACTCCTATCAGGGCCTATTTGAACATGCTAACTGGGGGGGGGAAAATGCCCCCTCAGTCGGACACTTTTCCCCCTCAGTCAAGAGCCTTTGCCCATACAAAGAAAAAAAATAGCCAGGTGTACTAGCGTAACCAGGAGAGTATTCCATAAAGCGCTGCGCACGAGTCTGGCGAAGCAGCATCTTACCAACGAAGGGTGTGTTGAATCATTGAGTAATGTGGGAGCGCACTTAGAAACATCACTTATAATACGTACTGCATGCACACCAAGTGACCGCTGGCTAGCGTGTTTCGTAATTACTACGCTGGCACCCGATGCCGCGATTGTCTGGTGGGCGGCCAAGGCGTTTCATTGCATCGTAACACGTTAAAAATGATGGTGGCCATCTTTGATGTGTTCAATCGCAAGAAAACTGAAAGGTGAGGTGGTGGGCAGGGCGGTTTCGCTGTGGTGAGATAATGTTTATATGAATGCGGTAACAGTCCAGCAGTGCTGTAGTCATCAGTCATCCTGATCCGAAAACCCTGCTGAATTCCCAGTACCTAACTGGTAGAACTTCATTGAACTAGGCAGTTAAACCCGAGTTTTACGCAAGGAAAACAGAAAATTAATCAGTCATATATTAAAACCGTCACTCTTGCTCCACATTGTGCATGGGTTTGTGCATCCCATGAGCATGCTTCATCTGCTTCACGAACGTGGCATAGCCCAGGCTGCAGACAATGACGAGTGTTGATGATATCTCACCGAGGCGGGGCTAACACGAATATTTCAATCTGAGGTGACTTTTTTACTTTGTGGCCGATAACCTGGAAATGGAGAAGTTTTATCTGCCTGTGTTGGGACAGCTTTTGCACTTTTGCGCGGTGTTGAAAAACATATGGCCAAAATTCGATGAGAAACTGTATTTTGGGGATAGATTAGATCGACGGAAACTATCCCGGACAGGCGACCTACTGCCTCATTTAGGGAGGAATCGAAGCTGCCGCAACATCTCGTCAATATTCTGGCCATCGTTTGCAGACTGTGACTTATATATTTGAAGTGCCACACCTTGCCATGCCACGGCAACCCACGGTGCCGGTCTGGCAATGTCCCGCGCGTTCTTAGACGTCAGGATATTTAAGGACCACCTGCGTCAATGCAGAAAGTACCTTTTATAACGGAAGTCTGTGCCGCTATGGCTGCACCAAGAGAAAAAAGCCGAACTTTGGTTGACTGGTGCTCAGAACTGCCTTCACGGGGAGAAGTGCTGCAGCAATATTTTCAGTCCCACCGTGTGGATGGGCTTACCCAGAGGTAGGTCAAAACACAGATCGTCCACGAAATGATGAAGGTGTGGAACAAAGCCGTATTCTCACTGCACCGGAGCGGAACGTGATAAAGAAGCTCAACAGGAAGCTTGACCAGTACCAAAGGCAAATGCTGGAGGTCCACCCCGGAAATTGACAAGAAGAATGGATTTAGAGACAACCTCAAAAACTTTTTTCACCTTGCCCTTGTCGGCATCTTTAAGATCATCAAAACCAAGAGGATAAAGACATTTTCCGGGCCCAAAGGGAGCCAGGTCGCCGAGGCGTCATGCTGGTATTCGGTAAGTTCCCTTCTGAGAAGGAGGAGCGAGCTCTTCAACGACAACAGTAGGCCGATGCTTTAAAGGGCCCGCCGTTACACTAAACAGTAGACCGAGCAGGAGGCAACTGCCCAGTTGGAATACTCGTCTACCGACAACACACAACTGACATATCAGGATGACCCGCAGCCCTTGGCCATGCCTTCGAAGCGGCCCTGCAGGAGAGCCAAGAACATCGCCACTCCTGGTCATGCAGCAGCCCTCGATCGGACCAAGCTCAATGATCGCTCTGCAATTCACTTCCTATCGGCGACGGTTTCGGCCCTCGGCCACGACTCCTCTGAACTGGCGATCACAGAAGTTCGGCCAGGCGAGCACGTAGATCGCAGAGGAAAGCCATTGCGGACGAAATCTAGCATTCTTTCTCCGCGCCACCCAACCTGGTGGTCCACTGGGACGGCAAACTGTTAACTGACGATGGAAAGGAAAAGGTGGATCGACTCCCTGCCATTGTAACAGATCCAAAAAGTGCCGCCAAGCTCTTCGGTGTTCCGAAGTTTGCAAGTAGAGCCGGAGCAACGCCAGCCGACGTTGTCGCGCATTGTCTGGAAGACTGGGAGGTTTCGGACAAAGTCGTCGGCATGAGCTTCGACACCACCTCCAGCAATACTGGACAAGCTGTGGGAGCAAGCACGCTTCTTCAACAGAGGCTTGAGTGACAACCTGTTTACTTCGCTTGTCGTCATCATATCTTCGAACTGGTGGCAGAGGCGGCTATCTCCACGCGCTTCGGTTCGTCGTCGGGACCGGGATCTCCTTGTTCAAGCGCTTCAAGAAGAGATGGAGGCTCATTGATTGGAACAAGTTTGAACTCATGGTGTATGAAGACCTGGAGCCAGCAGTGGCCGAGACGTTTTTCTCCTCCAAGGATCGTGTCGTCGCCTTCTGCCGTGAGAAGCTCGCCGAAATCCAGCCTAGCGATGATTATATTGAGTTCTTTGAGGTCTCGATCACCCCCTTTGGTCAAGAGCCTCCACGGGGAATCAAGTTCCCCAACCAGGTGCTCTCCAACGTGCCAGATGGATGGTTCCATCGTTCCAGATGGATGGGGCGCATAATCTGCAGGATCAAGATCTTCTTGCTTTGCCATCAGTACTCCGTGACTCTCAGTGAATCGGGAGCACTCAAGCGCTTCGTCTCTTTCATGGTTGTTTTGTACGTCAGTGCATGGTTCTGCTCTTCATCGGCGGTCAACGCTCCCGCGCACGACCTGGCCGTTCTGCAAAGCCTGATTTGAATGCTGAAATCTCGAAGGGGATCTCCAAGGAGTTTGCCAATCGTCTATTATCTATTATGACATTATATACGACATATAATTCACTATAACAATCACTTATTGTGGTGCCCCAGCGAAGAACTGGCTGGTGTGCCGTTCTTCAACGAGGGCGTGCCATTTGAGATGAAGAGGAGGATGATCGCGGCACTCCAGGAACAGGGATCGGAGAGTCCTCCCAGCGAGCGCAGGTGGATCTCGCAGCAAAGAAGGTTCTTGTCTCAGGAAAATCATCGTCGGCTTCATTACCGCAAAGTCGGTGGGCAACCTGAAAGCCTACGGCATCAACATGGACTTCCTTGCCGCCGATCCCACTGATTGGGAGACAGCACCTGGCTCCAAGAACGCTAAGGAAGTCCTGTGCGGGATCGCGGTCGTTAGCGACTTTGCCGAACGAGCTGTGGCTCTTATCCAAGTGTACAACAAGGTACTGACGAAGGATGAAAGGTAAAAACAGTACCTTCTGCAAGTCGTCGAATAGCATCGTCGCCAGAACCCCGAGACCACATAGAGGGTTGAAGTATCATTCCCACCTAAGCCACATTGCTGCCGACAGGACCAGTGACCTATACCTGAGACAGAATGTGAAGTGTCTTTCGATCTAGTGTGTCAAAAGGAGTACTATGATGTGCATTTTATGCATATCGTGCGCTTTGTTTAAAAAACTGGAGCACAAAACACGTTTTGGGAGAGGTGTGCATTTCATACACACCTCTCGGGTAACAAATCTCCCAGGGATCACAAGTCCATGGAGAATGGGCTCTTGCTGGCGATAAATGAAATGGTGTTCTTTGACTTTAATGGGCTCGGAATCCACAACAGCTGGCGCGAATTTCATCGAAATAAAATAAAATCCAGCACAAACGACTTACAGTCTTCGTGTGCAAGTGGTTAAGAATGTTGGACCAAGCCCATATTTTGCACACATGACTTCCTCCAAAAGACATATCAGTGAATGAGAGAGCACACTGGAAAGGTGTTCATCGTAATTCACCCTTATATATATATATATAATATATATATATATATATATATATATATATATATATATATATCCCTTCCTTAGGAATGTATTTATATATATATATATATATATCCTTTCCTTAGGAATATATATATATATATATATATATATATATATATGTATGTATAATATATATACATATAGATGAAGTGGACAAAATTCAGTAAGGAGAACGCAAATGCCGGGGGGGGTGGTCTCGGCCAATGCGTCTCGTTCGCAGAATTGCCCCCACAGTCATTTTTCCTTAAAATAGGCCGTGCCTCCTATGCACGAATCTTTTAACCCGCTCCCCATTGGGAAGCGGTCGACCATTCCCTCTGACGTTCTTCCAGGACTGCGAGAGAAAGAACGAACGCAGCGTCACAAAACTTTGTGCACCTTTTGCTTGATCATTTTTACACCTCGTGTTGAAGTTTTGGTCTCAGGTCATATCAGGTGTTTGACCTATAGCAGGTTAAGTGGACCCATGCCCAAAAAAGTTTAGCGCCCTGTAACTTTTTTTCAGAAAACATGATATCACAGCAAATTTTTCAGGGATTTGAGATCTCGATGAATGCAACAAGTTTGCTATCTCAATTTTTTTCGGAAATTTCCGGGTCATTGACGCAAGGCAATCCTCATTTTCAAGACATATCGTCGTTATTTTCGGACTGACTGATTCTTTTTAAAACCAAAAAATGCGCATTTTAGAATAAACAGATTCCCGCGAATAAAGCGAAATTGTGTTCATTGATAACTAATGAATTTTTCCAAAGTTTAAGCATGAGAAACCATCACAACAACCACTAGGATTGATAATTGTTACATGGAAAGGGCTATCTCGCCAAAATAATACAGCGCTAAAATTAGTTTCCGTTAACCCGCGCCCGACCGTGGGTCGGCGGCCATCACGCCCGACGGTGGGGGCGGTTGACCCCCCTCTAACTCACGAACGGTTGGTCGCACGATAAAAATAAGCACACCGTTGGGAAGCTTGTGACAAGTAGCGCTCGAAACTGGTTTCATTTTTAGTTTTAGATAACATGTAAGCCATTTACGCCCTACATATGTTTTCTCATAGCCGACTGCATGAGACCGAGAAACGGCCTGAATCTCAAGGGCTATGTCTAATAATGCATAGGTAAAAGCACCAGCGCACAAGTAAAGGTCAGCAGATGACGATACACGTCTAATTTCTCGGATTTGTCCAATATATACGCCGAAACGGTGAGTTAAAGACACGGCAATTTTCAGGGCGACTGTCGGCGGGGGCCGTAGCCGTACGGAGTAAGAGATTGACGGGAACTAATTTTAGCGTTCCTTTATTTTGGCTACGTAAGCCCATCCATGTAAATTTTATTGACTTTAGTCGTTCTTGTGATGGTTTCTCATGCTTAAATTTTGGAAAAATTTGTTAGCTAACATAATTGGCGGGGCTTTATTCCCGAGACCCTTTTTTATTTCCAAAATACGCAGTTTTAACTTTTTGAGGTTCATGGTATCACTTGCGTCAGTGCAAGCCAATTCTACCATTTTCTGCCCATTCTGAGTAATTCTTCGCTGATTTTGACAGTGGCACATTTTGGCTCACAACAGTTATTCGTGACCTGGCCTCAGGTCAATGGCTGAAAATTATTGATACTTTGCCCAATGACGGTAACTTAATGCCGGCTTCACTCCACACTAAAAACGTTATGGAAAATTCCGTCAATTTCCGAAAAAGAACGCATGTTTTAAAAATGAGCTTGACCTTAGGTCAATGACCCGGAAAATTCTGAAAAATCTGAGATAGCAGATTTGTTGAATCTATCAAGATCTCTAATTCCTGAAAGTATCATTGTGATATCTTATTTTGCGAAAAAGTTACAGGGCGCTAAACTCTTTTGGACATAGGTCCGTTTGACCTGACCTAGGTGAGACACCTCACTCGATCTGAGGTCAAAACTTTGACAAGAGGTGTGAAAATGATGAAGCAAAAGGCCTACAAAGTTTCGTAGCGCTGTGTTTGTTCGTTCTCTCGCAATCCTAGGAAAACCTCAGGGGGGGTGGTCAACTGCCCCCCAGTCGGGGCGGGTTAAAAATGGGTTTAACCTTAGGTCAATGACTCAGGAAATTCCAAAAAATCTGAGATAGTATATTGGTTGCAACTATCAAGATCTCTAATCCCTGAATGTATTATTGTGATATCTTGTTTTCCGAAAAAGTTAGAGTGCGCTAAACTTTTTGAACATAGGTACGTTTGACCTGACCTAGGTCAGACACCTGACTTGTCAAAACTTTGACACAAGGCATAGAAATGACCAAGCAAAGGGTACACGAAGTTTCATGGCGCTGCGTTTGTTCGTTCTCTCGCAGTCCTAGAAAAACCTCAGGGGCGGCAGTCAACCGCCCCCTCAGTCGAGGGCGGCTTAATTTCACACCGCGTTCGGCTACGGCTACGGCGACCTCATTCGAATCAAACCGAGGACCAATAATTGACTAAAACTGGTTTACATTAGCCCTCACCCTACGAAGCAGGTTTTCTAGGGAGTTCCAAGAGGAGAGGGCCGTTCGAAAAGCAAGTCGTTTAACAACAAAGCATGACAGCATTCTGAAAAACGCGGTGTGGTGGTTCATTTTTTTCTACTGCGAAGATCAAGACATTTTATTCAGTGGTTATCTTCGGTCCTGAAGTCTGCGTCAAGGTAGGCTAGCACGACCAAAATGGCCATTTTTCGCTTCTTGGATGGAGGGGCTACATTTTATTATCGCTGACGCGTGAATGTCGTGCAATGGTTTCATCGTCCCTCGAACCTGTCTGCAGTTATTGTGAAGTCCATGACGACCTGAGGTAATGGCAAATTGGAATCTTTGGTCAGTTTTCGAGTCTGACTTCGAGTAAGTGGCACATCGGTAGTAAATGGACAAGGAAATGCAATTTGTTGTTTGGAACTGACGTAACCTGACATTTTTACTTCTGTAGTATAATTTGAACGACTTTTTGTGGCTTCAGAGACCAAGCAGGCGGTCTCTGCTGTTTGCATTGCCTCCATTGTTTTTGAAAGGCTCACAATCTGTCCTCAAATTTAAACCAGTTCATTGGTCTTCTTTGACCTTTGAGTGGCCACAAGATTTATGATGCCTTCAAAAATATCTTCAGATAGTTTGGACGCAAACTTTGACGTCATGCTGAATAGCCATTTAAAAGACTGCAAAGTCGCAACATCCATTCAAACACTTCATTTTTCATTGAATCTAATCTTAGTGGGTTGATATGGATCCCGTGCTACGCACAGCTTGTTGCATAGATTCCAACCCCTACACCCGATCGCGCAGTACCAAGTTACGGGTGACCTTGTGGCGAAGGTTTAACGTGCCTCCAGGGGTGCAACACGACCCTGTGGCATTCAGCCTGACCCTATGTTGGCCAGTTGCCAGCTGACCCGCTGGCCAGACATCGAGCGCTGGGGCGACTCGAACCCGTCTTGCAGGACGGAGAGACCAGCGCCTTAGCAGATGAGCTCAGTCAACATTTGAGCATGATCTAAAGTTCAAAGGCGTGATGTCCTGACTTCGCATCTCTGTGAATTTAGCTGCGAATAACATGACCCTGGATTGAGATGGGTTACAAAGACATATGGAACTAACTGGAAGTAGCTGCCCAGAATCTCACGCAGTTACGTCAAGCTGTTCCATTCCGTTCCAAGCCAACCCATGCCATTACAGAGCTCCAGAGAGAAACAGAATAGGGGGAGGGCGAGTCGGTCCTTTTAGTGGAGCAAGGGCAAATAACATTTGACTACAAAGTTGCATTTCAGTATTCGTCCCATAAAGAAAAAAAACAATGCCGATATAATGTCGTGTGGTACTCGGACAAGAACATCGCCACGGGTGATAATTTGAAACTGAGACAGAACGAGGTCCGGCGCTGTTTGCCAGCTCATTGCAGAATAGGCACACTAACCCTTCACGGATAACCCGTGATCTCAGTGGTAGGGTGTGGCTCAGTGGTGGCTCAGTTGATAGGGCACTGGTCTCCCCGTCCTGGAGTGACGGGTTCCAGTCGTCCCGACGCTGATATTTGGCCCGCCGGTCAGCTGACGACTGGCCAACGGAGGGTGGACGGTCGTCACTTGAGTCGTCCTGACGCGTCACGTTAAACTTTCGCCATGAAATCGGCCGTTAACTGGAATTGCGCAATGCGGTGTAGGAGTCGGAGTACATACAGCAAGCTCTGTTAACCCTGTTCCCGGAGGGCTGAGGGTATGGTCGATTCCCGGCAGGGAGGGCGGAATGGCCCCCCCCCCCGAGACCTCGAGAACTACTCGTTCGATTTCATCGCAACAAACGGCAATCGATTTGCCATGACGTAAGCTACATTTTTACAAAAACAAGTTTTCGAAATTTTTAAAATAGTGGATATAGGGCGCAAAAAAGTCAAAATTGGGGATCTTTTTGGACTTCTTATAACTCCGATACTTGTGGACCGATTCTGATCAAATTGGCATGAATCGAGAGATTGTGGATGGGACATTTAACATTGGTCCATACATTTGAAATTTTGAGAAAATTCGTAGGCGTTCACAGGATTTTAAACACAGGAGGATTAGTTTTTCAAAAACTGAATGAACAAAAACGGCAAAAACACTTTTTTACCTTCTGCTAGTCATCTTATGCTAAAGAAGCGCAAATCGCATTACAGTGTTTGTATAATGTTAGCATAGGCGGTGCGAGGGACATGGAAAAAGGGAGGACTGTCATGGTCACCTGTTCTTATATATATATATATAGCCTTGATGTGGTAATACTTAACCCTCGCCCAACTGGCAGTCGGCGCCGACCACGCTCGAATAAAAAATATGCACATGATTGGAAAACTCATGACAAGGAGATTTCAAAACTGGTCTTATTGTTAATTTTGGATAATATATAAACCATTTGCGCCCTATATATGTTTTCTCGCGGACGACGGCATGAAACGAGAAACGGTCTGGATCTTAAGGGCTGTGACTGACAACGTCCAGTTAGAGACACCAATGACAAGTTAAAAGTACGCATATGCCGACACGCGCCCAGTTTCTCTGATTTCTTTCATATGTACGCCGAAATGTTGAGTTAAAGACACGGCGATTTTCGCGCCGACTGCCGGCGGGCGCCGTAGCTGGACGCAGTATGAGATTAGCGGGAACTAATTTTAACGTTTTTTTAGTTTTGCGACATATGCCTTTCTCTGACATTTCTTTACTCTAGTGGTTGATGTGATGGTTTCCCATGCTTAATTTTTGGAAAAATTCAGCGGTTATCAAGCTACACAACTGGCGCGGCTTTATTCGCGAGAATCCATTTATTCCAAAAATGTGCAATTTTTGGGAGTTTTTGAACTTCTTGGTATCACTCGCAGCTGTGCGAGTCAATTCTACCATTTTCAACCCGTTCTGAACCCGTTCTGTTTGAACTTATTGGTATTATTCGCAACTGTGCGAGTCAGTTCCGCAATTTTCAACCCCTTCTGAGTGATTCACAGACGATTTTGACGGCGGTATTCGTCTGATAACAGTTATTCGTGACCTGACTTCAGTTCAATGGCTGTAGGTCAATGATACTTTGTCCATTGACGCTAAATGGATGTATGCATCACCCCACTCTAAAAGTCTTTTAGAAATTCTGTCGAATTCCGAAAAAATGACATGTTTTGAAAATGGGGTTGACCTGGAAATTTTCAAAAATGTGAGATATAAGATTTGTTGTATCCATTAGGATCCCCAATCCCTAAAAGTTTTATTGTGGTATCACGTTTTCCGAAAAAGTTACAGGGTGTCTAACTTTTCTGGACATAGGCCCACTTGACTTGACCTAGGCCAGACATCTGATTTGACCCGAGGCCAAAACTTTAACGCAAGGTGCAAACATGACCAAGCAAAATGTACGCAAGGTTTCGTGACACTGCATTCGTTCGTTCTCTCGCAATCTTGGAAAAACCTCTCGGGGGACGGTCAACCACCCCCGCAGTCGGGGCCGGGTTAACCTCACCTCGTTTTGCTATTTCATTTTAGGTAATAAAACTGAGCGCGCGTTGCCTTGGTCAAAACGTGATGGCTCTGTCAAATTTAAAAGCAGTAAAAAAGAAATCGTAGAGGTCAAACATGGAGCAGGGTTGCCCGTAACAAGACCGTCAAGAGTTATGCTATGTTAACCCGCGCACGACCTTCGGTCGGCGACGATCACGCCCGACTGGAGGGGGTGGTTGACCGCCCTCCTCTAATTCATGAACGGTTGGTCGCACAATAAAAATAAGCACACCGTTTGAAAGCTTGTGACCACGAGAGTTGGAAACTGGCCTCAGTTTTAGTTTTAGATAAAATGTAAGCAATTTAGGTGCTATATATGTTTTCTCATAGCCGACTGCATGAGACCGAGAAGCGGCCTGAATCTCAAGGGCTGTGACTAATAACGCATAGGTAAAGGCACCAGCGCACAAGTAAAGGTCCACAGATGCCGATACACATCTAATTAGCCAGGTTTGTTCAATACATACGTCGAAACGTTGAGCTAAAGACACAGCAATTTTCACGCCGGTTGTCGGCGGGCGTCGCAGCCGTACGCAGTATGAAATTAACGGGAACTTAATTTAGTGTCCCTTTATTTTTGCGACATAAGCCTATCCATGTCAATTTTATTGATCTCAGTGGTTATCGTGATGGTTTCTCATGCTTAAATTTTGGAAAATTTCATTGGTTACCAATCAACACAATTGGCGGAGCTTTACGCGCGAGAGCCTGTTTATTTCCAAAATATGCAATTTCTTAAAAGTTTTTGAGGTTCTTGGTATTACTTACGCTTGTGCAAGCTAGTTCTGCCATTTTCTACCCATTCTGAGTAATTCATCGCTGATTTTGACGGTGGTACATTTTGGCTCACAACAGTTACTCGCGACCTGACCTCAGGTCAATGGCTGGGAGTCATTGATACTTTGCCCAATGACGGTAATACATGTCTGTTTCACTCCACACTAAAAATGTTTTAAAATATTCCTCCAATTTCCCCAAAAAAACGACATGTCTTAAAAATGGGCTTGACCTTAGGTCAATGACCCAGAGAATTCGAAAAAATCCGAGATAGCAGATTTGTTGCGTCTATGAAGATCACTAATCCCGGAAATTATTAGTGAGATGTCTTGTTTTCCAAAAAAGTTACAGGGCGCTAAACGTTTTTTGACATACGTCCGTTTGGCCTGAGCTAGGTCAGACAGCTGACTTGACCTGAGTCGAAACTTTGACACAAGGTGTAAAATTGATCAAGCAAAACGTACACAAAGTTTCATGGCCCTGTGTTTGTTCGTTCTCTCGCAATCTTAGAAAAACCTCGGGGGGGGGGGTTAACCGCCCCCCCCAATCGGGGCGAGTAAATGTTTATTGGTATGCATGTTTACAAGGAAGCAGTTTATGAATGCATCTGCTCGTAAATCCAAGTAACATTTAATCTGAAAGATATGTCATTGGTCAAAGGCACAGCTGATCTTCAAGGGATTTTTTTTAACCCGTGTGATATTTTCCTTGAGAGTTTAATTTTTCTATGCTTCAGGTTCACAGGCTAATTGAATTATGACACACGCTCTCAAATTTGGGAGCTGCCCGACTGGCAAAGTTCGTGGCGAACCATTGCAAAAACAACACCTCAGATTTTGACCAAGGCGAAGTTACTCAATGATCTCTGCCGGCTCAAGTCCTGTGGGTTTCTTCTTCATGTACACGGGGTTCCTGTGTACACAGGTTTGCACACTTCCACATCGCCGGTTGCAAAGGCACGTGATACATTCGTGGCGGTCTAAAGTGGAGCAGGCTTTCCCGTGACATGCAGACGAAGCTGAACGTAACGAAGCACTTTTTCTCGAATGGAACTTGAATTTGACTGGCGATGGTTGTTTTTGCATCGGTGAAGTTCTCCGTCGTTACGGACGTCGTGGTTGGCGTCGTGAACATGCAGCCGATTTAGTCGCCAGTGTAAATGGAGTTGTTTGCCGTCCTGATCAGAACTGATCTGAGTTCAGTCACCCTTTCGAACAAGGCAGCATTTGCTTGAGGAGTTCCTTGTTTCTTTTTTATAAAGTGTGCAAAATAGCTTAAGACCGACGGGAAGTGACCACTATCAGTGCAGATCACGTGCATTTCTGGGCTTGTGCATCACCGACTACGTATTTTGAAAACTGAAAGCTGTACAAGCAGCAGCATAGCCTGGGGCCAGATCAGCCCGCAGCAGATCAGAGAGGTCTAATGACCCTGCTAAGTACCCATTGTTTCAGGAACTTAGCATTGTTCCCGCGGTCAGTTGTTTAGCGCGTTTTTCGGGCATTTCTCCGCTCTCCTTTTATACAAAACCATGATGATGCCACTGCGTGCAAATTTTTGTAAACGATTACTTTATGAAGTAGACCCAAGTGTTGTAACGATGATTTCAGCATGACAATGATTACTGGTGACGAGCAGTGTTTCAGTGACCCTCATTATCAGTAATGCCGTTACAAACATGAAATCAGTTTAATAAGAAGCAGCAAACACATAAAGACAACAAAGCGAAACTCTGGGCTATTAGGAAAGGCACGGTGAAGGAACAGGAGACACATCATCTACATGTAATGGCACAGACACCAGTGTTGTACACGTAAGTCATGACGTCATGTAACAGCCAGAGAGTGGTAGCACGTGATAACTTGCCAACCCAGATACAGCAGATTCATGCAGAAAGGGTACTCCGACATGGTAGCAGTCGAGCACATGCAACAAACCGCATTTGCCAAACCCAGTGACTACCGAAGATTCTCCGTGTTCACTGATAAACCTTCCAAGTTTCACCACAATGCCAGGAGCAAGGTTTCTGGTCTGCAGTGCAACAGAAGGGGGCAAGCTCCTCACTCCTCTGCTGGACTTCCCATCCACTGCACGTCGGCAGTTTTCCACCAATCGCGTTCTTTTCGTCTTCCTGCAGTCCTTCATAGCGTCAGGCTTCTCACGTCGCTCCGCCACGAAGCCAGCGTCGCCACCGAGTGGCAGTAAGCCGAAGCTGCACTTTAAAAATCCACCGCTAGACGACGCTAGTATCGAACCGGACCGAATTCAACCACGTGGACCGCACTGAAGTGCCGTTCGGCCGTGCCATTGGCTGGCACTCGAGCGTCGCCCGCGACGGGTCGCGCGCGCTCGGCGAGCGTCGGTGGCGTCGGCGACGACGCAGCCCCTCCAGGAGCCGCTCCTGGAACTTGTCGTTCATCGTGAAGTAGATGACCGGGTTCATGCCGCAGTGCGACATGGCGACCGCGTGCACGGCCCAGAAGACCAGCTTGACGTGCGGCCAGTCGAGCGCCGCCGGGTAGTACTGCGTGACGATCTCGAACAGGTGAAACGGCAGCCAGGCCAGCGTGAACGCCGCCACGCAGACGACCATCATCAGGATAACCTGGTGGCAGAACAGGCACCGGTTACGTTATTGACCCGTCACTGACTCGGTCACTGCGCACGGTCACTGGCGTGGGTGCTCGACGTTCCCAATATTCAGCCTTTGGAAGCACCTGACATTATCATAATCATTGAAAACAGCCTTATTCAGCCGGCCACGCGGCCCGAAAAGCACTATGTTGGTTATAAACCGTGTTTTAACTCGCGGCATGCGCAGGGGCGCCATACGTCCACCATTTCCCTGCAGTCCAGTTCCATAACTAAAAGACGCACCGTCGTCTGACTTGCAGCATTCCCGTGGTGCGCGAACTGTGTACACTTTGGCAAACAAAATGCTTAACTGTTAAGGTTCAGCGTCATGTCAAAATGACATCGTAAAGACGACAGTGTGTGATGATGTTGCTGTTCTTCGAGTGCCTTTGGCCTTCGTTGATACACTGGTGCTGCGGATGTGTGATAATGCCATGTGAGCCCAATGTAAACCTCTGACGCTTTCGTGAAAAATCACCAGACAAGTTTATTTACTGCCGTTTTCAAATGCAGTGTCATGTCAGTTTACACCATAAAACAAAATGTGACAGACATTCGGAAACTTTCTGGTAATCACTAAATTATTTGTAAACATTTTTACAAGGTTTCATCGAGTCGTATGCGCCAAGTTACAATCTACATATAATTAGTATGCAGTTGGCTTTTGGTATGGCGTTGCCCAACTTCACATGCGTCGCCATCTTCCACATAACGACATGCATTGGTGACTAATATTGGACTTATTCTTATTGCATTATGACTTATTTCACGTCGCAGGCCGCGAGCGTTTTCACCTGCGTCTCGGGCAAGAGTGTTTATTACCCCGACCCCCCACCCGAACGTCCACCCCATCCCATTTTTCACCTTATCAAGAAAGAGCACTGAAACAAAACCGAGCGCGTAGTGCGTTCCCTGCTTATTCAGGTGATAGCAGATTTGATCCCTTCAGGTCACCAGTGACAGTGACAGTGACAGAAAACCAGTGACATCTCTGGTTTTGAGGAGCGAGAGTGCCTCACTGTTTTCCGTCTCTGCTGTCACGGTAGTGATTTTACGGCGTTTGAGGAGCGAGAGTGCCTCACTGTTTCCGTCTCTGCTGTCACGGTAGTGATTTTACGGTGTTTGAGGAGCGAGAGTGCCTCACTGTTTCCGTCTCTGCTGTCACGGTAGTGATTTTACGGCGTTTGAAGCACCAAACCGTGCTTCTGTAGCGACACGGCTCAAAATTTGTCAATTGTTGTAGTCAGTGATCGTTTTTCTCTTCAGGGCAATATCAGATCAACGAAAGGTGACATTTCGTTATCAGTCCATGTTACGCTTCCAGTGCAGAAGATTACGTTTGTCACAGACTGGAGTTATTATCACTGGGAAAGGTAAAAATCATTGCCAGAAATGAAATCAGGGAAAATAAATGCCTAGTAGCCGGTTTTAGGTCATTTTGAGGTCATGCAAGGCTAGTTCGGAATGCACCGAATATCCTGTCCGGCCGGATATCCGACCGGATACTAGAGATTATGTGGCAGCCGGTATCCGGCCGGATCACGGAAATATTCGGCCGGATGACATATATATATATTCAATTCAGCCGAATGTGTTGAAGCGGGTGGCGTTCGGATCAGAGTCCAATGCTAAGCCGAGCATGTTGCTAGACTCTGACCCCGCCACCCAGGAGTTCCCAAATATGGAGTAGTTTTGCCCCAGGCGCCGAGCCAGACGGCGCTGGAGGGTCTTCATCGTGCTGTGCAAATCCACGACACGGCCACCCCGTGCCTGGCTTCGGTTTCGGGTCAAATACAGATGTCCGATCTTGGATTCGCACCCAGCGCCTGCCACGCGCCGGGTCTGTTGCCCGGCCCTTATCCATCAGGCCCCGGCGGCGGCCATATCGATCTTGTGGGATATTTACACTCTCGGTGTACGATCAAGACGTTGCTCAAATGTCTGCCAATCGAAACGTTTCAGGAGACATGTGTCTTGTTATATGAGAGTGGGATTCATACTAAAAGCTGTGAAACAATAGCCAGCATGTGCTCAGCAGCCCATTTTGTGTTGTATTGCCTTTCTATTTGCCAGCCATTTATCTTTCTCAAAGCCTCTGATACATATGTATTAAGGGGCAATATACTTCAGGACACATACTTTGTATTCGTAAAGAATGCTTATCAAGCCAGGTATTCTGCTTCTACCAAGGCATTCCGCTTATTCTGGAGCCTTTACCCATGGGTATAGTCCATGGGTAAAGGAGATGTCTCTCGCGGTTGCGGAGACATGTCCCACGTAGTTTTCCAGAAATGATTATTTGTCCTTATTTTTAAACTATCAAATAAATACTTCCCCATTGGCGATATAATTTCTTGAAATTTGGAGTCCAGCAAAGGAATTTCAACCGTTCGTTGTCATGCAACGACCTAAAAAGTGATTTTAACCCACCCACCTCACTTATTCTTGGTGGATTACAGCCAACTTCCCCCCCCCCCCGATTTCTGAGCCATGGTAACACCCATGGCTTTGTATGCATTGAGAGGTGGTAAGCTCCGCTATGATTCTTGCGTTCTTTATTTATTTCTTTATTGCGAGCAAACCTATGGAAACATCACAGTAGGTGGAAGCACGAAGGTGGAATGTTCACACAGTTAGCATTTTATTTGATATTTGCCAGTTTTTTCAGACCTTTCCTTTTTCAGTTTAGTCTTTTTCGTTACATTTCATTCAGCAAAAGTAGTAAATAAAAATAGGTAAGCATAATATCCAGTATTCGGCCAGACATCCGGCACCCCGATCTGGTGCATCCAGATCCGGCATATCCAGTATCTGGCCGGATCACCAAAATCCCGATCCCGTGCATCCCTAATGTGAATGGCCTAATGCAACCCTGGAGAGGTCACTGATCTTGTAAACCTCGGCATCTTGTCCACACAGTCCTGTAGTATCGACAACTGGCTTCACATCTCGCTATGCTCCTGAGGAAGAAGCCCATATGTGGCAAAGACCAAGAAAAACGGATTACATGCAGTCTCTCCAGAATGACATCATGGCTCGGTGAACTAAGATGGCCTCGTCATATTTTGTTGTATTCGTTGCTTATTGCAAAGTTGAAGAAAGGTGTTAAGGAGAAAGCCGTTCGCCAGCTGTCTAAGGAAACCTCACGGAGGCAACCATCTTCCGTCTTAGAACTGGGGACATTGTGACACACCAGTTTTGTTACTGACAACTCAAATTAGAGTTCCTCTCTTCTCTGATCCCATTTTACGATTTGGTTTACCTGCTCCGCCCTGGTGAGGCTAACATCTCCTTTGTTCCGAACTCGTTACTGATGTACAAACTTGACATGGCTGTCTCCGTTACGGGGAAATGAGCAACAGCATTTCGCTTCAGTAACTTCAATTCCTTTTAAGAATACCGCGACCAAGTTTAAAACGCCCGTTTTTCAGGAGGTAATGCCACCTGATATTACGAGATGTCAGGCTAAATTTGTGCACGATCAACTTCCGGGCTTTCTGGTGGTGGAAACGCCATACAAATACTGTCATTATCGGTGAAGGTGTCCCCATTAAACCTCTGTCCAAAAACTAACCACGCACACCTGCTGGTTAGTTTTTGGTATAAACTAACACCTGGTGATGCGAGAAATTGGTGTTAGTGTTACTGGTAAAAAAACAGCAACACCTGGTGATGTAAGGAGCTTTGTAAGGCGCATGACGATCGCGACCTATGCTCGGACTGCTGGCAACATTACTCTCCTTTATTATTACCGAGAGCCTGTTGATACAGTGTCTTCTCCCTCTCCCTTTCCCCCCCCCCCTCTCTCTCTCTCTCTCTCTCTCTCTATGCATTACGCAATACACAAGGATTGTTATCGATCTGTTCCAATATTTCGCTACTGAAGAAATGCAACAAGTACTTCATTTCACCTCCCGTTCCATTGCACCCCATTTCCTCATTATCTCGCCTCACGTGTGCCAATATTTCTTCCCTCTTATCCCTGAACGGTTCAAAAACAACCCTGAAACCGTGGAAAATCTAAGAGCGAAAAGATTGCTCCAAGCATATTTCTATTCAAGAAAGATATTGCAATTCAACGACCTACGAATGCAAGTGCGTAAAGAATATACATCCATCTTCTGGGGAAAATTTCATGAAACTGGTGGCCAGTGGTTGCGGAGTTTTGTAACTCCAGAAAGCGTTACGACCGGACGCTCTATTTGATTTTTTCTGCCAGTTGAAGCATGACTCAGTCGGCCTTCGGTCTGGCTCGTAACAGCTTTTCCAGCTTTAATCTCAGCCAATAATGGCGGGAGCGGCCTGGAGCACGATCGTAACTTTGTTGACGCGTTATAACGTTGCTAAACGGAGAAAGTTGTTATTTCCACCTCACCCTGCTGTCCAAAACTTTGCGATCAGCGGCTTGTTGTCTCAGTTTGGTGGGAGAAAACAAGGACCCCAGCCACCTGGAACGCCCAAAGCTGGATTGTTTTCGCGTAAATTTGAACACAGGTTTATTCGAAGTGTATGAACTGCAAGGTCATGGCGAGAGGTGTCGCCTGTGTGAGACAAGAGGAGAAACAACGGCACAATAAGTCAACTTTGTGCACCTGGGCACATCAGAACATGTCATGATCGATAGTTCAGTTGCAGAGGTGGGACCACCTGTGCTTCTGGCGCTGCAAAGGGAGCACAGATAGTCGTGAAGTTTAGCGTCAGGCACATGGGAACGCATCTGAAATGTTGCCCTCAAACTGCGGCCGGCAACACCAGTAATTAAGACGCCGTTCCATATGTCTAGTTCCATAGAAACGCTGGCCTTCTCGTCCTGGTAAGGCAGGCGCGAGCCGCCTGTGCGCTCGATATTCGCCACGAGGGTCATCTGGCAGCCGGCTAATACCACGCGGGTCATCTGGCAGCCGGCTAATGAGGCGCTCGCGGGCTGCCGCGGCTTGGTCCGCCGCCTGAACGGCTCCATCGATCGCGAGCCAGCACGACGAACTCTCGATACCAAGGGCTCCGATTTACCGTTCGTGTAAAATCCGCACTAAAAGAAAGGAAAACTGCGACCTCGCATTAGAGGAGCTGCTGCCCGTCCCGTGTCGTCACGCATAAGGCACCGCATTCCGCGGTAGGCCGTCAACATCACAATATAATGACTCCTGCCGCTAGTTCTGTGGAACGCTTTCTGCCGCTGGCTTTATCAAAAGCCGCTGTTGTTCTGGCTTTTCCTTGTGTGCGTGATCAAAGGGCTCGGCTGCTGATGCGTGCGATATAATCACGAAGTTCCTGTAGAAAACCAGGCTCAGCATCTCTTGCATTATCGCTCTTAATGGATTGTATTTGAGCCCATGTTTAAAACTGACTTGAAAGGAAACAAGAGGGCAAGGAAGAACTCGCTACTTGCCATTTTTGTGCCTCAGAGTCACGTGGCCATATCGTATGCGTCAAGGGTGTCGATTTCTGTAAATGATGGGGGGAGGGAGCGACCCGAGAGCCCCACAACCTAAACTTCCCGCAAACGAGAGTTTCTCTACGGATTTAACCAACTTTATTTTGACCAACGGAAACCCATAAGTTTTTTTTTAACTACTTATCGAATAAAGAAAATCGCATTTATTCACATGTATATGGATATTTGTATATAGACAGAAAATGACAAATGCATAGATACATCCCTCTCTGGACTTTATTATTTGCTTTCTGTTTATCTGTTATCCATTGCGGCCGTTTTTTCACTATTATTAATTTCCCTTTAAAACCGGCAGAAAATATTGGGGGTCAAAACCAACATCGGGGGCCAAATCAATAGTGGGTGGGCCAGGGCCCACTCAAAAGAATACAGATCGACATCCCTGGCTTGCGTCACTTGTGCCGGTTTCCGGCTGGGACCGCTTTCTGGTCCCCATGGAACCACAACTGATCCCTGATCCCTGATCCCTGATTGTTCCCTTTTACACTCGTTGTCTGTAAATGGGGAAATTCCATCGCAACGCGCAGTCGCGTTGATCAAAGCCGGACAATAGCAAAATGTCACAAAAAACACGTGCCGAATGGACAAAAGCTGGGGCGTCGCGCAATTTCCTGGGAAATTGGGCACGCAGTCTTCTGCGTGCCCAATTTCCGAGCGACAGGCGCTCCCCAGCACAATTCCCGAGCGCGAGCTTTCAGCGTATCGTCCCAGACGGGACGTCGGAGTCGCTCAGCGGCAGCGGCGGCGGGCCACGGGCTTCGTCGTCGGGCTCGGAGGCCGCCAGCCGCCGGCCGCGCCACTAGACGTCTCGGCGGGGTCCCGTCGACCGCCGCGGCGGTGCAGGGGCAAATTTGGCGCACTCAAAAGGCGGCGAATAGCGTCCAGCGTTCGCCGTCGATTTCGTTTCGGCTTCTATCTGACGTTGTCTGGACGCCGTCAGGCGCTGCTTTACAGAGCGGAAAATGATGGCGACGTGAAATCACGAGAGTGTTACGACTTGAATTTATCATTAATGTAAACTGAAAAGCAACTGGGTTCCGATACGGCTGACAGGACCATTCACACCTAATCCTTCATTTTCATCTTCTCTTTAAGCAATGCCTTACCCTCGCGCTATTCAGTTCGAAACTGCTGGGAAGCATTTTGAGTGATGACAGCGCGACTGAGAGAGATGGCGACTGAAACGAAATGGCCTTTATGGAAGGCCGTTCGGCGCGCATTCACGGTTCAGTAGTTGGTGTAGTCAGTTTCTCAGAACAGGGTCCGGGAGTGGGCCAATCAGATCATCAAGGCGTCGTAGATGACGTCATGTTTTGCTCCACCCGAGCAGTGTTCTGTTAGACCGGGGAGACTCAGCGCCAGCAGGACATTTTCTTGTCCTGTCTTGTCTTGGCAGTCTTGGCAGTCCATTGGAATCAGCATCGACTTCAGAGCCGATGACTTTTCGTCCGAAGTCAGAATTGGAGTCGATTCCAGTGATAAATGCCGGAGTTTCAGTCGACGTTGAATCACATGGTTGCCTCCGAAGTCAGAATTGGAATCGATTCCAATGGTAGAGCCTGACTCCAAAGCTGCAACCTGCTGAGTATGAAAATGGCTTAAGAATGTTTTATCAAAATCATCAGGTTTTATGAAAAGGGCCGCGGCTTTTTCACAACACCACAGGTAAGATTTTTATGAACACCAGGTTTCTTTACACCGATTTTTTTAAATCATAGTAGTGTGCTGTGATATGGTGTTCACCTTGATTTGCCTGCTTTCTTCTAAATACGGGTGATGCCGAAAGTCGAGTGAGTTTTATTTCGACTAGCAGAAGAAAAATATGAAACTGAATGGCCCGGCCCGGCAGTGAAGCTTTCTGCAGGCTAATATCTTTGCAACGACTGTATCCTGAAACATGGCGTTCCCATTAGATGTTACCTGAATGCTTTAAAGTTTTGCGTTGGCATTCTCAATGCGCTGGCTGACAGCCACGTTCTTCCACATAACTATTCCGAGGTAAAGTTTTCTCTCCTGAACCTATTTTTCCACGGGTGCTTTGAAAACGCTCAGAAATGGCAGCGAACAGTATCACGGGCGTGCGTGATATTTAAACTTGGAGTTCTGCGGGTTGCCGAATGCTGATATCGGTTAATAAATATGTCATTGTACTGCAAAATACACAGACTGAAAGAAACAATGCAAGCAATAACGAAGTGAGTCCCGGGCGCATTACTACGTACTGATGGCGTAAAAGTAAAACACATTCAAAGGCTTTCCCCACAAAGGACATTCAGATGTTTTTGCAGTGTATTAATATTCACATTCATACCAATATCTTATGGCTCATAAAATAATACATAGGTCGTTGTTAGTTTTGTGCCATATTTTGTGTGGAAGCATAGCACACTTTTGAAGACGATTCTGGTGCAATTGATTCCGGACATCGGAATCAGTTCAGTTTTGCAAACCCCCGTTGAGTCAGATCCGGAAACGATTCAACAAACCATGATTCGGAATCGATTCCGCCCGAAATGGAATCAAGCACAAGTCTGCATGTAAACAGGGGCGGGAATCCCTCCAAATCTGCGAGGATGCCAATGCCGTTGTCAAAAATCATTCTTTCCGTGAAGTGTCACGAGCTTAACCCTATTCCCGGAGGGCTAGACGGTATGGTCGATTCCCGGCAGGGGGGATTCGGCCCCCCGAGATCTCGAGAACTACACATCCGATTTCATCGCAACAAACGGCAATCGATTTTCCATGACGTGAACTACATTTTTATAAAAAAGAAATTTTCAAAATTTTGAAATTTGTGGATACAGGGCAGCAAAAATGTCAAAATGGGGGGTATTTTTGGACTTCTTATAACTCCATTGTTTATCGACCGATTTCGATGAAACTGGCATGAATCGAGAGATTATGGATAGGGCTTTTACCATGGGTACACAAAGCTCAAATTTTAAGAAAATTCATGGGCGTTCACAGGGTTTCAAAAATACGAAGATTAATTTTCCAACAACTGAATGAACAAAAGAGGCAAAATCACTTTTTTGGCTTCTGCTAGTCATGTTATGCTACAGAAGTACAAATCGCATCACATTGTTTGTATAATGTTAGCATAGGCCGTGCCAGGGACATGAAAAAGGGGGAACTGTCAAGGTCACACGTTCTTCAGATCAACCTGTGACCTTTGACCATAAATGACTTCCAGTGACCTTGGGGTCATTCGGAATGATCTCGTGTGCATCAAATATTGTCTGTAAACGTTTTCAATCATTTGGATTCACTCTATTTAAAAAAAAAAATCATTTTATGGCTATTGCGATATAGGGTACGCGCACTGACATTTTAGGTCATAGCTCGATAACCCGACCCGATATCAAGCTGAAACTTGGTACACAAGTAGAAGGCTGCGTTCTACGTCATGTGTATTTCGGGTTTGGCATTTGAAAAAACAGCGCCGAAATTATTGCAAAAAAATACAAATTTAGAGTTTTGACCTTGACCTGACCTTGCAAAGTGATCTCAGATAAACCAAATTATATCTGCACATTGCCCAACTATTTAGCTATACATCCATATAAAGTTCTGAGTTCTATCTTAAAAATTCTTTTTTTGGCAGACATTTTCCTTTTACCCTCAACATGGCCAGAAATGGCCTGAGGTGCCTCCCAAAAACGTTGCCTGGCTCCGCCCCTGAGCAAAAGAGAATTTTGAAATGTTGTCACGGGACGTAGAAAGAATAGCTAGGACAAGTCACCAAGTTTCGTGAAGCTGCGTTAAAAAAGCCTGGAATTGGCAAGCAAAAAATCCGAGGGGGGGCGGATTCAGCCCCCCTGCCGAGAATAGGGTTAATGTTAATTTCCTCGCTAAGATGGAGGTGTACGTGCATCCCCGTTTTGCAGTGTAATTCATCTATTCATGTAAGGCGTAAGCATGGTGTCACTAGCTAAGCGCTTAACCAGACCAGTGGCGAGAGAGGGAAGGGCTGGGACTGCAACTCAGTGAACGATATTCCAGTCTCTTCGACATTTCTATGTGTGATAATCGTTGCCTTTACAGTTGCGTCTTGGACTGGCCGACCACTTTGTCATCCCCGTCTCCGAGACTGCTATCCAGGAGCATGCCAAGGATCCTTTTTTGTTGTGGGGGCCCGGAGGTGCAAGAATCGTAATTTTTTAGCAGGCTGGTTCCGCCTTTCCAGGTTTTTCCTCTTCATTACATATTTTATTCTCCTCTTAAGGGATCCGGGTTAGTTGCCCCCCCCCCCATTGCCCCTTCGGAGGCGCCTCTGCAGCCGTCGCGGGTGTAAAATTCTGGCGATGTCTTAATTAAGTCTCGGTCAATCAACTAACGAAGAGAACTTCTTTTCATCGTCTCTGGCGAGCATAGCAGATGTCGATGTTTGTGGCGTTTTGCCTGCACTCGTAACATTCTGCGATTTTCGATATTTATTATCGCCACGATATTTGCAGCCGTTTTTATCCGCGCGCATAGTTATTCGTGGCTGCAGGCTCCCACAAACGCCTGTGTTGCGCTTGGTTCTGTGCGTATGGAACAGTGGGCAGTGCTCTCAAAGCGTGACGCACCGTGCGAGCGTACGAATCGGGTTAGATTTCGGCTTTCTGTGACGGCAGTTGAGCAGTCTCAAAGAAGAGCCATCCGTTGTCTTTGCCGGATCCATTAGCAGCTCCGGTGTCGAGTTCCCGGCGGCTGAAATCGCAGCCTAAGGGCTGCTGTCCGGCCGGGCCACCGAATCCCTTGCTCCTCGGGCTCGGCCTTTTCGCCGGACGCCTCTACCCGGGTTTCCGAGTCGAGTTCGGCGAATAGCGCGAATTTTTCCCGAGACGCGCCGTAAGCTTCTCCGGCGAGAAAGCTGCTCTAGATCAGCGACGAGCGCCTCGAACGCCGCTGCGTTCGAACCATCGCGGACACGGAGAGGGGCTGGGGCGAGAAGCTGCTGTGTGGGGGAGGGGCGGTCCGCTCGTTTCTCGTAGAAAGACCCTACCCGAGAAACCCCGTGGGCCTTCTCAAGCCATCGTCAGATGGAAAACGACTATCATTCCCTATAGTGTAGCTCAGAGCATGGCCAGCCGCCAGGCGCTTAACGTCGGGACTCTGGATTACTCAATTTATTTTGCTGTCTGGGATGGATTGATATGTCCTTCGCCGACACATGCAGCATCGCATCGCATCGCATCGCAACGCACATCGCACATCGCAGTCTAGGGATTAGCATCGCTGTATTTTTCGACCATACTCTAGTTTTAATCAAATTTTTGTTTTTTTCTTCTTTTAGACTTACTGTACTCGTTTCCAAATAACGGTAGCTTTCAAGGGTTAGAATGTTTTCGCATCGAATCATAAGTTGCATCAACCAGTGACAATTCATTTTTATCACTGAAGACTAGTTCAGAATGAAGGTAGCGCATTATCTTGGTGTGATGCGTTTAACTTCTACCACAAATTAGCCGTTAGCTTCCGCAGCTGCGCGACCGGAGAAGGACTCCGAGATCCAGACGACAGCTTCCTGCTCGCAGCGAACATGTCTCCCAGGACTTCCATATTTTTGTATCAAATATTTCTCCGGGTATTTTTATATCAACGTAACTCGTATATAAGTCTATGATTCGTCATTCTCAAAAGTTCCTTACCTAAGATCATTTCAAGGTATTTGCACCTTAGTTTCCAGTCTCAGTTTCGTGGCGCCTAACATGCTCTTGAAAATGAACACAATTTTTAAAATCCTGCAACTACTGAAATCGAGTAGAAACCTTCATGGGTCTAGCAACTCTCATCTCCTGCGCCCGCACGAAATATCTTTGAATACACCAGGCGAATGACGGCCATTTGGGAAATCGTTGGCGTTTAAACGACGTAGAATTGCCTAGGCATTTCTTTTCTCACTCGCAGTCCTTCATTAATATTTGTGTGAGTTCTCGAGAAAGCTTTTCATGTTTTGGCCAAGAAGACTTCCTCTCAAAATGTCTCATCTTCAGGCGCCGCGAAACTGCCTCGCGTTGCTTCAAAACGCGTGCACAGATCTACACATTCACACGAATCTAACGAGTTGGGACAGTGAGGTTTCCCACCACACGCCGGCGCGGTTGTGGACCCGACTCGAAAGGCGACCCGAATGCGACTATCACCTGCGTGTCGACGCTATCAGCGCGTTGTCGGATTCGTGCAGTACGCGCTAAGAACCTCTCCTGACCCTGCACGCACCGCTGCGTTGCTTCGATCGGGACCAGCCCAGCCGACGGCGCCCGTCAGTCGTCCCATCACCCGCCAGTCGTCCCGCCAGTGCCCGCGCCTGCACCTCCCACCTCGGCCGAGCCGGACCTGACATCGTCGCGACCGCGGCAACGACCGGGCGCGGCGCAGGGCGGCACTCAGGCGGCGCCGGCGAACGTAACTCAGCAGCCTGGCCACCCCGGCGGACAGGCCTTGCCGGCGGCACGAGCGGTCACCTCCCGAGGTGGTCATCAGACGGCGGCTGGCTGGCGCGGGCCGCGCTCAGGTGCCAAGTGGTGGTGCTCTCACTCCCCCCCCCCCCCACGCGCCCCGGCCCTCAAACCCCGGCAGTCGATAGAGGACGAACTCTGGTAGAGTGGGGAGAGGGTCGGGGACGGGAGGAGCCGGGAGGATTGTCGTGATGCCTGGGACTAGCAGACGCGGCAGCGAGAGGTGACGGTAGCCGCCTTGTTATATCAGATTCAACAGCAGAGCCTGATATGTGTATAACAACTGGAACTGGCAAACGCACACTGCAAGAGTGACGTGCTAAACATTGGAGAATGACGCATGCGGTGTCGGCGGCTGGTAACTAAGAATGAGACAAGTATCTACATCTGGGTAAGTTTCATATCCGTGGCTTCAATCATTTTTTTTTTATATATTTTATTAGTCTTTCCACAACGGAAATTGTTTCAATGGACACGTAGGACCGGATAAGACGCATCAAAACTTAAGAGAAGTCTAAAATACACCAACAACACTTTCGGACCCATTCTAATGCCATGGTGTGTCAGAATATTCTCATTGTCCGCTCTAAAGACTGAAATCCCACGAGTCTTATCCGCTCACATGAGACTTAAAATGTTATTCGTTGAGGGAAGGACAAGAATTTCCCGGCGTAGTTATCAATAAAGGGTTTGCTATAAGGTCAACTTTTTTCCCTTGAAATTCAAGATATATGTCATGTTTTTTTATTAGGGGCTACAATCCACCGTAGTGAAAACCGCTGTTGTCATAATGAATGGTCACATCGACGGAATTGCTTTTCTAGAAGACACTGCGACATAAACGGGGAAGTAAATATGCTTCTGTTGGTGCATATACAACTACCTGACAATAAATCAACGATGGTCCAGTTGCTGTTGACTTTCACTGCTGAGCAAATGACAACAAACTCGTTACTGCAAATTGAGGTGCAGGGACTGGTGTAAGTTCCCCAACGGGCAATCGCGCCCCTGCAGAAGTTATTTATTGTCAACAGAAACGCGTTTTCAAATAATTTAAGACAGCAGCTGACAAAACTGTGGACTGCAAAATAAAAAGTATGATCCAACAAAATAAAAACTTCCATCGAGTCAGCAAATCACTTCGGCGGAAAAGCTGCATCATTTAGGTGCACGACGTTTTACTTGCAAGTCATTCCATTATCATCTAGGGGCATAATTGTACGTTATTTTTATGAAGATATCAAAAGCTTCATTTGGATCGTTTTTCCAGCATTTTCCTCCATTTCGACATAACTGCCGGACATTTTCATCCCCAGTTGCACTTGTTACTGGGCCCAGAAAAGCAACGTTTGATGACATAGTTGCTATCATGCATGGCAAATTACAAAATAATAATAATGCATTGCACGGCTGAAGGGGTGTTAGCTTACTCCACGCACTCAATCATATCCAGCAGGTCACTAAGACAAGGCTATCTTTGTTGACGACAGACTGCTGCTGCCCTGAAGCCGATATCGGTGTTTGTGCTTAATCCAAAACACCACGCGGGCCGAATCCTTATTAGCGCCGCAGATGACCTTGTTTTCGTGTGGGCAAGACAGCGATCGCCCTGCTGTGGCGGCTGGCGGGGTACCTGAGGAGCAGGCTAATTTCACGGCCGGCTGGCTGTCTGCTTCCAAATCGAAAACACACGCGCCACTCTGATCGGTGGGATCGTGCTTTTCCCTGTTTGGTTCAGTGGCTTCCAGTGGCAGGGCTTGCGACCAGGGAAGTGTCATGCGAAGCTGGTGGTTGCATGGTTCACCCAGCACCGTGTTTGGGATAACAGAATCCAGGGACTGAAACAGATACTGCTGGAAAACTGTTACAGTGCGGCCGAAGCCGCGACGCGACCGCCCTTGACCTGGGTGGCCATTTCTGTTTCGGCGTCATACAACGCGGTTCTTGGTGGGGGCTGGGTAGCAGCCCTGCGGCCAGACGGCGGTTATAAGCCACCAGCCTCACCCCAAGCCCTGGCGACGCCAAATCCGCGCGACGCGGAAGTTTTACGACGAATTTACGGCACCTTTGCGCGGAAACTTCCCTGAATTGTCGCCGCAGCACCATGAAAAGTAGGCTACCCAATTCATCCAAAGCGACCGGCGTAAATGTTCAACGTGCGGGGTTTGCGGGGAAGCAAATTGAAACTTTTGGTTTATTGACTGCGCAGATCTCGCCATCTCAAAGAAAGTGTCGTACTTCGCCGTCACGAAACGCATGTTTTCCACGCAACCGTTATCTAGTGACTTCCAGAAGAGAACAACAATGGTAATAGTTGAAGCTATGGATGTGAATTAAATGAGGAACTATAAAACGCCGCCTGGGTGACATGGGTCCGTAAGGTTGGTGCGACCCAAGCCAAACAGCCTCCCACTGTCTCTCCGTCTCCCTCTGCCTCAGTCACTCCCACTCTCTTCCCCGCGCCGTCTTTTCCTTCTTCGCCCTCTCTTTTTCTTCTCCTTCCTTTCTCTCGTTCAGGAATATTTAATCGTGATAAGTTATTAAGCAGCGTGAGGAGCGGCAGAGATGAGCTATTGTCCGGAAATCCATACTGATCCACACTACATGAATCCATGCTGTGGTCCTGCCTCTTTCACCCCCTCTCCCGTACCCCCCGCCCCCAACCGGTGAAAAGAGAAGAGGGGCCGTGTCCAGTTCGATCTGCGCTCCTTTATGAGACGTCAAGATACACGGCCACCCTGGACCATAGTTTATGGCGGCCATCACTTAACGCGGCTTATGGCTGCCAACGACGGCTGGCAGGGTATCTCGGCCGCGTGCGTGGTGGAGCGTGGCCAATGTAGTCGTACGCGACGCTGAACGGAGCGTGGCGGCGCGTGGCGCCGGCAAAGCGGGAGGCCGTAGTGTTGAAACGCGCCAGCGGACGTCCCGGCGATGATATTCTGAGCGTCCAGCGGCTGAAGGCCAGGCCTTTGGCGGAGGTACTCACTGAGGACATGCGATCCCCGCCATATTCTGATGCCGGCCATAGTGGACGAGGGCGGCGCGGGTCGTCAGCTGTCGCGTCCCACGGCTGGGCTGCTCTCCGCCTGCTCGTTGGACGGACACTCGGACCGGGACAAGGTCGCCTACATCGTCCGTCGGCCACCGGATACGGGGCGTCAGCTGTGGCCCGGCCATCGCTGGCGAAGCGCCAGACGTCTGATTTCTGTTATTTCGGCGTAATTGGCGGACATCGTGCCTTCCACCGCCGGATATCGACCCGTGGAAAAAAGATGGATGGAGTGTGAGGGAAAAACTTGGCAGCTGCGGACGAGACAGGACGTCTACGGCCCAGACAGGACGTCTATAGATGGGACAAGATGTCTACAGACAGGACACGACGTCTGCATACGAAACAGGACGTCCTTAGACGGGCCGGCTTGGCTGCAGATGGGCAAAACGGTGCAGACGGTACCACGTTTCAAAAGACTGTATTATTAGCCCTGGAATTCCTTTGCGCCAATTCCTGATAGCTGTTTGTTTCGGGAACAGGCCAGAGGAAGTATAACGGCAGGACCTCCTATTAAAGACGACGTGGCGGTGAGGTGGGTGGGTTGTTTTCACCCACATTCAATTGGGCTGTTGCTTTTCCACTCAACGGAGCCGCCGTTTCCTTGGTCATTTGTCGGGCGAGCGCCAGCTCCGAGGCCTTTCTGTCCCCAGACGGGCCCTGCTGTGCGTCTTCAGTCCCCGACGGTCGGAGCTTAGGGCACTGGTTCGCGAAACAGTCCCCCTCCCGAGGTTCACAGAGGTAGTGGTTCATACAGGGCCTGGTTCACGGAGGGACCTCCTCACAGAGGCACTGGCTCACACAGGAGCTGGGTCTCGGATTGTCATGATCGTGATCACGGACCCCTCTTCACAGACATTGGTTCACGGGACAGTTGATCGCAGGGGCGCAGGCTCACAGAGGTTCTGCTTCCCAGGTCAAAACCAGACCTCATGGAGACCCTCACCACGACAGGAATTTGCGAGCTTTCATGGGTACTGTGTAGGAGGATGGCAAAGCGTTTTCTTCCCAGCCGTACACCTCATTTGAAAATGACTATACGCCGAGCAAGCTTACAGACATAACTTTCGACTGTTGGCACAGCCACGGGTGTGCAATGACTACTACCAACTGAAGAGTCAAGTTTCAAAAGAAAAAAATATAAGCAGACATGGAAGTCATGCGTGTCGTAAGGACGTGGTCATTTAATGGTCGTGAGAATGAAACCTGTAACCGTATCCACTCCCATATCCGTAGCGTTTTGCACCCTCATCTGTATCCACATGCATTTCTATACTCGTATCCACATCTGCACATACAATCGTGTCAGTGGACAAGAGACAATACCACTGGCCCGCTGTCCACACGGCGCGCCGCTGTGCGAGGAAACCTGTATAGGGTTCCCCGTTGATGAGTTGGGTGAGGCGGTCGCTGCAACCCCCCCCCCCCCATCGTTTTTAATTCAGAGCCACCGGTGGCGTGTAACACTACACGAATCCAGCCGTCGGCAACACATGTCTCGGTAGCCATGGCAACACCGTCTCGGTAACCATGGAGATTGGGAGCCTCTTCCGTGCGGCTGATGGCGGCAGCGAAGAAACGGAGCCAGACGAACGGCATTTTTCGAATGCATCTAATGGCAATATCTCACGCCAGAGAGCGCCCGTTGAGGAGGGCGACCGTCTGATTTGCATGCATCTGCATGAGTCATAAAGCTCTCGCTACGGGGTGCTGGACAGCAATGAGAACCGTACGACCATCAAATGACCCGGCCTGGAATGTCTATCGTCGGCGCGGGGGTGCAGGATTGACGTCAGTGTCACATCTGAATGCCTTTATCAAACGAGGCACTCCGCGCTGCTCCCTCGCATCGTTCCTTGGCAACAGCTGATATTTCTGCAAAGCGAGTCCCTTTTCCATTGCGTAATGCAACTAAAAAGAGTCATTTAGAGGGCTCATTCTAGATGTTGGTTTGACAACCAGCGTCATTAGAGAATCGGGATGCTTTGGGCAGGAACCGCGTCCCGCAGAACTTCTGGCCACGAGCTTGACCTCAAGAAAACCCGTAGTAGACGGACTCCCTTATAAATACTACAGGACAACGTGATGGCATTTGAACATTCAATTTCGCTGAGAGAGAGGAGCCGTTCCCGCGGCGGCTGCGGCCCCCATGTCCGGCGCCTTCTGAGACCTGCCATTGCTGAAGTTGAGACCGTAACGACTGCCGACCGGCGAGCAAATCTTCCGCGCCCAACCATGAGTTGCATTGTCTCTTTCTCTCTCTCCCTCTTTCTCTTTCTCTCTCTCCATTTGCGGGTGGATTGGAAGGCAACAGCCGTACGCAATGCGGCAGCTTCAGACAAACTCCCTATTTCATGCGAACGCGGCGGGGGATACCCCGTCACAGCAGCTGATGCCAACTCTGCGGTCGGCAGGCGACGAGGGCACCGTCTCGACCTCGTCCCGTCCGGTGAAGCCGCCGCCGGCGTCGCCTGCAGACCTGCCGCCGATAACACCGCCGCCGACGGCGCGTCGTCCAGCGGACACGGGCGCCGCCAGCCGATACGACCCGCCCACACCCGAGCGTGTCTCCTGCTGAGCCCTCCACGGCCTCGGACCGATCGGCCTCGTACCGCGTACGACCCGCGCAGCAGGCAGGCCGACTCCCGCTCCACCTCCAGCCGGCCGCGGTCTGACCTTCAACTTCTCTCCGCACCCGCCCGGCACCCTGTCGTCGCCCCTCCTTGTCAGCTGCGCTCAGGCGGACCGCCCTCATCCGCGCGGACGTCGGTATCTCATGAGCCGAGCAGTAAACCGCCGGCCTCATTCGCCCAGCCTCTCGGCACGGGCGACGGCGGACCGTCGTCGGCGGCCTGCTCCGTCTCCCCGGGGAAATGTGGCCCGCGGTGCCCGCCGCGAGCTTCGAGCGAGCCGGGCCAGCGGTGGAGGTGAAAAACACCGCGCCGCGCCGGGGACCACATCGCATTGATACTGCCAGCTGGGCCTCCCCAGGCAGCGAAATGTCAGCTGATGGCTTGGTTTGTTAATCGTGCGTCTTAGCTTAGTACTAGTATTAATCTCTGTCTCAGTATTGGTTTATTCTGAGTCTTATGCGGAGGGCAGCTGTTTGCGGCGGAATATTCCCAAGGTGGTAGGTGAAAGTTCTTTACATGGTAATTCTTTCCGGGTAATAATCACGTGGAGATTGTCAAATTTCCTCGAGATGGAAGGTCTCACCACGCTGCTCCCTTCGCCCACGTCAACGTGCCTTCGTTCTTCTTCTTTCCACGGAGAAGGAATAGTTTTTCTTCAAATGAATGTCATGAGAAAACAGCAGCAAACTTCTCCTCGCCTGTTTTTTTTTTCTCTCCAGATGCGAATTCTGCGAGCACATGCAAACCATAGCGCCTAAAATACAAAAGGGGCTCCTTGTAATTCGAATACGCTGCTGACTAAGGTTCCTAAGCCATTCGCTCCCAAACCACCGTGTCTTGATTAACCGCAGGAAATTAAGACTGTGGCTGTCACCTTCCGCCCGGCTATCAGCGGATTAGCTCATCTCAGAAATGTCGCCAAAACGGTTCCCGTCCGATAGCACGGTAATTCTTTTAGCGTGGTCGACTGCGTCGGACAGCAACAGCTCCTAACGGGGTTTAATTTCGAGGACCAAAGGTCTGCGCTTCCCTTCGGAGAAAATTGGCCTCTCCGTGTGTTGATTTCGAGTCGAATTTAGGCCACATTATGCCGCAAATTTGAAAAAAATAGAGCAAACGACAAAAAACGTTTAAACGTTACAAAAACCTACACAAGAATGCTTTGGCACAACGCGAAGAAATACGAACAGGCTCACTGAAGCCCAGCATACGATGCCATAATTTCTGTTGATTATGCGGTGCGGTATTAGGAAGAGCTTGCAAACATGTCGAATTAAAGAAATCTGCGCTATCCATACAGTGCAACGGACGTTCGTTAAATACTGAAAGTATGCCAGTCTCGATATCAATGCTTTCCTTTTTCGCAAAGCTGCGTCAATACAGTGGCAGAGGCATGAATGCCGTAACACCAAGATGCTTTGGCAAATCCCTACGTAAATCCTGACGGAAATCCCCGCCACCGCGTCCATACCCGAGATGACGTCAATGGCTTTAGGCCGCGCATCCGCATCGGTTTCGTGCTGTGCGGTATATCTGTCCCTAGTCGCCGCCAGTATGGCGGCGGACAGTGGCGCGGTGCTGATGACTGATCCATCCGGCAGCGACTTCTGATCTGGCCAAGACACGGCCCCAGCGGAGTCAGACCCGGCCCAGACACGACCCCAGCGGGGTCTGACCCGGCCCAGACTCAACCCCAGCGGGGTCTGATCCGGCCCAGACACGACTCCGAGCAGGGTCTGTTCCGGCCCAGACACGGCTTTATCTACGTCAACGAATATATAATCAATATACGTCATATCTATCAATATAATATATATTCGTATAATATATCAATATATTCGTCATATATATCAATATAACGAATAATAATATACGTCAACGAATATACAGTCAACGAAACGGGAAGAACGGAACGGGACGTGGGCCGTCGGAACGGCCAAGGAACGGGATGGGGGACAGTCAAGGCACGGGACAGGAACTGTAAAGGAATGGGACAACGGAAACGCAACCGAATAGGGCGGAGCACAATGAAGGAACAGAACTAAGGCAAGACATGGAAAGACGGTGACCATGTTGGAGGAAAGCAACGGACGGTAATAAAGGGAAGTGAAGGGGATAGTAAAAGAACGGAACTGGACGGTGACGGCGGAAAAAAGGAATAGCGGACAACAATGGATAGCTTGTTCATTCTACTTAGGATCAATCCATTCCGTTCCATTCCACCCGGTTCCGAGGATACGGGGCAGACGAAACCGGAAGAACTGCAACGGATCAGAGGGCGATACACCGGAAAAATGAGATAAAGGGGAGTAAAGGAGTGAAACACAGGATGGTGTGAGGTTTAAGACTGAATGGATGGTGAACGCGATGCAAGCCGGTGCAATGCTTGTGCGGCATTTACATTTTGTCCAAACTGATGAAAAGGTAAACAGGCAAGGAGAAAAGCGTTGGTTGTTGAGTGTTAGTTATTTCCAGAAAAATGTCCTTAATGGAGCTTTTTATACTCGTTTCTCTTGTGAAAACGCTGCCGAGATCCAATGCTAACAAGGGACTGTTTTCGAGGTACAAATACTTTCCGTAATTCCCAGCCTGGCTGACGAAAAAATGCTAACCATTGTCAAATTCTGCTTTACATACTCACCTCTTCCGACAAATTTTGCCCCAACAAAAGCTCTGAGGAATAAATTCAGCAACTGCACGAGGATACGCTTGTGTAGTTTGCAGTGAGCCGCGCCGCGGCCGTCCGCGCTGTGTGTTGTCGTTGATAGTGTACTATCGGCGACAGACCGGTCCTCACCGGGCGAGGTCGGTTCTGTGATTACCGGCACTCCCGCAGAGTGCCGGTAATCTCCACCAGGTCGCTGTCGCTCGACGGCCTTCCGGCCCCTGCTGTGAACACACGACTCGACGGTGGCGCTGTGTGCAGGCACGCCAGAGCGCAACGCCTCCGACACTCGACGGTAAATTCCCAGCTCACCGCGATGCTCGCCGCGCCCCGGCCGCCCAGTAAGTTCATCAATCCCCGCTGGCATCGTGTGGCCGCAGGAAAATGCCGCCGTCCGCGCTGTCAGCGGCGCATCACTCACAGCGCCACGCCGCCCGCTCTGTTTACCAGAAGCCTAACAGTCCGGCACCGGAAGGCCTTCCGTCGCCGCCAGCCGCGGAACGCGTGCCCTTTGATCTCGTAAACCGCAGCTCGCCGTCCGGACGCCATGGCGCTGGGTCGCCGTTTCCGCGGCCACGGGAGTCATCCGAGTGACCAGGCGCCACGTGCTGGTGTCTCCCGGCTCTTGCGACGTTTTTTGCGCGACTTCCACCGGTTCTGACCATTTTCTCACTATCTTTAGAACTGTGTCCGTTGTTTGCGACCAGGCGTGCCGGAATAATTCATATCACTTTAAGCCACTTTCAGCCAATGAAATACACGCTGGGTATATTAGTGTTGGTCAAAGATCCATGTAAAAAATTCAAATGCTCTGTTTGTGCGACGGAATGGTCTTTTTCTATGCACATAAGGACTCGACGAAATTCACAGTCTCTACGCTTCTCTACGCTATGTTTCATGTATGAAATTGCTCCGCACCTCGCAGTAAAAACAAAGCCATCATGAAGAAGTACGGCAGTATCCAGCGATCGAACTTCAGGTTGCCAGTGGGTGTGTAAGAACGCTTTAAAGGGGCTCACAACGTGCTGCGTGGTATCAAAACCAAGCCTTCAAGCTGGTAGGAGTTTGGTGGTCAGCTTTTCTCTCCGCGTTCGGCACAAGGACTCTGGCCATCAGTTCGGGACTGCACGTGCCCCAGCACGGCTTGGGTGCCTGACCGAGATCAATATCCGGCCGACTGGCCACTCTACTCATATCGGCAGCGGCGAGCCATGGCATGGCCACTTGGGAAGCACATGCCACCCGGTGGGCCAGTCCCTGGCCTGGCCACTGGGGAAGCAGACGTCGCACGGTGGGCCAGTCCCTGACCCGGCCACTGGGGAAACAGATGCAGAAACAGATGGAAATGACGACACTTCAACCTTGCCAGGTGACAGGACGTGGGTTGGTCCTCCAGAAGTCCCTCTGAAAGGCTACCGAAGGCAGATACCACACGGTGGGCCAAACAGATGCCACACGGTGGGTCAATCCCTGACCTGGCCACTGGGGAAGCAGCTGTCATACTGTGGGCCAGTCCCTGACCTGGCCACTGGAGAAGCAGCTGTCATACTGTGGGCCAGTCCCTGATCTGGCCACTGGAGAAGCAGTTGTCATACTGTGGGCCAGTCCCTGACCTGGCCACTGGAGAAGCAGCTGTCATACTGTGGGCCAGTCCCTGACCTGGCCACTGGAGAAGCAGCTGTCATACTGTGGGCCAGTCCCTGACCTGGCCACTGGAGAAGCAGCTGTCATACTGTGGGCCAGTCCCTGACCTGGCCACTGGAGAAGCAGCTGTCATACTGTGGGCCAGTCCCTGACCTGGCCACTGGAGAAGCAGCTGTCATCCTGTGGGTCTGAGTCCCTGACGTCACCGCTGCGGAAGCGGATGTCAGACAATGGGTCTGACTCCCTGACGAGGTCAGCCGGAAAACTGTCGTCACGCGGTGGGCTGAGACCTGACAGCGCCAGTGAGGGACGACCGTCACGCCACACATCAATATGACAGACGTGAATAGTCGTGGAAATCAGCTTGACTGACCCACAAATTCATTGCGTTACGTGACTGCTGCTTTATGAAACAGTGAAAACAAAACTCCGGATTTCATTGCTTTGCTTAAGAGTTTGGGTAATTGGTACTGGTTAACCGATGGCGGGCAGTGAGTAGCGAGTAGTGGGTTAATCGTACTGCAATTCATAGCTGCTAATCCATTTCCAAAGCAGCGTTTTGATAGAATGTTGCCAGTTGCCTACTACGTAAAGCAGTAATACCCACTGGAGTACTTCGGCTAAAGTGAAGTGATTTGCAGGCGATGCGGCAGTACAAACAATAAGACAGCAATACTCTCAGTACTTGAATGGAATGCATCGGATATAGCCTAGTTAAGTTTCTTGAATTTAGGTCGGGGTTCCACAACGTACCGTACCCTCCTCACAACACCAAATCCGTAACTTTATCAGCATGAAACTGCAATAACACTGAAAACGGATGCATGCATATCAACGACCACTCCGCGATTCAATTTCACCGGACCAATGACGACTTTGATCAACTTTGAAGCAATCTGACCCCAATGCACGAGAACTGGACCCTGCTTGGTCTGATGCGCCTGGAAATGACGACACTTCAACCTCGCCAGTTGACAGGACGTGGGCTGGTCCTGCAGACGTCCCTCTGAAAGGCTGCCGAAGGCAGATACCGCTAACGACTGAAGCCGCAGGCATGCAGGGCTTCGCAGCCCACTGACCGCCGCACGGGGGGCCAAGCCTCGATTAAGGTCGGTATTCCCATTGACTGATGCGTCTTTGGGAGGACATCATGCGTGCGAAATATGGCCTTGATCCAACGCTTTAAATCAGTCACACAAGGGTTGAATGTTGGGTTGAATGAGGGCTCATGCGGCGTTGGGCATAGAACCATTTGCTAGATTTCATTTTGATTTTGGCGAAACTTTCGTCGGATTTTCTACATTCCGATCCCACTAAAATCAAAGTCGACTATTATATCTCTCTCCAGCAAGACCTCCATTTCCGCGGATCTGTGACTCCTGAGAGATCCGATCATGGCGAGGTCGAAGTTTAAAATGGCCCTGAACATGTATTTTGTGTTTTAGTTATTTAAACCATGAGCACGAATGCATGAAAAGTGCAGCATTGTACTGTTGTTGACACACTGGATCGCAAGACCCCTCACATGGTCTGTCTCAGGTCCTAGGTCATTGACTCTGTCTGCAGCAGCATGGCGCAGGTAGCAATGACACTGCAGCCCCCTCTTCGGCCTCGGGGTACTGGCGACAGTGCCATTCGACGAGTTACATCAGGCGCTGCTTCTGCCTTTCACCCTTCGTCTGTGCTTCGCAGTACGCTTCGATAAAAGCCACACCTCACTCGGCGAAGTCGTTTACCACCGCGATCCCGCGTACTTCCTAAAACAGTACTTCCTCGGCACTCTTGAACCCAGGTGCTCTCTCCCAATCAGCGGGATCGGCGGCGAGGGAGTCCGTGTTGATCCCGCAGGCCTTCAGGATTCTCACCGACTTTACCGTGGCGAAGTCCGCGATGGTCTTCCTAGCGAAAACGTCTTTTCCCGCCAGATGTCTCTGCGCTCGCTGGAGCGGAACGTCCGTTGCCTGCTCCTGGAGTGCCGCGATCATCCTCCTCTTCGTCCCGCACGGCACTTCCTCGTCGAAGAACATCAGACCATGGGGGAAAAAGTGCCAACAGGGCAACGTTCAACGGTGGACATTTGCGCCCCTCAGCGCAAATATCCACCGTGGTGGAACTATGGCACCGGAGGCTTGGACCACACGAACTGGTTGTTGTGTCTCAGCTGCGAGGAGGAATTCTCCACAGACTTCCCGAGAAAATAAGAACAATAGGAGATTAAGACAAAAAATAAAACAGAAACAATAAGAGAAAGTAAAAACTTTTTAAATTCCAAGAGATCAAATGAATCGACACCCAATAATTTTCAGCTATCCCACCATTCATCTCATTTCTCCGAGGGATTCAGAAAAGCATAAAGTAATTTCTGCCTGTAAAGGCCCAAAAACCTGTACTTACTCGACACAGCAACTTTCCATCGGAAGTAGCCCATAGTGGAAATTGTAGCAGATCGTTCAACAGATATCTAGACCACAAAATGTCACATATGTGCCGGACCGATGAAAAAACAACTTTTGCTTTTCATGTGAACCACGAAGACCTTCCTGATATTTGCAGTCTTTCCCTGGAAGACATAACTTACGAAATGTAGAGATGGAAAACTGCCGACTGTGGTGGGAGTGATTACGGGTACACTGGGAGGAAACTTTACAAGCTACTCATGCTAAAATTTCAACATCGGGCACAGCTTCGTACTGTGTGCAATAGGGTTACATATTCAATCGTAGGTTGTCCTTCGAGTCCCATTTGGCTCCCTTTATTCACTTCCACACCCCTGCCTGGTCAGACGTTTCTTGTTCAAGGTCTCTGGTGTTGCCGTTGACGTCTTGTGTAAACGTTGCGAGCGTTGATGGTTTTGGGAGGTTGTGAGACTTTGTAAGGGTGGGGTGACAAGAGTCATCAGCCTGTCATGCCAAGGCTCAAGTTGGAGGGCGAAAGCTTTTCCCTTCTGAATAGAAATTGCTTTGTGGACATCCAGGATGTACCTTTTTTAAGGCAAACCAGGCACATTCAGGGTACACAACAAGAACAGTCATGGGTAGACCAAAATGTTTGAGTCAAGACCTCAGACCTTGGATCGGGAGTGAAGTTTGCTTACTATCCTCCTCTGCAGCAAATGAGTCATATGCCAGCACGTCAATGTATGGGAAGTTAACTAGAACATGATTTGAAAATTAGGTCATCTTCCAAATGTTCTCCATCAAAAAGGGCATTTTCGAGGACCTCGAATCAGACTGGAGAATCCACAGGCGCGCAGGGTGAGGGCTCCCCGACGATGGAATATTTTTCCTTGCCAAAGGCAAAGGTGTCACAACATTGTCGCAAAACTTGAAAATGAAGTGGGCCATTTCAGACGAGGGGTTTTGGGTGGCTTTAGTTTTTTTTTAGTTTTTTAGTGTTTGTTTTTAGTTTTTTTAGTGGTGGGGATTACGCGGCGAAAAATTTTGTTGGTGGAAATTGCGGCCATTTTTTCCACCTCTGCGTCAAATCGACCAGTTCTTCGTTGGGGTACCAGAGGTAGCAAGCCAAGTCCTTGGAGCGCCTTCGAGATTTCAGCAGCCGGGTAGCTGATCAACCTCTGCAGGGATGCCAGGGCGTGCACGGGGTCACTGGCCTCCGGTGGAGCGCAGAACAATGTCCTGACGTAAATAACAGCGATCAAAAAGACGAAGCGCTTGAGTATCCCCAATGCGCGGAGAGCCAGGGAGAACTGATCGCGAAGATCCTGATCACGTAGATCATGCTCCCATCCTTATAGCACGGTGGAGGGTAGGTGGATGGAGAAACTTGACTCCCCGCGGAAGTTCTTCGCCAAAGGGAACGATCGCGAGCTCCAGGAAACCACGATAATCATCGTGTGACTGGATGTCGGCCAGCTTGTCGCGACAGGAGTCGACGACACGATCCTTGGAGGAGACAAACGTCTCGGCCACTGCTGGCTCCAGGTCTTCACACATCATGGGTTTAAACTTGCTCCGATCAATGTGCCGCCATCTCCTCTTGAAGCGCTTGAACCAGCAGATCCCCGATCCCAAGACGGGCAGAAGCAAGTGGAGAAAGTCGCTTGTGCCACCAGTTTGAGCATATGATGAGTAAAGGAGCTGTCGCCAAGACGTGCATGCTCCCAGCGCTTGTCCAATATTTCTAGAAGAAGTGTCCAATCGCATTTCGACGACCTTATCCAAGACCTCCAAGTCTTCCACAGAATGCCCGGCTGCGTCGTCTGTCGTTGGACCAGTTCCGCTTGCGAGCTTCGGAACAACGAGAAGCTTGGCGACACTTCCTGGACCGGTTACAATAATAGGAAGTCAATCCATCTTCTCCTTTCCGTCCTCAGGTAAAAGTTTGCCGTCTCAGTGGACCACCAAGTTGGGTGGCACGGAGGAAGATTGCCGGATTTCCTCTCCAATGGCTCTTTTATGCGACCTGTGCGACCGCCTGATAGGGCTTCTGTTGATCGCCAGTTCAGGGGAGTCGTGGCCGAGGGCCGAGGCCGTCACCAATAGGAGATGGACCGCACAGCGATCACTGAGCGTGGTCCCATGATCGAGGGCTGCTGCCAGACCAGGAGTGACGATGTTCTTGGCTCTCCTGCAGGGCCGTTTCGGAGGAAAAAACATGGCGAGAGGAGTCGGGTCATCCTCATCTGTCAACTGTGTTTTGTTAGTAGAGGAAAATTCCAGTTGCGTAATTGCCTCCTACTCAGCTTCTTCTTCCGTATAACGGCGTGCCCTTTCTGCGGCCTGCTGTAGTCGTCGAAGAGCTCGTTCCTCTTTCCCTGAAAGAAACCTATCGATTTCCAACACGAAGCTCCGGCATCCTGGCTCCCGTTGGGCCTGAAGAAAGTCTTTGTCATCCTGGGTTTTGATGATCTTCATGGCACCGATGTGGGCAATGTCAAAGAGGTCTTTCAGGCTGCTCCTAAATTCCTTGTCCTTCCCCATGCTCGGGGTGGTCGTCCTGCACTTGCCTTTGAAGACAGCTCGGTACTGATCAAACTCCCTGTCGAGCTTCGTTATCAAGTTCCGCGCCGGTGCAATGGGAATGCGGACTTTGTTCCACACCCTTGTCACTTCGTGGACGGTCTGTGTTTCGGCTTACTTCTGGGTAGGCTTATCCGCACGGCGAGGCCGAAAATTCTGTTGCAGCACTTCTCATGTAGGCAGCTTGTTTCGTAGCATTGATTTGATTGGAGCACAGACCAACCAAGTATTGGCTTTTCTTCTCGAGGGTGCACGCCGTAGTCCCGCATGTTTCGGCAATGAAAGGAGCTTTCTGGATTGACGTAGGTCGCCTCGAGTGGTTCTCAAATACCCCGCCATCTAAGAACAATCGGGGCATTACCACACCAGCACTTCAAGCGCGAGCGCACCGTAAGCAGCGGCCAGGCAATACGACCACATCGGGGGAAGCTCGCATCCCCTTCCCCAGCTTCGTGCGCCGTCTGGAAGTTGCATGGAAGCCGATCGTCGTCACGCGCTGCCGGTGGCGGTGGCTGACGCGACACACTCAGAACTTGCCCGAAATCTGGTGGGGGTGGTGAGAGGGAATGAGCCCGAACGCCGTGTGCTGTTTCTGACAATAACTCACGACGGTGCCTTGAAAAGGTAGGCCGAACTTGGCGTAATATTCCCTCTCCAAACAAGCAGGACGCTTCAGTCCTACAGATGCAAGCACCCATGCCAGTCAGCTCACTCAGGGGTCATGTGACAGTGGTAAACGTAGATCAAAATTTATCTGACTTTGCACCAATAATATTTCCACTGCGTCGGATATGAAAATACAAAAGCACTTTTAAAGTTCACAGAAGCTTTTGAGGAACACGCCGATCCATGTGACTGTATTTTCGCCGCCAATGACCGTGGGGATGACAATGATAATGACAATGATAACCCCACTTTGCGTGCTGGATTCGAGCAATCACTTTGATGTGGTTGACCATGCTTAACTACTGACTAAATTGCAACTTCGCGGAATCAAAATTTCCTGGCTTTCTGCGTACCTCCAGAATCACACTCAGAGTGTCAGCCTCACTGACGCGCCGGGAAACCCTAAAACATCAGCCCCGCTCCCCAATAGCATGGGTTTTTCGGGGTTCCGCTCTGGGTCCCCTGCACCTGCTGCGTCTTCGCCAACTACGTCTTCGCCAACTACCTCGGTCTGCTAGCTGAGGGCGCAATAGTCGTCCAGCATGACGACGATACCCAGATTCTCGTCAGTGGTAAAGCATCTGAATTCCAGAACACCGTTGCTTCGATGAAACAGGTTCTGGTTTTTCCTGACATTTGGTTTCGAGGGAACATGTTGAAAGTAAATGCTGGCAAGACGCAATTGCTGCTGCTATGTAGTGCACAAAATCCGCGCAACGACCCCAATTTCACGGTAAAATTTCGCGATCACAATCTTCTCGTTCCGGGAGCCAAACAATGGGACTGGCCTTCGATCGCTCTCTCAGGTAACCCCGCTTATTAGCCGCTGTTTCGGAACTCTAAGTGGTCTATCACGTCTAGGAAACTACCTTCCGCTCTCCGGCATCTCCGCTCTCGTTAATGTTCTGTTTTCTCGTAGATCCAATATTGTATCTCGGGATGTTGCTCAGCGCAGAGAAGCCAGTCTCATACCATACACTGTGCCTGGTGCACAAGCCTGGGCAAGACAAGACCTCTGAGATCTCATGTGTGGGGGAGTTTCGCGGCCGACGTACCAAGCAGGAAAACGGTAGCCGCGTTTACATAGCAAATGTGTTTTGCCAGATAGACACTGTCTCGTTCGTAGAAGAATTAAGTATTTGCTGCGGTGTTTGGTTCAAATGATAGATCAATGCTAGCATTCAAAACAAATGCCAAGAATGTTCTCTGATTTTCATCTTTAGTGAGCAAAATTGCATTTTAGAGCATCGAATGGCGAATGGGTACCACAGAATTCCAAGTGAATTCTACATTCACCACAGACGAAGATGGATGTTCGTAGTCGCCTGGCCCGTTTCGTGCCAGGATATGGCAGCCAGGTCCCACAAGGCGGACTGGCCGGAGTCTAGATCGCCTTAAACGACTTTTTCGGGGTCAGACGCTGACTGGTCGAGATTTGATACGCCGATAATGATTGGTCAGGGGTAATCCAATGAAAAAGGAAACGAAGCGCTCTGATTCAACTGCGTCTCGCCAAACCTATAAGTTCACCCCTGTCAGGTGGATGAACAGGAAATGGCTGAACTAACTGGCGGGTCCGACACGCAAGCAAGTTTAGTCCGCCTTACCCCCAAAGTAAGCGCCTTTAACAAGGCTATTCAGAGGCTATGAAAAGCCTTGGTAAAGGCGTAGTCACTTGGGCTTCAGTGTGTCGTCTTGAATAGCTTTGTTCAAGTTGCAGCGCTCACACTGTAGTGTCAAATTCGTCTCTAATGCGCCACATTAAGCAACATCTAAAAAGGTTATGAACGGAAAAAGTGCCGCGGTTTCTTATTTCTTTCGGTTGCCATGGCAACTGCCAAGTACACGCGAATAACCTGTATGTACCGAGATGGGTCGAAGACGTTTTCGTGCCCGTACGGCGCGGCAGTTTAATTGCGTTGCCACCCGATCCGCCGCGGCGTTCCGTCCCCCTGTTTGGTCGCCATCTGAGACGACACCTGAGCAGAGATTCCTGGTGATAAGCCGTCCAGCTGCATGCTGTTTTGTTGTTTCCGTTTTTTTTGGTAGTGAAACAACTGTGATTGCATGAGATGTGTGTCTGTGACAACCATCAACATTTTTTTTTTCCTTTTTACGTGAGGCCGTAATAGCCGCGAGCCTATTGTTCGCGGACCCCTTTACCCCGCCCCCGACTGGGGGAGGGGGGCTAAAGACGTGAATTGCTTACATATTGTCTAAAACTAAAAAATGAGAGCGGTTTCAAGTTCTACTCGTCACAAGCTCTCCAACGGTGTGCTTATTTTTATCGCACAACCAACCGTTTTGAGTTAGAGGGGGGACGGCCAACTGCACACCCCCAATCGGGCGTCATGTTCGCCGACCGACGGCCGTGCGCGGGCTAATATACGTCTGAGTCTGTGTGAGAACGGACTGAAACTAACAAGAAAGGAACTCACACAGAAGAGCAACATCATAACACTGTGTCACACAAAACGGAAACTACTTGTACTGGAGGCGTTGATAACATTAGAGCGAACGTAAGTTCACAACAAACAAATAGGATCGTCTGTCATTCCGCACCTCTTTGGAGACTAAACGCTAACCATTCCAGATGAAATGCCTGTAAACTACACCTTTTCGCATCGAATATAAGGTAAGTAGCTGTCATGTCCAACGACACAACTTAAAATGGAACTAAAAAATCATGTTTTTCATAGTTCCAAAGAAGCAGAAATCATGCAAGACTAACTGCAGACGACGGGACGACAATCAGTATTGTTCTCTTCCATTTATTTGTCTTGATGCCGTCAACATTTCTGCTTCACGCGGAAGGAAGACCTCGTTCACGAGCGTGCCGCGCGGCTGCGTCCGTCATTGCAAAGGCGATGTTCGTCGCATTACAATGTCTTCGTGTCCGGAGATCTCTGATACACAGTGACACGCGCGGGATGAAAAAGGGGTTCCAGGCGGGATCGATGCCATCCAGCACCAGCCGACGTAAAACGACACGTCACCTCCACAGCAGAAGATTGCAATTGGAAAGCTGTCGGCTCGGCCATCGGCGTCGCCGCACAGACAGAACCGTGTCGATCAAGAACAGCTGCGTAAACCGCGCAGCAGAGCGAGAACTCGGGAAGAAAAACGGCGCGTCAACAACATGTCGAAATGGACGTCGGAAATTCCACTCGTCTCACCGGAAGAACTAACGGACAAGCTGGAAGCTAGCCACGGAATATGGATGTCGATAACGACGGTGCACAAATATCTTGACGGTCAATGCTACACTGTAGAGAGTACTGTTTTGCTGCAGCTGCCGCGAAGGCCAGCAAAAATATCTTTCGACCAATAGGACTTCTCCAGAGCCTTTCTCTTTATTTCTGCAGTAACTTTGGCGTCTGAGAGGCAACAACTTCTCTCTGGCATCTTTGGCATCTTTGGCAACTTTAGCATCTGAGAGGCAACGTCTCCTCGTTGATATGCTAAGTTCATTACCTATGATATTATCTCAAACTTTCGCCAACCTATAATATTACCTCTGTTGATGTAAATGGTGTTTCAAGGCAGGAAGACTGTGTTTTTCTCACAGTGAGTGCTATATTTTTGAGCAGTATCCAATTGTTGCCTTTTATCCAAGATGTCCGGGAATCATCAGTTTTTACCATTTTTCACCATCAACCCTCCGGAACCATACTGTGTACCATGAACGATTATTTTACTCGACTATGCCGCGACTTAACTCAAGTCATAACAGAGATATGCCTTTCTATATTTTGCTTGTTTCGTGTGTCCGTCCATAAACGTCTGTGAGGGCCGCCACGGAAGAGCAGTCAGGTCTGTGGACATGAAATTTTCAGATATTTGGAGAATTGCATCAATGCATACTACCAAATTTTGGACGGATGTTACGTCTGTGACGGCCGTGTGACCGCTGCCGTTTTTTTTTTTAGTATCCATGTAACGATTTAGGTGCCGACACATATGAAGACAGTTCAGAAATGACAATACGAGGCTATGTTCTCGAAATGCAAGAGCTTTGTCGTTTGGTGAAAAACTTTACTGAAATTGGCAAGTGTTTGGCGGAGCAGATATGAATGAAAGGTTTTCATGTTATGCAGAATGTATGCAGCCCATACATTTTGTCACTAACTGGCTTGACTTATAAGTGGGGTCAGTAGAAGAGGCTTTGCCGAAATAAAAATAATTTCTTGCCCGCAAAAGTAAGTGTGAATGCTTCATATACGTTTAAAGCCAGGACGCATTAACAACCGTTGATGGATTTTTTATTTCTTCCTACATGGTTTAGTAACCCGGCAAATAATGATGTAATGTAATGCATGTAAATGTATGCAATGTATGTATGTGATGTAAAATAATGTAACAAAACAGTAATGCGTTTATCCATGTGAACGATGTGCCTTTGCGGACACCACTTGAACGTTTTTATAAACCGCATTTATGTACCGACTCAGGCACAGATAGAGATTTCTAAAAATGTTATTTCGCAGGGTAATAAGAGGTTATATGTAAATATTACGAGAGATGAAAAAAGGTTCCCAAAGCTAAAAAGCGTTCAATTACTTTACTGCTTTGCTCTTCAGCACAGTACCAGAAATGAGAATAGAGGCCCCAGGTACTTGTTTACAAATTACCATATGCATAGGGTTCGGTCCTGCACCTGACCTGGCCATGGAAACCTTATCATGACTCATCATACATCAAAATTGTTGGCACTTCTCTCAGTGGCATGTATGCGCTTCTTCATAATTTGCCCGGCAATAATAATGTTGTGCATGTACCTGACGCATTCACCAATAAACAAGGAGCTTCTGTCAGCTCAGAAAACCCGGAGTTTAACAGTGTTTCCAAAAACAGACACGCAAGTAACTTTAAGTTGTGCATGTAGCAGCATCACTTATATAGTTTTTATGTATAATTTTGACCATGTGTGGGGATCATGTCCCCATGCACTACATCTCAGCCAAAACATTAAGTATGATAGTACCCGTCTGAAAACAGAGAAAAACGCTACTGTTATTATGGTAACATGCAAGGCAAATTTGCGCATAGTATAAGACTGAGATTATGATCCACAGATATTGTATATAATCATCAAAACATGTTCGCTAGTAAAATACAACTCTACATGCAGAGTCCCAAGCAAGAACTTACTCCTATGTGATACAAACTGAGGAATCAGTCAGGTATTTGAAAATTATGCATTTGAAAACAATTATTGCAACAGCCAACCTGAATGTTCAACATGCATGGGACATGGGGAAGCAGCGTTCAATGACCTATGATTGTTTTTTTTATTTGAGTGGAAGCGTGATGTCAGTCTTGAATTTAGAGACCAAAAAGGTGGACCAGATGCATAATGTACAGGGGTTGTCACGGGTGACTGCAGTCTTTAAAAATTGGAAGCTAGTGTTAATTTCCCTGTCGCAAGACGCCACCGCCAAACTGCATCACCTTGGTCTTTTTGTTGTTTTATGTTGTGTATGACTGAGTTCGAATTTAGTAGCCTGGGACTGGGGTGAGTGGGCTGGGCATGATCATCAGACTATAGTTCAGTCAACTCACCTGAAGTGAATAATTTAGACAAAACTAGGAGGCAGGGGAACTATTAGGGAGGTTAAACAGGTTAGACAGTTAAACTGTTTGGGTATCGACAGCAGGTGGCAATGGCATACGCCCATTCCTGTTCGTATGCCAAACTGCTCTTATAAAACATATATGTAATGAAAGGAATATCTGAACTATGTTTCATTGCAACAGGCCTTTCAAAAGCATTTCCTCAGAATACCACTACAAAAAGGCAGGCCAAAAACAAATGGAAAATAAATACGAAAACGAGATTGTCGAGCACAGTGAGTCGATATGGTTGTTGAAAGCTAGCGACCCAGTACAAATTTTTGTATCTGGTATTAAATGCACGGCACCGTGTGACGTTAACCCAAGCTAATAGTAGCCATCAACATACATACATCAACCTTTTGTTATCCCTACAAGCACAATACCGGCCCTATAATGCCCTAAGGCCCTTCTCGCCGTTAGCTGTTCTTATTCGATTCAACACGCAGCTTGTTGTTAAGAGGTTTCAAGACTAAGAGGCACGTCGGTAGGTAAGAAGGTGGGACAATTAAAGTTGAATTTCGGAATAAGTAGGCCTCAAAACCACATGAAACCTTCTCATACCAGACAAAAGTAATAGTGATCCTACTCATAGAGTTTCATTTCATACACAAATTGTTCAATAGGTGAATATAAGTGTTAACTGTATGGCGTGTCATGGTCTCTGAACTATTTCCTGTGAAATAAGTTGGAACACTATAGTTGGTTTTTTCAAAAGAAAATTTCCTTTAAGCGCCCAAATTACAACTGCTCATACAGAGCAGACAAGCAGCCCCCCAAACCCCAATAACTAACTAACTAACTAAGAATGCATAGAAGGGTAGTTCCGTTTCATGCTGGGCATCAATTTATTTGGGTAACAAAAGTAAGCCGTGGAATGAATCTCACTTCAATCCACGCGACGGCCATCTGAGCGCTGAAAAAGAAATGGCCTTTTGCAAAGAAACAAACTAAAAATCAATTTTGCAAAAAATGTGCAATACATCGCGTCTTTTCAGCATTTTTTGGCAACGGCACCTTTTGTAACATAGTTTGAACACAATGTGGTGAAAATTTCAACCTTCTAGGCTCTTCTAATATTCTGTAAGACACTTAGATTCTTCGTGAGCCAAGGTCCAAGTTCAATGATGTGTGAAAGCTGACGAAATATGCAATGAAACCAAACAGAATGGTGGGAGTTCAGGCTGAATGTAATAAAAATGGATGCGACTTCTTAAAATTATCCTTTTTTAATGCCAGGCCATCTATTTTTCCCGCTGATCATTTGAAACAGGTCAATGAACGTAGACTGACCAGGGTGTCTCCAGGGTGTCAGTTCACCTCGTTTCTACCTCCCGATTTCCAAAACTTCCAAAATTTCCAAGGCTACTAACTGAAAAAGCGTAACAGTAACGAGCATGCATGCAAGCGTTGTGGCTATAATTGCCAGTACTTTGTTATTTCTTTGCTATAAATGATTTTTGTTCTTGTTTGCAGTGTAACTTGCTCTAATCACATTAAAGAGGTCACACATACATCGTGAAAACAGCTCACAAAACAGCATGTCGTTTCTGTGTACTGTCTTTCTCCTGAGGTAAAAATCTAATAACCGAAACATTCAGCGAGGAGAAAAAAATGCCCAATGTGCCACTTTCCACCAAAATAACATTTTTCGGAACACTGGGCGGAGAGGTGCCGCATACGGCGAGCACATCTGCGGGAAAGGCAACCGTCATCGCTGGCTCGCAGAGGAAGCCGCCTTGTTTACCGCGTTCAGCAACATCATCATCAACATTAGTGCTCACCACTGCTGTTGGAGAGTGTCAATGTCGGCATCGTCACTGAGATGCACTCTTCCTGCCGACAGAACATCTGCCGATGTGTTGCTGCTGAGGAAAAATTGGCGAGGACCAATGCTTCCATTATCACCACTAGGCTGTACGATTTCGCGCAAGGTACCTCGCGCAACGGGCCATGTCGAGTGAGCGAAGTGAATGGGGCCTATGGTACTGAAACCGGCTTTTGTATGACGTTTTGACCAAACGGTCCTATCCTATCCTATCCTGTCCTTTCCTACCTACACGGATGCCTGTCCTAGGTCATTGCCGACTCGCAGAGGAATAGAGGAACCGGTGTTAGATCATTAACAATTCAGCAAACATTCTATCAGTTTCCTTATGATGAACAAGTTTTTGCGGGCGATGGAAGATAGCAGACATTGACGGCAGAGCGCTCGTAAAAAGGGCAATACCGAGTTCCTCCATTCCTGGAATGTGTGGCCTTGGTGTAATTCAAAATCAACACTCTATTACAATGGATTTATCACAGGCGTCTTGATTTATAAAATGCATGTAAACCAGTCAGATGTCTTGTGGGCACATGACGAGCACGGCTCACTGCTTTTCTCTCCGAATTTGGAAGTTTGTTTTAAAATGCTGTTCGGCGTACGTATTTTCCCTCCGTAAATTTCGCAACACCAACGAATATTTATCGATGTATTCCAGCATTTTACGCCCGGAAAATTGCAGGGTAAAACACCACGCACCAACTGTTCGTTGCTATTGCGGAGCAGTTGAAAAACACCCATAGAAAAGAAAAAGTGCGATAGCGAAGGCATTGCTACCCGAGCGGTTACGCGACCAAAAATCTTTCAGGCTACACGCACGTGCATAAAATCTAAAGAAATGACTAGTCTTCTGTTAACATTTTCGTGATTTAGGATCCATTGGTGCAAGCGATGCCACCGCGACGGTGAAGATTACCCCTTTTGGTGCGTTTTTACCCTAGATATCGTGCTTCGTCACTTTTCATACCCAAACACTATAATAACACTGGTCCCATCCGCACACCTGTACGTGGAGCATACCAAAAAGGATAAAAACATGCTAGGCACGATCAATAAACGGTAAAAATAAGCGGCCGAACGGCGCACAGTGCTCATCGCAGGCGGGACGTATAGCGGCCGCGTCCGAGGAGAGAGAACTGGACAAGCGAGCCAGCGTGCCAGCTCATCCGGCCACACCCTACCGCAGCCGTTACAAAAAGACGTGTTTGAATTAGATTTATTTAATCAAAGGGTATTTTAAGGTTTTGATCATTTATTTTAATAAATTTTACCTAACACACTGTTGTAAAGGTATCTGGCTGCCTGGAGTATTGCGTATTTGCATACAGCGTGAGTGAAAATCCTGATACATTTGGTGCCATAGAAGTCAGTTACAGTATCCACATAAAATACGCAGCGATTTGCCGCTAAATGGTAGCGACTGTGTTTAGGAAGAAAAGAGAAATGAAGTTTTCATCACATTTTCCCTGAAGGTAGCTTTTATTTGCAGGAGGTAATTAATTAAATGAATTAGGTATCCACTGTCGATAAATTCCCTCAGATTTCGACCTATATTCCCAGATCCCCAGATTCGAGCCGATTTCCCTGGAAAAGGGAAATTTTCTTAGGTGTCGTCACACTGGTTGCAAGTTGCTGGCTTGCAGGAGGCGGTACTGCCGGCTCGATGAATTTGCGATTTTCTGGTAGTTAAAGTAAGACACAGTCACTGCGGCGTCGCTCGCAATTAATTCGCTCGTCACACCACAGGCTATGTCCATTTCACTGCCCGAGACCAGAAAAAGTGGTATCTTGTGCCGCTAAGTCTACCTTTGTCCCTTTTAGTTCGCAGCGTTCATCTGAAGTGTCCAAACTCTTGAAGAATAAGTCCTTTCTCAGAATACAAACCTAGTTCGTTTATTTCAGAACGAAAGCTCACATCGTTTGCTGATTTATCATCTTCAGTGGTACATCCTTTCAGCCAGCTGCAAACTTTCCTCGCAAAACTCCGAAGAACAGATAATGGCAAATGAGAAGCTGAAAGAGAAATTGGCTGTTAGCCAACTGAAGCAAATAGCCCGAAGTCTGGTCGCAGAGAGAAAGAACAAGCCACTAAAAAGGATCCCACTTCTCACAAACACACAGCACAGCAAAGCACCGGATGTTAGTTTCAATTCCATGTCTTCATCGTTTTTGGCCTCTCTCTCACTTATCATCTATAAAATACACATATACTCCATCCTCCGCTTTGCCAGCACGCACGCCTCGGCACGCGCACCAGCATTTTGGGTGGCACGCCTGGGTCCAGAGCAGCGATCCTGCATTCTTGGCGTATCCTGCGCTTCACGGCGAGTTCGGATGTTACATACCATCCTCTCTGATACCTCTGGTATCAGAAGTCCTCAGTAGGACGTACCAGGAGCACACCATGGAGGGGGGGAGGAGGGGAAATCGCTGTCACGCACCGCATCTTCCAGCAACTCGAGGGTTCTAGCATAATGAGCGCCGGCCATGTCTGGTCAGAACAGCATGTTCCTGTCGGGAAAGTTCCCATCCAGACATGGGATGAGCACATCTGTCATGCACTTCTCACTGTACACGCTGTCATCAGCATTACCCGCTCGGCATGATGTCCGGACGTGTCACACTCTTTGGAAAGACGGCGAGCCACACGAGAAGTTTACGGGGAAGCTTGCTCTCTGGTCTCAGCTGTATTTCCGCTGGGCAGTCTTCACCAGTTCCAATATAGTATCCATAGTTTCCTTGCATATGCCTCCCATGGTAGTTGAAGAAGCTTTCGTCGTCCATGACGATGTCACATTCCTCTCGATCTGACATGTGTCAGGGCGACAGTTTCCGGACGCTGGTCTTTGGGTGACCTCTTGTTTTTGAATGACCTCGGTGCCTTCTTGTTCTTTCGGTACTGCACCTTGTTGGCTGCCCAGATTTTTCCCACGTACATTGTGACACCCCTCGTTTTTCGATTGCAGCTCAAATTAGCTGCCGTTGTCTTTGATGCTCATTTTGGCTGGTTGGTGGTGATTGCCATTGTGAGAAACATTACCACGACTCTAGAGCGTTGCCAGCGTTCGGTAAGCAATCGCTCGAGTGATCGTAAAGGGTTCACAATACCTCCAAATAAATTATTTGCGCCGTCCTGGGTTCTCATGGGCAAGTCTCGCGACAGTCTCACGGGCACCTTACTTTGATATTGGCTGCAAATAAATTGTCATTCCTCACAACTTTATGTGCCATTTTGAAGCCAACAGTGGGTAGCATACACGAGTTAAATACAAGTGGTGAAACCCGTGATGTGCAAGAAATATCTATAGTTAAAAAGGGTCTCATTTCACAGTGTCCACCCATTAATGGCTATCGTATCACGGCAGATTCTGCTTTTAAACAGTCATCCTCCAGTTGCTGTTCAGAAGGATCATCGCCTGCCTCAGAACCTGCTTAGTGTCGTTTTTTCCTGAGCTGGTGCAAATAGTCAAAAACAATTGGTAGACACAATATTTCTTTTATTCTGCGTTTTGCTAGAACCCATGCTGAACCTAAAACTATAAATAATATAATAAAAAATGCAAGAATTAGATCTACATTATGATAGCCATACATCAAACTGGAATTGGATTACGACACGAAAATAATGGGGTTCAAGGCCGAGTCCAATATTGCTGCGACGTTATCCAGCTCCAGAGCAAATATGGCGTTACTGCGTAACGTCCCATGGCTTTTCCCGTTCCTCCAGCGGTTCCGATGGTCACGTGGTACGAACATCCTTACCGGGTCCACTAACTCGGCCCTATGCGTGCGTGTGCTGACGCGGCGCGTCGCAGTCGAGGCAGGTTCCGCCATAAAAACAGTTCACCGAGTCCCGCCGTTCCTCCCGCCTCTCACTCGCCTGCTGCACGCCGCCTCAGGGAAGCGCCGCTGCCAGATGGAGGCGTTTACGTCCCGCTCGGCACGCCCTGCCAGTGGCCATTGTGTGGTATGCAAAAATGCGCGGCCGGGTGACGTTTTGTTTACCAGCGCGCGTCCGATACCGTCTCTGGGCCAAAAGGTGGTGGGGGGGGGGGGGGCAGGGGAGCACGGACCAACCGCGCCCAAACAACTCCGCTGGCTGCGAATCAAGGGATGGCTCAGTGGCGGCAGTGCGTGGATTTGCCTGGGCATGCATCAGGTATAAGCCAATTTTATGTGCAAAACGGCACGACTCTTGGCGGCAACAGGTAGGCTAAAATCAATTCCAGATTTGAAAGAGAAGCAAAGCAGCTCAGGCCAGCTAGTTCAGCTAGGCTAAATCGACCGGGACACCAAAATGCGCCGTGTTTGGTGGAGGAGCCGTAAGGAGCGTATTGTTAGGAACATTTTCACGGAAAGTGTCATGAGCCTGCTTTTTTGACAACTCTTCTGTGCTGGGGGGGGGGGCCATTCTGCTCCTCCCCTCCGGTTTTCGCTCGCCATTCCCGGAAATTTGGGAGCTGCTCCACGAAACTGGATGGGTTTTCCTGAATACGTCCTTTACTTATTGCGACAAAACTTTAAAAATTCCCCTCATCCAGAGGCGGTTCCAGTGCACGATTTCAGAAGACGTAGTTGAGGAATACACAGCTTTCTGGAGATCGCGCACTTCGACGTGGTCATGTACTGTTTTGATGTCTTTTATAACGCCGCAAATTTAGATGAACGGAATATTTTAAATCTGCGTACCTTCAAGCATAATAAAATATTGGTCAGTGGCGGATTAAGCGGCATGTAAAAAACGGTATATGTATTTCTTATTCCTAGGGTTTTGTGACTCTTTGTATGAATGAAACAAAGCTCTCGCAAGATATAGACACGTTTATGCTAATTTTCGCATATAATTAACCTAAATAAACTGTCAGGGGCGAATCCAGGCATCGGTTTTTTGGCACATATTCCATCCAATAACATGTTCAGGGGGCCTTTCAAAGAGAACAAGTCTAATCTGTGTCAGTGGTTTTTGGTACACTGCAATCATATATTACGATCAAATGCGATATATTTCGGTGCAAATGGAAATCAGTGGCTGCGCCAGGGTAATGTAAAAGGGGTATTTTATTTTTTCTTATTGCTGAGAAATTTCGACCCAATTTGCGGAATGAAACACAGCTATCGCCAAGCAGTTATTGGCCTCTCTCTTCTGGTGCCTGGATCCGCCTATAAGCGCTTGCAATGTGCTCATAATAGACATGAAACACATGTGAAAGTGTTCCCTCTACACATAATGTCACCAGATTCAGAATATTTGACAAATGAAACTCGATTCTCAAAAAAAGGCCCCTTTCATGTGCTTTGGTTATGCCTATGATTTCGTTATTTCGAAGGTGATGCGCTTATGACCTCAAAATCCGGACTTTAAGCACAACGCAAAGTAATATCCATGAATGTTAGAATATGATAGCCAGTTACCAATAGCTGACCATGTAGAAGGCTACCCCACTTTTCTGGCAACTGGATCCGGACAATGACAACGAACGGAAAATGACAAATGCCTTTGGGCATTTGTCATTTGTATACAACATAGCATGTGACACATATGAAAACGTTTTTCGACTACAAACAAGTTCGCCAGACTTAAAATATGTTGATGAATGAATTAACATTTACCAAAAACGTGCAAGCTCTTCATGTGCCCTGGATATACCTATAAATTTCGAAAATCGACCGTTTTCTAACAGAAGTGATAGATCTTTTGTGGATATAATGACATCATTTGGAGCAAAATCGGTCACGAAATATGGTCAGAAAGCAAGCTCGTTCAAGTAAATCCCTATTCACACCCTCATTTTGATGTCCCTCCCTCCCAAAACTTTTCAAGATTTCTTTTTATAGAAATGTAGATCTCGCTGCAGGTCATCGCACGCCATTTTCCGCCAGGAGGTCGAACCTATAGTTTTCGAGATCGCGGGGGAAGAATCTGCCCCTCCCCCGAGCACGGGATCGTACGTACCGAGCAGTGGTACAGAATAGGCCTAAGACAATTATTGCAGAATAATCCCTGAAACGATGATATTGTGCCAACCTTTGATGAATGGATTTGTGAAACGTTTTACGTTTCCTGTGAAATGAAATACAATGTGCGGCTAATGAAATTTGTTTTAAAACGAGGTCAGAACCGGAAATTTCCGTACTCAACGCTTATGAAAGAAGCTCTTAGAACATCATAACTTGTGGCCTAATCAGAAAACAAATTAGGAGATCAGTAAACAAATCATAACATTCTAAAAGCTTCTTCTCTCACAAGCGTTCCAGCGGCGAGAACAAAGAGCAAATTTCCACCATTGAGTTCCACGGGCTGATATAACGAATTTTATTATTATATTATTTTACAGTTATATCATGTAAAAACATAACGAAAGTAATATTTGATATGACGAAGCGCTTGCAAACACAGGCCCTAAAAGCCAGTACCATCCGTGAAAACTCTCAGGAGATTTTTTTCTCCGAGGTTTCCGAGGAGAAGCAAGCAATGGAAATGAATAACACTGTGAGCTTTTTAAATAAAGAAAAATGATGAAAGAAACGCCAAGAATTTTCTTCGGAATGGATTACTCTCCTAATAAGTTCTCCTTCTCTTCTAACTATTCTAATTGGCACTCTAAATAGCTTAACAAAAAGCTTGAATTTCGTATTTAATTAGGCGTAGCGTAGAATTCGCGAAGGATCTTAAGGCATATGACCTCTTAAATGTGGTCCTGATTTTTAAAGAAGAAGCCGGAGACAGCGTATTTCCATAGTCTGTTTTCTTAACCGTAATAGTCTCCAAAAATGTAGAGAAATGGAGCTGCAGTAAATTTACGTGGCGGAATTACAAACAGTTTTCGAAGCCGTTCGCATTTATAACGAATGATTACGGTCAGCAATCATATTGTTTTGATGGAACGTCTCAGATATGACATATCACTATCAGGTTCCGAGCGCAGATTTTACAGGCCAGGCTTCCGTCAAAACGAGAGCATGGACACCGTGTTTAGGTGAACCGTGTAGCCGTGGCCGATGCGAAGGGTTTTGCACAGTGAGGAGCACACACTGGCGGATATCCGGCTCGGCCATTCTCTTTGAGCCCAGGTACATTTTAGCGTGCACGACGAAGCTGCCCAGAATGCAGTTACGAGACGAAATTCATAATCCGTCACCAGACAATCAAACAGCGGGACAATAAACCAGCGTTGTGTGGCAGGCAATTAGCCCGAATCCCGGATGGAACACAAATATCTGGTCCCAGACTGGAGCGGTCAGCCTGTCACGGGGCGGCCATGTCGTGAAGTTGTACGGCAGGCTTAAAATCCTTCGGTGTCATCTGGCTCTGTGTAAATAACGCACTGTTTGGAAAATAATACCTGTGTAACAAGGTCGATATTTATGGAACAAGCTTGGCGGCTTACAATGAGCGCCGACTCCATCCAGCTTACATCGGCAAGCTCTGGTTAAAACTGTGTTCACAAAGATTTTTTAAGCCATAATTGCCCTAAGACCTGCTACAGGCCACTCATTTATGAGATCTCTCATTTACAAGACGTGCTCTGTTCGTGGAAGTTCCGGCAAACTTAGCCATGTGTCATTCCTAATGACATCCTAATGACTAAAGGACATTCCTAATTCATGTCCTGGTTTGCCGTCCATAACGACTGCATGCTACTCATTTGTATATATATATATATATATATATATATATATTATACGTATGTAAATCTATTTTATGTATATATGTATACAGTTTGTATGAGAAACTAAATAATGACGGTTTTCTTGAAATGCAGAAAGTGTCTGTACAGTCTGGGACAGTGAAAAACCTTGAGGATGCGGAATGTAGACGAGGAATACTGTATGATGTAAGAAGAGCACACGCAGTTGAACTATCTGTAGCACGAACTCAACTAATATCAGTGAAACGAAACAAATGGTGTTGGTACAATGGATATGATAGAAAAATAACAATAATATTCACAGAGATCATCATCATCATTATTGCCATCATCATCATCATCATCGTCGTAGGCGCCCTAAAGCCCCAATCACACACACACACACACACACACTCACAATCACACATCGTCGTCACCATCATCATCATAAAACAGCACGAAATACATTGGCGTTCTTCGAACAGTGCCCCAAATGGGTATCTTATTCCTGAGACTCATGAAGCGATAAAATATTCTGTTTTCAGTGTGTTCTTCCGGTCTGCATAAAAACTTTCCCCATAAATTTGGCCCGGCCGAGGCGTTTCATGCTCGCCGATAAGGAGTTAACTAATGGGATCGTGACATCCGCTTAGATAAGGCTGCGTTTAGGAGACAGTTAAAACAAAATTTACGGACCTGTTCAAAATAGAAACCGTTCATCATTCTCAGACAAAAAATTGCGGAAGCACTGTGTCGAGGCTGCAACAATCTTCAACAACTCACTGCACATCATATTGGAAAGATGATAACTTGAAATAAAGCATCAGTGCATACAATAGCTTTATGCAAGGTCAAAACGCGTGGGGTCGTCGCCATCTCTTATTGTCACCCAGAGTAGAATAGCTAACCTGAGCGCGTGGCGGGTAAAAATAAATGATGACGATAACGCCACGGCAGAGGCGCGGTCTTCGTATGACTGCCTTGACTGTGCCGGGCCGCGGAGGGTGGCCGCCGCCGCCGTCTCGCGATTCTCGACAGAACCGGAACCGGCCAATGCCCCGCGGGCATCGTGCCCAGCCCCCCGCGGGCCTCGGCGGCCAGTCTGATCCGAGACTGGCCTCTGACGTCGTTACCGGCCGGCGTTTTTCGGTCCGCCGCGGCTGGCGCGCGGCGCCGACCCGCGCTCCTGTTCGTCAGCTATTCAGCTGTTGACGAGCGGACGAGAATCGTCCGTGTCTATCGACAGCTGCGGGGGGGGGGGCGCCGCCCTCGACGGGGTTGTCGTCTGTGTGGGCCGCGCGGTGAAGTCGCGCGACAGATTTCGGACGCGACGCCGTCATCGCAGCGAAAACGGTGGACCGCGTCACGCGAGTAGGGTCTGACGGTGATTTCAGACTTTCCTCTGATTGAATCCTCCAGTCAACCCTCGCGTTTAGTAGCATTTTACATCGGCGAGCGTAGGTAATCATAAGCACACGTGCAGTGTGTGGTGGAGACAAAATGTTGACTCAGTGTGCTTACTATTAAATCTACGACATTTCGCATTCAGTTCGTTTCGTAGATGCATAAATGTTACTTGTTACGTGTCATATGCTATATGTTACGTGCATATCAGTTGCATGTTGCAGTTATGCTAAATCGTGTTCATGTTGATCGTTATCGTGACTTCTTGTAACGACGATGATGGAAATAACATGCTTTAGGTTATATTCATGTCGGCTAAAAATAATCATTGCATAGTTCACATAACGCTTTTGCTCAATGGCGTAACCGTGAGTGAAATCTCTCTAACACTCATTTCCTAGCAGAAGGTTGTCTGCTTTGCCTGTGAACCCTTTGCTTACGTGCTAAACATGCCGTGATCATAGCCCGGCTCTACCGGAAAGTGGCCTCTGTTTGCTACGGGTTTCCTAGCGACGTTCCTCTTTGGTTTCCTTTGTATTCCGAAATTTGATCGGACTTTGTTGCTTTCCTGACGTAAGTTATGCTATCGGATCTGACAACCTCTGCAGTGGAGAAACTGTTTATGGTCCCTATTATTTCAGAGTGCGCAAGAAGTGAGTTTCCGTCGCAGCTTACCTCGCTTCAAAGGTAAGTTTCAGTAATAATACAAGCGATCGGGATCAAAATGGTTCTTGCGTCCTTTCAACTTGTAACAAAATTACTTTCCTAACCCAAAAATTCTTCGGTCCTAAGGTAGTTTGAAGTAAAATTCTGAAGAATTACTGTGAATATCTCCATCTGTAGAGCGGTCCCATTGTTCAGCCGTTCAGGGCCGGGTTCGACGTCACAGACTGGGATGCTCAAGGTCTTCTCGCTTTCAGCAATGGAAATGTTGCGCTAACTGGCATTCTTTAGCAGCAATGTCACTCGATACTTCCCGTGAAACAGTCATTGCAAGCGACAAACAATGCATATAAGCGGCCGGTGTTTCTTGGAATCGCTATGCGATGCCGCCAAATCTGATTGGTCTAGAACTCCTCGTACCATCGGTTTACGCTCCTTGTGTGATGACATTATCGTCTCTCATTGGTGGACATCACGGCAATGTCGTTCCTCCTGGCCCACATCGTCTCCGTTTGTAGGGAGTATAAATAGTGCCCCGCTCGTCGTCACGGTGACATTTGTAATTTTGACGGCACAGTGGAAGGATCTCCATCCATTGTGGGTGCCGGTATAGGTGATTGGTGAATGGTATTGGGACATGAAACAGTGCTGAATAGCAGAACTGAATATAAGTTGAACTTGGACGATTTTCTCCGTGCCTGACTCGCGAGAAAGACCAGCATGAGCGAGGTCGTCACTAGTTCAACTATCTCGCAGGCAGTTAAAAATCTGCTACACGGCTGCTCGTGGTGACCGATGCAACTGATGGGATGATATTCTATGTTCGTGGATACGTGTTCCGTGTATGAGCACAGCCAGTCGTCATGTCAGATGCTTTCTGACGTATTCACTGGCATTTCTGATCAGAACACGACACTCTGTTGTTGACCAACTGCCAGCGCAAAAGCGGACGTTTTGCCATATCGGCCATTCCAAAACGGTTTAATGCCGGGCTGGTTGCCTTTTTCGCCTTTTGAGTTTAAAATTCAAGGAATTTTTCGACGTACGAGCAAATAAGTGTTTTTGCTAGATCGACATACGTCACGCCATGCTCTGTATAGAAGTTTGTACGTTGCTGGACACATTTCCATACATGCCACGACCGTCAAATCCGGTGGTAGATTTTGCAAGGTCATTTGATTGTTTATTTTTGTGTACGAAGAGCTTAATTTTAAATCACGGCACCTCTAGCGCAACGTACAGGAGAGATATTGGGACGTGAAAAAATGCGTTGCGCAGCATGCTGTGGTTTAGCTCACAGAACGCGTCACATATACGGAGGCACCGGATGGTGGATTTCGCTACTTGGCCGATTACCGGATAAGCCGAACAATAACCATTGTCCTGTCGGAACGTAATATCTCGAGGCACTTTAATACAGGCATGCCTCATAAGACGGACCGCGTATTTTAGCACTGGTGGAAGGCTCGTGTTCATTCCTGATTAGCTAGAAAACATATTTTTTAACTCATGCATGTTGTTCACAAATTGTTTAAATCTATGTTTTGATATGTTATGTTTAAATTGTTTAAATCTATCTGAACTTTCCTCGACTCATAAAATCTGTCCGCTGCCATCGGGGTCATTCTGACAAGAGCCCAGTCCAATCTGATATCCAGGTGCGACTCGACCAAGCCAGTTCGTACCATGCCCTTTATTGCTTTCAAACTACCCGGCTTTATCCGTTGTTAGCGACTGCTATGAGTTCGATTAAACGCAAAAGAACTGCGATGGGGTTTCTATTACAGCGATAGAGCGATACCAAAAAAAAGAAAACGTCGTCCGTCGACTTGCGGCAACAATGGAAACAGATTTTCATTTGCTCGTGACATGAAATTATGACAGACCTGCTCACGCGGCGGAGATATCGGGCCAAAGGTATGTCATTCCGCCGGGCCGGGAGCTGGGACTGGTGATTAGCAACAGAAACAACAGTTCATCCGTAACATCCGTATTCAGTGGTATTATAAAACCGAATTAAAATACGTGAAACTGGAACAGACGAGGACATCTCGCTCTTTTCAAGTCTGAATATCACACTGTAGCTGAGCGCTTGACTGGTGCTGCCAAAGCTCAGCTAAAAAGATTGCAGCGAGAGAAGGGCATGGAGCCTCTCATGCTGGCACGAGATGTTCCGACTCGTTAGAACAGGGCATACATCACGGTTGAATGCATGGTGACCTTGAAGCGTCCAGCCCTGGTCTCCTTGTCCAATCATAGTGAACTACCAGCAATCAGCGCCAGTGAATGGCAGCTGAGCGAACGGTTTTTCCATCTGCTCAAACCGTTCTTTAATTTAGCAAAAGAGATGATCTCCGAGACTTCTGGTCTCTCCACTGTGATCTCGAGCATTTTTGCACTGGAAACGTTCTTGTTAAAGGTCGGACAAAATGTCATCGACATGCGAACAACGCGTGTAGCTCAGTTGGAAACACGGGAGCGTTTCTTGTCCGACGGCCAAAAGGCCTTAACCCATGAAGTGTTGGGACTTTTTCTACTACGCCTCGTGCTAGGGGGTCAATTTGCCCCTTCCCTCTGATTCGCGAACCAAAGCACGTAGAGAGACGCAGTTTTCACCAGCATGTAGCCCCATCCTTCTTCTTCAACAACGTCTGGGATATAGACGTCTGTTTCGTATTATTGACTTTCCAGGTAACCCAAAAGAGGTCAAAGTCAGGGTCTCGCACGCTTTGCGTAGAGGTCTCGGTTTGGGTCCTCTAGAAACAAACTGATCACAGAAAAACGACTAAAAGTGTTGCCAGAACAAAGAAGACATACAGGGGAGTACAATTGTGTACCATAATGTTCAGGTCAAGGTGAAGGTCATGGCGCAAATGGACCTTGGATTTGACCGTCTTCCTGTTTGCTGGCGCACGACACTGAAATATCGTTTCGGATGGTTTTGATGCATGATTCAATATGGAAACCTAAATTTGTTATCCTGCTGTGCTTTGAATGACCTTACTTGGCCTTGAGTCCATTATACATATCTTACTGTGACACATAGCACGAGATAGAATGGTGATATCTCAAAGTAGGAAACTATTCGTAAGTTACAGACTGTATCACACCTACGGAGTCTAATTTCCTTCTACTTACGATAGAATGCCTCAGTGATAGCGGTGACCCGATGAAAGGTAAAAACTTGACATTTGACCCTGGAACGCATCTAGGCCATTTTCGGCGACCTTCGATTATGTTTCATGGTGATATGTCATCAAATTATGCACAAGTCCACTGTGATATCACAAGAACTGTGTACCGAAGCTCATATTTTCCGCTCTCTTGACTTGACCTGACCTGACCTGACCTGACCTGATATTGACTTCAGACTTCCTAGACGTTAAGGAGACATTGTGGTGAGTCATAAAATGTATGGTTTGAACTTATGGGATGAAATTGTTCTTTTTTAGTTTTTGCCTTGACCTAACCTGATGACCTGATCTTATGCCGCCCAAATTATTTTATACTTTATACTTTAGACTACTAAAACTAGATGTATGCCTATATACTCACGTTGAGTGTCTGTACTCAGATACGAAACCTTATTTCCTCCAACTTATCACTTTCTATACAGATGACCTGATCCAAGGTCAAAACTTGGCATCTGACCTTGGAGCACGGAAAGGTCATTTTTGGCGACCTTCGGTTACGTTTCATGATGACAGAGATTAAATACATTCCCATTATGTCACCAAATTACGCACAAGTGCACTTTTATATCACACGATCTGTGGAACGAAGGTAATATTTTCTGCTCTCCTGGCCTGAAGTATACTGACTAAACTTTGTAAACGTTTAGAAGACATGGAGTTGAGTCACCACGTAACTTGCGGGTTTTGTTTTCGGAGGAATATAGTTGAAATCCAGAACTGAAAACAATTTGTAAATTCTTACTTTGATCTGACCTAATGACCTGGCCCCATGTCGCCCAAACAGTTTTCATATTTGTGTCTACATAATTGCCTACATACCCCGTCAATTGCTTCTCTCAAAAACTCATCTCAAAAACTCGAGTTTTGGCAGCTGTTTAAAGTTTGCCTTATTTTTCGTCTTTCTGGGGATCACCGACCTTTGACCTGACCTAGCTCACTGACCTTTGGAGTTAAACAAAAAAACTGGACACGACACAATGCGCTATTCAGTTATCGGAAGGCAGACCAAAATTCATTGACCTGGCTTCATTCGTTCTTGAAGTGTCATTGAAAAACCGCTGGGCTTGCTGATATTTTATTTTTGTGCGCCACACGTTCTGTCGGCCTCGTCATCACGCTGCCAATTAGCCAGCGGCTTTCTCAAAAGAAGGGCCTTGGCTCGCTCTTTATCTTCGGCGTTTGTGAAGAACTCCGTTTTGTATCTCGGGCTGCCTGCTGTAGCAATGACGTAGTGCCGCTGCTTCAGAACGTTTAACCCGTAAATTGTTGGGGGGGGCAAACTGACTCCCTGGCAATGTGGTCATTTGGAAAACAGATTGCTGCGGCTAGTTCCTTGCTATTTCCTTTCATCATTCTAGCTTGTTCAGCAGATATAACGGAATTTAACAGATGATACCAATGCACGTGTCAAGGCTCCCCATCTCCAGCATCATGTCACGCGATGAGAAAATGGCTTTGATTTCATCGATACGTGAAGACGCACTCAGTCCCCCTCACTCGGCCCAATCCCACCGTCCTCCGCGGCAGCCTGCACAGCGTCCCCCCCCCCCCCACAGTGGCCTCGTCAGAGGTCTCTCCCAGTGACCCTCCCCGGCGGGTGCTTACCTTGCGCCGCGTCTTGGTGAGCCGGGCCTCTCTCGGGTCGTTCTGTTCGAACAGGGCCGACGCCTTGCCCCAGACCTCGATGGCGATCCGGCCGTAAGTGTAGGTCAGCACCAGCACCGGCAGGAAGTACTGCAGCAGCATCACGGCCAGGCTATAGTAACGCCGGCCGCCGTTCTCCCAGCTCTCCTGGCAGACCAGGTAGCCGTTCAGCTCGTAGTAGCGCAGCGGCGGCTGCCACGTGCTCGACGTGACGGCAATCGGCGCGCACGTGCCGGCCGACAGCAGCCAGATGACGAGGATGATGACGCGCGCGTGCTGCCGCGTCACGCGCGGCCGCAGCGGGTAGATGATGGCGCGGTAGCGGTCCACGCTGATGGCGATCAGCGAGAAGGCTGATACGAACACGGAGACGGCCTGCGTGAAGGAGACGAGGCAGCACATGGCCGCGCCGAACGGCCACCGCTGCAGCAGGATCACGCTCGAGAAGGTGAACGGGATGCAGAGCACCGTCATCAGCAGGTCGCCCACCGCCATGTTGGTGATGAGGTAGTTGGTGACGGTGCGCATGCGCGCCGAGGACAGCACCACGTAGCAGACGAGGCAGTTGCCGACCACGGACACGACCATGATGGTCACGTAGGAGACCCAGACGACGGCGTCGAAGGCGGCGTCGTCGTCGTCGAGCGGGGGGCACTGCCAGCGCCGGAAGTCGGCCTGGGTGATGTTGTCGCTGGCGCAGGCGCAGGCGCGGAGGCGCGGGTCGGCCAGCAGGGCGGCGTCCTCGAGCCGCCGGGCCAGCTCCAGACAGGAGGCGTTCGTCGCCGCGTCGACGGCGGGCGCGGCGCCGTCGGAAGCGGAAGGCTCCGGCATCGCTGCCGACGCCGCCTCGGGTCAGGCGTCAGCGCCGGCCGGGGTCAGCGGGCCGCGTCCTCAGGCTCGGCCAGACCGGGGGCGCGGTCGGACCGCGTGGTCAGGAGTCAGGCGGCTCGCGCTCCTGACAGAATCACTTCTGGTCGATACTCATATATGCGCACTTCTGATCTCTGGTCTGATCAATACTCAGCTTCTAGTCGAGTTAAGCTTCAAAGCCGTCAAAATTAGCCCCGAACTACAGTCCGAGGCTGGTGGTTTGCACCGAGCCAGCCATCTCCCATCAGAACTACGCGTTACTTCACAAAGTATTAGCTTTCCCGTTACGCTGGTCGTCCTCTCAGGGTCGGGTATTAGCTCCTTGAAGATTTATTGTGCCAGCGAGTTCCACGGAGTACTTCCGTCCTGTGCGACCAGCGCCCAGTCCACTCCAGAAACTGGCAAGAGTCGCGAGCTCAGAGTGCTAGCCAGGCGTTATCCACATGAAGACGCTCTCCGCCGTAGTCAACGGCCAGGTAGTTCACCAAGACTCAGGAGCGCTGCTGGCCTCCCGAGCGCCTGCCCTGGATCAGTAGGGGGGGGGACTCAAGAGCCAGCGGCGTTGAGTTGCCGACCTAGCCGGCGGTGGTCCACACCTGAGCCGTGCGGCTGATCCTCAGTAGCCCGGCGTCCGTCGACGCAGCGCGAGATCGGGCTGCCCCCGAGCTTCGGCAGCCTCCTGTCGATCTCTCCGGCTCCGGCTCGCTGGGACCGTCCGGACTGGGCTGTCTGGGCCAGTGTCTGCGTCGGCTTCCCTCGCTCCGCTGTCTGAAGCCGTGCTGTCTGACGCTGGCCGGAGCCTGCCGGGTAGGACAGCAGTCTATGACTGGTAACGTCACTGCGGGGTACGTCACTGCAGGTACGTTCTCACGGACGCGAATGACGACACAGGTACTGGCCGAAAGGTCGCCAATTGTTGAACCGACGGTCAATAATTGTGCTGACCTAAAGGTCAATCAGTGTAATATAGCAGGGGTTTCGATTTTGTATTCTTTTGAGAGGGCCCTGGGCCACCCAACGTTGATTTGGGTCCACCCAATGCTGGTTTGACTTCCCCCCACCGCCAATATTTCTACCGGTTTTAAAGGGAAATGAGTAATAATAGCGGAAAGAACAGCCGCAGTAGATCAGAGATAAGCAGAAAGTAATAACCGTCCTCTATCTATTTATCTACCTATATATATATATATATATATATATATATATATATAGATAGAGAGAGAGAGAGAGAGAGATAAACAGATAGATAGATAGACAGATAGATAGATAGATAGATAGATAGATAGATAGGTAGATAGATAGATAGATAGATTTAAACATGTATGTACACCTATATACAAGGAGATAAATGCAATTTTGTGTGGATAAATTGTAACAAAAAACTCATAAATTTCCGTCGGTCAAAATCAAGTCGACTAAATCCGCTGAGAAACCCACATTTGGAGAAAGGTCAGGTTGTGGGGCCCTCGTCTCCCTCCCCCCCCCATCATTAACAGAAATCGACGCCCCTGTACCATACCTTGGGCCCAGATATTTCAGGGTAATGACTGCCATTTGAATAAGCGAGATCTTTTCATCGATTTGCTGGGCAGGAGGAAAGAGAGGCAAATAGTTCCCACCATGTCTACGGTGGACAACGAAAGACCCCAGCAAAGTTCCGCTTATTACAAACAAGGAACCGGCATTTTGCTCATTGCTATCGCAAACACGTGAAAACACATCGAAAGCGTCGAAATAAGCGTCCCTCGACATGTGTCCGTGAGCTTGTCAAAGGACGTGAAATGCAGAGGGCAGATACCTTTGAGAGAAACCCATGGTTTGGCAGTGATGCAGATCCCCGGGGTGTGGACGGACCTTGCGCGGTGGTCCCTCCATTTTCGAGCCTCACATGCACGGAACACGGCTCCAGCCTGTGTCCGAACTGCTAGCTCTAGACGGGAATTGACGAGAGAGATTCGAACAATGGTTCCACCTCAGGGCCTGCCGTAAGAGCAGATCACTGCGGGGGATTTTGGCCAGTCGAATTATGAGTAACATAGACGCAGAACCTGGGTATTTCGCCGACCTTGTTTCGTCTGACCCGTCGGAGTTTGGTTTTGCCGGCCTGGTGTGGCGAGACTAATGGTCACCCATGGATGGAATTTGGCCGTCTCAGGGGTTGGTGGCACAACGCATTATGCCAGATTTTCGGGTTTTTTCGGTCTTCCAGATTTCGGTTTAGATTCAGATTTCGGGTTTCGTACGGGGCCGCGCGCAGAACGCGATCGAGTATACATAAATACAAAAATAATAAAAATGCATGCAAACCCCCATGGAGTTTGCATGTATTTCTGCGAAATCCAACACATTTTCGAAGAAACTTAGACGCGCGCCGTTTCCAGTCGTTCGATCTCGGAAACAAAGGGCCGCACGGACACAAAACCGTGTCCGCCAAAGAGTCGACTAAAGGATTACATCGCACGGAAGAAGCCGAGCCTGGACCGGCACGTGGCGCGTGCTGGCCGCAGCAAGATGAAAAATGCCCGTTTTGAAAGGATTCAAAATGGGGTCATGATTTCAGGAAACCGTAAAAGATACGGACTGGAGGACACAATGACACACCATGCAACGCCGCGTGAACCGATGGCGGAGGCGACTTAACTTATTTTTAAGCGAGTTCGAGACCATTCCCAGCCGTCGACACGGCGTCCTTCCCAGCGCCTAATCTCGCCAACCGTGGTTCGCACCGAAACAAAACCTGGCTCGTCGGACAGAAAATCAATTGGAGAACAATGTCATGGACAACAGCGCGCAGGGTCGAGCACATGAAGCGTGCTAGCCTCGGGAACATTAAATAAGTCGTTTTGCAAACTTTCGAAAATAGGGTGCGACTAAATTCAGTCTTTGATAAGAACGACTCGGCGACTGTCTGGCCCCACGTCACTAGATACCGACTGCGTATCAATTCATGGGGTCGACCTCGTGTACCAAACTGGATTTCCGTGACACGTGCTCAGAGTGGAGATGAATGTGGGAATTTCCGGTTGTCGGACCCTTTGTGTTTGCACTGAGATTGCGATGGTATGCAGGGTGGCATTGCTGGCAAAATTAACACCAATGGAACGATTGAATTTTCGCGGCGGTGCATTAAAACAGTTATAATTCGCCTAACTTTAACTGCTGCAATGCATTAAATAAATCGGAGGGAGTTGTGATTTTGCGCAAAGTCGACATCTTTCGAGATATTTGTGTTCGACTATCTGGGGTGTCTCGTTGTGGTCGATTCAAAAAAGGTCTGCATATTGCGTTTTGCGTGTGTGTGTGTGTGTGTGTGCGTGTTTCTTTTGTCAATCATGCTCGAAAACTAGCTCTTTTTGCTTTTAATTAAAAATCGTATTATTCCATCCAGCTCGATTTCACCTTGACGCAAACTCCAGTTGCGGAATTTTAAACACGCTACAGGACAGGCACGGATTCAGGATTTCGCCAGGAGGGGGGGGGGGCAATGATCAGCGCGGCGCCCCTACCTCCCGGCCGCCCCTCCCCCCATTTTTCGGCTCTTCAGATATGAAAAAATGTTGATCTGCACGAGCCCAGACTGAAATATCTGATGCAATTTTGCACCTTTTTCCATGTAAAGTAATCGAAAAAAGTCAAGCGCGTCAACTCGTTTGGGAAAATGTTGCGTTTTGTTCCCTTACAAAGTGGCCAAAGCCTCAGTGGCCTCTATTGCTAGGGACTGCTAGTTAGCAGTCTCAAAGGGCCCTCTCTAGCACTCTCAGTGGACCACATGTTGTTTTAGGTGCCCTCTTGTCATCTCTGGGAACATTTTCGCAGTCTCAGGTGCCCTCTGGCAGCTACAAAAGATCTTTTGGCGATTTCATGGTCCCTATGCATTGTCATGGACCCTCAGAACGTCTCCGGTGGTCTCCATGGCTGTATCAGAGGTCTTCCTCTGTTTCATGCTTTCTACGTCAGTCTTAGGGCCCTCTAGACGTATCAGGGCCTTTGTTGGCTCTTCAGGGGCCTCACTGGCAGTCTCATGGGGACCTTTTCGGTGTCAGGGGCCTGCCTAACACATTCGGGGGCTCTCTGGCCGTCCAGGGCCCCATACCGTCTCTTGGTTATTGTGTTATTAAACGACACTCTAGACTGCCAGGGTCATTTCGCGTCGCAATCTCTCGCGCCGGTTGTCACGAGGGATGGCGAAATATCGCTATTACCCGGACTCGAACCGGGGACCTTCCAGCCACAAGACGAGCATGATAAGCATTACACTACGCTGCCCCTATCCCCCCCATACCGTCTCAGAGGTACTCTTATCGTCTTTGCCTCGCAGGAAGCCCTCCGACCTTTTTGGCGGTCTTAGGGGCCATCTGTCGTATAGGGGCCCAACTCGCCGTCTCAGGACTCACCTGCCCTTCCCGGGACCCCCTGACTGCTTCGGGAACACCTCAGGTTTTGAAAAAAGACCAGCGTAGCCCGTTTGGGACCGCTCTCGGGTTTCAGGGTGAATTTCAGGGTGGTTTTAGGGTTTCAGGGTCATTGGTGAATTCCCTCTTTAGGGGTCCCTCTGACTGGTCAGGGTCTCCTCATGTCGTGTTAGGCGCTCTCTTAAGTTCATGCTGTCTTTGGGGCCTCTCTGGCACTTTAACCCTATTCCCGGCAGGGGGGACTGAATCCGCCCCCGCCTCCCCTCGGGGTTTTGCTTGCCAATTCTAGGCTTTTTAACGCAGCTTCACGAAACTTGGTGACTTTTCCTCGCTATTGTTTCTACGTGCCGTGACAAAATTTCAAAATTCTATTTTGCTCATGGGCGGAGCCAGGCACCGTTTTTGGGAGGCACCTCAGGCCATTTTTGCCCCTGTTGAAGGTAAAAGGAAAATGTCTGCCAAAAACATCGTTTTTAAGATAGAACTTAAATTTTTACATGGATGTATAGCTAAATAGTTGGGCAATGTGCAGATGTAATTTTATTCACCTGAGGTGACTTTACAAGGTCAGGTCAAGGTCAAAAATCAAAATTTGGTTTTATTGCAATAATTTCGGTGTTGTTTTCTATTAATGCCAAACCTCGCATATATATAGCGTAGAAAGGGGCCCTCTACTTGTGTATCAAATTTCAGCTTGATATCAGGTCCAGTCACGGAGCTATGGCCTAAAATGTCAGTGCGCGTTTCCTATATCGCAATAGCCATAAAATGGAATTTTTGAAAAAAGAGGGAATTCAAATGATTGAAAACGTTTACAAATAATATTAAATGCACACGAGATCATTCCAAGTGACTCCAAGGTAAGCGGGGGTCATTTAAGGTCAAAGGTCACAAGCTGATCTGAAGAATATGTGACCATGACAGTTCCCCCTTTTGCATGTGCCTGGCACTGCCTATGCTAATATTTTACAAACACTGTAATGCGATTTCTAATACTTATTTAGCATAACATGACTAGCAGAAGCCAAAAAAGTGTTTTTACCTTTTTTTGTTCATTCATTTGTTGGAGAACTGATTCTTCTATTTTTGAAACCCTGTGAACGCCCATAAATTTTCTCAGAATTTCAGATGTGTGTACCATTGTTAAAAGCCCTATCCATAATATCTAGATTCATTCATCGGTCCATAAATCGGTCCATAAATCGGTCGGTCCATAAACCGACCGATTTGGGGCATATATATCGGTCGGTCCATAAACCGAAAATCGGTCCATAAACAACGGAGTTATGAGAAGTCCAAAAATACCCCTGATTTTGACATTTTTACCCCCCTCTGTATCCACACTTTTCAAAATTTTGAAAATTTCTTTTTGTAAAAATTTAGTTCACGTCATGGCGAATCGATTGCCGTTTGTTGCGATGAAATCGGATGCGTAATTTTCGAGATCTCGAAGGGGCCGAATCCGCCCCCCCCCCCTGCCGGGAATCGACCATACCGTCTAGCCCTCCGGGAATAGGGTTAAACGTTCTCATGGACGGTTTGCCGTGTTGGGGCCCCTCTTGCGGTCCCAGGAACCCTTGGAGAATTTCAAGGGCCCTTCTATCCATCTTATGAGCCATCTTGCCACATCGGGGTCCCGTTAACCCTCCTGGAGGCCCTCTGGCTGCATCAGGAACCTTCAGCTTTTCACACAGGTCCATGAAACGCATTCGGAGCCCCTGTGACGTCCCAGGGGCCCTTATGCCGTCTAGGGACTCAGTCCTCACCTTGGCCTTGGTGTCTTGTGACCCTTCTGGCCGTCTCCGGGACAATCTGCCGTGTTTGGCCCTGCTGTGGTTTCAGGGGCCCTTCTGTGCATCTGAGGGGTCATCTGATCCTCCTAGAGGCTCCATGACTGCGTCAAGAACCCGTCACGTTTTCACAGAGGCATCGTTAAGCTCATACGGAAACCCTTCGGAGCCCCTTTTGAGTCTGAGAAGGACCCCTTCGGATTCCCCTTGACCTTTGCTGACTCACACTCATACGTCCATCACATTCTCACACGTCTTCGTTTTTTACCTAAACCGATGGCAGATACGGATTTCCCCAAAACATGCTGTAGAAGGACTAAGAGAACTGCATAACCTCTGGACTGACGAAGAACCGAACCAGACACCGGTTATCAAGGTACCAGGGCAGGCAGACACGCTCTCAGTTCCCAGGCAAGAAGTACGGCGCTCTGAAGAGACGACTGGTGACAGCCTCGAGCACTGCTCGACAGTGGCGGTGCCCATGTGTGTGGTTGTGTGTTTTTCGCTCCGCTTTTCTCGTGCCACCATGCCCGGCAGCCAGGAATATAGCGTATACTTCATACGGTATACGTCGATTTCGACGTACAACCTTATGCACACATGCAGGTCATTGTATGTTGCATGTCAAGGTATACAACACCATTACGTGCGCGCCTCTGTCTTCAGTCTCCCTTACCATTTGACCTGGGCTCGAGGAAAACTCCAATGACCTCGGCCACGGCACGAGAATGGACCCACAAAGTGTATAAATATATAAATAAATTCGCTTCGGAAAGAACGGACCACACGAGCCAAATGGCTGTCATCCAAACATCAATAAAATCAGTCAAAGCCCACCAACGCAGAAAAACCCTTATGGAAGCTGAAGACCTTTAAACGGTGATCTCAGGGTTGTTTCGCCTTTCGGTTTTCCTGGCTGTCGGGTTGTTGAATGTCACAAGCAGCTGCTGTGGCTGGTCAGCATGGGGATCGTGAAACACTGGAGCTGAGGCTGAGTTCTGACAGCACGCTTACGCAGCGGTTTTGCCTCTCTATCATTTCTTTCCCACCACTCTATGGCTGAACTATCACCACTTTCTCGCCAGGATCTCACAGCTCTTTGCTAACCTTTCCTGTTCAACAGAATTGTATTTTGTCTCCTCTCGTGACAACTTGACAGCTTATCTTATCATTTGAAATGCCAAGATCAGCCACGAAAACTTCCAACATGAATCGACAGGATATCTGCAATCAATCCAAAAATTTCACGTAATTGTTTCAAAGCTTTTACTTCGCAGCAGGTCCAACGTAAAGTCTAATATATGGCCGTGAACCGCCAATGCTTCACTGCGGTTTCCGATACATTACGTGAATTCTTAGTCGACGTTCGGTGTTGGCAGTATATCCATTTCTTAGCCTTTGAACAGCACATACCATCTACCAGAAGCGTGTACGACACGACGGTTCTTAACAAACTTTCTAGGAAAGTTTTTATATGATACGATGCTCGGACGGGATTCCTGCTCACCGGCGTCCTTATCCAGGACTCTGCAGCGCCAGAACAGTGAGATTCGACCGTTTTCGCGACCAGTCGTGCAAGACACAGAGCACTGGTAGGCCATCCCGGGAACACGGGTCCCACGTTCAATAGCCCGGACAGCTGCATTTACTGTTATGGCCCTCGACAGACCGTGTCCAATGAGCCAAGCGCGTGCCGACGGAGCCCGCCAATGTGGCGGAACATAAGACGGCATGAATTTCCCTCGATCCCAGCGTTGTAGTCGTTGCTCGCCTCTCCTGGAGAGCCGGTGGAAAGGACGGGCTCGGAGTGGGTCGAGCACAGTGGTCAGTTGCCGCCACCTGCTGGGCAGTATGGAGTTCGTTGCTCCATACTGCCCATACGGCAGAGAGCACCGACGACGAAAATTTCCGTCCTGCGGAATATTGCAGAAAGTCGCGTTCCAAGTGGCAAAAAAGGCCATTGGATCTGAACCGAAACCGACGCCTTTCCCTGGCCCATCGCTTTCGAAAGGTGTGGTTCACGGCACGACGTGTTTCCGTAAATGTCGACTGAAATCACACGCACCTGAGTTTTTTCACCAAGCACAAAGTCGCTGCCGCCTGACGAGTGATATGGAATTCATTGCAGAGAGCTCCGAAGACGGGAATTCCCGTCCTGCGGAATATTGCAAAATATTGCATTATTTCATCGCTTTCAATAGGCGTAGTTTACACACAGCTCATTCCAGTCGTCGTTATCGCTGAATGTCGTTGGAAAGATTAATCTGGCATTGCCTAGGGTCTTTCATCACCTCCCATGGACGGGGAGGGGGGGGGCGTTTAACGTCCCTGTGTATCTCGAGAAATAATCACCCGATCTGGCTGATTCGGACGGCAGTCTATGGCGCCGACCCGTGTGGCCTTGTAACATGTTTTTTTCTACTTTTGGGTCACTGATGACGTCACGGGTCAGATCTAACACCCAAAAACGACTCTTTTCTCCAGAGATGCATAATCGCAATTAAATTAGACCGAGACCGAAGTTGGCCATACATTCTGTCTCTGGTAGCTTGGTCTCATATTCTGAGTACCACCTGACCCAGAGTCATCAAAGGTCACGGTCACAGGCTAGGTAAAATTTAACGTTCGTGATAACGGGTCATGCAATGCATATTTCATGGCCCATTTAACACGGAGATTCTCCAAAGACAATTCCAAATAGTTATAGGTACAATTAAGCCCTTGAAATGACCTTAATTACCGTAAACATGCAACAATGCAACATTTTGTTGTTTCAAATTTGGAGTATCACGAGCACGATAGTGAACCTCACCTGCCATCTCTGGATGGTCCTGCAAAGTAATGTGGCCCATGCTACGCATTTTTGCCGAATGTTGCACAACGTTACAAAGGCCCATATGTTCATACCAGTCATCCTGAGCGTCAAAACGATGACACTAGTTCCCTTTAAATGCCAAATCTGCATAAACACGCCAAAGCTCACACTACAACAATTTTCCATTCTTGCAAGAAACCGCCGCGTAAATTGTGTGCGCAATATCTTGCAAGAAAATTCGATAATTGATCCGGCAGCGTTAAAAAAAAATCGATTTATTCAGTTCCGTTTCTAAAATGTATTCTCACTGGGCCCGGACGGCAGAAAATGCATATTAGAGATAGAATGACCTAGCATGCGGTCAGTGGTGTTCTACATTCAGCTCTCAGGTCATGTTGATATGCGAGGCAAACAACAGTCACCATGCACTGTAAAAGTTCAGGCGATACGACGGGGAAGTAAAACTAAGCGTCAAATCCCAAAACATAGTTTTCGTTATGACACCATTAAGACGTGGCCTAGGATGACCTCGTTTTATTTTTTTTTTAGTATGTGCATAACTGAGAAAACAGAAAGTACTGAAAATTGCCAGGGGGGAGAGTTAATCCCCAGTCAAAGCCAGGAGTTAACCCACGTCCCCAGTCAATGGCGGGTTAACTCAGAAACCTACTACTGCGAGTACGGTCCAGTCTCGCAATGTTCAACCCTATTCCCGGAGGACTCGGCGGTATGGCCGATTCCCGGCAGGGAGGGACGGATTCGCCCCCCCCCCCCTTGAGATCTCGAGAACTACACATCTGATTTCATCCCAAAAAACGGCAATCGATTTGCCATGATGTAAACTGCATTTTTATAAAAAGAAGTTTTCAAAATTTCGAAAGGGGAGGGTACAGGGGAAAAATTTAAAATGGGGATATTTTGGACTTGCTACAACTCTGTTGTTTATGGACCGATTTTGATGAAATTGTCATGAGTCGAGATATTATCGATGGGACTTTTTCCATTGTCCCATACTGTTGAAACTTTGAGAGAATTCATGGAGGTCCACAGCGTCTCGAGAATAGGATTAGTCATTCAGAAACCGAATTAGTAAAAACGTCAAATGCACTTTTTTAGCTTCTTCTAGTCATGTCACACTGAAGAAGCATAAATCGTAATGCAATGTTTGTATCATGTTAGCATAGGCGGTACCAGAGACAGGGAACTGCCATGGTCACATGTTCTTCAGATCCACTTACAACTTTTGACCTTAAATGGCCTCCAGCGACATTAGATTCACTTGGAATGACCTTGTGTGCATTTCGTATTATTTGAAAACGTTTCCAGCCATTGAATTTACTCTTTTTCTAAAATTCCATTTAACGGCTGTTGCGATGTAGGGTATGCGCACTGACATTTTAGGTCATAGCTCGGTGACCCGACCTCATATCAAGCTGAAACTTGGTACACAAGTAGAGGGCGCCCCTCTGCGTCAAAATCATAAAAAATAATAAATATATATCCCGGGTTTGGGATTTGAAAAATAGCACCAAAATTATCATAGTAAAACCAAATTTTGACTTTTGACCTTGATCTGACCTTCCGAAGTGACCTCAGATAAACAAAACTGTATTTTTATGTTTGTCCAACTATTCATCTATACATCTATATAGCGTTTATATCTTGAAAACGCTATTTTTGCCAGCAATTTCCCTTTTACCCTCAACAGAGCCATAAATGGAACAGAATTACGGAATTTTGTTAGTCACACGTCAGCGACCTTGTGTTTGATCAAAAACCCTCAGGTGCGTGATATTTCAGTCAGCATTCACGGAAATACATCGTGCTGTTAACTACGCCTCTCGAAAGCGATGAACCGGAAAAGGCCTTCGTATCGGTTCAAATCCAATGGCCTCTTCTGCAGTCTGGAACGCGACTTTCTGCAATATTCCATAGGACGACAATTTTCATCGTCGGAGCTCTCTGTAATTCTTTTATATTGTCCGGCAGCTCGCGGCGAATGACCACTGCGCTAGATCTGAATCTGACCCGTGATCTGCTCTGAATCTGAAGGGGAGATCGTTAAACACCCCTCCCCTCCCTCCGGTCAATAGGAGGTGGCAAAATACCCGTCACTTGCGGGCTAAATGCAGTTCACTTTGCTGAAAATTGAGAGGATACCGAAAATACAGGCATCAGTGACCTTGTCTCGCCCCCTCACTCCGTCTCAATAAAAATAGGCCCAGAATGAAAAAACACACATTTACAGGCTACAGCTTCATATCACACTGCCACAAGCACGTTACTACCGTGATGTTCACAGCAGAAAATGGGACAGTATTTGCAAGAGGAAGCTCAAGAGTCTCCGAAGTAAAGCGATGTCGAAAACGCCAGAGTGCATTCAGTGGGCCATTGCATTTTCGGAAGATTTGCCCATAGTGTGATCTTTCCAAGTCAGAATCGAACTGATGGCGACATTTAGCAACAGTATCGATTGCACGGATTTTCACTGTAACGAGAAATATCTCAGCAAAAGTCTTGCATTTGTCTCAACTGACGTGTCCCAGTCCGATAAACCCGGTCTTGTCCGGACTTACTTGAGAGAAATGAGGCCGAATCAGTACAGAAACTTAGCCCGGACTCCAGAAGATTCTCAGTGTGGTTTCTCGATGTCTGAAAGCTGCTTCAGTTCGGTATCGCGTGACAGACAGCAGACAATATTACCAGGTACGATGGTTACACGGCCATGTGGTGGGCCATAAACTATGCAACACTGGGGGAGGAGGGAGGTGACCAGAAAGGTACCACGGTGAGAATGGAGGTTTGCCAGAGCGTTAAGGAACGATGCCACATCAAGGAAGAAAACGGGCCAGTAGCCTAAAAAGGCTAAAAAGAGTCACGTCTTGCAAATCCTTTAACTCTGGCTTCTGCTTATCGAAGCTAATGAACTAAAATAAGTGACGTCAATATATTTAATAAACTCAATAATTCATCAAGTGATGCCAGTGGAATTCAAGATTCCCGGACAGGCAAGCAGTAAAGGATGTCGGCTGAGCTCAGTGCAGCAGATTCGACGGGTTTTGGTCGACTCTGACTCCGACTCCGACTCTGGCCCAGTTACACGTTATTCACCGTATACTGCCGACCATTTGCCCAGCCTGGTCAAGCACTTATATGTGTCGTCTTTACGTCTTTATAGACATGACAGTGACCCTGTTTCAGATGTCGCTTCAGTTTTGACCAAATTATTTTGCGGAGACGTAGCATGGAATTGGTAGATGAGGACTTCAGGACCCATACATCCTCTCAAACCTGAAAATTCGTCGGATTTCGGCCATCCTATTTCCGAGTTTCGGAAATTTGGGTTTGTTTTCATTTTGGGTGCGTAAAGAAACGTCACATTGCTAACATCAAGAAGGGTCTTGCACGGCCTCCTTGGCCCCCACCTCTGGCTACACCCCTGCGTTCTTGCCACCTGTAGCTCCTCTGATCTTCTAACCGCACGCGTCCACTTGACAAACAAACCTATCAACATCGACTGCAAAGTGTTTGTGTACCCAACTCTTCCGCGCCACTATTCTCAAGGCGTGACGGAAAAAAAATCCTCGTGGTCTTGAAAGGATCTTGCAGCCCTGGAGAAAAAATAAAAATATCTCATGAAAAATGCAAAAAAGAACAACGTCATTGACACAAATAAAAAAATGCTGAAACTTCGGCAGTTTGAATTTCTTAAACGGAGACTCCGAATGAGAGTCAAAGTTAATTAGATTTGTTAGACTTTTAATAGAATCGTGAGGCGAGTAGGTTACGGTTTATTCACGACCGGCTTTAAATCCGTCTGAGGTTCGTCATCAGGTGGTACAAGAGCATTGAGCGGACAGTTCACGATAAACGGAAGTACAGATTGTGCGCAAGAATTGCGGTAACACAAAAAATATTTCAAAATACGTGAGCTTAACCACTTCACTGCGTATTTCCAGCTAGCGTCGCTTTTTTGTCTTCAGGAGTTCGAGCCAACCAGTGGAAACTGTGTGTTTGCCTACGTCCCTGTTATATGTTTGCTGTTCTGTCTGTACGTAGATAGTTTCCCTAATTTTCCTTTGCTTACTACGGGTGTCAAATACTTGTGCTTCTGTGCTGTGCCAGTCGATCGAGTGTCCAGTATTCATGCAGTCTTTAGAAGTGGCCTCTATCTGTGCGTCTGTGTCGTGCTGCGTGAGATGTTTTATGTGCTTCTTTCTTCTTTCCACCGGATTCCGACCACTGTCTTCGATGTAGACCTTCGGGCTGTCCTGACACATCATGCGATAAATAACACCAGGTTTGTCCTCTTTTGGTAAGTGTCCATGGCGTGGACAATCATTTGTCTGATGGTATGTTGTGGTTTGAAGTAAGTCTTGATGCTGAATTTTCGTTGATTCTCTTCACGGCCCAGGCCACGCCTACGGCATAAAATAGGACTGTAACTGCCTGCCTTTGTTGGTTTTCCGCGTCGGAAGGTAAGGTTGGCTAGAATTTCCTAGATTTTATGTCGTGGCTCTCCTTGACTTTGTTCATCCCCCTGGTGACGATAGAAGATGGGTAGCCATTCTTCTCCATCATGCCACTGATATCTAGTTCAGTTCTGCACATGTCCAACTCATCACATATGGCGATTGCTCGTTGTGTAAGACTGTGGATCACGGTGCGTTCCTGCCTAGCTGCGTGGTGGCTTTTATAATTTAGGCATTGTCCGGAGGTTATGGGCTTGTAGTACACGTCTGTCTAACGATTCATAACACCTGAGGCTATGAACTATTCAAACCTAAACTGGATTTTATTGACTCCGACGCCGACTTTGACTCCTAAGCACTGGCTGGCCGCCACGTAATATGAGGATGGGGGTTTGGTTGATCGTTGCACGGCGCAGCAGCAGTGTGGGACGAGGTAAAAACACCGAAAACGCCCTACGTAATTCATGGACGTCCCCCATATATCGACGCTATCGACTGCGAGCATCCTTTCGTGTCACAACGTCTCACGCTGGTTGTTGCAAAGGACAGCGAAATTTCACCTCCACATGGACTCGAACCGGGGGCCTTTCGGTCGCCAGGCGAGCACGATAACCACTACTTCACGCCGTCCCACCGGCAACCGGAGACGATAGGACAGGTCGCTGCTGAAGAGTGTGCTGGTGAAGGTGAAGGTGAAGAGAAGAGAAGAGCAGGAGAAGGAGCTAAAGAGGATCGGCCAGAGGTTGGACCCTGGAGAACGCCACAGCCAACCGGTAAAACATAAAGAGGAAAGCCAAAGTCAATCGGCAAAAGACAGCGACGAAAATCACGGTTTTAAACTAATTTAGTAGCCGACTTCGTTGGCAAGTAAGTTTAATATGCCGATGTTTTTGTCCGGAAAAAAACTAAAACGGCATCAACTAAAACGAAAACTAGTATGATCAGGCATGCGTAAGGAGATCACGGCACGAAAACTCCACCAATGCTAGGTCGACCGACCGACACACCGTACCGGTCTTTCAGCTTTACCTATCGCTGTCATGCATATTAGTAATGGATATATAGTATTATATGCATATATTATACATAATGCATGTATTAGTAATGCATATATGTACATAGAGAGGCATTGCCATTTCTGACTGGCAGTTGTTAAAACACCGGTCATGCAAAGGGGTGGCCTGAAGAACGGTAATTGTGCGAAAGATGCCATCTTATTCTAAAAGATAGCCGCACGTTTACTTGTGGCATTACCATTGCCGACGTTCTGGACAAAACGGTACAGAGCGTGGAACGGATTAAGTGCGTAATCAGATGTTTCTTTTGGATGCATTTCGACACATGCTTTATCCTATATGTAGTTAATATACCATATGAACCAGATTTGCCATTCAATGAATCGGGACCACCAGACATTGGTTTGCCGTGCAGCCGCATGAAAAACGTTGATTCTGGATCCTCCGCACAGTAGCCCACAGATAAGCCATTATCAGCATTTTCACGTGAGGAAAACTGCGACGACATGCTACGACGGGTCTGCTTCCAAGCTGTCAGCGTCAAAAAGCCGACTGTCTTCCTGGCGCGTCGCGTGCTGTTGGCGATTGAAAGGACGGAAGCTGTTTTTTGGTAAGCGGTCGTTCTACGATGTGGTTTTGGTGGTTGTGCAGAAAATACAAGTCAGTTATCTGCAACAATCTCGGGGATTAATAGGTCAGATTTGTCAGCGCTGCGCCATTAATGCGCCGGTGGTCAGCCGGAATTCCGCACGGACTCACAGAAAAACAAATAGGGGCTAGCAAGCATTGTTCTTATGAGCTTTCGTAACAAATGCGCGACAGACGCCAAATGCGCCCTGCGGCAAGAGCGCATAGTTAGTCTGAGGTAGTGATACTCTGACATGGCAGTGACAGGTAACTCGATCGACAGGGTGCTGTTCTCTCCACCATGACAAGGCGGATTCCAGACGTTTCGAAGTGTAATGTTCGGTCCGTGGGTCTGCTGGCTTGTGGTCTGCTGGCTTGTGGTCTGCTGGCTGCTGGCCTGGACGGGACCATGTCGGGCACCACACAACCGGGCAGTTTGTAACGCCATATGAAAACCCACCACCCAACCAGCCGTTGCCCTGAACTGGCGTGGGTTTGGTCAAGATTGGATTTCGAGCGCCATAGGATGGGGCGCAAAAAGAGCGCATGCTTTGCTTCGACGAAGCTTTGCTTACAAAAGACGATTGATTGCAGTTCTGAATTCAGTGCCAAGCGTTGAGAAACTGACTGGCATTAAAGCACCTTTCCACGGATAGGAACGGAAAGTCTTTTGGAAATAACTTGGTAAACGAGGCGAGACGCCCGCAGAATTCCGTGGAAGGATATTGAGCGGGAGCTGCGAAAACCAGATAACTGACAACTCTGGACTGCAGTCTTTTCAGTATGGTCCCTTGGTGATAGTTGGTGAAATGTATTTCTATATTATTAATAACATAAATGTAAATATATATTATCAACACGGAGTTTCCTTTGTTTTCCTTCGTATCTGGCTGGGTACGATAAAGAGGCGACGAACTACCACCAAAAGCTTGCGAAATCTGGCCGACACATAAAAGGAGATGTGTCACAAACGTTCCGGGCTTACGTGGCCAGAGAAACGGTAGAAACGAAAAAAAATCGTGTCTTGTTTTGCCTTGTGCATTCCCGCCTACACATGGAGCCAAAATCTCTGAAATCAGTAGAATGCTTTGAGATCATAATGTTAATTTCAACTCTTGAGTTTGTTTTGATGCATTTAACCTGAATGAAATTATTACTAAATGATATGTTTGAAATATGTATGCTGAAAGTCTGCAGTCCAGTCATTTCGAACCAATTTGCCAAAATCACAAGCTAGTCCAGACGTGGAGTACTCACACGGAGAATTTGTTTTCCTCGGAGTAGCCAAATAATAGCTGGAGACGCAAGGAAATCCGATGATGCGCCACGCCTAGTCACTTCAGGAAATCATTACATTCAGGAAATCACTACATCTCAAGTAAGGTTCCCAACACTAACAGAGCTATTACTTGAAGAAGATCAGTCCCCACCGACCCCCGCCCGTCCCCCCCCCCCCCATTGTCTGTAAGATTTAGGGGTGCGCCGCAAGACAAAGTGGGCAGGATTGTGATGTATGACAGTCCTGAGTATTAAGCAGTGTGGCCTCGGGAACAAAAACCGCTGGTGTCTAATTCCTGCCGGCTCAGTGTGAACAGCAGAACAGCTGAACAAACAGAATAGCTGGGAGTCCTTTCCCTTACATTAGGCTTGATGAAAACATGGTCGTCCTGTTTCCGCCGTGATTCGTTGAACGCTGCTTATGAGTTTTTTTTTTTTTACCAGTAAGGCTACAGGAAAGGAAAACTGCACTAATTTCGTTGTGAATTCAACGTGCCTACCTGACACATGCAAGTCACAAAGACGTTTATGTCGGGACTTAAAGAATGTCTGTTTTTGCTTGCTTGCTGAGGTGCTGTTAACGTGCTACGCGTTAGTCACTCTTTAGTTCTCTTCGCCGCTTGTTTTCTTCCTGGTTCGATATAATGGCTACTTTTCCTCAAGCGGCATCTTTACGTTTGATCAATCTGCGATACAGTTTCCGAAGTCATTGACGGAAATAAAAGCATGTTCTTAATATGATATATATTAACATTTGCGTCAAGATCATGATCTTTTCTTTTTTTATTTGACGGTTTATCTATTCTGAAAGTTTATGCAGTGATTTCTGTTTTTTGGTGGATTGGGGTGGGAGCAGTCCTGGTCATCTGATGGTATGTCGCCGATGGAGGGAGCTTATTTCATTATGAACGAAGAAATACTGGGCTAACGTTCCGCAAATGGTGGTTTGCTTTCTTTAATAGCAAACGGATAGCGACAGACAGATGCTACTTTTTAAAGGTGACAGTATTACGTAAGTTCTCTACCACATTTTTTGGATTAATTCCCTGTCGTGCAGGGAAAAAATGTGATTCGCGTTGAAGTCTCAATACCAAAACAAACCGCAGGCGGATAACTGAAACGAGGGCATTGATAACATGAGTATTCTACATATTTTTCTTGGAAATTAACGATGGCATTATATGTCAACTCTAAAATGGCGCCATGGTCCAGGAAAGTGGGAACGCATCTAAATTTTCCACGCGTGGTCCTGTTCCCCGGTCTCGACCGTAGGGGAGTTCAGTTCCTTAAGTTCTGGTAATGCCTGCATTGCTAAAGCAGCCTCGAACCCTTCCCTCAGTTTGTTTCTCCTAGAAAGAGGTGCAGTTTATGTGCGCGTTTCCGCACGTGGGCCTAAAACGGAAACCCCATGCGTCAAGGCGACCAGGCTCCATCGCAGGCTCGGCAGCCACGCTCATATGAAGCACACGGAGCGGGACGCACTCACACAGAATGGGACCTTCTCCATAAACGCTGGTGTCCTGCCAAGGTACAATGGTTCCCCAAATGAAAAAGGATGCACAACTGCCATTTGAACTTAGCACACACTTAATGAACATGACGCAGTTTTGGTTCGGTGAAAGAATTGACTATCTCAGTCTTTGAAATGGTTGCACTTAAAAAGAATCTTTAGGGTTTTGTATGTTTTTGCTGTTAAGCCTCTTTCAGGCACTTTAAAACTTTAAGCCCCTTTTGAATGTTTTTAGGCTCCTAAAGTCCTGAACTCTTCGAAGTTATTTCTTTGTTATCCCTGGATAAGCTTTGCGTTATGACAGAAACGTAAACAAGTGATCTTCCTGGCACTGCGCTAAAATGGGGAAAAACATTTTCCTTAAACATTTTTTCGACATAAAGAATAATTTTACTCTGAAACGGAAAAATTCGAATGATGGTTTTCGATGCGGCCGAAGTAATTATTATATTATGTATGCATGTACATAACATATATATATATGTATATATGTGTGTGTGTGTGTGTGTGTGTCAATAAATGCTCTAAGTCGTATGACGCAGAAGATTCCAGACCAAAACGGACATGCGAACCACCGCACGTATGAAAATTTTACCCGAGCGAAGTCGTCTTTCCACGCGCACCGGTCGCGCCCAAAATTCCCAAGCCATCATGTCTTTTGCAAGTATCGTTTTAAATGCAGTGTACAGGGTAACACGGCTCTAGCTGTCTTCTGCTGCATTATTAACGCATATTTCGTCATGTAAACATATGAGGTAGGTTTATAATTTTAATCCCTACAGCCCAGCAAATTCCGGAGGTCGGTTGTCCGGTCAGTGCACTATAGCAGCCAGACGCCAGCGTGTGCGTTGGCCCTCAAACGGACGTCATATTGCATGAGGAGCGGCAGCTTCGCAATAGCCGGAAACCAAACTTTTTCGGGGATTTTCTGGGTTTAATTTACATAACACAGGGGACAGATGACTTTGGTCACGTCTGTCAAGGTCATCCAGGGTCAGATGTTTAGCCGGAAGTTTTTTGTTTTTCCCTCATATCCATTCACCGGGTTTAAACGGAAATCTGAAAGAAGTTGGTATTTGTGACAAAACCTTATATTAGTCAGGCTGCAGGTGACCTAAATCGGGTTCACTGAGGTCTTCCTACATCATGCAGCATTTTGCAAAAACACAACACATCAGAACTTGGTAGTGATTTGATCGCATGAAGAACCAGCAAACCTATGGTAAAAGACGGGTAAGCCAAGTCATTTGAACTGAAGTCAACTGAAATCACGGTTTAACTCGCATATTTTTTCTCGGAATCAAATCAACTGATTTCAAAGGATGTTTGCTTTTTTAGGAGCAGTCAGTGCAACGGTTGATCTCGGATGACCTCCATTCACGTGTTCTAGAAAACATGTCCGCCGGGAATGCAGGTTCTTTCCCCGACCAACACTTCAGAGAAGTATTTTGCGCGTCATTCCGACAAAAGGCTTTATGTTCAGACCTTAACCTGGCTTGACGTTAATCATCCTGAGCTCGGTCAAACTTTGCGTGTGCACTTTTATCATTCCGACCAATTTTCCACAAAGTTTATTTCTACTCAGTGAAGTGGGTGTAGAGGAAAGACGGAATGCTTCAAATTTAACTCTGACTTTTGTTGAAGATTGTTCACTGGATATAGACTACGATGTTTTATGGAAATGTAGTATTCAGACAATTTCTCCAAAAACTTGTGCTGCGACTGGCTGTATAGGTCTGGAAACAAACAGAAGAGGTATCGAAACTTACCACCACCAGAACACGTGAATTTCAGTGGATCATCAAAGCGCGTGTTAAAGGCGATCACAGACAAACGCAGACACAACTAGCAGAAAGGCAGACAACCAAAGGGCAGCTGGTGATCTCTGCATGCAAAATCCGTGACTCCCTAAATAAAGAAAAACTTGAAAACGTGGCAACCCTGAACGGTTTGTAACGTAACGTTGTTTCGCCGAAAATCGCGAGCAGAATAAATTTAAATAATGAAGTTTAACATGGAAGCCACCCAATGAATATGCATTACTGTGGTGTGCAAATGACTTCCCGCTCAAGGTTCTGATTGCTAGTTCGATCACAAAATAAATTAGCAAATACTGTGTTTGGTAAAGTTACCGAACTCCAGAGGAAGTTTCCAAGTTGCAATAAGACTGTTGGTTACCGTGATTCCCGGGATAACGATAGCCTGGCGTGACCAACAACGCAGCTCGCGATGTCCAGACAGTCGAAAGTAGCGCGGCTGTGTACTCCCGAACCGAGAGCAGTAGTGCAGCTGACCATATCCAGACAGTGAGCAGTGGCGCAGCTCACACCCACAAACACAACAGCGAGCAACAACGCAGCCGACTATGTCCGGACAGCGAGAAGTTAGGGGCGCAGTTGACACGGACGTCGAACACACAAGTGACATGGCGCGCGGCCCCGCGGCAGCATCCGGTGTACGATGTGATGCGCAGTTACGCAGCGTTATGGAATGAACAACACCAGCTACGTTCGCTGCGTAGCCATTGTCACTTCGTTGACAGAAGGTAATCGCAGTCTCGCCAGAAACAAGGCAAGAAAACTAAAATATGAAAGGTATGCAGCGTGTGTAAGAGGTTCTTTAAAATTGCGGATGCGTCATTGCGTAACGTTACCAACTGCAATTTTAGTCAATCATTATTTCAATGCCAGCGTTGAAAGAACGTTGAACATCTATTTAAAATATATTGGTTTTTCAACGAAATTCATCGCTGGGACGCAACACGGCGCTCAGCACTAAAACTCTTACGAAATTCTCCGTCTAAGCAGCGAGCGAAAATCGCTGTTACATTAGCTTTACCGAAGTTTACGAGCACGCAGTTGGACTTTACTCTGTTTCGTGTTTTAGCACACTTCGGAAAGCGATTTACATAATGTAGGAAATTTAAATCCTGCCTCTTAGCGCATGCTGTAGAACAGAAACGGAACACAATGCCTCTTTGTTTAAAGTTAAAGTCAAATTGTTTTCACGTTTAAACAAAGGTGGACACGTCTACAGTTTGGTTTCGGTTTTGCTAGGTGGGTTTATACACTGCGGTCCTCAAGTCCTCGGATGAGAAAGCCTGTCTACCGACCACGCCTTGACGATAGTCCGGCTTCACATCGCCCGTGGGAATATTCAGCTGAAGCTTATGAAGACAGAAAAGCCAGCGTGCAGCCAAACATGGTACGCCAGGTGTTCCAATGTATCTGATTTGCGTTTTTACACGGGATATAATATGCACAGTAGGGATGTGGCCAGAACGAAGAATAATCCTCTGTCTGCTACCAGGCATGTATTTTTCATGGCTGACCTCCCTTTCTAATTTGGAGCACGAATTACCGTCACCGAAATTAATGAAGGAGCTCCATCAGCTTGACTAATTGAAATAAATGACGAAATCTCTCCCTTTCCCTCCGTCTCCCCACCTCTTACTCCCCCCTCCCCCCACTGCCTCATTTCTTCCCCTTCCTCTCACTCCCTCCCCCCTCTCTCTCTCCCTCTCTCTCTCTCCTCTTTCTCGGGCCCTCACCTGGCAGTGAGCGCGGCCTACTGCCTGCGGTTTGCCGCCGCCGCCGCCGTCTCCGTGCCACCGTCGCCGCTCTGCGCCGCGCCGCCACTGGTCCTCACCGACCGGCGGCGATCCTGGCGTCAGTGGCGCCTGCGTCCCCCTCGCCCCTCCCCCCCCCTCCGGCTCAGTGTTCCTCGCGGCGCCTCACCGACGACCGCGGAAAGGGCAGGTGAAGCGGACGGAGCAGACGAATGTCCCTTCCGCACCGTACTGCCCTGAGCTCTCACGTGATTACCGAGTGCTGCCGGTACCGCCAGGTCCTGCGCGGTACACGATCGCCACGCCGGTACCGGTTACCTCGTCGCACTTGTTTCTGCTTATCGAAGGGCAGCTTTATCCGTGTGTTAGTGGTGTCAGCCAAGGCGTTCAGGACTTAACTGGAGGCGATCATCATCATGGCTGTGAGACGATGCTTTTCGAAAAAGTCGGTCCGTGTGTAGAGAATAATTCAAAATCGAAAGAGGTAAAAGCGTGCTTTGCACGCTCTTAACGAAATGAGATTTTATACACGGCGGTCGCTTGGAAGAGCTCAGATCGAGGTGTTTGCCGGTGTATTCAGGCTTCCGAGCGTCCAGCGCCCTAACGTGCCAGCTGATCGCGACGCAGGTGGCACCATCGGGTGAGCCCCCTCGGCGGACGGATTATGGTGTAGGTTTCGAAGCGATTCGTGGCATGCGGCACGTGCCACGTGGCGCGAGCCGAATCTTTGTAGAATTCAGTTAATCACGACTTCGGGTCAAACGACGGTTGCTGTTGACTCAAGGCGTGGTATACCGTCCACCACCCGAGCAGATGTCAGCCGGCCTGCATGACCTGTATGACCAACTGCATGCCGCCGTGAGCCTGGGTAAACCAACCTTTTGCTAGGCGATTTTAACACTGACTTGCGTCGGGACGGCTCTGGTGTGCGCCGATACAAGTTGGTTTTAAGTGACCTCAGCCTGTCTCAGCTCATCCGTACACCGACGCATCTTTCACCGACGGAGTCGCTCTTGGATCACATAATCACGAGCGTACCGCATTTGGAGTCAGCCGTTCAGGTGCTGTCGGAGCCGATCGCCGACCACTTAACCACCTATTTTAGTGCACCTTTCTGTCGCCCTCGCTATCGTTCGACGCCCTTCGCTGCTCGTCCGTGGCGTAAGGTGAACTGGGAAGCGCTCTGTCTGCAGCTTCTGCAATCGGAATGGGATCGGGTTTACCGTGAAATGCTGACTGACCGAAAGCTGGAGGAGTTTATGCGTGTCGTAGACTGCGGTTTTTTTTCCTCTCAGAACGGAGCCCCCGTCGCTCCCATTGCCCATGGCTTGAGACTAGTCCTGACCTACGGTAAACGATGCAGGAGCGGGACGACGCATATCGGAAGCGGCGTCAATCCCGAACCGAGACCGATTTGGCCGCATACCGACGCCTTCGTAACAGCGTTAAGAGCTTAAGTTAAGAGCCTTTTCGCTCGGGCTAAACGTGATTTCCTGTGTGACAATACGCTTGCCGACCGTGCCAGTTTTTGGAGGGGCATAAAAAGCTTCGCCTTCCAGTCCTCTAAGGGGGAGGGGGTGCCGCCGGCGAAATGTCCGCTGAGCAGGCTGATGACTTCAACCGTCACTTCGCGTCCGCCGGCCCTCGTATTGCTGCCGAGCTGGCAGCGGCAGGCACGGTGACACCCCTCTTCCACCAAGACCGCCCTGAACTCTCGAGAGCTATGAGTGATTTGTCATCGTCGAGGGCGGGACAGCAGGACGGCGTGTCGCTGTATGCGCTGCGAAAATGTTTCCCGTTCTCGGGCCACATTCACTTTATCTCATCAACAGCTCTATCACCACTTGTGTTTTTCCTTCCTCCTGGAAGATGGCCTCTGGTCTTCCTCTTTAGAAATCAGGCCTGCGTGACATCGCCAGCAATTTTAGACCCGTATTTATTTAGACACAATTTTAGACCCACTCATCTGCGTTGTCGAAGACATGTGGAAGATTGTGTGCACGCAGTTGTTTCCTCATCTCGCTACCTACGATCTTTTAGCTCCATCACAATATGCTTATAGACCATGTCACTCGACGAAGGACGACCTGGCTGACGCTGTTGAGTGGATGATGCGTCAGATTGACAGTGACCACGTCGTCGCCGTCACCTCGATTGATCTCAGTCGAACTTTCGACAGCGTCGACCATGACGCCCTCCTGACCAAGCTCCAATGGTATGGTATCGATCCCAGGTGGTTCGAGGGCTATCTGGCTGATCGGCTACAGGTGTTGAAAGGTGGTTTTCTCTCCCTTCCTCTCCCGCAAGGTGTTCCACAGGGGTCCATTGTCAGTCCTACCTTTTCAGCATCTTCACGAACGACCTCCCATCCTATCTGCCTTATGGACGTCTAATATTTTATCCCGATGACATCCAGTTGCTAGACTCCGCACATCCTGACCATTTATCATCCTAAAATCCCGGCAAGAAGAGACTCTCCTTGCTGTCAAATCCTACTTTACATCCAACTCCTTGAAAATGAATCGATCCAAAACAATCCTGTTCCATGTTGGCACAACCCATGACCTCAAGAAGACCACATTCTTCCATCTTAACTTTGCCACATAATAATCCCCTCTCCGTCCATGAAGATGCGGGGGGTCACTATCGACAACTCCTCGTCCCGGGAGGAGCACATATCCAAAGTTACCAAAAAGTGTAACTCCATCCTGTTCTGTTTGTATAAGATACGTCACCACCTTGCGCCCGAGGTACTGACACCCCTAATCCAGTCGCATTTTTCCCCCACATGCCTGACTGCCCCGCGTCGTGCCACCTTAGCAGAGTTCAGAGAGTGGTGAACTTTGGGGCCAGGATCGTCTCCGGGGCTCGTAAGCGGGATTCGGTGTCGGCGACCCTGAGGGCGCTAGGCTGGCGCGCCGTACGCGACCTAGTTGCGAGGCGCGACAGCATAGGCGTCTTGGTGTCAGCATAGGTGTCATAGGTGTCTTGGCCCGTCTCTCCGATAGGCATTATTAGCATGCCTGAACGTGCCAATGTGTATGACTCGACGACTACATGCCTTTTTCTTTTTGTAACTCGGGAATACAGAGATTGTCTGGAAAGGTGGCACTCTGTGGTAATGCATAAATAGCTGAATAAAAGGACAACAGGGGTCGGCGCCCGACTACGGAAGCTTTGCCCGCTTCACTTCACGACAAACATTTTTCCGAAGCTGAGAGCGAATTTGTCCCGGTTTCTCGGTAGGTAACGTCATTACAGGGAATGGATCGTGAATCACTGTCAGACTGTCAGGAAGAGGTCTCTCTGAAGCGGAACGGGACGGTCCAGTGCGGACTCTGCGCTGTGGGAGGCGGGGGACCCACAGACGATGCTCGGTACCAGTCCGCCGTGGTACAGACATCCTGTGCGCTTGTTAACAAACACAGGAAGCCTCAGATCTAGACAGTACTAGTCTTACATAAACTCGACTTCCTGACTTCCTCAGAAGTCGAGGGAAGAAAATACGAAGACGCACGGACCCCCGTAGCACGTGGACACATTCAGTAGACACCTTTCTCGAATCCGTATGTTTTGAGAAGGTCCCTTAGATTAGCAGTGCACGATAGACAAGCGGGATCGTGTACACATTTATTCGGTGAACACGGGAGGTGGACGGATGTTCCTTGCACCTTGTGTCCCGTCCCCATCTCCCCCCCCCCACCACCACCACCACAACCACAACCACTACCAGAAGTGAGCTCCGAGATTCGTGCGCCTCGGTTAGTACAGCTCGACGTCATTCGGCGTACGGAGTGAGCTGTCATGACGCTGGAAAGTCCCGGGAACTGATGTAGCCATCTCTGGGTTCTGTCAGGGTAGTTCGAAAGGTACCTCACGTGGCCGTTATTTTATTCCAGCCGATTCGATACAAATCCAATAGTCGCCGGCCAGTTCGCGTCGCTGTCCAGGGCGTAATCGTTCTACGTCACGACTCATTCTCTCTCTCTTTCTCTTTCTCTCTCTCTCTCCCTCCCTCTCTCTCTCTCTCTCTCTCTCTCTCTCTCTCTCTCGCTCCCCTTTCCGTTTTGGCAAGGACGAAGGCCTCAATATAGGGGGCCAGCGCAACGGACGGAACCTTGAGTCGTCATGACCAATGGCATCAGGCGACACAGGACGACGGCATGACGCCATTCTGGACGTCGCTCGCCTCTCTTTGGCGGCCGCGGGCACCGTTGGCTCCGAGGCCTGGGCTCTGACCGTGGCCCTGTTCGAGGTCCTGCTCGCGGCTGCTTGCGCAACCCCGTAGCCAGAGATCCACCAATGAAATTCAAACGCTGAGACGAGAGATGGCGCGCAAGCTCAAAGCCTTTTGCTTGCGGCTGCTTGCGCTGCTTGCGCTGAAACAGGTAAACCCACTGCAAGCAACCGCAAGCCAGACAGGCCAGACGGCATAATAGTGTATAGAGTCGTGGGTTGTTATCATCTGCGTATGTGAAATACTCGATGTGGTGTAAAATGCTGTAAATTAGCACTGTAAACTAAAGATGTAAAGTAAAACATTGTGTTGTAAATTCTATGTGCTTGCGACCCTCCCCGAACAGCGTTTGTGTTTGGCTGCAAGCACGCGGCTTGCGCAACCACGCAAGCAGGTCCTCGAACAGGGCCCGTGATGACGCGCTGCATCAGCCCAGTGGCGTCCCTGATGACGTCACGTCAGGCGACGTCACGTCAGGCCGTCCGAGAGCCAGGGCCTGTTGGCATTCCTCACTAACATAAAAATTAAACAGCAAACGTCATGAGGCAGCGAGGACCTCGTGTAAGAATTTTTTTATTGAAGGAGGGTGGGCAAGCCCTCCAGCGTGATATCATAGTAACGCGGAACTATCCCACCCTTTTCTTCTTAGATATGGCTTGCGTTAAATAAGTATTTTTACATCATTTTACATACGCTGGTATATTTACATATATCGCCGCCTTTACAACATAAAATTGTCAAAGTAGATGTTCTGCAGAAATGTTTACTAAGCATGCCTTCCTCGTCAGGCGCCCTGTTGGCACACCCTGCGCAGAGAGGCGCTCGACAATCACGCTTACAGGGTCTCGGAGAATTGCCGTGACAGAACCAATATAGAGCAGGGAAGAGGAATAGGGGCGTCCCTGTCCTACGTCACATAAACCCACTGTCACATGCAGTGTACATCGCGCATTTCCAAATAGGAGGCATGCATGTGTGTGGGCGAAATAAAGAAAACCGTAATGTATGCGGCGCCCTGAATGCCAGCTGTGACGAAATTAGTGAGGAGGAACTATTGCGCTGGTGTGATATATCGAATAAACCAAGCAAGACGTTCAATGTATTTCGAATGCCTCCCGTCGGGGACCACTTCACCATTTACAGGAACGCAGCTGTAGCTCCAGGCTGTTTTGCTCTTGATACAACACTTTGTTCTTGACTTGTCTCCGAGGTCACATATCTGCGAATTATTTCTTACGAAGACAAATCTTCAACGGGGAGGTACGCAAGGCCAATCGTATATGATGCTGGGTTCACTTGATGTACGACGGCACACGGCTATTTTTATTTACCTTTTGTTCATAGCTGGTGCGCGAAGCTCCCTATGCATGACCATCGTATGCATCTTGTTAGCAGGTAAGCTTTCCGAATGTAGATGTCAAGTAAATTGAATGTGTTGTTGGGCTTATACCATATACGACGTCATTGCTTCTGATTCTATTCGCTGGTTTGGTTGCAGCTGATCTCCAACTTCCTGCGTCTAGAATCTAGGACCTATATTTTACACCAGCACAGCTTTCAAAAAAAAGAACAATGTGCTAAATCCGGCTGATTTTGCTCCAGGCCGGGCTCGGTTCACTTGCGCTTAAGGCGTCGGATTCCGCTTAGTTAGTTAGTTAGTCAGTCAGTCAGTCAGTCAGTCAGTTAGTTAGTTAGTTAGTTAGTTAGTTAGTTAGTTAGTCAGTCAGTCAGTCAGTCAGTCAGTCAGTCAGTCAGTCAGTCAGTCAGTTAGTTAGTTAGTTAGTTAGTTAGTTAGTTAGTTAGTTAGTTAGGCCCTGCGGTGTGGTCCGGCATACGAGCCCCTGTACGCGCCGGATGCCGTCCTGCAGATCGTACACCGACAGTGGCAGGAGAGGCTCCAGCCGAGCCTTTCCACACAGCACATCGATTGGCAATCCCCAGCCAAAGGAGTACGGCACAATAACCACGCCGACTAGGGCACTCCTCAACATCGCCGGCGATCGCCTGCCGAGCTCCGATACAACGCTATTGACTCTCAGCGGCCGCAATGACGGCAGGCTTGCTCGCCGCCTGCGCCCCGCCCTCAGACCTCCTGCCTCTCCGCATCCTTTGCTGCGCCAGCTTCTGCCGGTCTCTCTCTCCCCCTCTCCCTCTCTCTCTTCCTCTACGCCTCGGAGCGTCTGTTTGCCGTCTCCACCTGCGCCGCCCTGCCATCGTGCGTCTGGTTCTGTCTGAAACTGCACTTCTCCGTCCAGTCGGCTCCCGCCCGCCGCTGGCTGGAGGTGAGAAGCTGTTCTGTTAGCCGCTCTCGCACCGAAACGACGCAGTGCCCTTCGTGTCATAAAAAACTAAACGCTAAAGGATGTAAAAGTATACAGCTGTATGAAATAAAGTGTGCCGCTGTATTAGATATAGAGGTATGAAACGATGTAAAGGGAAAACGCAGTGATGATACCTCATGTTCACATTCATGCTCGTACTCCGAGTATATTGAGACATTCTTTGAGGTGGGTTTTTGTGTCTCGCGCCATACAAAATCGTAAAATGTTGAAAGCATAGGTTTTAACGACTTAAGATGCCAACCAAAAGCATAAAACACGTTCAAAAGAGACTGAGGTAAAATGCATTCGAATCAACACGCAGACAGCACTGAGGGGAATTCGATCATTTAAGAGCTAAAAAAGTCACCAATCAACGAGACCTAGGTGCAAGAAATGCTGTTTTGCTAGTCCGCTCAGTAAGCAGCCAAACTGACAGCGGCTAGCACATTTTCAATAGTTTCCTGCTCGGTACGCTTGTAAGCTCCTGCGGCGGCGCTGCAAGCTCCACTGCGCTGCTGTTCACCATGAAAAGGCCGCCTGAGATACAGTGAACCGGTTCGTCCCAAGCACTGTTCTTCCAAGCACGGCTGGCTTGGAAGCGTCTGCTTCCAGGGCCAGCGTCTGCTCCAAGGTGGAAGCATCTGCATTTCACCTTGGCAGTCTTGATCACAATTTTCGTATCGATACGACGGAATACGGACTACGGAACCCTCGACGTCCGCCATTTGCGTTGTCTTGTTTTCTGGCGAGCGTGTTCGCTGCGAGTTTTCATCTGTAAGAGTTGTTTGTTCCAAAGTGCTGTCATAATAAAAGGCCTCACACTTGCAAATTCATCCGTTTCCCGAAAATCAGCCCCTCCTGAAGACATGGGCCTACTCCATCAGATAGGGGATTTGTGTGTTATGCTATAGTTGTGTCTGCATTAAGCCGGTTGAAAAGTGAGTTTCTGTCACTTGAGTTATTTCAAAAGCATCGCGTCTTTTTTCCACATGGAGATGTGTGAAGCAATTGTCATCTGCACATTATCTGGCATGAAAATGCCATGGCAGGTTGATAGAGGAAGGAATGGGGAGGCTGGGGGTCTGTGGCCTAAGGTCACCCTAATTTCTTGAAAATGAAATATTAAGCCTGTGGAGGAAAAATGCCTTTGCCCCTCCCTAATTTTAAAGAGGCTCCTATTCAACACATGGTTCTTTTTTACAAAAACGGCTCCGTAAGCTGACAAGTAATCCTGAGCCATTAACGCACAATTCAGAATGCAAAATGTGAAACTGATGAACACAAAGTAGCTGAACGTTTGGTCACATCCAGATTTCGTGATTTGTGTTCTGAAATGTGATGTCAGTCATGATTGTGGTGCCGTGATCACAAGTGATGCAAGGTGGCTGATGAAAGTACTTTTAAACAAATTATGTGTAAAATATTGTGGATATATTTATGGCGCGAATTTTTAATGCTTTAAGGACTGACAGGGCCACGTCCGACCTATCGGGCTCATTATCACTGTGGAAGACAAAATATTGCACTGCCCATTGATCACGATCTTGGGTGCTCCCATACTTTCGAGGCTGACCATTTCAAATAATGTGTGCAAAAACTTTGATGCGTCTTCTGGAATATCAAAATGCCTCATTGTTTATTACTGTCGTAAAAACTGATGTTTCTCATTCCCTGAAAGAATGGAAAATTATGTACTCTGCATGACTGATAAAAGGTTGAGTTAAAAAGTAAAGCAAAAAAAAATTGTTTACTTGTCTGCGAAATGGCTTAACAGGCTGAAAAAGTACAGGCATTGTTATTTGGAGATGCGAATGGGAATGTATTTTCATTGCAATGCTATGATATTTGACTTTTTCCGTTTGCATGATCTAAAAAACTCGCACTCCAGAATAAGTAATTAAACCGTTTTCCTACCATGGTATTTTGGTTTCTTCAAAAAATTGCACTGCTCTGTGGAACTAATACGACTTTTCTGTCTTCATGTTACAAGCAGATGCTGCAGCAGCTAACTGATTTTTTGTGTCAGCCTCTCACTGAGTGACTTATGTGGGAGATAACCACGGACTAAAGTTGAACGTAAATTTCCTGTGAAAACTTGAAAATATTATACATTTTGAAATATAACTGAGTCATGATAAATAACTCATACAAAAATGGATCCTCGTGGTTCTTCATGCCATGGTTGCTGTGCAAAGTGCCTAATTTGACATGCTCAGCAATTTGCAGTTGATTAATTCTAATAATCAGATTCTAAGTGATATTTTAAGAGTCAGTTATTGATAAAAAGCAGTTCCTGAAGTCCTTTCAGTTACTCGTTGTCATGACATCTCATTTTTTACGCTTTGTTTCCCAGTCTGACTCCCCTTATTTTGTACTCGCAAGTATGGTGTGCAAATTTAGCACCATTTTCAGGTGTATGATATAAAATACTGGTGTATGATGTATGCGTCTGCATTGAATGATATGTATGATACTCTGACACATTTATACTACGCAGACTTGTACTTGACAAAGCAGTCTTAGAGGCTGTTTTGAAGACTGTTTTTTTTCTTGAAGATTGTTTATTCTTTTCCATAGGTTGCCGGGACTGGTCGGCCGTATGGTTCGCACTTTGGAAACCAAACCAATCGCCTGACACTGGTCATCGGACACGGGATCGCCTACTGCTGCCGCCAGTCGGACCGACGCGGAGTCTTGCACGGACACTGCCGGCCCTGTCGGCATGGACTCAGCGTCCAGCGACGCTACGGTGCCGGGCGGAACAGAATCGTTACCGTCAGCAGAACAAACGGAGGCAGCCGCCAGCGCGCGGCGCCAATTGGATGACTTCACCCGATGTCGGTGCAGCGCATCGGGACTGGCCCGGATTGGACTGTGTGGTCAAAGGGCGTCGACTCCTTGCGCCACTGGAGTTCGTTGACCACAGCAGGCCAGCAGTTTCTGCTGAACGGAGTTGTTCCGGACCCCGGAAGGAACGTTAACCACATCAGCGTCCAGCCGACAGAGACGGCTCGCCGCCGCTCGACAGCCCTGCGGGGCAGAGGACGAGCGAGGTCTGGCCGACCAACCAAAGCGGCCACAACCGCTGAACATGGCCACACCGCCGCAGATGGCCGCCGGGCGGTCTCGTCTCACTTCCTGGCAAAGTGCGTGGCCTCGAGCCGATCCCTGGGACGCTAGACCGTTGGGACAGGACTGCCAGCGAGTGACGACCGATGCGGTATTGTGGTGTCTGTGTGTCAGTGTTAGTGCTGTGCCGCCGCAGCCGCGTCCGACAGCGGCAGCCTCTCGGTCGCGTCACCGGTGTCAGGCAGATATGACGCCGGGGAATTCCTGGCTTGGCGCTGCGGCAGCAAGCCTGTGCTAAATGTTCTCAGGTGGCCAATGGCGCACCGGCGCTGCTGCCAGGGGCGCAGAGTAGGGCCTGAGCCGCCGCCTTACCCAGGATACGGGAAATGACCAACCTCGCGTCCCCGTGTTGTGTCGCACGTCGCCGATTAGTGTCTAAAATGGTGCTCATTGTCTCTTCCTTTAACCTGGCACCGCTTGGGGTGTCAAATAGGGCACCACCCGGTTTTTCGTGAATAACGTCTGAACCATAAGAGCCAGCCCAACCAAACTTCCAGTCTCTCTTTATCAGTCGATTTCACATATTTTAACGTCAAAACTATTTCCATGCTTGGTCAGGACATGGAGATATGTTGTCATACATGAATCCTTGCATGCCTGTTTTCGCCCATTCGGGCGGTGGCGCGAACATGCTTCGTTTGTTTTGGAAAACGTTCGTGAATATAATGCGTGGATTATTTAGATTTCTATGGAACACGGTCCCCAAAAGAATATACAACCGTCACACGCCAACATTAGAGGTCATACTAGGTCATATGCATGACAGTTGAACTGATTTGCATTGCGAGAAATACAAGTGGTTGCCGCTGACCTTACACATCGTTCAAGCCAGACAAGCTAATATATATGCACGTCTTAGCAAGGTTCCATGACCAAATGCAAGGTGAGGTCATGTCAGGTCACATCATAGGTTGATGCTAAAACGAAATAAAATGAAACATTTTCTGTGGAAGAAATTCCAGTAGCAGCAGAAAGAAATTACTGTTCCTAGTCAGAAAATGAAAAATGACTACCCGTCCTGACCTGGCTCGACCTTGACCCGATAACGAGCAGACAGAGCAGATTTCATTATCTCGAGGTGTCATTTCAGTTCTGTACTTGCCGCCATGAAGAATCCCAGTGAATTATTATTCCTTCTTGTCGGGAAGAGTAGTACAACTTTACCTGATCTGACCTCTAATAGAATAATTCTAATCTGATCTAATCTAATCTAATAATAATCTAATCTGAAATCTAATAGAATAATTTTGACTGGATGGAAAGTAGGTAATGCAAAAGTGATCATCAGAAGGTTTCACCTTCGTCTTTTTTGCCACGTGGATCAAAGCGGCTGCGAGTAAGTACTGAATTTTGACACGTAAACTAAGACCAATATTTCACCTGACATGGGCTGACCTTGACCTGACACTTTTTTAACATTTTGGCGTCTTTCTGATGTGAACGATCGTGATGTTTCGTTTGATACCCAACTGAGGGCTTTAAGGCCAGTATTGCTGATGATATGATGTCTAAAACGGTGCCAGTTTTTCCGACGTCGTATTATGTGCTTTGCGGGGCCTGTGACGTCATCAGCCACGTGACCAGGGCTTACATAGTATTTTCTGAATCGCGAAACTCAAGGCTATCGATTGCGTCTTCGGTCTTTCGAACCTATTTCCATCATGTTGGACTCGATACAGCAGAATAATATGTAACAGTCGAGGCAATGTGCATGTTCATTTTTATGTATATTAATGTGTATACAATGTGTATACGATGTGAAACCAGGGTTCTGGTATTCCAAAGGTAGTGGACGGTAATTCACATGTATTATATTGCCACATATGCACACCATCTTTATGTGTACAGGTACATTCGGAGGCTTGGGCTTAAACATATCACATCAACAGTCTGGATTGAATAACTGGTAGATGAGAAGCTTGATGAATGGTAAATTACAAATGAAGATAAACTCTTAGTGAATTGTAGGTTTCTTGGATGCTCACTGGTTATCACCTGCAATCAAGAGTAAGGAATCATTAAGACATGATTGCAGTGATGAAGTTGGCTGAGTATGCAGGAGAACGCACCTGGAATTTGAGCACAAGAAAAAATGCTTGATCCATTCAAGAATTTTAGGAACAAAATGTTTAAGGTTTGATAACCTTGGAAAATGTCCAAAATAATGAGCAAAGGTCAATATCTGGATCAGGTCACAAGCTGGCTGACCTTGACCTTTGATGCCCTTGATCCTTACTGACCCTGGCTTTGGTCTTGATACATCCATCACTTATGTCCGAATGATGTCGGCTGATTATGTTCACATGGTAATCTAGTCAATCGACAAGTTATTCAGTTGCCATAAATGTCACAAAGTAGCGCGACCAGCCCCGAACCGTTCTCGAGGTTTTCAAGAAAAGCAGTGGGGGATGGCACAAAAGTGCCCCCCCCCCCCTTCCAGTGCGCGTGTTCATTTACGTACGCTGCATTTTCGCACCAGTCCGCAAAGCTGCTGTAGTTCCAGACAGTGCTGAAACTGAAACACTCCAGGAACTGCTGAAAGTTCCAGACAGAGTACAATAAACACATGACGATGGCGTTCGTGATATGTATAGGCACGAGTAAAGGCAATTCCTCACCATCTGTTGCATCTGAACAGTCCTTCGGATTGGCTCCAGCTCCGACCACGGCCTAAATGTTTGGCACGCCGCTTGGGAATAACGGCTCCTGGGCTGGACACAGCCTGTCACCGCAAGTAAACGTAATTTGGTACATTTTAATTTTCAGGCAGCAAAAACTCGTACCTGCAGATGCGATGTGGCCAGGGCATGATAAATCCTAGGCCCCCCGTCGGACGCGTCAAGTCGGAATCTAAGCGCTGTGCCGACGGTAACCAAAGTTGCGATTCTGTTGCTGATGAGATTTACACAAGTTTGCGAACGAAGGTAGATTGCCATGATTTCTTTAAGTTTTTTAAGTCTTTAAGTTTCAGAATTTAAGATAACTTACATTCTTATAGAGCGCAGATTTTTATTGAAGGATGGAATGCCGTCCGACCTACCTGGCCCCAGTTTTTCAGCTAAAACGTGCAGGACCCGTGCTTTTTACGTAGCCTGCCCCGTGATCCCTACTCTTGTTGCCCGGTCATTTCGCAGTTCACGAGCCTGCCATGTTAAGCTCCGACTGATCGATTCACCCTGCTGGCGAACTGGTCCCAGTCTCATGCAGTCGGCTATCAGAAAACATATACATAGGGCGTAAATTGCTTACATATTATCGAAAACTAAAAAATGAGACCTGTCTCAAGCTCTACTCGTCACAAGATTTCCAACGGTATGTTTATTTTTATCTTGCGACCAACCGTTCGTGAGGTAGAGGGGGCGGCCAACTGCCCCCCTCTCCAGTCGCCCGTGTTCGAAACCGACCGACGGTCGTGCGCGGGTTAAAGTATATACGGTCACCTTACCACAAGATTTTATGTAATGACTAACATTTTTTTGAAACTGAGATACCGAGAACCTTTTCCGACGCCCCGTGTTAAACCAGAGCCCATTTTCGAAACGACATCGATAAGCGCCCCAGGTTCCCAGCCTGAAATGAGATGGTTTCCTCCCCCCCCCCCGCGTTCTCAGCAGCAGTAAGACGGATGAGTCTGACGAGCGTATCGCTCTCTCTGACATATTCGATCGCGCCTCAACGAGCAACCGAAGAGCAGCGTGTGCGTCAATGTCGTTCAGGAACGCAGTCAGTACGTGTTGACTGCGTCCCTGAACCTCGCCATCGGTCCTATCTTCAGCCGGCCCAGCGAGATGAGAGTAAGAGATATGCGACCGGGTTTCCGCTTTTTTATTTAAATAAAGTTGATGTAAGTGGTTTGATAGGGCGATGTTAGGGATCGAAGCCTGCGACATATTGGTTTTCACAACTAAATAGATGTCAGTCATGTCAGTTCTTGTTGCATTGACTCTGGCCCCTAAATCCGGTCGCACAATGCCAGGAAACGTCTGATTTTGTGACGAAAGTTTAACGTGCCGCCAGGGATGCAACACGACCGTGTGGTAGTCGGCTTGACCCCATTTTGACCAGCTGCCAGATGACCCGCGGTCCAAATATCGAGTGACGAAGCGACTCGAAGCCGTCTTGCCAGGACAAGGAGACCAGCGCTCTTCCAACTGAGCTACCGATCACTGTTCACTGGCAATTGGCTGCAAAGTTGATAAGTCGCCGAATCTTCTGCAGTCACCCCTGGTAGTTCCATCCCCACACACAGAAACAGCATCTGATATGTACAGTTCTCCACAAAGTAATGGTAGGTATTATAGGTTCCTTGACAATATGGAGCGTATTTCCTGAACTGCAGGTAATACAGCGTCACAAGTACACAGCATGGTAGGTAACAATGCTTCGCATCATTCTATACAGATGAGCTCATCTGCGTTGCCTTACTATCGCTGAATTTTCCAAAATAATGTGCTTTTGATTCACTCGCCAGTTTTCACCGCCTCCTGCTGGGTGCGTCCCTGCCAGTTACGACCCCGCGCTGACAAGTGGCCGGTTGTGTCGGGGACATGTTTAGAGGCTGCCTTTCGTGGTAGATCGGACAGCTGTTAATACGCCGATCAATGAACGGATGTGTTTCGTGCGCCGTAAGAAGGAGGAGAGGACCAACTTCCTATTCATTGGCGTAGTGGCTAGGTTCCGAGCGACTGGACCAACACAGCTGCGCACGGCGCAGCGTTCTTGGTTGGCCGAGTGGTATTATCGTTTAACCTGAAATGGGTGATGTGGAATCGCGAGTTCGCGCCCCTGGACTGCCGTTTCGTTTCCTTCTTCTCCATTCTCGTTTCTGAGCACATAGGTTACATGAAAACATTGGGATGCAGACTTTGTCGGGAACACATGCGTTGCACAACGTGATGATATCAAGCGATTGGAAGCAACCCACCAGCTATAAATAGTAATGTCTACCTTGGAGAAGGCATAAAGCCCGTCATAACCTAAACCGGCAGCGAGCGATATCCTTCAATCAGATGTCGTTAAAAGACACATAGGCTCCGTCGGGGAGACAGAGCTCTGATTCCTACCAGGTGGCGAAAAATACTAAACTCCTGTCTTGCGAAATTTCCGTAAAGTTAAGAATGCTGGACACACCCGACATCTGTCTTGGTATTAGTTATGTGAAATTATGCTTGATAAACAACTTGCTTTATGTGTATGACACGCGCAGTGAAGGGCCTCTGATAATTACACGCAGTAGACGAAAGGCGTGGAATTCTCCACCCCCTCCCTCCACTCCCCCCAAACCTCAGAAAACTGCTAGTGACATGAAACTTTCAGAGTGAGTGGAAAGCTGTGGGCAACTACATTTGTCCAAATTTTGTGACCCCAGGGCAACAACTTCGAGGTCAGATCGAGTCAAATGATCAAAAGTTCAGAATTAAAAAAAAATCGATTAGGCAGATTTTGCGGTTTTTTCCCGGATGATTACCATAGTTGATCGAAAGTATGGCAAATCAGACTTTCCTTATTTCAAGGAAGATCCACGATGTCTAGCAAACAGATTACAGCATTTAACTTCAGATCGTTCGTATATCACCTAATATCGTCGTTGGTAACGCATGGCCGGGGGGGGGGGATCGGCTGGTTTTGCCGCTCTGCGGTTGACTGTACGGGGCGATACCTCCAAAAATGCCCATCTCATTTTTTTCGTTTTGACGACGCACTAGATATCAGTTTAGTGTGCGAAGATAGACAATCCGCGACAAACATGAGGTAGGAGGCGGGCATGGATTTCACCCCCTCCACTGGATTCCGGCCGGAGGATTTCCAACGTGAAGCCCTTTCAGAACGAAGTCTCATTTCAGGGAAGCCCCTGCAGGAACATTTTGCACAGTCGCTATTCTAATGAATGATTAATGTTTTACACTCTACCAAATATATATATACGCTATATCAAACGAAGCATTTTTGTCGAACGTCATCACCTTCTCCCCTCGGTACTCGGTCAGTAAAAATAATTTGGCAATGTCCCCTGCTCCTTTATGAAACGTTCCTACGCCTCTGCGGTAATAGCATGTACTACCATTGTATGGGTATCTCAAGACAGTACTACACGGTCGCCGTTTCATTCGTTTCGTTGAAATGATGCGCATCCAAAGGGGTGCATATCGTGCACCAATGGTAATCTGCGCGGACCGTACAGACCTAGCCAAGTTAAACGGAAGTTGCATGTATGCAAAGCCATCCAACGGAAGACATCGGTGACATGAGTGGATCCTTGCTGGTGACACCATGGTGTCAAACGTTACGCTCCGACTGGCCATCCCGGGCTCGGGATGACAAGTCGGAATCGGACTGGAAACGGATAACTGACCTACCATTTGCTCTTTTCTGTTTGCATTATCTTGACGCCACTTGAAATGTCTGATATGGCTAGGGTATGCATATCCGTGTTTTCCAGCATTCACGGCAATAATGCTTACGCTTGTTTAACCCTTGCCGGACGGGAAGGATTTTCACTCGCACAGATGACCAGGAGGGGTTAGGCACCCTCCTCGCCATTTCGCCCCTAATTGAGCTAGCGCCTCGGGACAAGAAGAAATCGATAGCCGTTTGCCCAAGGAATCCAATGGTAACCGTATCGGCTTCATCAGGTCAACCAGTGACCCCCTAGGTCAGGTCAAACTTTATGTTTGGCGGCTAGAGATTGATTTTCCCCAGTTAAACACGATACATTTGGGGCCAAATAGTCCTAAAATCGTCCCGCCCCCCACCCCCCCCAAAAAATGCTTAGAAACATTCTAAGGCCAGAAAAGGTCGTCTAAAGTCATTGATCTCGTTTGACCTTTAAAATATAATTGGGCTATCTAAAATAGCCTGCTCTCATGTGGACTACCATTCTAAACCGATTCCATTCCCGTCATCTCCCGTTTATGTATGTCCATTGCCCCAAATCAGTAAAGAAACCAACATTTGGCGCAAAAATCGCTCTGCAGGGTTTCAGTAATGATGTTATGACTCGGTGCCCTGAGACAAGATGGGGTTACTCTTTTTCAAAACATGTACAATGAATGTGTCGTCAGCCACGCTAAATTTCACGGCGCCGTCGTACACCGTTTTGCCGTGGTCCCCGAAACGATGCTTGGGGTGGCATCCACCCCTCTCCTCGGGCGAGGATTAAGCTCTTATCATTGCGAACTGATAAAAGATTGGAGGCCAAGTTCCACACTGTGAGGGGGCCAGCCCAGCATTGGGGGAAGGGAGAGCTCAACATTGGGAGGTCAGCCGAACATTGGGGGATGCGCCCCCCCCCACCCCCCCCACCCAAGAGATACAGAGTTCCGCCCTTGGTAATGTGTGTATGTATATGCCGAAATATATTCGGGCGAGTTAAGTGCTCTCGTGTAAATAAACGCAGTATATTTCCGTTTAACCTCGTGCCATTACTATTCATCTGTTCTGGCAATGGCATTCGCCATATAATTATCATAAAGACTTCTTGTGTACACAGTATGAACCGTTCACTTGTGTATAAGTTATTTCCAGCGCTATTGCTCAGAAATCGCTCAGCCGTCATTGTTCGGGTCGAATGTTCAAATCCAGTCAGGTGAAAAACCACCTGCCTGGAAAGGACTGCAGGTAGGAAACGGCCTGGTCAGTCTCCACGACGCCCTCACAGCCCTTTGGATCAAGATGCACTCCCTTCTTGTAGCGTTTACCCAGTACCCCATTCACAACACAACTGATCTCATCCGTTTGAGAGCCGAGAGGGCTAGCGCAATGGCGGAATTAAGAAACTTGCCCCAACGTCCCCGCCTACCGAGCGGAAATATGGTTTTTCGTGTTTTTGGGTATGAAATCAATATATGAAACACCGGTTTGAAGTTATTGCGGACACTCCTACGTCGCAGTAAGTAGCTGCCCCAATGACATTACATTAGCGTCATAAACACCGGAGCAATCGCCGGTTTGCCACAAGAGCCCTAATACCTACCATTACTTTTGTGGAGACCTGTACGTTTGCATAAGCCTTGGTGATGAGTTTTAGAGCCTCCGGCGTAAAATGCTGTGGAAATTCCCACCGAGATGTGGCAATTACGCCACATTTCTTCAACAAATGGCTTACGTGAGTGTCGCAGGTCAAAGATGAGTCGAAAACACTTGGACTTGTTACTGTTTTCGAACCCTGGGCCGATGCTGTTCCGGTACGGAGTTCAAATGGGTTTATGTTGAACTGGAAGCCAGTCGGAACGAGCCATGTCTTTTCTTTGTCCATTTGCAGACTATCTGCCCCGTAGCATGCCTGAAACTCTCTTGGAGTGGAGTGAGCGCCCGATGTGAGGTCGTCGAGGTTCGCACCGTTAGATGACGCGCAGTCAATACCAGTGGTGTCTTCAGCACATGAGTCAGGACGGCAGCGTGCAGCATGTGACGGCAGGTCGTCGGTGAATGAAGTGAACAGAATCGGTCCGGAAACACCGCTCTGCGGAACACCATGGGACTCGGTCATGGCTGGAGGTCCCGGGGGTTGAAGGGTCCTGACCCCCAGTGTTCAGGAGTTTTAACATCAGGCCTATGGCAAAAGCCGGAACGAAACGGTCTGAAATCCCCTGTGGACTCCCTCCCCCAAGAATCTCCGGAAATCTCCGGCCATGGACACGGTCAGGGCAGCGCTGCCGCCCCTAACCATCTGGTTCTGGCCGCTGAGGCTGTTTGTCGGCATCTCCCGCCCCCGCCGTAGCAGCGAAGCTCTTCAATAATTTCTCTCTCCAGGTTTCTCGGAAAGGATGCGCCGAGCGTGATGAGCGCCACAAATGCGACAAATGCTCAACAGCAGTTCAAATGCTTTTACCTCAAAGCGCGTGCAGGCAGTCACTTCCACGCCACGTTCAGGTTGTCTGTAATCCCAGGAAAGACCATTATCGCACAAACAAGCGCGCCTGGCGTTTGAAAGGCCTCCTCGCGCGCTATCACGTCCGCCGGGCCTCGGGTGCTCGCAGGAGCTTTCACGGGCGTCACACAAGCTGCCTTCGTCGGAGGCTTTGAATCAATGCATTGATACGCACTTCCAGTGATCTGTGTAAACGTCACCTTCATAACCCCAGCCGTTTGGCTGTGGCAGCCCTCACAGAATGGCAGGACTGACGGATGGAACACAATTAGCAATAAGGATTTCAACGCAAAAACTGCGCCATTAAATAAACATAAACAGATATCACCAAACTGCCCGACATATGCATGTATGCATGTATTTCTTTTTCTTATTGCCATCCCCGGACTGAGCATTATTTCGCATTTTGGAAAAATGCTGCGTTTCCACAGAAAATTCAGAGCTAGGTTTGGCGATTTCGGTCGTTTTCAGTGGCCCCTCAGTCGCCTGACTTTGTCTTCACTCAGGGCGGAGTTGGTAACTCCACTGCGAAAGAGGGGGAGAGAGAGGGAGAGAGCTTGAATGCAGATACCAGGCAGCAGGTAACAGGTAGCGATAATATTTCACATGGATCACGGCACAAGTTACACATTTCACATACTCCCGAAACACCGGAAATGATCCTCGTTAAGAAAATAAAGACGATGGCGGCAAGTTCCTACTCCAGGCCGCCCGCTTGCTGCCCTTTCTCTCTCCCTCCCTCCTTCACTTTTCCTTTCCCTCCCTCTCTCTCCCTCCTTCCCTCTCTCCCTCTCTCCTCTCTCTCCTTCTCCCTCATCTCAGATTCGCCCTGTCGCCACCCATGGGCCATGGCGACGCGATGTCACGCCGCAGCGTGTTCTCTCCGGGGTCAAACGCCACCTGACCTTTGACATCGCGCCGGTCTGCTCTGTCGGTTCTGATTAAGCTGTTTCCCGCGGTTTCGCAGACGTGCGCTGCTGCGTTTCCCGCCAAGTTCCGTCTGCGGGCCTGGACCGCATCGATTTTCATGGACACGACGAACTTCCCAAAGTGGTTATCCATCTCACTCAGCAAAATGTCGCGGCTGATTTCCGGTGACTTTTGAGTTTGCCGGTCCCGGCCCAAAATAAGCGCGGGACCGCCGCCGCGTAGGGTAGTCTCTCCCGCCGAACAGCGGAGCAACGCGGTGCAGTATACAGCCTCCGGAGCACGAAGGCTCCAGAGGCGAGTTTGAATTTGTTCTTAAAACTAAACCAAGTGTTCCACACTTAACTTTGAACTGAAATACCCGATCATAGTTAATAATCCTATAGCCTGGGCTATGTTCTAGTTATTCCTCAAAATTCGATGCTTCTGTACGGTGTTTCGAGGCGATTTCCCAAGAGTCGGTCATGCCCTGTGTCCGGATCGTTCGTTTCATCCCGTATTCAGTCTTTCCGTATTCGCAAGACGGTTTTTGATTAGTGACACTTTTCTACGCTGGTGGCTTTTTCTCGGAAAAACAAGGCTTTTTGCACCAACAGGACATAATTTTGAGACGTCGACCAAGGTGGATGGACCTTTTAAGAAGGAATAGTAAGAGGAGGGTAAGAAGGCTGTCAAAAGAAATAGTAAGAGGAGGGGCCAGTTCACTCTACGTTTCATTTACTTATGTGCCTCCGGGTCATGCTTTCAGGAAAATCCTGTGCGTGTCCCTGTTAAAGACCCAGCTTTTACTGGCATTCGTTTATGCGTACGTTAAACAGATACGATTAACTTAAACAGATTAAACAAAAGACAGCACGCTGACACATACTATAAATTCAATATCTATGTCATGCCTTGATCGATGCGGAGTTTGAATGGAGCTAGACTGGACGTGCCTGGGTGATCGGTTTAAGGCCAAATTGGCATTACCTGCAATCAGAGTTCGGTGTCATCATGAGCATGGATGGAGCAAGGCTTGTCTAGAAGGAGGGTCCTATTTCGTCAAAAAAGTCTCCCAGAGCTAACATCCCAATCTAAATCGCCGCTCAGCCATAACCAAACAAATCACTACCAGGCAAAAGTTTATGTCTCGATGAAATTCGTGAGGAGGCTGGAAGAATATAATGAAAAAGTCATGCCATTTTTCGGAGATGCCAGAATTGCGAAAGGTGTACAAAATCTCCACGCTGAGGAACATTTACATCAAGCTCGTTGGATGTGTTTTTCTACGTCTCGCGGGCTCGTTCCACGCCACTCAGCCCACATTCTCGTAACAGCACAGCCAGGTTCATTCACAACTGTGTCCATTTCACGGGTAAATTAATGTCGCTCAACACAAAATTTTAAAGGCACCATTAGCAACTGTGCTCCTCGGGTCCCCTTCACCACTGCCGCCAACCACACGGCCGACACGTGAGTCCAGCGGAGATCACCGCTCGCGCAGTCCGCGCCATCTCAGTCTCAGTCTCAGTCTCAGCTGAGTCGCCGCGCCATCTCGTCTCAGCTGAGTCGCCGCGCCATCTCGTCTCAGCTGAGTCGCCGCGCCATCTCGTCTCAGCTGAGTCGCCGCGCCATCTCGTCTCAGCTGAGTCGCCGCGCCATCTCGTCTCAGCTGAGTCGCCGCGCCATCTCGTCTCAGCTGAGTCGCCGCGCCATCTCGTCTCAGCTGAGTCGCCGCGCCATCTCGTCTCAGCTGAGTCGCCGCGCCATCTCGTCTCAGCTGAGTCGCCACGCCATCTCGTCTCAGCTGAGTCGCCGCGCCATCTCGTCTCAGCTGAGTCGCCGCGCCATCTCGTCTCAGCTGAGTCGCCGCGCCATCTCGTCTCAGCTGAGTCGCCGCGCCATCTCGTCTCAGCTGAGTCGCCGCGCCATCTCGTCTCAGCTGAGTCGCCACGCCATCTCGTCTCAGCCGAGTCGCCACGCCATCTCGTCTCAGCTGAGTCGCCGCGCCATCTCGTCTCAGCTGAGTCGCCGCGCCATCTCGTCTCAGCTGAGTCGCCGCGCCATCTCGTCTCAGCTGAGTCGCCGCGCCATCTCGTCTCAGCTGAGTCGCCGCGCCATCTCGTCTCAGCTGAGTCGCCGCGCCATCTCGTCTCAGCTGAGTCGCCGCGCGGCGCTGCCGGCCAGAGGCCCGCTGCGGTCCTGGCTGGCAAACCATCGCAGGCTTCGGACCGGCGAGGCTTTGACGGCTGCCTGGAGCCGCCACCCGCCGCGTCCGTCCGCAGCCTCACGAGGTAAACGCCCGTAATGTGGCGGAACAGCCGGAGCAGTTAGCTGGTATCAACGCCGCGCAACAGCTGACGCCGTTCCAGGCTGCCAGTAATCGTCCCATGATATGTCGTGCCCTATATTCTTATTACCCCACCAACGATCCATGGTGGTAATCGTAACCTATGGCGACAGAGGCGTAGGAACGTTTGATTAAGTAGGTGGCTAAGGCAGATTTCAAAAAGGTAGTTGCAGAAACCAAAGGATCTGTTCAAAACTGATTAAACGCGGAGAAACCACGGTCCTACGCTTGCTAATCGTTTCGTTATGTTTGAGACTTTCCTGATGTTTTCTGCGCTATTTTCGAGGAGTTTTCGCATTTTCACGAACGCAAGCTCATGTCAGACAAAACTCTACTGCAGAAAAAAGATCGTGGCGCGAGGACCAATGCGCCCGAAAGAAATGTTGGACAACAGCTACCTCGCATTCTCACCCATGCGCCTCAGCGTTTCACCCAGCGTGATTCGCTTTGTCAAAACCCTGTGGGGCTTTCCGGCGTTACATTTAGGCCACTGGATAGGCGTGCCGGTTGCAAGTTGCACTTCAAGATGCATGAACGTCCTGTCTGAATTTGGGAACTCTTGAAACGGGACAAAACATCTTCAGAGTCCAAAAACGTGATTTGAGCGCGCTAACGTCTTTGCTAGGGCGAACGCAACTTAGTTTAGTCCACGTCTGTGCGGTCTAGATCTAGCTCGCGCTAGTCGCTCCGAAATGCATTCGATCATGGTCTGTTCAGGTTGAAGTAGCCGTCGTTCACAGCATTCCGTTTGGTCAAACCATAGTGCCGAGTGGATGCCGTGATCCGTTTCGGTCTGCGCCTGTCACCTGCGCTTGGCATGTCTCAGAAACAAACCTGTTTTGGCCCCAAGCCTTCAGGGCAATTCATGCCTCGAACTCAGACCACCAATTTCGGTGGACAGCTGTGTCACCAGAACGGTGTCTTGTCTGGCTCAGTTTATGGGAGCGGTCTGGTAATCCTGGAGTGGTGCAGGCCTGTACGGTCTGCGCCTGCCGAGCTCTGCGATTTATTCACCGACAATGAGCCGCTTGGTAACACCAACAGGACAGCGAAGGCGCTTTTTTGTTAAAGAAAACCGCGCCGTTAAAAAAGCTGCGTGCTGGTTAGAATAGACAACATTATTCTTTAATATCATTTTAGATATGCCACCAAGCAGCAAACAGCGTTTATCATGACATTCAGCCATGTACTATCACCGTATGATGTCTGTTTCTCAAACGATTCGCACCAAAGCTTTATTTTTCATTAATGCTTTTATTAATACCTGTTTTTTTAATTATTCCTATCATAACTTTATTTCTAATTGATGTCTGTTTTTCGAATGGTTGCTAGTACAGCTTTATTCCGAAGTGCTTAATCAGTACATAATAGTTCGTAGCCCAGAATTTGTCTCTTACCCCAAACAAAGATCCCGATCAATTCCTATTACAATGAAATAACGTGTTCATAAAACAATTCAGGAAATGGAACATAATATAACTTCGACTAATGGTTGTGATACCTACCTTTTATGTGATCTATGTTACGTCATTTATCTCATATAATTATATTACCTGTGTTATATAATCATTGATTAATACGTTCATCTATCCAAACGAAACTGGGTGCCCATTAAATTAATCCCAAGAATCTCATTCAGCTGGATTAAAAGGCAGTTGCTGCTCCTAAGATACAACAGAGATCACCACCTTGCAATTACCAGATTCATAAGTTCCTTTGCAGCACTTTAAACGGACGTTTTGCCACTTTCTTCTTGCGTGAGCGGAGATTTCGGCTCATAAAACGGACGGATGTACCAAAGAACTGACCTGGTTATGCCACTGGAAATACATATATCGCCATGCACTGCCAGCGGACGGCTACGGACTGCCAGTAAATCGCCAGCGGACAGCAAGGCGTAACTGATGTATGATATTCCAGGTGCTTATGAATAACTGAAATTATCTGGCCAGCAGACATGCTATACCGCTGGCTCAACCGGGAGTTATTCAGGCAGCGCAGGGAAGATGGTATTTTTTGTGCTTTATAGAGTATTGTTCAGGGAAATGAAGACTTTATTAAAAACTTATATCAAAAGGTATAACCTTTTGGTGGAAAGTGCATGATTCAGTGACAAGTGGTAGCAAAATCATCAACGTTCAAAAAACGTTATGTTACGCAACGTTTGGCAAGCCCGGACCGCCTGCACAATTTTATTTTGTTTTCCTTGTTGAAGTAAGGCTCGCTTGGCCCAAGCCGTCGCTCGTATGCCTTCAGCATATCCAGTGAAGTTCACATTAATTTCCTTCCAATTATCATGCTAAATTACCATCGAATGCTTTGTTGAGAGGGTCATTACGACCAATGGTCGCGTTATGAAGTTATAATGAGCATTCCGTGATTCCACGGTTTGCAAGTTAGATTCTGGCCAAGTGAATTGTATTTCAACAAGTAGGAAAAATAATTAAACAACCCGAACAAAGGCGGTGGGAAACGTTATTTGTAGACATATAAATTTGCAGCCATCTCGAACTGGATTATGAATTTTGTACTGCAAAATTGCTTACCGTAATTAATAATTTTGGGTCTTCATTCCCAAGGTATTCCGATAGAATTGTTGGCGTCCTTCGACGTTTACGCTAAACTATGAACTGCACTATAGTTGTAACAAACTTTCTTTTCCTCCTAAAAATTTTAGCTCTGCGAGGTCTCACAAAGACTGAACTTACTTTTCGTAGTACTTAGGTTCTGAGTCTATCGGATGTAAAACATCTAGAATCCCGTATTTTGCTTCCTCAGCACATGACCGGTCACGTCTTCTTTTGAGTGCGGTCACCTGCCGTTTACCTGATTCAACGCATTAGCGGAACGCGTCCCGTCTTGCGGAAATGGCGCGCTGTATCCATGCACGTTTTGCATTTCACAAAGAACGATCCACTGCTGCTTCTGAAAGACGGATCTTCACAAGGACTGATCCATTGCGTGAGGCTGCTGCTTCGCGTTTGAAGTTATTTTTTGTTGTATCGAATAGATGTTGGAATGATGACGAATCTTTGAAGTTGAGGGCTGAAAGATTCTGAGGGAAAACAAACTGATATATAATTATTTACCAGACTAAATCTGGGTGGCAAAAGCTTACTAAGTTTAGCACTTCGTCGTTTATTGGTGCATCTTCAAAGGAGCAGCAAACAACTGTAGACATGCGAAAATCAAGATGTCATCGGCACGACTTTCAAAGCCTAGTAAACGCGATATAAAAGACAGTCTTTATCCTGATTAAGGGAGGGGATGCACGACCGGATTTCAATCGCCTCCTTAATGATACGGCGGGAGGATGATGGTTCCGTGTAACATCTTGAGGCGGTAAACTTCGCTGTTACTGTCTTTATAAAGACCGTCTTTTATATCACGTTTAGTAAGCTTTGAAAATCGCGCCGATGACAGCTTGATTTTCGCCTGTCTACAAATTTTCATTGTCCCTTTGAGGACGCATTAATAAACGTCGCAGTACTCAGCGTAAGATACTTATCATTCAGAGTTAGTCCGATACGTAAATATACATCACTTATTTACCTGGGGATAAGAGCGACAGTTTAGCCTAAAAACAAACTGTTTCAAACTGAAAAGGCGCAAGCAAGACTCGGTTTACTACCATGGCACTTGTTTACCTGGCATGGCCTGTTTTTTGCAGCATGTTTTGCAATGCAAATGCAGTGCAATGCAGTGCGTTTTTTGCAATGCAGATTTAATGCAACCGTGATGACAGTACAATACATGAAGTAATGAAAGGAGCTAGAACATTGAGAAAAAAGACAAAGTCCATAAACATTTACAATCTCCGTTGCTATGGAAATTCCGCCATATACCTATGATGAACATACGTGTGATTAAAAAAAAAACAAGAGTGATAAACTCCTGCTGCACATGGCATCGGCTAGTGTGAGCAGATGTAAGAACAAAATGCAAACAATGTCGTCGCCCACAAGAGGGGTAACATTTTCTGAAAAAATTTCTTACGCTTCCGGTTTCTCCCATCCGGTGCTTTTCGTGCAGCGATATCCCTTCATCGGTCTTGACAAATCTTGTTTACCCGTCCTGGGGCACACGCGAAGTAAAACTTGGGGGTGAGCTTCATTGCCCGATTATTTTCCAGCCCAGTCCCTAAAGCGACGATGTTTTTGTGTTAGCCGTGCTACATAAAGCGTGGTTGAACGTTGTTAGAGAAGTCCGCGGTACCTAAATGTCACGATTTGCCCCTTAATCATCTCTCTCTTTCTCTCTCTCTCTCTCTGTCTCTCTCTCTCTCGCTCTCCGCTCTTGCAGATATATATATATATATATATATATATATATATATATATATATATATATATATATATATATATATATATATATATATGTATGTATATATATATATATATATGCATGCATGCGTGAGTGCGTGCGTCCGTGCGTGCGTGCTGGTGTGTGTGTGTATGTGTGTGTGTGTGTGTGTACGATGAATCTGGCAATCTTCAGGTAAACAAGTAAATTTATGCACTATATTGGTGCGTTTGGGTTGACTGAGGTCTTTCGAAATTGTTTCTCATGACAAGATGGCTAGTTTGTTATTTTTATTGTAGACGATGATGTCGAGTTTCTTGTCTTTGTCACTGATTAGAACGTTGTTGTGAATGACGTTTCTGAGTGCTCTTTCGTCCACCTCGTATGACGGAGATCTCTGACTTTTGTAATGAAGCTTGATAGTGCTTTGAATGATCGTGACACAGTTTGCCGAAGATGGCGATCCAATTACTTCTTGATTTTGTTATCAGCGTGTTATCGAAATTGTTGTTCGCCAGAGTTTGTTTGGTCCGCTGCAGCTCGTCATGAAGAACTTCACAGCGTGTGCAATACTTGATTTCTCTTGACTGCGGACTGAGGAGCGTGTGAAGCTCAGGCCACACCTGTCAGGACACCTGTCAGGACACTCCTGCCACACCTGTCAGTACACTCCCGACAGGCGACTTCGCGTCCGGCACCGTCATCTGAAAATCATCAGCAGGCCGTCGGAAGCTCATGATATATGAAGCCCTCGCAATCCAACGCGACTGACCAAAACTGAACCGGTCGATCAACTCCTGCGTCACCTTGAAGTTGTTCGGCAATACGTGTACATAATGAATGCCTACACCAGACATGGTGACGCCTACCGTGCATTATTGCTTTGAATACTTTTGTACTTTCTGCACTCTTTTGTAATCCATCCTGTGGACGTATTTGGCTTATCTCGATTTTTTAAATGCAGTCTCATTATGTCAAAATGCCATGTGTTTTATTGCTCGAGCTCGTATCACGTATAACGTTAAATATTCCGTATCAGGGCTCAACCTATTGTACATACCCTGAACATGATCAGTGTCAACAAAATGTCAATGGAAAATGTAGTTTAACCGGCAACTTAACCCGTGCTGGACGGGGAGATTTTCACTTGTACCGACGGCACCCCCGTCGTCATTTGACCCCCTCATTGAGCTGACGCCTCGAGACAAAAAGAAATCGATAGCATTTGCCAAAGAAATCCAACGGTATCCGGGTCGACCCCATCAGGTCAACCAGTGACCTCGTAGGTGAGGTCAAATATATATCGAAAAATGGCGCCCGTGAGACTCTTAAGGCAGCTGCGTTTTGTCATACTGACGCAATTATTTTCAATGAGCGCTGTTTGAGTCAGATTGCGCTAAGACGACAGTCCTCGGCAAACTCGTCCCAGCCTGCCCAGTGGACCTTCTCGTGGTGCGTGCCGCAATGGGCACCAGCCTGGATAATTGATGAATATTTTGCGTGACACCACAAGGCCACTCCGTGGTCTCCGTGCAAGAAAAAATGATGTGACGTACGTTTATGAGACTGATTACTTGCCTCGAAAAGCGTTCATCCTTCCCCTAACCCAGCCGAGGCCCCTGTCACCTGCGCGTCATGAGCCGAGAGCGTTGCCACGAGACTACCGGATGACATGCGTAATTGACACGGAATAGCTGACCGTTGCTTTGCTCGGGTATTGATCGGCGCCCTGGTCGTGGACGAAGCTTTCCGGTCAGGCCGTGAGCGCCGCGGTCTGTGTAGCCGGCCTGTTGGGTCGTGACACACACCGGCCATCTCGCCTACATCTTCAGATTGTAGCATACAAGTAGCGGTTTCCGGCAGCATCTTTGTCATCGTCACTCCGGCGCATTTCCTCTGTTTCGGCTTTTCCGTTTTCCTTTTGCGAACAAGGCATCCGTGGGCCGGTCGAACGTAGTTTTGCTTGAGCGACAATGAATTTAACTCATCTTTCCCTCCAGGCAATAACCACAAGGTCAGCCTGATGACATCACAAAAACTGCTCCCTCCACCGCAGCCGAAACGTTTTCAAACTCGGCGAACCGACGGCGCGAACAATAGCACAGAAACCGCTTCGTCAGTGCACCGCCATGAGGTCAAATCAGTTCACCGGAGCTAGAGGCAGCGGTCCTCCCCTCCTCCAGGCCTCCTTCCCTGTCGCCGCCGCTAACTCCGCGCTGGACGCGCGCTGCGTGCCGGGTCAGACGACCGGCACACGAGGACGGCCGGAGAGCGTGACGGGACGTCGGCCTCGTCAGAGACGGCGGGGGTCGCAATTATTCATGGGCCGTGTCCCGGACGGCAGCGCCGAGCTCCAGCCAACTCCGCAGCCTGCACGTGCCCGGCGGGCGTCCGCCGGTGCCCGCTTCATGGGCGATGCTCGCGGCGCTGGTCTAGCGCCGGGTCAAGTTCAACTGGTCTGGTCTAGCGCCGGGTCAAGCTGAGCACGAACTGGCGACAGTCGGAGAGAAGACGCACTGGGCGTGTGGCAGTTCGTACCACAACTTATAGCAACATTGTACACTTAACTTACTTCTTATTGGTGTTATCAAAAAAAGACTCTAATGCCGATGCATTTTGAAACACGGGTCTTCAATGACAGCTGATGAGCCGTGTCCTTATTTGCCCGCATGAGAGAAAGGAATGATTAGATGGGGGGCTGGTCGTCAACTCCATTTCCATGCGGCGGCTTTCGCTGGAAGTCCACGAAGGGCTGATTGTTCCCCCACCCCCGCACCCACCTCACCTGAGATCTGCCCATCTGCTGGGCCGATTTCAACGAAACAAAGTTTAGACAAAAAGTTCTGGTATGAACTAACCTCTCGTGCACGCTGAAGTCGCCGGACCACCAGTGGCGCCTTCAGGATACCAAAAGGGGCAGGAAACGGCTCATTTTCGTCGGCTGGTGCTCAGCTAATTTGACCCTCGCTGGGCCGACCTCCGAGTCCACCTTTGCGAGACGCGGGGACTCGTGAGACTCCAAGATCTCGAGAACTCTGAATCCCACAGAGAACGGAAAAACACCGCTGGAAAGGCCTTGGCGAAACTAGAAGAAAGCAATTAATTCTCCGGTCGGGTCAATATTGAAGTCACCAGAGATCAATTCCAAATTAACCTGTTGACATTTTTGGCAGAAAACCCCGATAACCAAGGCTCTACAAGTCTCCAAAGCGATCACCAGTAAAACGATGGCCTGATTTGCCTATATGTGGTAAAGGTTTATTTCAAATAATGATTTGGAACATGGTCCTGCTTGACCAGACCCAGACCAATGACATGGGGTGACTATGAGTTCGAAAGATGACACAATGTGTAGAAATTATATGTGCAAAGGTATTGCAAGTTTCATGTCTGTACCTTTCCGTTTTGGGCTATCCCCAGGAAATCGAAGGCGTGAGCTCATGACCCCCCCCCCTTGCAAGGCGAAGGTTAACTTTGGAATTAACTTTTTAACCTTCAGACAGCCTCATGTCTGTTTGGGAGCAATTTTTCAAGCAGTCGTGGATTCAGAATCTGGAAAATAAAGGGACAGACCTGATCCTTTACTACTGTCACTACTGCCATTACTTCTATCCTGAAAAATAATCGTAACGTCTGTAGGTGCCTGTACGTACAGACGTTAGGATTATTTTTGTTTTTTTTTTTTACCTCACTGGCTGGTCCAGTTTCAACACCCTTATTACAGACGAAGCTGACGACCTATTACTAAAAGAAACATCATTCGCGGGTTTACGCTACACATAGTTTTGCATTATCTTCTATGATGTCCCCTGCATCCGCCGTTGTCAGCCACTGAACATTTTGTAGACAATATGGGTCAATTATCAAGTGTCATGCATTTACCAAAAATTAGCTTACATCGCCCGTACGTAAAGGAGCGAACGTTGGCATGAAATAGCCGCAAAAAGGTCTGACATGTCTTCCAGAAACGTCTCATGGGGCCGTTCTTGTTCCATGTAGGGCATTTAAATTTCTTGCAATGTACTATAAGAATACGAAGAAATGACACGGAACTTCAGCACGAGAGTGGAAACGGTTTGGTAGTGACTTCAGAGGTCGGCAACCCGAAAGAGTTCAGTGAACTCAACATGTGGAGAAACATTCCACGGGGTACATCGGCTGCATCGTCGAAATGTGGTATACCAAGCATAAAGGAATTTCGTCGTTGTCGTTATTTAAACGCAATTTCTACACTGGCAGAATTATACGCATCCACCTGCCGATGGCGGTTGTCATGTACTACTGAAACACACCTACCTGTGGGTCAGATCCAGGAACAGGGTATATGGTTCTGGGCAAGTCCCTGGAGAGGATAATCAACTTTGGTTTTAGCACTGTAAAACGCAAGTAACCTGAACAGCGCTGAACGTATAATTCACCTCTGCAATTTTCATGGTCTTTGAGAGAGCGGGATGAGCTGATGTATAAAGAAGGAGACGGTTCGAAACCTCTCTCAGCGCGGACCAGAAGTCATGCACACGGAATGCCTATATGTTTTCGTGCTGTCAGTGCCGGACACACCCATTCTTAACAATGACACTGAAAAATAAGTACCACGTACCCTTGGTGTTCTAGCCATGAAGGCCCCCTGAAGCTTTCAAGGGGTCCATCAGTGTTGGGTCCTCACTCTCTATCCCCCCAAAAAAAGAAAACGGGTTGCGCCACTATTTTGACCCGTCTTGACTGATGTTCAAGATACCATTTTAAAACCTTGTTTTTGTATTTCGTATTTTTTGTAAAAGCACTATCGCTGTGTGCGATATGCATGCAAGCCCGATAGTTATTTGAAACGTTCGCTTGCAGTCCCAGTCTTCCCAGCATGCCCAACCAGATGAAGCGTTGGCGCAGATGACAAAACATTGGGTAGAAAGCGCAGCTAACATTTTTGTTTAGGCTGAACCTTTCGCGCCTTCGGCGCACCACACCAATCCACCTCTATCAAATGAAGCGATATGTCTTTGCACACACCTGGTTTGTGCGTAAAATATGTGGTAAATTAATAAGACCTCATTACAGACTACAGATATTGCACCGGAGGTCACTGGGGAGTCAAATGATTCTTTGATTATCACAATAAATTCGTCGCATCTATATTATCGTCGTGTCTGGTCTGAACCTAGAACAAAGTGAAACAAATTTGAGGAGAAATCAGAATTTAGGGGTACCGTAGGTTCCGCTGAATGGCATGACTGGACCCTCGAACGGTCTTCCCCCCCTCAACCCGAACTAGCCTCCGCCACCGTTGTAATGAACTCCCCTACAAGTCACCAGGGGCCTCTAAACGATCATTCATACCATGTGCCTCTCTTCATAGCACCCAAAGCCTTTTTGTATATTCGGAGCACTTTTTTAGGTTCGTAAGTCTTCTTAAACGCTTCGAATATTTTTATTTTGCTTTACGTTTGTTTCGGACAGTGTAAGGCACTCCGCGGGCACCTCACATTTTCCCAAGAACCGGGGTCTTCGGCCCCAGGGGGCCCGCTCGGCCACCAGGGGGCCCCGCTTGGCCTGCAGGGGGCATGGCCCCTTCAACCCCCCCCCCCACCCTGGCTACGCCACCGGTTCAGATCCAGGTTGTCTCAGTAGTTTTTTTGCCACTCGTCCGTAAACGGAACAGATGTCAATTTCCCCCACGTATTTCTTCTTATTCTATGTCTAAAGACTGTGGAGTACGATGGACCTTTAGGCCTTGCCAATACAACTGCTACAACCGTTGCCCCGTGCATGAAATGCGTCAATGGTATTGGCTGGAAAAATCAGTGCCACATCTAGTCACATCCCCCAGAGTATTTTTGGAGATCAGCCAGGCTAAGTAATTCGTGCCCAATAGAACACTATTTCCTTGTTATTGCTATTATGTGCGAAGGAGCAAGTGTTCCTGATGTGAGTGAACACTCGTTTCAAGAATCTTACTCCTGCGTGCAAAAACGAATAGCAGAACAGAATTCCAAAGATCAAGGAATAAATAGGCCTTTTGGTCTCAATGCATTTCATGCATGGGGCTACGACTGAAATCACAGCAAAGATAAGACGCTGTTAGGAAAATCTGTTGCTTTTCGGAGTCCCTAGACATTGAATAAGAACCAATGTTACTGGAAAGTACATTGTTAGATAGTGATAACTGTTCGTTTACCGAGGAGTGGCAGAAAAACTGCAACGGCAGTCGGGTTTGAGTTTGCCACATTATGCTTTTCAAATGTAAAGCGGCATACTAAACTGCGTCGTCACGGTGCACAGCCTGTTGCACCTTCCAAAATGCTTAAATCTGGACGGCTTTGACGACTGTGGTTGGCAGACGGATTTCTGAATTAACAAAAAAAAATACTTATCTTACATGGAATTAATGCCAGTTACTTTATTTCAAACAATATGACAAGAATGGCAGTCCCAGACAAATTTCTCTTACATTCATTAAATGAGCTTTATGATGTTATTTTCAGACTGCTTGACTGCGGTTCCCTGACTGTTTGACACTTTTATGGCCTTAACGGCAACCACCAATTGGGAAGCATTTCCAGATATTAAATCATTTAGGAAACGTGATGCGCTAAATCAGCCAACCACAGACATCTGGTGCCGTATTGGTATATCAAAGGCCATAGAAACATACGACTTGGCACCCCGATAAGAAAGAGTGCAGACGGCTATGGCTATGGCTTTGAACCGAGCTGTCTCCTATTGACTCATGCATCTGACGTCATAAGTATGACGAAAAAGAGGTACACATTTGTCCTGCTCACGATCTTAGCACTGAAATACTTGGGGAATTTAGGAAGGGTTTCTTTAAAACTAGATTTGAGGATTTTCTTGCGATTCCACGCAAAAATGACCGTCGGGCGAAATGAGCCGAATGCTTCCGCGATTTTACAGATCACAATCATAGGCATTTTTAAGAAGACTTATTAGAGTCGGAGCTTCCGAAATTTAGGAAGTACCGTCGCGCACAAATTCTTGCGTATTAGCTGAAGGGAACATCGGAGGAAAGGGGAATGAAGTAGGGAATTATAGGCCCCGTACGTGACTTCCTGACGGACGTCGCCAGGCAGCTTAGTCTTGGATTCCAGGAGAGCAATTTGGGGAGACGGTGGCACCTGGCAGCAATTGTTTTGGCTCGCTAACTCGAAATTAGTTGGGACTAACCATTTAACTATTATTTATGAGCTCATGGAGATCCCCCATAAGCATGCGCGGTTTTTGTGAGATTAGCATAGTTACTAAGTCTTAAAATAGAGCAGTGATGCGACCACGGGACCGCAGAATATCCCCCACCCCTGTCCCTGGTGAACTTCCTTGGCTCCTTGTTCAGTGGACGTGGCTGTTAATGTCGTGTCGGTAGTTTCACTGGCTCTCATATTTTGGTTATATTTGGATAACACAATATAACAACTGAACGGGTCGGGTCTGCGCCCAGAGCCCTCTCGACCGGCCCGTACCGCACCCACTTCGGTCACTGTCGCAGTCCGAGGCGAGGCGGATCTGTCTCAAACCGCACGTTCGACAATCACTCGAGAACCGCACTGCCGTCCTTTCTCTCCTCCGACCGCGGCCAACCAGCCACTGTTCATAGCTGCACCCAGCGCGCTCCCCGGCCAGAAACCTCGGGAACCATACAGCCGCCCCACCGGCTGCAAGCCGGGCCAGCACCCGAGGTCGTGTATCGCCCGAGCGTGCCACAAGTCAATCGGCCCAGTAACAAATACCGCATGGCGGACGTGTTGTCAGTACCCAGAAATAATCACAGCCCTTAACAACGCATTCTGCAAACATCCTTTCCTCTAACATGGGGGAAAAACGGCGCCAACACACCCATCACATCTTCTCCATCGTCCTTTTATTTGCTTTGTCATACCTTCCGCCAGCATAGCAGGCGAAATTGCTACATCCCACCCACTACCAGGTTCTGCCGTTTCTACATTTTATCTTACAAAGGCTCCGCAGTGCGATCGGTGACGACTCATTTCACTGTAACGGCACATATCAGCTACCATGACAGGTCATTATCCTATTTTGCACGCGCGCGAGACGGCTCCAGCTCTGCAACTGACACAGCTTAAGATTATTTTGCTGCCTTCGATGGCGTGGGGCGTCTGCGTTGCTAAAAAACAAACTGTAAATAGGCATCTGGAGGCACATGATGTCAGCTTTGTCATGACTTCATCACATTACGAATGCAATGCTATAATAGATTTTGCATTATTGACTTAAAGGGAATGTTTCACCTTGGTCGACCTTACCATAAATAAACTGTGTTGGTCTCAAAACATCAATTTTGTTGTTTTCCGTACCCCTTCCTAGAAAGGTCTAGAAGGTTGAAACATGTGCTTAAAGGGAGTGTGTCTAGTCAAATCTCGAATCTTAGCTGTATATGTGCGATCAAAGAGGACACTGGCCTGAATCGTCACGTATCATTCGCTTTCCCCAAATCGCCTTCGTTCACCTACAACGGCCAAATGTTTAACGATATATTCCATGACTCCAGCACCATGCTGCTAATACAGATTTATCGGTTTTACTCCAGCTCCTCTTCGCCACTAAGTGGGACCGATAGCATCGATAACATATCGTTAGCCCCAGCGGATCATTTTTTGAGTTGCGAGCTCGTCAGCAATAACAGCGGACTGTGCCCAGCAAATCATCTTTCGAGTTGCGAGCTGATCGGCGACGACATCAAACTGTGAACACATCAAGCTCAGCAGCCTGGCGGCCGAGGCTTTACAGAGATATGTTGGTAAAAACTTGTACACTGAATGGTGGGTTTCATTCGAGTTGATTGGGTGTCCGATTGTGAGGGTTTTGTTGAAAGATTTTTCGTCGACATTCTGCACCCCTGTGTACATGTTCCTGACACATAATGGGTTATGTAATTGTTTATCTAACCTTGCAAGTATTTTGTTACACAATAGACATCCAGGAGTTTCAGATAGCCAAAGGCGACCATGATTAGTATTATCAGAATTCAGAATCGGATTTTCAAGATTCCCCAGGTTCCAGATGGGAAGTTGGTTGGATAGAGTATGTATTTTTCGGCAAAAACTTGACAGCTTGTTGCAAGTCAACTACCACGAATGTGAGTGTAAAATGTTTTTTAATATTCTAAATGCAATTTTGACTCCATACAACATACACAAGAATCATTTTGATACTGTCATTCAGTACGATGACTGGCTAAGCTTGCCCCACCCCAAACTGAGAAATATATTGGAAATTCCTCGGACTTGGATCTTGGACAGTTGCGGATACTCGAGTGCGGAGTCTGAAAAACTGATGTTTGTTTGTGTCATTGTACTCCGGGAGATTTTGTGTTTCAGGATGTGACTGGGCCAGATGCAAAGTTTTGTATGCCAGGACGAACCTAGTTTTTTCAATTTTGTGAGTACAAAAGTTCGCAGCTGATGTAGTAATAGTCCTTGACTAAGATTTCTTCGAGTGCAGAGAGCACAGGTAGAGACTTTTCATCAGTATTATGTGATAGGTTGTACGTTCTTTTTTCTTTGGCTACTGCAAACTGTTGTTTGGAACGATACGACAGTTACATTGTTAATGTTTGTGTTTTCTACTCGATCACCACACTTATCTAGCCCAACAGTGAGGCTATTCCTTCTTGTTCATTCTTGTAAGTCATTACATGGGCATTAGCTCTGTTGTTCTATGTTGAATATTTGAATCTGGTTTTGATACCATTGCATATAGTCAAGCCTGGCTGATGGGTGTCTGAACAAAAAGTTGGCATGCAATGTAGTGGCTGCCATTTTGTTGACTACGAGTTGGCGGATGCAAAACTGACAACAGCCCATTTGCCATTTTGGCACGTCAGCCTCTCAATCATCACCTAGCACCTGACAAAAAGGTATGCCCCAAATTGCTTGCTGATTTTCTGTCCTAGAACTTAACTGATGTGTAGACTAAAGCTATTCAAGCAAACAGCAATGATGCATACCAGGCAATGGTGGGTAGATGATAGGTATTGGCATGGGACACTAGCATCATTTAAATAATGGTGGCTATTTGCTTGTTGAACATTTGAGCATTGTTGCCCTTATCATTAATCCCGCTGCAAGAAATACATCATTATGCAGATTTAACCATAAATGGTAGTGTGCGTCAGAAAAATTAACTTTGCTTTAGGGCATGGCTTACGTTGTCCTTAAGCTAAGTGACACTATCATGAGGTCAGAGGTTACTGGCTTTATCAAGTGGCATTTGGCCTCCCAGATACCAATGGAATAAACTGTTTCCAGTAGCCCTGTCAGAGGCTGTAATACATGCATGATGACTGTATTTCAATATACAGGGCATCAAAAATCTGTACAACATTACTCTGCTGACACCATCAGCAGTTACTGAGACCTGTTGCAAACCTAGTGGGTGTGTTGCACAAGTGTGATGTCAGATGAGACAAGTCAGAGATGAGCAATAACGTTTCAGTTTACCTTAGGTGGCAACTGGCAACATGCGGATAAACTATTGGCTAACTGTCGATGCCGTCAGAATAGTTTGTCTGAAATCAGCTCATGGGTGCGCCTACTAACAAGTGACAATAATTCTGACTGGGTCATCTAGAAGCCAGTTGATAATTTACATGTTGTATCATGTCCATTGTGCAAGGAGATGCAGAGCATGTGACAGCAATGCCTGCTGGCATCAACAGTTTATGATTGCATTTGGCCGCTGACAGGCCATACGCTGTCATACTAGCAGGCGGCGCATTGTCCAAATATAAGCTGGTCAGTCATCACAGATGCCTAATACCAATTACTTTTACAGGTTAGTCCCTGTGCACAGCCGAACGTTGCAGAGATGCTCCGACTGATGGTGGCTTTCAGGAAAGAGGCTCCGTCTCTGGCCCACGTCCCAAGTTCTCCGATGGCCCACGACACATGCATTCCTTTGTAAAGCCTGGTGCCTGACCATCGGCGGAGGACACCAGCTCGTTCAGGGAGCAACGTGAAGCCCATCGGCGATTTCATTGAGGCGGTCGCCGTCGCCGTCGAGTCGCCGAGGAGTCTGCACACCCGGGGCGGCAGGCGCCGCCACCGAGCTCGCCGAGGAGTTTGCACATCCGGGAGAGGCTAGCGCCACCACACCGCACCGAGCAATTGGCGCTGCCTGCGTCATCGGGTTACTGGCCGAGAAGTCTGCGCATCCGGCGTCGCCGACGCCGTCGCGGAGCGCGCAGAGGGGTCGGCGCGACCGGATCGGCCGGCGCCGTGAATGAGTCGGTACATCCAGCACCGCCGGTGTTTGCGGCAGCCTGGCCGAGGAGTCGGCGCATCGACAGCTGCCGGCGCCGCCGAGGAGTCTGCGCATCCGGAGCGGCCGGCGCCGCGGCAGCGCGCTGAGCAGTTGGCGCTAGGCGGGGGAAGGACTGTGGGTGGCTCAAAGCTTCTGGAGCACGCTCCTGCCGTAGCGTGAAAATGTCGTGTATAATATCATGATCAACATTAGTCTAAAACCTCCGTAACACCGTCAACCAAACTCAATTCCTGGTCGTGACGATTCCCACTTCATTTTTACGCTAAAGCTCGGCTGCGCTTGCGTGACACATCATACTGTGAAACCTTCCGGAATAATGCTAGCCGTGAAGCAGATGACGTATCTCCTTAAACGATCAGTGACGCACATGAAATACGTGAATGTTTGACAATAAATGAAAATGAAATGAAACCAACGTGACGGTTTAACGATCGCAAAACGGTGAATGACAACTGATGTAGAAGGCCGCAAGATCAAATTAAGACTAAAATAAAGATGTCAAGTATGATGAGTTTCGCATAATGGACGATTAGCACAAATTGTTGAACGACATGAAGACCCTTGGCTGGCATAGGCAAGGTTTTCCTTTGTGAAACAAAGTCGCTTCCCTTGTCGACGAACGACCAGGGGCCGGTGTATGTCATGTCGTTACTCGGCGAAATTCAGGACGGGATCGACTCGATTTAGGTGATGGGACTAGAACAGGCCGCCCGTATGAGGCCAGCTGTGCGCGCACGTTTCATTTCAGCAGTGTGTGGCCGGTAGGAGAAGCCACAGTGCTATCAAGTCCCAGCCACTCTTCGGCGGCAAAATTAAACCTGGCCGCCTTCGACGTACATGCGTGCTTACGTTTCGCTGGATTCCGTGCGGATGGGATGTGTGCGAAAAAACTTTTATATTTTTCAGCACTAACATCAAATTCTTTACCAGTTAATTTTATCACTTATTATCGAGGAGCTATCACTACTCATACATCATAATTGCTCGCAAAACCGCCCGCGTTTTGTGTCACTACCCATTGCCATTTTTACCCCTCATTCATAGACATGTTCTCCGCATTCTTTAAACAGGACTCATACTCGGCTGGCTACAGGTTTGCTTCCTTTTTGCCACTACATGTATACCATGGGAAGCACCTCAGTGAGACTGTCTAATTAGTTTGGGCCAGGTCATTAAAAGTTGCAGTCGCTACCGCATACCTACCACTACGGGAAAATGCCCGAAGTTTTCACAAGCTCGGCAAACAGGGAGAAGTATTCCCATTACCTCTTCAGCATGTGATACCACGCTGAGAACTTTGAAGTAGGGAAGCATCCAATTTCGCTGGGGCTGTCAAGAGCAAAGGAAGCACTGGCTTCCTGTGAGCATGTTCAAGCACCTAACATTCTGAAAACGCTCCAAGGCATCAAAATACACCTCTTTGTATTTATTTTACAGCGTTGTTTGATTACCGCCTTTTGGACGACTGCCATAGGGCAGTAATTAACGGCACTGAAAGAAGTCTCAGACATGACGCGCGATCTGTCTAGTCAGCCGCTGAAAACCGCCCCCGGGCATCCAATAATCGATGTGCTTTGTACCGGAGCATCCTCACCACCGGGTTCGTTTCTGTCCTTTTTGCGAGCCGCCGTCTCACATATCTTGTGTTCAAATATACTGCCAAAGTAGCAAACGATGTCTGGACTGCCGCGGGGCCCTGTGCGCATTCCACGCGAGAAGTAGTCAGGACACAGTCCAGAGGTCTCTTCGCCGAGACCTGCACAGAATAAACCTTTATGGCTGAAGATATCGCGCCCTGTGGTCCGGAGAAAGCCATCACGCGCCGGAGAAATGTGCAGCTGACATTTACTTTTAAGAGTTCTGTAATGCTGCTACCGTTACTGCTGTTGTCATAACACTTCGACCTGGTGTTTTCAAAACATGAGGTTTCACCAATGCGTCAGTGACATGAAAGCGTCATGAAGACAAGACTGCCAAGTGAACAAAAAATCAGCATGGCCGTCAGTCCTGTACGTCATGCGGCACAATGCCCTGTTCAGAAAATGACGAAGTACGCATGAGATGTATGTTACTAGACCTCGGCGCACGTGCCGTAATTTATGACGATCGTATTACGGCACGCTACGAGTTAGGATGAGAACGACCACAGAACAGGTTTGCACGGCTGGTGATAGCTGGGGCGATGGAACCGGGGCGCACGGGGACAGCTGCTCCCCCCCCCCCCCTCCCCAACCTTCGGGCAACATTTAACATTAACCCGATGGCACTGTATGGAAAGAAACAAGGTAAAAATCACGTTGTACCCCCCCCCCCCCATCTCCACAGAGTTTCCACCGCTTCTGAGTGACAGGTACCACCTTCAGAAAGCCAGCAGATAACTCCAGTCCAGACTACAGGTAAACTTCTTCCTTACAAGACGAGATGCTCAACATATGGCTCTCTCCCATAAATGAGCTGGGTTCTTTTGTTTGACTACAACTTCAACATAATTTGCTGCCCGACTGCATCCAACATGACCGCAATACCAACATTTCAGACTCAGGGAAACAGCTACAGCCAGCCACGCACACTGTTTCCGTGCAGGGGTCCTTTATCAAGACATCATCAAAAGGTGGAACAAACTGCGGGGGCTGATGGTATGATTGGCGTAGTGGCCCCAGCTCCCTCCTATTTACGGCTTTAAATAACGCCGTAAGCAGCAGAGCCATTTGTACCTGTACATCAGCTCCGCGACAACAGTTAGATGCTATTGAGAAAACAGGTGTGCTGTTCATTTCTAGCGGGAGTGAGCACGTCACACCAATTCGGAGCCAATGGGCGGCGTCGGTGCGAGGAAATTCGCAGAAAGTTACCTTGTTAGGGGCTCCGGCCACTGGGCGCGACAACAAAGTGTGCGCGCTCATTTCTGCTGTCTGGTCGTCCGGGATATGATGGGAAGGCTGGAAATAGATCACATGCACTGAAAAGCTGCTCGGCCACGAACGCCAGCCTCACTTCATTTCCCTTGCCCCCTTTTGACATAGTTGTTTTTTTTTCTCTAAACGGGAAACGATGTCCGAAATAAACCTCGTTATTGAGTTTGCCATACTGTGTCGCCAATTTAGCTTTCCTCTTCAGTAAACAAAAAGCTGACATAAATGTTCGAGTGGGGACAATAGGTACGGGAAAATCCATTCACAAAATACAATGGCGACTTTCAAAGAGAGGTAGTGTAAACATTGCTTACTCTTTAACCGGTCCCCGACTGAGGGGGGGGGGGCAGTTGACTGCCCACCTGAGGTTTTTCTGAGATTGTGAGAGAACAAACAAACATTGAGTCACGAAACTTTGTGTACCTTTTGCTTCATCAATTTTACATCTCGTGTCAAAATTTTGACCTCAGGTCACGTCAGGTGCCTCACCTAGTTCAGGTCAAACAGGCTTATGTCCAAAAAAGTTTAGCTCTCTGTAACTTTTTCGCAAAACAAGATATCTCAACAATACTTTCAGGCATTAATGAACGTGATAGATATAACAAATCTGCTATCTCAGATTTTTCGGGATTTTCAGGGCCATTGACCTAAGGTCAAGCCAATTTTTAACACATGTCGTCGTTTTTTTCGGAAATCGACGGAATATTTCATAACATCTTTAGTGTGGAGTGAAGCAGACATCTAGTTACCGTCATTGGGCAAAGTGCCAATGACTTCCAGCCATTGACCTGAGGTCAGATCACGAATAACTGCAGTGAGCCAAAATGTACCACCGTCAAAATCATCGATGAATTACTCAGAATGGGTAGAAAATGGCAGAACTAGCTTTCACAGACGTAAGTAATACCACGAACCTCAAAAGGTTTGAAAAAATTACATATCTTGGAAATAAACAGGCTCTCGCGAATAAAGCTCCGCCAATTTTGTACATTGGTAACTTATCAGTTTTTCCTAAATTTAAGCATGAAAAACCATCACAAGAACCTCTAAGATCAATAAAAAATACATAGTTCGTCTTTGTTCGCGAAAATAAAGGAACGCTAAAATTAGTTCTAGTCAATTTGGTAGTGCATACGGCAGCAGCGCACGCCTAGCAGCTGCCGCGAGAAATGCCGTGTCTTTAACTCAACGTTTCGGCGTATATATTGAACAAATCTGGGAAATTAGACGTGTATGGGCATCCGGGGACCTTTACTTGTGCGCTGGTGCCTTTACCTATGCGTTATTAGTCACAGCCCCTGAGATTCGGGCCACTTCTCGGTCTCATGCAGTCGGCTATGAGAAAACATATATATAGGGTATAAATTGCTTCCATATTATCTAAAACTAAAAATGAATCGAGTTTCGAACTGTACTCGTCACAAGCTTTCCAACGGTGTGCTTATTTTTGTCGTGCGACCAACCGTTCGTGAGTTAGAGGGGGGAGGCCAACTGCCCCTCCCAGTCGCCCATGTTCGAAACGGACCGACGGTCGTGCGCGGGTTAAAGACCTTGGTTTCTGTAATTATAGATGGAAAGCATTTCCAGCATGCTACTGGAAACAGCATATAGACTCCTGGCGTCATGTTTCTCTTCATGTACTTGTTTTTTTTCTTTTTTGTTCTTTAAACCCCTATGAGAAAATCGCAGAATTGCTGTACCTTGTTTATCCCTTATACTAGAAATATTAGCTGCCATTCTGCCACACTTTGAATACAATTGGTTACACGTTTGGTTAGATACCACCCGCAAAATGGCAAAGGTTTTTTGTGGCCATGAGTAAAATAATGATTTTATGTGACAGGGGGCTTGAACATTTTGACTGCGTATTGAGCACAAATGCGCTAAAACCTCTTACAATTTTTCCTGCATGGCGAATTTCTTCATTGTTTTCATCATTGGCCATCTAAACGTGGCCACTTCCAACATATCCATCGAAACGTTTTCGTAACAAACACATGTTTTAGCTATTAGCATTCGTCAGGCATATGGCTGCTGTAGAACTACAACAGACAGACTGACACTTTTCTTTGTCGCGCTCTCTCATCTAGGAGACTTTGTTTCTTGAACGTGTCTGCCTCTCAAAAACAGCTCTTGTATGTGACACCTCTCTATTGTGCATAAACCGTTTTTCATGTTCCTTTCAAGCGAATTTTGGCTGTATCTCAGTTCACTTGTCAGTCAGTAGTTCCTTTCGGTGCTGAAACACGGGTGATGAATTTGAATTCAGAGGAGCATCTGTTGGTCCTATTCAATAAGCGTGCTGTTCATGCGTTGGGAAGCTGGTGATGATTCTTTGACGTGTGCATCGTCATACCTACACCTAGGTAAGGCAGCGCCACGGATTTTGATTGGGTGTAGTAGAATTTTTCAGGGGCCCCTAGACAAAATAAAGCCTCCTCACAGGGGGCCCTCCGGGCGAGACTTTCCAATGCGCCTCCTGAATTTGGGCGGGAAGAGGTCAGATGGACCCCCGCAGCGGCCTATTCCCACTCCTCAAAACCACATCTACCGTACCCAGCTAACAGGGAGAAAATGAAATTTGCGATTCTAAGAGCGATTTTAGGTCTGAGGAAGCAAAGGAAGCCCCATTTTTGGGGGTCACGGGGCCTCCTATACATCAAAAAGGTCCAGAACAGGGGTCTCCTGATACGTAGAGATGGCCTCCCTTTCCAGAACAGTGGCCTCCTGTTTCATAAAGGGAGCCTCCCGAGTCAACAAAGGGGCCTCCTTAATACAGAACAGGGCCCCCTGACCCACAACAGGGACCACCTAATTCATGTACGACCTCCTGATCCAAAATGGGGCTGCCTGATGCGGAAAAGGGTGTCCTGATCCCCACTAAGGACCGCCTAGTTTAGTTATGGGGGCCTCCTTGATCTGAGTTTCGATAACATGTATGACTACAAAACTTTCGGCTTGGGTAAAACGGCCCTGAAAATTCTGCTTTTTTGGGGAGGAGGGAGCGAAAACACATTCTTGCCCCACTGCCTGCCAGCAGGGGGCAACTGCCTCCACCCCCCTGGATATGAATTTTGATGACATGTGTGACTAAAGAACTTTCAGTTTGGGCAAAAAGAGCCCCTAATTTTGCGTCTGGGGCCAAAAACAAACTTTAAACTCCCTGCTTGCCGGCAGGGGGCATCTGCACCCCCCCCCCCGCTGCACTGCCCCTGAGGAAGTGCGTGATTCTAATATTTTGTCAATGGAAAGCCCGGGGTTTGGTGCCATGGCAGTACAAATGCCATTTGTGGTACTCTCCTGTGTTTTGCTCGAAACAAAGAAAAAAGGTTTAATAAAAAATAATAATAAAAAAGTAGTTGAATTGACCATATCAATAATTATATTATTATGTTATGATAATATAATTATAATAATAATTATATTAATCATAAAATTATAAAATTTTATTAAATAAAAAAATAATAACAAAAATTAGAAAAGGTTTAATTAGTTGGACGACTTCCGGTACTCGGTACTCGTATCAGCACCAGAGGTACCTGCCAGATGTGATTTACTTCACCGTATCCTGGCATTTTTCTCATCCAGGGATCGTTTGGAACCACGGATTGCATCTTTATGTCCAATCAGTTTTACACATTACACAACACAAATGTGGATGCGTCAGCTTCTGCGTGCGGAAAAAATGTGGTATGTTGAATTCTGAAACGCTGCAACGAAAACTTAATTTCAAGGGTCAGATTACTATTGTAGAATCATACGCTAGGTTTGCCTTTGGCTGTTCTTCATACCGTAAATTGTGATTGTAGAGGAAGCTTATTTATAAATAGAGAGAGAGAGAGAGGGAGAGAGATAAAAAGGTTATATATATATATATATATATATATATATATACATGTATCTATATATTATTCGAGAGAGGGAGAGAGATAAAAGGCTTATATATATATACATATATATATATATATATATTATTCGAGAGAGGGAGAGAGATAAAAGGCTTATATATATATACATATATATATATATATATTCGAGAGAGGGAGAGAGATAAAAAGCTCATATATATATATATATATATATATATATATATATATATATATACACTTCGACGCTTTCGCCAATTACGCTGCCAAAGCAAATGACACCATGTCGTTTGTTTTGAGCTGTCTACTTTGCATATGGCATCATCAGTGAGATGGAGTTCAGTACTGCCTAGGTCACAGACAGTTGTTTTTGGACAGTGCTATTGGTAACCTTTGAAATAACTGGTTTTTAACCGACCCACCATCAAGTGCATCTGTTTTACTGCCATCGAATGGTCTAAGGTGGCCACTTGTTTTGCACTCTCAAGACGTTTCCCAGCCTCTTGGTTCGTTCTAACGGCAGTCTTCGCATTTTCGTGACAGTTCTAGTCAGTTCTCTGTCGACAGCCTCGTGCTGTCTGCGGGTGTCCGTTCATGTTCATTGGACTCCCTAGTAGCGACAACAACGCAACGGATTTCCGCGAGCAGGCGCCGAGCTTTTCGAAATGACCACGGTCGGAAACCACGATTTCGGATGAATTCCTGCCGAAAGACGCCCGCAGGGCCATGTTAAATTTCTCCAACGCCGCGGGGTGTAACTTCCCGACCAGTTCGCGCAAACGCTCTGCGCCTGCCGTCGCCGCTGGCCTCCGGCGGGGCACGGGGACGACCGGCGCTGCCGACACGTCCGACGCCCCAGCGCTCCGTCGACGCCGACGGCCGCATCGGAGCCGACGCGACGGACTGCCGCGGGGGGGGAGTTGGCGTCGCCGTCTCCGCGTCGGCTGCCATGTGTGACGCATGAGCCGGTGAGATGATGGTCTGGCAGTGGTCTGGTTATGGTTTGGTAATCGTCCGGTGATCGTCTGGTAATCGTCTGGTGGTAGTCAAGTGATGGTGTAGTAATGGTCTGGAAATCGTCTGGTGATGAACTGGTGATGATCTGGTCGTGGTCTAGTAATGGTTTGGTAACGGTCTGGCGATAGCCTGCTGATGGTCTGGTGATGTCTGGTGGTGGCCTGGTAAGGATCTGATGACGATGTGCTAATGATGTGGTGATGGTGGGATGATGGTCTGGTAACAGCCTAGTGATGGTTTAGTAATGATGTGTTGATGGTCTGCTCATGGTCTGTTGTTGGTATGCTGATGGTCAGGTGATAGCACTGTAAAAGTTTGGGTCACCGGAGGCGGTTACCTCACTCAGGATGGTCCACTGGCGGACAGGTGACTGATGGTTCGCGTCACACGTGAGATTTTGGCCGCGCTCGAAATACGGATACTGCGGGGAAACTGTTGGCGACATTACGGGTTACGCGCAGCTGCTGCTCGGAGCGTTCAGGGTCTCTTAAACCTCTACCTCTGTCAGTCTTTTTCAAGATACGACTCCCAGGATCTATGATCAGCCGACTGAACATCACATCATGAGGGCTTTTTAACTTTTTTATTTTCCACGATAATTCGATGTAAAAAGAAGCGCATGCGCTGCAGATAAAATTAAAAACGGAATATGTACAGCTTAATTGCCAATGTTTTGCCGACAGTGAGTTTTTTTGGCATGTAGCATAGGACAACTTGAGAACATACGATATGTTTGTTACATTTATCATGGTCCACGTCTCCGAAAAAAGTATTTTAGCACCATCACGGTTTCATTATATCCAGATTTGCAATGTGCAGTAAGATATCACTAACACAAGAAAGCATATGTTGACTGAAAGCATATGTTGAGCAACTGTGACCTCGTCAGCACAGCACCTCTCGCTTCCACAGTCCTTTCCCATCCTTCCAATCCCTTCCTGTCCTGGCTAAAAAGAAGATCCAAGTCTGTGCATTGTTTAAAGCACTGCTTTCCAGAACAAAGGCAATTACGGTAAGTGCGCGTTGAACAAATCCGCACAGCAAGTTTTGTGACTTCTCCGACAGCACCTGAGAACTGCGCCGCGGCCTCCGGGAGGAAGCCACCGCCCGAGGCGGTCTGCAAGCCTTTGATGTATTTTACTCAATCCTGAAATTACTTTGGCACCACTCTTTCATATATGCATCAAAGGCAGCATCAGCTCCAGCTCGGATGGGTGTTGAGGGAAAATCCACGCGGCGTACATCACCAGAATGTTGCATAAATCATGGAATGCTATCGGAATGTCGTCGCGCTCCATGAACACTCCAATTCGCGCCGCTTTCTGCTTTCTGCTTTCACCAAGCAGACATTCTGCTTCTGCATCACAAGTAACAGGTGCACCTTTCTGTGTCGTATGGCTGGCAAGGAGCATAGCAGTGGAGCGCAGACAGCAGTTATTTTGTATATCATTCGTGCAATGAGTTTGTTATGTGTTTCTTTCTCCTTCGCTCCGTCTCCAGTTGGAGTATTTCTAATCGGACGTAATGATAATTCATGCATAGTGTGGCACGATAACGCCAGAACGTCGTCACAAATCAACAAGTTCTGGCGCGAAAAAGAAAATGTGATGCGAACTTCGTGTGTCACGTTGTGTTTTAAACTATCGTAATATGAAGTCAATTATTTCACATCATGAAAATGTCGACCCTATCTGTGTAAAGGAAAGCTGGCACATTTCGTCGTAATGCTTCCATGCCATATTTCTTGGATGGCCTTAGGTCCGGAACCTCATTCAGACAACTCTAAGTGGAATGAATTGAGGTACGTCTTTCAACTGCACTTTATGTGGATCTATGCCGCAGATTTAGTGCAGGAATATTGGAATCTCGGGAAAATGGCTTTCTGCACCCAGTCCCTGTGAAAAATCAAAACCTCGCCTTCGGCCTTTACACGGTCAGGAAAACGTATCTTCTTTGCTTTATGATAACATATCTGGATCGCACATGTCTGACATTTAGTAATCGTACTCTGCACTTAATTGAGTCGTGATCTGTAGCTCTTCGGTGTGTTTCATTGTCCAGAATATGATTCGATGACGTTTGCGTTGATGCACCGTACAAAGCGTTGCTGTGAAGATTAAAAAAACAAATTACAGGGTAAATATTATCGAAAAAGGTATGGTGTGGTACAATCGCGTACGCAGGATTTCTCTCAGGAAGGAGGCCAAATTGGGTCAGTGGGGGTCGTTGCAGCCAAGGGGTCCTCTTCGTGGCTTGCAGGCCCTATTTTTGAATTTGGGGCTCTTTGGCCTCGAGGTCCTATTTTGACGCTTGGGGCACATTTTTTACGTTTTGTGTGTCCTATGGACGCCTTTAACTGCCAAAAAATATTGAGGTCTTCGGCTTCAGGGGTCCTCCATCTCCAGGAGAGGGGGGGCATGGCATCAAAAGTCCTCTCTTTGGGCGCGCCACCGGTGTGACATTAGTAAAGGCGGAAATCTTGTGCTGGGACATTTATTTTTGTACTTAGAAGGTTTTACATTGCACAGTTCCAATGTTACCGTGATGGAATGGATATGATACTGGATGCTGACAAGTTGCAAATGCTTCGTGCAACATGTCATGCGGGTGCAGCCTGAGAACAATTCTTTTCGTGGACGAATTCTCTTCTTTTCGTTGTGATCAACGACCCGTCACTGACATATTGTTCTGATTGTATGGCAGATGACGGAATGACAGGCGGTGCTTGTGAAGAAATGACAAACGATTTTATGATCGGCAGCTCAGATGGAAGAGCAAAGGTCTCCCGGTCTTCGCGAGATGGGTTCAAGTCGTCTCGATTTTCGGTATTTGCCACACGGGTCCGTTGTCAACTGGGCAACATAGCGGTATGCTGGCTACCACAAGGTTGTGTTACTCTCTTGGCGGCACGTTAAACCTTCTCCTCAAAGTCTGTCGTTATCAGGGAGTGCTCAATCGGGTTTAGGGGTCGGCGTCGCTGCATCAAGCTGTGATTAAAAAGGGCTCCCATCCTCATCGCCCCAGCAACCATTGGAATCAAATCCGTAGAAAAAAAATACCGTACACCTAGTAAAATTTCGTTCACGCCTAGCATCATGTGGAAAACATATACCACATTTTTCGTGGGCAGGAAGCCGACGTAACACCGAATATCATTCGAATATGGAAACCGAATCATTTTCGGTTCCAGAAGAGATCTGGCAAATAATATGTGCGGGCAGGTACCCTCTCCATCTACACTGGCTGTTCTCTCTACGGTTTCGCCCAAGAGGCTGGTCGAAATGGCTAGATGGCTTCTAAACTATGGAAGGGATATGCTTTGGACACAAACAACATTGACTCTCCTTTATAGTTCAGAAACGACCAGTGGTTATGGGTGCACCTTTTGCAGTTGCCCATCGCTTAAGTATAGTATTGGTGCCAGCGTGGTGCCAAAGTATAAACGACCTGCAGAGACAACGATCCGCCCCTTCCAGGAAACATGTGCCGGGATCCCCATGGAGCAGGTTATCTTCCTTTTGCGTCGGATTCTAAACTGACCAGGGTAAGTGTTGCGTCACCTCGGCACCGCTTACTCCGGGGGGACATGACCTTACCGAGGTCACGTAATGACCAGCCCAGGTCAACAAGGGGTTGTATGTAACACGGGGACAACCCGCATTCCATCGGGATCCGGGCGCATGTCTACCTTCCAGCCTCCGTTTCGTTCCCAGTAACCTCGACTCGCGTCCATTAAAATGCTCCCGGCTGAGCTTGTGGCAATGCCCGGTAGATGGCAGTATACACGGTTACAGAGCGATCTAGGTGGCGTCGAAAGCAGGAAGCGGTCGCATGCAGGAGCGATGGAACCTCTGTGGAGATGGAGTGGGGGGCAAACACCATTTGTGCCTCGTTTCTTCCCATGCAACGCCGTAGGGTTAATGTTAAACGTCGCCGAACGCTGGTGGGGGGTGCAGCTGCCCTGCCCCCCCCCCCCGGTTTCAACGCTCCTGGTCGCATGTCCCGATACGTCAGACCTTGGTCCAGACTTCGCCGCCCCGCCTGCGGTTCGATGACCGAATTACCACGGGAATCGTGGACTCTTGTACTGTTTTGCCAGTCATGGTCTTAGAGTGTACCTGGAAAGATAATAACAGACACCCAATGCCAGGGGTGTCGATTTGTATTCTTTCGAGAGGGCCCTGGCCCACGTAATGTTGATTTGGGCTCCTCCAATGTTGGTTTGGGTTCCTCCGATATTTTCTGCCAGTTTTTAAGGGAATTGGGCAAAAAGAATGGAAGCAACGGCCGCAATAGATAAAAGATGGGCAGAAGGTATAGAATAAGGCATAAAGTGATGTGTGTATCCTTTTGTCTTCCTCATATGTATACCCACGTATATGTATGTCTACGTAGGTATACACATATATATATATATATATATACACACATATATATACACATACCTATATACGTGGGATATACGCAATTGTTTATTTGAAAAATACTTACAAAAACTCGAAAACTTCCATTCATCAAAATTAAGTGGGCTAAATCCGTTGAGAAACCCACATTTGGGGGAGGTTAGGTTGTCAGGTCCACGGCTCGGCCCACAGTCATTTACAGAAATTGACGCCCCTGCCCAATGCCGTCGAACATTCCATTTCCAGTGGAAAAACTAAAACAGAAGAAGCGAATGTCCCTCTGTGTCCCCTTTTATTCGTCTGGGTACACTATGGTTGCATGGTGTTACCAGTTTACTGTCATGAAGTAAATATTAGTTTTTTGGGTTATCCAGTAAAAAAAATACTGCGAGTTTCTCCTGAACCAAGAACAGCATAATGATTATTACCAACTCTTTGTTCACATGACGCATGCAAAGGAACAAAAGTTCACATCAGGTACGAACACGGAGACGGCGGCAGCGGAGGCATGAGCAGCTAGAGCTGCCAAACACCCGCTGCCGAGGCTCACTGAGTCCCGTTGCCATGGAGACGACGGCGTGGCCGGGCGTCGCGGTGACATTCTGCGTTAAAGGCGTCTGGCGTCATGCTGCGCACGTGCGTTAGAGGCGATTCTGCGCCCGGGGGCGTGCGGTTTTGACCGGCGTGCAGCGCCTCTCGCGACCCTGTCGATGCCTTGTTTTCACTAATCCGTCTCGGGCCAAGCATTGTTCGGTTTTCGAGGGACGCCGGCACCGCGGCGCAAATTACCGGGATTGTGTCCAAACTCGACGTCCCAACCGGACCGTGACCATTCAGCAGGCGTCGCGGACAACGCACCCGATTTCCGTTTCCGAGCGAGGGCTGTGCCCGCGCCGTAAGACCGCAATTCGCTGCTCATGCTGCAGTCATATCGGTGAACATGATGAGAAACGCACCACAAAACGGCCCGGCTTAGCATGCCGGGTCGGGTCACGGGTGTCAGACGGCGCCGAGGATCGGCTGGATGGATGCTGTCACCGGCACGACACATCACACCACTCTGGCATTCAGCGGCGCGGATCCGCTGTCCGGGCTGCAGCTCCACTCCTTCGGCAACCTTTCGGTCTCACGTTTATCTGCGCCTGTCCGCTGGCTCTGCCGCCGCGTGACCCGACTGTGCTGCTGTACGTCGGCACTAACCTTACGTCCCTTCAATCCTGCTGTCTCGTTAGACTGCACCCACTGTCCCATCAGGGGTCTAGGACCAGGGCTCGTAAGTCAAGGGTTCGCATGGAAAAGGCTCGTAAACAAAGGGTCGTATGCATAAGGTTCGTATGCTAAAAGTAGGGATGCACCGGATATCCGGTCCGGCCGGATATCCGGCCGGATATTTGAGATTATCCGGTATCCGGTATCCGGCCGGATATTTCCATGACCCGACCGGATATTGCCGGATATTTGGCCGTGCGGTGTCCAATCCAGACGTTCTTATGTCTGTATATAAAACCGTTTCAGGAGCAAAGTGCCTTGCTATATTAGACAGTCGATGTGCCTGACAGTTCCAGGGTCTGTCTGGAGCACTACTTTTTCATCTTAGTTCAAAAAGCTTGAGGCATTATTTGCAAGGATTGGACTGAAGCTCAATGTGTAATAACAGCCAGCATATGCTCAGCCGACCATCTCGTGGCGCATCCTCCTCCTATCCTCCTATCCTATCCTCCTATCCCGGCAGCAGCAGCAGCAGCAGCAGCAGCACAGCGAGCCGGAGCAAACCAGCACCGTCTCGCCAGCTGCTGCTGCTACGTGGAGCCGCAGACCGGCGTCATCACCACTGTGTCTGCGTACACAGTTTGCAACTGTCAGGCGGCCTTTATCTTATTACTGAGTGGTTAAATGCATGAAATGTCGAGCAATGTTCCGTTTCCCGGGCGATCAATAAACGAAATGCCTCACGTGATTCTTCCTGGCGATACGACTTCCTTTCCGGCGACAGCGAGGCTGGTTATGGGTCATCGTGGGAAGGGAAGAAATGTCATTCTGTTTTTAGCTTGAAGGGGAAATAAGTACACGACTTGTGTTGCACAAGATACAGAGAGCAATAAGGGGCCATCTAGTATGTAAAACATCGCGAAATTGTATAATGAGGAATTTATAGTAAAGGGCGGTTTTTGGCTCTCCGGAAAACTTTTCTTTCTCGTCTTACCAAGATGACGAAATGAAAATGTCATCATCTACTTGTATACCGGAAGAGGCTGACTTTCTACATCTGGAGATATGCAGACATACAAGACTCAGCATTTCTTGTTCGCACGCCCCTGAAGATCTTCTAGCACAGAAACGTTGCACCTTTTATCCGTGTGTGTTTTTGCCCTCTTCTGGGATAAAGAAGGCCGTTTTTTATCGTCGGATTTAAAGTGCCTGGCTACATGATGAACATTCTACCACCAGGGCTGAGCAAGGGGCGGCGCGCCGGGGGAGACGCGTCCCCAAGCCTTCAGCGAGAAGGGGACGGCCCCTCAAAGCTGCCCAAAGTGATTTTTCCCCAGAGTGGGGAAAATCAAAATTTCCTCTGCCCTAGAAAGACGCTCCGGGCAGAGTTTGGCTCTTTCAGTATAATCCGACTTTTGCAAAGGCAGACACGTAGTCAGGATTTCCTCAGGGGGCCAAGTGTCAAATTTTGCCATTTGCTCCTGACAGATAACGAAATTTGCACAAAAAACGGCAATGTATCTAACTCATCGCATATTTAAGCCACAGGAATATATATGTCTGCCTTTGCAACATATATATGGTCATTATTCCGCATTTTTGCGAAATCGCTATATGTCTAGTGCAGACCGTTTGGCTCGGCTTGGGGGCGGGCATGGCCCCCCTGGCCCCCTCCTTGGATACATCCCTGTGCAAGCGCAGACTTCAGCAACTGGAAGAAGGGAAAAGGAAAAGTTCGCGGTCCCCGCCCAATCGGGGCTACACATGCACGCATAGTCACAAAAGATGACTAAAAACACCATCAGCATGCTTTCCTGGGCAGAAGCGATGGATCAGCAAGCCGCGAGAGAAGGTCGCATCAAGCTGATCGCAGCCGTCAAGTTCCAGGCGAAGCAGAACATCTGTCTTTTCTGTGTCATCGAGAGTGAAAAGGCAGCTTCCACCAGCTCCTCGTGTTTCGGTCAGAGGACAGCGATGAATTCCGGGGCTGTCTGACGAGAAAGAACACTTTTACGTCGCATGCCGTGCAGAACGAACCACTACAACTTATAAGCAATGCCATAATCCGCAAATCCGAGACGACCGTTGAGGCGCACAGCGCGAAGGTAGGCGTGGACCAGGCAGCGTTCGTCTGCTTCTCGATCGTCGTAGATGACACCTAGGATGTGAGCGGAAGTGAGCAAGGTTCAGTCTGTGTCCGGTATTGCGACAGAAACTTTCAAGTGCGTGAAGAGTTTGTGGGGTTCTACGAAGTGGACTCGACGTCAGTGCCTGCAGTGCCCCATGACTGAGGACGCACTGTGCCGCCTATGTCTTCTCATGGCCGTCCTTGGGGACATGACATTTAATGGCGCACCAAACATGACCAGTTATGAAATGGCGCACCAAACACATTTATCTCCAAAACCGAAAAACTGTCACTCGGAGGATGGGGATCAGTTTCATGGTTAAATGTAGATCAATATAATTTCCACGATCGCTTATAGGTTGAAAGGTGTTATCAATAGCATTTCTCCTTTCCAAACACCTTATATAAAGGGCCGCTTCATCACACTAGTATATGATGTAACAGAATATGTAAATAAATTGGAGGAACCGGGACTCATTGTGGCTGCCGACTGCAGCGCCCTGATACTGCGTCATGGACATCCCTTGCAAAGCCATCTGAATATCAGAACCTCGAGTGACATTACAAACATTTACTTACTTAATGTATGGGGATGACCACAGCTTCCCGCGGAATCTGCTGACTGGTTTCCTTGGTGCAAAAATGTTCTTGTAACACGGAATAAGTCAAGGAGATCCGGCCTCAGGGCACGTCTTTAGTTCATTCGTAGAAGCGCTCGCACACCAAATCGCACAGTCAACACGGATATATGGAGTACAAACCACGGATGGCCGTGAGGTAAAGCGGAAACGATATGCTGACGATTTTATAGTTTTTCTTGAGGCGGGAAAACCTAACTGAAATGGTGGTAGAAATGAAATATGAGATATTCTGCGCTGTCTGCTTTGAAAATGAAGGGCTAATAAGACAAAGTGCCTGCGTATAGGAATCCCTACAGAAATACTTAGTGATGACGAACTTGGAATAACTCTCGTAAGTGAAATACAGATACTAGGTATAATTTACAGCAACAGCAATAAAGGTACCACAATTAGAAATACAGAAATCAAGCTGCTCCTCATTGAAAAGGATGTCTCAAGACAGAAAAGAAGGCATCTGACGATTATTGGAAGAATGACATCATCAAGTCATTACTGTTGTCAAAAGCAGTCCATGTATTTAACGGCTTGCCCAACCCACAAAACACTGGACAGAAGACGAAAAAAAAACATGTATCGTTCAGGTCGTTATGGGAAGACTACCAAGATCGAGTAAAACGGACTGAAATCATGCCAAATCACTCATTTGATAATATGGAATGGTGGACGTGAATTCGTTTATAAAAAGCACGAAAGCATAGTGGATACAAGGGTCGTTTTCGTCCCAATATGGATGGTCAAACCTGATCGAAGGAAAACTTGCACCAGTCGCTAATCTCATACCTCACGGACCCAAGGAACTAAAGCAGGTCATATTTATTATAAATATGCCATTCTGAAAGAACGTTCTTCTAACATGATTGGATTTCACATCACTGCACAAATCAGACCGTTCAAAATCTTCAGACGAAAAATCAAAGACCTTGAGTTTGAAGATTTGAATTTCGAATGAAAACAAGTTCATTCGTAGGATGGCTAGCTGAAGACTTCATTTCTTTCAATTAGGACAAGGCCGTCGAGGCCCATTACTAATGGACTGGTAACTGAACCCATGATTCATCCCTAGGTCCTGCTCATGTATTCGCATCACAGAACAAACGAACTCAGACATGGATGCTTCTAAGATACGTCGTGAATGTTGATCATCAATAAATGGTTCTATGATATCTTTGTTCTGATGTGGAACACCATTTGCTCTGTTCCGTCGGCCGGTATCAATATCTAGTGATTCAATGGGTTATGTTGACCGTGACACTTCCGTTGAAGATTGTGCCATCTGAGAAAATGCGCACCGTGTGTGTGGCGTGAGCGTTGGTGTCCAATCTGTTGTGATGCTGCATCGGGCCTGGGTGAAAAGTAGCTCCTGATGCTTTAACATGGCAAGATGACTGAGACTCATTGATGTAGGATGCAGTATGAGCTGTCACTCTCGGATTTTGCCCGATCACGGGGATGGCCTCTGGAATTTAGATTGATGATTATTTGTATCATTACGTATTGTATGCATTCACAGATCTCAAGAATATACTCCACCGTTGTCAAATATTTCGTCGTACTTTCAGAAACTTATCGTGCCCGACCATATCGCACCTCAAATCCAACGTGAAATTCGTCTCAGCACGTTCATGTTTTTTTTTGCACTCGCCCAGATGTATCCACAAAAAATGATTTGGTGCAATGTCATTGCAGGACCTGAAGCTTGTCAACCCATACGAATTTGAGGAAAGTCTTATGGCAATTAAAGATAATTTCTGAAAAAACTGACAACATTTACATCTGTATCTGTTCTTGAAATCCTGTCAGTGACACGGGTTAAAAATTGGGTTAAATTTTGTCACGGAAAAGTAAACTTTTCTCGAACCCCAAAACGTGGCATTCATAATCCATTTACAGTACTTTATTTACTAAAACAAGAATTGCACTAATGGGCCTAAATATTGGTGCAGAACTCCATACCAACAATCTATTCTGGCATGCAAAGCTCCAAACTAAAAGTGTACAAAGTTGCACCCCTGCTCAGCGCAAGCAGATACCCTATCACTAGTGAAAGACAGCTAATGGTAGTCTCCATCCGTGTGCTATCCATAACGTACGTGCTTTTGAAACGAAAAACTGCTAAATGTTGGTGTGAGCGGACAACAAGACTATTCACATAATTATGACTGGATGCGGGTAGAGGTTGATATCCCTCAAAAGTTCTTGTAAGAAAAAGAAAATAAAGCATCAGAACTGAAGAATGAAAGCAGTAGAAGGATTGTCTCTGCTTGGCCGGCCAAAAATCGGCAGGAAAATAGACCGTTGAAAGCAGTCCCAACAAAAGAACTGCACGAACACCTTCTCTTCTTCAACAAGATCAGAAGACCCAGTAACAATCCTTTGGAGCTGTCCTACGAGGTGTTCTCGGGAGCTTCGACCAGTATATCCGTGGAAATTTGTACGGCGAATCATTGATGGGCGATAGCTTCAAGACACAAGAGCTGTGCTCGCTGCTCGCTAAGACACTAAAATGTCGAGGTGAAGGCAACAAGTCAGTGACATCAAGTAGTTTGACACCATGTGAGGTCAGCATGATGTACGATAGGGGAGTGCTGGGTCCCCAAATTCCCCAGGCGCTGCTTAACGCGTTGCGGCTAAACAACGTTATGTATTTCAGCAAACAACCTGGCAAGAAACAGAGAAGTCTGCAAGTACGATATCCAACTCAAGAGGAAAAGCGAAGGAAGAGAATACAGAACGGTTGCACAGACGGCAACCAAAACTCGTCAAGGGGACAATATCAAGGACGTGAGAAAGGTCAGCCACGGGCATATACAACGGGCGATTCACTGTTACCCAAATCCAAACAACTCTGACAGAAAGTGATATAAAGACGCCCCACTGAGTGAGAACACACTAACGGCGATGCCCAAGAGGATGTGCAAGGACGTTGGTACAGGCAGCTGTAGTACACAAGAGTGTCCAAAGCATTCTTAACTACTCGCACCTGAGCGAAACCAACTCGAGAGAATAAGTCGTATACTAACAACAGGACAGGCATCATTACTTACATCACATGTAACCTTTCCGACGTAAGAGCACCGGACGTTGCTGATTTCCCACCGCCCTTGTCGCTGCCAGGACCAATCCCCAGTGTGGCGAAGAAAACGCCGTCACAGACAGCCACGCAACCACCATCTGGCAGGTGCCATTGAAGCACTTTCTTCCTGTCGTCCCCTGTTCTGAACGGTGTCGGCAAAACATGGTGACGGTGCAACTCCACGCGTACCGCGGCTGAAAAGTGGTTCCGGTTTTGTTTATTTCCACCCGTTCTGCCGTAGTCATACGCTCCCTGCGTATCTTGCAACTTCTAGTAGCACGCGGCGTCCAAGAGACGTTGATACTGGGACGTATATTCAGAAATAAAAGTTAATGCACACAGAAATGAGACCAAAACAAACACTACGCACTTCATCCATTGCAAATTAAACTAGGAAACGAAATTCTGTCTGGATGATGTCCACCATAGAATGAGAAACCCTCAAAGCAGATGCTCTAGGTGAGCGCTGTGGCGCTTCACGACCAACCGCAGGCGAATCTCCTGTAAGTTTTCGCTGACGTCCAACACGTATCGAGTTCGACCATACGAACTTCATGGATGATGGCTGCCTTAAGGTCCGCAGTCGTTCTGGGCTTGTTCACGTATGCGGTGTCTTTCAGGTACGTCCACATAAAGAAGTCCAAGGGGTTAAGGTCAGAGGAGTTCCGTGCCCATGGCATCTTTGTCTTTTTGCTGAGACCCTGATTCCCAAAGTGGCTATGCAGCCAGTCCCAGGTGACAGTGGCAGTGTGCGGCGTCGCGCCGTGCTGATGAAACCATTGATTCCCTCTGTGAATTCCTGATGGTCGTCCAAGTCCCTTTCGAAAACGGGTCGAGCACCGTTTCATTGTAACGTTCACTGATCGCCATCAGTCTCCCCATGTTCGTCTTCGAAGAACAATGGTTCTTATTCCTTTACGACTCATGGCGACCCGAATGGTGATCTTCGTGAGGTGCAAAGGTTTAGTTAACACCTCATCTGGGAACTCTCTCCCCCAGTACACGGAATTACGACTGCCGACTTAACCACTGAGCCAGAAGTGGGCCTCGTCAATGAAACAATTTCAGACGCGTTAGGGTGCTGATTGAACCAGCTCGCCATAATCAAACACCGCTGGTTGTCAACTGGAGACAACCTCTTGCAAATTTCCAGTCGATTTTAGTAGAAAAGTCGGTAGTTCTTAGGCATATTTTCTCAGCAGGGCGCAAAGATCCAACTTACCAATGTCAAGTTCTTGTAGCCGACGGCTGACTTTTGGGGGCTTTGCAGAACAGTCTTCCATCCTCAGAATGTTTTCAGCTGTGCGGAAAGTTCTAAGCTTGCCATGACGTAGATCTTGAACTGCACCTCTTTCTCTGAACTTGACCCACTTCGCTAGGCTTGGTTTCGGAACAGCCTCGGCAAGTCTGTGGTGGTTCAGGTTGTACGGTTGCAAGTAAAGACGCTGCATTTTGTCATATAATTTGGTGGAGTGGTAAGCTTTAACACAGCATGACTTGTGCTGAGCTCTATACAAGATGCATCCCAATCGTGTGATTTTCGGCTACGCCATATCTCGGCCAGTCGTCACGTGCAAAAATCGCGTGAAGAATCAGTGGTTAAAATTCGTGATTAACATACGTGGGTATTCTCTTCCCTTGGACACCCTGTACAAGCTTTTGTTGCCAGTAAAACTCCACGTCTTGCAGTGGTCAGTGGTCTGAGCCTCCGCTGTTCTTCCTCGTCTTTCAACTCCAATGTGTCGGTTCGATGGGCAGGTACGCTGGGTGCGCCAGCTGTGTTGGCCAGTCCTGTACCGTTGCGCGGCGGCCCGCTGTGTGCTGTGTGACCGGGTTCTGGTACTGGAGAGCTGCTGGACATCGGCACATCGGCGTCTCGTTGGCCCGCTCCCGACTTGGACCCGCCAGAGTGAGCATGTCGGTCTACAACAACATCGTACAGGCCGAAATTTATCAGTCGTTATCGAAGTCGCTAATTACTTTGTTACTGAGCGTCACGTGATCATAATGTGACACAAACTGAGCGTGTGATCGACCTCCAGGTACTATGAGCCGTAAATCATGACGAATGTTTGCGTCAATGTGATTTATGGTACTTATGAAACAATTCATTTGTCGCCCTCCAATTTTTGTTCGGATGCATCGCTTTTAGGTCAGAGGGTAGTAACGCCCCTTGATGCTGCGTCCAGGCGTCTTTAATCGCCTGAAAGAACAAAGCGCAACAAGTAAACAAAGCTCACTGCATGGCCAGTCGCGCGTGGAGTAATTGTCTAAATAACAATAAGGCAACTGGGATAGGCGAAATCAAGATCCTTTCTTAAATGCATCCTAACTAAAGGTTTTTTGGAGGAACTGGCATTCGGAAAAATTTCTTCAACAAGAGGCCGGTCCAGACCTTGTTCCATGCATGTCATACTGTGACCAAAAGAACTGAGATGAAAGTGCTCGAGGGCGCAGGAATGTTGGGTTTTGTGTGGAGTGTTTCGCCTTGACAGAGTAACCAGGGATAAAGTCTGTTTGTCCCAACAAGTTCCTAAGCACGTTTGTAACTGTCCGTTTTCCGAAAAATACTTCGAAGTGTAAAAGTGGCAATCAAAAGCTATGTCACACCTTGTTCGCACAATACAGACCTTCCACGAAAATGTATTTGCCTGCGCCCTCTGGCAAATGGATCGCCACACTCGTGACTCGCTCGTCCCACCACTGACATTACGACACAGGCAAACTCGCGTGGAATCGCCTTGATACTCCTTAAATAACTTTTGAGACGCCATGTCCATTGCAAAACAATTTCTTACGTTGCAGGCCGGATCCTGACTATCTGAGCTAAAAAAAGAAGTGTTTAAGATGGAGCGAACCTTGGAACCGACGACCATAAAATGCAACCTAGCTTCAGTTTGGGTGTTCCTCAGACCACGCTCCGTCTTCCGCTAACTAGAGAATTTGCTCGCGTCATGCCTACAAAATTCTGGGAATTTTCTTGTTCCCACTAAGTTCGGCGCGTATGGTATTAAATACTTTTAAGGAAGTTGAACATAGTCATTATGTTCATAAATGTTTATTGGCGTGGCCCACTGCGCCACCGAGCAGATGCGCCTTCCGTCTTGCTAACGTTCATTTCTTCATCGTTTTAACTTTACAGCTAATCGCATTTTGCGGTGCTGTTTCATGGCAGATCGATGGTATCAGAAATGGAATGGCGAGACCAGTTGTATGTTTGCATGCAGTTAACGGTAACCGTAAACTCAGGCGGGCGCAGTGAACACTCGACCGTATTTCGTACGTAGGTACCACATCGCGGAAAACAAAACTGGTTAACGCAAGTTCTACTGGTGGCAAAGGCGTCGCCTTCGTAGGTAGATAACTTCAGAACACTGATAAGGTGGTTTGCTCAAGATATACAGAATCCTTTAACGGCCATCATGCGAAATAAAACATCGTGTCATGAGAAGTTCAGTCGGCACATAAGAGGTCGAAGACCTCGAGTTTGGAAATGTGAGATGCGAATTAAAAGATTTTCTTTCACAGGCTGGGGAGATTGTATTTTTTCACACACACATATATATATATATATATATATATATATATGTGTGTGTGTGTGTGTGTATATTGGTGTACTTCGGCAAGACGCTGTCCTTTATTACTGTTTGGTTAAAGACCAAAGCATATTGGCTTCTCGGAAGCTTCTTGCCGTTTTGTTCGAAAAGTAGTAATGTGCATTTTGTCTCATTAGGTAAAGGGAAGGTAATTATAGCCAAATTGCACATTCGTTCATTGTTTCAACTTTTCAGCGTTTCGGAACACACATATTCCATTATCAAAAGATATAATACACTGTTCGGCTATCGAGTGTCAATATAAATAAAATAGTTTCATAGTTAGATTGGCAGAATTATCATGGTAACCATAGCTTGTTACGACATTTCTGTTATTGCAAATTGAGAATGGCGATCACATCAATTATAACATCGTGCAGGTTCCACACAACACAAGGACACCACCCTTGACTGCCTTAATAACGGAAGTGTTACACAAGTGCCGCCTGGAACTTAAATTTAGAGCAGTTGAAAAAGCCCGCTTGGAAATACTGTTTCAAGACGTCCTGAAGCTTGCAGAAGAAGTTACAGTACACCCAAGTCTGAGGGAGAGGCTTCTAGGGAAAGTACCAGGGAAACAAGATCTCAGAACAGCAAACTGTTGGATGAAAAACTACGCAGCGCGGCCAAAGAATTCAGAGACAGTCAAGATAATGTAATATGTAGGACCGAAAATCATCAATTTTTGTCATATTAAACGAAGAAAGCTGCGTAGCTAAGATGAATGCCATCTTGTCCGACACGAGAAAGTTTCATAGCCAGTGTTGGAGACAATACCAACGCCCTCAAAGCAAAGGCAAACAGAACAACTGCAACAATCAACGTTGCAAGCGAGCAAACACATTTCAGTAAAACTGGTGGTGAGGACCAACTGGGCTACGCATATGGTAACACAAAGCATCCATAAACATCGAAATCCCCGCAAACCTATCATTTCCCAAGTGACTACGCTTACGTACGTTGGCTAAGGGACTGAATGCTCTTATTGCCCCTTACGTGCCAGCAGAATACTGTTTGTCCTCAACGCAAAAATTTACTGCCATTTTAAAACAATAGCCCCCGAAAGGCCTTCTGCGTCTCTCGATGTAAAGAGGCTGTTCACAAATGTTCCTGTACGAGACACAATCAACATATTCGATTGCGTCTCGTACAGACCAGACTCGTACAGGGAGACCTATTCTACAACCATCCATCACTGCCTCCTCTGAAGCTCCCAAAAAAAAAACCCTGGAAAAGTTACTCAGGTCAAGCATTGAGGAGTGGACCTTTCGAGCACCTTAGGGTAAGTTTTACCGACAGACAAACGGAGTAGCTATAGTCTCGTCGTTGGGACCACTGTTTGCGAACGCATGCAGTCTTAAACACAAAACTGAAAAGTCCAACATTCCGGTGACCCTATATCTACTGTCGTTATGTAGAATATGTTGTGGATATCGATGATGTATACCACCTTAACCCTATTCCCGGAGGGCTAGACGGTATGGTCGATTCCCGGCAGTGGGGGGTGGCGGATTCGACCCCCCCCGAGATTTCGAGAACTACGCATCCGATTTCATCGCAACAAACGGAAATCGATTTGCCATGACGTGAACTACATTTTTATAAAAACAAATTTTCAAAATTTTGAAATGTGTGGATACAGGGGACAAAAATGTCAAAATCAGGGGTATTTTTGGACTTCTTATAACTCCGTTGTTTATCGACCGATTTCAATGAAACTGGCATGAATCGAGAGATTATGGATAGAGCTTTTACCACGGGTACACAAAGCTGAAATTCTGAGAAAATTCATGGGCGTTCACAGTGTTTCAAAAATAGGAGGATTAGTTTCCTAACAACTGAATGAACAAAAGAAGCAAAATCACTTTTTTGGCTTCGGCTAGTCATGTTATGCTAAAGAAGTACAAATCGCATCACAATGTTCGCATAATGTTAGCATAGGCGGTGCCAGGGACATGAAAAAGGGGGAACTGTCAAGGTCACGCGTTCTTCAGATCAACTTGTGACCTTTGACCTTAAATGACCTCCAGTAATCTTGGGGTCACTTGGAATCATCTCGTGTGCATTTAATGTTATCTGTAAACGTTGTCAACCATTTGAATTCACTCTATTTCAAAAATTTCATTTTATGGCTATTGCGATATAGGGTACGCGCACTGACATTTTAGATTACAGCTCCGTGACCCGACCTGATATCAAGCTGAAACTTCGTACACAAGTAGAGAGCACCGTTCTACGTCAGATATATGCCGGGTTTGGCATTTGAAAAAAAAAACGGCACCGAAATTATTGCAAAAAAAACACATTTTGACTTTTGACCTTGACCTGACCTTGTAAAGTGACCTCAGACGAACAAAATTGCATCTGCACACTGCCCAACTATTTAGCTGTACATCCATATAAATTTTTAAGTTCTATCTTAAAAATTCTGTTTTTGGTAGACATTTTTCTTTTACCCTCAACATGGCCAAAAATGGCCTGAGGTGCCTCCCAGAGACGTTACCTGGCTCCGCCCCTGAGAAAAATGGAATTTTGAAATTTTGTAACGACGCGTAGAAGGAATAACTAGGAAATCTCATCCAGTTTCGAGAAGCTGCGTTAAAAAGCCTGGAATTGGCAAGCAAAAAACCCGAGGAGGGGGGCGGATTCAGCCCCCCCGTCCGGGAATGGGGTTAATCCTCTAAAGCACAAAATAGAACAACAACTTTCACAACCGGGTTGAACATAGACTACAGATAACCATTCTTAGACATAGAAATAGATGCTAGTACTGGTACGGTTGTTACTAAGGTCTATAGGACACCAACTGATCAAGACGATGTCTCAAGGCAAACTCCGAATGTCCCGATCCCCATAAGATAAGCACGATTAGATCATTCATTAAGAAAGTTTTCGGGACCTACCTCGATTGGAGCATTCTGGACATTGAACTAGGACGGATCCGGTACATCCTTGTGAATAATAGCTATTTCAACCGGAATATCGATAGATACTACTGGCTATTGAAGAGCCGGAAACCGTCCTCTAACAATAGCCGGACCCTGAAAATTTTCTACTGCTACCAAATGCCTCCGTCGTATAAAGTAGATGAACGGGCTATCCGTGAAATTACATCAAGCTATGTGACATGTACCAACACAGAAAAGAAAGACGCTCGTGTAATTTACTACAAGAAACAAAAGACAATCCACCTTTTCTTGAAGAACAACTTACAACAGAAACACGAAAAAATAAAACGAACCAACGTAGTCTACAAATTTTCATGCCCAGAGAAGGTTGCAAGCTACTTAAGACAGACTTCGTTGGTATCACAACAACCACTTTATCACACCGTTAACACGTCGCAGAAGGCCCCAAAATGCATATGTAAGACGAATACAAACGTATCCTTACTAGGTAGGATCTGACACAAAATGCTGCATCATCACTTTTACGACTGACAAAAGGAAATTTAATTTTATAGGCCCTAACCATACAAGAAAACCCACCCATTTTAAACAGGCAAACTTCCATCTGTATAACACTTCAGCTATTCAGGTAGTGACGGGTGGTGTTCTTGTGTTGTGTGAAACCTGTGCAATGTTTTGAATGAAGTGATCGCCATTCGCATTTGCAATCACGGCAGTGTCTTAACAAGTTGTGGTTACCGCGGCAATTTTGTCAGTCTGACCATGAAACTATTTTATTGATGTCGATGCTAAATGGCGTAGCAGTGTATTGCATTTCTTGGTGATGGAATATGCATATTCCGAAACGCTGAAAAATTGAAACAATAAATGCGTGCGCAATTTTGCTTCAGTCATCTCTCCATTGCCTAATGAGGCAAAACGAACATTATGACTTACTGAACAAAGCAAGAAGTTTGTGAAATGCGAAAACCTGCAGGTCTTTAGCCAAGCATGTGTATGTATGTATATATATATATATATATATGTATATATATATATATATATATATATATATATATATATATATATATATAATTTTGCCCTTCTCTTCCTAACCACCACGGTGCGTCCGAACGGTCGGTCGAAAATTCATGGGGTAGGGTCTCATGCGAATTTCTTGGCTGTGGCCCCATAAATGTACGTTTTTGATGCTCCTGTATTTTCAGCAACGAAACATTACATATACCTGGGGGGTCAAGCTCACCAAATATGGTGCCAAACCGCGAATGGAAGCCCGAACTCCACTGCAGTGTTTCGATGCGATCTAGTGTTCTCCCTTTAAGTTGTCTCTGTTTGCTTTCCCACCCTCCCCAATTTTTTCGACATATTCCAGAAAGAACAGAAACACGTCTTTTTCCCGCAGAGCCCGCATGCAGAGGCATCTGAGCAATTCGGTCGTGAGAATAAGAGCAAATCGATGCGTCCGGAGTCATCTGCCTCGCCGAGTCATCAGCCGGCGAAACGCCAGAAACTGCTGGATGCGAGCAAAGGTGTTGCAAAGGTGTCTGACACCAACCCTTTGCCTCTGCAAGGTGTCTTGCAAAGGCAAAGTGTATCACACAGGAACCAGCTGAGACTTCAATGGTCGACTTTGCCGTTAACGGAATGCCCTCGTTGTCTACAGCGCCTCTGCAAGGTGTATCACAAGGCAAAGTGTATCACACAGGAACCAGCTGAGACTTCAATGGTCGACTTTGCCGTTAACGGAATGCCCCCGTTGTCTACAGCGCCTCTGCAAGGTGTATCACAAGGCAAAGTGTATCACACAGGAACCAGCTGAGGCTTCAATGGTCGGCTTTGCCGTTAACGGAATGCACCCGTTGTCTACAGCGAAAGAGAAAGAATTTGTAAAGCTGATCACGGGACAAAACCCCTCAGAGAAATGCATTTCAAGACGCTCACTATGTCGCCGTATCAAGAAAGACTACGGCGCGATGATGACAATCACAGTGAAAATGAGAAGAGGGCGTCGGTCAACAGCTGGTCCAGCACTAAGCGTTCTCTCATTCACGGTTCACTGGACAGACCCGGTAGCGTTGAAGAGGAAGTCACGAACTGCGGGTTGTCGAGGGTTTAAAAGAAATCACACTCATCGGAGGATTGCCAGGGCTTCTCACCACGATCAACGAGCATCTCTTCATAGAGAGATCGTCCATACCGTTACGGACGACGGGAGCAACTTCATCAAAGCATCTGCGGAGTTCAGCGGAAAGGCAGGCGTTAGTTGTGAACATGACGCAAGCTCTGAGGAAGAGGAAGATGATTCAGAGGACTTGACCCTCCACGCTGTGACTGAGACAATGAAGGATACGGCGGATGACTGCCGTATCCTTCCCCCTCATCTGAGATGTGCAAGTCACACATACTGAGTCCCGTCGTCTCCGTAGACGCTAACGGGGTCCCAAAGTCACCATTTACCACTGGATTAAATAACGCGCTGAGGAAGTGCTTTAGGATTTGGAAGAAAGTATCCCGATTTCCTAAAGCCGCGGAAATATTTCAAGGGGTATGCGGTGTAGCACGCAACGCTCCCTGCCCTACTAGGCGGAACTCTGAATGATTCCGCTTGAAACCTGCCGATTACAGGTGTTCAGTGTCTACAGGAGTTGAGTGCATTTCTGCACTCACCGCCACTCTCGGCCTGAGTGCTGGCCGCCTCGGATGAATGCTCAGAATCCTTAGCTCCATTGGCCGCAGGCCAACGTGAATTTCAACGCGAAGGGAGTATTTACTTAGGGACCTGACTCCAACCCTGCTGGCCATCATAAGAAGTGGCAAATAAAAGACGCAGGGTTGTCATTTTGCTTCCCCTTGGTTCGGGCCCTCTTCCACTTCAGCTTTTTTAGAGTCGTTTGGGAGACGCTGTTTTCTGCGGGGACTTCTTCTTCCGACTGTCACCGTCCATTACTCAGTTATTTTAGCGCGCACGTCTTTGGGGACGGACGAACTAATCGCACCAGTCCCCAGAGGTGTACCGAAAATTTTTGTAAGGAGTGGATTTGACTGATGTAACCAAGAGCCAAGCGACCTGCCGGTATGCCGGTATGCATCATTCAATTATCCAGTACCATCTGAGCGCCGAGGAAAAAATTATTCCGCATGTGCGGCTTCCGCACCACCGCACCGCCACGTTTTACATTCCCCCAACGCTCGTGAAACAGCGAGTGATTGGGTTGTTTGAAATCAATGGCGTTCGGATTCATGCCAAAAGTTACTCACTGGGAATATGGTAACTCAAAACTGTTACGTGCAGAATGGGACCTCAGATTTGAAGAACTGGGTTCACGGATCTGCTTACGCTGCCTAGTTTCGGGGACTGCGGTACTGACCTGACGCAACCCCCTCCTTGCCAGGGCTGGCGGCGCCCCTGACCGGTCGGCAGAGCGTGGCGCCGCCACCCGACTCATCCTGCCGCCTGGTGGCCGCCGAGCGAAGCACGCCGGACGCCGGCCGGCGGGCGCCGGCGCGCCGTCCAGCATGCTTCATTCAAGCGCAGCGCTCCGACCGCCGTGTGTCTGTGCCGCTGCGCGCGCCGTACCGACCGACTCACGTCGCGCGCGCGCTCACGATCTCACCGTTCTGTGCCGTCCTGCTCACGGTGAGTACCCGGCGAGGTGGGAAGCAGTGGGGGCCGGCGGCGTTGGCCTCCTGACCTGACCTTGACCTGGGGTCGGGTCGGGTCGAGCCGCGTGACCCGCAGTGGTCGTTATGAAGTGCTTCGCGGTTTCGGGAGAGGGTGTGAGTGTATGAGGGTGGATGAGTGAGACGAACAGTGATTTGGTGAGAAAGAGCCGACTCATTCGTGGCCGCGTCAGCTCCTCGCGCGGACTTTCCAAACCGGATGCGGCTTTCCGGGCTTTCCGGCCCCGACCGGGACGCGGGCACTTCGCCACCCCCGAGCCGGGCCATCCGGCGTTCCTCCGCCCCAAATCACCCACGGAAACCACGCGTCGCACGCCTGGGGCGCCCGCGGCTGGCGGGCAGCATCGGCTCTGTCGGCGTTCGTTTGCCGGCTGGACTACCGTCACCGCCGATCGCGACGCGCGGCGTCGGCCGGGCGCCGAACGCGGCGCGGCGCGGCGCCGGACTCCGTCTCCCCGTGCTCACCGAGAGACCACGTGGTGGCCTGCTCTCGTGCTGGTCCGTGCACGGGACCTGACCAGCGGCGCAACTTTGTTTGCACATGGCAGGGCCGCTGTGTTGCCGAGCAGGGTCAGGTTCAGTTTGATGCCGTAGTATTCGGCGGTCTTTGACGGTCGAGTCCGGGTGGGACCTAGTGAGGACATGAGGGAACGCTGCGCGTGCTGTTGATCCGTTGCTGTCGGTCACACCGAGTTTTCCACTCTTCTGCCGACATTTTTGACACGTGGTCGGTCGCGAACGGAACTGGGGCTGTCCGGTGCCCCATATCGGCCGTCCGACCGTATCGGCGCTCATGGGCCCTAGGTGGACCCGCAACACACAGCATGGAAATTGCAGAGTCCGCCGGCGCCGGGTGTAACAGTCTGCTGACTCTGGCCAAATTCGTCTGCGGGCGGAACTCTGTCGTTTGTTTCGTCGAAGCGCCCGCCGTGCTCTGCCACAGGCGAGGATCCAGCTGCCGAGACTGGACGCGCTGAGAGCTCGGGTGCGGAATTCGTGGGAAAATCTTAGGAAAAGCGCCGCGGAGGGGTGCTATGTGCACCGTCGTCTCGGCCTTTAATGGTGAAAACGCAGTGCAGAATTGCGTTTGCTGTCACGTTTCCCACCACCCAGGCTCATGAGGTGTTATTTGTCTTCCCGCCCTCAAAAAGCATTGCGTTTCGTGACTGTCCTTGCCCTGACAAATTACTCTGTGATAACGAAAACAGGAGAAAGCTTCTTTCCGGAAATTTCTTGGCTGGCGAAGTGTTGCTCTCAAAGCATCGGGCGCCAGAATTTATCAGCGCACTGCTAAACTACAACTTCAGCTCGTGCTGCAGACAGTCTCGGCTCCCGGCGGATCCGCTTGGGGATCCGGATCCGCCCCAGCTCCCGGCTTTGGCTCCCGCTGAGGAGCCGGACCTCATGCGCGATGCTCGCCCGCGCGAGTTTCGGTAGCCGGCGGCGCCGGCTCGGCTTGCAGCACCCACGGCGACAGAGCAAATATTTACCCGTTTGAAGATAAAGTGGGCGCTGAGGCCGCCGGCGGCGACATTGTGTGTCGGCGTCCTTGTTTATCCGGCGACACGGGACGACGGAGAGGAGGCAGGCTCGTTCATCTCCTGCTCTTCTCGTCCGTCTCCAGAGCTGCCCGGAGCAGTGACGCTCGTGCCGCAGTGCGGGGTTTCCCCGCGTTTTGCTCTGAAGACGGACGGCGCACTCTTTATTTCGTCATTTTTGTCTGGTTTCCCTTGGGCGCCGAATGACCCTGCAGTCGGTGCGCCCCTAAGCCCCAATAACCAACCAACCTGTCTGGTTTCCCTGCTACCGGGATTGCGTGCCTTCTTTGGGGGAACGTATTAGACTTGGCATGAAGACTTCTGGCGCTGGTCGCGGTGGTAGAGCTGCGGCTCTAGCGCTGTGCAGATGACAGTAGGAGAACAGAGGACCTTGCAGAACCAAATAACGACTGCCCGGACGCAGTTTACACTACATCAGCGAAACACCAGGTATTCGGGGGGGGGGTCGGTTGGTCCCTCCGCCCCTCTGCCTGACCATCCCCAGCTACGCCATTGGTCGGTGTGTAAAACGACGCTGCTGGGGATCGTCGACTCCGACGAAGTCCCTAGGCGCGAGACCGAGCCTGGTCCGAGACGTCGCACTCTCGGTATTATTGACGGCGACCGACCTGGGTTTTGGCCACTATTTCCAGTCAGCATAGACATGCCTCACATGGAAATCCCAAAACTTTGGGGGGGTCCGGACCCGGCCAGAGGTGCGCGACCTACGGACATCACTCTGTCGCTGGTGCCGAGGGCGCACAGTGGCCGGGAAAACTCTCCAGTGTCACTGAGGCTGAGGGTGGGTGACGTTTCAGTTGCATCAGGAGGTTTGCAGCAAGAAATTAGCTTGGCTATCGCGTATTCTCCCGAAACGTTCTTAGTAAGCTTTGGTTTGTCTGGACGGGAATAGTGAAGCTCAGAGCCCGGGACGATCGTTAAGAAAACCTGGCAATGGCTGACGAATGACTGAAACGTTACATTGAAAGCTGGTTCCCTGCTTCTGTTGGCGTTCGTTGACTTACTCCAGTTCGAAAATCGGGGGGGGGGGGCGAGCTGACTGCGTTCCACCAAGAATAGTTGGGGCACGGGGTACAAATTGCTTTTTCGGGGGCTGCATGACAAATTTCGGCTGATATCCCGTTTCTTAGATTTCCGAAATGGAGAAACTGTGTCACTAATGAGGAATACCTATTTGATGCCTTGAAAATTATGGGGGACAAATTACTATTTTTGGAAAATTTCGGGAAACATGTCCCCTGCAGCCCCGCATAGATTACACCCATGGGCTCAGCATTCTTGGTTCATCTACTCTCTTCTGTGTCTTGTATTCCCGGTTCATTTGTGATTCATTCAATCGCTTTCTTGGCCCTTCGTTCAAGGGGTCCATTGTTTCTACTTGACAACCATCCTGTCAGTCTTGTGTTCCCAATTCAGATGTTGCTCATTCCGTCCTGTGTTCGCAGTTCAGCCGTTGTTCATTCCGCCCTGTCTCTCCAGTTCAGCCGTCGTTCAGTCCGCCCTATCTCTCCAGTTCAGCCGTCGTTCAGTCCGCCCTATCTCTCCAGTTCAGCCGTCGTTCAGTCCGCCCTGTCTCTCCAGTTCAGCCGTCGTTCAGTCCGCCCTGTCTCTCCAGTTCAGCCGTTGTTCAGTTCGCTCTGTGTCTCCGGTTCAGTCGGTGTCGAGGTCGAATCTTCTCTGCCGGCTCCGCGCCGTGCCGCTGCTCTTGGTCAGCAGTTGAAGCCGGACGGCCCGGCCGGCAGGTCACGGTCTCCTGCCCACCCCCCCCCCCCCCACGGATGGGGGTCCCTCCCTCCGCCCATCCTGTATGCAACAATACGGGCGAGTGCAGGAACGCCCAAGCCGCGCCGCCGCCGCCGCCCGGGGCTGAAAGGCAGCATTCCTCGGAAGTGGGCTGTCTGTGACTCGGTGGCGACCCAGGTGGCGACCTCAGGGGCCGCAGACGACCCCGGCGGGAGTTGGGTGACCCAGACAGCCACCAGCTAGCCTCGGAGACACGAGAGGCGGGGAAATGTCGGGGAGCCGATCTGTCCTGCCCCGGGGCGATCTGTTGACCTGGACGGTGAAGGACGGAAACGGCAGCTTAGTGATCTGGACAGTAACCGTTTGATCTGGACGGTGATCATTTGACGGGGAGCGACCAGTTGACCCAGACAGTGACCTTCTGACCTGTAAGTGACCTCTTTGACCCGGACGCTAAACCTGCCGGTCTGGGCAGTGAGATGTTGACCTGAACATTGACCCGCTGACCTGAACTGTGACGACATGCCGGACGACACGACGTAAACAGTGGCGACTGCGACCTGTTGCCCCTGGAAATGACTTGTTGACCGAGGCATCGGTCTGTTCGCCTGGACGGAGACCTGTGGACCTGGGCGGTGACCTGACCCGAACGTCTCACCACTCAGCTCCCGGAGTCCGTTTCCCCAGTCCCAGGACTCTGAGAACCTCCTAGACGAAGAACCTCTTCCCTTTCGGGCCGCCTGCGCTGGCCGGGGATCGCGCTGGGACGGCGGCGAGACGCGGCGCCGCTCGCGCCAAATTTGGGCCAAGGCGGTCCGGCCGGATTGCACAGTGACCGTGTCCGGGGAGAGAGAGGAATAGAGAGGGGAAGAGGGGGAGGAGAGCGACCGGGCCGGACAGCGGTCCGACCGGTGCCGGCGAGGCAGCAGCCGCGGTCCTTGCAGCCGCCGTTGTGGACTCCCCTTATGTGGCGCCGGTAACCCGCTGCGGACGCCCCTGATCTGGTGCCGGTGGGCTGCTGTGGGCGCCCCTGAAGAGTGCCGATGGATCGCTCTCGTTGACTGCTGATCTGGAGCTCGTGGGCCGCCGCTGGGGCGAGGTTGCCGTGTCCTCCCTGGTACCGGTGGGCAGCTGCTGGGGCGAGTTTGGCACCTCCGCCCCGATGCCGGGAACTGCTCAGGTGGTCGGGGTGGGAACCCGCTCCGCTCAGGGTCGTCTCCCACGTCTCGGAGGAGGTGTCTGTCGTTCAGTGTTCGGCCTCTCGGAAGCGGGCAGTTTAGTGGCGATATCACTCGTAACGCGGCGTCAGTTTCATTCGGTCTGTGCATGCGGCAGGAGGTAGTGTTTGTGGAACGGTTTAAGCGGCGCCCTTTGTTACGCTGGTTCCTCGAAGCATGCTCGTCGTGATGGCATGCGGGGACTGAGGTTTCCTGCATCGCGGAGTGCGGAACGTAGGCGAATTCTCCTCGTCTTTTCGGTGACTGCAGAGAGAATGGTACGAGTGGGGGCTCCATTTCATTCGTGAGATGTATTCACTGTCCTGCTCCTGCGCACCGCGCACATCAGAATCCGCCCCCCCCCCCCCCGCCGGCAATCCTGCGCCGTAATGGCGCGATCCATGCAACATCGCATGCAGGGCTCGCAATCGGAGAGGATCACCGCAGACACGCCGGGGATGATGACGGGGAGGCTGGGATTCCGCCGACCGACGACGGGGAGGACCAGGCGCGGATCCAGGACGGGGAAAAGGGGGACGAGGCGCGAAAAACGGGGCAGCAGTTGGTCTCCGGAGACCGACATTGCGCGTGCAGATGAAATCTGTTAAAAAAGCGCGGATTCCTCTCCTCCCTCGATCCGCCTGCTATTTGCTAAGAAAATGCTCCTTGGGTATGCGGCGCGTGTCCGTCATTCTATTACAGCAGGTTACCGCATCCGAAATGACATCGCTGTGGGTGCTGTATGACCACGTTGTCGACTCGCCTGGACGTTCAAATAACTTACTAAATAGCACTGTTCGCACTGACCGCGTTTCATGTTCATGATGTTGACTTTTCATAAGCTGTGTGAATGATATTTCATTGATGGGGCGTTGTGTTGCCGATTCTTTTGGTGCTTCGAGCTGGAGGAAAGTTTTCTGGTTGTCGGGAAACGAACCGGCCGTGGCTCGGTGCGACCGCCAAGTCAGAACATCTGTCGGCGGAGATAACCGGCCTGGCCGAACCCTGCCTGGAGCAGAAGCAGCCAACGCAGTACAGGACTGCGCTACGTCGCATGCTTCACGTCACCCGCAGCCAGAGTCACGTCACACGTCACCGTCATCTCATGACCGATCACTCTCAGGGCGGTTACCACCCGAACAAAAAACATCGTCAGCGCCAGCTGGCTTCAGTGCTCCGGGACGCCGCTGCTTGGTGCTGCGCGCACGCCACGCCCCCAAGCCCGGGGGGCAGACCGCAGCGCGCGCGGCCGGCGCCGCCTGCTGTCCACCGGACTGATTGGCATGATTCACGCGCGCGCGCGCGCACGTCACCATGGCGACCGATTCGGCGCGCGTCGGAGTTCCCTTTGACGCGCGCGCCATGATTCAGCGCGCGCCATCATTTGTATGTAAATGTGCCGATCGAGAGCGACCGGAATGGAAGTGTGCGACGCCGCGCGGCGCGCGCGGCGAATATTAAGCGCCGGCGGCCGGGCGGAGTTGTGAGCGGTTCGGCCAAACCGTTTACCGGAATGGGCGCCTCCCGTCTGCAGCGTGCAGGCGGCTCGGACGCTGCCGGCTCGGGACGGGATGTTGTGGTTCTGCCCGGGATGGCGTGCTGCCGGCGGCGCCGCGGCGCTGCCGGGGTGTTCTGGCGCCGTCGGAGGGTGGTTTTATGCGCGCTGGGCTTCCTGCGGTGCCGTCGGAGATCAGAAGTTTCAGACTTGGGCGGGGATGCAGTTGTCCGGCCCCAGCGTGCAGGTCTCGTGAGGTCCAAGATGGAGCCATCACGAGTCCACAGCCACAGACATTGCACTGGTCTCCGCACAGTGTCAGTCAGTTGTGGACTCTGGCTCTGGTCTGTGAGAGGCCTTTCAGATGTGGGCTTTAGAACCATGGCTTTGCTGCGACCAAGCTGTAAAAAGCTTCAGTGGCCAGTCTGTGATATCGGTCGCAGATGCGCCCCAGCACGCCAACAGACGTCGTGACGCTGATTTGACGAGACGCCATGCACGTGCGCAGTTACGCTGTCTGAATCTGGTACCTGGCTGCACAGCACTGCGTGTGATGATCACAGTCGCGCTGTCCGGACACAGCGCTGTGTTGCAGACGGCCACCGTGCCGCCAGCTCCGAGAGGCAGCAGCCACGCCTGCGTTCCCTGGCCAGCGCCCCTCGCTCCGCGTTGCGCCGTTTTTGGTCGTCTCCGCGGCACCTTCGCCGCAGCTCGGCAAACACTGCCGGACAAAGACGGCCTCCGCGCGCTGGCCGTCCGGTGCACAGAGAGGCGGCCCGGCGCGGCGTGCTCGGCCGTGCACGGCGTCCGTGCACGGCGTCTGTGCACCTTTTGTTGACGGTCGGCCGCTCTGCTGAGGGGCTTCCGGTCTCTTCAGCGCGCCGTCGGCGGCGGAGTGTCACCGTGGCGTTTTTCACGCGGCGTCCTCGCTGTTGCCGCGCTGTCTCGCCTGACGTGTCTGTGGTGACGTCAGTGTGATGTACGGGAGGGCCCAGGGCGGAGTAGGGGCATTCGGAGGCAACACTGGAGCCGCCTGGCAAGCGGCGATGAGATTATTTCTGTGGCGACTTCGGACTTTGTGTGGTGACGTTGGTATAGCTGTGGTGCCGGTCGTGTTTCTGTGCTGACGGTGGTACATCTTTCGTGACGGTGACGTCGGCGGTGACGCCCCGCCCCGGCCGCTGGCGCCGTCCCGGCTCCGGCGGGTGACGTCACGGCTCAGGTGACGGCCGGGTCGGGATGAGTCAGTGCGGTGTGTGAGCGGTCCAGCGAGCCGAGGGCGGCTGAGTCACGGGCGGGGCCGACCCGGCCGCTGACCCCTGCTGCGGCCGAACGGACTGCCGGGACACCGGGACACCGGGACACTGGGACACCGGGACTGACCGTCGGGACACTAGGACGCCCGGCACCGGGACACTGAGGCACCGGGACACCGGGACTGACCACCGGGACTGACCGCCGGGACACTAGGACGTCCGGCACCGGGGCACGGGACACCGGGACACTGGAACACCCGACACCGGGACACTGGGACTGACCGCCAGGACTGACCGCCGAGACACTAGGACGCCCGGCACCGGGACACGGGACACCATCACACCGGGACATTAGGATCCCGGACACCGGGGCACTGGGGCTCGAGACAACGGAACTCACCACCGGGACACCGGGACACTGAAACACCGGGCTGACCACTGGAACACCGGGACAGGGCCATGGAAGACGAGAACGTCTGCATCGGGCCATTGCCTCTGGTGTTACGGGGCCACTGAGGCCAGACGCCTGTTACGGAACACCCGAGACATCTGATGTCGGCAGACGTCTGTTGCCAACCGATAAGCTTCACCCATCTGCTGTGAACAGAGACGTATGGCGTTAGCAGGCGTCTGACGATAGCAGACGTCTGTTGATAACAGGCTTCCCAGCCGTCTGACGTTAGCGGACAGACTTTAACAGTCGTCTCCTGTTAACAGGAGCTCCCCGGACGTCCGGCATTAGCAGACGTCTGCTTTTAACAGGGACTCGTCAGACGTTTGACGTTAGCTCGCGTCTGCCGTTAACAGAGGCCCCCAGACGTCTAACAGTGGCAGGCGCGTGCTATTGACAGGCTCCCCAGACGTCTGACGTTAGCAGATGTCGGCCGTTCAGAGGTTCCCCAGACTGACGTTGGCGTGCCGACCGGCCCAGACGTCTGATAGCCTCCATTACGGCCGCGCTCACCGCGAAAGTACCGGCGAGTATTTCCTGCGCGGCGTCGCTGACGAACGGTGAATTGCATGACGCCGGCCGATTTCACGAGCGGCTGGACCTGGTCTGAGTCACGCCGTGCAGCGGGTCACGGGCCCGCTCCAGGGGCCCGGCCTGCCCCTGCGGTGCAGTGCAGGGGCCGCGGGTGCCTCTCCGGGTTCTCCGGACCTGCCGGCAGTAGAACGGGCCGCGGGTGCTTCTCCGGGTCCCCTGACCTGCCGGCAGTGCAGTGGGTCACGGATCCTTCTCCAGGTCTCCTGATCTGCGGGCAGTGGAACGGGCCGCGGGTCCCTTTCCAGGTCCCCTGACCTGCCGGCAGTGCAGTGGGCCACGGATCCTACTGTAGAGAACATCAACAGGTCGCGGGCCCCGCTCAAAGAAGCACTGGGAATGCAGGGGCCGACTGGTGCAGGTTTTAATGTAGATGGACATCCTCGTGAAATAGACCTTTCAACGGAGAGACGAAAGAAAAATAACAAAAACATTGAGAGGGACTTAAATATAGAGGATATAAGAATATAGAGGACAGTGAAATGTCCGAGATTCGAAGGAACTCGTAATTTCAGGGGTGTGGTGAAGTTATTTAGTACAACGAACAGGATCATGAAACGGACTCCCGCTCCATCTGGATCATCTCTGCCCTGGTCTGACCTCTACGTGACCTCTGTCTGACCTCGGCTCGGCGCAACCTCTGCCCGGCGTTTTTCGGGCCTGTGACGACCTTCGTAAGTCTGTGACCTCGCCTGACCCGTGTTTGTGACCCTGGCCAGACTAGTCTCGGCGTTTTTAGTCCCTGCATCGCATGCTTCACCCCAGCTTGGTTCTATCAACTCCCAGAATATAGAAGTCGGCCAGTCTGAGCCCGGCTATGCGAGTAGAGAAAGGAGACGTAGACTAAGACTGGGCAGACAGACTGGGTTCACCACCCAGCCTGGCTGCGTGAGCCCTTCCAGTACAAAAGACTGACTTAGGCTTGTCCAGTTTCGGCTCTCCCGGCGGGTGACTGAAGGCTTGCCCACTGACGCTGCGAGCAGCTTAGCCGACTGGAAAAAGGGCGTCTCCCGGCAGCCGGTGGCTGATTGAGGTCTCCAGTGCCGGTGGCTGCATGAAGGTTTGTCCATTGCCTTTGGCCGAATGAGGGTCTGTCCAGTGCCGGGGGCCGAGTGAGGGTCTGTCCGTTGCCGTTGGCTGAGTGAAAGTCTGTCCAGTGCGGTGGAATGTGGTCTATCTAGTGCCGGTTTCTGAGTGAGGGTCTGCCCAGTGCTGGCTGCCGCGGTGGCCCAGACCCGACCAGTGCCGGCTGCTGCGGTGACCCAGACCCTGGCCTGTCCGTCCGGGCCGGCCGCACCGTCGCCGCCGCCTGGGCCGTCCCTCCCCTCCTGTTCGGCCGCCGCCGCTTCGCTGAAGCCATTTCCACGCGCTGCAGCCGTACCTGGAAGAGTGCCGCTGTTTGTTGATGGTCCAGCGGGGAGCGTGCCGGCCGGGCAGCAGCGGGCGTGCAGGGGCGGCTCCAGGCCGCCGCCCCTGGCCCCGCCCGGCGGTGGACGCGCCGCTCAGGCGCTGGACGCGCCCCTGCGACGGTCGAGGTCACGGACGCGGACGGGGCGGCCGCTGTGATCGCGGAGAGGTTGTTGCGGCGGCGCCCTCCTGGGGTGGCGTGCTGGAGACGCCCCTGCACACGACAATAGTGCAGCGGCTGCAGCGGACGTGCAGCGGCCACGCCGGAGGTGTTGGCTGGAGTGCGCCGCACGCAGGTCACATACTGAACAGACAGGTCAGACTGACCAGACGGGTCACACACTGAGCAGATAGGTCCCACACTGAACAGAGACATCACGTGCTTAACAGAGATCACAGATTAAACAGACAGGTCACATACTGAACAGACGCGTCACATATTGAACAGACGGGTCACATACTGAGCAGACAGGTCACATACTGAACAGACGGGTCACATACTGAGCAGACAGGTCACATCCTGAACAGACTGGTCATATACTGAACAGACGGGTCACATGCTGAACAGACAGGTCACATACTGACAGGACGGGTCACGTGCTGAACAGACGGGTCACATACTGAGCAGACAGGTCAAAGGCATGCTGACAAAGCGAGTCTCAGACTGAGCAAGCCTGTCTCTACAGACTCGGACAACGGCAGACTGACCACTTGGCTACGAAAATTGCGGCATTGGTAGAGAACCTAGCCAAACGCCGTGTCCGCCTCAAGGAACGTATTTTGACGTTTACGTACAGCGCAAATGTTGCTCGCTGGCAAGCGGAACTTTCGTGTCTGGAGGCTGTATTCGACCTTCCGACCGGTTGGCCTGGCCCGGTGACGTTACGCATCCCTCATACACGCAGACACTCACCACCTGTCGGAGCCCCGCCCCCGCCCCCGCCCGTGACTAAGCCGGCCGCTGTCACCGGTCCGGCCCGTGACGGTGCGTCGCCGCCGACGCTGTGACGTCACTGCGTCGGCGTCGACGCGTCGGGGCGCGCTGCAGCGGGCGTGTTGCAGCCGGCAGGCCTGTCGAGCCCCGCAGCTCGGTGCGTGAGGGCCGGACGGCCGGCGGCGGCGGCGGCGGCGGCGCTGCCGGGAGGTGGTCATGCTGGACTGGCTGCTGGAGGGGACAGGGAGCGGACCTGCGCCGCCGGCGGGGTCAGGTGAGGTCACCGGCGCGGCACGGCTGACAGCAGGCGAGCCAGTGTGCTGGAGGAATTCTGAGGTCGCTTTGTTGGTCGTCGGATCCGGGAAGATCTCGTTTCGCGCAGCAAATATGGGAATCAAGGAGATTTCTGTTTTCCTGATTTTGTCGATTTCTGAGTTACAGGAGGATAGCGACAGCGTCGAATTGTACAGCCAAAGTCAGCCGCAGTCGGATAATATACGGAGTGCGACATTCGGAGTCAAATGAGTTAACCTCTTAGCAGAGTGTTGCGCGATAGAGGCCCTCTCCTTTTCCCGGTGCTCAGACTGCGTGAGTTTGGGTTGCCAGTCGTTGTGCGGTTACAGGTTCGTCCTAGACAATTTCCTGCCTGTCCAGCAGAGGGTTATGATAAAACAAATGTGGGCTGAGGAAGTTCGATATGCTTCCGAAGCGTTCTCGTTTTGGTCCGTGTGTCACTGTAAGAAAAACGGTTGCGGAAACCCGGTGGTTGTGTTGGTAAGCGAAGGCGTTTGGAGAATCGTGACTTGGGCTGTCCCATTGCTGCGTCACTGTGGGTATTCACCGGGACTTGGAAGGTTCTTTCCCAGCTACTTAGTAAGAATGTCGACGACTCTGGGTGAAAAATGGAACAGAGCACTGATATTGCTGGCGATGAAGAAAACCATTCGTCCTTTTCCGTCGTCACTTGGGTGAAGCAGCACTCGTATTTTGTTCCCCAACGGCATCGGGGTTACAGTCTAAAGAAGCGCAGCGTGCCACACGTTTCTTTGTCCTGGCATTGTCCTCGCCAGCCGAGGAGTTCGTGCGAATATTTCTGCTCCAGTTTCGACCAAGAACTTTCCCGAACTGCGCCGACCGCCGCACATCCGAAATTCCCGAGAAGGGCGTCGTAACGGCGCGAGACGGGACCGCGACCGTCGAGCGGCGCGGCCTGCGCCGCCGTTCGGCCAGGCGCCAGTCGTAAACTCGGTCGTTACACCGGATGTCCACGGGGTTTTACGACCCGGCGCCTCCTCCGCGTCCGGAGCGTAACTCGACCCGATCGCCGGTCCTGGTCCGCGGCCACCGGTCCTGGTCCGTGGTCACCGGTCCTGGTCACCGATCGTGGTCCCTGGTGACGGGTCCTGGTCTCTGATCGCCGGTCCTGGTCCGCGACCACAGGTTTCGGTTCCTGGTGACCGGTCCTGGTCCCTTATCGCCGGTCCAGGACCGCGGCCACAGGTCCTGGTCCCTGGTGACCGTTCCTAGTCCCTTATCGCCGGTCCAGGACCGCGACCACAGGTCCTGGTCCCTGGTGACCGGTCCTGGCCCCTTATCGCCGGTCCTGTACCGCGGCCTCAGGTCCTGGTCCCTGGCCGCTGGCCGTGGTCCTTGGCCCTGGCTCTAGTTCCATTGCCGTCGCCTGTGGCATGATCTGAGTACCGGGAGGTGATAACTGTTCCCTGTGCGCTGGTTTCAGTGCGTCCGCGTTGATTCTTGATCCCTGATATCCGATCTGATCCTTGATCCCCGATGTCTGTTCCCTATAGCGTGCTTTGATGTTCACTGTTTGGTCCCTGCTTCCTGATCCCGTCCTTTTGTCCTACGTGTCTTGTTTGCTACCTGTGCCGACATACTCGGCTTGTACGCGGTCCTGATCAGAGCTTTCTGTGGAGCTGGTCTTATCGGAGCCTTGTCTGCTGGTCGCTTTCCGTTTTATGATCCGCCGGCTGCGATGTCGCCGGCCGCTTGTCCGGTCTTGCGAATCGGCCGAACTCTAGCCAACCGGAGCCGGCGCACTTCCGGTGAATGCGAGTGATCCACGCCTGTCCCCAGCTTCTCGCGGAGAAGGAAAATCGGCTTTGGTGGCGCGCCTTAGTACGTGTCTGGATTCCTTGTAGTACAGAGGCGTCAGGTTATTGGTGCTGGTCAAATGTAAATGCATAGGCCTAAAAAGACGATCGAAAACATACCAGCGCCTGTAAGCTAGCCTCTGAAGGCTGCGAATGCTCTGCAGCTAGCATGGAAAACCCCAGTGTTCCCGGGTTTGAATCGATAAACTATTCTGCACGATTGGTAAACACTCCATACTGAGCGTCACTCCTGGCTGGCCAGTTCCCGAAGGCTGTGCGCCGTTTGCGCGGACTTCCCGTCGCTGACGCTGCCCGCGTGAGATGCCGCGGCTCGCCCGCGCGTCAGCCTCACCACCGCGGACGAAGCATTTGCCGGCGCCGCAGCCGCCGCAGCAGCTGACCGCGCGCCGCCATTTTGTCCCCCTCTGTACCCCTGCGCGGCGGCGGCCGGCGCCCGCAACTATTTTTAGCCGCGAACTTGAACCAGCCCAGCTGCGTGTCAGCGGCGGCTGGTCCCGTTGCCATGGAGACGACGGCGTGGCCGGGCGTCGCGGTGACATTCTGCGCTAAAGGCGTCTGGCGCCATGCTGCGCACGTGCGTTAGAGGCGATTCTGCGCCTGGGGGGCGTGCGGTTTTGACCAGCGTGCAGCGCCCTCCCGCGACCCTGTCGACGCCTTGTGTCCACTAATCCGTCTCGGGCCAAGCATTGTTCGGCTTTTGAGGGACCGCCGGTACCGCGACGCAAATTACCAGGCGCGGGACAAGCGCATCTGGAAATTGCGTCGAAACCCGGCGCCTAAACCGCAGAAAATGGTCACTCAGTCGGCGTCGCGGACAGCGCACCCGATTTCCGTTCCCGGGCAAGGGCTGTGACCGCGCCGTAAGACCTAAATTCGCTGCTCATGCTGCAGTCATGCCGGTGAACATGGATGGGAAACGCACCACAAAACGGCCCGGTTTAGCATGCCGGGCCGGGTCACGGGTGTCAGACGGCGCCGAGGATCGGCTGGATTGATGCTGTCACGGGCACGACACATCACACCACTTTGACATTCAGCGGCGCGGATCCGCTGTCCGGGCTGCCGCTCCGCTCCTTCGGTAACCTTTCGGTCTCACGTTTATCTGCGCCTGTCCGCTGGCTCTGCCGCCGGGTGCCCTGTCTGTGCTGCTGTACATCGGCACTAACCTAATGTCTCTTCAGTCCCGCTGTCCCGTTCGACTGCACCCACTGTCCCGTCAGTGTCCCGGCAGTCATTTTCCCGGACTGTAACGGCAACCTCGCCGTCCGGGCTATCCCGGCTATCACGGCAGTCTCGGCTATCCTGGCTGTCTCAGTAGTTCCGGCAGTCCCGGCTATCCCGACAGTCTCGGCTATCCTGGCTGTCTCAGCAGTCCCAGCTGTACCGGCTATCCCAGCTGTCCCGGCAGTCCCGGCTATCCCGGCAGTCTCGGCCGTCCCAGCGGTGCGTGCCGGACGCTGCCGTCACCTGAGCCGGCTCGGCCGGCGTCGGACGCCGGAGACCACCCGGGAGGTGTCGACTCCAGTTACCCCGACGGCCGCCGCGCCGCTGAGGCAGCAGGCGACCCTAATGAGCCGGCCGCGGCCGACCCCGCGCAGAGGCTACCGGGACAGCAGCCCGCGCAGGGGCTACGCAGGACAGGAGCCTGCGCAAAGGCTAGGCAGGACGAGAGCCTGCGCTGGATGGCACAGGGTAGTGCGCAGAGACAGCTGGTACAGCACCCCGCCCAGATGCTGTTGGGCAGGGTCGTGCGTCCTGCACGGCTGCAGTAATTCGGCGAGAGGGTACATGGTCAGGACCAGGGGTGCAGGGACGGGCTGTGTGGAGGATGGAGGAAAGCTGTTGTAGCAGTAGGGAGAACGGCGCGAAATTTGGCATGGCGTGACCTTGTCACGGTCCTCAGTGGGCCCAGTTAGTTCGTGGTTTGCTGGTTCGTGACGCTGTTTTAACGTCTAGACGTTTTCGATGTTTCCGTGACCACGCTGTGAAGTGACTGTCATATATAGCCCACAGGTTTCCAGTTTTCTCGCGAACTCGAAGCCTTCACAGAAAATGGTCTCTTGAATATAGCTGGGCTGCGCATTTGTTTCCAGAAAACGCTCTGTTCTGTAGAAAGCCGGCGGAGAATTCGTCGCAAATCATCTGTTTTATCGGCAGTTTTAGATGTCACACAAAATGCCGTGTGAAGGAGGAAAATCGTGGAACTGGTCACATTCGGGGAGGAGATTGAGGACATGAGGCGTGGGCATCGTTTGCGTAATCTGGTGGGGTCCGGGCCCCATTAGCGCCTTAGTTTCAACACACGATCTTCGACTGAAAAAGAAGTGGCAAAAAACACCACCGTGATACTGTGAAATAGTGTATCATAAACCAGGAGCAGCCTAAGGAATGATTTTCAGCAACCAACGCCTGTGAACTGACGATCATATCTGCCGCACCCGACACGGCTTCCGACTGAATCCAGCAGCATCGCGGAAATACCTGCATGCTCACCGTCACGTCACTGGACCGGACCCGTTGTTGCGTCATAACCCTGGGCCTATTTTGGACTCGTTGCACTGTAATCAACAACGTTTGTGGTTCGTTGCAGGTTTTGCACGGGATTATGTGTCTAGGATCTATAACATGCTTTACAGACGTCGAGAAACATGGCGACCCATGGACGAAAGAAGTCTTGGGACTTTTCGTGAGTCTCGTGACGTTCGTGGCTTATCTCCCGGCGAATGAGACATAGATGGGTTTCGGGGTATGGCAGGCGCCGTAGCGTTCATAAACAGGTCTTGTTGTCCGTCATGGACCATTGGTCACGGTCCTGAAAACGTCGGTGCTTTGCTAACGCTAGAAGGAATGCTGGCGTAATGCAGCTGGAATACCAGCATATGCAACCTCGTGACTGTCGTGTGCATCTCGGGGTAGCATTACGCGGTGGCGAATCCGGAAAAGTGCAATGCAGTGCAATGCAAACGGGCCGACTAAAACCGTTGGGGGTCAAACTAAAACGCAAGGCTTGTCAGTTTGGATAATTTTGAGCAACGACGTGGTGATGAAGAGCACCCTGCCGTAGTAATTAAGTCAGATCAGAAGAGGGTTTGTGAGATATTTTCGAGTCCGACGTTCCCCCCCGGACTGCGGCGCTGGTTCCGCTGCTGGCCGGCGGCGGACGGCCCGCGCGGCCCGCGGCCCGCGGCCCCGTGCGCTCGGTGTCCGGGAGGCGATGTGACACTGCCGGACGCGGGTCCGGCGCCCGCCGTCCGCTCCGTTCGTCCGTCAGTTACCCGGGACGGCTGGCGCGCGGCCAACGGGCCGGTTGCATCAGCCCCGTGCGCTTCACATTCCCCGCTTTGAGTGGTGCACTGGCGGCGTGGCGCTCGACCTAAATCGAGGACCGGCCACGGGCCGTGATTGGTCGAGCGCTCCGTGACCGGAGTTGGTTCGCGGCTTCGTTCATGTCCCCGCACTCAAATGTAGGATATGTCTCAAGTGTGGATCACGAACAATATAGGTCGTCTGTTCCCGTTTTTCTCCCCTTTCCTCGTACTATCTAACCCATACTCGGCTCCTCTGGCTGATTGTTGGTTCTATTTGGTTTCATTCCTTTACTCAGTACAGTTTTGCATTCTTTTCTTTCCCGTCGCCTCTTGTCCTGTGTTCGTCTCTTTATTCTTTACTTTTCGCCGCGTTTCCGTCAGGGGTGTCGTTTTGTGTAAATGATTGGGGGGGGGGCGAGCCGATGACCCGACAATCCAGGTTTCCCAAAGGTGGATTTCTCAACGGATTTAACCTGCTGTATTTTAAGCACTGTTAATTTTGAAGTTTGCTGTTACAATTTACCGAGCAAAGTTATCTAGATATCCTCGTATATATGCATATATATAATACATATATTCATTTATATAGAGAGATGAGAAGAAAGAAAGAGCGGGAGAGAGAACACGCTTAGATAGATAGGTTGGTTATGGGTATGGTCATGGATAGATTTCTATAAAGATGTGAACGATATGAGTACATCGGTACTATCACTGCTTTATGACGTTTGTGAAATTTGATTCGATTTTGTATTCTAACTGCCCTTTTTTATACGGTTGTAATTCAAGATTTGCTCTCTAACCAGAAACACTGGTAAGGCTTAGAGGAACGTTGTTAGGGCTCAGATCAGTGTTGGTAGGCCTCTAGCACTACCAGACCTGTAGGAAACGACACTCCTGAACAGTGGGCCCGTTTGACCACAAAATCGGCCGCTATTCCTGTTCTAAGTGTTTTAGATCATTCAGGCTTTATTGTACACTTTCCGATTATCTCTTGTCTGTTTCGGCCTTTCTGTTCGTTATTATTTGCTGTTTCCTTTGTTAAAACCGGTACAAAATATGGGGGGAGCGAAATCAACTTTGGGGGCCAAAACCTAGGCTCCTGCCAAAGAAAAACGCAAATTGACACTCATGCTTTGTATTACACTATGTATCGTTCCTGTTGCCATCTTTTCCTTTCCACATCTCTCTCTCTCTCTCTCTCTCTCTCTCTCTCTCTCTCTCTCTCTCTCTCTCTCTCTCTCTCTCTCTCTCTCTCTCTCTCTCTCTCTCTCTCTCTCTCTCTCTCTCTCTCTCTCTCTCTCTCTCTCTCTCTCTCTCTCTCTCTCTCTCTCTCTCTCTCTCTCTCTCTCTCTCTCTCTCTCTCTCTCTCTCTCTCTCTCTCTCTCTCTCTCTCTCTCTCTCTCTCTCTCTCTCTCTCTCTCTCTCTCTAGCGCGCGCGTCTCTTCTCTTCATTTGTCTCTCTCTCTCCGTCCGCTGGTCGGCGCCGCTCGCGCCGGCCCGGTGCACAGCTGCCGGACGTAAAAAGTTTCATTAGCACCGTTCCGTGCGACGTCCAGTCGGTAACGCTCCGGCGTCTGAATAAAACTGCGCCATCATCCAGTGACACCGCCGGACCCACTTTCACTTCTTTATTGATTCGCCTTTGTTTTTGGCCGCCGCGATGGATGGCCGGGTAATTTATCGGCCGCCGGGAAGTGCTGTTGGACACGCGCGCTGCAATCAGCACGACGATGTCCGTCTCATTCGGGCCTCCCCGCCGGCTGGGGCGGCCGGCTGGGGGCGATCAGCTGACTGGGGCGCTTCGGCGTCCTCAGTCAGCAGTATCGGCCCGCTCCCCTCCCCCGCCTGCAGTCAGCAGCGCCTCGTGCTACTTGGCAGCGCCGGCGATGGCGCGAGATACGGTCCGGAACAATGCCCGCCACTCGCTGGTCATCGGCAGGCGGCGGCGGCGGCGCCTTGTCGGGCTGTCTGCCAGGATCAGGTCTGGAGCGCGCCTGCGCTGACGGCGGCCGAACGCCGGACGGGACGGGCTCCGGACTGAGGACCGGTGTGTTCATTCGCTTACACTTCAGATTGTATCGTGGTACGGTGGACACCTCAGACCCTGGCGTGGTGCCGTGTACACCTCAGACCCTGGCGTGGTACGGTCGACACCTCAGGCCCTGTCGTGGTGCGGTGTCCACTTCAGACCCTGTCGTGGTACGGTGCACGCCTCAGACCGTGTCGGACCCCTCGGTCCCAATCGCCGGCCTCTTACGCCAGTCACGGCCTGCCAGTGCGTGCGGCTGCGGCGGCGGCTGCCACCTGCCTCGGCCGCCGGCCGCCCCGGTCACCACCTGCCGGCCGAGCTGTTGCGTCACAGTGACGTCACTGCCCCGCCGGCCGGCTGGGGACCGAGTGACGTGGGTGCGGGACTGCTGATGGGTGCCGGTCTGGTGGTAATGGGCCGTCCGAGCCGTCCGCTGGTCCGACGCGCTTACCTGCTTCCGTCAGCCTGTCCGTCTGTCGGTCTTTGTCTGACGGCCGAGCGTCTGTCATCGTGTCTGCCGCGTCTGCCAGCCTGCCTTGTGAACGTTGTCTGATGGCCCCGTGTCCTGTCAGCCCTGTCTGGCGGCTCCGAGTCCTGCCGCCGTTGTCGATGGTCCGTCTCCTTTGGGGTTTCGGCCTCGACTGGTCTCTGGCGACGCCGGAGGGGGGGGGGGGGGGGGGGGGGGGGGCGGATGTTGCCAGCCAGATGCGGGATGACGCGCCACCTTCGTCGCCGGAAGCGCGCTTTTTGCAGGCGTCGGAACACCGGCTGGCTGGAAAGGGCGAACAGAAAGGGTCTGGCCAACCACCGGTAGCGTAGCCGACGGGGAGGGGAAGGGTCTAGGGGTCGGATAACTGTCTTAGTGCCGCTGTTTTCTTGAGTTCATTCTCAGCTGCGTTTGGACGGTAAAGTGCGTCTGGTTTTGCCTGCCAGTTGTCAGCTGCTAGGTGAAACGCTTGTGGAAACACTGCAACAGTGAGCGCTAAAATTGAAACTGAAGAGCTCAGTCTGGCAGAAATAAACTCACCCATGAAAATGCAGGCCAAAATAGTGTTAGAACCTCGACGGATAACGTGAAAGACATTCGGATCCGAACAGCTTCGTGCCAGCTCCTGTGAAGCCGCCACTAGACACAGGACTACATTGCATACGGCTGTCCACGGCACTGCGTTACAAATAAACGGGAACGTTCCATTTGATTTTTTAGGGCTTGATGACGAAATGGTATAGGATCTTTCATGTTTGTTACTTCAGTGTGATATTTGTGATACTTTTTGTTTTAGGCGTGCTTATCTCCCGGAGGACTCTCGTTTTAAAACCGTGACTATCGTTTTTCCCTCTGTGTTAGCCCAAATCAGCAAAACTTCCGTATCTTGCGTGGTTTTCTGTTTGTCTGAGCGACGCTGGCGTTCGACACGCAGTTGCGACACTGCCGGCGCGTTTCTGCACCACTGCTGTCTCGGCCATCCGGCGGCGTGATCCAGGGGTCAGTCAGGTCGTCGGATTCGGCCTCTGTTTGCCGCCTGCCGGCCACAATCTCAGTTGTCTCGCGTCATCTGGCGGAGATAGCGATAAGGAAGAGGTGCTCCCCTCCAGTTCTGTGAAATGGTCCGGTGATAGGCTCACCACTGACATCGCTTGTTTACTGAACGGCCGAATTGTTCCAGCGGTTTTCGGACCGCCGAGGAGGCAATTTCAACAGTGCTATGACTGCCCGAGCGCTATTTTGAAACGAAACCGCGAAAACAGTCGCGGAATGTGGTAACTTTGGACTGGGCGCCCGCGTTTTCAATAAGCTCCAGTCGGGACTAATGTCGAACTGCGTCGCATCGAAGCGTTTGCGGTGCCGATCGAGAATCTCTGGCTTGACACGTCCTGACTGGTTCGTCGTCCGCGGTGGCGGGACAAGTCACGATTTCGACGTACTGGCGGAGCAGGTCGCGCTTTTTTGAACCAGCGCGAGAAGTTTGGAGGATGACATGTAACCACTGAGTAACCACGGCATTTAGCCGTGCATTTCTTTTGGTTTCCTTCAAAAGCATCAACTTGCCTCGCGTATTCGTGCTTGGTCGGAGCAGCCTCCAGGCGGGGCAGCTGGAGCCGTGTCCAGGCGGGGCAGCTGGAGCCGTCTCCAGGCGCGGCAGTTGGAGCCGTGTCCAGGCGGGGCAGTTGGAGCCGTGTCCAGCGGGGCAGTTGGAGCCGTCTCCAGGCAGGGCAGTTAGAGCCGTGTCCAGGGGCAGCTGGAGTTGTGTTCAGGCGGAGCAGTTGGAGCCGTGTCCAGGGGCAGTTGGAGCCGTGTCCAGGGGCAGTTGGAGCCGTGTACAGGAGGGGCAGTTTGAGCCATGTCCAGGGGCAGTTGGAGCAGTCTCCAGGCGGGGCAGTTGGGGCTGTGTCCAGGGGCAGTTGGAGCTGTGTCCAGACGGGACAGTTGGAGCCGTCTCCAGGCGCGGCAACTGGAGCTGTATCCAGGCGGGGCAGCTGGAGCTGTATCCAGGCGGGGCAGCTGGAGCTGTATCCAGGCGGGGCAGCTGGAGCTGTATCCAGGCGGGGCAGTTGGAGCCGTCTCCAGGCGAGGCAGCTGGAGCTGTATCCAGGCGAGGTCACAGGGCCCGGACCGGCCGGCGCCGGTCAGAGGTGCCAAACAGGCCGGGCCGACACGCTTCTTTCAGCGCCGGACTCCGAAAAACAGCGCCGACAAGAAGTGCCGCCGCCGCCGGCCGCCTTTGATGGCCTCTCCGGCGGCCGGCCGCGCAGCGCCGACCACCAGGCTCCGGGCAGGACGGACGCTGGGCCGAACACAAGAGCACTGCGGCAGAACGCGGGCGCCGTGCCTGGGCACAGCGGGTCCTCTCCGGGCGGAGCGTTGTCTCGAGAGGCGGAACGACACGTGGGGAGACATCGGGTCTTGTGGTGGACTTCTCTGGAGACAGAGCGGCTCCGCCGGGGCGGCCGGCTCCTCTCAGAACAGAGCGGCCAGCAGTTCCCGTCAGCGGCAGCCGAGCTGGACGATCTCCGACGGGGCAGACGCCTGGCCGTGAAGGACGCTAATGAGGTCCGGACGGCGCAGACGCCTCAGTCTCTTTCCACAGCGGCGCCGCCTCTGCGCCTGGCCAGGCCTGAAATCGATCACCGGCCGAGCAAATTAGGAAGTGCTCCGCGAAAAAAAAGACGGGCCATGAGGTCGGCCGACTGCAGGCTATCCGCGGCATCTCCGTAGCAGAAGGTGGCTGCAGTCCCGAAATTTTTGCCAGTCTTATTACTTTCTGTGTTTTTTGTTCGTTACTTGACGATTTGTTCCGTGCACTGAGATAGTACCGTGCACGGCTGCGAGAACGGACCTGTTTGAGCCTGGCTGGCTGGTTACGGGATCAGAATACCTAGATGAAACCGATGGACTCGTCCCCATCGGTTTCGGCGTTCTAACGACACGGGACGCAGCGGTCTGCTCGTCTCCGGACCGAAGGGTTCGTGGTTCGAAGCTGGCCAGAGGCGAGATTTTGCGGACCCTTGACAACTCGGCGCGAAATGATGGCGACCGTGACGTCGTCTGGGTGCTTGATAACGTGGTGTGGCGGTGGCGATGACGTTCTGGCGGTGACGTTCTGATATGCAGGCGGGTGAAAGACCGACATCCCAGTGACCGTCGCATCGTAGTATCGTGACGGTTACGTTAGCCACCGATGGCGTGGCCCTGTGACGACGTCATCATAACAGCGACACTGATGCCCTGGAGCAGTATTGCGACAGTGTGACGTTACACCGCCACGCCGGCGCGGCGGAGCGGCGACGCGGGCACGACGGCGTGGCGCCGGGTAACGGCGTCGCGGCACGTCACCCGCTGACGTCGCTGACGTCGATGACGCGGCGCCGCCCGGCGCCGGCCTGCTGCCGTCGTTGATTTACGCCGGCCGTCGGTGACTTGTTACTGCCGATTGGAGGATGGATCGCTTCCCGTGCCGGCGGCGCATTTACATTTTTCACGCCGCGCGCCGCTGCCCCGCGCGCGGCCCGGGGGTGGACGCATCGTCTGGGCCCCGACCCGAAACGAGGGCTCCGGGTGCGTGGTCCGTGGTGTTCTGTGGTGATGGTTTGGAGCACGGCCGTGGCCTGTAGTGCGCGGTCGGTGGTGCTCTGTGATGTTGGTTTGGAGTACGTCCGTGTTCTGTCCTTTGCTGACGTGAAATGCGCCAAGTCGTGACGTTAGCCTGCTGCTTCGGATGTGCAGCGGTAGTCGTAGACATCTTTGTACAGTATTTCCACTGGTCGGTCGCAGTAATGCTAGAGATACGGCTGCCAAGTGGCGATGTTCTTCATGGCCATGTTGAAGGCGCACCCACCTGTCCAAACAACTAGCACAATGAACATAGCAGTTTTGGGGCCGTTCAACTTTTGTAGTAAATGTTGTTGCTGTTAGAAGCGACCGACGTAACTAAATTGCAAAACGCAGCTGCGTCTGTCTGATCCGGGCGGTCACGCGCGCGGCCGACGGACAGTGCGCCGCAGTGAGCCGCGCCTGACGGACTGTCTGTCCGTCTGTCTGTTTCAGATGTCTGTCAGCGGGCTATGAGCGACTCAGGCCGACCGACAGGAGAGGGCTCGCTTGCGCCCGACGCGGCCGCCGGCGCGCAGGCGGCGCGAGCCGACGCCCTGGCGTTCCAGGTGTTCGACAGCTTCGGCGGCGCGGCGTCCGACCCGGACGGGCTCTTCTCGGAGGGGCTCGGCTCGCGGCTGATGGAGCGGCCGCTGGAGGGCAGCGACTCGTCGGGCGGCGCGTACCGGCCGTGGGAGTCGGCCGAGCGGGCCGACCCCGGCCACGCGCTGCCGTTCGCCGGCTTCGGGTTCGGCTCGCCGCCGGCCGGCGGCAGCCCGCTGCCCGGCTTCAGCACGCTGCAGCAGGCGGGCGGCTACGGCGGCCGCGACGTCGACTACGGCGACGAACGCGGCGCGCTGACGGCCGCGCCGCAGCCGGTCGGCTCGCCGGCCGGCGGCGTGTTCGGCGCGCCGCGCGCCGCCGCCTCGCCGCGCCACCTGGGCCTGCCGCCGGCGCACGAGCCCGTCCTCACGCCGCTGCAGCCTGCCGGCAAGCGCGCCGTCAAGCGACCGTTCGAGACGTCGCTCGACGCCGCCCCCGTCAAGCGCGAGGTGGACTCGCCCAAGCTGGAGCCGTCGGCCCAGGTCAGCTCGGTGACCTCCAGCGACCTGCTGGAGGCGAAGCCGACGTACGCGTCGCCGCTGGCGCAGCAGGCCGAGCCGGCCCCGTCGGTCGGCGGCGGCGAGAAGCCGCCCAAGAAGAAGCGGAAGCGCTGCGGCGAGTGCGTGGGCTGCCAGACCAAGGAGAACTGCGGCTCGTGCGCGCCCTGCAAGAACGAGCGCAGCCACCAGATCTGCAAGATGCGCCGCTGCGAGAAGCTCGTCGAGAAGAAGGTCAGTCCGGGCGTGGTCTGCTGAGACCGTCTGTCGCTCTTTCCGGGCTGTCCCCCCTGGGGCGGTTCGCTCAGCAGCTTGTTTCTTTAGCTTGCTGTTTTCTCCGTGTTTTGTCCCGACTCCCGATTTCGTCCTGCACAGATTCGCTTCTCTCCATTTCCGGTCGGGGGCAATCGTGCTTTGATTTTGCTTTTTATGTTGATTCCGTTCGGTTCATTTCCGATTCTGAACCTTCCCGACAACGGTTTCTCAACGACCGCCTCCTGATTTTACCCCGTATTGAGTCCTGAGTCTGTTCACATCATCTCCAGTTCTTCCTCACCTAGCTGTGAACGACGTCCGACATATCCCTGATTCTGTCCGTACGGCACCACGTACATCCTGCCCCCATTTCTTCCGAATACTCTCCGCGCTGTGTTCTGTGCCGTCCTCTCCGACCGTGCCGCTCCTGTTCTGTCGGATATCTCCGGCAACGTTCTCCCGGCCTTATTCTCCACCCTTGCTGTCCCCGCCGGCGTCCTCCTTCCTGCGCCGCCGTCTCCGACAGTGTCCTCCCTGTGCTGTCGTCTCCGACAGTGTCCTCCCTGCGCTGTCGTCTCCGACAGTGTCCTCCCTGTGCCGCCGTCTCCGACAGTGTCCTCCCTGCGCTGTCGTTTCGACAGTGTCCTCCCTGCGCTGTCGTTTCGACAGTGTCCTCCCTGCGCTGTCGTTTCGACAGTGTCCTCCCTGTGCTGTCGTCTCCGACAGTGTCCTCCCTGTGCTGTCGTCTCCGACAGTGTCCTCCCTGCGCTGTCCTCTGTGTGCCGGCCCGTGCCGTCGGCCGGAGCCTGTAGTCGGCGGTGATCCGCCCTGTCGCCCTGTGATCTATGATGCCGCCGTTATGGACGGCCGGCCGGCAGCGGGTAAGTGCGTTTGGCGTCCTCTGACGGGCCGAACGACGCCGGCCGCCGACGTCTGCGCTCTGCCTGGAGACGGCCGGACACGAACTCTGTGTCCGAGAGGTCGGACATCGCCTCTGTCCGAGGCGGCGTGTCCGGGACGCCGAACATATTGCGTGTCCTGGCGGCCTGTCGGAAGTTTGGACGTGCCCTCGGTGTCCGATGCGGTGGCCGATACTCCGGTACGAGTTGCCGGACACACAGTGTGCTCGGAGAAAACGTGGGGACCGGTGGACTCCGTTGGTGTTGAAGACCCTATTGAAGTCCAGACTGAGTGTCCCGTCCGAACACCGTCCTGTCCGGCTGTCCGGATACCCGCAGTGTCCGCAGCCGGCGGGCTGCCTCGCGCCGAGTCCTCCGCTGTGGCGTTTGGGCGTCGCGTCCCTGCGTTTCCTCTGCGTCTATCGGTGTTTTAGCGGACGGCCGGCCGGCAGCGGTTTATTTCATTATCGCCGCACTGTTGCGCAACACGGCGCAGTGGCACGGACGCGGCGCAGAACGGCGCTGAGCAGCGTCACTTAGACGAAGAATGCACGGATCGCACGGCACCCGTACCCCCTGTGTGTCTGCCAACGTGTGCAGTGGGATCGAGTAGCAGTGCCATGAATGAATTTCGTGCACACTACAGTGTGTGCCTGTATATTTTATTTTTAGCTGTCGACGTCGAGTGCAGGTTTGAAGCGAAGACCTCAGCTCCTCGCTACGGGTGTTCGCTGTCGTATGGCCTCGACGCTTTACTTGCAGTCGCAGGAGCGTTTCGGGTTCGGTTGCCCTGCGGTATCGCGGTGTCCCGTAGTTCCAAAGTCGCCCGCGCTCGATCTCTGCGGGTTTCGTCACGCCGACGTGTTGCGAACGACACCGAACTCGGTCGGCGTCCCCACCTTATCCAGTGACCGAGCAAGCTCCCCCTGTCATGTCCCCGACAGACTGTCTGCCGCCGCGAGTTTGCCGACGTCTCTCCCTCTCCCTCTGCGCCGTCGCTCCCCACACCTCCGCCTCAGTCCCTCTCCGTCTCCCCTCCGGAGGAAGACGCGGCCCTGGAGACCCACTGTCGCCGGAGACACCGCGGAGGGGAGGGTGGGGCCCCGCCCCGGTGCGCGGCCGCGATCAAAGTCAAGGTCACCGCGGGCCGGGCGTTACGCTTGTGATGTACCGTTGTCGCGTGAACAATGCCCGACGCCGGAGCGGGGGGCGGGGGCAGGGAGGCGTGCTGACGCCATCGCAGCGTGGGCCATGTGCATCGTGCACGGCATGGAGCGGTCGGTGGCTGATCGCCTAGGGCATCTAGTGGTCGCGAGGGGGGACGCTGGCCGGGCGGGGAGGGGGGGGGGGGTCGTGACGGGATGGGCGTTATGCATCCTCCCGCCCCCAAACCAGCGGAGTTCCTGTCACAGGCTGGAGACACGCTGGACGCCCGCCGAGAGGGGGAGGACAGAGTTGCGATTGTGTGTGCAGATTGCGGCCGCTTGTTTGTGTGAAACAGTTATGGAAAGCGAAAAATGCGCAGTAACGTGAAAAGTCCATTTGCCGCGTTGATGACAGGTTTATCCAAAGCTTTTGTTGCAGAATGGGCTGATGCTTTATTGCGAAGGCGACATGCGAGAGATAGATCTTTACCATTTCCCTTTTTTTATATTTTTTATATCTTTTATTTTTTATTATATCTTTTCCGTTCAGGAGGGTTCTGCTAAAGCGAAAGGACGCGAGCTTTAGTGGTGTTAAGCGGACGACAGAAACTTGCTTGCAACTTGAACTTGCTTGCAAGAAACAAACTTGCGACGGTCATGTAAGATGGTGCCGATTTCTTTGACCACAAAATAAAAAGTGTCTGATATGTTTAAAATTCGCCAGAAGTAAGCGAACGGCTTTGGACGGCTGTCCTGCGTCAGGCCATGCGGTTGCCGTTGATGACGTCATCCCACGTTTGACGTCGATCACGCGAACTGCTGTCGTCAGCCTTTGTGCAATCTGCCGCTGCGTGACGGCACACGGCGTGACGTTACGCAGAGTCACGCTCGTGACGGTCCTGGAGGCTGACGGCGCGGTCCGCGAGTCCGTGGGCTGTGGTCCTCAGACGCGGTGGACCGGCCCACCGCATCTGGTCCACCTTGGCTATCAGTTGGAGGAGATGAGGTCCATGTGTAACTGGCGCCAAGACGCCGATTTCTCATCGGATGGCCGGAGTGGAATGAGATTTGATTTGAAAAAAAATAGCATGATATGGCACGAGCATTCTATCAGCGTTGGAGGGTCGATCCTCGCCCGGCAAAGTTGAAGGGAGGTGTTTCCTCCGTTTCTCCTGCGTCCTTGGTAGAACTCTGGTCCTGGCGACCGACCGGCCCACTCTGTAACCTTGCGTCTCGCCCCTCGCGCTCCGCACCACCGTGATGTGTGGTGTGCCGTGAAGCTCAAATGACTTACCTGTGTGTGTATCGTCCCGTGTGGCACGGCATCTGGTGTCTTGAGCGTGAGGTGCGCAGGCGGAGGGTGATGGACCCACTCGTTCAGTTGTGTTCGTCTGGAGGACAGGATACTGAGGTGTCATCGTTTCCGGCTTGCAGTCAGGTTTCCGACCGGCCGCGGAGACGGGCTGACCGCCCGCGTCTCTGAACAGCCGCAGCCGGAAGTGACCGTTGAAGCGATGCGTCGGAACCAGCCGGTTTTGCTGCCGTTTATCCCGGCTTTGCATGATTCGGCGCGATTCGAAACGTGGCCTCCATCTAGCTGGACGTAGTAGAACCATTGTTGCGTACGGCACCGTCATTCATGGTTTGCGCGAACTGCCAGTTTCCAACAGCCGCGAACGCAGTAAAAGACGCGGCCTCAGTGCTAACCATACCTTAACGGCACCAGACCACGCAGCTGGGCACAACGTGGCTGACGCGAGTGTTCGCCACAAACGTAGAAGAGGTGCGTGAGGGTGGGGGGGAAGCATGTCTTCGGTATGGTTCAGATGTTTTTTAGGGGCGCACCGGAGAGGAATTCGTTGTGCGGTGGAGTCCCTAGTCACGGTAGAACTCTGCCGTCCCCGATATTTGCCGTCCTTCCCGGGCGTGGTGGATATTTCCCTCGTGTTCGACGAACGCCGTGCGGTCACGGTAGACTGTCTTCAGTTTCGGGCCGACATGTGTAGCGAGCGTCTGCAGTTGCAGCGTGCTTCCCCTGCGGTCGGTGCAGGCGTTTCTTCTCTGTCCTGCCGGTAGAGTCACCGGTAGAGCCGGTGGCAGAGTTGCCGGTGAACATGCGACGTCCGTCCAACGTTGTAGTTTCCGTTGGAGTGGGTCATTCGGTGGACGTTTCTCTCTCTCTCTCTCTCTCTCTCTCTCTCTCTCTCTCTCTCTCTCTCTCTCTCTCTCTCTCTCTCTCTCTCTCTCTCTCTCTCTCTCTCTCTCTCTCTCTCTCTCTCTCTCTCTCTCTCTCTCTCTCTCTCTCTCTCTCTCTCTCTCTCTCTCTCTCTCTCTCTCTCTCTCTCTCTCTCCTTTCCCCGTTCTGCAGCGGTATGACCTCCATCCTGGCCCGTCCGGCCTTCGCCGCAGTCCTTCTCTTCCCAGTATTACTCAGCGGTATTTCCGTTTGACCTCCCGGGCTCTGTTGATGCATGAGAACCTTCGCTCGTTAGTGGCGCCGGCCGCGCGGCCGCGCGCTGTTCGGCCTGACCTCGTTGCTGGAGGGACCTGGTCCCGGCACCTTCTGCTCTGCAGGAGCCTGGTCCCTGGCGGCATCCTGGCATCGTCGTCGAGGAGACCTGCCCAGCTGACCTCTCCGCAGTAGATGCTGTGCTGCCGCCTGGACTCTGACCTCGTGGCACATACCCTGCTCGGGAAATACTTGCAGGACCCTGACGTGAGCTCAGCGGGGACTTTTCTCTGACCCGTGACGACAACGTCAGGGTGGTCATGCAAGGGCTCCTGCTGCACTGAAGCTGTAGTGGACACCGTATGCCATGTCCCTTTATCTCGACGCGGCTCTTGGAATTCGTTACCGCTGTCGCAATCGCGACTTGGATTCGACGGAAAGCTTGACGCGGACCCTCTCGTGACCCTGAGCTCAACACAGCGCAACTGCTCGCCGCTGCCGGCGCCGGCGGCGGTTCGATGACGTGACGTATGACGTCACCCGAGCTTTCCCGCCCTTGACGACAGGGCCTCTGCTGTGCCGAGCAGTACCACCTGGTGACGTCACTTATCGGTTCTCCCGCCGCTGTCGGCTGTAGCCCCGGGCGACACGTGAGGTCGAGCCGCGAGGTCAGCTTCCGAGTACACGGCGGCACGCCGCGCCAGTTGGAATTCGCCGAAATTGTGCCCACTCCGGGGCGAGATGGTGACATTTATGGCGATTTGTTGCCTCGGTAAAGCCGACTGAATCGGTTACCGTGAAGCGACGCTTCAGAGAACGACCGGAGTCGGCGGCACAAAGGAATTGCATTATGATTACGTGACCGTTTCGCGTGTTCTATTTTGGTTTGTTTTGCAGGCCGAAAATGGAAACGTTGATGTGCGGTTATCGCGTAGTAAGCAGAAAACCTGGAACCCATCACTTGGTACTTGATACACGGGGCGGCCGTGTTGTGGCTTTGAAGACCGGTAAAAGGTCCCTTAGCATTATCCGGTCCGTTGCCTGGGGCAAAGTACTCCGTATTCGGGTTCACCTGCGCGGCGGTGTCAGGATCTGTACAACAAACTCTGCTTAGAAAGAACGCTGATACCAGTGCCCTCCGCTTCAGAAGGTTTCGGATCAGATTTAAAAAAAGATGCTCAGGGGATTGTCGTTTGTTTTTAATGGCGCTTCTGCGCTGAAAAACGGCACTGTCAAATGAGAAATGCGTTGCAGGACGTCTACGTTATCCTCTTTCGTCTTTTTTCCTCGCCGTCACCACCTCTCTCTCTCTCTCTCTCTCTCTCTCTCTCTCTCTCTCTCTCTCTCTCTCTCTCTCTCTCTCTCTCTCCACTGCTCTCGTTATCAGCCGGGTCCGTTCCGGTAATTGCTGACCGAAGCGACGCCGGAGTCGTTGCCATGGTGACGCCTTCCGGCCGACAGCTGGCCACCTTTGGGCTGCTTCCGAGTTTTTTGTCCGCTTTTGTGACCCGGCGCTGCTCTGTCGGTGGGCAGGGTCACCACTTGATCGCTCTAGGAAGGACTAATAAGGCGGACCGTTCAGTTCAATTACACGTCGACTCTGGTCTCGGCTTCACCTCGTTCCGTCTCTGGTCTCATTGCCGTTCCGTTTCATCCTGTATCTCCCGCCCCAGTTGTATTACGTCCGTTTTTCTCATTTCGGTTTATTCCTCGCCGTTTCTCTCGCCATAGTTCCGTTTCTTGCTGTGCGTGCCGTATCATTTCCGTTGCTTGCCATCTTCATCTTGTCCCAGTTCCGTTCCGTGCCGTCTCTCTCGTGCCAGTTCCGTTCCGTCCCGTTCCTCTCGGCCCAGTCCGTTCCGTTCCGTCGGGCGCCGGAGAGGCGGTCAGTAACGATCGCGCCGACGTGAAAAAGCCGACGGTAACGAGCCGAACGGCCCAGCGCCGAGCACGCGTGTCCTTTGTGCCGCCTTAAACGACATCCGCCAGCCGCCGCCGCTGCCGCCGCCGCCGCCGCCGCCGCCGCCGCCGCCGCCGCCCCATGGCTGTCGTCTTTGTCCGGCGCGCGCCTCGGCGGAGCGACGCGCGTTTTTTGCCGCCGCCGACGGCCGACACCTGGCCGACGCCGACGGACGCGTGCGTCGGCGACGACGGCCGGTCCGGAAGGTCGGAGTTGTGACAGACGTACGGGGACGGCGGGGGGTAATCCCTGCCACTGTTCGGAGGGAAGGTGGCGCCGACACCAGGGACGTCCCGGGAACGTAACGGTGACGCCACGTCTGTCCCGAGAAGGCGACGTCACGCCTGTGCGGAATCGGCGACGATGACGCCGCTTATATCGCTTCGTCTTGGAACGCTGCCTTGGGGTATTCATTACTGGAGTGCTGTCATTCAGGCTTCAGCGTGTCAGCGTTCTGCAGGTCCAAGGTTTAGTTGACACCAGAATTTTTTCCCGTTTACGAAAACATTATTTCGTCGCGTTACGGAATTACGATCTTTGTTTGCTCTGCCCTGCTTACCTCAGGTGTGCCTCGCTGTGAGCTTAATGTGGCTTGTTGGCATGGTTGTAGCCACGGTACAGAAATTGAGGGAGGGGGACAGGCGGCCTGCAGTCCACCAAGAACAGGGAGGGCAGGGGAAACGATCGCTGTTTTGGCGTTGCATGACAAACTACGGTTGAAATCCCTTTTGCAAGATTTCAAAGTTGAAGAAACTGTGCCGCTAATGGAAAATGCCCATTTGATGACTTAAAAACGTACGGGGACAAATTACTATACGGGGGAAATGCCAGTTTTAGAAAATTGTGAGGGACATGTCCCCCGCAGCCCCGCAGAGATTTGACCTCTGCGTACAGGCTCGATACGAAATTAATTCTCTCGCTTTTCGGTTTCATGGGACGACGTGGGATGCGTGCTTACTGTCCTTGGAGATTCAGTTGGTCAGGTTTGGTTTCCACCATGCCCAGTACTGGCAATCCTGACCCTGTCCCGCAGCAGAATCGGCCTCATCTTGTTCCTGCGGCGCTCCTGTGCTGGCAGCAGGGCTTATCGGCGGCGCCAGCAGAGATGCTCGTGCTGCTGTCATCCTGCTCGTTAATCAGTCTTCCGTGATTGTTTCCCAGCCGCCTTTCCTCCTTTTTCGTCCTTTTTGGTGTCCTACCCCTCTGTCTATTCCGACTACTTTTGTCTGTATTTTCTCTCGTTCTCTTTCCCTGGGATTTGTCCTTTTTGACTTAACTAATACACGTTCCTGTTCTTTCTTTTCTCCTTTTCTCTATATCTCCTCCCTCTCTCGTGTTCTTCCCTCCGTTTTCTGTCGCCTCTGTCCGGTCTCTCCGCCTCATCCTCCTCTCATCTCTTCTCCGCGCCATTCGCCGTCCCGCTGGCTGCCGATATATCGATTTGGCGGCCATGAGTCACCAGTGGCGCACCGCCGCGCCACGATGGCCGCGGTCTTGGCGGCGTCCACCGATCGGCCGCGTCGGGGACGCCGCCGGCCGGCCGCCATGTTGCTCCCCCGGGCCCCTGCCCGCTGGGGCCCGGCTCGGTTTCGTAATCCGGTTGCGTGGTGGTCCTGAACCGATAATGCACCGTGCTGCGGCCCCTCCCCGCGTTATCGTACTCACCGTGTCAGCGCGGTGCTTGCTGTTTGCAGTGCAGTGCAAATGGGCAATTTCCGACAAGTTGCCAGTCACGATTATAGTACTCGTCAAAAATACGGGCGAAACAGCACCACGTGGTTCTCATTTGTCCAGAAATGCTATTCTTCAGTCTCTCTGCAATGTCACACGACAGAATCGAGCCAGGGCCGGCAGTTTCGTACTTCGTAATGGGGCATTTCATCAAGGTGGCCGTGACGTCAGAGCGCGTTTCCGCATGACGCAATCTGGCCTGCCATTGCCCGTGATTACCGTGCACTTCACGATGCCGCTCCATGTCGCGAGGCGTTGCGTAATGCTGTTTTCATTAACCTTGCGGCAAACTGCGAAGTGGTACGGGTCGTGCCGGTCGGCGCCGGGTCAGGGCAGGGCTTGGAGTGTCGGCGCGAGGCGGGCAGGGAGTGCAGGGCAGAGCGGCGAACGCCGGGCGGCGCAGGATAGGGAGTGCCGAGGCAGGGGAAGAAGGGGTCGGGGCAGGGGCAGTAGTGTCGGAGTGAGGGACGAGGAGTGTCGGGCAGGGGCAGTAGTGTCGGAGTGGGAGACGAGGAGTGTCGGTGCAGGGAGCGTAGTGTCGGAGTGGGGGACGAGGAGTGTCGGGGCAGGGACAGGAGTGTCGGAGTGGGGGACGAGGAGTGTCGGTACAGGGACAGTAGTGTCGGAGTGGGGGACGAGGAGTGTCGGTACAGGGGCAGTAGTGTCGGAGTGGGGGGCGAGGAGTGTCGGCGCAGGGGCAAGTAGTGCCTGGGTGAAGTCACGGAGTGTCAAGGGCAGGGCGTGCCCCCGCAGGGCAGGGAATGTCTGGGCCAGGGAGTGTCGGTGACGGGCAGCGTGCGTGGGAACAGTGGCGGAGAGGCTCAGAACAGGGGCGCCCGGCCGCCGGGGAAGCGGCCGTGACGTCGCGCACTGACGCGCTGCACAGCTGCGTTTTATTAAGCGCCGGCCGGCCGGCCGCCAGTCGCTGTAAAGCTGTCGGTCTGTCGCGGCGCTAACTGCCGATCAGCTGCGATTGGCTGTTGATCATCTGGCGGCCAATCACAGGCGGGTGCCGAGCAGCTGTTGGAAAGCTGCTGACGAGCCGCAGAGCCGCTGCTGATCAGCTGTTGATTGATCGCTGGCCAGTCGCCGACGCCTGCTGACCAGCTGGTAACTGGTAACCGGTGACCGCCGCCGAGAGCGCGGCCGAAACCGGGCCAGGAATCTGCGCCGTCATCCGCGACTCCGCGCAACGTTACGCTCCCCACGCTAGACGCGCGGCCTCGCCCGCCCAGCTCTGCGAGCCGTGATGAGATTGCCGGTTTTCTGGGGCGTTCAGGCTGCGGTTTGGCCCTCGTCGTCTCCCGCCGTCGCGCTGGTGACGAGCGCGGTGGCCTGGTGCCCGCCGGCTGGCCGCCGCCAGCTGACCGTCCCCCTCCGCCGTCGCCGCCGACGCCGGCCGCACGCGCGAGCGCGCATGCGCACACCGTCGCGCCGGCCGCCAGACACAATTTATTTTTTCCTCGCGTCGTAACCTTCAATTGCCCGACACGGCTTACAGTGGGCGCCGGGCAAGACCAGCGGCCGTCGGCAGCGGCAGCGGGATCGTCGTTGCCGACGATGGACCGCGCGGCGGCGACGGCGGCGACCGCAGCGGCCGCCCGCGGAGGATTCGTGAGGCCAGGCGCAGCCGCGACGTTGTGGGTGTTCGGACATGACGTGGCTTCTTGGGCAGGGTGGGTACGGCGATACGGCGATGCTTATAAAAGCTGAACGAAGACGTCTGCCGAGAAGGGTGCCTCTTGTTGATGCTGAGACTCGTGGCACGTGGAAATCCGTCACACGTCGTCCCCTCGCACGTGCGGGCCCCTCACACGTGCCGGCATAGAAGGGGACAAGTGGATCGGTGGCACCTTCCCCTTGCTATCATAGTCGTCTCCCCCGTTGACTTTTTAATCCAGAGGGGCCGCAGGTTTGGGGAGGGGATCTATATTTCCCTCTGGCGGCGGGCATGCCTGTTCTGTAAGGGCCTGACCGCCGAAGCGGGGAGGCTGGGAAAGGGCGACAGTCGGGGAGGGCTGCTGTCGAAGCAGGACGTTGCCAGGGTGAGGAACGCTTGGTGGTCGGAGATGCTGCACGGGAGATGACGCCTGAGGCTAGTTGAGACCTCCGTCAGAATGTTCCCGGCCTTAGTGGAGATGATCACTGTTTAGCGATGCCGGGCATCTGGGAATGCCGAACGTCCATGGGCGCTTGCTGTCCAGGGATGCCGTTACTGTTGTTGCCGTCCTTTTACCAGGGATGCCCACGAAACATTGATGCCAGGTTTCCATGCGCACGTACTATCCAGGAACGCCTGAAGCTGGAGGCTGCCAAAATCTATTGATGTCCTCCATCCAGGACCTACGGGCTTCTGAACCCTCCCTCCCCCACCGCTGCCGCTGCCACCACCGTCGTTGCCGTCATCGGGGCTCGACTGTATCCGGCCGCCGCCGCCGCCGCCGCCGTCTCTCCCCCGTCGACCGCGTCTGGACTGGCTCGAGGATCGATCGCAGCCCGAGGGGTGGGGACCGTCGACCGCCCCCCCCCCCCCCGGCCGGCCGGCGCCGCGCCCTCTGCTCTCCCGCTCTACCCTCTCTGCCTCTGTCCGCGCCAGGCGCCGCCGCTTGCCGCTCGTCTCAGCTCGGTCGCCCGCGCCGCTCTCAAAGGTCCCGAATTATGTCAGCGCTGGTGCGGCGAGAGACTGTACAAGAGCTCGCTATTCTCCGATTTTTTGCTGTCGTCTCCGCTCTCCCTTTGCTCTGCTCGGCTTCTGTCCTCGCTCTTCTCCCACTCGTCTTCCCCTCTGCCGTCCGGAGTGCTCGACGATCGACGCGGTGTCCGGCGCCACCCTCCCCCCTGCCCCCCCCCCCCGCAGCGCCGGCCAGCGGCTAGAGGGACCATGCACCCGACAGGACACGGGAATCCCCCGTTGACGCTTGATGGGAAGCAGATGAAGCGATTGATTCTCCATGACTCGTGCGACTTGAAAACGCGCAGTTTTTACAGGGCTTGTATGCCTTATTTTGGATAAGATGGACAAAGAAAAGGTTGAGTGGAGAGGAAACTATTTTCGTGTTTTCGTCGAAACCCGTTGGTATTGCCGCCCACTTTCTGAGTGTTGTCGGGAACAAAACTGCATTTATTTTTTGGCGAAAACGTTTCTGGGAATAGCCCGTCGTTTGCAGATGTCGTTCGGTGCTTGTTTGTCTTGTGTTATCGGCGACCAAACGATCCCATAAAATCGCAGAGACGTGCTAGTCTCGTTCTGCGTGGTCGAAAAGCATGCTGTCGGGTGTTTTGGCGGACCTGCGGGGCGTGCTCCTCGCTTCCCTTCGCCGTGGCCATGCATGCTTGTTCCTCCTCTGTCTCCATTTCCTCTCTCCGATCCTCTTTCCCTCTGTTTCACGTCCAACCTCCCCGAAATATCGACCGTAAGGCTCATATGTCACACCGTCTGCATACAATAATGACCCTTACCAATATTTCCATCGGAAACTATGTTTCGCAGCGCCCTAATGAGCGGATTTGGCGGCTTTTTGCAAGCAGGGTCGAAATTTTACGCGACGCCACATCTGCCGGCTGCAGCCCGTGAAGCCATAGCTGGCGTCCAGCGAACTGCAGCAGCTGGGTGCGGCAGCCGCGTGGCCGCGAACTTAAAGCGCCGCCAACTTCGGGGCTCGCCTAAAGGGCACAATAAGGGCACAGCTGCCGGGCCGCACGGTAATACCCGACCAACAGCTGGCTGGCGTCCGACGACGCCGACTCCAAACGGAAAGTTCTCACGGAAACATGATCCGCACGACAGCGTTCGCCGGTTTTCCACGCAAAAGTACGTGCCGGAGAATAGTCCCGTGCTGATTCGACCGCGCGGATTTTCGGCGGTAGGGCGGTCGCTTTTTGCTTGGCCACAAACGCGCAGGGTGGAGCCGGTAAAAACTGACCGCCAAAATTAGATCATTTTTCATTGGCGGTGAAATACGGCACGCTGCGTTCGGTCATGTTCATCTGTCATGAAAAAGCGGCCCTTCGACCGCAGATATGGCCATATATTTTCTCGGGGCGTCGCTGGAAAATGACCGCGTCGCGCCCGGTGTATATTTATAAAGCAACGTCCCGATGCTCGCCGAAACTGACCATTCCGCCTGTTTTTCTGCCAATCTGGTGATAAATAGGCAATTTTGACGCGGGCCTGCGCTCGTATGGATGGAAGTCGCCCTTAAATAGCTTTCTGGACGGCTCAGCATGGTAAAAACGAAACGACCGCATTCTTTATGCATGCATTACACATAAGCTGGAATATGATGAAGATCAAATGTAAAAACATCAGATAGTATGCCGTGTGCGGTATTCAGCATAGTGTACCGTGCTCAGTAGCGAGATGAAGGAAAAGAACACGCCGTTTTTCTGGACGTGGGTTTGTGCGAACTGCAGTTGTTGCCGTGATGCCCGCAGCTGTTTTACTTTTCTGTGAAATAATAGCAGACTCCGGTCATGCGGGCCCGCCTTTCCACCGGAACTGGAAATCACATTATTTCCGCGCCCATCCACGTGTCCGGAGCCGTGGTCCACGGGAGCCGGATACACTTTCCGGAGGTCGTGTCCGTGTGTCCGGAGGTCGTATTCGTATGTCCAGAGGTCGTGCCCGTGTGTCCGGAGGTCGCGTTAGTGTGTCCGAGCCGGGTCCCCGGGTCACGGGTCCCGGGTCCCCGGTGTGGAGCGGGATCCGTGTGTGGGTCCGCCGGTATCCAGACGGCGCCGGGCCAGGCCGGGCGGCCAGCTCGGCAGCCGCCTCGTCGGCCACCTCGGCCGGCCGGGCGGGGCGGCAAAAAACGGCCGCCGCGTGCGTAACAGCTGTTGGTCCCTGTGGGCCGGCCGTCAACGCGGCTCGGCGCATCCGGATCCGGCCCACGGCAGACAACCAGACAGTGGTCCTGTGGAGGACCGGGCCTTGCCCACGGCAGAGGACCAGACAGTGGTCTTGCAGAGGACCGGGCCTGGCCCACGGTGGAGGACCAGACCGTGGTCCTGCAGAGGACCGGGCCTGGCCCACGGTGGAGAACCAGACCATGGTCCTGCAGAGGACCAGACCGTGGTCCTGCAGAGGACCAGTCCGTGGTCCTGTAGAGGACCAGACCGCGGTCCGGCAGGGGACCAGTGTGTTTCCGATTACTCACTGCGCCTCACGCGGCGGGTGATGGCAAAGAACGACTCAGCACTACGGAAAGACACGCCGGGGAGTTCGTGCGCTTCTCGTAGGGTAATAATAGCAGACTGTTCAGAGCTATGACGACGTGGGAAAGGACCTTGGCCGGTCCTTTCGAATCCGAGAAAACAACAAAAGCATTGCGCCATCATTGAGCGTTGAACACTTTGTCCTGGTCTCAACAGAAACTCGTCACTCCGGGGCAGCAGCTGGCGGCGCCGTGCTCCGCCACAGAGCACCGTTCACCGCCGGCGCCAGTCCGTCCTGTGACGTCACTGACGCGCGCCGGCAGGTGCCTCATCTCGGCGGCGACGTATTAAGCGCGGCTCATTATTACCGCTGGAAAAAATACCGACTTCCTCCGCGCGTTCCGCCGGTCAAGTGGCCGTTTCCTGTTTGTCGGCTGGGCGCCGCTGCCGGCGGCGGCGGCGGCGGCGGCGGCCGTCAGCTGGCTAAACTTCGCTGACCGACAGACAGACGAGGACATGCCGTGGCGGAGCGGGTTGTTGGGGGGAGGGGGTCAGGACCGCTTTCTCTGTCTGTTGGTCTCTCGGTCTGCCATGTCTGCGTGATTTCTGTTTTGTCTCTGCTGTCTGCTGTTTGTTTGCTCTCTCTGTTGCCAGGCTCCTGTCCACTCTGTTTCATTTGTTCGCCCTGACTTCTCTGTAACTGCTCTGTCTGTGTTGCCTGGATTCTTCCTTCTCCGTGCCAGCTTGCCCTTGTGTCCGACTTCTCATCTGCCGTCTTTCGTATTCGCGCCCTGTCTGCTCTCTGTGTGTGCTGTTTGCCGTCTGGGTTAGCGCGCTCTGTCCTCCGTATTCTCGGTACCCGCTGTCCGCGTTTTCTGCCGTGCCCGGCTGTCTGGCCGGCCGGATTAAGTGCCGCGTCGGCTGATCAGCCAGGGCCGCTGGACCGCCTCCCGCGCTCGAGCCGTGATCAAACAGACCCCTGGCCGGGATAATGGGCCACGTCGGGGCGCCGGCGTGGGGTCGTTACCGGCGGCTAACCGGCCGCGCCGACGGCCGGCCGCCGGCGGGCCGCCGGCCAGGGTCAGCCGGCAGGCGGAGACTTTGCGGCCTGTTCGCGGCCTCAGGCGGGTCCGACGGTCGCCGCCGGCCGGTCTCGTGACGGAGGAACGCTCGCTGAGCCTCGCGCGTGCCCGATGATGCGCGCAGCGGGAAGCTTTAGGCGGCGCCGCGGTGTTCGCGTCGTCGGGGTATAACTTCGTCGCGCTGTTGGTGTGGGCGGTGGGGTCGGCCGCGGCCAGCCTGGGTCGGTCCGGACGGAGCTGTTCCGCCGGACGACAGGGAGGGTGACGGCGTCGGGACTGACAGAAACGGGCCACCCTAACCGCCGCGTAGCACTGCGTCCCGGTGCAGTGGGCGCTGGCGCCGGGTCCGTTTTACCATGGGCCGCTCTCGCTGAGACTGCCGGGTCCGGTATCCAGGCGTGCTCGGGACCCCTGTCTGCTGTATCCAGGAGAACAGCATCCAGGAACTCAGTGTCCAGGCTTGCTCGGCCCGAATCCCTGCTGCCTGCGTCAGGATCCACGAAGGACTCGAGACAATACCCAGGACCGCTGTTCCAGGACTGCCCGGCCCTCCGTACACAGGACTGCCCGGCCCTCCGTACACAGGACTGCCCTGCCCTCCATGCACAGGACTGCCCGTCCCACCATACACAGGACTGCCTGTCCCACCGTACACAGGACTGCCCGTCCCACCGCACACAGGACTGCCCGGCCCTCCGTTCACAGGATTGCCCGTCTCACGGTACACAGGACTGTCCGTCCCGCCATACACAGGACTGCCCGTCCCTCCGTACACAGGACTGGCCGGCCCGCTCTATACCGCGGGGCCGGCCGCGCGCGCCGCCGCCGGTTGGAGAACAACAGTCCGGCGCCGGCGGCCCGGCCGGCGGCGCCCTCTCCAGGATGTTTGGCGCGCGCTTTCTGGGTCACGGCCGGCCGCAAAACGGCGCGCGCCGTACGTGGGAGAGACTGCCGGCCGGCGCCCGCGGCGCCTAACGAGCGGGGCTGTTTGCGTCGCCGGGCAGAAATTCAATCACTCGTAATTGGCAGAGGCGAAAACGCCCGATTGTGGCGCGCGACGTGTTGTGGCGGCGTGTGGAAATTTAAGCAGGCGTTCGAGTTGCGCGGGAGGGAGGAAAGGGTTTGGGCGGAGGTCTGGGAAGGAGTTGGGCAGGTCATACTGGAGATTCGGTGCAAACGTGCTAGTACGCATACCTACGGATAGGATCTCGATGTGACGCTGGTTATTTTCCCGGCGTTTCTTCGCGAAGAAAATGATGCCGGCTTATGTTTAGTCCCCGTCGATACACATTTCCGTTTGCCTGTCATTTCCCATTCTTTCGTCCGGCTCGTTGAGTTCTCCCGCCGTCATCTCGCCCGTTCTCCTGTCGTGCCGGCGTCTGGCGGCTCGCAGGCGTCCGTGGCCGCCTGGCACGCTCCGGCCCGGCCGCTGAGTTTTTCTCGGACCGTGACGTCTCGTGCGCGGGTTTCCGCCGGCGGCCGCGTCCGAGTCGGCCGGAACACTCTCGTACGCCGCGGGCTCGGCTCCCTGCCCCGGAGATATGCCAGTGGGGTTCCGGCGGCGCTCATTCCAGCGTTCCGGAGATGCCCGGGACATCTCTGGCCGTAAAACCATCGCCTGGGCTACATGGCTGATGTCTTTGGCCGCGGGAGTAGGGTAGAGCGCGGAGATGAGGACCCACAGTCCTGGAAACGGAGACGTGGTGTGAAAAAGAGAGGTGCGGGACTTCTGGACTCGACTTTTCCCTTCAAAGGGAAGAAGTGCGCTGGAAGTCGATCGAAAACTATCGGGTTATGAGACTGAAATGAACGACCGCATACACCGTCCCACCTCAGTGCCTGGCGAGCAGAAACACAAAATTCAAGAGAGCGCTGCCTGCAGGTCTCGTCCTGCGTCCAGATATGGCAGCCCGTCGAGTGCGGCCATATGGCAGCGCTGCTGGCGGCGCGGTCTGGGCGCCGCCCTTTGTCCGCGGCGCGGCGGCGCGGCGCAGCGCCCGGCGAAGGCTGGCGCCGGTCCGGGGCTTCTTCCCTGAACAGCCAGCAGCCGCGCCGGAAGGAATGCCGTGAATGCGCCGAGCTGGAGATCGGCCGCAGCGGATTGCCGCGGCCCGCTGCACGGTGCCGTTCGCCGTGCAAATCGCGTGATAATGTGTCGGATGCCATCGCTCGGCTGGTCCAGGGACGACGGGGCAATTACTTCTCCCCCCGGGACCCGGGGTTTTTCGCCGTTGGTGCCCCGGCAAACCTTGTCCGTCGCTCTTCGAACGGTTGGGTCCGGCGGTGTTTGATTTGGCCGATTTCCCCGTGTGGTCTTTGGTTCTGTTTGGTCTGGACTTGTCTTTGTCGTTCAGGTTCATTCGTTTCCATCGTCTACTGCCATGCTTTAATTTCGTTATTTCTGGAGTTTTGCGGAGTGATTGAGACAAGGTTTTGGTATTACGGATGGAGAATTTTTTCGGACTGTCGTCCGCGTGTTGTTACTACGCATTGATGCGCAACAATTATTATTGCACAATTACAACACACAAGACAAGGACGAAAGTCCGAAAAAATTTCTCCATCCTTCTGGCTCTTCCGTTACTTGAAGTTCTCCAAGGGTGCTGTTTGAACTTTCCTCTTCTAGCATTTTTGCGCTCTGCTTTTCCTTTCCGTTTTATGGTGGCCTGTTCTTTCCTGTTCTTCCCTGTCCGACACGATCGTGTGTGCCCTTTCCCGTTTGGTCCTGTCTGGTCCGGCGTGGTCCTGCCCTGTCCATGATGTTCTGATCCAGTCCTGCCCGGCGCGGTCCCGGTGTCCGGCGATTTGAGCGGCTTCCCCCGCCCCCTCCGGCGGCGAGGGGAGGGGTCATGTTCCTCCACATCCGGTGCCGGGCGCCGGCGTCCGCCGCCCAACACCTGCCGTCGCCGGCCGGCCGAGCGTCACCCCTGACCTCGCGGCCCAAAGGTCAACCGGGGTCAGCCGGCGCGGCCGGCCGAATTGCGACGCGTGCCGCCCGGCCACCGGGTCACCCTGAGCACCGGGGGTCGGCGGAGGTCAGCGGGGAGGTCAGACGGACAGTGATCGTCATCTGCTTCAAAACGTGACTCTGTCGTGCAACGAGGCGTCCGCGACATTCACCGGCAGAAAGCGTCCGTTCACTCCGGGAGACCTGCATCCCTTTATCATTGTAAACATGGCTGAGTCATTTGCATGCGGACACGTCACCGTCGCTATCGCGAATTTAGCCATGCACGGTGCAGCGTTTCAATTACCGAAGCCACGTCAGATCTGGGCCGGGCCGGCCGCGTGACCCCCCCCCGCGTCGGGGGTCGGTTTCACGGTTCAGCTGGCGGCGGACTCGGCTTTTGGGTGCCGGCCCGGAGGGCCAGGTGTCTGACCGCCTCTCTGGCGACGGCAGTCTGCCGCCTCGGGCGCCGGTGAGTCAGAGGCGCCCACACCTGCCGGCCAGCGGCCCGCTTCCCGGAACGGACCAGCGGACCGCGGTCCGGCGCCGGCTGCTGGTCCGCTGGTCCGGCGCCGGGGTCAGCTGCTGGCCAGGCGGGCGCTGGGCCAGCGCAGACTAGATGCTGGTCCGGTGCTGATGTTGTGGTCCGGCGTCGGAGCCAGCTGCTGGTCCGGCGGTCCAGTGGTGGGACCACTTGTTGGTCTGGTCGTCCGGGACGGTCCGCTGGTCCGCCAGTCCGACCCCGAGACCGTCTGCTGGCCTACGTTGATTCGTCGCGGGCACCAACGGCTGTTGCAGCACCAACACCAACATCTTCTCCAGAACCTCCCACTCGTCGGTTAATTGAAAGATCTGCGTTCTGCGTATTCCGTAATCAAACCTTCCTTTCCGCTATCACGGCTGCGACCCCCTAACCATTTTATCACTTTTTATCAATGCTGCTTTAATACTTGTATTCAGGGGCGACCCCCCCCCCGTCCGGGGCTCGTGCGTCGAGTGTTCACTTCCCCTGACCTTGTGTACGGCGGGGAGAGCCTCGTGCGAGAGGTGTGTCCCTCTCTTCACACCTGTGTCGCCCGCCACTCCCCCAGATCATCTAGCACTAATGAGTCCCCGCGCCCCTCGCTGCCCCTCCCCAATCAACCTTGGCAGAGACCTTGCTGGCCTGGGGTGCCCACTACAGTTATGTGTGTGTGTGTGTAGGGGGAATTCCTCGGCAGGGTGGTCCCCCACCCTCCCCTGCTACGCTCTCATTCAAACGGGCCGAACTGACACAGTGACCCTTTTTAAATCCCGCTCCCCCTCCCTGCTCCCCCATCTTTCCGGGGTCGAAGACTGCCGGTACCTGTTCGCCCCTCGCACGCGCTCCCCCCCCCCCCAGATCCCCTGGTTTTCGGCCCCTCCATCCCGTCATCCGCCCTGTTTTACCGAGGGTGATGACGTCACGCGGCGGAGCGGCGCGTGGCATCAGACGACCTATGACCTTGTGCGCCGGCCGGGAGGGGAGGGATCGAGAAGATGCTCCTCCGGTGGTAATTTGATGAGACCGCCTCGCGGCGGCTACCGGGGGCGTGAGCGGACAGTTTTTCTGACGCTCAGGTGAGATGGATCCAGGGGGAGCGCTGATTGGTCAGATGTATGGCTGTCCGAGCGCAGCTGAGAGCGATTTTGATCAGCCCGGTCTGATGAAATCTTGTCTAAGACGACGCTAAACCTGACGTCTTTGGTTATGTCGGCGGAAGGGGCAAGTGTTGGAGGAAGCGGGAGGATGCTGCGTTTGGCTGGTTATAGTGTCGATTCCCGCCATTTGCATGTTTCGCAGGCTCAAATTAGCGGCGGGTGTGAGAGGTTGCGATGCCAGAAGGCCATGGCAGCTGAAGGTTTGGATGGATGAACCTATAGTCACACTGTGCTGAGGGCAGACCGCTGTGACTGTCAAAAACGACCGCAGCGGCTCAGTATCCGGCCTTTGACTGCTCCGATATAGTTGACAGCAGAGCCGGGTCAGGCCATTCTCGCCCAGCGGTCGATTCTAACTAGGTTGATCGTGCTACACCAGCTGGATTCCGCCGCTCGCCAGCACCACGCAAGCTGAGCACATCTTGGAAGGTCGCAAACGGGGCCACCCCGTTTTCAGACGGGATGCAGGACATCTCTGTGCTGAACAGTCCTGCCGTGACATATCTTATCATACGTTCCGCTGCCTCGCTGCGCGCGCGAAATCGCCGCGACATGACGTGACAACTCCAAGCCGTCAAAACACTTCTCCTCCCGGCGAAAAATTGCGCCGGCCGAGCGCCCGCATCCCACCGTGAGAAAGCCCGCCTCCGGCTGCCGTGCATTGTCTCGGGCGCTGCCGAGAGGCGCCTGCTGGCCAGGCTGACACTACCCGCAGCCTGCCGCCGGCTCCAGCGCCGCGCGGCCGTCCTGCCGGCTCTCAGCCAGACGCTCCGAAGCTGTTCAGAAAGCGTAAAGTGCCAGGCCATTGTGCGCGCGGTCCGGCCGGCCCCGATTGGTTCCCGTGGTCCTCTGGCCGCCGCTCGGTCCTTTTCAGGGCTGCCGGCGCGCCGTGGACCGCGCGCTCGGCACGGTTTTATCTGGTGCGATTCATGCGACTGGAATGCCCGCCTTTGATTGGCCACGGCGTCGGCGACACGATTCTGGCCCGTATTGCTCCATTTGCTCGCGCATGCGCGCTGAACTGAATAGTCTTTATTGCGTATTCTTCTAGTTTTTGTGCCGCCGAAACGGGGCAAAAAAACGGCCACTGCCGTAAATTTCATGCCCTGAATAGTATTAAGCACGGGGAAGGGATATATTTCTTTGTATTTAATTTGATTTTGGCTTTAACAAAGGCGCTCGGTCAATTTATGCTCGGTGGATGAGAGTCCAGTTGGCCCTGTCCAGCCCGGGCATGCAGGGGCGACACCAAGGCTGCCAACCCGGGGGTGTGGACTATGGCCATGCGGAACAACCACTGGCCGCACGGCGCCACTAATTGAGCACGCTTGCGCGCTTTTTGCGCGACCTCCGCCGTCGTTTTTGCGCCCTCGGGTCGCCTCTGTTGGCGTAGCCTTCATTTGCATTTTCTTTCGCAACCGCCGTCAGTAATTGTGCCGCACATAGTTCGGTTCATGTCGATAGAGCGGCCAGATAAAATACCGGGCCGAAGGGGCGTGTTCGGCCTTAGTTTACGGTGCTCGCGATTGGGGCGTGCAGCCGAATCAGCCGACGCTGCATCGACGTCCGCAAATCACTACGGCACTTCTCTTTTAATTCCAGAAAGAAGTACCGAAACATTCCGCCGTTTTCCCCTTTTTTATTTGTGCCGCCTGCTCTCATAGCTTATAACACAACGATTTGTCCTCCAGTTGTGTTTGTTATAAAGCGGAAAAGGTGTTTCAATTTCTGCCACACAACAGACCGAGTACGACGTTCAAAGTATCGGCGCTGGCTCTTCGATGTCTACCGTTTGCGGTTTGTTCTGTCTGGCGTCAGATTCCGCAGCGTGAGAGCGCTTATCCGATACAGGCATCTACCCAATCTCTCGTACCATATCCCAGATACGTATCATCTCCCCGAGCCCTCATGCTCTTTTCTGCCGCTCATGGTCTCCTCTGCCGCCTTTACACCCGTGCCAGACCGCGAAAATAGCCGGCCTGGCCCTGGCTGGCGGGCGGGACTGCCAGATGCCCCTCCCCGTGAGTACACAGCCAGGCCGCGCCAGACGGCGATTAAATTACGCGTACGCGTCGCCATGGCAACACATTGTTGTCGAGCGCCTGGCGGCAGCTGCCCCTGGACTGTAGCCTCTGCCCGGGGTGGGCCAGACACCGCTAGCCTCTGTGGCGCGCCCCATAGACGGTTGGTTCTGTCGGGAATGGAGGCAAACAGGCGGGCGGCGGCGGCGGCGGCGGCGGGCGGCGGTGGCGGCGTGCGGAAGGCAGCATTGGAGGCCACGGACGACTTTGGGGTTTGGGCGGGACATCATTTGAGGCTTGCTTGAAGGGCGCCAAAGGACAGTGCCCTCGATTTGAGGAACGCCGGGAAAATGAGTGGATACCGGCGGATTTTCGGGTCTTTTTCCGTACAGCGCCGTTGAGCGAACTGATGAGCAATGGCAAAGATAGGGTTTCGCCCCCCTCCCCACACACACGTGTTTCTGGCCTAAATTCGTACGGCTTTGGTTAGTCGTGCGGACTTTTGGAGCATGCGAGGTTATTCCTTTGGATCTGTTTTGCCCGGTGTGTGGGAGCGCTGGTGCCTTGTTTAGTTCAGGATCGACTAAGGGCCTGGGAAAATTCGGCGCTCGCACAGTTGCTGTCGTGTCGGCCATCATTCTGTGTCTGGTACGGCGGACAAAACTATCGATCTCCGCTGGAATCACGCGAACCGAGATTTACAAACTGGCGCATTTTCGGATCACAGACTGGTGCAGTTTTGGATGCGTGCTTCTGGTGATTCCTGTTGTGTTTGTTGGCTCATTCTAAGTGGTGATCTGAACCTGACAGTCGAGCCGGTGCCGTAATTTTGCTGACAAATGTTCGGCGGTTTTGTGCCGGACCGTGCCTGGATAACAGGCTCACTACGCGCAGCTGTTAATGACGTCATTCACGGGCACGACGCCGGGTTTTATTTGGCAATCACTCACGGCTAATTCGGTCTTTCTTGGTGCTTCCGACTCGTGCGACTTAAAAACAACGGAAACCTAGAGATTTATCGCCTGGGCGTTTTTCTGCGTCGATCGGCGAAACGGAAACTGTCCTCGGGAGCAGGGGCGGGGTATCTCGGCTCGACACTTCCGCCGCTTGCGACACCTCAGGTGATGATGCGTGACTTGACGCGTGGCGCCGCCCACGCAGGGCGAGTCCGCCCCACGCACAAAGCGCGCCACCACGCTGGCCGGCCGCTAATTAGGCGACCGTAAATCGCGCGCACAAAGAACTCGGCCGTTTTATGGGAGGACGCGTACAAAGGCACTGTTACTGCCACTGGAAACGCGCCGAGGAGTGTACTCGGGCCCTGCGTCGGCCCGCCGTTGGCGTGGCGCCGGGCGGTGGTTGGGGTGGTGGCGGTTGCGGCCGGTTGTGTGGTGGGGCGCCGCGTGTTCTCAGCCCGGTCGCGGGCAGGGCTAGGCGCTGTACGCCCGTCGAGCCGAAGTCTCCGGCCGGTGTTAGCTTTCTGTCGGCCAAGTGGCGCGCTGCAGTCGCCAGCCGGTTGTGTGCTGTCCGCGGCTCAGATTCCCGCAGCTGAAATTCCCGCCGTCGCGCGCGGCGCCCGCGTTTCGTCGAACGGTTGCTGCTGTCGTGCTCAGTCGGTGACTAAGCCACCACGCAGCGTTGTCAGCATGCGGCGACCGCGGAAGCTATTGGTCCGTTGGTCACTGACTTTGAGTGATGTGCTAATTCGGGCCTGGCTCCTGAGTCATTGGTTCAGTTGATGGACGTTGCAGGAGGTACAAATTGGGGTCACTGATGGATCTAGGGGTGTTTAAAAACTTTTCCGGACTGGCGTTGGCATGTCCTGTTTTCTGAGCCCTTAAATCTTTCGTGAATAGCGTGGATAAATTCTTGTAACAATGAAATTCAAATGTCACGAACTTCTGCACATGACGTCTGCCAACTGCACCGCCGGCGGGCACGCTGTGACGTCACGGTGTGTCACGTGATGGCGGGTTTCCCCGTGGCTGTGCCGAGACAGACTCCAGCGATCGATGCACTGAGTCATACGCTACCGGGGCTCTCAAACGGGCCGTAGGGGTTGAGAGCCGCTGGCCGGGCCGACCCCATCCCGGCGACCTTAACCCTGCCGCAGGTCAGCGGTGAAGTGACCTGCCCAGGCTGGCTGGGTCTGACCCGTCCCGACCTGGGGTTCTCATTTCACGCGGGCTGCGTTGACTGGTTGAACGGGGTAACGTCGGCAGGATTTGAGGGCCTCTGACGCTCGCAGTCGGCGCTGGCTTTGATGGCGCCGAACAGGGCAATGCTCGAATACAATACAGTGTCGCCCCCCCCCCCCGCCGCCCCTGCCCTCGCCGGCTTCCCTGCACGGTTCATCCACACCCGCCGGCTTTACGGCAGCGTTGACGGCCGGCGTTGCATAATCCAATCGAGGTAATTGGCGCCTTGGCGAGTTGGTTTACTGCCGTACGCAGCGGCGTTGCCGTGTGATGCAGACGGAGTGAAGTGCGTTTGGAGACGCCGTTACCTACGGCGAAGCCCGTGGGTGTCGTAATGTCTGGCCCTGTCGCAGGCTTCCCTCGTCATATGTCGCTGTTGGACGGCAGAGGCCGTTTGGAGGCGCAGGGGAGGATGGAACGGCTCCTCGGACGTCCCCCTGTTGTCGTCGCATCTTTTATGACAGTAAAGTGTGAACGGTTTGTCGGTCCCGGGCCCCATGTTCCCGGTTTCGTCAAGCCACCAGGGCGCGCGGCGCCGTCGGGAGGGGCGACAGAAGGATACCCGGCTCTCATTTCCGGCGCCGGACCGCCAGAACAGTGTCGGACACGCGAGCCGCGGGGCCGGAAGTGGCTTCACGATCGCTGTGTGACGTCATCGCTGTCGGGGTCGGCCGCCGGTGACGTCACCCTGTGGGGGGGGTCGTTTGCGGTTTCGCCTTCTGTCGCCTCCCACTCGGCTTTCGCCGACCTCGCCTCTTGCCTCTGGCGGTACCCCTGTCGGGGTATACGGCCAGGTCACAGGACGTCGTCTTCTTAGAACTCTGAGGAACACATGGTACTCTCGGTGGGTCCCACCGAGAGTACCACGTGTTTCCCACGGCACGTCGACCGGGACCTCTGGTGGGACCCCGGCGGCACGTACCTCTGGAGAGCTCCGGCCTGCCCCCTTTCTCTTCCCATCCTCCTGTTAGCTCGTCCGCTCGGTTTGCCTGTCTGTCTGCCGCTGTCCGTTGCCAACCCAAGTCGGCCACTATGATTGTCTGCGTGGGATGCGCACGTCTCTCTGCCGGACCCTGGACACAGCAGCTCGCGCTGGCCCACCGCGCCAGGGCACCTCCACTTCCGGAGATATCACCTGGTCACTCATTAACCCTTTATTGGCTCGGCTGGCGCGGTCGCCACCGGAACGGCGCTTTTTCTTGGTGGCCACATGTTCACCTTTGTTCGGCGCGGGGTTCTCAAATTATGGTCGGCCGGGCCGAGCGGTAATACGCGGCCTGTCCGAGAGAGAACGGCTGCGTCATGGGAGGTGGAAATGCCGCCTGGAATAGGTTCACGGAAACTCGCCGCGACGATCCGCCGCGCGCGAAAAGCCGACACAAAGCCGCCGCGACCTTCGACACTCGGTTTTGTGTGCTGGTAATGCAAACAGTGCATTCGGAGAGCTGTAATTCATTAGCCTTGTTTAGTTTGCATGGCTGGTTTTTGCCGAGTCACGGGATATTTTTTAGGAATCTTTGCAAAGAAGCTAATGGCATTGCGTGGGAATGATTTGCACGAGAAAGGCCTTCGGGACTTGGACATTTTTCCATAATTTATTGTGCTGCATATTTAGTCTAGACAATGCATTTTCCTTCGGGAAACCAGAATGACATTTTACCTAGAAAAGATCATCGCCTCAGAAATTACGAAAGTGGCCAGGACATTGTAAATGATAAACCTTAACACATTTCAGCCATTGTGGTATTATGGTATTTTTGGCATTATGTCGTTGAGTTTTTAAGAGGGCTTATCTTTAATTAAGGTTTATCTTTGATTTAATTAGTATTTTGTTTAGTCCTAGGACAGCTTTTTTTAAAACATGCTTACTGTCGCTGCTGGTTGCGTATCTGTCTCGAGTACCACAAGCAACTGCATTGCCACCAGTATGTTGACTGTCTCTATTCGATGATGGGCTTTTCGCTTGATGTAGTCTCCATATGGTCTGGATGATCTGGCTGTTCCTCAGCGAAGCCGTGAGGCCACATTTGGCCGGAAATTCGAGTCGGGATGGATGCTAATGGCATTTGAAAGCCACAGAGCGTGTTTGAGGACACGGCAGTAACTCAAGACGCCCGCGAGGGAAGGGGAAAGATAAGACTTCCGGCGCGGCGCCCGAGGCTGGGCCCGTGGACGCTCCGAATGAGGCCACCGGGGAATCAGGCCCAGTGGTGCCGTGGGACCCTTCTCGTCAAAGTGAAAACTCTGTCGCTGAGAAGCTCGGATGTACTGTCAGTCGTCGGCTTTTTGGCCGTCCTCCTCGTCGACTCGACCGCAGCGCGCTGTCGCCAGAGGCCGCGGCTTTTCTGGGATCTCCCGGACGTGCGAGCTTGCCCTGAGTTCACCTCGACCGCTGCCGACCTTCGCGGAGCCGCTCCATTATGACCTGGGCGGGCAGTTTTCTCGGCACGTGGCATTGTGCCGCTCCTGCATAAAGGCCGACCGCCTCCTGCAAACGGCCGATTGTGCGGCGGCGCGCGTTGCTCTCGGCGCCGGCCGGAAGTGCTCCGTTTCCGGCGGGCGTCGCGCCGCCGCCCGGCCGCCGTCGGGGCGTTAATTGGCCCGCGCCGCCATTACGGAGGTCACGCCGAGGCAGGCCGCCGGCCGCGACACCTGCTGCCGCCCAGCTGCCGGCTGCCCGGCTGCTGGCCCGACAGCTGCGCGGACGGCTACCAGCTGCTGGCCAGCTGACGGCGGCAGCAGCGGCGAGGGCGGCGTCTTGTGATGTTTGTGGCGCTCGTGGTCTTGGTGACCTTTCGTGGCCTGGAGGCCGCTGCCGTGGCGAGCCGGGGGCTGTCCGCGCTTCTGCAGATGCCACAGCCGAATGTGGCGACCGCCCACCGTCCTTTGAACCGAGCCTGTTGTTGTCCGGCTCGCAACGGTCGCAACCCGTTATCGCCGGAGAGCGTTACGTTGCAGTCCGATCGGCTCCCGGAAGCCGAGGCTGACGAGTGCTGTCAGGGCGGTACTGATCCGGTGGCAGACCCGGCCGCGGCTGACGGGTTCCGCGCGGCTGCCGGTCGCGTCATCGCGGCGTCAGCGCGGAACACGCCGGCGCGGTGTCGAAACGAGTGCCTGCGCGGGCCGAGTGTCCGGGCGGAGTGCCTCGCGCGCTGCCGGGCGGCCCTGCGGAGTGCCGGGCGCGTGGCGGCGAGTGCCGCTGTCGCCGAGTGCCGCGATTGCCGAGTGCCGCTACTGCCGAGTGCCGCTGTTGCCGAGTGCCGCCATCGCCGAGTGCCGCTATTGCCGAGTGCCGCTATTGCCGAGTGCCGTTATTGATCGGGCCGGCGCCCGTGACGCACCGGCTCCTGACTCAGCCAGCTGGCGTGACGGCGCGGCGTCACGTGACGCGCCGGGCCAGGTGGCGGCCCGGCGACGGCTGTGACCGGGCCGGCGTGGCCGGCGTCGAGAGGCCACGATAAATGGCCGGGCGGCCAGCTGCGCGGCTGTCGGCGGCCCGGCGGCGACGCCCGCCGACAATGGCGCTCTCCGGCGGCCGGCCCGAGCAGCCGGAGGAACGGGAGGACTGCGGGAGGACTGCGGGAGTGGGAGGACAGGATATGTGGCAAGACTGCCGGACTGGGAGGACAAAGGGACTAGTGCAGACTGCCGGAGTGGGGGCGCGAAGAGACTAGTGTAGAGGATAAGAGGAACGGGGGGGGGACATTTGGAAAGGACGATTTGGATGACTGCTGGGGCTAAGAGGACCGGGAGGACTTTCGAGACTGGGATGACTGAGAGTACCGATGGACAGGAGGATAAAGAGTGGGATGAGGAGTTACAGTAAGAGGACTGGAAGGATGCTTCTCTTAAGGCCCCAGGGCCGATACACGATCTCCAAACACGTCACTTCAGCTCCGCATACGCAGTTTGAAGTGTCCCGAACCTAGGAGGGGCATAGACGCTCTTGGACTGCCCAGCACCTTCCCGAAACCCGAGCGCTCCTCTCATATTTACCCTCCGTGCCTGCACGCGTGTCTTCTGTCTCCCTCCGTCCGTGCACGCCCGGCTGTGCCGCTGCCTCTCTCCATGCCCTGCCTCAGCGCGCCGCTGGTCCTTTGTCGCGGACTGGCCGTCGCGGCGGTCCGGTCCGGTCCCGTCCGGCGCGTGCCGTCCCCGGACGCGCGCCACCGTCTCAGGCTCGTCAGCGATTGTCCCGCGCGACGGAGCCGACCGCTTTTTAAAGCCATAAACGCGTCGGAAGGCGCGCGCCGCCGCCGCCGCCCGTTGTTTACAAACCAGTGACGTCAGCGTTTACTACGACGCTCGGGGCGGCCGGCTGGCGGCGCGCCAGGCGGCCGCGCGCCGGCGACCCTGCCATCTGTGAGCGGCGTCGCGAACTAGGGGGAGGCCTATCGATCCTGTTGTGGCGCGCCGCCGAACTTTCTCGTGATGGCGGGAAACACGGGGGACGGGTCGCAGTTACACCGTTGAACTATGATGTTCTTCAAATGCGCTGGCATGGACGAAGCTCAGGGTGCCTCAGGCAGTCATGACGGCGCGCGTTGTTTGCGCAGTCGCTTGCAGATTTGCGATTTTCCAATTTCCACCCACAGAAACTTCGTTGCGCGGGGAAGCAAGGGCGTTGGTGGTGTCGAGGGCTGAATTTGAGTCTGTAGAGGTTTCAACTGTAGAGGTTTCGCCGTTTCTGCTGCAACTGAGGAGCGAGGCTGCGACGCTACATTCGTTTTCTGTCCAGCGTATCAAAAGAAAACCCACAGCATTTGAGAACCCGCTGATATCATGGTTTTGTGGTGTCATTAGACCCACTCATGGGACCTGGGCGCGAAATCATCCGTTTTTCCATCTGTCAGCCTCAGGGCTCTGTTTCGTTTCCAAATTGGGGCATTTTTCCTCTTACTGGGGTAAAGAATGGCCCTCGTGTGGTACCGGATCATCATTAACTGCGGTAGCCAGGTGGCTGATTGTAGCGAGACGCGACGTAGCCATCGAATGTAAAACGTTTATATGCAGAAGATTTGTGCGGCTGATGGTGACGTCGGGAGGGGGCAGGTGGGGAAAAAGGTTGGGGTTTCCTCTTAGCGCGGTCAGAAAATCGAACAATCCTCGTGGCGGACGATTTCAAGGGGGCGGGTGTGCGAATCCCCCCCCCCCAATATTTTGGGATTTTAACATTGAGCCTATGGCAGTGACTGGTAAGAAACGGTCTCAAATCCACGTGGACCCCTCTTCCCTCGCAGTAATCCTCGGAAATCTCCAATGACGATGATCCTTACGCCCGTGGACGGGATAGATTCGAAAATGCCGTTTGTCCCCGCTGATTTGCTTGCGCTCTTCATGTTCCGATTAGGTGGCGCTGCCGCTGCGCAGACTTTCCACGTCTCTGAGGTGCTGTCTCTGAATGGCCTTCTGTCCACTCTCTGGGGTGTTCTCTCTGAATGGCCTCCGACTAGCGCCAGATCTGTCGCGGTTTCGTGCTGATGTGTTGATCTGGCACTGGGGGTGTACCCACGATTTTCTGGCAGACGGCCCGGAGATAACTGAGGCATGAATTGTTAGCCAGGCCGGTTCCTCTTGCCGTTTTTTCTCCTCGCTATCCATTTTTCGCCGAAGAGGAAGAAAATCCATGTCATAGAAGAAAATTAATGATTTGGATTGAATCTTCTTATTCTTCTTCTTCTTTCATAAAAAAGCGATCGTTATCGTTGAAGAGGAGCGGCTGCCCCCACCACGCCCCTAGACGCACCTTCGAGTGGCACGCGTTGTGAACCGTATGGCTGTGTGTTCAGCTCTCACCGGTGTCCGGATGTGACGTTGTGTGCTGACCTGTGTGTCTGTCTGTTTCAGCCTCCCAGAGGAGAGCGGAGCCGAGGGTCGTCTGTTCACGCCGGGATCACCAGAACGGTGAGTGTCAGGAACGCTGCGGTGTCGTGCTCGGCGTGCGCGCCTCCCGAGCGGAAGGTCCGCGGTTCGCGGCCGGCTGACGGCAGTATTTTGTCTTGATTGTTGCGAACGGCGTCAGCTGACCACGGCGCTCAGAGGCGTCGGATGAACTCATGAGCAACTGGGCGGAGCTGTCTGGCTCAGTGAGCTGCTGTCAGCCTGCCGGTCCCCGTTCATTGGAGGTCGCCGCGGCGATCATCTCAAAACGCCGCTTTCAGACCCAGGCTAAACGAGGGATCGGGCATCCCGTGGATTCCCTCTTTTCTTCTGCACTTTGATTTTACTTGGTTACAGCTGATTTCGCATCCGTGACTGGTAGCCATTCCAGAGAAATCGTGCGACGTGGACATTTTCATCTTTCGCAAGAAATCCCGTCGGATTTTCTCCTAAAGTTCATGCATGCATAATCTTCACGTGCGCGCCGGTTCCATCAATTTTCCTTTCATTTGAAGCTCTTGGGACTCTTGTAAACTCATTTGCTTGTCCCTTCCGCTCCATGTCTCGAAGTCACTCAGCTCTGAGACTGTGAGCGTAATGAAGGGAGGCGGTTATGATTCTGCCTTTTTAAGGGACACAAACGCATGGGGACGGTGGGTCTGTACCGGCGGTTGTTTTTGGAGATCATTTTTTGTGGGTTGTGTATCGCTATGGCGATTGTGCAACGACGGTTTTGATATCAAATTAGTGTTTTTTTTTCTAGACCTTGGACGTTTGCATTGCTGAAACCTTCCGTCGATATAGAATGTGTACATTTTTCATGATAGTGGCTTTTGTGTTTGTGATCAGACTGACATCAGTTTTGGAAACTTTCTGGCTTTACTTCTAGGCTTAATCGCCTTAAAGTCGTACCTTTACTGTTCAGTGTTTCTCCAATTTTATAACGTTGAACGACTCGTACATGGTCAGACCGACTGACTTCATGAAATACTAATGAACGTACTACACGACTGATTTAATGACCATTTGACAAGCCGTGTGGCCAACAGGAGGCTCACTTGACGAATAATCGGTCAGCTGACCGGATGTCTGGTCGGTTAACCGACTGAGCGTTGCGCCTGTTGACTGAGTGCGTGTCTGCCCGAGTTCGCCGACTACCACAGGACTCCGAGCTTTATAATTCGGCCGTTGTCGCGCCGTTATACCTAAATAACTGAAAGATGACTGACTTTCTCCCCGGCTGTCGTGAGTAATCGGCCTGACCAGCTGACTGACCAATACTCGGAGTGCCCTACGCTGACTGACCAGTCTTCAGAGTGCCCTGCGCTGACTGACCAATCCTCGGAGTGGCCTACGCCGACTTACCAATCCTCGGAGTGCCTCGTGCTGACTGACTTATGCTCGGAGTGCCCTGCACTGGCTGTCCAATGCTCGGAGTGCCCTGCGCCGACTGACCAATCCTCGGAGTGTCCTGTGCCGACTGGCCAATCCTCGGAGTGTCCTGCGCTGACTCACCAGTCCTCGGAGTGCCCTGCGCTGACTGACCAATCTTTGGAGTGTTCTTCGCACACTGACCAATCCTCAGAGTGTCCCGCCCCGACTGACCAATCCTGAGAGTGCCCTGCGCCGACTGACCGGACCGTTCCTCCTCAGACGCCGGCCGGCTCCGTGTTCGCCGGCGGCATGTCGATGTCGGGCCCGCCGCCGCCGCCGCCGCCGCCGGCGCCGCACCCGCCCTCGTCGTTCGCGACGGGCCAGCCCCCGTGGCCGGGCAGCGGCCAGAACGGCGGCGCGCAGTGGCCGAGCCAGCAGTTCCCGCAGCTGTCGTCGGCGCCGGCGCCGGCGCCGACGCCGCCGCACTTCTATGACGCGCGCGTGCAGTACCAGTACCCGCCGGCGGCCGGCGGCAGCTTCTACCCGGCGCCGGGCGTCGACGACCCGTTCGGCGACCCGTTCTCGGGCCAGAACGGCGGCGCCGGCGGCGGGCCGGGCCCCTACCCGGGCCTCGGCGACCCCGGCGGCGGCCGCGCCAACGGCACCGCCAACGGCTTCAGCCCCGGCCCCAGCTACCTGGTGAGCAACGGCGCCGAGAAGGGTTCGCACCTGCTCATCCCGGTGTCGAACCCGGCGGTGCTGGCCAAGCCGGCGCCGCTCGGCCCGCTGCCGCCTCGGCCCGGGCTCATGGTGTCCACGACCATCACGCCGCTCAGCCACGCTCCGCAGCTGTCCACGTCTTTAAACTTCCAGGTGAGCAGGGGCGCCGCGTGGGGTGGGATAAGCGTCGGGCTTCTGGCCAGAGGGCCGGGTTCGAGGCTGGGTAGCGGCGCTTTTTTTCATCTGCGTCAGGCGAGTGAAAGGTTTACGATTTGTGTCTACGCCGTCTACACGGATCACGCGTCTGTGCTCCGCGTAATCACACCCGTTCCAGCGATGACCGTTCTTGGCTGGCGTCGGTGAGCTGTGCTCCCCTGCTGTGCTCCGTGCTGACGGTGTTCCGGGGCCGGTGTTCCGCAGCCTGGCCACCAGCCATTCTCCCGCCGGCCGAGCAGCTCACTCAGCTCTAGCTCGGCCGCCCGGTGTCCAGGCGAACCCAGCGGGACGGCCGCCAGCGGAGGGCTCGTCTACCCCATGGACCCGCCGCCGCCGCTGAGCGTCCAGGACAAGCTGAAACTCAAGATCTTCGAGCGCCAGCAGAAGGCGCCGTCGGCCCGGCCGGCCGGCTCGCCGCACCAGGTGCCGCACTCGCCGCACCAGGTGCCGCACTCGCCGCATCAAGTGCCGCATTCGCCGCTTCAGGTGCCGCACTCGCCGCACCAGGTGCCGCACTCGCCGCACCAGGTGCCGCATTCGCCGCATTCGTCGCATCAGGCGGCGCATTCGTCGCATCAGGTTCCTCCGTCCCCTCGGCAGGTGCCTCCGTCGCCGCATCAGGTGTCTCAGGCGCCGCATCAGGTGTCTCAGGCGCCGCATCAGGTGCCTCAGTCGCCGCATCGGGTGACTCAGTCGCCGCATCGCATGGCGCAATCGCCGCATCACATGGCGCAGTCACCGCTTCACATGGCACAGTCGCCTCATCACATGCCTCAGTCGCCTCTGCAGCAGGTGAGACTGGCGCTCGCGCTGTCTAATGATATCGTTGTTTGGTGTATCGAATTGCTACAGATGTCTTCATGCTCTTCATTAGTTTGACTATGTGCGATTTACAAGTAATTCAATAGTTACGGCTGGTCCATAGATTGGTGACAGCAACTTCGCGACTAAATGTGCCGTGGATATTTAGTTTCCATGGTCGGTCTATGTGGGTTCTTCTCAAATCTTCACCCGATTACCGTTAACAGCATTTTCGTGATTGCATTTGTTTCGCACGCAACGCCTCTCCGCCGCGGATTAGTGGGTAGGTTCTCGTAACGAACAGCAGATGTCTCCACTGTGTATTGCTGGACAGGCTCACTTCGCAGCCAACAGATGTCTCTGTCGCTCCGTCAGATGGTGCACTCGCCCCACGGAATGCCGCCCAGCCCGCACGGATACGGCCAGTTGCCCGCGTCCCCACTCCAGCAACAACAGCAGCAGCAGCAGCAGCCACAGCAACAGCAGCAGGGCCAGACGCTCAGCCCGCCGCTGTACCACAACATCGCGGCGCAGCTGGACGCCAAGCCGCCGGCCGGCCTGGACCCGTACGAGCCGTTCGGCGCGCTCGCCACCGAGTCCGGCTCCTACCAGATCACCGGCAACATCTTCCAGACGGGGCTCGGCTTCGGCGAGGGCGGCGTCGGCTCCAGCCTGTGCAGCGACCGCGTCAGCAGCTCCGGCCAGCGGCTGGAGCCGCCCGAGCGGCTGCCGGAGCAGTTGCTGTCCGCCGACCAGGACGAGCAGTCTTTTTTAGTCCTTAGGACTGCAGAGGCTGAGCGGTACCGCTCGCGTGGGGGCCCTGCAGTCCTGGACGCCCTACCATCACCCACGGGAGGCGCAGCGGCGGCCGGCGGCGCCGACCCACTCGGCGAGAGCGACCGGTGGCCCGAGCGGCAGCTGCGGCTTCAGCACCAGCTCTGGCAGGAGATGGAGCTGCAGATGGAGGAGGAGCGCCGGCAGCGGAGGGAAGAGGAGCGCCGGCGGGAGATGATGCTGCAGGGGAAGGAGGAGCGCCGGCGGGAGAGGATGCAGCAGAGGGAGGAGGAGCGCCGGCGGGAGATGATGCTGCAGGGGAAGGAGGAGCGCCGGCGGGAGAGGATGCTGCAGGGGAAGGAGGAGCGCCGGCGGGAGATGATGCTGCAGGGGAAGGAGGAGCGCCGGCGGGAGATGATGCTGCAGAGGGAGGAGAGGCGTAGGATGAAGGAGATGTTACAGCGAAAGGTGGACCGCTGGATGAAGGAGGTGTTACGTTGGGATGAGGAGTGTTGGTGGAGGAAGTTGTGTGGGCGAGAAACACACCTCGAGGAGGAGTCCGAGGACATCAGGACCTACGAGCAGGTCAACGGGAAGTCTTTCGCGTCCAGGATCAAGAACGGGAGCGACGTTGATCTTCTAGAAGACGAGGAGCTCGATATAGCGATTTACCTGCCGTTTCACGGACAACGTTTCCGCGATTTAGGTAAGTTGTTCAACGTATCTTAGGCTTTGTATCCTGCTGAAATCCTCTGTGTACAGGACTCTCCCGTCCAGGACTTGGTGTTGCCTTACGGTATCTGAGCTCAGCGCACGCTCATGTCTCACATGTTTTGTCCTGTCCTGTGGTGTCCCAGAGGCGTTATGTGATGTGTCCCTGTCTTGCCTGCTGCCGTCCGGCCACAGTATGACTCTCCTTGTCCTGTGTGTTCTGTTGTCCTCTCATTTCCTGCCCAGCCCTATCCTTCGCTCTCAGGTATCTTGTCCTCCCTTGTCCTCCAGTGGCCTCTCCTGTACTCTCGTAACACCTCGTGTCATTCATGCCCTTTTCCCATCCTCCCTCGTCCAGTGTCATTACCCTGATCCTCTTATGTCCTGCCGTGCCTTCCTAGGTCCTTCCGTGCCGTCCGCCGCCGCCGCCGCCGCCGCCGCCGCTGCCGTGCTGCCGTGCTTGTGCGCGCAGCACCGCAGAGGAAACTGACGCAGTCGGCCGGCGGCGGTGAAAGTAGGTGAGGGCGTGGCCACCTCGAGCCGCTCATGGAGGTAGCCTGGGCTCGACTTTGTGCCGTTACCGGCCTCTGGTAGCTCAGTTGGTAGAGCGGTGGACTGTAGCGGACTTGGCAGGCATCCATAGGTCGCTGGTTCAAATCCGGCCCGGAGGACGTTTTGACCTGAGGTTATGCTTCACCCTTTGAGGCGGGTTTTGAAGTCGCCACATTGTGTTCGGGGTTTTCATCAAAGTATCTAAATTAAAAACGTTTCCGCTGATATTTAGCGCAAAAAGCATCAACTTGACGTGAATATGCATCACATCATCATGTAGGTGTAATGAATGGGTTAATGGTAACATTCGGACAGCAAACTCGCACCTTCTCCGCCGCGCTGCGTGCTGGCTTTGGCGGATGCTCAGGCGCGGCTGGCGGCCGTTTCGTAATTGTCGGGTGCGCGCAGCGTGCCTGGCCTCGCGGGTGGCGTAGTAGCGTAAAGCTGACCTTGCCCAACGCGTGACGTCAGTGGTGGCGCGCTCTGTGACGTCACGGGACCGTTATGGAGGCCTGGTCGACTCCGTTGGACTGGCGTGACGGTGCCAGAGGGCCTGGTCGTGGCTGCGAGCTTGTACAGTATGGTTTAACCATTTTTGCATGCTCTTGGATCGGCTGCCAGAAAGGTGGACTCAGGCGCCATGGGTGAAAGTATTCCTTCACAGTTTTTGCGGAAGCTTGCACCACGTCGACAGGCGTTGCATGGTTATAAAGAGCTGCACGCAAGCTTGTAAGTCCCACAGTTTGTTTTTCCGGACATTTAGCCATCATGATGTTATTGGCTTTTCTGCCAAGTTGTGTGATCTGGGACAGGGGCTGCGTGGGGCGCCAGGCAGGAATCGCCTGCCAAGCGAGGCCCACCCTTCGACAGAAAACGTCCTCCGGGCCGGATTTGAACCAGCGACCTATGGATGTCTGCTCGAACCTCTACAGTCCACCGCTCTACCAACTGAGCTACCAGAGGAGGTGGTGACGGGCGTGGCTGAGCTTGACTGGCTGGGGCCTGCTGACCCGGTTTGGCCGGCCGGCCCGGCCGGCACCGCCCAGTCGACGTCGGCGGCTGGCGCCCGGCTCAGGCTGTGGGGAGCGCTGCTGCGCCGGCCGGCCGGCCGCGCTCAGAGCTGCCACAGCTGCCGAGCCCGGCGCCTGACGAGGCACAGCTCCCTCGTCCGGCACGCTGGCCTCGTCTGTTACAGCTACCTCGTACGGCACACTAGCCTTGTCTGGCACAGCTTCCTTGTCCGTCACATTGGCCTTGTTTGTCGCAGCTCCTAACCTGTCACAGGCCCCTGGCCTGTCACTGCCTGTTCACCCGTCACAGTCGCCTGGCCCGCTGCAGCGGCCACGCCCGACATCGATCACTGCCAGGACAGCTTAGCCAGAGCGCCGACAGCCCAGGCAGCCTGCTGCGTCTGCCCCGCCGCCCCTGCCACCCTGTTCCCCCACTGACTCACAAGTTACAGTCATGTGTATGACCCTGGCCCGCGCTATGACTAAGCCGGGTAGCTGCTGTGACCGTGCAGCCGTAGCTGGGCCTGCCAGGTGGGGAGGAGGTGGCGGCTGAAGCGCCGGACTCCATCAGACCCGGACTCCAGCTCCACCGTCAGGGCTGGTGGGACGTCTGTGTCTGGTGTCTGTCTGGTCAGGCTGGTGGTCTCACTGGTGTCGTGCTTGTCGGCAGAGTACGGCTCGGCGCCACCGTTCGTGTCGGAGGAACAGGAGGGCAGGAAGTGGTGGGCCGCGCCGTGGGATGGCGGCAGTGAGGTGAGCTCTTCCGCGTGTTGTCCGCGTCATCTGGTGGACGTTTGTGCGGTAGTTATCCTTGATCTCTTGATGCCCGTCGATTACCTATGTTCGGTGTGTAACAGTGTGACGATCGGAGCGTCATGAGTTGTTGGTTTGAGTGTGATGTGAGTGTAATGTGAGTGTGATGTGAGTGAGTGTGATGTGATTTGAGTGGAGTGTGACCACCAACAAGGAGGAAAACCCGGGTCACCGATGCCGTGCTATCGCTGACCGACGGTCTGTGTGTCTGCAGACGGGCGACAGCTTCACAGCGCCGGCCTGGGGAGAGGGCCAGTTTGCCGGGACCGAGACGCGGTCCCTGCTGAGGAAGAGAGGGACCACGGTCTCCCAGATCATCGCGGGCTACGGCGACCTGGAGCCCAGCAGGTCAGTCTGGTCTCCCGTGGTCCGCGGTTCCCGGTGCTGGTCATGAAGGGGCCTTTTGTATGTCAGATAAGTTCATCCGCCTGTTCAGTGGGTCGGCCGCCAGTTCAGGCTGTGTTGTTGGCGTTAGCTGTTCCCATATGTTGGTTTCCAGGTGGATTGGCAGATGGTGTGTTGTATTAGTGCCTGGTAATTTCCATGAATTCCTTCTTGCCGCCTTGCGTTGAATTAAGGAGCGCTACGTTTTGCGGCTGCCTCATACGATTGGCTTCTCCGTGTATCCAAACTCGCTACAGATTGTGCATTCCTCTGGCTTTCACTCAGCGTGTAGAAGTATGTTGCGCAGTTTGGATGTTTTCGGAGGTTTTTGTCTGGTATGCTTCTTGACTTTTCACGTGTATGTCATTCCGCGTGAGTGACAGCTCTGCGTTGTTTGCAGTGTTCCGGTTCGAGTCAGAAGAGAGCATCTGAAGTGGCACGGAAGACCTCCTGATTTCAACGGTCCGCCGCATGGCCTCTCGCCGCAACAGCTGTGTCTCCCGCGTCACGACCACGGGTCCTCTTACTTCCCGCTGCTGCCGGGAGTCCCGTACACCGCCGCCTGGACCGAGCTGGACCCTGAACCGGAGCACCGAGAGAAAACCACAGAGGGCGACGACACCGTTTACCGGCCGTACAGCAGCTCCGCCAGCGTCACCGTCACACTTGACATCACCGCTCCCGCTCCGCCGCCGTGGCCCGGTCCTGCGCGCGTGACGCTGTGTGACGCCACGGCAACCGTGGCGGCTGCGAACCGCCGGGGTCGTGCGACGGTAGGCGTGACGGTTGTGACGATGCTTTGTCCCCAGCCCGCCACCCCCACCAGCGCCGCCGCCGCCGCCGCCGCCCCCAGAGGCCGGAGCGTTCCGCGCGGCCATGCCAGCCACCAGCTGTCCATAACCCCAGCGGCGGCGGCGGCCGGCGGCGGGCCGGGCGCCGTCTTCGCTGCCGCCGCCGCTACCGCCGCCGCCGTCGCCGCTGTCCGAGTGATATTGGCCACCGGTCGTCTTTCACTGAATCTCAGGGAACCCGCGCCCCGGCCGCGGGCCAGTCTAGTCAGGGCGACGGCGACGGCGGCGGCGGCGGCGGCGGCGGCGGTGGCGCGCAGGGCCGTGGTGGTGGCTTGACCGCAACGGGGAGCAACGATTAGAACCACTCTTCTCCGCGCCAGAGGCCGAGCATGGCATTTCCAGCCATGATGTCGCGTCCGTGGGGTCGCATAGTCGCGTGACGTCACACATCAGCCGGTGACGTCACGGCGGCGGCGGGCCGGTCGGTGAGCTGATGTTGTTGCCGGTGTGTTCTGTCCGCTGTGCTGGCCTCCATTGGTTCGCAGCGGGCGGTCGACGGCCAGTCGCCGGACCTCCGTTCTTGTTCACCGGACTCGTCCCGGTCGGATACGCTGTCCTCTCTCCGAGATTATGCCGCCAGTCAGCTGTCAGCGCCACACGACCCGGGGTCACGCAGGGGCAGAGGTCACGCAGAGGGCAAGGGGTCACGTTGTTCCGGTGTTGGGTAGAAGTCGAGGTCGCACGGTCCAGGGGCTCTAAAAGGCATGGGGTCATTCGGAAATCGTGGGTTACTTTGTCAGGGTCATGCGGAGCCAAAAGTCACCCAGAGGTCGGAGGTCGGACCAGCCGGCCGGTGGCCTAAATGGTGGACTGCGTGACCCGGAAGAAGCCTTGGCCACCCTGTGCGACTCAGGGGTGCTTTCCCTCCCGGGGCCCCGTCCACCCCTTCTTCCGCCCTCCTGTCTTCTCCCGTCACGATACGAGCACCTCACTGTGTCCCAGAAAACGGGAGCTGTTAAGCTAAACTGCGCAAGTTCTGCTGCGCTATCCTGTTATGCTCGTAAAGCTTATGTACGAACTGGGGCATTGGCTGCCTGCCCCTCCCGCTCTCTCCTAGTGTAAAATCAGATCCAGACAACTCACCACCTGGTGAGTGGCTGTCGTTCGACCGTTCGGTCACGTGTTGGTAGTCTGTTCTGTATGCAGGTGATTCCCATTCCACGATTCGAAGTCTAGTGTAAGGATTCGTACATACTCTATGAAAGAAGATCGTGCATAATTTTCTTATATCTGGAACTTTGTTTTGTTTTCCATCATGTTCTTCCAGGCTTAGCCAGCACTGTGTACTTGCGCGGTAATCGTTCCATGTGCCGAAACCTCTTTTATGTCAGAAATTCAAAACACCGCTTGGGACGTACTGACTCAGAATCAAGCAGCTATAGGTTCGCCTTTCTTTTTTACGCCAAATAACTCGAAACGGATCAAATCAAATCGATGACGTGCTTTCTATAATGTAGCTTTGCAACGTGAGTGTCTCGCCAAAACGTTTGTTTATGCATTCGAATCATGTCGGGGTTTTACATCGTGAGGTCGATTACTTCACCCGCCTCCAGGGTGACTGCTGTTTTGGTCTATCCGTCGTTGCGTTGCCTGGCCGCGTGGGCGCCTGCAGGCCGCCGATCGTCCACCCGATCTCCACCCCTTTACCAGAGCATAATGAGGAGCGAGCGAGGGTCAGCTGTCCGGGCTTGGCTGAATATTATTTAATTGCGCGCATGTGTCTGAACGCGGTCTCGCCGGAGGGCCTGTATCATAGTTTTGTACTGTATTTTTGTACGCGCTGTACATAGAAGTGCGCTGGGCGGCCGGCTGTCGGCCGGGTCGCACAAGTATTTCCAGGCGGCGCGGACCGCAGATCGGGAGCACTGCACTGATTCGCGGGGGGGGGGGCGCCCCCGGCAGCGCCGCTGGGAGGCAGGGGTGCCTCCGGCGCTCCGTCACTTGGTACGTTCCTTTGCGGCTGCGCTGGAGCAGCTGGTGGTTGTGTCGGGCGCCCGGCGAGGGGCCGCCCGCTGTCGCGTCGGCGTTTCACATGTCCGCGTGTTTGGCCAAAACGCCGCGGTGCTCGCCGCTGCGCTGCGCGGGCTCGCCAGCTCAAGCTGCGGCCAAGTGAGGGAGAGTCGACGGCTCCTGTCGGCCGCACTCTCACGGCGGCGCGCGCGCCACGCGGCGAGCACCGCGGCCGTCACCGACCTAGACAAGCCTTGAGAAACGAGTACAAATTCGTCTCATCTCATTGGTGGCCGCCTGATCTCTATGCATTTAGTGTGCGTGCGTCATTCCCCGTGCGGCGGGCTCATGTGTGGCTGACCGGGCGTAGCTCTCCCTCGTTGGCACGGGACCACTGGCCGTAGCTCTCCCTCGTTGGCTCGGGACCAGACCGGGCGTAGCTCTCTCCCTGGCCGGGACTGTACCGAACGCGCCATTCTCTGATCTCGGGACTCGGTGAAGCGCGGATATCGAGTTTGTATGTATTTTTGTAAATAGACGCGCGAGGCGACGGTGCTGGTCGTCACGTGACCAGCCGGCGCCGGCGGCCGCCGCGCCGTCTGCCCGGCCGACTATGCACCCGGCCAGCCGTTCCACCAAAGCCAATAACGATCTGAAGCCGGCTGATGGTAGTCGAGGAGCCTTCGTTTTCCCGTGACAGCTGTGCTAGGAAGCATTTATACCGCGTGCGTTTATAGACTAGATTTGTAGTTCAGAATAAAACCTCGATAAAATTGTGTGTTTATTGGACGAGGCAGAGCCGACGATAGAATTTATTGCAACACTTGATCAGAATGGCGGGCCATTTGCTGCAACTGGGCCTGCCGCATGCAACGACTCATCCGACGGGCGTGGATGCTGAAGAAAAACTTGCAACGGTCTTGGTATGACGGCATGTTCAGGGAAAGGATAACATCAGACGAGTTCAGTCAAGCCGCAACCGACGAACAGCCATGTAGAGGACCGCCAGACGTCTTGCTCCTTCATTTGTCCCAGTTTGTTGCAAATAAGTGCAACAAACACTCCCTTTATTACACGTAGTAAAGCCAGTCACCGCAACGGTCCTCCCAAGAGCCCGCCGTGGTAGGTCAGAGCACGTTAAATTTTGTTGCCAAGTTACAGTAACGGTTTTGCCGGAAGTAGATTCAGCTTGGTTACGTTACTGCCACGTTTTATCTTGCATGTCGTGTTCGAAACGTATCCAGACTACCAAGCTTAGTACCGTGTCTTTACTTGGGTTTGTTCCATTGAGCGTTGTAGCCAAATCATGCGTCATCCTGATCTGAGCCGGCCTATGCTTGGACGATGACGTACTCACATTCGATACCCTCATCGTCGGCGACAGCGCGGCTGTGATGGACAACAGGCCGATTCACCGGCGCCTCGACGCGTGGGGCAACGGGGAGGACACGATCTCGACCAGTTGTCCAGGAAGACCACAAGGAGGAACACAACCAGCAGGCCCATGTTAAGAGTCTGTGGGTACTTTTGCCAAGCCTCCAGCACACACTTGGGCCAATAGTCCAAACAGAAGCATGGCATAGCGACCACAGATTTGCTCGTTTGGGAGTGATAACTTAAAATTTGGACGCAGTTTCGCTTGAACCAACTCAGGGATTTACGCAGTTTACTAATCTTTTACTCTGAAAGATTAGCAGCAACGCTGTGAAAATATCCGAGCGTGGCCAAAGCTCGTGATATGGTATCGATGGCACGTCTTCATAAACGTTTTCGGATTACTGAGGACTGCAACTGGAATTGCAACACAAACGAGCAACACAAGAAGGCCGCGGCTCACTTTCCTTTCTTCGTTCACATGTCCGCCATCAGTCATTTTTCCCACTACAAATCGATCGTGTCTTCCATATCCACGGTCAGTTTCCTCGTTATAACATTATCAGTTTCCGTGTGCAGTAATCACACATTCCTACACGTATGAACACATACGTTTACTGCAGATAAAGAATACTTTATTTGGATAATCACAGCAGCAACAGTGCAAATCAACCCAAATCGCACGCAACTGATCAGTGGCTCAAAATCCTTGCCGTAATCAACGACCACACTCACATTCGTTACATACATCGAAGGCGTATACGGCTTCTCAGACCAAACAGAATGGCAGCGAATGGCGCACACTTCACACACGTGCTCAGTGTAACACGCGCAACGTGGCACAAATTTTCGATCAACGAAGACTATAATCTTTGTCATTTGACGACGTTTGTCAAATCCCTGTGAAGTCAAATTTTGCAAGCATTAGACGCCTTTTCTCAATAAAATTTCCAAACAAAACAATTTCAGTCACTACGGACTAGAATAGCATTATCACGATCCGTATCGCAAAGCATGCCCGATTCCGATGAAACATTTGCATTGCTTACGCATGAACGTTTGGCTGCGAACCAACGTTTGGTTGCGCAGCCCTCACTTGCTTTGTTTCCACCATAACTAAATCACGAGATGCGTGACTTCCCGAATTTATCACAGCTCATATCGTTTTCTTAAATCGCCGATCGCACCGTGCCTTTTCTTGAAATATGACTCACTGATCTATCACGCTATCCTCTACCCAGCTTCACCAATATTTGAGCTACACAGCAATAAACTCCCTGTAAGCGATGATGCGCAGATCCAATGCAATTCACGACCAGATAATGGATTGAAGGCTCATCTATACCTCGACAGTGCTTTTGTTGCCCAACCCCTGCACAAAGGCAATACCAGGAAATTTACCAGGACAAAATGGAATAAAGCACCGCAACAAAATGGAAGAAAGTACACAAAATCTCTGCCTGAGATAAACTAAAAACCGCTGTTCCCCCCCCCCGAAAAAAACATCCAGCAGGAAATTACCACAGTCCCCATATATCGTTACACAAAAGAAACGGAGGCAACAAACTACGTCCGCCATGTACCGGACTCCAAACCTCGAAAACTTCAACAAACTTCTCCCGTGCCACACGCACATGAACAGTGCTGGGCGAAGGTGTCCGTCGCACAAACGAAGTGCTGGGGCAAAAGTGTCCTCAGTACATACGAAAACAAAGAGGTGAGCATAACCACACCAGCGAACACCAGCGAACGGGTGGTCAATTAGGAGCTGTATAAACAGACAGATAACGCGATCAGCCTCACAGGACTGGCCACCACAAGCGATACTCGCAATACAGCGAAACGCCACAACAAGGCTGGTGAATTTCTTACACTACTGGCAGTGCTGGCATACGCATGATCGCAGGACCAAGGCAGAGAAACGGAGACGGAGACGAACGGGGAGGGAGGGGAAAACTGAGAAGGAGAGGGGGAGGCAGAGAGAGAGAGAGAGAGAGAGAGAGAGAGAGAGAGAGAGAGAGAGAGAGAGAGAGAGAGAGAGAGAGAGAGAGAGAGAGAGAGAGAGAGAGAGAGAGAGAGAGAGAGAGAGAGAGAGAGAGAGAGAGAGAGAGAGCGGGACAGGCCAGCCCGCCAGCCCGGCCGGTTCAGCTGGTCTGGCGTGGGTCGGCGGTCGAGAGAGCCAGAGTAGAGAGAGCCAGAGAGAGAGCCAACAGTAGCACTCTAGCAGGTGCCCATCCTCCGCGAGGCAGCAGTGAACCCCCTGAAGCGAGGCCCTCCGCCCCAAGCCAACAGTTCTCGGCGGGTCCATGTCGCCTTCCTTTCCCGTGTCCCTCTTCAGTGACGTAGCGGTGGGGACGGGCAATTCGCCAGTGAACCAGCCCCCGGCGACACTACTGAGGTGACCACCAACCCGTGAAATGGTGGGCGTGCACGGCGCCGCGGCCAGCTGCCAGCGACCAAAACAAACAGCAGGCGAGAGCGGTACGACAACGGACCAGCCCCCCCCCCACACTGGGGGGGGGGCTGCGGCAGGCCCCATCACACTGGGCCTGCCGCAGCGGTCAGAGCCAAGAGCTCTCTACGCCGCTCCGGTTCACCTGCTGTGTGGGCGCGGTCGGGCGAGAGCGTGCACGTGGGCGAGGGACGCATTCCCGTTTGGAAACCGACGGTCACCGCCGTCGTCCGAGGCACCCGAACACACCGCGCACACCCGACCCCACCAGGCGCCGCGGCCGTGTGCCAGCCCATCGTTAACCGAATCGTATCAACTGGTGAGAGTCAATACAATGACAGCACCAACCCGAAAGAAAACCCGAGCACCAACGAAAGAGCGGCAGCAGCGGAACTACAGAAGGTGGCGGCGCCAAGAGGCCAGAGCACCGAGCAAGACGTCCCCTGTTCAGCGACTGGCCGCAGGGGAGGAAACCGAGCCAACCGGCGAGAGCCGCACTCTGAGAGCCTACTGAGCCGAACAAAGCGCACCAGACAGCGGCCGGCCGGCGACCCATCAGACCAATCAGCTGACCAACACACCCGACGACTCCTGTGTTTCCTACCCGCCTGACTTCCCGGTTCGGTTATCCCGCTCTGCCCCGACAGACGCCGGGGCCGGCCCCTGGTCCGCACGGCCCCATACCCCATCCCGTCCGCAGGCAAACAGCCCGCAGCCGCCCGGCTATAGTCGCCTCAAACCTCCGACCCCGTCCCGACCGGGCCAACCCCGGCTCGACCCCCGACGGTTATCCCGCGGACACCTGCGCCGGACAGGCGGACAGGCGGACAGCTCAGGCGTCCAGCTTGGCCAGCTCGTCCCTGTACACGTTCAGGCTCTCGGCGTCGAACAGCACGAAGTAGACGTCCTTGAGCGACGAGGACATGACGTTGACGAAGTAGTCGTGGATGGAGCGCAGGATGATGCGAGCAGCGTCTGCCTTCTCCAGACCGCCCCTGCAGGCCGGCAGACACGGCGTCAACTGGGGCGGACACGGCGTCAACTGGGGCAGACACGGCGTCAACTGGCGCAGACACGGCGTCAACTGGGGCGGACACGGCGTCAGCTGGGGCAGACACGGCGTCAACTGCGGCGGACGCAGCATCAACCGGTGGAGACACGACGTCAACTGGGACAGACACAGCACCAACTGGGGCACACACCGCGTCAACTGGCGCAGACACGGCGTCAACTGGGACAGAGAGCGCCAACTTGGGCAAGCAGTGTCAACTGAGGCGAATACTGCTTCAACTGGGGCAAACAGTGTCAATGGCGCCGACACGGCGTCAACTGGTGCAGACACAGCGTCAACTGGCGCAGACACAGCGTCAACTGGGGCAGACACGGGGTTAACTGGGATAGATATGGAGCCAAGTGCGGACACCAGTAAAGGATGAAGGTTACAGATACAAGGTCAGAATGACGGACAAAGTCAACATTGTCAGACAAGATAAAATAAATGGGAATCCGAGGAGACGTATATCAGCGCATAAAAACAACAAGCGTACAAAACAGGCGCAGCCTTAACAGGGTAGACGTTGAGATCAGCAGGGAAAGACATAGGGTTTAACAGCGCCAGACGGAAAACAGAAACGAGGCCAGATGAAGGACGGTGTTCAGAAGGATTCAAAGTGGGAGGACACGCCGCCAGGAGACAGCGTCAAAACGGATAGACGAGGCCCCAGCAGGACCAATCTCACACCACTTCGCTGTTTTGGGTGTGGTAAGGGTCAGCATCACGTAGCATCACCCCGACAGAGCTTGTCGCCCCCAGTCGCCGGGTCAGTATCACACCTGCGTCCGGGGTCTGAGCTGAGCCCATTGTGCTGTCTTTTACAGATGGAGGATACAGTGTCGGTCAGCCCAATGGAGACCCCGCGTTCTCACAGTTGTCGGTTATCTGGTGTGTAATGCACTGTGTACTGTCGGGTATGTGAAAGTCATTGTGTCGTCGTATTCACGTACCGTCCTGGGATGGAAAGCACTAACACCAACACCCTAACCCATAACAGCAGAGCTGCATGTCTCCACAAAGCTTCAGGGTAACATATGATTTCGACTCCGCAAAAGCTGCATCCCCTTGATCTGGTCCTGACCACACACAGTACCCCCTAGCGGTCTATGACGGGCTCCGTACAAATCGGTCCCACCACGGACTCTGAACACAGGTCCGGTCGGCAGGGCTGTGGATGACCCAGTAGTCCACTTTAACCCATGAAACCGCACCAAACCTCCATCAGACCGTCCGCTCGTCCGTCCGATACTGTCCCTGATGACGGCGGCCCAAAGCAGGGATACCAGACAGCCTCTGACCAGCCCACGCCCGGCTCCGGCCCCTGGCCCCTGGTCCCTGGCCCCTGGCCCTCGGTCTTCGGCCCTCGGCCCTCGGCCCCCGGCGCCGGCCCCGGCCCGGCCGCGACCACTCACTTGCCGCTACCGATAGATGGCAGCGCTATCGACTTGAGATTTTTCTGGTCGGCCACCGCCAGGCAGTTCTTCACCGACTTGGTCAGCTTGTCGCCGATGTTGCTGTCAGCTGACGGCGGCAGGCGCCCAGTGAATGTGGGCAGGCACACGGAAACGCCACAAAGAGCAGCAACTTTGGTCATATCAATGACAGAATTCCGATGTAAACCAAAGTCCCTATCAGATGTCTAACCCGCCGCCAACTGCGCTCACCTGTTCCGTACATAACAGAATTCCGTTTGCAGCCAACCACACTCATCGCGCGGGACCACGCATGGAACGAAAGGACCCGCAAACGTAAGCGCTGCTTTTACGATGTCGCATATAAACCGCCTCTGAAGAACATCCTGAACAAGGCCGCTGCCTGCAGAAGCACATGTTCATCAGCCACTTCTCTGTCGCGTCAGCCAAACACGCCCACCCCCGTCCCGCCCGCCGACTCACAGTGGGTGGGTCCGTTGACGTGGATGATCCAGTCGGCCTGCAGGTGGCTGGTGCGGGAGAGCGTAGCTGCAACAGGGCCGCAAGAAGGTCACCGTCAGTGGTTCTCCGGCCCTACCCTCCTCATGTCCGGCCCTCTCATGGTCCGGCCCTCCCCGGACCCGGCCCTCCCCGACACGGCCCTCCCCATGTCCGGCCCTCACATGGCCCGGCGCTCCCTCGGCCTACCTTTCCCCGGTTCCGGCCCTCAGTCACAACCAGAATCACCAGAAGAAAGCAAACTTGATTCTCATCGTTTGCCTTTGCATGGCTTCCATCGTACCACGGAACACAAAGTCCAGTCAGAGTGGACACAAAGTTCTTTTCACAGCTGCGCGTCACACGCTTATGAGTTCGACCTGGCAGACCATCAGCGGCAACACCGCATCACATCACAGGCATCACAGAGACGAGGGTTCCCTTCTCAGGCGCAGTGATAGAGCACGGGGCCCGGGCCCGTAAATCTGTCCCAACCTGCGCCCCTCCACAGGGAAGCACCACATTCTTTGGTGTCGTCGTTGCCGTGTTGGTATTCAGGAGACCACTGTCCTCTATCCGTCCCTTTACAGAGGGACAGAACATGAAGCTTGTGCTATTCGTACCTTCGCAGGAGACCTGTACATAAACTATGCCTATTCCGTCTACAGAAAAACGTTCCATTTTTAGAGAGCGCATTCAGGCCATGATCAGTACCGTCACGGACCCATTCATGACACACGCGCCTTAATCGGTACGAGCACCAGGGACGGACCAGCACGCGCGCTCAGCGCCTCCACCTACCTCCGCAGGGCGCCAGCGGTCCGTGGTTCTTGCGCAGCTCGTCGAGCGCCCGGCGCAGTCTGGGGCCCTCCACGGCCTCCAGAGCGGCGCCCACCTGACCGGCCAGGGCGAAGCCGGCCGCGGTCGGGTGCACCAGCGCCTGCACGCTGGCCGCCGCTATGTCGCCCTTCACCACGTGAAGCTGCCCGGGCAGACGGCCGGGGCGGTGAGCAGAAGCAGGGGCGACCAAACGGCAACAGTGTATCACACGTCATCAACGCAAACCCCACCGCACTGATCTACTCTACACCACACTACACACACTACAATGATCAGACGCCACAGCGCGAACGTCACCACACAAGGACCGTCGCGTAGCACTGTTGGCGGCATCAGGGATAACAACGCCATTAACGGGATGGGGGTCATGTGGGAAACAGCAGTGTAACGATCCACAACACTGGTCTCATACTCGGTAAAGGTTATCATCTGGTGACAAAACACACACAGGCTAACTCCTGCCGCCATGCAGAACGACTGATACCATCCCCGCCACCGTATTAATGAACAGGAAACGCCCACAAACGCTTTCGGGATTATTCAAGTGAAATATGACAAAACGCAGCAAAAGATGGAGGGGTACATGAAAACCAGCAGAACGAAACAGGCAGCGTAAGTTCAACGCAGACAAGCCGACCGAATGACGACGCTCGTAAGATGCTTGGCATCCGATGCAGCGCCGTTAAACACCACTCTCACCGTCTGGCCCAAGAAGAGCTTCTTCGCTGCAAGAGGTGCCAGGCTGGCGTTGGGCTTGGCTCGTTTTCCGGCCGCTGAAACAAAGACGGTTGAAAAGTTCGCCGACTTTTAGGCCGCGAGTTTTCGGATGCCCGTTCGAAAACCGCTTGCCGGCTAGTTTCACGAAGACCGCTAATGCCTCGGTCCGCCGCGTGGCCTGCTTCTTCCGGTAGCGCCCGGCAGCAGCGGACCAGATCTGACTGGCCTCCCCGCCGGTTTCCACTCAATCGGCCGCCTCCCCGCACCAGGCGCAGCAGGCAGGCGAGGACCACTGCCGCGGCCTTTTACGACGTTTCAGTCGGGCAACACGGCGCCGCCATCCCTCCCACCCACCTGGGCTCCCACGCGGCCAGCCAGTCCCGAGCCCGCACCCCACACCTCCAGCCCGGCCCGCTAACCGCCGGAGCACGTCCACCTCGCACCGACGCAGCCGCGATTGCTGCTGACCGGACCCCAGAAGTCGGAAGCCTGGTCCGATAGCGACCGGACCAGGCTTCCGACATCACAGCCGGACCCCAGACATCACAGACCCGGTCAGCTCACGTCCACTTAGGTCCCCATCCCACTTCAGCACTGACCTTTCTTGGGCGTGGCGCGCGGAGTGGGGGCGACCACGCCCACCTTCTTCTGGGCGGCGGTGGGCGGGGAGCCGCCCGGGACCACGGCTGCGGGCGGCGGAACACGGACCGGCTCAGGGCGGGGAAACATTCGCCGCAGAACCGCTGCACTCATGACCTTCCACAGCAGGCATCAAACGGGACCCAACGGTGAAACGCCAAACGTGGAACTGCAGCTAACACGAAGCAATTAGAGTAGGACAATGTGCAAGGCAAATCCCATTACGGCAGCTTATTAAAAAGTGTCGATCCTCTGAAGACAGTCGCAAAGTGCCTTCTGCGGCCTGAAAACTCTCACCAGCTCAACAATGCACGGCTATCGCACCCGGAAGGGAATCCCAACTATGGGCCGACGTTGCCAGGCTGCACACGTTTCCACAAAGGAAGGCGCAAGAAAGATGGTAGCGACAGGGGGGGGTCGAGGAGTGGACACCAGAAAGAATTCTGGGCAGACGCCATGTAAAATTGGCATAGGAAGCCTGGAAAACTGAAAACCACTGTCATATTCTGAATCAATGCGCTCCATGCAGCGAGAAGGTCAAATGGCGAGCATCAGCAATAAGTCCCCGTTTCCACAGCCAAGGGGAGGTGATAGGTCCACTGTTCCTGCTCCGTCCACGAAGACGGAATAGGAAGCAGGGAGTGAAAGAGGAAGGACGGCAGGCGGCTACAGAGAACCTCTGTCGGCCTGTGTCAAGGTCGCCTGTGTCGATATCGCCTGTGCGGAAGCCACTAGTGTCGATGCCGCCCGTGTCGAAGTCACCCGTGCTGAGGTCCCCTGGGTGGAGGTCACCCGTGTCGATGTCGCCCGTGTCGAGGTCGCCTGTGTCGAGGTCATCTGTGTCGAGGTCGCCCGTGTTGAGGTCCCCCGTGTCGAGGTCGCCGTGCCGAGGTCACCTGTGTCGATGTTGCCCGTGTCGATGTTGCCTGTGTCAAGGTCCCCTGTATTGATGCCACCCGTGTGGAGGTCACCCGTGTCGAGGTCACCTGTCTGCCGCGGACCCACCTGGCACGGTGGTGGTGTCGCCACGTTTCCTCAGCAGTGACGGATGTATGCGCGGCAGCACGCCGCCCTGCGGTATCGTCACGCCCCGCAGAAACTGCGCGGGAAACACGCAGTCAAATTACGCAGAAACTGTCCGCGGCGCTGCAGTGTGCTTACGAGCAGAAACTGCGCACGGGACTATGATGTGGAAACACGCAGAAACTGTCCATGAAGTTCCACAGCACTCCACGTAAAAATTGCTCTCCGGAATTTTCAGCCGTAGCCGTAATCTTTAACTCGTAGCCGCACCAAGAAAAACCTTTTAAAAGGACAACACTGCAGTACTCGACATAACCTGGTAACGAGAACACGATGTCCACACCTACACAGTCAAGAAAACAAACCGCAATGCCCTGCATAATCAGTACAGTAAAAATATTGTTCCCGCCACATAAAATCCGGGGAAAAAAATACATTGCAGGGCAACAAACTTAAAATATACTCGCGCTAAGGTGACACTGCATCATGATACAGATAAAAACACGCTGCACATGATCCAAATGCACAGATAATGTCTCAACGTCTCAACTTCTGCTCATGATACTTCGGAGCTCACGGAAAAACAAATCATTACGGGCACAGCTTTTGAGGGGGGTTTTGCCGAACTTAGTGCTGAACAACGAGCAACGACAATGCAAGCGTATGAGATCAGTGCCGAACAAAGACAGGAGGGCTAGAAAATATCACAGAATTTATCACTGGAAGCTGTCTCCAAGCATCAGTCATCAGCATCAGATGAGTTCATCACATCACGTCTTATCCTTGTCCGCAGACCCTTACGACCGATAATGGGTTACATCAGAACATCACCGATCATACCACCATATCACGATAATCACACCATATTCCCGACTCTACGATTACATCGCACCAAAGTTTCGCACATATGACATGGCTAACGTGGATGGCAATGTCTTATATACCAGTACAATACGACAGAACACAATACAATACAACACATTACAACACATCACAACACATCCCAGAACGTCTTATCAAATCATGCATTACATTACATACGTGCCTGACCAAATATCACATTCGACCACTGACCACACTATCACATCAGTGAAAATTCCATCACACCAGATCCATGACCACATACCTCATTACACCATGGACAACATCATAACAGCACTGACCACATCACCACAGCCCTGACCAAACAGCACATTCGGCCAATGAACACATCACATCAATGGCCACGACACCACACCACCCTGCATGACTGCCCACGCCATCAGATCGCACCACATCACCGCCCACGCCATCACACCAGTCGCCACGCGGCGCGCAACTGACCGCGTGCAGCTCCTCGTCGTTGGCGATGGCCAGCAGCAGGTGGCGCGGCGTGATGCGGCTCTTCTTGTTGTCGCGCGCCGCGTTGCCGGCCAGCTCCAGCAGCTCGGCTGGGGCGGCGGCGGGCACGTGCAGTCAGCCGCGAGCACACACAGACACACACACACACAGCCGGAGGGGCGAAAACAAACGAGGCACCTGAATTACGGCGTCCCACAAACTGTGACGTAAACCAAGGGAGAGGCAAGGACTTCCGGGGGCAGGGGGGATATGGCGGAAAGTGGGGTTGAAGGACATACTGTAATGTCTTTGTTGGTTGTGCCCTTGTGCAATATGCTGAAATATCTCAATGATCAACCCATGTGCCAAAAAATAAAATTGTTGAATCTGAAGCGACAGATAACAAGGAAATGATACGTCTATCACGGTAATGCAGCCCAGTACATTTCTCCTCTCGCCAGCTTCAATTCTGCATGAAGTGCCACCTGTTCTCAATGCTTCAAATTCACCCAGGGCTTATCAAATCCACCTTCAACACAATGAGCCAAAAGCGCATGAATTCGGGACCCGCACGTACGGATTTTTTCACCGACATTTTCAAATCACTGATTTTTAAAAAGCCGAACAGACTACAAATGCACGTGCTCAGATCCAAGAAACAGATTAATAGATCTCAGATCAAGATGCGCCCGAGACGCATGCCCCCCAGTTCAATGACTTGTGTTATCCTAGGTTTCAACTATTCCTTCCATGTTTCGAAAATATCTCGCAAGACCAAAGACGCAGCACATCTCATTCGTTCGAAGGATCGCAAGAACTCAAGATCAAATAATATGTAGAATTTTCCAGATTATGTCATATCAGGAACTGTCATTTATATTTTTATTGGAGAATACTCAGGGGGTCTATATCAATGCTGATGTGTTGTAGTGTACCTTTCAGCTTGGCTACGGTCCCAATGGAAGGTCCCTATGGAAGAACTGGCAGGTCCCAATGGAATCTAGAATCCTCAGATCCACAAGAATAGCAGCCCCCAAGGCTGGCTTTGCAAAAGATCTAAACCTGATCCACGAACTGACTGCCATTTCTTTTCCGATGACACCAGTATCTAGAGTCGACGTTCACTTTAAACAAAGACGCCGGTCTGATCCCTAGTAAGCGGAGTTTCCAAAGATCTACTGAGATACAGAATCCAGGTCTGGGATCTAGGAACATGTCTGGCTGCCTCCAGAGCCACGTAAACAAACGATGAACCTACTCCCACTAAACCAACTACACACTACAACTGACCACTCAGGTGCTCCATGACAGCGGCCGTGTAGACAGTCCCCCCCCCCCCACTGACCGCTCAGGTACTCCATGACGGCGGCCGTGTAGACAGTCCCCCCCCCCCACTGACCGCTCAGGTACTCCATGACGGCGGCCGTGTAGACAGTCCCCCCCCCACTGACCGCTCAGGTACTCCATGACAGCGGCCGTGTAGACAGTCCCCCCCCCCAATGACCTCAGGTACTCCATGATGGCGGCCGTATAGACCGCTCATACTCCCACGGACTGACCGCTCAGGTACTCCATGACGGCGGCCGTGTAGACAGTCCCCCCCCCCACTGACCGCTCAGGTACTCCATGACGGCGGCCGTGTAGACAGTCCCCCCCCCCACTGACCGCTCAGGTACTCCATGACGGCGGCCGTGTAGACGGGAGCGCCGACGCCGACGCGCCGCAGCCGCATCTCGCCGGAGCGCAGGTAGCGGTGGATCCTGCCCACCGGGAACTGGAGGCCGGCGCGGGCCGACCGTGACGCCGGCCGGCGCCGCTTCTTGCCCGTCCGACTGGTGCTCATCGTGCCCGCCGGCCGGTCGCCGTCTGCCGGGGGGGGGGGGTCTCAGAGTGAGGCACAGGGGCGGACCAGGCGGTACAGACTGCGGAAACAGACACACAGGGACACCAGGTGGTACAGACAGAGCAACATCCACACAGGGACATCAGGTGATAGTCTGGGGAAACACCAACACAGGGACACCCCACACCCACACAGGAGCACCAGGTGGTGACACCAGGTGGCACAGAAAGGGGCAACACACACAGGGTTACCAGGTGGTACAGACTTAGGCAAAGCATACAAATAACCAGATGGTATAGGTGCATTTTTGTGGTACCCATGCCAATGTCTTCAACAAATCTTGTAGGAATTGGATATGCTTTCTTTTATGGGATGCATATCACTGCGGTTTAGCCTTGGCAAATTTTGTTTAGGAAGATGAGAACAAGCATATTGTTGAAGTGGAACAAAATGAAGATGTGGATTCAATACACATGTCCCATGCTAGCCTTAATCCCTTAATATTTTTCATTAAGCCCCAATTTACTTCTAAATCTGTAGGATCAATAACCAAAACCTACACTGAATATATATATATATATATATATATATATATATATATATGAAATGAGACAGCATAGGTGTAGTACCCCAAAGGGCAGGTATGGCAGCTGTCACATCAACTCTGGACAGTTTTAGCATTAACCCTACAGTGTTGCATGTAAAAAATAGCCATAAAGTGGTTCCCTCAGCACCAGCTTGGAAAATGCTCCTGTGCTGACATGAGCCATTATCAAACTGAAAATTATTGCATGACACAGGTAACACTATCAGTCAGCAGGCTTCCCCAACATACCTTTCAATAAACATTGTCACCTACCCATGGCTGTTGATGTCAAACTTTCAAGCACAAAATGCCATTAAGAAACCAGAAATCCACAATGTGATGGTACCTGCACTGCAGATGCATCATGGATGCATTCATGAGGATGCCAAAATAAGCCTTTTTACCATGTTTCTGAAGTAGTTATTTCCACACTAAGCAACATCCTGGGTTAGAATGGTCTTAAGTTTGGATTGAATGCAAAAGGATTAAAAAGACAAAACTGTCTACATCTATGATATGCTTCCATAGGTGCTTCAAGTTCTGTGTCTTCAGCTATTTTGAACAGTTCTTGTATTTACTACATTTTTCTTCCTTTTCTGACACAAAATGGAAAATGAATTCAAAACATAAATGTATTTGAAAGCAGAAAACCCCATTATGGGTATACAAAACAGCAATGTATCAATATAAAGGTTCATGTAATTCTGTGGTAATGGTGCCTAAGAATTAAGGTTTAAACATTAATTGTAACCTGACAATGCAAGAATGTGAAACATGAGCATAATGCATTATGTCAGTGAAAAAAAATTGTACATTTCACTATTATGAGTCTTTTTAAAGTTTTACTAAAGATAAAACCTATATGTTGCCAAAAATTGGTTTTAGGAGTTACAGTTTGGCTCAAGGTCAGAACTATGGGTGCTTTCTCAAGTTTTTAGACCTTAACATCCAGTAGTACAAGTTCTCAAAATTTTTGGAATGGGTGAAATCCATTTGTTTGTTCCTGAACAAATGAAGGGTCTGGCTGTGCACAGTTGTCCAACCATCCCATTATACCAATGCTTCTTAGAGATTTCCATAGATTATCACAAAACACAATTCCATAGGTTATCACAAGTCACAATTACCAATCTATTGCCTGCCCAGACTAGCAATGCTATGCTTCCCTCAGGTCAAGTTGTAACAGTACAAATAAATCTGAATGCATATCAGCTACACAAACTGGAACACTTTACTTTGGTTCTGCTGTCCTTATTTTGTTCTCATCAACCTCAGCTCATACAAGCAAAATAATAAACTTGTTATGATTGTTTGGCTAACAGGCATACCATCAACATCACTGCCCAGAACTGGTTTTAGTTCAACTGTAATATGCCCAAATGTTGTCCTGTGTAGTTTGAAATTTTCACTCCATTTAAAAGCATAACAATGGAACATTGTGGAAAGAGGAAATATCTTAAAAAGTGGAACCATGGAATAGTTGAAACCCAAACATCATTCAATGCTTACTTTGGAAAGCATCTTTCGAATTTTAACAAAAGATATAACAATTTTCTCTATACTGATATGGCAACTGATATGGCAAACATAAATTCATTTCTTGTTATGAGCCTGGGTGAATGCAATGCATGAACCAACATGTACCTGCATGAACTCACCACAAAGACCTATTAATAAGGCAAGGCTGAGGATGCTTTGTCAAATCTACCACATTTCTGACATTCTGGGTCCTGGAAGGTAGTAGTCTGCAGACTCTCAATGAACAAAAACCCCTTTCTGGGCCAATATTCCACAGATATTTGTACATTGCCAAATTCCACATCTTTACATGTAAGCATGCAATGACTGTCAAACTGTTGTACATTTGTTCAGAGCATGGTCTCATCATAGACAGGAGTGAAGGCCAGCCATGGATGACTGTAAGGATACATGCAGTTTGAGTTACAGTGACAAATATAGCAAGGATCAAGAAAAACTAAAAATGAAGCACAACAAACTCTGGTCCATTTTACATGCCACTGCAGACCTGTTGGTTTAAGTACTGTAGAGGTGCCCAAGCAGTCCTATAGGCAGAAAGTTGAGAATCACAGGGATAGAGGTTAATTCCAGGTATACAATAGAGGCAATTATACCCGTAACTTCCCTCAGGTTTTGGTAAGTTAAATTGCAATTTTAGTCTGTCTTAAGATATTGAACAATATGAACACAGCACAAAAACATTCCAAAGTTCCACTGATTTTAGACCTATCTGATTTAAATATGAAAATGGTGCTTTCTAACTCCATGGGTTTACTGCTCTTGCTTCTTTTCCCAAAACAAGCCTGCTGATACCCAACTAGCCCCCTGAATCTGCCACTGAATTTAAGGATGACACTCACTTTTTTAATTTGTGCTATGTAGTATGTAGCACTCAAAGAAACATGAATAAAATCTGCCAGCACTTCCTACATCCACAACACTGCCATTCACTTCAGGACTAGGGTCTGTATTTTGTCTATACTTAGTACTGATTCATTGCCTCTGCCTAGCACATGAAACATGCTGGAAGCAGTCCAATATCCACCATGATTCTGAACCACTCATTCCATACATTGCGCTTCCAAAACCAGACCTTTCCCACGCACATGCACGACACCTAAGTCAATTACAGCCTACGGTCAGAAGAGGTAGCCTACAGCCAGGCTGCAAGCTGGAATTATTCCCACTTGGTCACGCTCACAACGATGCAGCTCTAATCGTGAGCTCCGACACCTCAAGTCGCCCAGACAAACGGACATACCAAAAACCTCTGCCAACCGAGCCCACACTTCGCGCTTTGCTCCTCACCAACGCGCGTACAGCAGAGTACAGGCCCGATCAAGCACTCGGTCAGCTGAACGGGGCTCGACGAACGAATCGTTGTACATGGGCGACATCTATGGGCTGCAAAGCAACGATCTAAGCTACGGTGTAGACTGTAGTCGAGTCGTGAACGATACTCCGTCCTCTTTTCACACCACTCGCGCAGCTCTCATCCTCGCTAAGCCGATCGACATCAACAACATCAACTGAACTGGCAAGAGACCAGGGGTGTACGATCGCAAAATCAGTCGGGTGGGGGGGCTCAGCCCTGGGTCGTACCCCACGTGCTAATTTCTGCCCGGATTTGGGTCATTTCGTTTTGCTATTTTGAAAAGTTGGAGCTGCCTGCCAGGCTGGGAGGGGCTGAGCTGCAATTTGGGGAGGCTTGAGTACCCCAACTGCATAGGATCCTACATCCCTGTTACATGCCAATGTCAATGCTCACCAAATGCTCGGTCCCGTTTTCTTGTCTTCCGAGCTCCTGTGGACGATGTATGGAAAGGCGTCCATCCGTCCTGTTGTACTCGTTGAGCCCAATTCACACTTCGAAAACCGGTTTCTAGCAAGACTGAGCAATTAGAAAGGCTTTAGTAACCTCAACCAGACCAGAAGAGATCGGGTTGACCTCTGATGACCAGTGTCATTACTAAATGGTAGAATTGGCTCCTATTTTAACGCATTTTCAACAACTTTTGAGGTGTCAAAATGTGTCGGACGTAGTATCTGTCATTTTTTATCTCCAGGTTTCTTGTTGTGCTCATCGTACACACGCACTAAACAACGTTGAAAATGCTACATTTTGTAATCCTCTGTATCAGACAAAAATGGCATGGGCATCGCCACTCCTTTACTTTGATCCTTGTTCAGTCGCGTGGATATGGCTTAAGACCGATGAGATTACTTTGCATCAAATTCGGCAATCTTAAAAGCGACCCACGTACAGCAGACTGGATTGCCGTAACAAGACCATAGCAAACACAGAAAACAATGCTCATTTTAAATGAGATGCAACGGAGAATCATTACCGGTGAATTGACATGGTTGTAAGACTGGGACAAATTTTGGTATGAAAAAATAAACTCATCGAACCCTGAAATGTGGCAATGATAAAGTATTTACAGCAGTTTATTTTGTGGAACAAGAAAGACAGGAAAGGGCCAAGACACTGTTATGGAATTCCATACCAATGACTTCCCTTCGTGTGGTAAGCTCCATCCCAAAGACACACAAAGTTACGCCCCTGTTAGTCGGTACACCGAAACCCGTATCTGACTGTGCTGAACGGCACATGGCTGCTTTACTGACGTCTTATCATAGGGCAGTACCGCCATATTTCGAAACGCACTCTACTAAATACGAAAACCGCCTGCTGGGAAGGCGATGTGCGATGGGTGTCTCGGAAGACTCCTATTGATCACCGGTGCACATTTTTGTAAATGGAGCATGGCAAGACACCTCGCGCGCTGCGTCCGTGTAATTACACAAACAATGCGGACCTCACGTGGTGGGCCGAGCATCACCTTGGCTGCACTGGTGACTGAGGGTGTATTTCCGAATATGAAATTCGAAAATCACACCAGTGCTTTCTATTTTCGAATGGTGATACTTTGTCACCAAGTTTGCTTTCTCCCGACCCGACAAACGTTCTGGCAACAGAGTTTCGACCGGTTCTGATGCTCGATATGCGGCCAACGGAACTGCTCTCACCTGGCTTGAAGGCAGCGTGCACACCGACTGCTGCACTGCTTCAGGTTTCCTGTTGGCGATCAGGTTTTTGCAGACAGAATTATGCCTCTGCCCCGAAATTGCGCGATCGGATGTACGGGGTTCAGGGTTCCTGCAATAAGGTCTGTTTTCCAGAGATTCTGACCACAGATATCATCTTAATGAAACAGTCGAATAACATTTGCAGGAAACAAAAGTAATGTCAGCCAGTGTGGTACGTGTGACGAATTCAGGATTTGCAAAATTCGGAAAAGGATATGATTAAATATCTCAGTGCTGACGCTGCTTAGGTTGCCATGGTCCGCACAGCGCATACATTGGGGGAAAAGCGAATAACAGTTGTCTGGAACATAGAATAAAGGCATTACAGTAGACCAATGACGCTCTGATTGTGACATAGGCCGCATCTCCTTTGATGTTTATGATTCCTCCTCCCATCCTCACCAATCCTGGCCCTTATCCTCTTATCCTTCTTATTAAGAGCCTTCGTCCAAGCTTGGTTGCAGTTTCATTTTAACCACCTTTCTTCTTAATCCCATAGTTCCGAAATTATCAGCACTGGTCGAAGAAGCTCTATCCACCATATTACCGGACCCAGGGGGATGGGTCCATCGGGGCCGTGCTCCCCCCTTTCGTCGGAAAAGGGGAAGCTGACGTATATTCTGGTCCCCTGTTCGAAGTGGCGGACTTTTCCGTTTCGGAAACGTTAAAAATGCGCCCTAATTTTCGAAAATGGCACAACAAGGTGTTCAAAATGCGGGGAAAAAATGAGCATTTAGGGGTAGGTTAACCCGCGCACAACCGTCGATCCGTTTCGAACATGGGAGACTGGGGGGGGGGGCAGTTGGCTGATCCCCCTCTAACTCACGAACGATTGGTCGCACGATAAAAATAAGCACACCGTTGGAAAGTTTGTGACGAGTAAAGCTCAAAACAGGTCTCATTTTTAGTTTTAGATAATATGTAAGCAATTTACGTCCTATATATGTTTTCTCATAGCCGACTGAGTGAGATCGAGAAATGGCCTGAATCTCAAGGGCTATGACTAATAATGCATCGGTAAAGGCACCAGCGCAAAAGTAAAGGTTCGCAGACGCCGATACACGTCTAATTTCCCAGATTTGTTCAATATATACGCCGAAACGTTGAGTTAAAGACACGGCTGCTGTGGGGCAATCTCCCGCCAGCTGTCGGTGTGCGCCGCTGCCGTATGCGGTACCAAATTGACGGGAACTAGTTTTAACGTTTTTTTTATTTTCGCGAAAAAAGACGATCTATGTAAATTTTATTGATCTTTGTGGTATCTTGTGATGGTTTCTCATGCTTAAATTTTGGAAAAAATCATTAGTAACCCATCTTCACAACTGGCGGAGCTTTATTCGCTAGAGCCTGTTTATTTGCAGAATATGCCACTTTTTCAAACTTTTTGAGGTTCCTGGTATTACTTACGTCTGTGCAAGCTAGTTCTGCCATTTTCTACCCATTCTGAGTAATTCATCGATGATTTTGACGGTGGTACATTTTGGGTCGCTACAGTTATTCGTGACCTGACCTCAGGTCAATGGCTGGAAGTCATTGATACTTTGTCCAATGACGGTAACTAGATGTCTACTTGACTCCACAGTAAAATGTTCTGAAATATTCCGTCAATTTCCGAAAAAACGGCGACATGTGTTAAAAATGGGCTTGACCTTGGGTCAATGACCCGGAAAATTCCGAAAAATCTGAGATAGCAGGTTTGTTGCATCTATCACGTTCACTAATCCCTGAAAGTATTATTGAGATATTTTGTTTTGCGAATAAGTTACGGGGCGCTAAACTTTTTTGGACATAGGTCCGTTTGACCTGACTTAGGTCAGGCACCAGACCTGACCTGAGGTCAAAATTTTGACACGAGATGTAGAATTGATGGAGCAAAAGGTACACAAAGTTTCCTGACTCTGTGTTTGTTGGTTCTCTCGCAATCCCAGGAAAACCTCAAGGGGGCAGTCAACTGCCCCCCCCCCAGTCGGGGACGGGTTAAGTTACACAGATAGAGGTTTGCCACCAGCCCCCCCCCCCCGCTCTTAACACATGGTCTGGATCCGCCCTTGATCCACCACCACCTTTTTGCGGACAAATTATCGCACTTTTACGTAAGGAATGTTAGGATCTATCTGGATGTTGTGCAGGAACATATAAAATCACGATTGGTCTTCAAGGGAGCGATTCATTTCACCCTTTCCTTGGTTTCGTTCTTCAAATTTCCACAACTGACATCTGAACTGAACTACCGGAATGAGGAACCGATTTTACCATTCATGAGCGAAAATAAGTAATTCATGAGTACATTTAAAATGCAACTAGAGGCATACACCGTGTCGGACCCAAACTTCTACAGCCATGTTACAAACGTACCACAAAGCATATCGTAGAATGCAATCTCACGGAAATAAAGGACATTTGGCCCTGACTTTTAACAACTGGGCTAGTACTGGAACCATGCATGTAGCCAGGATTTTCCTGGGGGGGGGGCTAAATGTCAAATTTTGTCATATTCCACTGGCATATGACGAAATTTATGGAGAATAAGCAGCAATTTTATATAATTTATCTCATGTTTAACGCACAGTAAAACACATAATGTTTGCTTTTGTAACATATATATGGTCACTATTACGTATTCCTGCGAAATCGCTATATATGTAGTGTAGCCCGCTATCTATCTGTTTAGTGCAGGCCGCCGCTCCCCCCTTCCACCCCCACCAAGCCTATAGGCTCGGGGGCATGGTCCCCATCCCCCCCCGGTTACATCCCTGACTGGGACTAAAAAACACATTATTTGGGGTAGTGATTGGTGCAGGGCCTCGTCTAACATGCCAGCTGGGGGAGGGGGCGACAGCCCCCGTAGTGGAGTCGCCAGCCTACCCCAATCAAGGCAAAACTGGGTAACTGGGGGGGGGGGGCAGTTGGAATGCTCGAAATCATAAATTCTAGGACAGGGTTGTGTGTGGAGATGTAACATGTTATCAAATGCGAAGTCACTGCAAAAATGTCCCGCCCATCCCCTTTTCAGCGACGCTTGTGTCACCATTGGTAGTGTACGCAAAGACAGGTTTCTGTGCTCTAAGACCGGATTTTCCGTGAAGGCATAACAGTTTTCCAGACGCGAAGCCATTGCAAAAGCAACGTTTGGTCGACCATTTTCTCGCAGGCTTGAACCACCAGTGGTAGAGTATGCAAATGACATATGCTGATAATGTATATTTCACCACGTACCGAAGACAGCAAAAGCATAAGGACGTGCCGTGTAGTTAAACCTAGGTTAAGGCTGTTGCCGCATTGCTTTGTCTAGGTACTGGGTGAAAAAGCTTACGTTCAGAATTTTATCTAGAAATGTCGAACCACACACCAGGAGAGTTCAATGACCTTCATTCGCTATGGACAGCGATTTTGACGCCGGTTATTTCATTTCAAGCTTGATGTCCAAATTCGAGGAATGGCCTTATCGTAATTCTGACGTATAGCTTGACACCTGTGCATTGTATTTTTTATCAAAAGGAAAAGCATATTTGGGAGAAAGAATGCAATGTATTGCTACAAACGGCAATTTTCATTGCCGTCAGACAACAAAGAACAGATGGCCGGTGATGTCCAGCACTAGAAGTTGCCAATGCTGAAGTACTGGCAGTCGCTGGTGTTAAATACGACTGATGGCAACAGTGATGAATGGTGGCGATGACGAGAGATGATGATTCCATTTGGGCAGTTGCCTGCTGTTCGGTTCGCTATTAGTCTGACCGTGAGCCTTTTTTGAGGTCTGCTGTTGTTGAAGAGCGCACCATGCCATTCCTCGAATTCGGAAAAGTTTGAAATGAAATAATCGGCGTCAGAACCATTATCCATAACGAATGGTCACTGAACTCTCTGGAAATGTGGTTCAACATTTCCAGATAAACATCTTGAAACGAAAATGAAATAATTGGCGTCACAGTCAGTATCCATAGAGGATGAAGGTCACTGAACTTTCTGGGGATGTGGTTCACCATTTCTAGATTGACATTTTGAGCGTGAGCTTTTTCCACCCAGTGGATAAAGCATTGGCAATACGTATGGTGACAGTCGATAAGTTTATTTCTGGGAAGGAGGAGCGCGCTCTTCAATGACAACAGCAGACCGCAAAAAAGGGCCAGCCGTCAGACTAATAGCGAACCGAACAGAAGGCAACTGCCAAATTGGAGTCATCTTCTATCGACAGCACACAATTGACAGATGAATGAAATTCATTGAACGTCGAGTCCGAAGGAAGCACGCTTAAATGTTTTTTGCAGCAGCGGTTTAATGATTTTATCCGGTGACATTTTCTCGTGATATTTTTCAGGTGACATATCTTCTCAAGGTGACATTCTTCGGCGTACATTTCAAGTCAAAGCCAAGGCCCTGCCGAAGCCCTCCAAAGCCCTGAAGTCCATAGCAAATATTAAAGTGCTGCAGAGACACGTAAAAGTACGACGTAGCTGCGAGATGTGAAATTCCCAGCTTTGGTCCGTTTACGGACGGAATGGAAGAAGGCAAAGAAAACGAAACTCTGGACCACATAAAAGTTCGTACAAGACCATGTGCCATTATCAACAAAAAAGAAGGCGTTTAGTGACATCAGAAAGCTGGAAACTTTTTCACACGCAAAAAGGAGGAAAGGGCTTTTGAGACTCTACCAGCAAGAGAATTCAACGTTCTTCGAATATACTGCATCACAGTCATTTCACTATATAGCAGGAAATGTACAGAGTTAAAAAAATTGCTAAACTTCACACAATTACCTGATCATTTATACGTCACCTATTAAATTTTTGGGCTTAGCACGAGGGCTAAAGATCAAGCTGCGGTGCGGAGTAACATTTTTTCTACTGCGATAACATCGAAAAGGGAAAAGCTCCAAAAAGTGAGGCCGAATTACGATGGTAAAAGGACTGGGTAGACAGTAGGTTTGAGGCAAACATATATGTATCTTTTACTTGCCGTAACGCCCAAAACCCAGTGGTTGGGACACACACGAAAATAATGAAGTAAGGGAAAATGTGCGTCGTTCTTTTTAGAAAACCTTGTAAAATGCGTCACCAATAGCCACTATGAAGCTGAATGAAATCAGCTGATACCGAGACGGTATTTCACAAGATGCTTTACGTGGTACAACCATGCATTGCTTTACTGAAGTTCAGGGCTTCAAAACGCCTTCATATCGGCATAGGAACAAACCAGTGCGCAATCGTTTTCAAGAAGCCCTCCCCATAGCGGGGAACGAATGTAGAACCACACTGTCTGCGATTTCCCGCGCCCCTCCCCACACCGCAGCGTCTGAACTACGCACTTGGTCAGTCAAACGTCGGCTCCTGTTTCCCGATGGTCCGGCTGGGATCGGCCGGAGGGGGACCCCAGCCACGAGGCTCGGCAGCCAGATCACGTGACCTCGCCGGCGCAGCTGCGTTCAGTCGCGTCAATCGTGCTGGGTGAGGAGGCAGCTCCCACGGGTGGTGGTGGTCAGGGCGATTGCTGTGCCGCTGTTCCGTGGAGCAGCTGAACGCGAAGCCGTCTTGCTGGCTCCGTGTACTGCAATCGTGCGAGAGGGACGCTAGAAGATGCAGCTTTCGCGCGTTTTCTTGGTGTTCAGACGGCTAATATCAGCGTCAAGTTAGCTAGCTGCAACGATTTGAACCTAGCGGCCGCCGGCAACCAATTCTGCCAGAAGCTCGACTTGCAGTTGGAGAGCGTCACACCCACAGCGAGCGGTCGTACTCCACTGGCTCCAGCAGGTCGGTCCCTCCTGTGAAAAGTTCGTGTTGCTGATCGCGTTCCCGCGCCGGTTCCCACGTCGTACTTCTCGGTCAGGAAGTTCAGTTCAGGAAGTTTGTCTTTGGAGATTTCGTGTTCGGCATGCTAAAAATCTTCAGACATGATGGTCGTGGATGTTTATCGCCGTTTTCTTATTCGTTATAGCATATGCATCATTACATCTAAAAATATTTGTTATGTGGACGATGCCTTTGGTTCCCTTAGTGCTGAGGACTGCATTGGTGAGTACCGCAGGCAAATATTTCATTAAATGCTTGAATCCCATTAAATATTTATCATTAAACTGCAAATTGCTATCTAGATATTTGTTCTTCCGGTACCACTGCTCTGATGCACTTCACGCCCGGCGTATGGTCACTGCGCTGTTGAGACTGCGTAGTTTTTGGATATTTGATGTATTCATTTGGTGCGTCATTGCGCATCCATTGGCATCAAAATCAGAATGAGCTAGGCAAAAAGTCCACGAATCCCTCTGTCTTAGTCACGGTGTCCACAGCTTTGGGCGAGAGCCGTCGCTCACCCGTGTTTCGTACGCGGGCTTTTTACGCATCGCGGAAAATATGGCAGTCCGCGATAACCTGGCATTTTATGGATGCTAACGTGTTCGTATTCGTAGGTTGATCAGTGTAGCATGCTAACGAAGGTGGAATATTAAAACGCTTCCAAACCATTAAGTTACGATTGTACAGCCATCCGAAGTTGTCGTAGATCTGTCACTGAAGATGACTTCGGTTGGCGTAAGGATAAAATTTGGTAGTTTCTGGAGGTTAATCTAGACGCTTAAATTGATATCAGCATTTATATGTCATCTAGGAATGCCGTCGCGTTCTCTAGAATACATATAAGGTGCAGATGTAACCGGGCACTGGTCGACCTAAATTGACCGGATTCGAAATCCATGTGATCATACGACTAGAGGTCGACACTGTTTAGATCGACTTATTTAGGAGCATTTTTCAGAGCCTGACATTTTATTTTATTTCTCATAAATATTTTTACAGCACTTTATGTTCTTATAATATATAACATTTTCCATCAATATTCCATAAATCTTTTTGTTCCAAGTTTTTTGGAGGTGCATTCAAAGTGGTTATGGCTTAATTACAAATAGCTTTAAAAAGCTTCCACATAAAATAATCGTGCCGTCGCTAAAATGCCAGAATCATAAGCATTCCAACATACGGCACAGTTCTAACTACGTTTTTGACTCAGTATGACATGTCTATAACGAACTAGCTGACGACGTGCAATAGACGGGTTTGGAAATCCTTTTTAAGGACTTTGTTGCATTTTGCGTTTCCCTGCACAATTTGACAAGTAACAATTTGACAAGTTATGTAGTCATTTTTTACGTACGATTCAACGTACATACAAGTAAAGATACATTTCAGGTTTTGCATGTCAGTGACCTCTTTGAGTTCAAGTGAGACCACTGATATGAAATGGCGTTCAGTTGGCTTTGAATAGTTTCAAGAGTTCTTTTTGTTCCTCATTTCAGCGATGGAAATGATTTAACTGCGTGGTTTCCCAGACGGAATGCGAAGAAAATACAACAACGAGTGGGGCACACAATACGAAGCGCTCACTTTCCAACAACTTGTAGAGCGACAATTTGACCGGAAATGCGCAAAGAAAATATGTACGTAATACTAATGACACGAGTTCAAGGTTAGAACTTGATACGAGCTCACGGTTAGTAAAACTTTACGTCCATGACTTAGGGTCGATGAAAACAAAGCAAAAGAAAAGAAAACAAAAAGCAAACGAGCTCATAAGCGAAATAACCTTTACATTTGTGTTCTGTACATCGGGTAATGCTGAGAACAACGGGGCTAAAAATTGTTTTTTGTTCTCGGTGTCTGAGTATAGTTTTCGCTTGAAGCACAAAATTTTGCAAGGAATAATGCTGTTTTACATTGACCTTCTTGGTGTCACGTAGTATGGCGTCATACTTGCATCTTACGGACTGGAGACAGAGGCACGTGCTTACGGAGATAACGATTGGTCAACATGGTCATAATGTAACATTTTGATGGACGCAGAAGATCAAACGTTTGGAGAACAAAATGATTTTGGAACACGTGTTTCCTAGTGTTCTTCAACACCAGAAAATAACGCCTTTTCCAACCTTGGAGGGATGTACAGGGAGAGGGGTGGTTGCCACTCCACCTTCTACATTCAGATTCAGATTAGCGCAGATACATTGCTCACTGATTCATTTAGATCATTGCACATACATATTTATTTACAGCTACAAGCTGCACTGAGGCTTCAGAAACCATATTGCTATTCCAGAATGACAGTAGATTGATAATGTTAATGTGATACACCATGCAAATCACGGATATATATAATAATAATATAATATATAATATTATATATATTATATTATATATATAATATATAAATAAGCGTTGCTACAGTGGGGATGTTGGATGATGGCTTGCATGAGCTGCATGTTCGTCCTTGTTTCTCTGCGTCATCTTAGTTAGGGAAGAAATGGTCCGGAGTGGCAACCCCCCTCTCCCACGGATGCGTGGGTGAAAATGCCATGTATACTTTGGCGTCAAGTTGTGCGTGGATTAAAAAAGTAACATATTTACTCACCGTCGATCTTTGACCCGACCTAGAAGGTGAAGCCTTAATACGAGATCACGAACTAGACACCAGTCGCGAGAGCTCGTCGCACGCAGCACTGATATTTTCCGCGAGGCTCTAGCGTGCTCGGTTTGGAAATGGTCGGCAGGGAAGGGGGCAGCGGCTGTCGTAATACCTTCTTTCTAGTCGTAGTACCATCTTCCCCCCCATATGCCCGTGTTACGCAGATTGCCGTATACGAGCAAAGGCTAAAGAATATTTTCTGCTACAATTGCACGTGCTGATTTTCTACCCAATGGAAAAGGTGCGCATATGATTCACGATGGTTTCCTCATGAAGCGCGGTGTGTTCTGGCGTGTCCATGAACATTTGGATTTTCAATTCCCCAAGTTGTGTGTAGTGTCGTTTTTATGCGATTAAGAGTTTTGCGCACCGGTGCCAGCGTTTGAAAGCCAACCAAACTTTTAAATAACATATGGTGTTTGAACAGGATTCCTTGTGTTTTTTTTTGTGGTAGCCGGGAAATCGTAATGTGTGGGAACATAAAATGAATTATCTTTGTACTCCCGTTCGTCATTAACGGTTCGTACGTACCGATTTCAGTCGAACGCTGAACATGACATATCCTTTAGTAACATACTAATTTAGCCTGAAGGGAAACGAATTTATCAGCATTAAGTATGGTGTCAGATCTGCCGTCCTCCTCGCAGCAACTCATGAGAAATCTTTGAACCACGAGGAAGCAAGTACGAAAGCATGAAAAAAATCAAAATTGTCGCCTCCAGAAGGACTTCGTTCTGTGGCTCATTGCGTCAGTGTTTGTCTGAGTTATGCGGGTTATATCATAATTCTTCATGCATAATGTACCATTCATTTTTATTTATTCATATTCATATTTATTTCATCATCATATTATGATTCAAATTCATATTCATTTACGATTATTTATCGTTTTCATGGGATGACATATTTATAACCTTCCCTTGGTATACAGTGCAGTTCAGGGTTGGAAACTTGGTTTTCGTTCTTGGTGTTGGAGTATAGTTTTTTTGTTTTGGACTACAACGTTTCGCAAAGAGTAATACTGGTTTAAGTTGATGTTCTTGGTGTTAGTCAGTCAGATATGATGTCATACCTACTAAGAGCAGGTATGACATCATGTTTTTTGGAGTTATTTGGCTTGCAGAAATAGAAATCTATCAACACGTAATGTACCTTTTTGATGGGGGCACAAGATGAGATTTTTCAAGCATAAAATGTTTTTGGAGCACAGATTTTCTGGTGGCCTTAAGCACTAAAAAACAACACGTTTCCCATCTCTGGTGCAGTTATAGGAAACTTTTTGTGTCGAAAATCATAAATTGTAGTTTGGACTCCACTGAGAAACGTTTTAATTTGTTAGGCGTTTTTCTTGCAATTTCTGTCTTGTTTCTTTCCAAAGTGTTTTGATTTTCACCCGTCCCGGAATAGGGTGGTCGGCGGTTGACCGCCCTCCCCCCCCAAGCTTTTTCCAGTAGTGCGAGAGAAGGGACGAATGCAGCGCCAGAAATTTGTGTACCTTTTGCTTAATCATTTTTACATCTCTGTCAAAATTTTGACCCCAGGCCAGGTCAGGTGTGTGACCTGGGTCAGATCAAGCGGACCTATGAGCAGGAAAGTTAAACGTCCTGTAACTTTTCCGAAAAAAACATGATGTCGCTGTAAACCTTCAGGGATTAGCGACCTTGATAGATGCAACAAAACTACTATTCCAGGGGTTTCGGGAACTTTCGGGTCATTGCTGAAGGTCAAACACATTTTCATGACATATCGTCGTGTTTTTCGGGAATTGACAGAGTTTTTGCAGCATTTTGAGTGTAAGAGGATACAGACATCCAATGGCCGTCAGTACCATTGACCTGAGGTCAGATCACCAAAAATTGTGAGCCAATATGCATCGCCATCAAAATCAGCGATGAATGACATTGAAGGGATAGAAAATTATAGAAATGGCTCTGACTGTTGCGAATAATACAAAGACGTTCAAAAAGTTCGAAAAATGGCACATTTTGGACGTAAACAGGCTTCCGCGAATAAATCCCCGTGAATTGTGCAGACTCATACCTACTGATCTTTTTTCCAAATTTAAGCACGGAGATCCATCTCAGGAACTCCTAGCATCAAGCCACACCATTTGGCAAAGGCTGTGTCAGCAAAATGAAGAAACGCTGAAACTAGTTCCCGTTAATTCCATCCAGCGTTCGGCAACGGTTCCCGTGGTACTGTGGCGCGAATATCGCTGTGGTTAACTCAACGTTTCAGCGTACATATTTAACAAATCAGAAAAAATAGACGTCTGTCGGCGTCTACGGACTTTTGCCTCCTCGTTGGCACCTTTACCTATACTTTATCCATCACAGCCCTTGAGATCCGGGCCGTTTCTCGGTTGCATATAACCGGCTGTGAGAAAACATATTGGGCGTAAATGGCTTGCGTATTATCCAAAAGTAATAATGTGCCAATTTCCGGCTCTCATTGTCACGAGCTTTCCCACCGGACGTTTATTTTTATCATGTGACCACCGTTCGAGGGTAAGAAGGGGTGGTCAACACCGCCCCCCGGTCGGGCGTGCATGACACAGACTACCAGTCCAGCGCAGATTAAACAATGGTTAATTAGTTCAGTTCGGTTACTATAGCTTTCGGCGTGCATGCTTTCCGGGCATCCGCCCACTTCTTGTTGCAGTGTCCAACACGGGATAATTTGGCGCCTACGCATAAATCTCTTATCGCCCAGTCTCCAGTTTGTCGATTTTAGCCGGGTTATGCACAGGTGGGAGCGATGATGTCTCCAGCTCAATGGTGGACATACGGGCCTTACGAATACGTGTTTGAGAAGATTTTCTAGGCGCACATGCTTGCACGTGCACCTGGAAAATGGTATCAGGTGTCACGGCCGGGCCGGACTGGAGTTGTTCAGGGGAGATCAAACCAGTGACCACCTTTCTAAAATAAAGCCCACCGCACGACGAGGAACGGATGTAAAACCAAGCACGTCCAGGTCCGTCACCACCCCGCAGCATCTCATCTGCCTAGATGGCCGGAGGAAAACCAGGGTCAAACGTCGGCTCCTGTTTCCCATGGCGTCCGGCTGGGATGGGCCGGAGAGGGGGGACCCCGGCCCCGTGGCTCGGCCGCCAGGTCACGTGACCTCGCCGGCGCAGCGGCCTTCAGTCGCATCGGTCGTGCTGGGTGAGGAGGCGGCTCCCACGGGTAGTGGTGGTCAGGCCGATTGCTGTGCCGCTGTTTCGTGGAACAGCTTAACGCGGTGTCGTCTCCTCGAGTATGCGGCGTTCGTGCGTTTTCTTGGCGCCCAGACGGCCACTGGAAGCGTCAGGTCAGCGGGCAGTTACAGCTTGAACATAGCGGCCGCCGGGAACCAGTTGTTCCAGAGGAAGCTCGACTTGCTGCTGGCGACAGTCACATCAAAAGCGAGTGATCGTATTCCAGTTGCTTCAGCAGGTCGGTTCCTCATGTGAAAAGTTGGTGTCACTGATCACGTTCCCACGCCGTTGGTGGTTGGTGACGGGCCTCACCAGTTCGAGAAATAGCAGATTGCCTTTGGATATTTCGTATTTGGTATACAAAAAGCCTTTTCGAAATGATTCTCTGGTTTGTGTATCGCTATTTTCTCGTTCTGTTTAGCTCACGCCTCATTCCATCTGGAACCTTTGTTATGAGGATAATGCCCTTCGTTCCCGTTCTGTTTGAGGACTGCTCGTTGGTGAATACCGCCGGCGAATATGTTCGCATTGAATTGCGAATTATAATTGTGCTCATAACAGTGGAATGGTACCGGCTCGCCGGGCGCCACGGGGCGATATATATAATATATATAACATACAGATGTATATCGACTAGTTTTCGGTAAACTGTGGCTTGTATTTATGCTCCTAACCATTCAGTGGTGTCTGCTCGCCCGGTTCCACCGCAGGTGAGGCGCCTGCCTGCCGGCTCATAGTCACTGCGTTATTGTTAAAACTACGTAGCTTTTCATATTTTACGTGGCAAAGTGCATCATTGCGGGTCCTGTGGCATCAGAGCCAGGGGAGGTTAGGGAAGGAATGTTTTTGTGCATGATGCATTTGGATGTATAATCATTCTGTTTTGATTGTGATGCCCGTAAACGTCGGCCACAGCTAGCGCCTAACCTACTGTTTCGTACGCGGGTTTCGCATCGCGGCTCCGAAGCAACCCCGATAACTCGCATTTTATGGTCGTCAGTGTTTTCGTATGAACAGGCTTACTTGTGCAGCATACTAATGAAGGTCGACTACAAAGACGTTTCGACACCATTAAATTACGATTGTATAGCCATCCCAGTTCGTCGTACATGAGTGACCTGAGATGATTAGTTTGGCGTAAATATGAAATTCGATTGTTTCCAACGTTAACCAAGACGTTAAATTTGATTTCAGCATTCATTTGTCATCTAGCAATGCTTTCGCAACCTCGAGAACAGTTTTAAGGTGCGGACCTAACCGGACCATGATCGACTTGGCATGACAGGATTCGAAATCCTTGTGATCATAGGGCCAGAGATGGTCACTAATTAAAAAGACCTATTTGCAAGCAGGGTTTTAAACCTAGAATACTGTTTTATTTTTTTATTTTTGAAACACGTTTTTGCCAAGTTATTTGAAGGTGCATTGAACTAGTGTTTATAGCTTAATTACAAACAGTTAAAATGGCTTCCAAATGAACCAATCGCGCACGAACTAAAATGTCTGTGTCGTAAGCATACAAACATTGGTTATTGGTGGTCAGTTTGGAAATGGTCAGCAGGAGAGGGGGCAGCAGCTGTCGTACCACCTTCCCCCAAACGTCCGTGTTACTCAGTTTCCGTGTACCGGTGAGGGTTAAAGGATCTTTTTGCGAGAATGCACGTTTCCATTTTTCTGCCCAATGAAAAGGGTGCTGGTGTGATTCACGATCGTTTTCTGAAGAAGAGCGGTGTACCCTGGCTTGTACATGAACATCTGATCTTCATTTCGATAAACCCAGTCTCATTCGTATATGTTTTTCGTGGCGGCGCCAAGGTGTGCTAGCCAGCCAAACGTGTGAATAGCATGCGTTATTTGACAGGCTTCTTTGTGTTTTTATTATGGTAACCGGGAATTCGGAATATGTGGGAGCATGAAATGAATTCAGCTATGTACACCTGTTCGTCAGAAACAGCTGGTAAATAGTTATCTCAGTCGAACGCTGAACATGACGTATCCTTTGTAATGTATCCAGAACATTAAGGAATTCATTAACGTTATGTGTGGTGCCAGATGTGCCGTGCTGTTCGCAGCAGATCGTGACAAGTCCTTGAACAAAAGGAAGTGAGTAATCAAGGAGGCACAAGAGAAATCTAGATTGTCGCCTTCAGTGGGACCGCGCGCTGTGGCCCGCTGCGCTTGCGCCCTCAGTCTGTCTGAATATTGCGGGTTTAGTTATAACTTCCTGTCGTATAGAGCGCAGTTATGGGAGTTTTATCGCCAGAAACATCAAGATTTTACTACAAGTTGTCTTTACTAGTCCGTTGAGAAACGCTTAAGTTTATGAAGCCCGTTGTTATATCACTTCTGCGCGTTGTTTTTTCCAAAGTGTGCTCGAATTTTAAACAACGGCCATGGCATGAAATAAATCGCCGCAAAATCTGTAGAATCCTGCCCCTGCTTCAACATCCGCACACAGATGCAAAAGCAATCAAGACAATGTATCCCGGGCATTGCGTAAGGGCTATGCATCTTGCATAATTTTTTCGCATAAAATCGTATTGGTGACATCTAGCGGTAATATTTGAAGTTATGGTTCTCTTTACCACGCAAAGATAGCATTTTCGCTCTTGTGTGGTAGTTATCCGCCCAAATTGGCAAGGAATGCCTTGTCTCTGAGTGAGCTTTATAGACCACATCCAATAACAACACCAGTTCATTTGATCTCGAGGATGCAGAACAAGACAACAGTCCTTATAAGCGATTGAGTCATGAACCGAAGACGCGCATGCGCGTAGGTGTTGACGGAAAATAACCATGACTCAGTGATGAATAAGGATTATGTTATCTGTAGTTGTTTCGGCAGAAAAGGTTAGGAAAGGCTTGTTTTTTTCGGAAAATTGCAGTGCAATTTGTATATGCCATTGGGTACTAGATACAGGACTTATGTTGGGCTTAGTTTCATGACTTGCCACTAGAGGGCAGTGTGTATATCCCGTAAGAATGGTTCAGCGTTTGCGGAAATGTTTTTAAACCCTGTTGTTTAATGCAACAATCGTGCCTTCCTTACTGTGGCTAGTGTCTTTATCCAGAAAGCTACACTGCAGTTGCTCGTAACATCTTAAGAAGTATATCGTACGGCAGCTCAAAACCTTCTAACTTGGATACAGTCTGCGCATCGTTTTTGATATGGTGGTTTCGGACGTAGCATAACTCATACTTACCTGGCTCAGGGGATACCGTGATCATGAAGGCGGTTCCCCCAGGGCGAGGCCCTTCCATTGCACTTCGGTTGGGTTGACCCCTGCGATTACCCCAAATGTGGGTAACTCGGGAGTACAATTTTTGGTAGCGGGGTAGGTTGCGTTCGCGCTCCAACCCTTTTTCATAGCTTTTGGAACAGTGATCTAAAATACAATTGATGCACGCTTCATGGTAATTGAACGGTCGCTCGGTTCGGTTGATTTATCTTTGGGCGCGCATGATTTTGTGGCATCCGCTCACTTCTTGTTGCAGAGTCCAACATGAGTTAAACTCGGCGCCCTCACATATATCTCTTACCGCCCGGTCTCCGTTTTGTCGATTTTAGCGAGCTTTCGCACAGGTGGAAGTAATGATGTATCTCCAGCCCACTGGTGGACATATGGGCTTTATGAACAGCCCCTTGCAGGTGCGCCTAGGAGATCCAAGGCTGTCGGTCACGTTGGACCGCCAACCAGAAGTGTGTCCCAAGTGCGCAGGGGCATTGAGTGCTATTGCAGACAAGTTTCACCAGGTGTTGTGCATCAATTCAGAATGGACAGGAATGGACCACGACCGAACCGCTAACATTGGATAAGGAATGGAAAACGGCCGGCGATGCGAGGATAAATGACAAGAAAAGGGCGAGGTGTGCATGTGGCCAAGAAGGGTGCCTATCGTCAGGTGCCTAACGAAGAATACATAAACACAAACAACAAGCATGAGGGACACGAGCCAATAAAGATATTTCCGGACAGCCAGTTTGCTCGTGAAGGACGGTGATCACGCTGGATAAGATCTGAAGGTAAACGCTTAGTAGTGTGTACTTACTCTGCATGAAAACTATATTATTTCCGCTATTTTGTCAGTAAGAGACTTGTCTTTGAGTGACTGACAGGAGAGAAATAACTGTTACTCACGTTTTCGGTAACTCCTGTTTGTGCACACAAGTTATTAAACGGCGTTGTCACATAATTCACACTCCCCTGATAGTGGTTTGAGTTATGTGTACCTGCTAACCTTGAACCTTGAAATGATAAAAATATAACATTGTTCTTGGAGCATATGTTTCGGTTTATTCTTGGTTTATTGTGTAACTGCAGTATTATATTCTCATCTCTGTCATCACACAGGACCATTTTGCACCCTTTTTCCAGGGTCATGCAAAGTTAGAAGAGATTGACTAAATCTTACTGTTCAACACAGACATGCGTGCTTCATATACCACTATTTCCTTTCATGTAGAGTAGTGATATTGCAGTTTGCCTCACCCCTGGAACATAAAATGGAGTAGGTAGCAGGCTAATTTGGACGTTTCTGTCAGCTGTTGAATTGTTTTGGTGATGATTTTGCGTGATTAAAGCTTCACGTCAGAGTACTTTTAGCTTCTTTTACCTTGCCAGCAGTTCAAGAAATGTTTGTGAGTAGGATGTCCAAAGAACCTTCATCGGTGCCAATTTTTCCATTTTGAGAACTTATTAAGAATTAATTCTGAGTATCGGAACTCCACAAAATGATGTTCAGATTCTGCTCGTTGTAAACGCAACTTGTGATGATTTTTTACCCCTGTGAACATGGTTGGATCTTTTTTAACGTTTGGGGTGGCCATCCCCTGGCTATTCTCCCCAGTTGGTGGCTTATGCCTTCATGGTTCATGTTCGCCCCAATGTTTAAGGCGAGGAGAAAAAATTGTTCTTTGAAGGAAAAACTGTGTAATTTCGTTCATCCTCAACCAGAGCACTCTGAATCAAATGAATTGCCAATTTTGTAGGGTGTTTATGAGATGCTTAACTTTGGAAATTTCTTGTAATTGTTGTAATCTAATTTTGTGGTGGAAAACGTGGGACCTCAAAACATGTTCCGCGCAACTGAACTGAAGGGCTCAGTGCAGCAGTCGTGTTCGTTTTGGGTTTGGTGTGTAAATGAAGGATGTGTCGAACATAAGTAGCCTGTGCCGATGTCAGACCATCAAGATCTTTGTGTTTGTTTCAGAAGCCCGATTGTGGGCACGCATGTCAGCAATGTTGGAAATGTACACGACTCTGTCAGCGGCGAGGATGGCTCGGCAGAACCTGCAGCTGCTGGCGTGGAAGTGGTAAGAGCTGCACGAGAACATGCTGCAGGAGTTACGGCTTCTTAAGGACGCCGCTGTGTCGCGTGCAGCGAGACCCAATCGCCTACTTGGTGTCGAAACCATCCGGAGCCTGTGAAAGCATGCTATTATTGAACACGGAGAGAACTTTTCTCGGTCGGGTATGGAAAACTGTTTTATGTATTGTCAGCTCGTAACTGCCATCAGATTTGAGGAAGAACTTACAGATATTTTCGTTTTCCAAAACACGTAACAAGTTGCTACCTTCTGAACTTGCTGTTTTGGTGATTGCCGCTTTCAGTTCATCCTTTTGCGAGCCATGGCCAGTGCCATAGTTTCCAATGGTCGACAAAGTTTTGTTCTCTTGGGCTCAGTTTGGCACAGCCGCGCCCCTATTAAATGACGAGTGGTGCTCATTCCTCGCCGGGTTGGCGACCAGGTACAGGTTACAGAAGCTGTATCCGGTCGGAAAGCGCCGGTAAGGTTGTGTTAGCCCGGGGAACATAATAATAGTTCCGATTGGCTTCGCATGTCCTATGATTTGTGAGTGTGACCCAATTCAACATAAGTCATATCATGAATGGAATCGAGCGGGATCAGTCAGTGAACTTGATTGAGTCCGCAACAAGTCGATTCAGGGAGGTCTGAGTCCGTGCACAAATGGTGCTCGGACTGCTGAGAGGTGCTTTAGTGAATCTCGGTCTGTAACGTGGCGTGAGCAACAGCGCTTGACTCCGGTTCGGAAATCATCCACTAGGTGGCCGCGGCGGCAGCTTTGGCAAGGTCAGCTTGTTGTACTTACGCCAGATGGCCGGAAGTATTAACCGGTTTTTGCAGTGCGTTTATTGACTTTTTAAACAGTTACCAATGAACAATTACTACCGTATCGCTAGAATGTCGGAGCTAGCTTTATAAACGTTTCGAATTGGCAGCTGTTGACTTGACAAATGGTGCGCTTGCCTGCACACATACATTTGACCTTGTGAACTAAACAACGGGACGTCGACATGGATGGACGTAGGCAATCCTTGGTATTGGGACCATATCTCTGGTTTCCCTTCAAAACGTACAAATCTTTCGCCTTTTACTAAAGATTTCCGTGGAGGGGAACACTCAAATGAGTATTCCGATATTTCTTATGGCTACCTATATGGTAGCCCACTGAAGATGAATGAACAGAGGTGTGGTCTGCAGAGTATGTTCTGTAGTCAGTGGCGTTTTGGTTAGTGTTTTGTGTATACTGTGAGTTGTTAGGTCTAAGTAGCTAACGATGGGGCGTCATGTCTCAATAAGATTATCGTCGATACGTGCGCTTCTGATTTTTTCATTGGGGAACAGATGATTGGCTTTTGTGTAAGCAAAGGACGACGAATTTAGTGATTTAAAAGCCGGAACGAAGTCCAACTTTCGACGGGCATCATCTCCAAAAGCCCACAATGCATCGGTAACTGGGTGCTTGAGACGATGTCTCTGCGTTGACGGGCCTTGCGCGCGTCAAGGAATAGGCGCGCAGTTTTCATTCAAAAGGAATCATTATTGTCATGACGTCGGCTATAGGATACAGAGTGATGCTATTTTCGTGTATATGGACTCTAAAAAGCAGATCTCGCTTTTCGAACCATTGCCCGCGACATCCAGTGGAACAGGCACGCGAGGGTCGGGAGCACCAACCTGCATGTGCACCGATCGCAGACGAAGCAAGCGACGTTTCACAATATGAAATTCTTTGTCGCACGGTTACGGACATGCTCTAGTCATAGCACCGTCCCAAACGTAATTTCAAATGCCGACTGTTTGAAAACGTTGTGCATCTTTCATCTCTATAAGCTGTGTGGTGAAGTATTTGCTCGTATGATTGTACACCCCCTTCTCTTGTGACGCAGGGTGTAATGGTCACGACGCTGTGGACAGGCCCAATTTCGCAATACAGTTCCCACTGTATGTTGTGTGTGTCACACATTCTACATCTTTGCACCGAAGCTGAAATAGGGTTGGAGCGCGAACGCAACCTACCCCGCTACCAAAAATTGTACTCCCGAGTTACCCACATTTGGGGTAATCGCAGGGGTCAACCCAACCGAAGTGCAATGGAAGGGCCTCGCCCTGGGGGAACCGCCTTCATGATCACGGTATCCCCTGAGCCAGGTAAGTATGAGTTGTGCCGCTCGGAAAAACGCCTATAGCTGCCTGCTGCAGAGAGACGTTGTGTAGTCTGCTATCGTCGGAGCTCGTTGTGATCCCCTGTTTCAATATTTCACAAACAACAGTCGTGCATGCATGTGAAGGGTCAAGCTGTTCATAATTTGTAATACATTTGGAATGAAAATCACACCAGAATTTTACGTAATTTGTGAACATGTAACTACGACTTTCCAAGATATGCACACTGTCCTCTATTGGCGAATTACGAAGCTGGCCATGTGGTGTGAACCTTTATTCAGCTTCGTATTGTAACGCAAATATCAAATTAAATTTTTCACTTGATCCTTCTTTTCAACAGTGGCGAAACATGGAAGTCGTCCAATAAAAATTCGATATAAACAACTGGAAGCAGAAGCGAAAGGTGTCATCTGTTTTTCGTCAAGACAGTCACGGCTTTGTAAACGGCCGCTAGGTGTCATAGCTGCAGTGGTCCAAGGCAAGGTCCAGGTCCAAACTCAGTCCAAGCCCAACCAAGCCAGGCCAAGCCAAGCTCTGAAGACAGATCAAGTCATTTTTAGAAGGCAAAAAACAGCGTGGGTGTGCGTAATGCGTCCGAATTTTGACATCAGCTACAGTAATCGCCGAAACAACATCGAAAGTAGAGGTTTACATGAGGCGACCAGCCGCCAAGTGTTGGGTGGAATACAGGCGTGATCATGCTATTATCATGCAGGATCATCCTGTGACCGCACCGCGTATTTACACTCCACACTTTATTGTTTGCTGCTTCGATACGTTTCATTTATAACTGTTGTCTTCCTGATTTTTCTCCCGTTCGCTGGTCGCACGGACGGTTACTTTCGTTCTTGGCTTCCACTCCACTCTTCGGTCCTTTTTCCACTCCTCTTCTCTCCCCCACGATGGGGAAGAGTGGGAAACGAAAAAAGGATGATGACTGAATGTTGTCAAGGTTAGCGAGGTACGGAATGCAGTCTTCTGCAGTGACTGATCTCCGTTGTGCAGTCTATCATATATTATCCATCATCCTTGTTAATTTTTTTAAAATTCATTCATTCCGAGCGCGGACTTCGCTGCTATGGGCCCCCGGATCGCGGCCGAGGCAGCGGCAGTGCCTGCCGGGACGGCGGCGTCACCTGCCGGGCCTCGACCCCACCATGTCTGTGCGGCAGCGCTCACCCTGCGCCCGGTGACGCCGCCGGAGCTATCCGCGGCTGTCGCGCGCCTGAGTCAGACCAAGACTGTTGGCACTGACGGCATTCCTCTGTTCGCCTTGAAGAAATGTTCCCCTGTTATCGGGCCACACATTCTGACCATAGTTAATTGCTACATCAGAACTCGAACTTTTCCTGACGCCTGGTTGGTTGGTTGGTTATTGGGGCTTAGGGGCGCACCGACTGCAGGGTCATACGCCTGGAACATTGCCCGTGTCATACCAGTGTACAAGTCAGGCGATAGATCCGATCTCAACAACTTTCGACCCATCTCTATCCTACCAGTCATGTCAAAAATTACTGAAAAAGTCGTGTGCACCCAACTGTCGGCGTACTTACTTAGTAACCATGTACTGTGACCGTGTCAGTATGCCTACCGACCCAGTCACTCTGCGGAGGACGCCGTGCTCAACGCGGTCGAGTGGTCAGTAAAGATCATTGATGCCGGTACGTCTTATCTCTAACGACAATTGACTTGAGCAAGGCCTTCGACAGTGTTGACCACGGCGCCCTTCTGAACAAGCTCGAGTGGTACGGTGTTGAGTCGGACTGGTTCGCCAGTTACCTGAGTGGTCGGAAGTAGGTGGTCGCTGGTGGCTCGGTTACCTTACCCTTCTTCCATGGAGTGGCCCAGGGTTCCATCGTTGGCCCAATCCTATTTCTAATCTTCATGAACGACCTATCCAGTTTCCTTTCTTATGGCCGACTCCTTTCCTATGCCGATGACACCCAGCTTCTCGACCACGCCGCACCCGACACACACAATCTATCATGTCTCAAGACCCGAATCGAGGATTCCATCTCGTGCCTTCAAAACTGGTTTCGGTCAAAGTCTAAAAATGAACCCAGGAAAAACGGAGTTCATGCTCATTGGCACCGGAGCCTCCATAAAAAAGGTGAAAAATTTTCACGTCGACATTTCGGGTTCCGTCATCATTCCAAAAAAGTCACTGAAGGTACTTGGTGTAATCATCGACCAACATCTTACTTGGAAAGAGCACATATCCACCATTTTTGGCGTTGTAATAGCATCATTGTCTCACTATTCAAAATTCGTTTCTACTTCACTCCAGACGTCATGAAGCTCCTCGTCCACTCCTACGTCTTCCCTGACATCCTTTACTGTATTACTGTGTGGGGAGGAGCCGCCGGTTGCCAACTGAGCAGAGTGCAAAAGGTGATTAACTTTGCTGCGACGTTGGTGACCACGGCGCGACGCGGGGACCACATTACCCCGTCTCTGGAAGCCTTGGGGTGGAGTCGGGTGGAGGACCTGGTCAGAACGCGTGACCTGCTGAAGGTCTGCAACGCTTTACGCTCCTCCACATGCCCGTCCACCATACGTTCTCTGTTCCCTACGCGTGCCCAGGTCTGCTGCCGCCGCACCCGCGCGGTTGCTGTTGGCGCAGGTACCATACATCTGCCTCGCGTGCGGTTGGCGGCGACCCAGCGGCTCTTCTCCTACCAAGCCGCAGTGGCTTGGAACCGCCTGCCTCCGGCAGCCTCGATTGCCACCTCACGCGCATCGTTTTTAACCCTATTCCCGGAGGGCTAGACGGTATGGCCGATTCCCGGCAGGGGGGGGCGGGATTCGGCCCCCCCCCCTGAGATCTCGAGAACTACTTATCCGATTTCATCGCAACAAACGGCAATCGATTTGCCGTGACGTGAACTACATTTTTATAAAAAGAAATTTTCCATGAGATTTGTGGATACAGGGGGGCAAAAGTGTCAAAATGGGGGGGTACTTTTGGACTTCTTATAACTCCGTTGTTTATGGACCGATTTCGATGAAACTGGCATCAATCGAGAGATTATGGATAGGGCTTTTACCATGGGTATGCAAATTTGAAATTTTGAGAAAATTCATGGGCGTTCACAGGGTTTCAAAAATAGGGGGATTAGTTTTCTAATAACGGAATGAACAAAAGAGGCCAAAACACTTTTTTAGCTTCTGCTAGTCATGTTATGCTAAAGAAGTACAAATCGCATTACAATGTTTGTATAATGTTAGCATAGGCGGTGCCAGGGACATAAAAAAGGGGGAACTGTCATGGTCACACGTTCTTCAGATCAACTTGTGACCTTTGACCTTAAATGACCTCCAGTGACCTTGGGGTCACCTGGAATGATGTCGTGTGCATTCAATATTATCTGTAAACGTTTTTAATCGATTAAATTCACTCTATTCCAAAAAATTCATTTTTTGGCTTTTGCGATATAGGGTACGTGCACTGACATTTTAGGTCATAGCTCCGTGACCCGACCTGATATCAAGCTGAAACTTGGTACACAAGTAGAGGGCATCTTTCTACGTCATATATATTCCGGGTTTGGCATTTGAAAAAACGGCGCCGAAATTATTGCGAAAAAACTAATTTTGACTTTTGACCTTGACCTGACCTTGTAAAGTGACCTCAGATAAACAAAATTACATATGCACATTGCCCAACTATTTAGCTATATATTCATATAAAGTTTCAAGTTCTATCTTAAAAACTCTGTTTTTGGCAGACATTTTTCTTTTACCCTCAACATGGCCAAAAATGACCTGAGGTGCCTCCCAAAAACGTTGCCTGGCTCCGCCCCTGAGCAAAATAGAATTTCGAAATTTTGTCACGGCGCGTAGAAGGAATAGCTAGGAAAAGTCACCAAGTTTCGTGAAGCTGCGTTAAAAAGCCTGGAATTGGCAAGCAAAAAACCCGAGGGGGGGGCGGATTCCGCCCCCCTGCCGGGAATAGGGTTAAAGCTTTTGAAACATCTGACACCGTGACTGCCGTTCATGTTCAAATGAGTGCGTTTTACTTCGCCTGACAAGCCATTGTGTATCATCGTTTTTGTAATTTTCACAAGGGGGCAGAATAGCCACGGCGTGGCCGCCTTCAATACATACATACATTATCATTTCGTGTTTATTGATGGGTCCAAATATGGTGGTCACACAGCAAATGCAGTGATATGTAGAAAGTGTACCATACAAAGAAGATTATCAGACATTTCGAGTCTTATAGCCGATCTACATGTTATTCTTTTAGCAATGAATTTTAAAATAACAAGGATGATGGATAATATATGATAGACTGCACAGCGGAGATGAGTCACTGCAGATGACTGCCTTCCGTACCTCGCTAGCCTTGACAACATTCAGTCATCATCCTTTTTTCGTTTCCCACTCTTCCCCATCGTGGGGGAGAGAAGAGGAGTGGAAAAAGGACCGAAGAGTGGAGTAAAGGAAACCGAGAACGAAAGTAACCGTCCGTGCGATCAGCGAACGGGAGGAAAATCAGGAAGACAACAGTTATAAATGAAACGTATCGAAGCAGCAAACAACAAAGTGCGGAGTGTAAATACGCGGTGCGGTCACAGGATGATCCTGCATGATAATAGCATGATCGCGCGAGTATTCCACCCAACACTTGGCGGCTGGCCGCCCCATGTAAACCTCTATTTTCGATGCTGTTTCGGCGATTACTGTAGCTGATGTCAATATTCGGAGACATTACGCACACCCACGCTGTTTTTTGCCTTCTAAAAATGACTTGATCTGTCTTCAGAGCTTGGCTTGCCCTGGCTTGGTTGAGCTTGGACTGGGCCTGGACCTGGACATTGCCTTGGACCACTGCAGCTATGACACCTAGCGGTCGTTTACAAAGCCGTGACTCTCTTGCTGAAAAACAGATGACACGCTTCGCTTCTGCTTCCAGTTGTTTATATGGAATTTTTACTGGACGACTTCCATCTTTCGTCGCTGTTAAAAAGAAGGATTAAGTGAAAAATTTAATTTGATATTTGTCTTACAATACGAAGCTGAATAAAGGTTCACACCACATGGCCAGCTTCGTAATTCGCCAATAGAGGACAGTGTGTATATCTTGGAAAGTCGTAGTTACATGTTCAGAAATTACATAAAATTCTGGTGTGATTTTGATTCCAAATGTATTACAAGTTATGAACAGCTTGCCCCTTCACATGCATGCACGACTGTTGTTTGTGAAATATTGAAACAGGGGATCACAATGAGCTCCGACGATAGCAGACTACACAACGTCTCTTTGCAGCAGGGAAGTATAGGCGTTTTTCCGAGCGGCACAACTCATACTTACCTGGCTCAGGGGATACCGTGATCATGAAGGCGGTTCCCCCAGGGCGAGGCCCTTCCATTGCACTTCGGTTGGGTTGACCCCTGCGATTACCCCAAATGTGGGTAACTCGGGAGTACAATTTTTGGTAGCGGGGTAGGTTGCGTTCGCGCTCCAACCCTTTTTCATAGCTGTTGGAACAGTGATTTAAAATACAACTGATGCACGCTTCATGGTAATTGAACGGTCGCTCGGTCCGGTTGATTTATCTTTGGGCGCGCATGATTTTGTGGCATCCGCTCACTTCTTGTTGCAGAGTCCAGCATGGGTTAAACTCGGCGCCCTCACATATATCTCTTACCGCCCGGTCTCCGTTTTGTCGATTTTAGCGAGCTTTCGCACAGGTGGAAGTAATGATGTATCTCCAGCCCACTGGTGGACATATCGGCTTTATGAACAGCCCCTTGCAGGTGCACCTAGGAGATCTAAGGCTGTCGGTCACGTTGGACGGCCAACCAAAAGTGTGTCTCAAGTGCGCAGGGGCATTGAGTGCTCCTGTTGCAGACAAGCTTTACCAGGTGTTGTGCATCAATTCAGAATGGACAGGAATGGACCACGACTGAACCGCTAACATTGGATAAGGTGTGGAAAACGGCCGGCGATGCGAGGATAAATGACAAGAAAAGGGCGAGGTGTGCATGTGGCCAAGAAGGGTGCCTATCGTCAGGTGCCGAACGAAGAATACATAAACACAAACAACAAGCATGAGGGACACGAGCCAATAAAGATATTTCCGGAAAGTCAGTTTGCTCGCGGAGGACGGTGATCACGCTGGATAAGACCTGAAGGTAAACGCCTAGTAGTGTGTACTTACTCTGCATGAAAACTATATTGCTTCCGCTATTTTGTCAGTAAGAGACTTGTCTTTGAGTGATTGACACAAGATAGAAATATTAAAGATAAAAAAATGTTATTCACGTTTTCGGTAACTCCTGTTTGTGCACACAAGTTATTAAACGGCGTTGTCACACAATTCACACTCCCCTGATAGTGGTTTGAGTTATGTGTACCTGCTAACCTTGAACCTTGAAATGATAAAAATATAACATTGTTCTTGGAGCATATGTTTCGGTTTATTCTTCGTTTATTGTGTAACTGCAGTATTGTATTCTCATCTCTGTCATCACACAGAACCATTTTTTTCAACCCTTTTTTCCAGGGTGATGGAAAGTTAGAAGAGATTGACTAAATCTTACTGTTCAACACAGACATGCGTACTTCATATGCCACTACTTCCTTTCTTGTAGAGTAGTGATAGTGCAGTTTGCCTAACCCCTGGAGCATAAAATGGATTAGGCAGTGGGCTAATCTGGACGTTTCTGTCAGCTGTTGAATTGTTTTGGTGATGATTTTGCGTGATTAAAGCTTCACGTCAGAGTACTTTTAGCTTATTTTACCTTGCCAGCAGTTCAAGAAATGTTTGTGAGTAGGATGTCCAAAGAACTTTCATCGGTGTCAATTTTTCCATTTTGAGAACTTATTAAGAATTAATTCTGAGTATCGGAACTCCACAAAATGATGTACAGATTCTGCTCGTTGTAAACGCAACTGTGATTGAATTGTGTGATTTTCATCATCACAACTGTGAAAACAATTGTGATGATTTTTTACCCCTGTGAACATGGTTGGATCTTTCTTAACGTTTGGGGTGGCCATCCCCTGGCTATTCTCCCCAATTGGTGGCTTATGCCTTCGTGGTTTATGTTCGCCCCAATGCTTAAGGCCAGGAGAAAAAATGTTCTTGGAAGGAAAAACTGTGTAATTTCGTTCATCCTCAACCAGAGCACTCTGAATCAAATGAATTGCCAGTTTTGTAGGAGATGCTTAGGAGATGCGTAACTTTGGAAATTTGTGGTAATTGTTGTAATCTAATGTTGTAGATGGACACCTCCCAAACCAAAAACAAAAGCTCCATTTTCGTCCTCGGGAAAATATCCAAGAGATGTGTCCGCACTGGTTTTCAGTTTTGTTGAATTCGAAACGCTAACCATTGCCTTCAGCCGACTATCTTTACACTATGCTGTGATTCCAAATGATCTGAAGCCTGCAGCTGTCCGGATACATGTTTGATGCTTGTTGAAAGGATTACCGAAGAGAGTTTACTAGATGAAAGAAAACTGGAACGTTTCTTTCAAACAACTGTGCAAAACGTTTCCCTAGTCATGAATGTCCGGTGGGGACAGTTGCCGCTGCCCCGCGTCCTGCGCCATTCCACCGTGAAATGTGACGCCGTCTAGGAATTGTCATTGACGGCTAATTTACGAACGAAGCAAGCCGTGCTGCTGCTTTTTCCGCCTTATTCCATGTTGTAATTGAACGTCTTTCCCCAGGTATGCAAGACGAGGATGCTGGTATCACTGAGACCATCGCGGATGCGGAGTGGACTGGATAAGTCGCTTTTACCACATTTGGCGTGGAAACGAAGGAAATCGCTGCAACTAGCTGAAGAGCCGCTGGGGCTGCCGCGGAAAAGAATGTCGAAGATGCCGCGGATCGGACCGCCCACGCTAAGGTCATGTATGGCAGCGGCCGCCATACGTGGCAGCAGTGATGTCCAGCATCCAGCGTGTAAAAGGAAGGCTGGTGGAACTGAGTTGGGCTTTCGAGAAACCCCCGTGGAAAAACCCGTATCCGCCGACAGGGCACTGGAAGTCGAGATGGCACGAACTCGTTATTTAAATGGTGTCCGGGACTGGTCGTCTTTCCTCGCATGTGCACCAGATCAGCGAGCTCTGTCCTGCAAACTCTGCTGGCCTGAGTTAAGTCCCGACTGTGTTATGGACAAAACAAAGCCAAACACCGTCGGATTTTTCTGCCACAACGTAGCCCTGGGCACCAGCTTTCCCAAGCCGTTTATTTGCCCCGTCCGTTGAGCAAGTTGAAACGTGTCGTCAAGTCCTGTTTCGTTGGGAAGCAGCATCGCGAAAACGTGAAGGCCGCAGAAGCGTATGAGAAGCGTAAAGCTCATCAAAGGCGGAGTTCGGCACATTGGGAAGAGTGTGTGGCGTGAAGTGTACCACATTATCAAACATTCCCTGTCCCACGTCATGTTTGAAAAGCTGGTAATGCTTGGTCACTTGGGGTATCTACCACTTGCAGGAGTATCGCCATGCTACGACGAGGTGCTGAGCTGCGTGACGGACCAGGTGGCGTCCGCTCCATGCGTGGCGATGGTCGCATGAAAGGTTACTGTCATGCACTGGACCATCGATATCTCAGCCATAATGGTTCTCATGCCCGACACGTCTCTTCGGGAACTCGTGCAGATCTTCGTGCTAGCAGTTCCAGTGGTGAAGGAACACGACGGAACGTCACGGGCCGAGGAGTGGTTGGGCCAGCTCCCTGAAGCTGCTGCATCAGTCAAAGCATGACGTCTAACGTTCCAAGCCGCCGCGCGTGCCCTGCCTTTGGGACGGCGCTCATCTGATGGAGACGGTGACGCACGCAAGTTGCCAGGTTGTCGGTGGGTGAACTCCACGGTAGATACCGTCAAGCGCGTGAACAAACGTTTCGCCTGCGGGAAAGGTCAAGAATGCTGTCTGGCAACTGGCGAGGCCCTCGGCGTCGGAGCCGGAGGCATCCTGCTCTGGTGGGAGACGCGCGATTCGTGATCGGGGCTGACGTGATCGGGGCGTTGGTCGGTAACGTGACCGTGTTGATGGCGGCGATGAAGAACCGGCCGCAGTCCGGCCAGAAGCCTCCTGCTGCCATGGAAACGCGAGATGACGTCAGCACCAGGCAAGGTTAGTCATAAGGAAAACAGAAACGCGGAAAGCGGCGGATGGGCTGCCCTGTTGGTGTGATTCATGCGCGGTATGAAATGGTAATGCTGCATAATAGCAGTATGTTCATCAAGAGGTACGGAAAACGTGGGACCTCAAAACATGTTCCGCGCAACTGAACTGGAGGGCGCAGTGCAGCAGTGGCATTCGTTTTGGGGTTTGGTGTGTAAATGAAGGATGTGTCGAACATAGGTAGGCTGTGCCGATGTCAGACCGTCAAGAGCTTTCTGTTTGTTTCAGAAGCCCGATTGCGGCACGCATGTCAGCAATGTTGGAAATGTACACGACTCTGTCAGCGGCGAGGAGGGCTCGGCAGAACCTGCAGCTGCTGGCGTGGAAGTGGTAAGAGCTGCGCGAGAACATGCTGCAGGAGCTACGGCTTCCTAAGGACGCCGCTGTGTGGCGTCCAGCGAGACCCAAACAGCTACTTGGTGTCGAAACCATCCGGAGCCTGTGAAAGCACGCTATTATTGAACACGGAGAGAACTTTTCTCGGTCCGAAAACTGTTTTATGTATTGTCAGCTCGTAACTGCCATCAGATTTGAGGAAGAACTTACAGATACTTTCGTTTTCCAAAACACGTAACAGTTAACAGTTACACGTAACAGTTTCGTTTTCCAAAACAGTTACTACCTTCTGAACTTGCTGTTTTGGTGATTGCCGCTTTCAGTTCATCCTTTTGCGAGCCATGGCCAGTGCCATAGTTTCCAATGGTCGACAAAGTTTTGTTCTCTTGGGCTCAGTTTGGCACAGCCGCGCCCCTATTAAATGACGAGTGGTGCTCATTCCTCGCCGTGTTGGCGACCAGGTTACAGAAGCTGTATCCGGTCGGAAAGCGCCGGTAAGGTTGTGTTAGCCCGGGGAACATAATAATAGTTCAGATTGGCTTCGTATTGTCCTATGATTTGTGAGTGTGACCCAATTCAACATAAGTCATATCATGAATGGAATCGAGCGGGATCAGTCAGTGAACTTGATTGAGTCCGCAACAAGTCGATTCAGGGAGGTCTGAGTCCGTGCACAAATGGTGCTCGGACTGCTGAGAGGTGCTTTAGCGAATCTCGGTCTCGAACGTGGCGTGAGCAACAGCGCTTGACTCTGGTTCGGAAATCATCCACTAGGTGGCCACGGCGGCAGCTTTGGCAAGGTCAACTTGTTGTACTTACGCCAGATGGCCGAAAGTATTAACCGGTTTTTGCAGTGCGTTTATTGACTTTTTAAACAGTTACCAATGAACAAGTACTACCGTATCGCTAGAATGTCGGAGCTAGCTTTATAAACGTTTCGAATTGGCAGCTGTTGACTCGACAAATGGTGCGCTTGCCTGCACACATACATTTGACCTTGTGAACTAAACAACGGGACGTCGACATGGATGGACGTAGGCAATCCTTGGTATTGGGACCATATCTCTGGTTTCCCTTCAAAACGTACAAATCTTTCGCCTTTTACTAAAGATTTCCGTGGAGGGGAACACTCAAATGAGTATTCCGATATTTCTTATGGCTACCTATACGGTAGCCCACTGAAGTTGAATGAACAGAGTTGCGGTCTGCAGGTTATGTTCTGTAGTCAGTGGCGTTTTGGTTAGTATTTTGTGTATGCTGTGAGTTGTTAGGTCTAAGTAGCTAACGATGGGGCGTCGTGTCTCATTAAGATTATCGTCGATACGTGCGCTTCTGATTTTTTCATTGGGGAACAGATGATTGGCTTTTGTGTAAGCAAAGGACGACGAATTTAGTGATTTAAAAGCCGGAACGAAGTCCACCTTTCGACGAGCATCATCTCCAAAAGCCCACAATGTATCGGTAACTGGGTGCTTGAGACGATGTCTCTGCGTTGACGGGCCTTGCGCGCGTCAAGGAATAGGCGCGCAGTTTTCATTCAAAAGGAATCATTATTGTCATGACGTCGGCTATAGGATACAGAGTGATGCTATTTTCGTGTATATTGACTCTAAAAAGCAGATCTCGCTTTTCGAACCATTGCCCGCGACATCCAGTGGAACAGGCACGCGAGGGTCGGGAGCACCAACCTGCATGTGCACCGATCGCAGACGAAGCAAGCGACGTTTCACAATATGAAATTCTTTGTCGCACGGTTACGGACATGCTCTAGTCATAGCACCGTCCCAAGCGTAATTTCAAATGCCGACTGTTTGAAAACGTTGTTTGTGCATCTTTCATCTCTATAAGCTGTGTGATGAAGTATTTGCTCGTATGGTTGTACACCCCTTTCTCTTGTGACGCAGGGTGTAATGGTCACGACGCTGTGGACAGGCCCAATTTCGCAATACAGTTCCCACTGTATGTTGTGTGTGTCACACATTCTACATTTTTGCACCTGAAGATGAAATAGGGTTGGAGCGCGAACGCAACCTACCCCGCTACCAAAAATTGTACTCCCGAGTTACCCACATTTGGGGTAATCGCAGGGGTCAACCCAACCGAAGTGCAATGGAAGGGCCTCGCCCTGGGGGAACCGCCTTCATGATCACGGTATCCCCTGAGCCAGGTAAGTATGAGTTGTGCCGCTCGGAAAAACGCCTATAGCTGCCTGCTGCAGAGAGACGTTGTGTAGTCTGCTATCGTCGGAGCTCGTGGTGATCCCGCGTTTCAATATTTCACAAACAACAGTCGTGCATGCATGTGAAGGTTCAAGCTGTTCATAATTTGTAATACATTTGGAATGAAAATCACACCAGAATTTTACGTAATTTGTGAACATGTAACTACGACTTTCCAAGATATGCACACTGTCCTCTATTGGCGAATTACGAAGCTGGCCATGTGGTGTGAACCTTGATTCAGCTTCGTATTGTAACGCAAATATCAAATTAAATTTTTCACTTAATCCTTGTTTTCAACAGTGACGAAAGATGGAAGTCGTCCAATAAAAATTCGATATAAACAACTGGAAGCAGAAGCGAAAGGTGTCATCTGTTTTCGTCAAGAGAGTCACGGCTTTGTAAACGGCCGCTAGGTGTCATAGCTGCAGTGGTCCAAGGCAAGGTCCAGGTCGAAACTCAGTCCAAGCCCAACCAAGCCAGGCCAAGCCAGGCTCTGAAGACAGATCAAGTCATTTTTAGAAGGCAAAAAACAGCGTGGGTGTGCGTAATGCGTCCGAATTTTGACATCAGCTACAGTAATCGCCGAAACAGCATCGAAAGTAGATGTTTACATGGGGCGGCCAGCCGCCAAGTGTTGGGTGGAATACAGGCGTGATCATGCTATTATCATGCAGGATCATCCTGTGACCGCACCGCGTATTTACACTCCACACTTTGTTGTTTGCTGCTTCGATACGTTTCATTTATAACTGTTCCGGCAGACACTGCCGCTGCCTCGGCCGCGATCCGGGAGCCCATAGCAGCGAAGTCCGCGCTCAGAATGAATGAATAAACATATACGAATGAGGCTGGTCTTATCGAAATCAAGATCAGATGTTCATGTACAAGCCAGGATACACCGCTCTTCTTCAGAAAACGATCGTGAATCACACCAGCATCCTTTTCATTGGGCTGCAAAATGGAAACGTGCATTCTCGCAAAAAGATCCTTTAACCCTCACCGGTACACGGAAACTGAGTAACACGGACGTTTGGGGGAAGGTGGTACGACAGCTGCTGTCCCCTCCCCTGCTGACGATTTCCAAACTGACCACCAAATCCCAATGTTTGTATGTTTACGACACAGACATTTTAGTTCGTGCGCGATTGGTTCATTTGGAAGCCATTTTAACTGTTTGTAATTTAACTATAAACACTAGTTTAATGCACCTTCAAACAACTTGGCAAAAACGTGCTTCAAAAAGAAAAAAATGAAACAGTATTCCAGGTTTAAAACCCTGCTTGCAAATAGGTCTTTTTAATTAGTGACCATCTCTGGCCCTATGATCACAAGGATTTCGAATCCTGTCATGCCAAGTCGATCATGGTCCGGTTAGGTCCGCACCTTAAAACTGTTCTGGAGGTTGGGAACGTATTGCTAGATGACAGATGAACGTTGAAATCAAATTTAGCATCTAGGTTAACGTTGGAAACAATCAAATTTCATATTTACGCCAAACTAATCATCTTAGGCCACTCATCTACGACGAACTGGGATGGCTATACAATCGTAATTTAATGGTGTCGAAACGTCTTTGTAGTCGACCTTCATTAGTATGCTGCACAAGTAAGCCTATTCATACGAAAACACTGACGACCATCGCCCGGCAAGCCGGTACCATTGCACGGTTATGAGCACAATTGTAATTTGCAATTCAGTGAGAACATATTCGGCGGCGGTACTCACCAACGAACAGTCCTCAAACAGGACGGGAACGAAGGGCATTGTCTACATAACAAAGGTTCCAGATGGAATGGGGCGTGAGCTAAACAGAACAAGAAAATAGCGATACACAAACCAAAGAATCATTTCGAAAAGGCTTTTTGTATAGCAAATACGAAACATCCAAATGCAAGCTGGTAATTCTCGAACTAGTAAGGCCCGTAACCAACCACCAACGGCGTGGGAACGTGAGCAGTGATGATATAGATAACCAATGATGAATAGATAACCAACTTTTCAAATGAGGAACCGACCTGCTGGAGCCACTGGAGTACGATCACTCGCTTTTGATGTGACTGTCGCCAGCAGCAAGTCGAGCTTCCTCCGGAACAACTGGTTCCCGGCGGCCGCTATGTTCAAGCTGTAACTGCCCGCTGACCTGACGCTTCCAGTGGCCGTCTGGGCGCCAAGAAAAGAATCTACCCTGAGAAATAGCATTCTCGTAAGAAAATTTTACGGAATGACCGGCGCAACAACGAACTCTAAACGTATTGTTTCCCGATAAAAGTCCCACCAGGTAGCTTGCCATGTGCCCTTTTATGCCTATACGGAATCTTTTCGATTAAAGCGGGTTTATCAACCATGTTGTATGCACGACGTATGTCAAGAAAAACTGCAGATGTGTTGCTTGTTTTCAAATCCTTTGCGAATGTCCGTTTCTAAGCATGCCACGTTATCTATGGCATCACGGTTTTCTCGAAAGCTGCAATGAAACTGTGATAAAACGTGTTGCTTTTCTAAGAACCAGGCCAACCTCTTCACAACCATTCGTTCGAAAAATTTTCCCGGGCAATTAGTGAAAGCAATGGGTCTATAACTGTCACGGTTGTTCATATCTTTTCCAGGTTTTGGCGGAAATTACGGAGCATGTTTTCCATGAGGCCGACAATGTATGTGGTGTGCAAAGGCCGTTGAATGTTCGGCGCCTGTAGTAGAACAGAAATAAAACGGGAGGGGCCTTATCCGTGAAAGATATCAAAAAGCGTACAAAACAGGCGGCGAGCCTACCTATCAGATAACTGTACCAAAAGACCTAGACACAGATGCCTTGCACTACTTTGTGCGTAAATACCTGAAACTTGTGGCTGTTTCTGACATATGCGGTCTGTCTCCAGAAAGGGCTGTTAGTAAGTAAGAAGTGCGGTTTGCCGCGAGAAGCAATGCTATGCAGCGCGCACTTACCCCCAAACGTTTTGTGGCTCTTAGTTATGAACGCAACCTGCCGCGAGAAGCCGGCCATAACAGATTGCTTCTCCGTTTCTGATACCCAGAAGGAGTCCCCGGCAGGTGGCGGAAAGTTACGCTGATGCGGATCGGGCAGATCAAACTGGGACAGCTGGTGCGTGCTGCTCAGTCCAGGGCGTCAGACTCGCAGCGGCTGCACGGGCCGCACGGGGCGGCTGTGACACCAAGACCAGGAGGTAAGCGGCCGCAGCACCAACTGGCAGGCGGCGGCAGGATGATGGTGGTGGTGATCTCAGCCATGGTGTTCTGAACAACCCGACCGCCAAGTGGATGGCCCAGTTCGAAACCATGGAGGGCGCCTTCTGCCGGCACCACCATCTAGAGCTGGGTGGTCTCTCCCGCAGTTCCGGCGTGATCCGCGAAGTCGTTGAGCTGTTGCGTGCGCAGCAGCCGACATTGGATGTTAGAACAGTCCGCCGGTTTGTTCGCCTCCGTACGCTTATCTGCCTGGGCTGCCTCAACCGAGGACTGCGCCGCGACGCGAAGGAAAAGCGAGAGGCACGGAGGAAAAAGGAGTTCTTCAGTTAAAGGGGCAAACGTTGCTGCCACATGTCCCGTGGCCCATGTGTCGCGCTCTGTTGGTCCTGCTGCCACCTACGGTCCTGCCGCCGCCTGCCTGTTGGTAATGCCGGCGCCTACTTGCTTGTTCTGGTGTCACGTGCCAGTTGGTGCTGCGGCCGCTTACCTCCTGGTCTTGGTGTCACAGCCGCTTGCCGCGCGGCCCGTGCAGCCGCTGCGAGTCTGACACCCTGGAGTGAGCAGCACACACCAGATGTCCCAGTTTGATCTGCCCGATCCACATCAGCTTAACTTTCCGCCACTTGCCGGGGTCTCCTTCTGGGTATTAAAAACGGAGAAGCAATCTGTTATGGCCGCCTTCTCGCGGCAGATTGCGTTCATAACTAAGAGCCACAGAACGTTTGGGGGTAAGTGCGCGCTACATAGCATTGCTTCTCGCGGCAAACCGCACTTCTTACTTACTAACAGGCCTTTCTGGAGACAGACCGCATATGTCAGTAACAGCCACAAGTTTCAGGTATTTACGCACAAAGTAGTGCAAGGCATCCGTGTCTAGGTCTTTTGGTATAGTTATCTGATAGGTAGGCTCGCCGCCCGTTTTATACGCTTTTTGACATCTTTCATGGCTAAGGCCACTTCCGTTTTATTTCTACTCTACTACAGGCGCCGAACATTCAACGGCCTTTGCACACCACATGCATTGTCGGCCTCATGGAAAACATGCTCCGTAATTTTCGCCAAAACCTGGAAAAGATATGAACAACCGTGACAATTACAGACCCATTGCTTTGACTAGTTGCCCGGGAAAAATTTTGGAACGAATGGTTGTGAAGACGTCGGCCTGGTTTCTAGAAAAACAACACGTTTTATCACAGTTTCATTGCAGCTTTCGGGAAAACTGTGGTGCCGTAGATAACCTGACACGCATAGAAACGGACATTCGCAAAGGATTTGAAAACAAGCAACACAACTGCAGTTTTTCTTGACATACGTCGTGCATACAACATGGTTTATAAACCCGCTTTAATCGAAAAGATTCCGTATAGGCGTAGAAGGGCACATGACAAGCTACCTGGTGGGACTTTTATCGGGAAACAATACGTTTAGAGTTATTTAGATCGTTTAGAGTTTAGAGTTCTAAGAGGTTATTCCGTAAAACTTTCTTAAGTTAATGGTCTTTCTCAGGGCAGTTGTCTTTCATCAGTAGTTTTTTAACATCATTGTCAACGATATCTTTAATAATGTCCCATCAAACATGTCACATTCCATATATGCAGATGGTACTGCCCTCTCGTGCACACACAGTGAGCTGAGCGTGTGCCTGACCATGATCCAAGGGGCCCTGCAACAAGCTGAAATTTGGTCCAAAAACAACGGCTTATTTTTCTCACCTCAAAACTCAGCAGTCATGATCTTTCCCGAAGTAAATTTTTGGGCGTCGCACTTGATCCATTGCTCTCGATACAGCGGCATCTCGAACACGTACAAATCGAATGCAGGAAGGGACTCAACCTTTTCAGATACATTGCGAGCACTCGTTTTGGCGCTGACTGCACTACACTTTTACGTCTACACAAAGTTTCCGTGTTTTACCTATCATCGATTTCGGATGCGCTTTGTTATGCAGGAGCAGCGAAGCCACACTTCACAAATTCGGCACAACACAAAACAATTTCATACGACTGGCCGTAGCAATGAAAACATCCTCTGTCATTGCCCAGCAAGTGGACACCACGACACCACTACAAATACGCAGAGCTGAGCTCACTTTGATGTACTGCTGCGAGACCAGTTTTACACGTCATCCCGTAAATATCTTCTCAAATACTACCCAGCATACATCACAATTACGTCCGACCAATGGGCAGGTGAACGGGTCTTCCCATAGCATCACGCACCAAACTTTTTTTCTCAAACCATTCATTTTAAGAAACCTCAAGCTCGCTTAACGGCTATGACTATGGCACCATGGCAGTTAGCTGAAAGGGAATTTCTTAAGTTTGTGCAGAAAAACAAAGACCTACATACGCAACAAGAAATACAGTAACGCTGTAAGAGCTTTAAGGCCAAACATCGGTATTATTTCGTTTTTACTGATGGGTCCGAACATGGTGATCACACAGCAAACGCAGTGATATGTGGGGAGTGTACCATACAAAGAAGATCATCAGACATTTCCATTTCTATGGCCGAGCTAGACGTTATTCTTTTAACAATGAATTTTAAAAAAATAAAAAGGATGATGGATAATATATGCTAGACTGCACAGCGGAGAATGCGTCACTGCAGATGACTGTCTTCCGTACCTCGCTAACCTTGATAACATTCAGTCATCATCCTTTTTTCGTTTCCCCATCGTGGGGAGAGAAGAGGAGTGGAAAAAGGCCGAAGAGTGGAGTAAAGGAAACCGAGAACGTAAGTAATCGTCCGTGCGATCAGAGAACGGGAGAAAAATCAGGAAGACAATGACAAATGAAACGTATCGAAGCAGCACACAACAAAGTGTGGAGTGGAAATGCGCGGTGCGGTCACAGGACAATCCTGCATGACAATAGCATGATCGCGCGTGTATTCTACCAAACACTTGGCGGCTGGCCGCCCCATGTAAACCTCTACCTTCGATGCTGTTTCGGCGATTACTGTAGCTGATGTCAATATTCGGACACATTACGCACACCGACGCTGTTTTTTTCCTTCTAAAAAGGTGCAGTGTGTCAATGACTTATCTGTCTTCAGAGCTTGGCTTGGACTGGCTTGGCTAGGCTTGAACTGGGCCTGAGCAATCCTTTAGAAGCGCACGCCATAAACCAAGCACACTGGATGACACATATACGGCGCGCGTGGCAAAAGGAGACGTCAGCTGTTGCAAGAAACAACAACATTATGCGCTGGAGCTCCAGGGTCGTCGATCACCTAGTATTCGCTCTTGTTTTACACAGTAGGCATATACTAGCTTATCTTTTGGCTACTGCATTCTGGAACGCCTTCCTTTTTCAAAACGTTAGGTTAGGTTAGGTTAGGTTAGGTTAGGTTAGCGAATGGTGATCCACGACCCTGGAGCTCCAGTGCATAATGTTGTTGTTTCTTGCAACAGCTGACGTCTCCTTTTGCCACGCGCGGCGTATATATGTCATCCAGTGTGCTTGGTTTATGGCGTGCGCTTCTAAAGGATTACCGCCTGGGCCTGGACCTGGGCCCTGCCTAGGACCACTGCAGCTATGACACCTAGCGGTCGTTTCCAAAGCCGTGACTCTCTTGGTGAAAAACAGATGACACACCTTTCGCTTCTGCTTCTAGTTGTTAATTTGGAATTTTTATTGGACGACTTTCATCTTTCGTCACTGTTAAAAACAAGGATGAAGTGCAAAATTTAACCTGATATTTGTGTTACAATACGAAGCTGAATAAAGGTTCACACCACATGGCTAGCTCCGTAATTCGCCAATAGAGGGCAGTGTACATAGCTTGGAAAGTCGTAGTTACAAGTTCAGAAATTACGCAAAATTCTGGTGTGATTTTGATTCCAAATGTATTACAAGTTCTGAACAGCTTGACCCTTCACATGCATGCATGACTGTTGTTTGTGAAATATTGAAACAGGGGATGACAACGAGCTCCGACGATGGCAGACTAGACAACGTCTCTCTGCAGCAGGCAGCTATAGGCGTTTGTCGGAGCTGCACAACTCATACTTACCTGGCTCAGGGGATACCGTGATCATAAAGGCGGTTCCCCCAGGGCGAGGCCCTTCCATTGCACTTCGGTTGGGTTGACCCCTGCGATTACCCCAAATGTGGGTAACTCGGGAGTACAATTTTTGGTAGCGGGGTAGGTTGCGTTCGCGCTCCAACCCTATTTTGACTTCAATGGAAAGATGTGGAACGGGCGATACAAACAATAACACGCTGTTGGAGCTCTATTACGAAATTCGGCCTGTCCACAGCGTAGTGACAATTACACTCTGCTTGATAAGAGAAGGGGGTGAACACAGCCCGATTAGTACAACCATACGAGCAAATACTTCGTCGCACGGCTAATAAGATACGCAAACACGTTTAAGCGTAAGAGTGTCCAAGAGTACACTGACAGCGCCTGGTCGTCACTGCCTTTCACAGCCGGAAGCTTCAAACTTTTCCCAGACTTCCCCAGGATAGCTTAGCCCTATTCCCGGCAGGGGGCTGAATTCGCCCCCCTCGGGTTTTTTTTGTTTGCGAATTCCAGGCTTTTTAACGCAGCTTCACGAAAGTTGGTCACTTTTCCTAGCTATTCTTTCTACGCGCCGTGACAAAATTTCAAAATTCTATTTTGCTCAGGGGCGGAGCCAGGCAACGTTTTTGGGAGGCACCTCATGCAATTTTTGGCCATGTTGAGGGTAAAAGGAAAATGTCTGCCAAAAACAGAGTTTTTAAGATAGAACTTAAAACTTTATATGGATGTATAGCTAAATAGTTGGGCAATGTGAAGATGTAATTTCGTTTATCTGAGGTCATTGTACAAGGTCAGGTCAAGGTCAAAATTCAAAATTTGTTTTTCACCATAATTTCGGCGCCGTTTTTTCAAATGCCAAGACCGGAATCTATATGACGTAGAACGGTGCCTTCTACTTGTGTACCAAGTTTCAGCTTGATATCAGGTCGGGTCACGGAGCTATGACCTAAAATGTCAGTGCGCGTACCCTATATCGCAAAAGCCATAACATGAAATTTTTGAAATAGAGTGAATTCAAATGATTGAAAACGCTTACAGATAATATTAAATGCACACAAGACCATTCCAAGTGACATCCAAAATGTAGTTCACGTCACGGCAAATCGATTGCCGTTTGTTGCGATGAAATCGGACGAGTAGTTCTCGAGATCTCGGGGGGGGGTGCCGGATCGGCCCCCCCTGCCGGGAGTCGACCATACCGTCTAGCCCTCCGGGAATAGGATTAATGCATCTACGGGATCTGGGCCTGCCTCGAAAACGACCAGATGGCTATGTTCGGCCACACGCCTGGTCCGTATTGGTTCCTGACGTCATCATCACGTGACTGGGTATGGTCACCTGCGGGCATGAACTTTGGGTGGTGATTTAAGGGCTTTTGAGGTGTTCTTGTTAAAGATTATCGCAAATCTGCTTTTTAGAGCCGATGTACACCAAAATAGCGTCACTCCGTACCCTAAAGCCGAAGTCATGACAATAATGATTCCTTTTGAATGAAAACTGCGCGCCTATTCCTTGACGCGCGCCAGACCCGTCAACGCAGACATCGTCTCAAGCACCCCGTTACTGATACATTGTGGGCCTTTGGAGATGATGCGCTTCGAAAGTTGGACTTGGTTCCGGCTTTTAAGTCACTAAATTTACTGAGACACGATGTCCCATCGTTTGCTCCTTCGACTTAACTCACAGTATACACAAAATGTTAGCCAAAACGCCACTGATTGCAGACTATGCTCTGCGAGTTTTCAGTTCTTTTCATTCACTTTTAAGTGGGCTACCGTATAGGTAGCCATAAGAAATATCGGAATACTCATTTGAGTGTTCCCCTCCACGGAAATCTTTAGTAAAAGGCGAAAGATTTGTACGTTTTGAAGGGAAACCAGAGATGTCATGCTGCACCCAAGGATTGGCTACATCCATCCACGTCGACGTCCCGTTGTTTAGTTCAGAAGGTCAAATGTATGTGTGCAGGCAAGTGCAACATTCGTCAAGTCAACAGTTGCCAATTCTAAACGCCCATAAAGCTAGCTTCCACATTTTAGCGATACGGTAGTACTTGTTGATTGGCAACTGTTTAAAAAGTCAATAAACGCACTGCAAAAACCCGTTAATACTTTTGGCCATCTAGCGCAACTACAACAAACTGACCTTTCCAAAGCTGACGCCGTGGCCACCTAGTGGACGATTTCCGAACCACAGTCTCTGGCAGTCAAGCGCTGTTGCTCACGCCATGTTCGAGACTGAGCTGCGCTAAAGCACCTCTCAGCAGACACCACAATTTGTGCTCGGACTCAGACCTCCCTGAATCGACTTGCTGCGGACTCAATCAAGTTTACTGACTGATCCCGCTGGGACCCAGAGCAGAATTCTCCAAATCTGATTCGATTTCCTTCGGCTTTGATTCCATTAATGATATGACTTATGTTGAATTGGGTCACACTCACAAATCATAGGACAACACGAAGCCAATCGGAACTATTATTATGTTTCCAGGACTAACACAAGCTTACCAGTGCTTTCCGACGGGAAACAGCTTCTATAAACTGCTCGCCAACCCGACGAGGAGTGAGCACCACTCGTTCTTTAATGGGCCGGCCGTGGCTGTGCCAAACTGAGCCCAAGAGAACAAAACTTTGCTGACCATTGGAAACTATGGCATTGGCCATAACTCGCGAAGGGATGAAATGAAAGCGGCAATCACCAAAACAACAAGTTCAGAAGGTAGCAACTTGTTACGTGTTTTGGAAAACGAAAGTATCTGTAAGTTCTTCCTCAAACCTGATGGTAGTTACCTGCTGACAGTACAGTTTTCCATACCCGGACCGAGAAAAGTTCTCACCGTGTTCAATAATAGCGTGCTTTCACAGACTCCGGATGGTTTCGACACCAAGTAGCCGATTGGGTCTCGCTGGACGCCGCAGAGCGGCGTCCTTAGGAAGCCGTAACTCCTACAGCATATTCTCGTGCACCTCCTGCCACCCCCACGCCAGCAGTTGCAGGTTCTGCCGAGCCCTTCCTCGCCGCTGACAGAGTCGTGTACATTTCCAACATTGCTGACATGCGTGCCCACAATCGGGCTTCTGAAACAAACACAAAGATCTTGACAGTCTGACATGGGCACAGGCTACTTATGTTCGACACATCCTTCATTTACACACCAAACCCCAAAACGAATACGACTGCTGCACTGAGCCCTTCAGTTCAGTTGCACAGAGCATGCTTTCAGGTCCCACGTTTTCCATACCTTTTGAAGAATATATTGCTATTATGCAGCATTACCATTTCATACCGCGCATGAATCACACCAACAGAGCAGCCCATCCGCCGCTTTCCGCGTTTCTGTTTTTCTTATGACTAACCTTGCATGGAGCTGACGTCATCTCGCGTTTCCATGGCGACGGGAGGCTTCTGGCCGGACTGCGGCCGGTTCTTCAGCGCCGCCATCAACACGGTCACGTTACCGACCAACGCCCCGATCACGTCCGCCGCGAATCGCGCGTCTCCCACCACAGCAGGATGTCGCCGGCTCCGAAGCTGAGGGCCTCGCCAGTTGCCAGACAGCATTCTTGACCTTTCCCGCAGGCGAAACGTTTGTTCACGCGCTTGACGGTATCTGCCGTGGAGTTCACCCACCGACAACCTGGCAACTTGCGTGCGTCACCGTCTCCATCAGATGAGCGTCGTCCCAAAGGCAGGGCACGCGCGGCGGCTTGGAACGCTCGACATAGTCATCCTGTGACTGCTGCAGCAGCTTCAGGAAGCTGGCTGGCACGCCGCAGTGTTGGAACTGACCAACAGTGCGGATGGCGGACAGTTTTCCCACAGTCTTTATACCGGACGCCCTGGCTGCAGTCAACCACTCCTCGGCCCGTGACGTTCCGTCGTGGTCCTTCGCCACTGGAACTGCTAGCACGAAGCTCTGCACGAGTTCCCGAAGAGACGTGTCGGGTATGAGAACCATTATGGCTGAGATATCGATGGTCCAGTGCATGACAGTCACCTTTCCTGCGACCATCGCCACGCGTGGAGCGGACGCCACGCGTGGTCCGTCACGCAGCTCAGCCCCTCGTCGTAGAAGGCTTGGCGATACTGCTGCAAGTGGTAGATGTCCCCAATTTTGCCCCACTCATGTGACGAAGCATTACCAGCTTTTCACACAAGACAGGCGATGTTTGATAATGTGGTACGCTACACGCCACACACTCTTCCCAATGTGCCGAACTCCGCCTTTGATGAGTTTTACGATCCTCATACGCTTCCACGGCCTTCACGTTTTCGCGATGCTGCTTCCCAACGAAAAAGGATTTGACGACACGTTTCAACTTGCTCAACGGACGGGGCAGATAAACGGCTTGGGAAGGCTGGTGCCCAGGGCTACGTTGTGGCAGAAAAACCCGACGGTGTTTGACTTTGTTTTGTCCGTAACACAGTCGGGACTTAACTGAGGCCAGCAGAGTTTGCAGGACAGAGCTCGCTGATCTGGTGCACATGCGAGGAAAGTCGAGCAGTCGTGGACACCATTTAAATCACGAGTTCGTGCAATCTCGACTTCCAGTGCCCTGTCGGCGGACACGGGTTTTTCCACGGGGGTTTCTCGAAAGCCCAACTCAGTTCCACCAGCCTTCCTTTTACACGCTGGGTGCTGGACATCACTGCTGCCACGTTTGGCGGCCGCTGCCATACATGACCTTAGCGTGGGCGCTCCGATCCGCGGCAGCCCCAGCGGCTCTTCAGCTAGTTGCAGCGATTTCCTTCGTTTCCACGCCAAATGTGGTAAAAGGGACTTGTTCAGTCCACTCCACACCCGCGGTGGTCTCAGTGATACACCAGCATCCTCGTCTTGCATACCTGGGGAAAGACGTTCAGTTACAAACATGGAATACCGCGGAAAAACCAGCAGCACGGCTAGCTTCGTTCTTAAATTTGCCGTCCATGACAATTCATAGACGGCGTCACATTTCACGGTGGAATGGCGCGGGACGCGGGGCAGTGGCAACTGTCCCAACCGGACATTCATGACTAAGGAAACGTTTTGCACAGTTGTTTGAAAGAAACGTTGCAGTTTTCTTTCACCTAGTAAAATCTCTTTGGTAATCCTTTCAACAAGCATTAAACATGTATCCGGACAGCTGCAGGCTTCAGATAATTTGGAATTACAACATAGTGTAAAGATAGTCGGTTGAAGGTGAAGGCAATGGTTAGCGTTTCGAATTCAACAAAACTGAAAACCAGTGCGGACACATCTCTTGGATATTTTCCCGAGGACGAAAATGGAGCTTTTTGTTTTTGGTTTGGGAGGTGTCCATCTACAACAAAATTAGATTACAACAATTACAACAAATTTCCAAAGTTAAGCATCTCCGAAGCACCCTACAAAACTGGCAATTCATTTGATTCAGAGTGCTCTGGTTGAGGATGTACGAAATTACACAGTTTTTCCTTCAAAGAACAATTTTTTCTCCTTGCCTTAAGCATTGGGGCGAACATGAACCATGAAGGCATAAGCCATCAATTGGGGAGAATAGCCTGGGGATGGCCACCCCAAACGTTAAGAAAGATCCAACCTTGTTCACAGGGGTAAAAAATCATAACAGTTGCTTTTACACTGAGCAGAGTCTGTACATCATTTTGTGGAGTTCCGATACTCAGAATTAATTTTTAATAAGTTCTCAAAATGAAAAAATTGACATCGATTAAGGTTCTTTGGACATCCTACTCACAAACATTTCTTGAACTGCTGGCAAGGTGAAATAAGATAAAAGTACTCTGACGAAAAGCTTTAATCACGCAAAATCATCACCAAAATCATTCAACAGCTGACAGAAACGTCCAGATTAGCGTACTGCCTACTCCATTTTATGCTCCAGGGGTGAGGCAAACTGCACTATCACTACTGTACAAGAAAGGAAGCAGTGGCATATGAAGTACGCATGTCTGTGTTGAACAGTGAGATTTAGTCAATCTCTTCTAACTTTCCATGAGGCTGGAAAAAAACAGGGTTGAAAAAACGGTTCTATGTGATGACAGAGATGAAAATACAATACTGCATTTACACAATGAACTAAGAATAAACCGAAACATATGCTCCAAGAACAATGTTGTATTTTTATCATTCCAAGGTTCAAGGTTAGCAGGTACACATAACTCAAAGCACTATCAGGGGAGTGTGAATTATGTGACAACGCCGTTTAATAACTTGTGTGCACAAACAGGAGTTACCGAAAACGTGAGTAACAGTTATTTCTATCCTGTGTCAATCACTCAAAGACAAGTCTCTTCCTGACAAAATAGCAGAAACAATATAGTTTTCATACACAGAGTAAGTACATACTACTAGGTGTTTACCTTCAGGTCTTATCCAGCGTGATCACCGTCCTCCGCGAGCAAACTGGCTTTCCTGAAATATCTTCACTGGGTCGTGTCCCTCATGCTTGTTGTTTGTGTTTATGTATTCTTCGTTCGGCACCTGACGATAGGCACCCTTCTTGGCCACATGCACGCCTCCTCCTCGCCCTTTTCTTGTCATTTATCCTCGCATCGCCGGCCGCTTTTCCACACCTTATCCAATATTAGTGGTTCAGTCGTGATCCATTCCTGTCCATTCTGAATGGATGCAGAACACCTGGTGAAGCTTGTCTGCAACAGGAGCACTCAATTCTCCTGCGCACTTGGGACACACTTCTGGTTGGCGGTCCAACGTGACCGACAGCCTTAGATCTCCTAGGTGCACCTGCAAGGGGCTGCTCACAAAGCCCATATGTCCACCAGTGGGCTGGAGATACATCATTACTTCCACCTGTGCGAAAGCTCGCTAAAATCGACAAAACGGAGACCGGGCGGTAAGAGATATATGTGAGGGCGCCGAGTTTAACCCATGCTGGACTCCGCAACAAGAAGTGAGCGGATGCCACAAAATCATGCGCACCCAAAGATAAATCAACCGAACCGATCGACCGTTCAATTACCACGAAGCGTGCATCGCTTGAGTTTCTGCTCACTGTTCCAATGCCCATGAAAAAGGGTTGGAGCGCGAACGCAACCTACCCCGCTACCAAAAATTGTACTCCCGAGTTACCCACATTTGGGGTAATCGCAGGAGTCAACCCAACCGAAGTGCAATGGAAGGGCCTCGCCCTGGGGGAACCGCCTTCATGATCACGGTATCCCCTGAGCCAGGTAAGTATGAGTTGTGCTACGTCCGAAACCACCATATCAAAAACGATGCGCAGAACTGTTTCCAAGTTAGAAGGTTTTGAGCTGCCGTACGATATACTTCTTAAGATGTTACGAGCAACTTAAGTGTAGCTTTCTGGATGAAGACACTAGCCACAGTAAGCAAGGCACGATTGTTGCATTAAACAACAGGGTTTAAAAACATTTCCGCAAATGCTGAACCATTCTTAAAGGATATACACACTGCCCTCTAGTGGCAAATCATGAAACTAAGCCCAACATAAGTCCTGTATCGAGTACCCAATGGCGTATACAAATTGCGCTGCAATTTTCCCCGAAAAAAAAACAAGCCTTTCCTAACCTTTTCTGCCGAAACAACTACAGATAACATAATCCTTATTCATCACTGAGTCATGGTTATTTTCCGTCAACACCTACGCGCATGCGCGTCTTCGGTTCATGACTCAATCGCTTTTGAGGACTGTTGTATTGTTCTGCATCTTCGAGATCAAATGAACTGGTGTTGTTATTGGATGTGGTTTATAAAGCTCACTCAGAGACAAGGCATTCCATGTCAATTTGGGCGGATAACTACCACAGAAGAGCGAAAATGCCATCTTTGCGTGGTGAAGAGAACCATAACTTCAAATACTACCGCTATATGTCATCTAAGTGCTGCATAGCATTTGCTATGCTAAATGTCACCGATAGGATTTTATGCTAAAAAATTATGCGAGATGCATAGCCCTTACGCAATGCCCGGGATACATTGTCTTGATTGCTTTTGCATCTGTGTGCGGATGTTGAGGCAGGGGCAGGATTCTACAGATTTTGCGACGATTTATTTCATGCCATGGCCGTTGTTTAAAATTCGAGAACACTTTGGAAAAAACAACGCGCAGAAGTGATATAAAAACGGGCTTCATAAACTTAAGCGTTTCTCAACAGACTAGTAAAGACAACTTGTAGTAAAATCTTGATGTTTCTGGCCATAAAACTCCCATAACTGCGCTCTATACGAAGGGAAGTTATAACTAAACCCACAATATTCAGACAGACTGAGGGCGCAAGCGCAGCGGGCCACAGCACGCGGTCCCACTGAAGGCGACAATCTAGATTTCTCTTGTGCCTGCTTGATTACTTACTTCCTTCTGGGTTCAAGGATTTGTCATCATCTGCTGCGAACAGCACGGCATATCTGGCACCACACTTAACGTTAATGAATTCCTTAATGTTCTGGATATATTATAAAGGATATGTCGATGTTGAGCGTTCGACTGAGATAAGTATTTACCAACGGTTTCTGACGAACAAGTGTACATAGCTGAATTCATTTCATGCTCCCACGTATTCCGAATTCCCGGTTACCATAATAAAAACACAAAGAAGCCTGTCAAATAACGCATGCTATTCACACGTTTGGCTGGCCATCACACCTTGGCGCCGCCACGAAAAACATATACGAATGAGGCTGGGCTTATCGAAATCAAGATCAGATGTTCGTGTACAAGTCAGGATACACCGCTCTTCTTCAGAAAACGATCGTGAATCACACCAGCACCCTTTTCATTGGGCAGAAAAATGGAGACGTGCAATTCTCGCAAAAAGATCCTTTAACCCTCACCGGTATACGGAAACTGAGTAACACGGACGTTTGGGGGGAAGGTGGTACGACAGCTGCTGCCCCCTCTCCTGCTGACCATTTCCAAACTGACCATCAAATCCCAATGTTTGTATGCCTACGACACAGACATTTTAGTTCGTGCGCGATTAGTTCATTTGGAAGCCATTTTAACTTTTTGTTATTAAACTATAAACACTAGTTCAATGCACCTTCAAATAAATTGACAAAAACGTGCTTCAATAAAAAAACAAAACGGCATTCCAGGTTTCAAACCCTGCTTTTAAATAGGTGTTTTTAATTAGTGACCATCTCTGGCCCTATGATCACAAGGATTTCGAATCCTGTCATGCCAAGTCGATCATGGTCCGGTTAGGCCCGCAGCTTAACACTGTTCTCGTGGTTGCGAAGGCATTGCTAGATGACAAATGAATGCTGAAATCAAATTTAGCGTCTAGGTTAACGTTGGAAACAATCAAATTTCATATTTACATCAAACTAATCATCTTAGGTCACTGATCTACGACGAACTGGGATGGCTATAGAATCGTAATTTAATGGTGTCGAAACGTCTTTGTAGTCGACCTTCATTAGCATGCTGCGCAAGTACGCCTGTACATACGAAAACACTGACGACCATAAAATGCCAGTTATCGGGGTTGCTTCGGAGCCGCGATGCGAAACCCGCGTACGAAACACCCCGCGTACGAAAAAGTACGTTAGGCGCTGGCTGTCGCCGACGTTTACGGGCATCACAATCAAAACAGAAACATCATAAATTCAAATGCATCATGCACAAAAACATTCCTTCCCTAACTTCCCCTGGTTCTGATGCCACAGGACCCGCAATCACGCAATTTGTGCACGTAAAATATCAAAAGCTACGTAGTTTTAACAATAACGCAGTGACTATGAGCCGGCAGGCAGGTGCCTAAGCGCGGTGGCACAGGGCGAGCAGACACCACTGAATGGTTAGGAGCATAAATACAAGTCACAGTTTACCGAGAACTAGTCGATATATATATCTGTATATGTGTTATATATATATATATATATATATATATATATATATATATATCCGTGGCGCCCGGCGAGCCGGTACCATTCCACTGTTATGAGCACAATTATAATTCGCAATTCAATGAGAACATATTCGCCGGCGGTACTCACCAACGAGCAGTCCTCAAACAGGACGGGAACGAAGGGCATTATCTTCATAACAAAGGTTCCAGATGGAATGAGGCGTGATCTAAACAGAACAAGAAAATAGCGATACACAAACCAGAGAATCATTTCGAAAAGGCTTTTTGTATAGCAAATACGAAATATCCAAAGGCAAGCTGGTATTTCTCGAACTGGTGAGGCCCGTAAGCAATCACCAACGGCGTGGGAACGTGATCAGTGACACCAATTTTTCACATGAGGAACCGACCTTGCTGGAGCAACTGGAGTACGATCACTCGCTTTTGATGTGACTGTCGCCAGCAGCAAGTCGAGCTTCCTCTGGAACAACTGGTTCCCGGCGGCCGCTATGTTCAAGCTGTAACTGCCCGCTGACCTGACGCTTCCAGTGGCCGTCTGGGCGCCAAGAAAACGCACGAACGCCGCATACTCGAGGAGACGACACCGCGTTAAGCTGTTCCACGAAACAGCGGCACAGCAATCGGCCTGACCACCACTACCCGTGGGAGCCGCCTCCTCACCCAGCACGACCGATGCGACTGAACGCCGCTGCGCCGGCGAGGTCACGTGATCTGGCTGCCGAGCCACGGGGCCGGGGTCCCCCCTCTCCGGCCCATCCCAGCCGGACGCCATGGGAAACAGGAGCCGACGTTTGACCCTGGTTTTCCTCCGGCCATCTGGGCAGATCAGATGCTGCGGGGTGGTGACGGACCTGGATGTGCTTGGTTTTATGTCCGCTCCTCGTCGTGCGGTGGGCTTTATTCTAGAAAGCTGGTCACTGGTTTGATCTCCCCTGAACAACTCCAGCCCGGCCCGGCCGTGACACTTGATACCATTTTCTAGGTGCACGTGCAAGCATGTGCACCTAGAAAAGCTTTTCAAATACTTATTCATAAGGCCTGTATGTCCACCAGTGAGCTGGAGACATCATCGCTCCCACCTGTGCATAACCTGGCTAAAATCGACATAATGGAGACTGGGCGATAAGAGATTTAAGCGTAGGCGCCCAAATTATCCCGTGTTGGACACTGCAACAATAATGAGCGGATGCCCGGAAATCGTGCGCGCCAAAAGCTACAGTAATCGAACCGAACGACCCCTTATATATTATGTATCGCGTATCCTTTAGCATCCCGCCCATGTTCGAATGACAATAAAATAGGGTTGGAGCGCGAACGCAACCTACCCCGCTATACCCACATTTGGGGTAATCGCAGGGGTCCACTCAACCGAAGTGTAACGGAAGGGCCTCGCCCTGGGGGAACCGCTTTCATGTGGCTTGATGCTAAGAGATCCTGTGACGGATCTCCGTGCTTAAATTTGGAAAAAATCAGTAGTCAGTCTGCACATTTCACGGGGCTTTGTTGGCGGAAGCCTCTTTACTTCCAAGGTGTGCAATTTTTCCAACTTTTTGGACTTCTGGGTATTATTCGAAACTGTCTGAGCCATTCCTATCATTTTTCCCGTTCAAAGTCATTCATTGCCGATTTTGACGGCCATGCATATTGGCTCATAACAATTTTTGTTGATCTGACCTCAGGTCAATGATTGGAGGCCATTAACGTTATGCACATTGACGGCCACTGGATGTCTGCATCCTGTTACACTCAAAATGTTTCAAAATTTCCGTCAGTTCCCGAAAAACACGACGACTTTCATGACAGTGTGCTTAACCATAGGTCAATGACCCGAGAGACCCCAAAAAACCTGAGATAGTAGTTTTGTTGCATCCATCAAGGTCTCTTCTCCCTCAAAGTTTAAAGCGATATGATGTTTTTTTCGGAAAAGTTACAGGCGTTTTACTTCTCTGATCCGCTTCACGTGACCTAAGTCAACCTCACCTAGGTCAAACACCTGACCTGGCTGAGGCCAAATTTTTGACAAAGATGTAAAAACGATTCAGCAAAAGGCACAGAAATTCCTGGCGCTGCGTTCGTTCCTTCCCTCACAATACTGGAAAACCCTGGGGGGACCGGTTAATCGCCCAAACATTAGCTCTATGGGAACATTATACCATATTTATTATATGTTAGCTCTATGTGTTTTTAGCCTCACCCAGCTTGATGTACGTTGCGATTCTTTTTTGTATACCATGCGTAGCGATGTTGGGCATGGTACTGATTGTTCATTCCTAGGGCACTCTAGCAAGATGGTTCCGTCCATTACAGAGGCGTAGTAGCCATGCCAAAGGAGCCATGCCCCCTCCGGAGGCCAAGTGGGGCCACCTGGTGGCCGGGCGGGGCCCCCTGGGGCCGAGGGCCCCAGTTATTTTCGGACAGCGTGAGGCGCCCGCAGGACGTCTTACACTGTCCCAAACAGACAAAGATATCAAATAAGAATATTTTAGGCATTAAAGAAAGGCTTACGAACCTAAAGAAAACGTACTCTGAATATACAAGAAGTCTTTGTGCTATGAAGAGAGGCCCGTGGTCTAAATGATCGTTTAGGGGCACTGCTAGCTTGTAGGGGAGTTCACTGCTTGTCTGGGGAGAGCTCCTGTCGACCAACAAAGGGCCCCTGTCGGCCTCGGCAGGAACCTCCTTTCGGTCTGGAAGGAGGCCCTTGACCCTGCCTCCAGAGGTTGACAGGGACCTTTTACAGGCGGATAGGGTGCCCTCTGCAGACAGACAGTGACCCCTGGCCAACACGGGCCCCTAAACGATCATTCAGGGGCCCCTGCTTTCCTGTATAGATGTCCCTGCCGACCTGTAAGAGGCGCCCGCCAGGTCGGCAGGCAGTCTTTACAGGCGAGCATGACCCCTTAACAAACCGGCAGTAATTTTAACCACACGGGGCACCACTGATTACGAGCGCCAGGCGCGGATCCAAAGGGGGAGCAATTGGAGCGATCGCCACCCCCCCCCCCCGAGGACTGAGAAGGGGCCCCTGTCAGACTTAAAAGTAGCCCCGAAGGGGCCCGTACGAGCTCCATGGGGTCTCCATAAGAACCTGACGGGATCTTGATGCGGTCAGGGAGGCCCCCTGGACGGTTAGATGACCTCTGAGACGCATAGAGAGACTCTGTAGCTCCGCGAGGGCCCCTGAGACCACAAAAGGGCCCTAACGCAACAATCCCTGAGACTGCCAGATGGCTCATATAGGGTCCCTGAGACGGCCAAGATGAGGACTGGGCCACTAGGGGGCCCTGTGAGTGAAAAGCTGGAGTTTCTTGGTGTAGTCAGAGGGCCTCCCGGAGGGTTAATGAGACCCTGACACGGTAAGATAGCCCCTAAGATTGGAAGAACGGCCCTTGAAACTCTTCGAGGGCCCCTGGGATCGCAAGGGGCCCCAACACGAAGGGTCCGTGAGACCGCTAAAATTGTCAGAGAGGCACCTGAGACGGAAAGAACTTAAGAGGGTGCTTAGCACGGCATAAGGAGATTCTGGCCAGCCAGAGGGGCCACCTGAACGAGGATTCGTCGGAGACCTTCTCAACCTCGAGAGGAGCCACCGCTGGGTTACACTGGCCTTTTTGAAACCTTGAGGGGTTCTGGATGATGTCAGGGGCCCCTCGGGAAGGTCGGGTGGTTTTCGAGACGGCAAGATGGGTCCGTACACCGCAGATGACACCTGAGACCGCCAAAAAGACCACAGGGTCCCTGCAAGGCAGGGACGATAAGAGGGCCTCTGAGACGGTATTCGGGTTTTATGGGGCGCTGGACAGCCAGAGGCTCCCCCAGTGTAATAACCGGGCTCCTGTTACGGTCAAGGTCCCCCTGAGACTGCCAGTGAGGCCCCGAGGCGCCAACAAAACGGCTGGAGTTGTTAGGGCCAGAGGGGCCCTAAAAGACTGCCAGATATACCTCATGTAACACAGGAAGACCCCTGATACAGCCATGGGGGCCACCAGAGACGCTCAGAGAGTCTATGGCACTGCACAGGAGCCCTGAAATTGTCAAAAAGGTCTTTTGTAACTGCCAGAGGACCCTTGAGATGGCAAAAATGTTTCCCAGAGACGATAAGACGGGTACCCAGGACCACAGGGGGTCCACTGAGACTGCTAGAGAGGGACGTTTGAGACTGCTAACTAGAAGTCCCTAGCAACAAGTGCCCCTGAGACGGCCAGAGTGGCCCCTGAAACTACTAGACCTTGAGATGTCCAGACTACTGAAACGGCCGAAGGACCTAGAGGATTGCCAGAGGCGCCTCTGTCACGGCAGAGAGAAACTTATAGAGGGCTTTTTTAGTGCCTGAGGGGATCCTTAGAAGGCGAAAACGTCCCAGGAACGACAGGAGAGGAACCCGAGAAGGCTTAAGAGTCCCTGAGACTGTCCGAGGTGCCCCTGAAACTGCCAAAGGAGCGCCTAAGACGTCCCGCGGGAGACGTGAAACTGTAAAAGGAACCTGGAACCATTAGAGGGTTCTGGCACAGCAGACGGCCCGATACCACCAAAAGTGTCCCTGTAACTGCAAGAGGGAACCCAAACTAAGCTGACAAAAAAAGAAATCCCCAGAACCTACGGGATGACGGGACAGACAGGTTCCTGGACCAGACACAGACACGACATTTCAAATCGAGGGAGGGATGGAGCCGCCTAAAATCTCGCCGTTTTTGCCGCACTTCGGCCACTTTTTCGTGAACAAAACGCAGAATTTTCTCACATAAGGTGACTCGTTTGATTTTTTAGGTTATTTAATGTGATAAAAAACAAAATTTTTATACATCATTTTCAATGTCTGAAGGGCAAAAGAAATGGGGACCCCGTGCGTCAGAGGTTTGGTGCTGGCACCATTACATTATGTGTGAGTGTGTGGGGGTCAGCCAAAGCTGCTTCGGCAAGTGCTTGAGATAATGATTGCGTTCTGGTGTGATAGTCTGTAAGAGCTTTGTTACTGAGCTTCGAGTTATAATTTAATGTTGTGGGAGGAAACTGCCTTCCAACAGTTTACAAATATACTTTAAAATAATGCTGAATTCGCGATGTAAACGCAAACAACATAAGCGACAGAAGATTGCATCATTCGCCATGGATGCCCAAGGACAAAGGCCTGAAAAATGTCAATGGGTTAAGACCTGAATAAAAAGTCCGCGCATTTCAGAGATCACAAGTGTACACTAGCGCCAAAACCTGGGGGAAAAGTTTGTTTATTTAACGAAAAACCGGGTGATGGCAACAAGAATGAAATTCAGTTTGTTTCGCGGGGGTAGAAGTTAACCCAGAGGTCGGCCGTTGATCCGATAGAGCTTGCCCCCCCCCCCCACGCCGAAAGTGCAATCCACCGTCCCTGCCGGCTATCGTGACAAAAAACACAAAGAATCCCGTCAAATATCGTATGTTATTCACTAGTCTGGTTAGTCTGGTTGGCTTTCAAACGCTCCCACCGGTGCGGAACAATTCCTAATTGTATAAAAAGGACATTACATACAAGTTGGAGGCATGGAAATCCAAATGTTCATGGAGAAGCCAGGACACACCGCACTTCATCACGAAACCACTGTGAATCATACGAGCACTTTTTCCATTGGGTAGAAAAATCGGCACGTGCGATTCCAGTAAAAAATATTCTTTACCCTTTGCTCGTATACAGGAATTTGCGTAACACTGACATATGGGGTACGGTGGTGCGACGGCCGCTGCCCCCTCCCCTGCCGACCATTTCCAAACCGAGCATGCTAGAGCCTCGCGGAAAATATCATTGTTGAGTGCGACGAAGTCTCGCGACTGGTGTCTAGTTCGTGACCTCGTATTAAAGCTTCACGTTCCAGGTCGGGTCAAAGATCGAAGACGGGTTCAACATCTTTTTTAATTCACGCACAACTTGTTGCCAAAGTATACATGGCATTTTCAAACACGCACCCATGGGAGTCGGGGGGTTGCCACTCCGGACCATTATTCCCTTACTAAGATGACGCAGAGAAACTAGGACGAACATGTAGCTCATACAAGCCGCATCATCATCCAACATCCCCATGATAGCAACGCGTATTCGTAATTTGCATGGTGTATCACACATCAACATTATCAATCTACTGACATTCTGGAATGGCAATATGAGTATAAAAGTGTTTTTGGAGCACATGTTTAAAGCCTCAGTGCAGCTTGTAACCGTAAATAAATGTGTATGTGCACTGGTCTAACTGAGTCTAAGTGAGCATTGTCTCTACAGACCTGAATCTGAATATAGAGGGGTGGAGTGATAACCACCCCTCTCCCTGTAGAGATTGTTCTCCATGTTTTCTGGTGCTGAAGAACACTAGAAGACATGTGCTCCAAAAACACGTTTATGCTCCAAACGTTTGATCTCGTGCCTCCATCAAAAAGCTTCATTGTAACCATATCGACAAAGCTTTAACTCTGCGAGCAAATGACTCTGTCTCCACTCAGAAAGTGTTCGTATGATGTCATACTGGCTTACACCAAGGCTAATGTAAACCAGCATTACTCCTTGCAAAATTTTGCGCTCCAAACAAAAACTGCACTACATCAAGAACAAGAACCAAATTTGCAATCCTTTTCTTTTCAGTATTAGCCGATGTACAGAACACAAATGTAAATGTTATTTCGCTTCCGTACGCTTTCGTTTTGTCTTTTGTTCTGTTTTACTTTGTTCTCATCAACCCCAAGTCATGGAAGCATAATTTCAACCTTGACCTCGTAGCAAATGACAACCATGACCTCGTGCCATGAATATGAAATGCATATTTTCTTTACGCATTTCTGGCCAAATTATGGCCTTTCAAGTTGCTGGGGAGTACAGTGCTTCCTACTGTACGCCCCACTCGTTATTACTGTACTTTTTTTCGCACTCCGCCTGGAAAACCATGCAGTTCGATCATTTTCATCACTGAAATGAGAAACAAAAAGTGCTCCAGAAACGATTCAAAGCCAGCCGGAGGTAATTTGACGTCACTGATCTCACTTGAACTCGAAGACGTCACTGACCTGCAAAACCCGGAACATGTTTTCACTCGTATGTACGCTGAATCGCGAGTAAAAAGAAGTACATGACTTGTCAAATTGTTAAGGGATATCACAAAACGCAACAGTCCTTAAAAGGGACTTCCAAACCCGTCCCTCGCACGTCGTCAGATAGTTCGTTATGCACATCGCTTACTGAGTCAGAAACGTAGTTAGAACTGTGCCATATGTTGGCATGCTTACGATTTTGACATTTTAGCTAGGGCACATTTAGTATACATGGAAACTTTTTACTCTTTCTGAAATTAAACCATAAGCAGTATTTAAATGCACCTCGAAATAACTTGGTTCAAATATATTTCCACGGAAAATAACACAGCATTTCAGGTTCCGAACACAACTTGCAAACAAATCGACTTAGTGTCGACCTCTGACCGTATGGTCACATGGATTTCGAATCCCTTCAAGTTAGGTCGATCACTGCCCGGTGACACCTGCAGCTTGGCATCCCTATATGGCAAATGAATACTGAAATAAAACTCAGCGTGTAGATGAGCCTTGCAAACCATCAAATTTCATCTTTGCGCCAACCTAGATCATCTTGAGTTACTGATCTACAACTTCGGATGGCTGTACAATGGCGCGGATGGTCTCAATGTGCTTTAATACTCCACATTCGTTAGTATATTATACTGATCAGCCTACGAATACGAACACGCTGGCATCCACAAATGTTACGTTATCGCGGATTGCTTAATTTCCGCGATGCGGAGTCCGCGTACGAAATACGGCTGGGCGCTGGCTCTCGCCCATTGTTACGGACACCATGATCAAACAAAAGATTCTCACATTTTTGGCCCAACTTACTCTGATCTTGATGTCCATGGACGCGCACTGACGCACCAACTGAATACATCAAGTATGTCAAAAGCTGCGAAATTTCAACACCAGCGCAGTGACCACACGCCGCTAGTGAGGCGCCTCAGGGCGGTGGCACCGAGCGAGCCGACAACAGTGGACGGCTAGGAGCATAATTACAATTTGCAGTTTAATGTGAACGTATTTGTCTGCGGTACTCACCAACGCACGGTCAACACCAGAGTAACAAGAGGCACCGTCCACATAACAAATGTTTATAGACATAATGACGTACAAGCTATAAAGATTAAGAAAACAGCGACTGACATCCTGGAGAATCATGTCGAAAAATTTCTGGCATGGCGAAGACCAAATATCCCAAGACACACTGGCATTTCCTAAACTAATCGACTGATAAGAAATAATACACGTCGTGGGAACGCGATCAGTGACACCAACTTTCCCCATGAGGGACCGACCTGCCGGACCCAGTGGAGTACGATCACTCGCTGTGGGTGTGACGCTCTCCAACTGCAAGTCGAGCTGGAAGAACTGGTTGTCGGCGGCCGCTAGGTCCAAATCGTTACAGCTAACTAACTTGATACTGGCATTAGCCGTCTGAACACCAAGAAAACGTCCGAACACTGCATCTTCTTGCGTCCCTCTCGCATTACTACAGTACACCGAGTCAGCATGACGGCTTCGCCTTCAACTGCTCCACGAAACAGCGGCACAACAATCGGCCTGACCACCACTACCCGTGGGAGCCGCCTCCTCACCCAGCATGACCGATGCGACTGAACGCAGCTGCGCCGGCCAGGTCACGTGATCTGGCAGTCTAGCTCGTGGCTGGGTCCCCCCTCCGGACGATACCAGCCGGACCACGGGAAACAGGAGCCGACGTTTGACTGACCAAGTGCGTAGTTCACACGCTGCGGTGTGGGGAGGGGCGCGGGAATTCGCAGTGTGGTTCTACATTCGTTCCCCGCTATGGGGAGGACTTCTTGAAAACGATTGTGCACCGGTTTGTTCCTATGCGAATATTAAGGCTATTTATTACTACGGCCAAACTCCACTACGACAATACATGGTTGCGCCTTGTGAAGCGACATCATCTGTAAAATATCGTCCTGCTGTCACTGACTGCTGCGTGCGAGTGTTACACACTTTTCTTCAAAGAACGGCTCAAATTTCTATTTATTTATTTATCTGTTTTCATGCCTCCCCGAACCACAGGTTTGTGGGTGTTGCGGTAAGCAAAGGATGCATATACACACACGCGTGCGGAAATGTAACTCACGCCCTAGATCTCACTACGAGCAGCACGCAATAAACACGACGTGTACAGATCAAATCTGCGGCACTTGTAAACAATCATACAGCCGACGGAAATGCCTGCTGAATATTTTTTATGAAGCCTTTCGTTGGTAGATTCCTAATCTGAGGAGCGCCGAATCTCCCCCCCCCCCCGCCGAGAATTGGCCATACCGTCTAGAGCATGCTGCTGCACATAATACTCGGACCGCTTCAACTAGATATGAGTTAAATGCGGGGAATCCTAGTGTTAGGTCCCTGGCCCGTTCTGCCGCGCTCGTTTCCGACTTCGTGAAACAGAACAACATTGCTGTTCTTCGCGTGACCAAAACAGCCGGGGAAAGAATGCCTGGTGTTCCTTTAACCCTATTCCCGGAGGGCTAGACTTGACATTTCAGGCACTGGGATTTGTGGTCATGCCGCCGCCCTGATCCTCTAACGTAAAAACCTTCCTCTTCTCCAGTTTACATTTCCCGAACTTTTCTGACGCCTTCGTGATTTACGTTTAAGCGCGATCTATCCAGACCATCATGTCATTTAAAGTATGACTGGCTTGGGTACAAAGATCAGTTTGTGATGTGATGGCCGTCAGACTGCCTACTACCTGTGGGTTCCAAACTCTGCCAATACACTGACGGAGGTTTTGTGATAACTTACCTCGATAAAGTTACTAGGAAAGTCGTGGAAACAAAGAAAACTCCATAACTTGTGCTTCTTGGTACAGAGTGTACCTACACGTGACGTCCAAGTCTGGAATCAGTGGTATGAATTTCAATGCGTTATACAAACCCGTGAATTGGAGTTAAATTTTAAGCAATAAAACCCGAATGAAAATACCAGTAAATGTCAAATTTAGAATAGGCGTCCCAAAACTTTTAGAATGACTGTTCTCAAGGAAGCCTCATTTTCACGTCAGAAGTCCATTCTCACGTTCTGCGTGTGAAACGGACATGGGCTGCGCAGTCATGGCACTTGGCTCGAAGACAGGGACGAAGCCAAGGGGGGCATGAGGGTCATGACCACCCTGAGCCAAGCGGTCTACACTAGATATGTAGCGATTTGGCACGAATACGGAACATTGGTCATATATATGTTGCAAAAGCAAACATATGTATTCCTGGCTTTTTGCCGTAAATTTATATGGCAGCGGCATATGACGAAATTTGACCTTTATCCCCCCCAAACAATCCTGGCTACGTGCCCGCATGGAGACAGCCGTAACATCAACTGCAGACTTGAGACAGTCACGCCAAGTAAGTCGACTGCGTGACGCGGCTCCGTGTCGTATGCGTGACGTAGCTCTGTCAGCCGCATCGACTGCGTGACGCAGCTCTGCCAGAATGATGTCGGTCGGTCTGATGCCGCTGACGGTGATCACTACTGATGGATACAAACCATGTGGTAAAGGGGGGGGGGGGGGGAGGGAACCTGTATTCGTGTAACCTAACTTCCCCTTAAAGTAGTGGTAGTGTATTCCGAAATTCTTTATACACGCACTAAGACGCCAGTATTTTCGTATGGCAAGGGCCCGGAGTAGCTCAACCCCGCAGAACCAAAAAGTTTGATCTCGGCCACTGTCTTCTAAGATTTTAGAAGTTTAATATTCTATCTTTTCTTACACAGTGCACAAAAAATGTCTGCCTCTATCGAGCCGAGTTCGACGTAGGCGTTCCGATGGGACCATTTCTTTGGTGCATTTTGCATACCTGCTTTCTTTGTGCATATCTGTGTCCCTCTTATGTGATGAAAGAGTCCAGATATTGCGTTCGGGGTAATAAGCTATTTTTGTGTTCGTGGGTGCACACATGTTTCTGGGTGCAGAAAGGTGGTCTGTCGGTGCACAGATCTGGTGGATTTTCACTCACTAAAAGATATGTAGTTACACCCCTGCCCCAAAAGTTCATTTCTCGTCGAATTTCGGCTGTTTTAGAATGGTGCCACCTCAATCCCACAATCCCAAGGAAGCCAACCAAAACCCGAAGAGGTACCAGAACTGTCGTTCTGAGCGCACGAATAGCTGGGCTACAGTGCGTCGCAGGCAACGACATTCTTCGTCACCAGTCAGACTGACATACGCCGCCATTCAGCCCAGCACAGCGACACCCGTGCCATACCAGCATTCGTTTTCTGTCCACCTTCTTTTGTGTCACATGTTGTTTTGTAGGAACTGTGTTTGTGTACAGGAATTTGTTGGAATTGCCACACAATGCCCAACATTACAAATACCAATTCCTTCCATTATGGGCACGCCCCTCAGCCATTTTTGTGCGACCATCACGATGAGATTCTTAACGTTATTACCCGATACCGTTTCGGCATTCCTTTGCGGTAACAATCCAGTCAAGCCCCAAAAATTATCACACATCATCACGTTCGCATTTTGTTTACATCAGTGTCATCGTGAAATTCTTCACAGTAAACAAAATCCTGACCTTTCAGAAGATACGGCCGTAAGCAAGGAATACAAGGAATTTGCATTTGTAATCCCCGACATTGAGAAGGGGTCCCTCTCGGGCCGGCCCTGAAGGGACCCTCTCCGACTCAAAAGAGGCCTCGAAGGGGCCCCGTATGAGCTTCACGGGGTCTCTGTGGAAACGTGACAGGTTCTCGATGCAGCCAAGGGGCTTCTGGGAGACTGACTGGTCTCTGGGGTCTCCGACTTCTGAGACGCACAGAAAGGCCTCTGCAGCTTCCAAAGGGCTCCTGAGGCGACGATAGGGTCGCAACACGCCAGTTTGCCCTGAGACTGCCAGAAGGATCATAGGGCTCATGAGACGGCCAAGATGAGGACTAAGTCCCTAGGACGGCATAAAGGCCCCTTGGATTTCACAGGGGCCCCGAATGGGTTTCACGGGCCTGTGTGGAACGCTGAAGATTCCTGGGGCAGTCAGAGGGCCTCCGAGAGGGTCAATGAGACCGTGAGACGGCAAGATGGTCTCTAAGATGTATAGGAGTGCCCCTGAAACTCTTCAATGGTCCCTGGGACAGCAAGAGGGGTCTTGAAACTGGCCTCTATGATGGTCTCCGAAACGGAAAGGACTTAAGAGGGTGCTTGGCACGGCATAAGGTGACCTTAGCCGGCCAGATGGGCCTCCTGAACAGGGACTCATCAGTGACCTAAACCTCTAGAGGGGCTCCAAATGGGCTGCACTGGTCTTTTTTTTAACCCGCGCACGACCCTCGGTCCGTTTCAAACATGGGCGACTGGGGGGGGGGGGCAGTTGACTGCCCTTCTCTAACTCACGAACGGTTGGTCGCACGATAAAATAAGCACACTGTTGGAAAGCCTGTGACGAGTAGAGCTCGAAACTGGTCTCATTCTTAGTTTTAGATAATATGTAAGCCAATTTACGCCCTATATATGTTTTCTCATAGCCGACTGCATGAGACCGAGAAATGGCCTCAATCTCAAGGGCTGAGACTAATAATGCTTAGGTAAAGGCACCAGCGCACAAGCAAATGTCCGCGGATGGCGATACACGTCTAATTTCCTCAGATTTGTTCAATATATACGCCGAAACGTTGAGTTAAAGACACGGTAATTCTCCCGCCAGCTGTCACTGTGCGCCGCCGCCGTATCCAGCACCAAAATGACGGGAACTAATTTTAGCGTTCCTTTATTTTCGCGAAAAAGACGATCTATGTCAATTTTATTGATCTTTGTGGCTCTTGTGATGGTTTCTCATGCTTAAATTTTGGAAAAATTGATTAGTTACCAATCTACAAAGTTGGTGGAGCTTTATTCGCGAGAGTCTGTTTATTTCCAAGTTATGCCACTTTTTCAATCTTTTTGAGATTCCTGGTATTACTTACGTCTGTGCAAGCTAGTTCTGCCATTTTCTACCCATTCTGAGTAATTCATCGATGATTTTGACGGTGGTACATTTTGGCCCACTGCAGTTATTCGTGATCTGACCCCAGGTCAATGGCTGGAAGTCATTGATACTTTGCCCAATGACGGTAACTAGATGTCTGCTTGACTCCACACTAAAAATGTTATGGAATATCCCGTCAATTTCCGAAAAAAAACGGCGACATATCTTAAAAATGGGCTTGACCTTAGGTCAATGACCCTGAAAATTCTGAAAAATCTGAGATAGCAGATTTGTTACATCTATCACGTTCACTAATCCCTGAAAGTATTGTTGAGATATCTTGTTTTGCGAAAAAGTTACAGGGCGCTAAACGTTTTTTGACATAGGTCTGTTTGACCTGACCTAGATCAGGCGCCTGACGTGACCTGAGGCCAAAATTTTGACACGAGATGTAGAATTGATGGAGCAAAAGGCACACAAAGTTTCGTGACTCAGTGTTTCTTCGTTCTCTTGCAATCCCAGAAAAACCTCAGGGGGGGCAGTCAACTGCCCCCCCCCCCCCCCAGTCGGAGACAGGTTAATCTGAGTTGTTCTTGATGCAGTCAGGAGGCCCCGGGAAAGTCAGGTGGGTCCTGAGATGGCGAGAAAGACCCCTAAACGGCAGATGACCTCTGAGACCGTCAAAAAGGTCGGAGGGTCCCTACGAAGCAAAGACGATATGAAGACCTCTGAGACGATATGGGGGCCTTGGACAGCCGGAGGACTTCCGGGTGTGCTTGGCGGGCTCCTTGCCCAGAAAAGGTCCCCCGTAAACTTCCAGTGAAGCCTTTGAAGCGCCAGCAAAGGTCCCTGATACGGCTAGAGGGGCCCTAAAACTGTCAGACGTACCCCATGTAGCAGTGGAAGGCCCCTGATACAGCCATGGAGACCACCGGAGACGTTCAGGGGACCAGTGGCACTGCACAGGGGCCCTGGAATCGCCAAAAGGTCTTTTATCAGCCAGAGGGCCCCTGAGACGCCAAAAAATGCTCCCCACTGACGACGAGAGGGGCACCTAGGACAACAGAGGATCTACTGAGACTGCTAGAGAGGGGTCTTTGAGACTGCTAAGTGGCAGTCTTAGCAGTAGAGATTTCTGAGACGACCAGAGAGCCCCGTAAAACCTTGAAATTTTGAGACGTCCAGACAGCTTCTGAAACGCAAAAAAGACCTAGAGCATTGCCAGAGGCAGCTCTGTAATGGTAGAGAGACTTGTACAAGGTCCTTGTTCCTACCTGAGGGGGTCTCAAGACGGCAAAAAATCCCCAGGGATAACAGAGGGAACTCGAGATCAGTAAGTGTCCATGAAACTACCAGATGGGTCCATGAAACTGCCCGAAATGCCCCTGAAACTGCCAAAGGAGCGTCTGAGACCTCCCAAGGGACACGTGAAACTGCACAATAAACCTGAGACCACTAGACGGCCTTGACACGGCAGACGGCCCGAGACCACCGAAAGTACCACTGAAAATGCAAGTGGGAACCTAATCTAAACTAGCAAAAAAGCCTTCAGAAACTACAAGGGGGCAGAGAGGCTCCTGGACCAGACACAGACATGACATCCCAAATAGGAGGGGAGGCAGCCGCCTAAAATCCCGCCGTTGTTGTTATATTTCGTCCTCTTTGTAGGGGAACCAAACGCAGAAAACTGGGGAAAAATGAACAGCAAAAATAAGAGCGACCAGGACGGGGGGGGACCGCGCTGGCCGTCCCCCCTCGTGTCGAAATCCTGGGCCCGCCCCGCCGTTGGGTCCGCCCCTTCGTTGGGACGATGGTGTGTGCCAGAGTCTGGTGACGAAGCGGTCATTGCCGGGGACGCACTGCGTCCCAGCTATTCACAACGAGGTGCCTTCCGTAGACTTTCCATCCCTCCAGGACATCAGGTCCGATGTGCACAAGTTCACATGCAGTCAGGGGACTTACCTGATGTCTTTGTCTTTGTCACGTGGCTGTGCAGGGCATGTGCTGTGAGGCTGTGCGGTAGCGCTGGTGTGTGATATGATGTGGCTAGATGAACATTTGTCATTTGCCTGCCTCCAGAAATGGGCGTGGCATGTGTATGGTTATATGCCAAATATATGAATATGCAAATGCAGTAAGAGTCAGTACATTCAACGTGTGAAGTGAATGAAATGCAGTTCCAGCGAAACCGCGAATCCAGCGCGTGCATTCGGATTTCGGGGCATTCGTTTAACAGTTCTAATAAAACAGCGGAAGTACGATTTCATTCCTCAGTTGTTTGACACGTGCTCTGGTAGGGAGACCAAAATACCCTGCCCCCGAGGTTTTCCAAAATAAGTCCCAAACGATGCGGCGTAGCCGCACCAAATCTGTCAGTTAGACAAAATTGAATAGTGGATCTTTTTGCCGTTAAAATGTTAAGGTCATTCAACATCACCAGTTAGAGCGGGTCACAGTCAGATCAAGGTTTTCAGAAATTGTCATTTTTATGGTAAACTTGAAACTGCTGCAAGCATAAGTTTTTAAAGACAGACCTTCAAACTATTATGGGTGCATAGACAAATAACTGAAAAAATGTGAAAACAATTTGGTTGATCTGAAGACAGGTCGCGAGTCCAAGTCAGGGCATGGGTGTAGCCACGTCTCAGATATTCGGGGTGGGGGACAAAGCAGAATCTGGGGAACAGTCGGACCCAACATCTTATTTTTCAACGGGAAACTGCGAAAAAGTCCATTTTTTACCTAAACTGGGAGCTCAAAAGCATAATTTTCCAAAATTGGAGGGAACATGTCCCCAGCCCCAGGTGGTTAGTCCCATGAGTCTTAGGTAAAAGGTAAAACATATATATAGATATATATTTTCGTGGATAGAAGTTCCGGTATAACCATTTCAGCCTTAACACCAGGACATATATAATATAAACGGCTACTTTATCTACTGTCGGGGCACCAAGTTTCAGGTCATTATCAGGTCAGGTCACGGAGACATGGCCAATAGAGGCCAAACAATGGAACACCCCTATTTCTTGTTTAATGCCTAAATGAAGGCTAAGATAATAGAAAACAATGTCAGGGAAACACACATTCCGTTAGTTTTGTTTGTTCCCTTCTATGATATCTGAGGTTCTTGACCTAAAATAAACTTCATTGACCTAGGTGCACCTTCTCCGTAGAAACTTGCTTTCTAGAGCGTTTTAATGATGATTTCGACTTCAGTGCCCAGAATTCATGGGTATGGTGCATTGTGGGGTAAATGTGCGTCAGAGACAATGAACAGATGGGTTTTGTCTTCGCTGTAGCGTTCCATGCATATCCGCTTGGTTTTCGGAGGAAGCCGGAATACACAATGTAATTTTTACTTACCACTGCCAAATACTTGATTTCAGGGGTATCAATTTCTGTAAATGATTGGGAGAGGGCCGAGCTGGTGAAGTCGACAGCCTAACCTTTCCCAAATGTGGGTTTCTCAATGGCTTTAACCCATTTTATGCTGAGCAACGGAAACTCCTAACTTTCTTGTTCCTAGTTACCAAATAAAAAACTGCATTTACCCCATGTGTATATATAGAGAGATAAACAGATGGACAGATACATTGTTGGGGGCCCAAACCAACATGGGGGAAACCCAGATCAACACTGGGTGGGCCAGGGCCCTCTCAAAAGAATACAAATAGACACCACTGCTTGATTTAACCGTAAAATTGTTCCGGGTGACGGTAGTCGTCTTCATGGAGCACAACTTCGCGGTTTTCACTTTTCGAAGTCATTTTAGGTCAGTGACCTCGGCTGATCCCAGACGTCATTGAGTAATCAATGTGGCAGGACTTTTATCTGCGAGGTATTTCTTGGCTGCCAAAGTCGATTTTAGCGCCAGGACGTACCATGAGGACACTTCGTGGATTCAGGGGCGTAGCCAGCGGCGTACTGCGGTACGGCAGAACCACTTAACAAGCCGCGCGACATAATGTAACCGCACGATGTTCCCAACGTCTCCCACCTTACAGAGAGGTCACCCGCTTCCGCGCATCCCCATTGTGCTGCCACTGCAGGTGAATCGATGTTCCCATCCTCCGCCCTGACCCAGCACCGTTCGTTTCCCGATCTCGCCGACACCCTCATCTCCTGAGACGCGACGGCAGGTCTCGTCTTTCGGTGCCGGCCACCGCCGTTCGGACGATGACAACAACGACCGTCCACACTAGCGGGCCGGGACAGTGATCACAACAGCGACCGTCCACGCCAGCAGGGCGAGACACTGATCACAACAGCGACTGTCCACACGAGAGGAGCGCGGGTCTGTGGAGACCATTGCCAACTAAGAAACACATCCCAACTCGAGCTGTAACGAATCATTATGCATCATGTGTATTACAGTCGCCATGGATCACGACACATGTCCATCACAGCCCGTCGTGGGTCACGACACCTGTCCACCGCACCCGCCGTGGATCACAGAGCGTGTCTGTACCGCCGTGGACCACGACATGTGTCTGCCGCACCCTATCGTGGATCACGGCTTGGTCTGCCCTGACTGCCGTGGATCCTGTCACGTGTCCACCACACTCCGCCGTGGAATGTCTATCCCGGCTGCCGAGGTTTACGACACGTGTGTATTCTGGTTCGCGGATCACGGCACGTGTTTGTCCCGACCGTCGTGGATCACTTCGCGTGCCCACCAGTCCACAGTGGACCACGGCGCGTGCCTACCAGTCCACCATGGATCACGACACGTGTCCTCCAGTCCACTGCGGATCACGACACGTGTCTATCATGGCTGCCGCAAGTACGGCACGTGTCCACCAGTCCACGTGGATCACGACGTGAACACCAGTCCATTGTGGATCAGGACAAGTGTCCACCGATCCGCTGCGGATCACGACACGTGTCTGTCCTGGCTGCCGGCCGTCGGGCTGTTCTGGGACGTCGTGCCGTGGATGGTGAGAAGGTGCCGCTTCATGGCGAATACGGACGAGTAGACGCCGCCACAGACAGGGCAGTGCGTCAGACCTTCGTGCTGCTTCCGGTGCTTGGCCAGCGCGTTGCAGGTGGCGTACGAGCGACTGCACGTGTCGCAATGGTACCGCCTCGACGCTGAAAGAAAGGGGAGGTACTGAATAAACTTGCATTACCCGGGAAGTGGTTGTTTGCTTCGGCAAATTAGGCGGATTGAGACTCAAACACTTCGCCACTAACAAAGGCGTACGAGAACGCTTTTTAAAGCTAGGATGATAAAACATGCCATGAAGTAATTTTTTCCGTACGGCATTATGGCATAATTATCAACTTTGAAATACGTCATAGACTTGAAAACTGGTGAGGCTGTCGGCCTGCCTGCCTCTCCGAGCGGGTAATAGCGACAATTCGCCGTCTCTCGCGACAACCGGCGTGAGCGGTTTCGACGCTAAATGACTGGCAGACGCGAGCGTCGTTAAATAATCCAATAACCAAGCGACGTTATTGTGACAGACCGGCACAATCACTCCTCAGGTCGTGAGCTGAGTTTTGGCCTCTCCGTCAGCACACCGGTGTTACGTCAGATCTCCTTTTCCCAATACGATTGGCTGGACATACTTATACGAAAAAGCCCGTCTCTGGAAGCCAAGTGGCCTGTCCTCGGTAAAGTATGGCGACCACCTTCTTGGAAAAAACGGCCTTCGGGCATCTTATTTTTAATGTTTCAGAAATCTGAAGGCGAAGAGATGATCAACGAGAGCGGGACCCAAATACAAAATACGAACAAAAACAAGACGAATGTTGTCACCAGTCAACACACGTCACAACCACGCAGATTTGAACAATGGGCTTGACAAACATTGTTTGGCTAAACAAAAAAATTGAGTTTAATCAGCAAAAATTGCGTCACGGTTGACCTACATGCACAAGGATTTCCTTCAGAGCAACCACATTTCACTGATTTAATTAACGCTTAAAAATTATCATTTTCCACACAACAAAGGATCTACAAAAATCTCCGTTCAGTTTAATCAGCAAAAATTCTGCGTCACGGTTGATCCTAGCATGCAGCATGGATTTCCTTCAGAGGCACACCACATTTCACTGGGACGGGTTGAGTTATGTAAATGTAACGCTTAAAAAAACGGTGTATCACGTTGCATCTGCAATTATGGCGCAAATCACCATTCCAGGACCGCAAAAACCTGGTATGTATTCGCTAAACAGCCTAGTCAGATGGAAACCATACGAAGGCTTTTTCACACACCAAACTGTTCATTAACACAGCGACAACATATTATAATGCGCCCAACGACACTTCCGTGGCACTAGACCATCAGGTGTTCCGACAGGTAGCGCCACCCGCGTACACATGTTCGCTGCCACGTCTAACACGCGCACTTCGGTGAAACCTAATGTACAAACCATCTGAGTATGAGTTTTTTTTTTACTCTAAATCAGTGTTTGGGAAGCTTAGTTAACGATCGCGGTGGGGCCAACCAAGTTTGCTGTCATGCATACTTGGCACCCGGCACCGTCTAGGGGGTGTCAAAGAGGGCATCCCCCTCGGTTTTTCCTGAACAACTTCTGGGCCGTTGGTCAGGCCAACCAAATTTTTAGTACCTGTTCATCAACGAATTTCAAGCATTCTGACGTTAGGCCATGCTCATGTTAGGTCAGGTCATCGGGATCTAACGTCACTTGCATGGATGTTTTCGTTTCTTCGGGCGGTGGCGCGAATATGCTTCTTTTTTTATAATATACGCCGAAATAATGCATGACTTATTTGAATTTACATAGGACATGGTCCCAAAAGGATAAACAACCGTGACGCGTCAACATTACAGGTCATGATAGGTCACATGCATGATGACAATTGGAATGATTTGCATTGTGAGTGGTAGAAGTGGTTGCCGCTGACCTTCCCATCGTCCAAGCAAGACAAACAAATCAAAATCCCTTTAGAAAGCTTCACCAAATGCCATGTGAGGTCATGTCAGGCCACGTCATACGAAATGAATGTCATCACGTAATGAAATGCAACATTGTCTCTGGAAGATTATTCAACAGCGGCAGAGAGCAATTATTGTTCGTGGCCAAAAAAGAAAAACGACTATCTGTCCTTACCTGGCTTGGCCTTGACCCGATAGAGCAGACAGTGCAGATTTAATAATAACGAGATGTTATTTCAGTTCCGTACCTGACGCAGTTCAGATTCGCAGCGAGTAATTATTGCTCTGTCAGGAAGAGTAATGCAACGTTGTCTCGTCTAACATAGACTGACCTTGACTGGATGAAAACCAGGTAATGTAAAACCGACCATCAGAATGCTTCATTTCTGTCCTTTTTGTCACGTGTTTCAAAACGGCTGAGTAATTACCGATCTTTAGTATGTAAGGTAAGACCAGTATTTTACCTGACGTAGGCTAACCTTGACCCGACATTTTTTAACACTTTCGCATGCTTCTGATGCAGAAGATCGTCAACTTTCGTTTGACACCCAGATGAAGGCTCTAGGACCAGTATTGTCGATATGATGTGCAAACCGCTGTCAGTTTTTCCTGTGTCGTGTTATGCGTTTTACGCGATTTGTGTGACGTCCAGGGATGTCGATTTGTATTCTTTCGAGGGGGCCCTGGCCCACCCAATGTTGGTTTGGGCCCCTCCAATGTTGGTTTGGGCCTCTCCAATATTTTCTGCTAGTTTTAAAGGGCATTGGGCAAAAATTACGAAAGAAACAGCCGCAATAAATAAAAAATAGGCAGCAAGTAGAGAATAAGGCATATAGTGATGGATCTATATTTCTATCTTCTATCTAGATATATTTATATCTACACACACACAAATGCCGACAAACATAAGATATACGCAATTTTTTACTTGAAAAATAGTAACAAAAAACTCAAAAAATTTACATTGATCAAACTAAAATGGGCTTAATCCATTCAGAAACCAACATTTCGGGAAGGTTAGGTTGTCGGGCCGACTGACGCCCCTGGTGATGTCTGGTGTGACGTCACGAATTTCGTGGCCAGGGCTTTATATAATTACAATATTTTATATTGCATAATATTAATTATATTATATTATAATATTATAATATACAATATTTTATAGACTGCAAGACTCAGAGCTATCATTTGGTGGTAGCCCGGTTCAGGTCCGACGATTAGATCCTGAGATAACAAGTGAGTGACCGTAACTTTTTGACATCACCCAGGCTGCCGCGGGTTCAAAAACACACTAGGCGGTGCCGGGTTAACGACGCAGTGTAGACACTGAGGGTTTCCATTTCTTTTAAACCGCCGCTTGAGCGTTATCAGTTCTGCCTATATATTCTCCAGAGATAAAGTTCATTCTCAGCTTCTTCTCGAGGGATGCAAAATTTAACGTCGCTTTGGATGAATCATAGTTTTTGTAACAATCATTTCATGCCTGATTAGTGCGTTATTATTTTTGTTTTCTTGGACTTCCAGGGTTACAACTTTCTTTGCTACTCCGATTTCCGCTGTTGCCTTTCTGTAAAGCCAATTCTCATTTTGGTGCTAAATTAACGTAGGGGAAGGTGGGGTAAGACGGACCAGCTAAGGTTTGAAGTCACATTTCTCGCTACCATGCTATCCAACCTCACATTGTTTATAGTCTTCTGAATGTTGATTCTTTCCTCTTTTGATACGTGCAGACGCTGGATTTGAAATTCAAGAAATTTAGGTGGTGCTTGCCTAAAAGGGGGACGAGTCAAAATCAGCGACAAGAAAAAGCGGGGTAAGATGGACCACAAGTGGTCCGTCTTACCCCAGCAGTGCCTGCTATCCATTTATGTTTGTATAACTTCTATACTCTTGTAAACCAAAGGAAAAAGAGCGATAAAATAACACAATAAACGTTTATTCTGTACTCAGATATGTGATAGAAAATGAACTAAAAACAAACAAGGTGCGTGTTGATACTATCGTTTGGTATAAAATGCATGTCAGCTCAGCACTTAGACGCATAGTTCACATGCGAACCACTCATCTTCCTCCCCGATTCCCGCACACATATCATGCGCCCATTTTTGAAAACGCTGCAGCGCACCCATCCCTCCTCTGATACTGAGCGCGTGAAGCTGTCATTGCAGTAAAGACAGAGTGTGTCAGGATCTTCATCCTCGTCACTTGATAAGACATGGTCGCGTACTTTAGGCTTACGGTTCTTTTTGGATTTCTTTTCTTTGCTGTGTGCTTTCCTCTTTTTCGTGGGCGCCTTGGCCTGTTCTTTCTTCTTGCAGCATCTTTTTGTACGGAGAGCTTGTTAGCACTGCACATGCTCCCGTTATGCGACGCCTCTTCGTTTTGCCGTTCTGCGCTTGGCGGGATGCTCTCGGAACCGGGATGATGTGATGAGGTGAGACAGCGAGACCCTGGTGGCTGTTGCTTGGCAAGGGTTCATCTTTACTGGATGAGTCTTCTGCCTCAGATGTAGGGAGCTGGTGATGCGTCTGCCCTGAGCTGGCTGAAATCGTTGCTGAACTAGCAGCAGGGAGCTGGCTGCGCGGCTGCCCTGAGCTGGTTGGAGCCGTTGCTGGACCAGCAGCAGGGGGTTGGCTGCGCGGCTGCCCTGAGCTGGTTGAAGCCGTTGATGGACCAGCAGCAGGGGGTTGGCTGCGCGGCTGCTCTGAACTGGTTAAGGCAGTCGCTGGACCGACGTCCTCATCCAGTCTCTCTGTGACTTCTGCCGCAGCGAAATCTTCCTCCCCGAAGACGTCACGGTTGCACGGGAAGATGCCAGTCCGGCGGAATGCGTTGATGGCAGTCGTTGGAACTGCAGCCCGGAGATAGGCCTCTCCGAACAACTGGCCAACCTGGTAAACAGTCACCACTCTGCCGGGGTTATTTCTGAGCCATTTCTCCACTGCTTGGCCATAGAATGTGTTCAGTGGAAGCATGAAGCCCACATCCAGAGGCTGCATCTTGTGCGTGCAGTGCGGGGCCAGCACGATCATGGTCACGTAGTTCGCTCTAGCCAGCTCGATGACATCCAGGTTCTTCGTGAGGGTCACGTGACCGTCCAGGATCAGGAGAACCGGATCCTCCTCGGAAGGTTTAGCATGGCTTAAGAAATGGCGGAACCACTGGGTAAAAATGTCGGTCTGCATCCAGCCCGACGGATGGCAGGCGTGTCCGGTTCCAGGTGGACAGCCATCCAGCAATTCAGGTTTCATCCGAACCCGTGGGAAGGTCAGAAACGGTGGGATGTAGTTGCCTCCTGCAGCCACACAGACCACGGCCGTTGTGAGGATACCACGCTCCGCTGAGGTCAGGGTGCCGACCTGAGACTTCCCTTTGCGTGCGAAGACTTTGGTCGACTTTGTCTGGACAGTCGTCAGCCCCGTCTCGTCACAGCTGAAGATGCGGTGAGTCGGAAACTTTGTTATGTCCATCTCATGCTCTAGAAGATCAAAAAACTTCCCCACGTTCACTCGATTAAATGCCCTGGCACGGGCTGCCGATGTCGCCTCAGGCACACGAAGCGCCACCTCCGGATGCCTGCGCTGGAATCCGGCCAACCAGTCTTTTTCGGCGAGACCGCTCTCCTTGCTGAAGTTCTGAGTTCTGTTATTCTTTTCTGCCATATGAAAGGCCAGGTATCGCACGTCTTTGGTTGTTAGTCCGAAAAAACTTGCTCTCCATCATAAGGATGTGGTTTACCAGCTCCTTCTCCTGAGCTGGGCTAAACACAGTCATCCTGGAGCCTAACAGCTTATCAGTCCCCTTGGCACATTTGTTTTGATTTTTCACCCTTCGCTTCAGGGTTGTCTTGGGGACGCTGAATACTCTGGCAGCTTTCAAAAAACCCATCGATTTTGATTTCACAGCTTCAATGGCTAACGCCATTTTCTCCTCGTCCCAACTTCCACGATCGGTTTTACACTCGTACATGCGCGGCATCTGCAAAAATATTAAAAAATTAGCTTACTGAAATTTGTAGATACATAGGTACTTTAAACAAGTCACAGTGTTTTAGCGAGGTTTTGTATCTGTGGGGTAAAATGGACCACCACGTAAGACGGACCACTAGTGGTCCGTCTTACCAAACTAAATTTTGGAAACATCATGACGTAGATACTAAATAGCCCAACATTGCGAAAACTTGCCTGCCCTAACTTGTGCTTCTATCATTGCTCTTCACAGCAAAATACAAAGAAAAATTAATGATGCAAAAAACGCGTCTAAATTTAATCATTCTTAGACCTCTTACCTTAGATCAGCGCGACGAAAAAGACCATTTTACTCAATAACTCAATATCCGTGCGTCCTGAAACCATTAGCCCAAGATGGCGACTGGCGCGAAGGAAAACAAAGGTAGTTAGTGTATAGTGTAGCAGATGGCAGCAGCGGTTCAGCCAGGAAGACTGGTGGTTCGTCTTACCCCAGTGGGCCGTCTTACCCCACCTTCCCCTACAGTTCTGCAATCGCGGTACTTACGTTCTAATGCTTGGCATATCCCATGCATCGGCTGCAGTTCTCGTATGTTACTATATTAGCGTTTGCAAGAAACTTGTTCGCTTCTGCTATTCTGGGTATTTTCTAAGATATCGAATGACAGTAAGCGGACAATGTGCAGTCTCTTACACAGATATGATTCAGCCCAACTGGTATTCGTAAACATATGATTTCACTTTTGTTCCCAACAAACACAACACTGGTCGGATCTGGAGTCGGAGCCAAACTTCAGAAGCGTTCAGCCCCTTTCTCCGCGAAAATATCAACGGTATTACAGGACTTATTATTATTATTATTATTATGTTATTATTATTATTATTGCTATTATTATTATTATTATTATTATTATTATTATTATTATTATTATTATTATTATTATTATTATTATTATTATTATTATACTATTATTATACTATTATTATTATTATTGTTCTTGTTGTTGTTTATTACTGGATGCTGCTCAACCACCGAGTCGACGCGTTTGTATTCGGTTGGTAAACTATGAATCAAACCTGTATACCCTTATTAGGTGCCGCGCATACCGAACGCAGTTTCGCAAGCTTCGAAAGACATGAGTTTTCCCTGCGCGTCTGTTAAGTCTCATCAGAAATACGCAGCTTGATTTAACCATCTATACAGTACTGTGGATTTGAATTTGGTTTTGCGCGACCACGGTCAGCTGAGCCAACGTAGAAGCAATGCACAATATCTGCATAAGTAAGAATAGCTTCTTTCCAGCACAGTTTTTTCACCTTTCGAGCAATCTATCGGAAGTACACCGCGCCTGTTTCCAACACGGAAACTGTGTGACAGCCCAGATAAGATAGTTAATCAGCATAGTCCAAACATGATTTGTAGAAAATATTCTTCTGACCCCAGAGGGCTTGAGTGCTTTCACACGAAGGTTAAGATTTACTATGTTTTAGCCCCCAAAAGAAACAGGGCTTGATGGCATCAAACGCTTCACACGGTCCCTTCGGTCATCCCAAATACACATGTACAAGTTCGTGAGGAATTGGTTGATGAGTTCGTCCCTTGGTGCAGGCAGTGGCCGTAATATATGTACCATCGTTAAAAGAACAAGGGACTTAATCACCTGGATTTTTTTCAATAAACGTAAGCGTCGTATGCCGTCACGACTTCATAACATTATTCACTTCCGTCATCTTGCTAACGCAGTTCATGTCCAGCAACCTACCTATATCACGAAAAATATACCGAGTAATTCTATTTGGCTTGCCCGTATTAATGGAATTTCTTTGGAAATCGACAAAGACAACCATATTCTCAAGCGCTGGGGCTGTAATCCGTAAGAAAAATCAATGGAGGGTCCAGAAAACCAAAAAAGTGGGTAGCTGTAACCTACTAAAATTGTCAACCGTAAAGTGCAACACCAAGCCACGGCTCTTACTTTCCTATTTCTCCTTTTTACTTTTCCCGGACCGGGCCCAGCCAATGCATGCAGAACTATATGCTGCGTATGCATTTTTTTTCAAATGTCATTACTGGGTCGAAATTAGTCATGTCAGTAACTGGAATTACATCACTACAGCGGATTCATTACATATCACACAGTGGATCAAAGTCTGGACCTCCCAAATTTGTGCATCTGGCCCCGCCCCTGATCCTATTTGTTTTCCCAATATAATTCATATCCTTTGGACCAATGTTATGGCGTCTAAAAACGTCTGTCATGAGCTGTTTTCAGTACGTGGAACTCAGAAACACGTGGAGTTCCATTAACACCATGATATTCTCTGCATCTATCATTGGCACTTTTTCGAACATTTTTTGGAACACTGTGTATACTTTACATAAATGTCGCGCAACGAAATCAAAGTACTGTTAAATATCGGCTTACAGTGCCGATACCTAAACCGCTGAGCCCATGTCCTAAATGACCAATATGGCCCGACAAGCCTTCCAGAAACGCCTCCTGGAGCTGCTTTTGTGTGATGTACAACACTGAAATTCAAGGTGACAGGTAAAAACAATGGGGAGGCAAAGCACCAAATTCCAGCCCGACAGCTTAGTTTGATTTTGACGCCGGGAAAACCTCCTGGGGGTGGGGGGAGGGCCGAAACGGCCTCCTCCGGCATGAAACAAGGATTAAAATCGATGATCCACCTTGGTCGACTTTTATTCAGACAGAATGAACGAGGGAATGCATTCATAAAATCCATGGCAACCAGAGTTCTGAACGTTTGCCCTCTTCCGTGCTTGACTATATATATATATAACTCACGGATATAAATAACTATATTATAAGTATATTATAATAAAAAAATATATAAAATATAAAAATATATATAAAGCATATATTTTTAGAAATTAAAAAACAAAACAAAAATTATTAAAAAAGATATAAAAAACAAAAAATATGATATAAACTACATTATAATATAACTATAACTCACGGATATAAATCCTACGTGATGTAAATTTGCGGCAAAACTTATGTGCTTCATATTTAAAAGATCCACCAATTACAAGAAGTTAAATAATTCGAGTTGAATGATAAGCCAAACATCATGGGACTATCAAAAAATTGCTTGCGATGTCTGCTTCATCCCACGCATACCGTACTTGGTTAGTTTGAAAAATGCGACTGACAACGTTTCCAGCACTCATTGAAACAAAATGAAAAATGCCCACAAGCTTCATAAAATGCAGTTCACTACACACTGTATTCCGTCGTTTTCCGTCGGCATAACAAAATGACGCCTGCGCAGGCCAATGAAACGTTTGTTGTTCGATACCGTCGGACGACGGCACGCAGCCACTGCAAATACGGCACTGCCAATGGGACACACGAGGACACTGGGGAAAACGTTTGGAACCTCCGCGAGTATGAAATTTAGAGATATGATAAACATTACAAATTGCTTTCTGAGACTGCCTGGCTACCTCAGTTCATATCACGTGTGAAGGTGGAACAACAGATGAGGCGCAAACCTCATGCGATCGGAGTTCTAGACTCCAGACAAGAACACGTGTTCCCGGGCGGTCCACTGCCGTCAGCTCAAGACGGCTGCACCGATCTCAGGTAACACTGACAACACTGACAGTCGCAGCATCGCCGACCACAGCTGCCTGGTCCGTTCGACGTCAGACACGGTGGACAAAATCGCCAGATGCCGTCCAAAGCTGTCCCGTCACCGGCATATCCCCCATGGTGCATCAAGAAAGCAAGGTTACGGAAGGGCAGACGAGGGGAGAAGATACTGATCACGAAATATGCCACATTTTTAGAGTAATCTTCAAGAACACCATGTACTTTTGACAGCTCCATCTGAAGTTTTATTGTAGGGCCGAAGTTTCCATTTAAGCGAATCCTAGTCAAGGTTCTGCAGAACTGCATCTGTACAGACCCATCATCATCATCATCATCATCATCATCATCATCATCATCATCATCATCATCATCATCATCGTCATCAACATCATCATCATCAGCATCATCATCATCAGCATCATCATCATCGTCATCAACGTCACCATTAACGTCCCAACCGCAGGACTCCCACAAGGTTTCACTGACGCCGGAACACTCCGCACGCTCGTCACATGCCAGCCGGCGCGCGCCCGCCGGTCCAGCAGCTGCACCCTGCCCTGGTTCGGCGTTGGGTCTGCGTGGCGCCGCTACACAGGGGCCAGCCTGCGACCGCGGTGAAGGGACGGCACCAGCCAGTGCACCTCGTCGGGCGTTTTGTCGTGCCGTGTCTGCAGGTGGCGGCGCAGGTTCGGCACGGACGAGTACACCACGCCGCAGAGCGGGCAGTGGGTCTGGCCCTGGTGCTGCTTCATGTGGTTGCTCAGCGAGGCACGGCTCTGGAACGGCCGGCCGCACACCGGGCACGGGCGGTTGCGCCCCGGCGCTGCCGGACGGAGAGGCGTTAGTGCGCGCGGTCGGCGACAGATGGCTGCGCCGGCGCCGACGCCGTCGCTGCAAAACGTGCTGGGATCTTGGCCCCTGGATCTTCCACAATAATCCTCACAAAATGGCCTGTTGTATGTAACAGTAAAATGGTTTGTGAGCCTCAACGTGTGAATCAAGGGAAGACACTTCGGCGCACATCCATGTGTGTTCCTGACGTTAGTGAAGTAAACATGCAGTTAACTTAGCCAAATGTCAAAGTTGACTCTCTGAAATCCTGGAATCGCGCCAGACGTTGATCTAGTCATGTGACCAGCGAGCAGGGCATATGGTATAAGGAACAATGATAACATAAAGAAAGAGCCACTTCCGAGAAAAACATTTACACACAAACGGGGAATAGTATTAACCCGACACCGCCTGGGGTGTTTTGTACCCGCGCCCGCCTGGGGGTCAAAAACGCACCCCCTGTTATCTCAGGATCTAAGCGTCAGATTTGAATCGGTCTACCACAGACTGAAAGTCCTGAATCTTGCGATTCAGAAAATACTATGCTAGTCCTGATCACGTGGCTGATGGCGTCACAGGCAACGCAAAATGCAAAACACGACGTCGGAAAAACTGACACCAGTTCGTACATCATATCATCCGCAGTCTTAGATCCTTCAGCCGGGTATCAAACGAAAGGTCACGATCTTCTGCATCAGAAGCATGCCAAAATGCCGGAAAAATGTCGCGTCAAGGTCCACCTCGGTCAGGAGGACGGAAGTAAAACCTGATGATCAGTTTTGCATTACCTGCTTTTCATCCAGTCAAGGTAAGTCCAGGTCAGGTCAGATAAGGTTGCATTACTCATCCTGACACAGAGCAATGATTACTCGCTGGTACTCTGCGTCACGTCCAGGACTGAAATGACGTTATAATCAAATCTGCGCTGTCAGCCCTGTATTGGGTCAAGGTCAAACCACGTCATGATAGAGAGGCATTTTTCTTTTTCGGACTAGGAACAATAACTGCTCTCTGCTGTTAATGAACAACCTTCCACAGACAACATTGTAATTCATTTCGTTTTGACACGTACCTATGACGTGCCCGGTCCGAAAACGTGTGTCAACGGCAATTCGACTGCAGCGACCGCCGTGACGCGGCTGAGGGTTTGGCGGCCAGTCGGCCGCCATACAACACACAGGTAGATGGTGCTAAATATCGCCTGTTTTTCAATACATTAGACCCATAACGACGTAACTACATAGTCAATCGCCGATGCAAGACGGGTAGCGGTGGCTGCCTGATGACTGGTCGGCGGTCGTGCAACTCACCTTGAAGTGCCGCAGTAATGCAACCTATGAGACGAATTTAGACAGGCACGGTCTCAAAGTGAATTATGATGTGTTCTTCGCCTTCTAAAACCACTGTCGCGTAGTTTATACCCAATCGCCAGTGTAGGAGCGGGTAGCAGGGAGCCGACTGTCGAGTCAACAAGCGAGGCCGATGTCTTTAGTGTCCCAGTTAGAAATCACTAACGTTATTTTCAGCCTTTCCGAACGCTTTTTAGGGATTCTTATCAGGCCATTCTGCTCAAATTCTTTTATTTTCGTATACACACACCTCGATACTTCTGTAAGCGGTTTCTTCTCACAAACAGACTACAGAGTAGACCCCAACACGCCAGACGCCATTTCCCCATTGCCAATATACAGCGGTGGGCGAACAATTGATCGACTTGATCCTCAATCGCGTCATCACAATGGTTCTTTCTTTTCAAGAAGACCCTCGATTTGTCACATTCCCCCCCCCATGTTAACAGAGCTGAGCGCACCCCTCGGCGATTTGCAAGTGTTCCGCACCATCACACGCAATCTTTCTGAGTTCAACTTTCGCCACACCTTAGATGTTCGGTATTTCAGTGATACCGATTAGGAATAGCTCCATGGGGCTGCTCAGCAATGCGATAAACGACTTCCATAAAGGCCACTATTCGAGATCGCAAAGCTTTCAGCTTTTCATTCACCTCCAAGTCATCAGCACAGCTGACCAAAAATCGTACCTGTACTGTGTGCATGTTGCCCACCTCTCTCACTGACATGCCCGCTTCTGCATTCCGAACAGCTTGCTGAAGCGTGCTTACAGTCTAGCTGCAAGGCTTCATGTTGTCTGAAAATGCTCACGCAAAATGATGTACGGTCCAAACTGTATTGCGGTCAGCGACATTAAATTGCGCGTTCCTGTTTATTGCCCCCACCCTTTGGCACATTTGCAATGGGCGCAATTCAAATCATGGCTCCCGTGCACAACAGCGCAGAAACTGACGAGATTCCCATGTTTGGGAATGTTGTACGTGAATATGGCAGAAAAATCTTGTCTTTTTTCCAGGAAGTACATTTCGAATGCCGTGCATGTTGCCGAACGTCACAGCCAGCACGATAAGCCGGAATCGCCGGAAACTGTCACTATAGTGGTGACATTTCGGCAGGGGCGGAACATGGTGTAAAAGATTGGGGGGCGGAGGTGAAGGCCTGACAACCTAACCTCCTCCCCAAATGTGGTTTTCTCAGCGAAGTGAACCCACTTTACTTTCACGAACAGCAATTTTTATCACCTTTTTCGTCGTTTATCAAAAAGCCTACTATATATTATATATATATATATGTGTGTGTGTGTGCATATCATTGATCATTTTGCACTTCATTCCATGCTCTTTTCCTATCTGTTATCCTATTACGGTCATTATTCTTATAATTATTGTCCATCTCTCTTATTATTACAGGCAGAAAACATGGGGGGGGGGACAAACCAACCGGAGAACCATGGCCTCCGCAAAGAGATACAAAGTTCCGCCCCTGACATTGGGTATGATCACATGCTTACGAATTCCATGCCAAGGTAAGGTGAGAAAAGGGATTGTCAAGTTCCTGACCTCAGATCAAAATAATCAATCTTGAGTCACACCATTTCGATCCGAAACAGAACTATCACCAAATAGGAATTGATTGCAACTGATTTAATTTCGATTGGACTAGGAAGCTGCTGATCCCTCAGCAGTCCGTACTGTAGCAATTTAGGGTGGTGCTCTTGACTTTTTGGTTTTGTCTCGCATGCGTACTAATCGCCGCCGCGGCAGGCAAATGAACTTTATAGCCAAATGAACTGACTGGTAAGGTAATAACAATGAGTAATCAGGATAATGGAGACACATTGGTTAGATATTCGAGTTCTTGTATTTTGCCCTACATTTCAAACACCATTTCTCCGGTGTACCCTTAGATGTATGTTTTTCTTTGTTTTCATCATCTATGAAGTGTTGAAATCTTTTTGCTTCTAAAGACATATTTGATGATGGATTCCAGCAAAATCACCATAATTCTACCTATTTCCATCGGCAAGTAGGGGCCATCATCCAGATATGCTAATGATTGCGATGTTTTACATGACGATAATAGGTACAGCAAAGGCAAATAAAGGATGTCATGGGATAGATAAATCGGTGGCCAGTGATCCTACCAACTTAACAGAAATTCAATGTTATGTTGTTAATGTTGTTATCCCTTTCGTGTTTTGCATCGATATCTTCAAAATAGCTCTGGCCCCACCGACTTAGAAGCGATGCCTATGACAATGGTTGTAGCAAAAACTTTGTTGCTGTCATGTTGCATCGGTTTACATCTTAGCACTCTGAGTGAGATGGCAACAGCATTAGGTATTTAGATTGTTGTAATGGAATGCAGCAAAAATTGTTATACATTAACATCCATGGTTAGAGACACTAGCATTGCACACCCTGCCAAATCCTGTCCCACCATATGACTATGTCAGACTTTTCTGTAATTTTCCAGTTCCACATACGCTTGTATATGCAACGTGAAATCTGAAATGGTAGTTTCAATGTTAGCAACCATTTTAAATACGAAGGGGTGCCGCACATGTAATATAATGCATGCTTAATGTAACAGATGAGAAGATATACCATGCATTTGTTATACAGTGGGATAAATATATGGATGAATGCGTAATGCCCTGGAAGGTGCATAATCTATGTCGGTCATACTCTCTCATTCTTACAGCACATGATGTTGTGATTTCTATGCACGAACAAAAACATGCTTTGGCTCATAAATTACATGAAGGTACATGCGGGGGGCTACCTGAGGCACTGAGGGGGCTATTTTGAAGACTGGAAGGCTGCAGCCCCTGAAGAGATGCAAATCTCCGCTAGTGCATTCGGTTTTCAAGTACAGAAGACTGGAACATATGGCAGGTTCGCGAGAATGACGGTGGGCGCAATGAGCCAGGCGGGCGAAATACATCCAATTTCCCCTATACTGATGTCTTAGCGTCTCACGAACTTCGAGCTGGTTGAACTGGTTGAGCTGGTTGAACTTGCTTTCTTGAGTATCGCATCAACTTCCTCAGATATGCGTGAACTGGTACCTTGCTCGTGTCTTTACACGTATTTCATCTATAGGATACATACGACACGCGATTTGTACGCAAAAACGGCAATCCCAAATAGTCTTTGACGTAATGCGATCTGAACCACAATCTTAAGATCCAAAAACTGGACATTTCCCGAGTTTTATCATTAAGGAAAATCTCATTCCAACTGAATCAGTCGAATCGGTCCACTGGTTGCACTTTCATTGCCTGGGGCTCTCCGATGACCGTCACCCCAAGAAGTGGAAGGTAGCGACATATTCCAGCATTCGCTGGGTTATAGCCCCTAAAACCAGGCACTTCAACGAATTCCCTCACTGCGTCGTACGGTCACGGTTATTACCATAAACTTGAGGTTGTTGTCTTGGAATAAAACGTTCTGGCAAAGACGAAAGTTTACACGCCTTGGTTTCCCCTCAGTCCCAAACGGGCCAGGCAGCAATCTGTTAGCTCACAAAAACAAAGAAAGCCCCATAGATAATAAAACAATGACAAGGCCATGCAAGTGCCTAAAAAATGCATTGAAATCCGAAAATTTTCCTAGGATGGGACGCAAGCACAATGAAGCCTGCGTCATATTACCCCATGATTACATAAGCAGGATACCTCGCATCACGCCAGAAAAAAGCCGGTTTTGCAGTTAATAGAATCCGTCGCCATGCCCAATGCGTGAGTCCAAATGAGCGATTTCGATTTCCACACGTTGTGTCTGCGAATCCACTCGCCGCAACGCTCCAGGTCCCTGTGATGGGACAAGCCAGAAATGGAATTCTCAGTTTGACTCTTGTCTTTGTGATATATTGCGGCACCTGCGATAAGTAGCCTTCGTCTTTACACACATGGTGCCAACCGTCTTTGGTGACACTTCAGACCTACGCAGAAATACATTCATTGAACTAAGCGTTGCGAAGTACCTTTGGAGCCGACAAAACGGCAATGTATTGGTAACCGCAATTAGCTACAGAAACAACTAACAAATGGTTATCGAATTACATTACGGCGCTCTGCGGGAAAACTGTTCCTCTCATCGAAGTCTTCACGGCTATTATGCGACTTTACACTGATCGAAACGATGTAATCAACGTCCTCATGGTAAGCATATTGTGACGCGCGAAATCATTCCCGAAATCTCTTAGGGTCCATGGACAGACGTTAAATACATATAAATAAGAGTCAATCATACGGTCAACCTAATCGTCTTTCTGGCCAAATTCCACAATTACCATACATCAGGTGTTCGAAGGTAAGGAGCTCCACCCACCTTACGCCACTTCACAGAGGCCTATGGCTTCCACAAAAGCGCACAAACCATCTCAACGCCACAGCGACCGCCCGCTCGGACGAAAAACACCGCAGCCGGCTGGAGTCGAACCCGCAATCTCTCAGTCGGCTGACAACGCACCGACGGCCCGCCATCCGCAGGCCCAACCACCGCGGTCCGCACACACGGCGCGGCGGGCGTCATTGTCGGGGCAGCCAGTCAGAGGTGGCGCGCGTCGGCACGATTCTGCGGACTTCGTCCCTGGACAGTTTGTGCACCTCCTGCAGGTGCTGGCGCAGCGTGGCCACCTTGCCGTACACCTTGGCGCAGAGGGCGCATCGCGTCAGGCCCTGGTGCATCTTCTTGTGCAGACTTAGCGACATGGCCAGCCGGTAGCGGCGTCCACAGACGCCGCACGAGTAACCGCCTGCGGACCGCAACGGGTGCTGTAAGCCGGTGCTGACGAGACAAAGGGACCCGTCGTTTAGTGCAATACATCTGTAACAGCACTGACACACTTAACAGCCCGCCAACACGCTCATCCTGCGCACTTTGGATTGTGACGGTGTTGTTTGTTGAACGGCAAGTAACGTCAAAGTGAACGACAGCTGAGGACGCATATGAAAAATCCCAAAAAGCCGCATGACAAGCGAGTGAAAACCCGAACTGCGCTGGCACGAATGACCCCCGGTGTCAAAACACTGTTGAGCACGTTAAATTCATGCGGTTTGACTTTGTTTGGAAAGAAAAGAAAAAGAAAATCCACTGTATATTAGCTCACCCTGACAACGGGACAGCACACTTGTGCGGAGGGTTATAACTTCGATGCCTTGTCAAACCCTTGTTGACAAAGGCATCCAGATGCCCACAGTAAATGGCGTTTGGTCCACATTTATTTGTCCAAGCATTTATCGAGGTTATGTCTCAACTGAGCTGGAAATTTTATGCAACTTCATACTATGGACATTTTTAATGAATGTAAACAAGAATTGGAGTGACAAACATTGATATCAAACATCGAGACACTTAACTTCAAATATAAAGCCCGAAGCTAATTCTTCTCACAGCATACCATTCATCTCAATCACTGCCATCAACATTTTATACATGCTTTACGAAACAGTCGTTCGAAATGTGGTAACTTCCTAACATCTCTTCACCAGCGGAGAGAAAGGAGGACGAAAATGAACGTCACACAGAAAAATCATTAAAAGTCTGACGCGGTAGCAGAATAAGCAGTTTGTGTGGCGTTCAGCTGCAGAGCTCCATGCCAAACAACCTGTTCTTCCCGGTAACTCATCGTCCTCGTGCTACTGACCCTGGCCATCCTGCTGCTCCAGAGATCCTGCTACCCCATCAGACCTGTCAGAGGAGAACCAGAAGGGAACATCAGATACAGGGAAGCACATCATGATTTTCGAGTGTTCAACGTTCGTGATAAATACAATTTCTGTTGCCTAAAAATGCCTCGGTGCTGTACAAAATTCTTCGAAAGAAAATCGTGACATCAAGATTACTCGCCATGTAATCTGGCTTAGACAGATCTAAAGGACATCTGTTTTCGGAGTGCCCATCACTAAAGGTTTCGATTTTGTACGAAGCCCAAATACTTCGGGCTGAATAATATGACTCCTTTAGCGGAATCAAATTGGCTACAATGACGAAGGCATTTTAATTTAACTCGATATAAAAAGTCTTAGCACATCGTTAGGTTCCTCCACAAAGTTAGTAGTCACAATGGAAGCAACCAATGGTTCCTGTCATTAGGAGACCGAAGGCAGAAATGGGACATAAAAAACGTCCGGCAAGCTCTACGTATCCCACTGTTAACTATGTAACATTCGAAATGGGTTCACGAGGTGATTTGCAGCTACTCTGAGACCAAGGTGCGTTTTAATTGCAAAGTGAGACGCTTCGCAAAACTAGAATATTTAAACCGCACATTTTCTCTACCCAAGGTCAGCAATGAAAGCATGAGACAATGACAGAGCCAGATACACACAGAGCTTGAAAAACGTACATCCCAGAGGCCCCACAGCTCACCTTAAAGGCAATGTTCGCCTTTAACATATGTTTTGAACTGATATAACCATGTTGTATCTTATAGTCATGGGAACCGATTGTACAGGGTTCCCCGCAATGTCCCATAAATTTAACCCGTGTTCTATTCATCCATGTCCTGCTGTCAGCCGCTGCGTGACGACACAGACGGACGCAGGCAAATAAATGTTAGCAAAAGATCCGTACTGCATTATGATCAACTGGTGGCATCCAAATACAGTGTTTGGTTGGATATTCACTCATAGTTTTACGTATTTGTCCCACAAAATAAGAGGTGATAAACGCCATAAAAACGCGATTTGTCTTTTTGGACTGACGATCTCTACTCCTGAAACGCAGAAAAATGTGGAATACGTTCCTGGATCAAACCTCTACAGCTTCGCACACATTGCACAAGTTTTGCCTGACTCTTTGACGTGGACTTGTAACATCAACGGTAGCAAATGTTGCCTAATGACCTTTTACCCAATCTAATGCAAAAACGTAACGATTTAAGCCGCCAAAACTATATGAAGGCTATGTGAAGGCTGTGGAGGCTAACCGTTGTTCATCAACAACAGACATGAGTGGGCACTTGCCAAAAAAGAGTGTTTGGTGTATCTGATCTACAGGAGTAACTAATTTTCGCGCCGTCTTTCGAGTGAAAAAAAACGCACGCAATGCCTGTCTCATGCAGCACGAGATAGTCCCGAAACCGTATGTCAGCAAACGAAGGGACAATGCCGGCGAATCAGCCCCAATCAATGCAGATCAGTCGGGGAAGTGTCGGCCATTAAACCCTACAGATCACGTGTATCTGAAGTGGATATTTTCGTTTGGGCGGTCCACTTGCAGTCCGTCGCAAGTTGTTATGCAGACCGGCACTGGGATGAACCAGACTCCTCATAACTGAATAGTAATCCTGATGAGACAATTGCTGAATTCCAATTTGCCTCACTTGATTTCATACTATCCAGTCCAGTACCAATCAAGTTATTGTGGCTAAAGGGCGCATCGGATCCGTGGCGACACAGCGTCCAGCAAACCAAGCTAAGCACCATGGCAAAAACGCAGATAACCCAACGTCTTCCAACAACCATAGGGTTGTTGGAAGTCAGCTCACGAAATGCAGCAGTCAGCTCACGAAAAACAGTCATGCTTACCTATGTTTTGAGTCTGCAGCTGGCTCCGGCATCGCCACTCAAACAGCCCGACAACACTTGAAAACAATGACACTCAGCTGACGCGCGGAAGCGACAAAGAACTGCCGACAAAGCTTGGCTGGCGTGGACGCAACAGTCGTCTTAAATCTGGCTTACACACAGGGAAGACCAAAGCGAGGTTCGCGCAGATGTCGCGAAATGGAAGACGTCGCTCTTTGTGGCATGACGTCCATCGACGAACTATACTATCATTTGGTCTGGTTAGTCGTTGATGCGTGCGGTTTATTTTTTAGTTTCTTCGACCACCATTCTTAAGGACTATTCTAGTGACTGCGCAATGGAGAAAAGCTGTTACATCATGATCATCTTCAGCGTTACTTTTAATGCCGTTTCTTGTTTACGCTCCCAAACGGTGGGATTTCTGCGGTGAGCGCGTACAAACTGACAAACAATTCTGGGGATTTCAAGTTCACTGACTTATGTTTATACTCATGAGCTACCATATATTTGTGACTTATGCCCGATTTATGAATCACAACTACCGTTTTCTGTTGATCACAAGCTGCAAACTAGGTAAACTAGCAGAAGATGCTCCTCAATCACTCATAACAAGACGATGAAAGGACTATGAAAGGCAATGCTTTATTCCAGACACGAAAGATCTGAGGGAAATTGAACCTAGCCGTAAGCGCGTGACACGTCTGGACTGAACGCAAAGACAGGAGGTCAGTGCTTCAGCTGGTTAAGTCCACATAATACAACATTAAACGCTTGCGACTAAAAAGCTGATGCACGTTTCTGTCGTAAAAAAATCAACGTTTCCTGTGCGATATGAATAACACAAGCCACTTCCACGGACAGCAAAGGATAACTCTGTTATCTACAGGTGTAACTGACCGATATAGTCCAGTTGCGGCGAACTTGTGACGCAAAGTAACAGAGTTCAAAAAATGTTAACACATCAAGCACCGATCCACACAGTTACGTTTCTACGTCATCACGATCGGAGGTCATTCAAAGCGTGCAAAATATTCCCCATACACGACCGAGGCCAGTACTGAACTGCATGTGATGGTGGAACGTGACGGCAATTAATCAGAGCTGGCCAGAGCGCAATCTCGGCGCAGGGCGAAGTGCCTCATAGATGCCATCTCGAGACAAAAAAAATCGGAAAACTGCGCTGAGTAGCCGTCGCCCTGCTGGCCAATGTGAAATCAATTAACAATCGATTTGTGTGACCTCTGAGACGCCAAATTACGAGTAGACCAAAATCGGTGTTTTTCATTTTATGTTCCAAGCCGTCAGAGACTTTTGCTTTCGGATGTTAATTATTACTCCATTAAAATGTAAACACGAATACCCTTAACACGGAATAACAGGCCTTACTGGTCCGTAAAAGGCCTGCCAGGACGAAAACGTTTAACAAAGCGCGCTTCACAGTCCAGCAACAATTTGGGAAGCCCGTCGTGTATTCAGCAATTCCAACTGCCATGAAGCGGTTTGCATACGTAAGCGCGCGCTTCATCTATTTACTGAACGCCACCTATTTCGATATATCGATGCATGATGTATGGATATTCGATACAGCCGCTGGGTGTGGCGATGGTGGCGCGGAGTGCGCTCCGGAGAGGCGATGCGTGGCGCGTTGGCGGCTGGTCGTCTGACTGCCGCGCTGGACAGAAGCAGTGTCGAGTGTTTGCCACGTCCGTTATGGACCGTCGTCACTGTCGTCAACCGATGGACCTGGGCTGACGATCTTTGCAATAAAACTCTACGCTCGTTGACGATGTGGCCTTTCCGACGACGGTCAGTCAGACACCGTGGAGCCGGAGTGACAGGCGTATTACTTAAAAGAGTGGCTTACGAACTATACTTATATCAGTTTCTACCGATTTTACCCAAAGTATTACTTAACAACTCAAAGTATTACTTAACAGATTATTTTCTAACAAGCAGGCAGGATCTTGCCCTTCCTTTCGTGGCCTAACAGAGCTTTATGGTACCAACCCTTCTGGCAAATTTGTGCAATATCGTGCGACCCACTGCAATGCTGGAAATGCACATTGGCTTCGTGCGAAATGTTACCAATGTTGCAGACATTATAAACAATCGGGTGCATGTTTCAGGACGCCATATTTTATTACCGTGGGTAGCTTAGATACCTTTTTCTTTTAAAGACAACGATCTTTAGACCGTTTGTATCGAGCCATTTGCAGCTTTTGTGAAATCCGAGAAGACATGACCTTGACAAATAGGTCATACCTAAAAACGCTGGGTAGAAAATGTTCGACTTTGCAAAAATGGCGCAAAAATTTGTTACGCCTATTGAAAACTTCAGAGTGATAGCCAAACTCAAGAACAGTTACAAACCAATAAAACTTGCGCTGCCTCTGAGGAACCCCTCGCCTTGCCAGGCGATGTTGAAGATGAACAACCACTGCAAGGCATAGCATCAGTTTCGCTATCATGGCGCCACGATGCATTTTAGGATGAACCACGAGCCTCGACAACATCAGCCATGTCCACGATTTCTTCCAGTATCCGCTGGCTGTCGTCCGCCGGCCGGGGCACCGTCTCCAGCGAGCGCGGGCCACGGACCCTAAACTAAACGACAACCAGATGTTTGAACCACGCGCCGTGGGAAACGACGTTATTTATTGCCTTCGAACGTGCCGCTGCTGGGCTCAACTAGCAGAGACATCTATCGCTGAAACAGAGAACTAGCTGCAGCAGGACCGTGCACTGCATAAGACAAAGCGATACACAACTTGACTCATTATGTTTGCACCGTAGTTTTAACCTTTATCTCATTGCTTTTGTCACAAACAACGTTTGTTATCAGGCCAATTTGCCAGAAAATGACCACAACTTCGTTGCTGGACGATGCGAAATTATCAAAGCAGTTGCAACACTGCAGCACAACTTTTACAGTGTCACATTGCCTGCGTTCTGCGAAAGATATTTCGTGTCAAGTAAGACTACTGTGCTTCGAAGGAATACCTACAATGCTCTATTCTTTCAGTTTTCATTTGCAGCATGTTTTTAGCTAATAACGTGCAGTCTATGAAGGACACATGGACCAAAATATCAAAAATAACTATTGCGCAGTGTTGCATAGGATATTAACGTATGGATAGCATTAATCTAAACGATTTAAAACTATTTCATGATTTCATATCATTCATCATTTCATAAAACTATTTCATATAATATGTGTCCCTATATCGTTATACACGATGTCCGCCCCTAAGTCTGCCTGTTTCCATACATATTAAAATCAAATATCCTGGTGACGATCTTTGATGTAAGAACCCTTCAGTGGTAAAAAGCAGAGAAGTAGAAAAATGCAAGACTGGAGAATGATGCTTATTTGGGTGCCACTTTTGACCTACAACAAGCATTTATGGAACACCCTTACCACTATCTCCATCGCGACATAACCGCTTCAGAGCGTCTGCACCTCTCGACAAGGCGTGCAAACACTGTTTTTCACGCTAATCCACATCGTTGTGTACCAAGGGTAGGAATCTACTTTCGTGGCTCGAAGCCGCTGAGAGGAAAATGAAAAAAGCAAAAACACAACTAAAGTGAAGTGTGCCTTTATTTGTGGCCAGTGTGGCACGTGAAATAAGGTCAGTGTTGATGACAATGTTTATGGGATGCGCGTTCAGATTTATTAGTACAGTTACCACGCGAAGTGTGAGAAATATCACATTGGTATTACATCCCAGAATTATATCCAGCACTGGTGTATATATACATAATGGTATACATACATACATATATGTGTGTATGTATACTGGCAATTTTGATGTGATAAATTATGAAAATCAATGGTGTGCCTGGATGAACGTGTGACGCATGATTCTGTTTCCTTGCTTGAGAACAAACTGATTCCACCCAGTCCAAAACGTTTCAGAACAAAATGCCTTAAGGTCCAAATCTTTGGAAAGTGAGCAATATTCTGACCTCGAGTATTCACAAATCAATTTTGCAGACGCCAAGTGTGGCAGCCATCGTACATAACGGCGGTACGGCCGATACGCCCATGTAATGCCTGTAACTCCACGTCCCACTGAATTATTCACCATTGCCTTCAACACGCAATTTCCAGTTGCAGTCCCTCACAGCGATGGTGGCAGGGGGAGGCGCAGCAATGAGACATGCGGCTGGAGAATTTGTCACGCAATTTAAACAAGCGGTGCTCGGCTACAGGGGAAAAACAGGCGGTGACAGCGGCCTACCTTGTGAGCTGCCCTGGTTCAGACGCGCCTGCGACGGTGAGCTGCCCTGTTCTAGTCGCGACTGAGACAGGCTCTGAGTGGTCACCACTGAAACCACAGAGAGCAGCGAACTCGGCACTGGTGGATCCGGAAGCTACAAGCACGGCCGGCGACGGCCAGAGATGAACAAAATTATTAAAATGCATATGAAATGCAAAACCGTGCGGGAGCGCCACTTTTGATGTATACGTGGAAGCACTTACAGGAAACTACACATTGCTGGAGTGCTAATGCTGGAGACATTGCTAATGCTGGAGACAATGACAAACAGTAGGCAGCATGGCAAAAACAAGAAAAGAAGAAATAAGGCCATGAGGAGGTTATCTGAACAGCACACAGCATGATTCTCTGGCTTTTGTCAATTTTCCAAATAAAGAAAACTAGCATTCCAAAAGTAATGAAATGTACCACATGCACATCTATAATCCAACCAGAAAGCAAGTCCACTTCAGACGTATTTATCCAAATTCGCTACATGTCTACACTTGCCATCGACCATCGACTCTGCCATCGACCGTCCAAAACCCAGTCCGCCGTGGAACATCCCTCACCTTGCAACGCCGTCGAGCCGCCGACTGGCCCGATAGCTGTCCAGCGCCCCCTCGGAGAGATCCGACTCGCCGTAGCCGCCCTCGTACTCGGCCACGTATCCGAGCGTGGCGTCCAGGCTGGCGTCCTCCTCCTCCGTGAGGTCCACCTTCTCCACCTTCACCGCGTCGGCCGGCGGTGGCCCGGCCGGCGCGGCCGGCGCCGGCTGCCGCGGAGGGGGCGGCGGTCGGCGGCCGGGCCACGGTCTCGGGCGACGGCGCCGCGGGCGGTCGGAGGGGGGGTCGGCCGCCGCCGCGGGCGGGCCGGAGCCGGACCGCCTGCGGCGCTTCTGCGGCGGCGCGTCGGCAGACGGCCGCAGCCGGCTCATCAGGCCCTCGTCCGTCGGCGGAGGCGGGGCCTCCTCCGGCAGCGGCGGCTCGTGGCCAATCAGTGGTGGCTGCACGGGATTGCAGCCAATCAGTGGGCAGCTAAACAGCAGTGCTGGCAACTGGTACCAATCAGTGCTGGACTGACAACAATGCCACCATGAGTGCATGAAGTGATGACCCATCACCTTCAAACAATAAAATAGCAGGGGTTGCATGTAAATAGAGAAATGGAGTGTTGACACACAATCACATGATTAGTGAATTGTGACTTCCAGTACAAGCCCATTAATATGGAAATGAAACAGAATTTTGCATTTCATATCACAATGCTCACAATTCAGGAGAATTATATTAACTGTTCACAACACGAACCATAAAGTGGCAGAGCATGCAGTGCTGTGTACACACTAAAGTGGCCCAAAAACCCAATACCTGCTCATCTGCGCCACTGAGTCCACGGATCTGAAGCATCTCTGCCGTCTTGATGAAGCTGGCCAGCTGGTTCTGGCACACATTGACACTGCCCTTATATATGAACTCAATGATGGCCTGAAGGTCAGTTGCTGAGGTGTCCTTTAGGAAAAACACCATTTGCTGGCAGGGGTTGTCCTGGAAAAAGGTTTCTTTTAGGGATCAAAAACTAAAAACAAAACAATATGGAACATTACAATACATGCATCTTAGAAAGAAATGGTAAAATCAAAAAAGATGGTAAATACCATCTTTTATTTTGATATGCATTGTAAGCAGCTGAAATGCCTGACCATGCCTTTGATATATCAAGTCAGAACCTTGTTTTCATACACAATGTGGGCATGGTAAGCTTATACAAAATGCCATTTTGGCATCACAAGCCACTACATGTTTGACTGTCTCACAATGGATTTCCTAGATTGAATTCTAGTCCACTGAATGTAGGTTTCATATGGGTATTTGAGAGGCAATTTGGCTGAAAATGATAGAAAACATCAAATAAAATGTTATGACTCTTATGTTTCAGCAGGCCAAAGCCAGTCATGATGTCAGCATTTTACCAGCAAGCCTAAACTACCTCAACATGCAGTATGTTCTAAGTTTGCCAACCAAACTTACCTTGATGAGATTCCTGAAGTAAGGGCTGCAGGCAGACAACATCATTCTGTGAGCCCTGACTTTCTGGCCCTCACAGCAAAGGGTGATGTCCACCAGCTCCTCATCTTGTCTGAGGTGGTCAAACACTGAGGTGATAATGCTATGGAATCCATCCCACTTCAGACAGAACTTCTGGCCATTCATATCCTGAGAACCACAGGAACATTACTGTGACCTGACATCAATAATGTTTAATCCAGTGCGCAACTTTCTGATAATGGTTTAGGAAGCAAACCAAAATTTTTGATCAATGTATTTTATTCAGTAACCAAATGACTATGTCAAACATCCTCAATAATGATGCAGCAAATGCATTGCATTTTGAATTAAATCCAACAGCCACTGCATTTTGATAAGTTCAATGTGTTTTTCACACTCCATCAATTTTCTCACTCCCTGCATGCCCTATGCACACTATTAAATTCTGCACATTTTCTTTATGCATCCACCTGCTTTGCCTCCATACTACATCCCACAAAAATCACCACCAATGTTCCTGTTTCTTTTCATTAAGTTGTTTTCTACTACCCATGTACTGTTACTTATAACCATGAGGACTTCGTGGGGGATTTTAAATTTGTGGCATGACTTCCAGGACTCAGCACCAGGGAAGTTCTCTCACCTTTGTCTTGAAGAACAGCTAGAGTGAACAAAAAACAATATATTTAACCCAGACACGAATGACAGAACCCCCAACCGTAAGTAAAGGTATCTTGCCCCCAACCGCTCAGTTGGTTTGTATTGTCTTCTTTATTGACGCTTGCCGGTTTGTTCTGAGTTATAACGCACACTTTCCTGTTTGGTAAAAGGGACGACCTCCTGAGCTGAAGCGTCCGTGTCTCGAATCATGTGTCCGGAAACTGGTCAAAACGGACCAGTGACGTCACATTAAGTTGGAAATCAACATGAACTGTAAACAGAGCATTGTTGATGAAACGACGTCAAGGGCGGCGGAAGTGAGGGAGGCAGGGAGGACAGTTGGCCACCAGTTGCGATGGGCCTGGGACAAGACTATGTTTCCCCCTTCCCATTTATGATCTTGGGGAACCTCGCAAGAAATTGAACAGAAAAGAAAATGGGGGTGAAAGCGGCAAACACGCTAAAACCCCCAAAAAAGAAAGGAAAATGTAACTCTGCAGGCAAGGAGTTAGGCACATGGCGTGCGTGTCTTTCAAGTCTCACTTTGCTAGGGGCCTCAGCCTCCTTCCGGTAGGGGCCTCGAACAGGTTGGACCCAAAACTGGCCAGAGATCGCGAACTTACAATTTTTTAAGGAGCCTCACGGAATGGAACCCGCTGGCCTACCTGGACACACAGTTCGGACCCTGCTAGGGGGTTCGGCTTCCATTTAATAGAGGGCCTCGTGTTGATTACTCTCAAAGGTGGTCCAGTGAACGGAACTCATAATTTTCAGGGGCCTCACAATTAATGGGCCAGGATGGCCTGCGCTGAACCAGGATTCGAACCCTGTTAGGGCGCCCCAGCTTAGGTCCGAGAGAGGGCCTCGTGCCGATTACACTCAAAGGTGGTCCAGCGACCAAGACCTCACGATTTTCAGGGGGCCTCACAGAATTCATCGACAGGGCTGGCCTGCGCTAAACCAGGGTTCGGACCCTGCTAGGGGCCCCTGGCTTAGGTCCGAAAGAGGGCCTCGTACCGATTATCACTCAAAAGCAAAACAGGGCCTGGGAACCTACAGTTTTTCAAGAGGCCTCATGGAACGGACCCAGGGGGTCTTCGTTTAACTAGACCGGGTCTCGATAGGCGCCCCAGCATCCGTCCGTAAGAGGGCCTTGAGCAAATTACGTCCAGAAGTGACCCAGAGACCGGGAACTTTTAAGGGGCCTCGAGGAATGAACCCGGCAGGTCTCTGACAGAGTTCCGGCCATGGTGGGGGGCACCAGCGTCCATCCGAGAGAGGGTCTATTGTCGATTATACTCAGAAGTAGCCCAGAGATCGGGAACTTGCAATTTTTAGAGGACCTCAAAGAATGGATTGTGATTGCCTACGCTGAAGCAAGGTTCGGAATCTTGGAGGGTGTCCCAGCTCCCATCCGTAAGAGGGCCTGTGCCAATCTTACTCAGGAGTGACCAAGAGACTGGTGGATATTTAAATTTTTAGTGGGCCCCGCAGAACAAACCGGGTGACCTGAGCTGAACCGGAATCAACCACGTTCTGCTAGAGGGCCCCGGCTACTATTCGTGAGAGGGCCTCATACCAATTACACCTAAATAGCCTAAGCAGCCTAGAGGACGGGAATCCAGTATTGTTAGGGGCTTCACAGTATGGATCTGGGTGGCCTGGGTCCATTCTTTCACTACATCGTTGCCTCGATCCTGCCCCGGGGCCTCAGCTTCCGTCCGAAAGAGAGTCTGGTTGGTTGTTGGGTTTGTTAACGTCGTTCTGAACCAAAAGTGGAGATTTGCATCTCCTACGGGGCCGCAGTCCCCCGCCCCTTTTCAATGGTTTTGAGATTTACCATGCGCCTTTGGATGATCTAGTCGACTAATCAGCTAATGTCTGATGTCTAAATCGAACTCTATGAGCCCATGTTTTATTGCGATGATTATTGCTATTTTATTATCATAATTTTTAACATTATTATTATTAGTACCATTCTTAACATTATTAATATTGTTATAGGACAGCTAATGAATGGAACGAGACACGGACGTCAGGAGCTCATGGTGGGACCCAGCTGTGCGGCACCTGCCGGGCTGAGCGGTTGAATGCCAGAGTTCGCACAACACACGACTGGATCGTGGATTTACCCTGCCCGGTCGGGCAAAATACAGTTCCCATTAAGTGAAACGTAGACTTTTTTGGGGGACGTGGGCCCTTCGTAGGAAAGGAGGCGTGCCAAGATCAATGGGTCTCGAAATTTTGCTTTGCACACCCCATGATCAAATGCAGTCCACCACCACTGGACGACGTAGAGGGTAGAAAGCAGCCAGAGAGCTTGCCTAACATAACTCTGGAATCTAATATTATTCCTATCTTAATGGTGCCGCAAAGAAAGACTATTTGTTGGATTTTGTTTCTGCAACCCCGAAACTGCGTACTCCTGTTACTGCATCAGGTCAGAGGCGGATCCAGTGGGATCAGCTTGGGGGGAAGACGCTGGCAATGGGTTCGAGGTTATGATCGTTTCCACACACCTAGAACGTGTTCAGTCTCGCTACCAATACGCAATCAAGGCAAAAATCCCCGGATGAAAGACAAGTGGGTCGCAATTCCTCCTTTCAGCTGGGCAGCGAACAGACGTTCTGATCACTTCTCAGCAGCGACTGATACCGGTTCAGGCCAGGCACGTTGCCAGGATTTTCCTGGGGGGGGGGGGGGCAAATGTCAAATTTTGTTATATGCCACAGGCATATGACGAACGTTACAAGGAATGGCAGCAATGTTAGGCAATCTGTCTCATACGTAATGCACAGGAAAACAGGTAATGTTTGTTTTTGCAACATGTATATGATCACTATTACGTATGCATACGAAATCGCCATGTATCTAGTGTAGACCGCTTGGCTCAGGGGAATGGGGTCATGAACCCCATGCCCCTCCCCCCTTGCTACGTCCCTGGTTCAGGCATACGGACTGTTTACAATATTCAACTTAAGCCACATAACAAGCTTAAGTAAAGAAAAGCCGTTGGTGCTCCATGTCGCAGTTACAATCTTCAGCCCGCTGATCGCCACATTTTCAGGTCTCTTCAGTGACTTCAGACTCTGGTTGTGCGGTAATAGCCATGTATTTTATTTTAAGGGGGAAAATGTCTAGATCTGTCCCCCCTAATTTCGGTTAGGAGGCCATGGCCGAGATGGTTCTCCCTGGATCCGCCAGTGCACCTGGTTTACGTGTATCATATCACTATAAATGCAAAATTTACCAGCTTTCCGCACCCGCTGTCACCAGTCACCATTATTGTCCTAAGGCTGTGATAGTGTGCGCATGGGTGCAGCCATGTTCCAGAAACTGGGGGACAAATCAGAATCTGGAATGCACAATCTGGCCCAAAATCTTATTTTTCAACGGGAAATGACGAAAACATTCACTTTCCGACCAAAATTTAGGGGCGACAGACGCCCATTTTGCCAATATTGGAAGGGCTATGTCCCCTAGCACCCGGTGATTACACCCATGCATATACGGCATGATCACTGTCCACTTAGTACCGAGTCCGACATGTCGAACTGTTTTGAGTGGACAAATGAAGTATTCAGTGACGTCAAAATATTTGACATGGTAATATTTTGCGGTAAAAAATGGCAAGCTGGCAGAGCGGAAATCACACAATCACAATTATAACGCATATGTAACAAACATTTGATGAAATGTCCACAACTGTGAGCCTCGTTTGTTGCGGGTTAGGACGCATAGCCGAATGGCTTCAACGTCTGTGTGTTGAGGCAAGTTGTTGTGTCCTGGCGGGCGTCATCTGAACTGTGAGGAGCAGGCATCTGACCGACTGACATTCGCCGGACCACACTGGGCTGAAGCCTGCTGGAAGCCACTGGAACCCAAGAGGCCTTGCGCCTTCCTTGTCGAAGGACGACCAAACTCAGAGGGAAACAGTAAGCCAGTAATGGAAAGGCGTCACTATGGGCTATATTTGAGTGTGCTAATGTTAGAAATAAATGGGGCAGGCAGTTCATGGCTTATGTGTTCAGTTTTGCTGTTGTGTTGTGTTTCCGAAATGTATTGTTTCATATTTTTGCATATTTCTATGTACTAAATATTTTTTACTATTATTTCTTCGTGTTTAATACATATTCCATATTTATATATTTAACACATGTATCGTGAAGCTACTTTCTTCTGGGAATTATTGATGTCAAAAACAGTGTCAAAGTTGTTGATATGTGCTTAAAAATGTAATGTAAACAAAATTGGCTCAAAATTATGCAGTGGTAAGTAATATTGCCACTGAAAGGGACTTAATGAATGTGCACAGTTCCACAGGGGTGTTAATTTATGTGAATGATTGTTGGGGGGCCAAGGCAAGGGCCCAACAGCTTAACCTCCCCTTAAATGTGAGTTTCTCAGTGGATTTAGCCTACTTTATTTGGGCCCATTGCAAGTTATAAGTTTCTTGTTACTATTAATGAAACCCAAAAATTGCATTTATCTCCATGCATAGAAGTATTTATATGCAAAGAAGACAGACAGATGGATAGATACACTGTTTTGGACTTTATTCTTTACTTTTTTGCATAACTGTTATCTGTTATGGCTGTTCTTTTTGTTACTCATACTCATTTCCATTTAAATTTGGGAGAAAATTTTCAGGGCCCAAATGAACAATGGGTTGGCCAGGGCCCTCCCAAAAAAAATCAAATTGACATTGCTGCTGTTCCAGTATTTTTGTCTTCTACAGACTGCTGTTGTTGGCATCATTTTATTTCTTGTACATCAACAGCATCACCTTTTTCAGACAATGGATGGCCAGGAATTTTGTCTGAAGTGGGATGGTTTCCAGAGCAGTGTCACCTCAGTGTTTGACCACCTCAGACAAGATGAGGAGCTGGTGGACATCACTCTGTGCTGTGAGGGCCAGAGGGTGAAGGCTCACAGAATGATGCTTTCTGCTTGCAGCCCTTACTTCAGGGATCTGTTCATTGTGAGTGGTGATTTCTACTTCATTGGGCTATCTTGTCAGTTTGAATGGTAATCAAATGTTCCCAAGGCTGCTTATCACATAATTTTGAAGATGTTCATTTACTATACAGCTGACATCAGCAGGTGAACAGCATTAGTTCACTTGAGCTGTGATTTGTTGAGTAGCATAATATACCTGTTGCATTCTCTAAAAGTTCTAAGCAAAACACCATTTGTAGACTATTGGCCTTCTACATTACATGTATGCACCATTTGCTGCAGATGCTAGGGGTTCTTATTTTCCTACTTTTTTCCTTATTCTAGCTGTCTGGTTTCAGGATAACCCTTGCCAGAAGATGGTGGTCTTCTTGAAAGATACACCTGTTGCTGATCTTCATGCAATCATAGAGTTTGTTTACAAGGGACATGTCAATGTGTGCCAAAGTCAACTAGCTAGCTTCATCAAAACAGCAGAGATGTTGCAGATCCGTGGGCTCAGTGGAGAGGAAGACAAGGTAAAATGTTGCCCATCTCTATGCATATGGCAATGTGGTAGTGCTGGATGAAGTTATTACAGTACATTGTTGCTGGATACAGTTATTAATAAATTGTTGTTCTGCCTTTTCTTGGGTCCTCTGGAAGGTTTTACTATGTGATAATGATGCATTATGGTACTTGAACAGTAAGCCTGTTTAAAAAATGCTAAAAGCACAAGATGTTGTTGATGTTTCTGTTTTATTGCCTTCTTCAGGACACAGTATATGCTTCTGTATTTGAAATTTATCCTCAGAATTTGAAATACCACCACATGCCATGTGGCCCATTGTCATCCCTAAAAGAAAATATCATCAGGAAAGTACCAAAACTGTCCTGTTTTCTGAAAATGCATAATAGACTTTGCTTTTGTGTTGTCATACTACCATTCCCCTGTCATACTATCACTATGCTACCATACTATTACCATAAATCATGCTATCATGCCATTATTCTGTGATGCTGCCATATTGCACATGTCATGTCATTATTTACATCTGTTACACTTATATAATGCCCCTCTAAGGAGAATAACTGATGCTGTAGCAAGTCTTAGGAACCCTGGCAACACCTTGACATTATTGTCCATTTTACCAATGTTGCTTCTATGGCTTTCCTTTTAAACTTGTCTCCAAATCCAAGGACTTCCTCAGCCTCTGTCCATTTAGGTCCATGTATCATTAAATACCCTACCTTGTTTCCATGTATTTTGAAAGTGTTTGAAATTCTGTGGTTCCTGAGATCCCCTTTGTGTTCTCAGATATGATGCATCATGGACTGACCCATCTCACTTTATAATATCACATATGTCTTGTCACATCCACTACAATGTATTCTGTATACAACTGTTCATTGTAGTCTTGTTTTTCTTGACAGTATCTCTGGTTCCCTTCCCTTGTTTTTACTGCACATGTCATTACTTGTGTGTTTGATAAGGTGTTCCAGCCCTGTGGCAGGACTAATACCATCGGTTTTGTGTTTCTCTGGTTATCAGTCCTCATACATCCCTTTTCAATCTTTTCTGCATTGCATTTCAGATCGTGCATTATGTGGGATGGATACCACGGTTTCTCCGAAGTTTTGATAACTGTGGTATCTGTCCAAGTTTTGATAGCTGTGATTTCTTGTTTTATTTTTTTTATAAATTTTGCCCAAATATGTTGAAGTGGGCGGTATTGGGATCAAAGTCCATGCTAAGCCGAGTTTGTTGTGGAAACCTGATTCTGCAACCCAGATGTTCCCAAATATGGAGTAATTTTGCCCCAGGTGCTCAGCCAGATGGCGCTGGAGGATCATTATCATGCTGTGCAACTCTACGACACGGCCACCCTGTGCCTGGCTGACCCTTAAGGTCTTTGGCCAAACACAGGTGCCTGTTCTGGGATTTTCTTCTGTGTGTGGTATGTGTGTTTGTGTTTTGTGTGTGTGTGTGTGTGTGGTGTGTGATTGTGACTGTGATATTTGAAACTGTGGTATCTATCCCACATGGTGCTTAATCTGAAATGCATTGCAGAAAAGATGTGCAAAGGAGTCAGGAGGACAGACAATTAGGGAAAAACCAAACCAATAGTGGTCGTCTCACCGCAGAGTGGGAACACCTTATTAAAATATATCATTAAAAACATAAGAGCATAGAAACACAGAGAAGGAACCTGGGGATATTGTCAACAAAAACAAGATAACAACCAACAAGTGTCAGATGGCCATTTACAGAGTACCATGTGGAGGACGTGACAAGGCATGTATAGATGGGACATGTCGGCTCATGATACATCGTATCTGAGAACGCAAAGGGAATCCCAGGAACCATAGACTGGAACACCTTCGTAATGCACGGAGACAAGGAGAGGCATTTGCTGAAATGGACAGAGGCATAGGAGGTCATTGGAATTAGAGATAGTCTTAAAAGGGAAGCCATAGAAGCAGCGCTGATAAAAACAGAAAATAGTATCACTATGTCGCCAGGGTTCAGAAGACTTACTACATCAGCTGGTCTCCCTAGTGGGGTATTATATAGCAAACATAAATAATGGTATAACAGTGTGTGTAGCATGATAATATGGTAGCATGATGATAGCATGATAGTGTGATAGCATCATGATAGTATAATAGTATGATGATAGCATGATAACACAAAAGCAAAACCTTTTATGCATTATCGTCAGATGTTATGCATCAGGCAATTCTGGTACTTTGTTCTCAGTATTTTTCTCCATGGATGATCTTGTATCATATGTGTCATGTTAAGTAGTCCAAATTTTTTAGGATAAATCTGAAATACAGAAACATATGTTGTGTTCTGGATAAGTAAAGGCAAATGTCTGCAATATCTTGTGTTTTTAGCATTTTATCGGCACCCTGTCACTTAAACTTGCCTAAATAGTGAGGTCGTTTGTAGGCTGAAGACCATTTCTTGTGTGCACTGGCATTCCATTCAGATACTGTCTCACTCTTGCATATTTGAAAAAGAGAATGTGCATTGCAATCAAATTTTTCTGTCATGCAAGACTTTGTTGGAATGCGTCGCCAAGTTCATGGTATGCATACACCATCTAACAGGCTTGTTCTTTGTTATCAGGTCGATGCCAAAGAAAATTTCCCCAAGAGAGGGGAAGATCAGCACGGACCCTCTCAGTCCGGATCCGATCCATCCGGGCAGGGTCTCAGTGGCCCTGGCCCACTGAGATCCTGTCCGGAGCTGTCTGCACCCAGTTCAGATTCACCTGGAATGCGCCTTCATCCTCTCGCACCTCGCCTGGATCCTCCCGCGCCCTGCCTGGACTCCTCTGCACCCTGCCTGGACCCTCCCGGACCCCGCGCGGTCTGTCCCGGACCCCGTCCGTATCCGGGCGGACCCCGACAGCGTCAGGCCGACGGCGGGACGCCGCCCGCCAAGCGAAGGCGCGGCTCGACCTCGGCTCTGGATCCCGTGGATCCGGCGGGTCCGGCGGATCCGGCGGCGGCTGAGGAGTCGCCCGGATCCCCCCAGTCCAGCCCGCCGACGCCGCCCCCTCCGCGGCAGCCGGCGGCGGCCGCGCCGGCCGGGCCACCGCCGGCCGACGCCGTCAAGGTGGAGAAGGTGGACCTGACCGGAGAAGGAGGACGCCAGCCTGGACGCCACGCTCGGATACGTGGCCGAGTACGAGGGCGGCTACGGCGAGTCGGACCTCTCCGAGGGGGCGCTGGACACGCTCGGGCCGGCCGGCGGCGACGGTTTGTCCCGTGAGTAGGCAGAACTGGTGCTCTGTGAGCATTGCATGGCTTGGAATGATCTGGCCTTATTTATATTTGTTCTGTGCTTATTTTTCACATCGTCTTGTGTATCTTTCTGTGCATTGTCTCCTGTTTGGTGTGTTTTCTCCTTTGTTTTTTTCGCCTTTGTTGTGCCGTCTTGATGCCTTTTGGTTGGTACGTTGTTTAACGTCTGTTTAGCTTGCGGTTTAGCATAGCTTAGGTTAGCTTAGCTCGTAGTTTAGTAGTTCCAGTAGGTGATTTAAGTCTGCATGGAATGTTCGTGGAGCTTAGTGGGCAATAGGGTATACACGTTGTCCCGCAAAGGCTTCAAGACTCGCCACATTGATGCACGCCTGTGCCGTAAACTTGATTTTGTCCAGCCGCCAGTGATATGCCCGTCTCGGTTACAGCTGCGTGCCTTACGTCAGTGACAGCATTACGTCCTGTCCCCCGTGGCAGCGACGTGCGCTGTCCTGTGATAGTGTGCGTGCGTGCGTGCGCGCGCGCGCGCGCTCCGTCTCATTGGCAGTGATGTGTCTCGTAAGGGAGCAGTTCTGTGCCCCCGTGTTGATTTCTGCGCGTCCTCTGCTCCAGTCGCGATGCCAGCCGCGCCGACAGTCTGTGGGATACCTTCGACTGTGCTGCGTGGTGCCTCCTCCTCCTCGGACAGCGGCGCGTCACAAGGTACGGCGGGCTGGCTCGTGCGTCGAATGAGCGGTGATCTTCACGTGTCGCTCCTGCCCGTGCAGCCGCTGCTGGTCGGAGAAACACTGTAGGAGGAGCATGCCTTAGCCCAAGTTGATTGCTACTACGCTGAATGCGCGATAAATTTGATGTCATTGATAACCAAATGTCGCACGATATTTTTTTCCGGGCCTTGCTGGAAATATGTTCTTGCATTGCATTGCCATGCCTCAAAGCATGGCAGCTTTATCTGCTTCCTTTTTCATCCAGCCTGCCATAGCCAAAGTGATGACGTTTGCCGCTGCGCCGTTCCAGCGAACATGGTCCGATCTTTACTATTGGATGTGCGTTTGGCATTTCTGATATTGTACCTTGACTTTCGTTCAGTATGGCATTACAGGGATTGTCAGTTTTGCCTGATCCGCGCCTGTGAGAGAAAAGGAACGTGTGTTGCGCTGTTGTTTAACGCTTTGATAGTTCTGCCAGATGCCAGGTCATGAGTCCAAAGAAGTGTAACATGCTTTCAGCCTCGTGCCTTCGAGTGTGACCTATATTGTTAACTATATCCAGATACCCAGTTTAAGCAGTCTGCCGCTCCACAGATCTCTCATGCGCGAGCCTTCTGTGCCAGTTTTGTTCTGCTGCTCTGGCGTGCCACATTTCTGCCTACCTGTCATTGCAGAGATGTCAGCCTGCTTTTTCAGTGACAGTTCTTCCTGTCTGCCATTGCAAAGGCATGTGACAGGCGTCGGTCTGCCATTTTAAAACGTGACAGCTCTCCCCTCTCTGCCATTGTGGAGACGTACGGTAGGCGTCTTTACTGTTTTAGAGTGTGACGGCTCTCCGTGTTTGCCATTGCAGAGGCATGTGGCTGATGTCAGTCAGCTGATGCCATTTCAGAGCATGACAGTTCTGCCTGTCTGTCGTTGCAGACACGCTACCGTGTCCGGAGTGTGGGCGTCGCTACAGCAATCCCCGTTCGCTGGAGTGCCATCGGAAGGTGCACGCGCTGCTCACCATCTGCCCGCTCTGCGGCAAGGTGGCGAGCAAGGTCGGCAACCTGAGGCGCCACCTGGAGACCGTGCATACCCTGACGCCGTCCGAGATACGTCAGATCGTGCCCACCAGGCCCAGGGGCCGCCAGTGGACGGAGCCGGCCGGACAGGGGGCGGGCACGGCCGCCAACTGACGCATCGCCGCCGACTGGCGCACCGCTGCCGACTGGCGCACCGCCGCCGAGTGACGCAAAACACCAGCTGTTGACCGCTGGCTGACGGAGTGTACGCGACTGCCTGACGGGCGGATGCTCGTTGTCTTATTGTCTGTGGTCAGTTCCGTCTTGTCTGCGTCAAGAGGGCATTGACCTCGGACTGAGGTTGTGCTGATTACTAACCGAGGGAGTGTTGACTGCTGACAGAGTTTTGATTACTGACTGAGGGACTGCTGGTGTAAAAGGTGGTCATCATTTACAAAGAATATGTTGGCCAGTGACGGAGGGGTTTTTGACCACTTACCGATTGGATTATCGACCAGTCACTGGACCACGATTTTGCCGCGTTCTTACTGGGAGAAATGCCACTTCTTGTTGTCATATTCGTCTTCTCCGCTGTACCTTTAAGTGGTTTATGGCTGTCGACAGCATCTTACTCCTTTGCTTCAACAGTGAGGTGCAGTCGCACCACATACTTCCCAAAGAACCTCATCATATGGGATGTTTTCCCGTTTCTGTATGTGTGTGTTCGAAGTTGTTGCTTGATAACGGCGTTCATGATCTGACCCCACTGATGAAGTTATTTTCAAGCATTTTTCATACTATCGGCCCATTTGACTCAGGAACGCCCCAACTGACTACCAACAGCTGAGTAGAAATGTCATTACGAACCCATATAGCTGTGTTCTCGTTAGCACATGGCTTGTTATGAGTGATTGTCCTGTTGCGATTCCTGAAGACATTCCCAACAGCTGAACCGCCAGTTTGGGGAAGCAGTGATGGCTACTGTGGGTTTTACAGCGTCAGTGGAAAGTGGTGGTGCCCGGTAACGTCCTTGATTTATCAAAAACTCGCGCTCCCATCGTGTTTTGCAGGAAGACACTGTTCGAACAGCCGTCAGTGTTTGTGGTTTAATTGATGAACTGTGATAACTGGGTTAAATATATGCATTTCATCTACAGAAATGGTTTCATTATTCGAGGCAGTTTTATGACTGCTTTATGACGGTATGTAAAACCATTCATAAAAGGAAGGTGCCGATGATAATATCGAAAATGATGAGGAAACCTCAAACTTATGGGTTTGTGGCATTTCATCGAAAACGTATTTGGGAAACTAACCCATGCCCGAAAAACAATGCTTTGGACATGGGTATTGGATCTGCCACTGACCAAGAGAGGAGGGCAATATCTGCTTGAAATAGCAGGAAGTTCCACTGCAACCACAGGTTTCACTCGCCGGGTCGAAACCATTACCAACGTGACGCAATACATTCCAGCGGGCTTTCACACAGTACCGAGCTGGGCTTGTTTGCATATTGCAGCTAGAGGAGAAGAAAGGGCCATCCGGCGTTGGGGATCTGAGAGTCCGTTGGAAAGAAAACGGATGATTAGTACTATGTAGTGCTAACTAGCACTAGTATATTTCTAATCTATGGTAAATAGATCACTATAATCAATGGAAAATGTATTTGAGGTGTCAGAAAACCTAGACGCGGGTGCGTTACAAGAGTCGAAATATTCGAGGGAAACGAAATATGAAGAGAACCCAGTGTGCTTAGGACCCTCACAGGCGCCGGCGCAACCAAAGAGGAGCCGCCCCCCCCCCGCTCCCTTTGGCCCGCATTTTTTTGTGAAAACCATTGCATATCGTCTTCCCAGTGGGCGGTTTTCATACGATTTCAGTTCGCACTGAGCTCCGGCCCCCTTCCCCCTTAACAAAATCCTGGCTGCGCCCCTGTTCGCAGGCGATGACCCATCCACTGACCTAACCCATGCCCGAAAAATCCAGTGCTACGTGTGCGGAACAAGGGAAAGATGTGATATTTTGGTGAAATTCGATATGAAGGCCGAACCCGCCGGACCTCATTTCAGTGAACCGACTAAACCGATATTTCTTCTAAGCGGAGATACGTCATGAAAAATACCACGCGGGAGGCGCACGAGACACGAAGGAAAATGTTATTGTTTCTAGAACAATCGAAATCAATTCAAATTTGATCAAAGCAGAACCCTAGTCGACATGTCCGTTCTTTCCGAATCAGTTGATTAACGTATAATTGGTTTTATGGGGCGAGGAAAGGTGCAACTTATGCCACGTGAATCACTGCCTCTGCATGTTGTTTGGAAAAAGAACCTGCTTTGTGCCACCCGTTTCGGATTGCTAGAAGACTGAGTACCATGACAAAGCAACGGAGTTCAGGCAACACTGCTCAGTGGCAAAGCCCGCACGGTATGGAAGACGGCCGGCGAAGACTAGGTAAGCCAGCTGTCACAAAGTGCACGAAATTGTTAAGATTCCACCTGAATGAAAAGTTTTAGTGGGAGGATTCTGGCCGTTCCCGGCCTCTGGACGGATTTGTAGGGGGAAGTGTTCACTGGAGGATGGCGCAGACGCCTAGCTATGCCATCGTAGGAAATCGCGGAGAACGTGAAAAAAAACGTTATCGTGTATCTTGGTCCGCTTAACGTTCCACCGAGCTTCCAGGCACCTACTTGCTCCTGGAAAAGCCCGGTTGCCTGATGCAGCTTCCACTAGATTTAAAACATGGCATTACGTAAAAGATTGATGGTTTTTTGGAAGAATTTGTGCGCCAACCCAACGGAAGACGAAGGTATTTTGTGTGTCCGTAATAAAAAAGTTACTAAGGGTAAGCCTGCTAGACAATGTCTTGTTTTGGTAAAGTGGTCAACAGTAAGGTTTTGACCTAGTGCTTATATTGACCGGGAACAATGGTAATAGTGGTTATATGATGCTTGAAAAGCAGTATAAGCAGCAGTAAAAAGCAGAAGTCAACAGTAAGATTTTGACCGAGCGCTTACTTCGAGGGAAAATAATCGTAGTAGTGGTTGCATGGCGCTTCAAATGCAATATTGATAAGTAATACTTACGATTTCAGCCGGAAAAACCTGAAACGCACATTATTCCCCCCGAAACAGACTGCGTCGTCAATAGCATGCTAACCACCAGACGCTCGCGTAGGGATTTTGGACGTTTCTGTGTTAAATAGTTCGTTTACGTGAGATCTCGACGCTGATTGGTCGTCGGTCGGACTCAAGGTCCAATCAAGAGTAATAAAAAAGGTTTGGGGAAATAACATATGCGATATAAATTATCTTTAAAATAAAAACAGTTACTCGTTGTAATAATAAAAATAATAATAATAATAAAAATAGTAATTATAATAATAACAAACAACAATAATAATAAAAAAGTAAAAATATTACAAAGATGGTAAGTGAAGTTGTAATTTGAAAAATACAAAAAAATAAAAAGCAGTGAAATAAGATATCTGAAAAAGAAATCACTGAACAAAACTGGAAAATATTAGGAAGTGAAATAAAACAATAAATAGAAATTTACCCTAACCTAACATAGTAACCTAACCTAACCTAACCTAACCTAACCTAGCCTAGCCTAGCCTAGCCTAGCCTAACCTAACCTAACCTAACCTAACCTTATCTAACCTAGCCCAGCACAACCCAACCTAGCAACCTAATGTAATTAACGAGTATTAATTGCGTCGTCACTGCCGTGCCAGCCGCCAGACGTTCGCGGACGGATTTCGACGTTTCTGCGTTAAATGGCTCGTTTACGTGATACGTCGATGGTGATTGGTCGTCGCTCGGACCTTTAAGAATAATGAAACATTCTTTGAGATTTTGTATTTGCATTATGAATTATCTTTGAAACCAAAATATTAGTAATAATATCACAATTTGTATTACAAGTATTCAAAGGCAAAAATTTGAATTAAAAGAACTATATAAATAGAGTCGATAAAAGGTAGTGAAATAAAGCATTTTGAAATTTCGATGCAAAACTGGAAGAAATTAACAGACGAAATGGAACAAAAAAAATTCCCTAACCTACGATAGTAACCTAGTCTAACGAAGCCTAACCTAACCTAACCTCTTTGTTGAACCGAGTTAAGTCCAATCGCACCTTTTGTCGACCTGCGGCCTGTAGTATCATATCACGCGCCTTCGGCGCAAACTCCGCACCGAAAGCACGGTATGTTGAATATAAATTAGCACAATTAACATTTGTATGAGACATCCTAAGAGAGATATAATATAATAATATAACTGTATAATGATTTAAAAATTGCTGTTAAGTCGCCTTGTGGGAACAGAATGCAATTTTCATTTACATAACATCATTATTCCTTTCAGTATCTATGCAGAGTTTGACAGCTCCCCATTGTGAATGACCTTAATTTTGGTGGCACAACATTTGGCAGCGGGAATACTGTTGTTCTCCGTCAGCCGATCAGCACGATAACATTGTGTGGTACATTGTCACTACGATTTTATTGCTAATTTTTTAGAAATCCAGGTGTTGTCAAGTACGATGAGAAAGAGGATGCGATGTTCCCTACTGCGTTTGCACTTATAAAGCGAATTGTTTGGAATGCATTCGAGCTGGGACTTACCCCTAGCCGGTAAGGTGTCCTTGCTGCATGGTTTGCTTGACACGGGAGGCATCCTAGTTCGGTACAAAGTGCCCATCCCTTTTAACATCTTTAGATAACTGAGGTTCTGATGAGGACTGGAAAATCAAGTTCCTGATATTTTTCTGACCACTTTCTTTCAGTATTCCGGTGTTTCCGATTTTAGCTGCTTGTTCTGAGCATCGTTATGCATTGTGTGTCATGTTATCCGTGACCAAGGGGATGGATGCTTGCCGTAGATTTAGTACAGTGCTATGATGAGGGTGGCTTTACGTCTGTGCCTTTGCCTTTTCACCTACCATTCTTTGAAGCGGCCCAGATATCAGACATAACATATCGAGACTGGACTGCGCAAGGCGGCAGATAAATCCATGCTCAAAGTACATGAAATAAATCGTTTCTTTTCAGCATTACTTCTGCGACGTTGCATAAAGGAAATGCCGCAAAATGGTACGCAGACCGCGGGTGCAACGGGGGGGGGGGGGCTTGGTGCTCCCGCTTAGTCCCGCATTTTTGCGAAAACATTGCTTTTTTGAAAACTCAAACCAAAACCATCGTCTTCCCAGCTTTTCAGCGTTCCTCTGCGTTTGTCTGGGTAAATCAAAGACCGCCAAAACTATCGTTACCCGAGATGGATCGAAACACATTTAATGTCTGTGAGAAAAGTGAATGTATTCGACAACTGATCAGTATACTTGCAGACATAGCAATGCATTCTTCGATGCGGCCTCGCTTTTGGTGTAACGTTATGAGACAGGCCTTTCTCTGGAGAGGGTGCTTCTGGTAAGACGTGTTTGAAGTCCAATGTGGTTTTTATAGGCTCCCGGGCCTTAGGAATGACTAGAAATAGACAACCTGCCCTCTCGAGTGATAACGGCGAAAACCCCATTGCTAGCTTGCTTTCTCGGTGATAGTTTAGAATGGGTAAACTAGCAAGAGTCTGTAATGATGCTTTTACTCAGTCATTGGTTGAGTGTTTTTTTTTTCGGAACAAACGTCAATAAAAGGGTTGTTTGAGCCATAAAAAGTCCAAATGTTCCGGTACACCGCGACTTGCCTCGGTCAGGAGCAGCCATAGGATAAAAGGGCGCCACATTGATGGGATTTGTTTATAGTCATGACGGTCTTTTGATGAGGAAGCATTTCAAAGGTAATGGTTCAAATAACGGTTAAAGCGCGGTACACACTTCGCCCCTCGTCCGTTTTGCGGTCCTAAGGCGTGCCTGTTTTTCCGGAGATGGTGTGTACTGCGAAGTTCTGACGGCCGGAAAAATCGGTTTCGATTTCATTTTTCTGGCCGCCATAAGGCTGCTCAGATAATCTGGATGCTTTTCTTCTCATTGGTTTGTAAATCCCTTCGTGAGAAGCTTCTAGTGGACCCAAAGGGGTATTCTTCTTCGTCCATTTTCGTTCAGGTTTGTGCAATTATAGGAAACAGTTCGATTATTTTCTTTATATTCGATATTTTCTTTTATACCGTCATTGTTGATCAGCAGGTGTGATTGACATCACACCTGGTCACTGGGTACGTTCTTCCCCACGCCATCAACAGCTGTCTTCGTCAGAACACTCGTTCCCTTTTTTACCGGACGTCTCTCTAGCCTATCAACTCCTTGTGGAAGCCTGCCGCTGTGTATTGTCCGTGGCCAGCAGTACTCAGACTTTTCGTTTTAGAAGTCACACGTCAGACATTCGCTCGGAGATGGGTCGTCACTGCAGGTGCAGCGTGTTTGCAGTGTCCATTGACGGCGGATTCATCTTCATGTCGTCTTTACTGTTTGCTTGCTTTGTTGCTCTCAGCTGGATGCTGTGAAGTAGGATCGTCATGGGACTTGTCTGATCACTGTGGGAACTCACTGTGGCAAAATTTCGATGCTCAGGGATGGCGAACATGTCTTCCTGTCATCCTCACCATCTGCTTACTTTACTGGTGCTAACATGTCAATGGCCGTAAGCGGCAGCGACGTGAATCGGTCATGGGGATTGCTTTATTGTCTTCCTGTCGGCGTTTCTGCGCAGTCTGGACTATTTTGTGGAGGTGATTCAGACGAAAAGAGCATGCGCAATGAGAGGTCGCATTCATGCATTCTGTGAAAACCAGACTGATGAATCAGCATGAATCAGTTGGAACGCATGCTGGAACAGGTGCCAAAAACTGCAGGAAAAGTTTCCAAGCAACATTTATCACTTTTTGTGTCGTTTGCCGCGAGAGTTCGAATTTGTATTCGAGGCAAGCTTCGGCCGAAACGCTGATCGAATCGACCCTGGATCATCCCAGGATCGCAATACACGCTTCACTGTCAGCAAACGGCTCCTGTTTGATGACACAAATGTTGGCAGAGTGATCTCTGCGATGTCCCCACGACAGAACCCCAGCACCGTTCGATAATCGCGCTGCGCGCTTTAATCTGATTAGTGATGAACGGTTCATCGGTATACCCACAGTACTGCTCGACTATCGCGCAGCGCGCTTCCGTGGAAAAAGACGGTCTTCGGCTGTTTCGTCTGTCCCTGTGTCCTATTTCGTCATCGGACGCACGATCGCTTTGAGGACCGTGTGACACGCTACTTCAAACGTCCTCTAAAACATCGGTGGGCACTTCAATGAGAAACCTTTTCTTAAGGTGTTATCTATTAATTTCCGTTCATGCAGGGTCCCAGTACGTGAAATTGATAATGTCACAGGCTAGTCGAAATTTACTAGGCACGGTGGCACGGGCTGGCGGCGGCCCCCTCACTCTCTGAGAGGTTTTCGTCGTTGCGGCCACAATGCTCTTGCCCTCTTGGGCTTCTCGTCTTTGGCCATCCAGCATTCGCCTCCTTATTTCCCGCAGTCTTGCCGCGATGGCCTCCCATATCACCTCCCCTTCTGCCTGATGGGCCACTCGACGGCGTCCCACATCGGCGGCCCGCTCGGCCTCGTCTTGGTTCTCCCGATGCTGCCGGGCCCGGCGCCTTGCCGCCGTTCCGCGCCGACGCCTCATCGTGGGTGCAAAACAAATGCACAACAGCTTAAACACTGGTGTTGTTATTTCCGGAAAATTTAAATCACCTTCCGACCAAGTGTCGAGGAAGAAGCCATGCGAATGCCCAAAAATGTCCAAGATCCCAGTCTGTCCAAGAAAATTCCGATTAAAAAAATCCTCCTGATTCTGGTTTGCCAACAGCCAGGATTATATGTACTCCTCTTTTTTTGGTAAAGATGATCTGCAATCGTGGTTGAAGGAATCAGGTGGGATGAAATGAACATGTCTTCCAATTTTTTAGGCCTGTGGTGCTAGGCGGTCATAAGGAGGAATGCACCGGTACTCTCACGCTATCCCGTAAACAAACATCTGCAAGCACAAAATACTGAAGAACTTTTAGTCTTGTCTGTGTATTCGTCCTTGCAAATGCGGACATGATACGAGACCTGTCCGAAAAGGAATGAGACTGGCTTTATAAGAACTTTATTAGAAAAAGATTGAAAAGTACCAAAGTCAAATTCCTTCAAAGTAATCCCCTTCCAGTCTAACACACTTGTGCATCCGCCTATCCAGGATTCAATACACTCCTGGAAGGCATCTTCTGGGATCTTTCTGACCTCCGTCGTCGCGGCCGTTTTGATGGGATCAGTATCAGGAAAATGGGTTCCCTTCAGAACAAATTTGGTCTTGGGGAAGAAGAAAAAGTCACAGGGGGTCAGGTCGGGGGAATATGGAGGTTGTTCCAAAGTTGCAATGTTCCTTTCTGTCAGAAACTGTGGAATACTCAGGGCTGTGTGAGCAGGAGCGTTGTCGTGATGGAGTACCCATGCGTTGGTTTCCCAAAGGCTCCGCCTCTTGTCCCGCACTGCTCTCACGAGGCGCCGAAGAATCTCTTTGTAGACGGTTTGGTTCACTGTTTGGCCTTGGGGTAAGAATTCGAAGTGAACGATGCCTTGAATATCGAAAAACACAATGAGCATCACTTTCACTTTCGGCTTCGACTTCCTTGCTTTCTTTAGCCTGGGGATCCAGGACTTTTCCATTCACGACTCTGTGTCTTCGTTTCCGGGTCGTATTCGAATGCCCGTGTTTCATCACCAATTATGACGTTGTTGAGCAAGTCTGGTTCCTCCTCCAGATGCTCGGTAATGTCTTGGCAAACAGTGAATCTTCAGTGTTTTTGGTCTTCGGAGAGCATCTTTGGAACCATTTTTACACACAGCTTGTGCATTTCCAAGTTTTCAGTAAGGATGTTCCACACTGTGTCTCTGCCAACGGAAAGCTTCTCAGAAATCATTCTCACAGTCAGTCGACGATCTGCACGCACTAGTTGCTTCACCCGATCGATGTTGCCAGCAGTCCTGCTTGTCACCGGCCTGCCAGATCGTTCTCATATTCCTCTCGTCCTTCTCAGAACCGTTTGCGCCATTCAAAAGCACGAGCTCTTGACATTGTTTCTTCTTTGTAAACTTGCTGTAGCAACGCAAAAAATTCGGAAGGTGTCTTGCCAAGCTTGACTAAGAATTTCAAATTAATTCTTTGCTCCATACTCATGTCTGCAGGGAGTTCTTACTGGCACTTCCAATGCTAAAAAATGAAAAAAAATCCGGCGCTTTCAAGCAGTGCGTCGAAACTGAAGAAACACAATGCAAACCAAAAGAGGTCCTTCAATCAGAATGTGCGTCAAATGAACACTTCTCACCGTGCTACAGTGCCGGCGTTTGGGGCAATACTGTGACGCAAGAAATTTATCAAAATTCTCTGAAGCAAGGAAGCAGCAGTCGCAGTCTCTTTACTTTTCGAACAGACCTCGTATATTGGATATAATCATGGCACTAAAAGTGTAACCAATGTGACGCATTCCACGTTTTACCAAGCAGTCCATAATGATTGGTCTGACTAGCAGCGGTCTTGTTTCACTTCAAATGTATGCAGTAAGGATACGAGCATTTAAAGTGTGAAATTGAACTGGGTATGCAACGTGCAGAAGCCTAGCCAACCATGGTGCTGAGTAACTCAGATTTAGAGTTTATGCCATGCTTGGAGTCTAGTTTGTAATTGGATTATTAAACAACATTTGGTTCTTTCGCTTTTTTTGGCAATTGGCTTGCAATATACTGTCCATTTTTCCGAGAGAGAAGTGCCATGTCCAACTGATTTCCGATTCGGAAATCAGAAAATCTTTGAAAAGTCGGAATTTGGATTCTGATAATCAGCCCTATTACACAGTCACAATATGCATCCACAAATATGTCCGTCACAGTGTCATAGCGATCATATCGACACAGTGGCCAGCCTTCGTTCCGCAAATATTTTGTATGACTTCATAGGTCGGATATCTTTGAGGATTCCCAGGCCCCGGACTACGTGATTCCGACATTTTGGGACCACAATGAAGCAAGGTCGATCTCGATGACAAATCAGACCGTATGTGTCAGACGATTTTGATCATCCTTGAAGCGGCGCCTCGAAAAAGTCGAAATCACGTAAGCAAGCCTGAGATAAACGAAACGAAATGACATTGCGGCAACATATTCCCAAGACTGATACACTTGCGGCAGGCGACGTGCGGACACCTTTGGATCAACTCGTACGAGACTTCGCATATTCGAATTCCTCTGGCGATCAGACGTTCCGTTTCGGCACGTAGTTCATACTGCCTAGTCATTTGTCTTGGTGACCGCTCGCGTAGTTGAATAAATGGTGCTTTTTGCTAGCGCGTTTTTTCGAAGTTGCGTTTGCGGTTTCATTCGGGACAGAACGAGGCATTGCATCGTTAGTACAGTACACTGTTTTCGTTGTTTAACCCTGTGTCTATGAGAAGGCGCTGTTCGTCCAGCCCCACCAGATATACAGCGGCGCCGCTGCTGTCCCACCGTCCGTGCCCATGGTCAGCAGCCGACCCCACCAGTGCGCCCAGCCTCTGACGAATGTGCAGAGTGGTGTGCCGACAGCTACCGCAGCAGAATTCAAGCGCGCACGTTAGAACTCACGAGCACCATCTCACTGCAGCACCTCCGTGTACACCACGTAGAGGTGCTGGTCTTGCGTCCGCCGGCCTGACGCGGCAGGGCGAACAGCAGGTCGTGCTCGCTGCCGACGCGCAAAGCCGCCGCGTACAGCTGGCCGTGACAGAAGATCGGCTCGTGCAGATAAACCGCCACAAGTCGAAACGTCTGTCCCTGAGCTTTGTTGATGGCCATAGTAAACGTCACGCGAACCGGGAACCTTCGCTCTACCACTGAAACAGGAACAGGCCGTCGGCCGGCTGCAGTGTTATGCGTGGTGTCAGTGCCACTCGGCCAACGTGAGGTCCACCAGCAATGGCGACCTCCAGAAGGCGACCGCCGATGTCGCATCGCACCAGCAGACGCGCGCCGTTACACAAACCGTCGGCGGAACTGCTATTACGCGCTGGGACGACCGGTATTTCGCGCTTTACGCGCAGATGGTGCGGCGACGCGTCGGACACGCACAGAGTGTTCAGATACCCTTGAGGTATCTGCAGCGCCTCGGTCGCATCCACCTTGATGTCAGCACTCAGGCAGCGGCTGATCTCCGCAGGGAAGAGGTCGGTCACAGCGCCGTTGCTGTCATCGATGACCATGTTTTTAGACGCCAGGACGCCTCACAGTGCCATTCAGTCAGCGTCGTCTTGCAGCGCCTCCAGATCAGGAAAAACCCAGCCGATTACCGTCCCCAGGCCGGCCTTCATCACCAGCGCGTTCGGCAACCGGACGGTGCCGTCGTCGCCCGTCTCCAGCTGGCCATTGCCCAGCTTCAGCAGCCAGCCGGCAAACTGCCCTGCCTCGTCGCGCAGGTGGCTGGCACGTCGAGCGCGCATGTCCTGCAGCTGAGCACTTGGAAGTGACGCCACAGCGGCGAGAGACTGATGAGGACGCCCACTGTATAAGTACAAAACCCGCGCCTGACAACCAGCAAGACAAGACGGAAATCGCCACCCAACACCAGAACACCAACACCGAACGGGAGCTCGAAGCCAACGAGGTCGCCCAGCGTCCCGTCCACGCCTCCACTGGTACCGATGTGACATGGGCGTCTCGTCGCACACGTTCAGCCGACACTGCCGAATGAGATCCGCCAGCGGGCTCTGTGCGTTGATGGCCCAGGTCGACGTGCTGCGCACGTTCAGCGGCGCTTTAAAACGGGAGTGGAACGTGCGCCCGTTGTCCAGGAGGGTTGCGGCTATACCGCTGTGCGCCACGGCCAGAGCCGTGTGCTGCTGGCAGCGGACGGCAGCCAGTACAGTGTTAAACGTGAACGTCTTTCCTGTTCCGCCGGGCGCCTCTACGAACAGCGCCAGGAGACGCTGCTGCCTGGCGGCGTCCAGCAACATGTCGACCACTGACTCGTGGAGCGCGGCCTGTTCCAAGTCGATCTCTTCCGGCATTACAGGCGGCAAACGACGCCGCTCTGCAGCCGGCTGGCGGCGACACGTTCATAGTCAGAGACGCCATGCAGACCAGTCAGATACCGCCTCGCCGGCACGCTGTAGCCGCTGCTCGATGTACAGCAGTATTATGACCGCGACTGGAGGAGCAGCTACATCCAGCTGCTGGCGGACCACGTCCTCGCCCATGGACTCCCGGTAACCAGCGAACAGAGCCTCCGGGTTGTCAGAATGCGCAAAACAGCAGCAGCATGACAAACGGATGCCGAATCTGCGCAGGCATTTGGGTGCGACTGGCGTCACGCAGCGTCACGTCCCACTCGCCGTCGTCCTGCAGAAGCCCACTCAGCTGGCACGCCTCCAGGTAGGTGGCGCACACTGCTCTGCCAACGGTGCACGGGTCGGCGAAACTTGGCGCGCCGCGAACGTAGTGCAACAGGACGCGAAGGCAAAACTCCGTGACGTGGCAGCACGCTCACCACGCGACCGATCGCCGGCGCGGACTGCCGGTTTCGTCGCTTTTTCCAGCGCTTTTGGCTGGCGCCCCAGCGATTTGCACGAGGAAACTCGTCGAACAGGCCGAAGCACTCTGGATCGGCGGCAGCCAACTCTCTGTTGTACTCAAGCCGGGCCGTCAGTGGGGCTCCTGTTCGGGCCGTACTCGACCAGATGCCCCTCCTCGCCCGGCTGAAAGAAGACCAGCTGGTGGTCCTCCAGGTGGACCTAGAGCACCACTACCACCGGCGACTGGGCGCTCATATCAAAGTCGAACAGACGCCAGCACGCCTCTCTGGAGCCAATGGAGCGGAGGCCATGAAAATCGGTTATTTCGTCACGGACCGCGCCTTTGCCTTGGCCGTTGCGCACTATCTGAAGGCCCTTACAGATGTATCCTTATGTATTCCAATCACTTATAGATGTATTTGATGAGGTACTTAACGCTCTCCACGGAAGCCCACAGTTCCACGTCTATGTGGCACTCGTACCGCAGCGACAGATAACGTGACCTACTGGTTGGTAAACCAGTCGACTCCGCTACTCACCCTGCTGGCCTCCGGCGTCCTGCGCCCTTCGTCAGTACAGCGGGTACGGCCGGTCGTCGCCTCACGCCGTGCTCTCAGCAAAAGGCTTGGGGAAGCCCTTCGAGCAGCGCCCGCCCTCCTTGCCCAATGCTGTAGGGCGCGCCAGACCACACTCCCTGTGCACCATCGTGCTGAGCATGACGTGCAGCCGGTGCACCTGCTCCCATGTGGGTCGTGGATGTAGAACCGCAAGGACGTTGGTGGTCGTGTGTCGTTGGGTCGCAGCGGTCCCAGCCGGTGACAGAGCTTGCCCTGAATGATCACCGAGGGCGCGCTGTCTCCGCCTGGCGGTCGGACCTCGCGCACGGTCTGGGAGGCCACGGCGAGTGCCGAGTTGATTCGGCGGGCGCCGGCGCGGCGTAATGTGGCCGGTGGCTCTGAAAGCGGGCCCAGCAGCACCTTCCCACCGCGGCAGCACAGCGTGGCGCGCTCGGCTCGCCAGCGCAGCGCACCGCAGCGCGCGCACGGCCGATCCATGCGGCCGGCGTCGTGTGCCGGTACAGGCTGTCGTCCGGCCGGCACCTCGTCCGGCCGTCGCGCCGCCAGCACAGGCCGTGTTTAGCGCGTGGCATCCCTCACACGGTGCTGACGCTCACGGTTGCGCTGAATCGAGTCCGGATCCTCGCGACGACGCTTTTTGCGTCCCCGCTACCACTCGATCGCCGCAGCATCACGGCGCGCGTCTCGGCTTCTAACGGCGTCGGCCACCCGCACCTCCACAGCCGCAGCGCGAACCATTCGGCGGCGCTGGAGTTCGGCGGCAAGCTCTATCTCGTCCTGGGCCTTGTGTCGCCGCCGGACCCACTCGGCGACTCTGCGTCTATCGGCCGCGCTCGGCCGTCGCCTCATCGCCGGCGCAAAGCCACAAGACAGCAAATGTGCAGCATACAACAGCAGGGGGCTAAGTACGCAGTCACAAGAAATATTCGCAAATATGTACAAATATCACTCACTGCTCCCAGAGGTCAATGCTTCAACGTAAACACAATGACACCAGAATTGTTTATACATTTCCGAAGTGCCGCTTACGTCAGTGAAGCCATTAAAAAAACGTGCATTATCACGGTCTCACGAGAGCACTGTTCCGTCGAAGTCACCGTAACATTGGTAATAGCAATACTTCAATGGTTTGGCGGTACTCGGCCCATAGATGAACAGCAGTATTCGAGTATTACAGAAAATTTTATAACTGAAAAAATTACGTGATAAACGAGCCGCTTGTCTTTTACCGGTTTGCCCCCACTAAGTCCTCACGCTTTGCACTCGTCCGTGGTGTCTGTCAAGCAGAGGCGTCGCGTATAGTCTGTGTAAGCCATTGAAAATACACCATATGAGTTAAAGCGTGAAATATCACTGCGCTAGTGTATATTACATAAACACCGAAATCTTGTTTCTTCCTGGAAACGTCGCGCGATCAAAGGCTTTGATGTTTATATCCCGTCCCCGACTGGGGGGGCGGGCAGTTGACTGCCCCCCTGAGGTTTTTTTCTGGAATTGCGAGAGAACCAACAAACACAGAGTCACGAAACTTTGTGTACCTTTTGCTCCATCAATTTTACGTCTCGTGTCAAAATTTTGACCTCAGGTCAGGTCAGGTGCCTGACCTAGGTCAGGTCAAACAGACCTATGTCAAAAAAAGTTTAGCGCCCTCTAACTTTTTGGCAAAACAAAATATCTCAATAATACTTTCAGGGATTAGTGATCGTGATAGATGCAACAAATCTGCTATCTCAGATTTTTCCGAATCTTCCGGGTCATTGACCTAAGGTCAAGCCCATTTTTAAGACATATCGCCGTTTTTTCGGAAATTGACGGAATATTCCATAACATTTTTAGTGTGGAGTGAAGCAGACATCTAGTTACCGTCATTGGGCAAAGTATCAGTGACTTCCAGTCATTGACCTGAGGTCAGGTCACGAATAACTGTAGTGGGCCAAAATGTACCACCGTCAAAATCGACGATGAATTACTCAGACTGGGTAGAAAATGGCAGAAATAGCTTGCACAGACGTAATTAATACCAGGAACCTCAAAAAGTTTGAAAAAGTAGCATATTTTGGAAATAAACAGGCTCTCGGGAATAAAGCTCCGCCAACTTTGTAGATTGACAACCAATGATTTTTTTCCAAAATTTAAGCATGAGAAACCATCACAAAAACCACAAAAATCAATAAAATTGGCATAGATGGTCTTTTTTCGCAAAAATACAGGAACGCCAAAATTAGTTCCCGTCAATTTGGTACTGCATACGGCCGCGGCGCACACTGACGGCTGACGGGAGAATTACGGTGTCTTTAACTCAACGTTTCGGCGTATATATTGAACAAATCTGAGGAAATTAGACGTGTATCGGCATCCGCAGACATTTACTTGTGCGCTGGTGCCTTTACCTATGCGTTATTAGTCACAGCCCTTGAGATTCAGGCCATTTCTCGGTCTCATGCAGTCGGCTATAAAAAAACATATATAGGGCGTAAATTGGCTTACATATTATCTAAAACTAAAAATGAGACCAGTTTCGAGCTCTACTCGTCACAGGCTTTCCAACGGTATGCTTATTTTTATCGTGCGACCAACCGTTCGTGAGTTAGAGGGCGGGCAGTCAACTGCCCCCCCCCCCCCCGGCGCCGACGTTCGGGACGGACCGACGGTCGTGCGCGGGATATTCGAGCGCGGCCAACGCAAAAAGAAGTCGACTCGTTGCGCTCACATGGCGTTCCTTTCACAACATTTCGCGGACGGAAACGTCACGTTTACGGCATATTTTTCTCGATCGCTTTTCTGTGATTTGTGAAAGCACCTCTCGTCCTCATCTGTCAAAAGAAGGAACAAGTCAGCATCCTCGATTCGTTCTTTAATAGTGCTGCGCGCTGCAGTCCAGTTACAACGTAACGGATGATTGAGGAGTTACAGCACTGCTCTGCAGTCGGGCTACACGCTCACATGGAAATAGTCGGCCTTCGGTCGCTTGGCCTCCTTTGTCCTCGCACTTCGTGTTCGGATAACGATCACGTTTAAAATATCGCTGTGCCCTTCGATCGTTATGCTTTTGTACCGTTATTAATTTCCCTTAATTCGGCCACCACGGATGCCGTAAAGCCACTATCCGATACCCGGCGGGAGCCGTCGACCTTCCGCCGACTTCTCCCCACTGTAAGTCCTCGTACTTTGCGCTCGTCCGAGATGTCCGTTTCGCGGGCAGTGTGGTTTTCTTTGGATAAGCAGGAAAACGTCTCTTGCTGTAAACGCCACTATTTACTTTAATGGTCAGGAAGGGACCATTAAATGTTAAATGTCATATCGCGCTTAAATGTCACCGAGAAAAACGGATACACAAGAACCTAGCGGGAGCCGCCGCCGGCATTCGGCGGGCTTCCTCCACTTGCTCCTTGCCTAGGCCGACGTGAATAAAGATTGTTTTAGTCTACTATGAAAACAGTAGCACTTTTGAACGATGTTAAAGTCACACTCAAGTCACCCTCCGTGCCACGGGCGCGCGGCGGCCCAATCATTTTGTGAGAGGTTCTTGTCGTCACGGCGACGATGCTGGATGTTCTCTCGCGCGTCTCGTCGTCTTAGGGCATCCAGCATACGACTCCTCTCTTCCTGAAGCCTTGCTGCTACGGCCTGCCGAATCGCCTGCTCTTCTGCCTGACGGGTCGCTCTGCGGCCCTCTTCGTCGGCGGCCCGCTCGGCCTCGTCTTGGTTCTCCCGTCGCCGCCGGGCCCGTCGCCTTGCCTCTGGTGCGCCGACGCCTCAGCGTGGCCGTCAGACACAAATGCTTAATTGGTACACCATCACAAGATATGAACATGAGAAACTTAATGATCTGCGGGAGCACAGCAGATCAGAAATTGACTGACCCGCTTACATTTTTCAGGCGGAACGATTGTCAGTTGCACAAACGAAAAAAACGCTGTGTCACGTTTTTTGCTGAAGATTACGGAGTTGAAAAAATGGGATAACACAGCTATTACAATCTATTTTTCCTTGTTCTGCGGGGCATGTGAAACCTGCGCGGTGGTCAATGGTCGATGGTCGGTACGGACTGCTGGTTTCGTCGCTTTACCCAGCGCTTTTGGCCGACGTCCCAACGATGGGCGCGAGGAAGCTCGGCGTACAGCAGGTCGAGGCACCCTGGATCGGCGGCGGCCAACCCTCTGTTATACTCCGGCCGGGCCGTCAGCGGGGTCCTGTTCGGACCGCGTTCGACCATACGCCGCTCCTCGCCCGGCTGAAAGAAGACCACCTGCTGGTTTTCCGGGTGAACCCGGAGCGTCACTACCACCGGCCACCGGCCACTCATTTCAAAGCTGAACAAACGCGAACACGCCCTACGGGAACCGATGGAGCGGAGGTCCTGAAAGTCGGCCATTTCGTTGCGAGCGGCGACGTCGGCCAGACCCCTTATAGATGTACTTAAGGAGGTACCTGACACTCTCCACTGAGGCACACAGCTCCACGTTTATGTGGCACTCGTACCGCAGTAACAGATACGGGGAAGTGAGGCATGACGCAGTGACTGGTGACCAAGTGACCCCGGTTCTCACCCTGCTGGCCTCCGGCGTCCGGCGCCCTTCGCCGGCACAGCGGGTACGGCTGGTCGTCGCCCCACTCCGTGCCATCAGCGAAGGGCTTTGGGAAGCCCTTCCAGTAGCGCCCGCCCTCCATGCACGGTGCCGCTGGACGCGCCAGACCACACTCCCTGTGCACCATCGTGCTGAGCATGACGTGCAGCCGGTGCATCTGCTCGGACTGGTGGGGTCGGGCAGCTCGGCCGAGACCACTGCGTCGACCTCGGTCGTGGTCGGCCTGCCTGCCGGTTCCAAGATGAGGAGGATATGGCTGTGCAGAAGGCCTGAAAAGGTGTGCGTCGGGAAGGAACATGTTTCGTGTCCTGCTCCTCGATAGGTATTTCCCGGCGACATTTCGTAACGAAACTATCAGTTACATAATAGATCACACACTACCCTCAAAGTGCCCGTTGAGGTAGGACATCCAACAGAAAAGTTGCGAGCCACGCCAAAAATGGCTAGTGTTTGGTTTATCCGCGCTCGACTGTTGGCCAGGGATTTCTTTGCGCAGCTGGACGCGAGTGCTGTTTTTAGTCATTTCCCGCGTTGCATATTTCCTTATGAATCAGATGTGTCGAAACTTGCACTGCGCGTGTGGCATGTCGCAAAGGTTGTCTGAATATGAAAAGTTTGCCTTCGTGTCTACTCTGGGAAGGTCGGAAACGGCTTGGCTACCGCACACATTGTCCTACGAACCGGTGTGGAGTTGATTTGGTTATCCCCACTGTCATGGCGCTTTGTTACGTTGCTTGTATCAGGACCATCGTCACTGGTGATCCTGTTTCTCATCATGTTGCATGGCAAGCAGCTACAGAACCTGTGTCAACTGAAACAGAGATGCGAGAGAGGTGCTTTATGCCATGCGTGCTCATATTGCACTTCGGCGCAGGACTTGAACCGTTCGTGTTGTTTACATAAGCTGTTGCGCATTTTGGCGTCATTATGTGCCAAAATTGCTAGCCCGCATTCGTGTGGGAGGCTTAAAAGTCCCCCGGGCTTTTTAAATCGTGTCACCTTCACTCCAGATGTATTACCAGTGTTCCATTTCTGGGCCTTATTCCTGACAGTCACTAATCTGCGGTTGGCGTCAACGATGTGAAGATTACGTTAATCCCTCCCGCCATCTCCACAGAGGTTCCGCCACTACTGAACATGCTTGAAAAATCTGTATGAACGAAGAACCCATCGCTGGGATACCTAGTTGTCAGTTGGTTACATTTGTAACGTTCACACATCATTCGCTGGTATGCAGAACGATAAGATACAAACTGTACAGTCAGATACAGGTACTCATTTACTCACCAAGCTTCTGGAACTCGATGACCTTCAAGGGTGCCGCCACGCGGCTGAACACGTGGCGTTTGGTGAGGTCGTCCGTGATTTGCCTCAATTTGAGCTGGAAGACGCGTGCGACGAAGTCCGGGCGGTCTTCCGGTGCTTGTGTTCGCGGCAGAGCGTCGGTGATCTCCGGCCACTTGGGTTTGGCGGTGATGGTGACGAAGACGGTAGGAGCGCCAAACCGGCGCACAATGACCATGCTGTCCAGGTACCTGCACATGAAAGAGGTTCATTATGGCAGATGCCATCTGACCGACATAGTTTTATAAATGTGTTCATATAACTATCAGGTGCGTGGCCGTTCCGCGAGCAAATTTCTTTTCAAACTATGCAGATCCACGACCAGTGGACGTCTTAAATGAATGTAACGTATCGGTAGAGCATTAATTCGTCCGTGTATACACTGCTTATATTTAGTACGTGGTCGATGGCAAAGCAGTCGTTCTGGAACTTATTGCCACGAAACGTGGTACAGAAAGCAGCGGACGTAACACGTCAGCGTGCGAAATTGACACACGTGATCCAGACCTCGCCTTGATGGGTAGTAATACGACGTTCGCATGCCCGTCACAAAATGCTTGATCCCAAAATGGGGTTTTAATAATGTGAAATACATCTGTACTGATACTGACTTCTGCATGTGGTGACGCAGTCCTCCGACAAACGTGCGTAGCATAATGACGCAGCGGCCGACGGCGGGTGCGCCGCCAGCAGGGCCTGTACACTGTTACTGGCCGCTATTGCGTCGCAGACGTGCTGGTAGAGATCCGTGCGGTTCTGGCCTTGATGATTGGCCAGTCAGACGAGACGTTGGCACTCGACCTGTGCAAACGTCATGCAGACGTACTCCTGGAAAAAGTCTGCACGCGCGGAGAAGACTGTCGTGTAGTGGGCGCACCTGCAGGCGGTGGGCGGCGTACTGCGTGGCGGTGATCTTGCTTGGTGCGCCGCTGCCGTCCTGCTGCGCGTGACGGAGACCGGCTAGCCACTCGTCCGTCCCGTACGGGAAGAGCAAGAACGAAGTGGAGTGGCTCGAAAGTCCGGTGTCCTTCGTCGATGACCACCAGGTTGGAGCCGTCGGCGCCTGGTCTTCAATCGAGCACGATGCCCTGGTGCGCTGGCTCGTTACGGATGAGAACAGCCACCTCTCTCAGCCCCTCGGCGGCGTTGTAGCGGCGCCGGTGCTGGTCGGCAGGGCGGGCCTTGGCACTGATCACGAGTTGCCCGTGCTCGACGTCCCTGTCCATCACATCGCTGGCCATGATGAACTGAACCCAGTGGTAAAACTGGTGCAGCATCACCTGCAGCTCCATGAGCTGCTGGCGCAGGCAGCGCTGCACGGCGAAGAGCGTCGACGCCGGCAACTACGGCACGTGACCCAACCGTACGTCGGCCTTAGTCCTCTGGGTCTTCACACTGTTGGTCGTTGATGCATGTTTGTAAAAACGTGGTCGAACGCCCGTCCTCTGGTCGCAGCGACCACGGGCGACGATAGAGCTCGCCCTGAATTAAAAACAAGGGCGCGTGGCTTCCGCCGGACGGTTGGACCTCGCGCATGGTCTACGAGATGATGGCAAGCGCAGAGTCGGCGCTTCCCATCGTGTGCGTGGCATGCAGTTTCCGTGTGCGTGCAGGCGGAAATTCAGTCGCCATGCGTGCATGCGGATCGTCTTGGCTTCGAGCTGCCGGCGATCCGCAGCTGAAGCAACGTGACCGGTGGCTGCGGAAGCGGGTCCAGTAGCACCTTTCCACCGCAGCAGCACAGCGTGGCGCGTTCGGCCGGCCATCGCAGCGCACCGCAGTGCGCGCACGGCCGATCCATGCGGCCGGCGTCGTGTGCCGATACAGGCTGTCTAACGAGTACCTCGTCCGGCTGTCGCGCCGCCAGCACAGGCCGTGTTTAGCGCGTGACATTCCTCACACGGTGCTGACGCTCACGGTTGCCCTGAATCGAGTCCGGGTCCTCGCGACGACGCTGTTTGCGTCCCCGCTACCACTCGATCGCCGCAGGAGGTCAACAGTAAGATTTTGACCGAGTGCTCACATTGAGAGGAGACAGTTGGAATAGTCCTAATATGATACTTGAAATGTAATAATGGTATGTACTGCTTACGATTTCAGCCGAAAAAGCTTGAAACATACATTATTTGCGCCCCAAAGCAAATTGCATCGTCAGTTCCACCCAGCCGCTAGCCGCCAGACGCCCGCGGAGAGATCTTTGACGTTTCTGCGTCAAACGGCTTGTTTACGTGACATCTCGACGCTGACTGGTCGTTGGTCAGACTCAAGGTCCGATGATGATTAATAAAGACGGTTTTGAAATAACTAATGTGTAATATAAATTATCTTAAAAAATATAAATTCGTGTAAGAGTATTATAAGTTACATTAAAGCCCAGCGGAACCAGCTGGCCTGTCGGCTGGCTTGGTCCACCTAGTCCTCGCGCTTCGCGCTCACCCGTGCATAAGTCTCCACCCGTAAAGTCATCCCTCAGTTTCCCATGTACGTCGCGAGCGTATCCGCGACGCTCTGACCGCTTCTCGGGCCGTTTGCCGCGCAGCGTATTTAAAGCTCTTTGTGCGTCCGAATTTTGCATTCGAATCTAGTTTCGGCTGGAGAGCTGTTCGAATTCATGCCGGGACCGTCCCACAATCGGATTGCATGCTTCAGTGCCAAAAAAACGGCCCGTGTTTAATGAGTCAAGCGTTCGCAATCTGATATTCGAGAAGTTTTCACGTCAGCACACCAGCACCGTTCGACAATGTAGCTGAGCGCTCGATTTGGGGAAATGTTCACCTGTCCGCATGTTTTTCCCAACCATCGCAGTGCGCGCTTCCGAGGAAAAAGACGGCCTTCGGCCGTCTGGTCTGCCCAAATGTCCTCGCACTTCGTGATCGGACGTACGCTCGCTTTGAGAACCGTGTGACACGCCATTGCAAACGCCCTTTAAAACAGCGCTATCCGATTCAGTGAAAAGCCTGTTCTAAAGCTGGTATCAATTTATTTCAGTTCATGAAGCGCCCTACTGCGTGGAATCGTTAAAGCCAAACGGTGTTTGAATTGTATTAGGCCCCGTGCCAAGGGCGCGCGGCGTCCACCTCACTCGCGTGCTCATGCCGTCTGAGGCCATCCAGCATGGCCCTCCTAATCTCTTGGAGTCTCCCTCCGACTGCCTCCAGAATCGCCCGCCGTTTTTCTTCACGGGCTAGTCGGCGGCGCTCTTCAACGGCGGCCCGCTCAATCTCAATTTGGCTGGCCCTTCGCTGCCGGGCACGACGCCTCTCCGCCGTGGTGCGCCGTGGCCTCACGGTGGGCGTGAAACACAGGAACAGGAAGGAAAACAGGAACAGAAACAGGAACAGAAACGCACAGCAGGAGCGAATTACAGACGTAAACACAGTCACAGTGTATGCCTGAGAAATTCTATACACCTGAATCAAACACAATGTTACAGAATCTGTTTACATCATCCAAGCGCCGGGTATGCGAAGTTTCGAAATGCACAAAAGAAATGTGGTCCTTTGGTCCTTTTCCTTTGGTCTCAGTTCATCTCCATTCATGAAGCGCCTTGCTGCGTGAAGTCGACAAAGCCAAATGGTGTTTAAATTATATTACGCCCCGTGCCAAGGGCGCGCGTTGTCCAGCTCACCCGTCTGCTCCTGCTGTCTTAGGCCATCCAGGATGGCCCTTCTAATCTCTTGCAGTCTCCGCCCGACTGCCTCTAAGACCGCCCGTCGCTCTCCTTCACGGGCCAGTCGGCGGCGCTCTTCAGCGGCGGCCCGCTGAATCTCAATTTCGTTGGCCCTTCGCTGCCGGGCCCGACGCCTCTCTGCAGTGGTGGGCCGTGGCCTCATTTGCTCCACGCAAAACGCTCGTAATCCAGGAAGTCTGCAATCGTCCAGAGCACAGAGCAACACGTATCAGACGAATGGCTTATTTTTTCAATGCGCCACGTATGTAAATCGCGCAAATGCAAAAAAAAATCACGTGTTGCGTCACGTTTTTTTCTTGAGCACTGCTCACTTGAAGTCGCTAAGAAGAAAACAAAGGACCAATAAAGGAAAAAAATAATTGGAAGCTGTTCGTAGCATGAAAACGGCATTGTATATATGTGTATATACATATATATATATAACTTTCCGTCTGAGGCCACCCAGGATGGCCCTCCTAATCTCTTGGAGTCTCCCTCCGGCTGCCTCCAGAACCGCCCGCCGTTCTCCTTCACGGGCTAGTCGTCGGCGCTCTTCTACGGCGGCCCGCTGAATCTCAATTTCGTTGGTCCTTCGCTGCCGGGCCCGGCGCGGCAGCAGCCGGCCTGTCCGCCGGGATGGCTCCCCCTAGTCCTCGCGCTTCGCGCTCGCCCCTGTACGCAAATTTTTGCCCCCGGTTCCACGCGCATTCCGCAAGGCGCAAGCGTGACTGCCCGATCGCTTTTTGGGCCGTTTGCCGCTCCGCGCGTTTAAAGCTCTTTGCGCCTTCAAATTCGCGTTTGAATCAAGTTTCGGCAGAAGAACTGATCGATTTCACCACTGGGCCGTCCCGGGATCGCATCGCCGGCAGTGGCTAGCGGCAGCGGCCGGCCTGCCGACCGGCCTGGCTGGATCCTGGATCACCAGGATTGTTGAACCATCGCGCTGCGTGCTTCAGTCCGGCTGCAGTGTAGCAGCTGCTCTGAGTCACTGACAATAATGCTCGACTATCGCGCTGCGTTCTTCCATAGAAACTGCCGACCTTTGGCCGTTTGGTCTGCTCCTAGGTCCTCGCACCTGGAAGTAACGTGCCGCGCATTCAAATCTCTTTGCGTGATCTAGTTTTTTGTTTGATACAAAGTCTAGCGGGAGCCGCCAGCGTTTGGCCGGCTTGGCCCACTTGGTCCTCGCGTTTCGCGCTCGTCGGAACCGTGGTTTTCTGCGGACCGTCTGGTTTGCATTTCACTAACACACAAACGTCACGGTCTAACGGCGCTGATCATTACCTCGACCGTTTTGCTGTGTTTTGTGGAAGTGGCTAGAAATCCACGTGCAACACATGGATCCCGGAATGTCCTGCAGTGATGACCCCATCCCATGTCGACGTCGCCATTCTGTTTTTTCGTGTGCACTTTTTCCGTCTTGCGCCTGGTCTTTCGCACCGCGGGCACTGACTGATACCAACGCCGGCAAACAGACTCAGATGTTAATTTGTCTGAAGGAGTAATGTCGCTTACGCCATCATTCATACATATGTATATATTTTTGCCACGAATGACATGTAGCAACGATACAACAAACATCACACATCTGGCGCATATACCACGCGAACATGCTCGCGTTAATGGCATATGCGGCATCAGGGAGAGTGAGGCAAAATGACGCGATGCAAATGAATGACTGCATAACTGTCGGCGACACGTGACATCGATGCCGTGATAGCCGAATTGCTTGTGGCTATTATTGGGATATTGCAAAATTTCGGAACGTTCAGCTGGACAAAAGTATGAAATGCGAAATATCAAATGCCGAAAACATCGGACATGTTGAACTTTAAATTCTGAGCTCAGCAGATCCGTCTCCTTTGCCGGTTTTTTTGAAGCCTCCTTACCGTTCGGAGCAAATTACGCCGATGGAAAAATAAAAACAAAAACATCTCCGACATGCTGAAAGCAGAGGCACATATTGCGGTGGTGGCGAAAGTTGACCATCATTGTTATTTCCAACTGAGCCGTCGCGTCGTGGCCGCGTGGCCGTGTCACGCACCATGGCGCAGATCCTTCTCGTGTTTTGCTTTTCCTTTTTCGTATTCATTCGGCTCGATATTCAGCTGCCGAGGTGATCTTTGTGATCAGTAGTTCGCAGTCTAATTCGGGGCCAAGCGACTGATTTCGTCCGGTGGCGTCACGGGTGCGACACCATCGTGTGGTGTCAGTCTGACCCTCTTTTGGCCAGTTGCCAGCTGACCCGCGGGCCAAATATCGAGCGCGCCGGGGCGACTCGAACCCGTCCTGCCAGGACGGTGAGACCAACGCTCTACCAACTGAGCTACCGATCACGGTACTCAGCGGAATAAGAAATCACTGGGTGTAGCGTTCAAAAATGAAACAAAGTGTGGTCTCTTTCGCCACCACCCGGCCCAACTGACCAAACAAAATATCATGCTGGGTTCAAATAACTCCGTGAGAACCTTGTTCCGCCAAACTGTGGAACTCTCGTTCCTCTCCATGTGACTTTGTCGATGTCTGTCTACGTCTATGTCTGTGTCTGGCCGTACCTATATACCTGTATACAATTATTTTGTTACGTGTTTGAAATTCTGGGATTACACAGTTGCGAAATGTTTTGATATTCCATCGTCGTCAGTTGCCACGGCTTCCGTCAGTCTTTGTCTCTCGCGCTCTGTCTCTGTCGGCCTCAACCAACCGCCTCCCCCAAATTTACTCAGTCCTTCATTATTCCCCCACAGTCACTGTCATTCATGTTTCTCTCTGTGTTTTTTCCTGCCTTCGTGCCATGCACCGAATCTGTCTCGTCCACAATTATTATTACATCTCTATCCAGTTATGTTTGTTTTCCCCTAACTGCGTCTATATCTGACCGTATCCATAATCTTATTACGGCGACATTTTCTCCAGCCTATTTGAAATCCCGAAATTGGATGTGGCATCAAACTGACCACGATAGAATGAGACATTTTTTAGCTATGATGAGCAAGAGAAGCGGATTTTGGAGCATAATTGACGAAAAAATCGCGCAAAAGGCGAAATAACACCTTTTTGTACGCTTTCGTTGGGAACAACTACAACGTCACATATCAGATGGCCTATACCGATGTGTTCACAACTGATTGAGGGACTTAGCGCAAGTATTTTCAATCGCGTACTCCCAATGACGGCGTCACAATCTTTCACTGCACACAGAATATTCAAAATCAGTCGATTTTGCTCAAAAGCACGACACGCACCGGTTCAGCTGATGTCCCGTAGCAGGTAAAGTTAAGTGAAATATGATTATTTTACTGCGGCGTAAGGACGGCTAAACTATGGTCTTTCCATTGGTGCTAATTTTCCAACAACTTTGCACTTTGAGTGCGTGCCGTTGCTACCCCGTTTGGCGAACGAGGTCGACCCTGTGGATGATGTGAGTCTGTACATTGTGGCGCGAGACTACAGAGCCACGGAGGCGTCATATTTAACGGTTGAATTTACACGCACCCTATTTTGTGAACCCTACAAAACAGCCGTGTTCGATGTTTCTGTGGCCAGAACGCGCCACGTGCCGGTCCCCGCGCGCGGTTTTTACGCGTAACTGTTCTCCAATCGATTCTCTGTCCAACGGACCAGGTTTCGTCTCGGTGCGACTCGCTGTTGGTGGATTTATGCGCCGGGAAAGGTGCCGTGTCGGCACCGGGCAATGGCCTCAAACGCACTTGAAACGTGGTCAAATCACGACCCGCATCGCATCACATGGCGTCTCATGACCGGGACGGGTGCGCCACATCTGCTCAATGTTTGGTCTCATCGGAACGGCAAAAGAGCGAGCTTTCTGTTAGTATCAGTATGGTATCCTCGGCCAGCACGCGCCACGTGCCAGTTCTTTTGCGCCGTGTTTGGCATCATGCTGTTGTCCAATCGATTCTCTGTCGATTACACTCGGCTTTCGTCGCGATGCGACCTGCGGTCCCCAAGATCGGGCGCCCAGAAGCGTCGCGCTTCACCATGTTGCCAGAATTTGGAAAATTTGCCCGACATGGCTAAAAATACATGCAAATCCTATGGGCAACTCTGGCGCGTGCCACGTGCACCCAATGTCTTCGACACACGTAAACTTGACCATAATGCACTGTGCGACCAAACCCACCAGCCTGTCAAGTTTCAGCCTCGTGCGACCTATAGTCGCTGCACACAAGTCCGTTAACACCGAACTCCGATGGAATATTTTTTTAAAATTTATATATAGACTAGCGGGAGCAGCCGGCCTGTCGGCCGGCGTGGTCCCCCTCCCTAGTCCTCGCGCTTCGCGCTCGTCCCTGTTACGGTCCGGAAATTTTTGTCCCCTGTTCCCCGCGTACGCCGCAAGGCCCCTGCGTGACTCGCCAATCGCTTTTTGGGCCGTTTGCCGGGCCGTCCGTTTAAAGCTCTTTACGCTTTCGAAGTTCGCGTTCGAATCAGGTTTCGGCCGAAGAGCTGATTGAATTTACCCCTGGGCCGTCCCAGGATCGCATCGCACGCTTCATTGCCGACAAAATGCCTCTGTTTGCTCAAACAAATTTCTGCAGGCCTGTCTCCCAAAAAGTCACACGCCAATACACACCACCATCGTTCGACGATCGCGCTACGCGTTTCACTCCGCATAATGTTCAGCTGTCGGTTGAGCTGCTACCAGCGCTGCTCGACAATCGCGCTTCGCGCTTCACTCGGGTTAATGTCTAACAGCTGACTGAGGTGCTACCAGCGCTTTTCGTGCCATTTGCCGCGCCGAGCATTTAAAGCTCTTTGCGAGTTCTAGTTTTTCATTCGAATCAAGTTTCGGTCGAAGAGCTGGTCGATTTCACCCCGGGACCGCCCCAGCATTGCATTGCATGCTTCAGTGCTAAAAACGCTCTTTGTTTAATGATCCAAGTCTGCAATCCTCAAAGTTCCCCTGCCACTACCCCAGCATCGTTCGACGACCACGCTGCACGCTCGAGTTTGGTAAATGTCGAACCGTTGATCGGTCTGCCCACAGTACTGTTCGGCTACCGCTCTGTGTGTCTCCGTGGAAAAAGACGGCCCTCAGCCGTTTGATCTGTCATAATGTCCTCGCACTTCATGTTCGGTCGCCCGCTCGCTTCATGGGCCGCGTAACACGTCATTGGAAACACCCTGTAAAAGAGCGCCGCCCGATTCAAAGGGAAACCTTTTCTGAAGCTGGTCTCAGTTCATCTCCGTTCATGAAGCGCCCAGGTGCGTGAAACTGACAAAACCAAATGGTGTTTAAATTGTATTAGGCCCCGTGCGAAGGGCGCGCGGCGTCCACCTCACTCGCGTGGGCATGGCGTCTGAGGCCATCCAGCATGGCCCTCCTAATCTCTTGGAGTCTCGCCTCCGACTGCCTTCAGAATCGCCCGTCGCTCTTCTTCACGGGCCAGTCGTCGGCGCTCTTCATCGCCGACCCGCTGAATCTCAATTTCGTTGGCTCTTCGCTGCCGGGCCCGAAGCCTCTCTGCAGTGGTGCGTCGTGGCCTCATTTGCTCCACGCAAAATGCTTGTAGTCCAAGAAAGTCAACAATGGGCCAGAACACAGCACAACATGTATCAGACGAATGGCTTATTTTTTCCATGCGCCACGTATGTGAATCGCGCAAATGCAAAACAAAATCACGTGTTGCGTGAATTTTTTTTGGAGTACTGCTCATTTCAAGTCACTAAAAAGAAAACAAAAGACCAATAAAGGAAAGAAATAATCGGGGACTGTTAGTAACATGAAAACGGCATTTCGGGCTTTCTTCACTATTACATTTGTTTTTGTCCCCTTGAAAGTACCCTGCAAGTTTTGATCGAAAACATCCAATGAAAATCTGATTCCCATGACATGATCTCTTTTTCATGTGGTCTAAAACGTCGCTGTGTCATCTAAGCGAATCAGGCGAGATATTTTCCGTGGAGCTATAAGTCGAAGTTGTGCATGCCTTATATATATATATATATATATATATATATATATATATATGTATGTATATGTATATATATACATATATATATATATATATATATATATATATATATGTATATATATATATATACATCTATATATATATATATATATATATATATATATATATATATATATGTAACATTTTTGTTTCTTCGCTTCATTTCGTCGAGTTTCGAGGTGGCTCAGGTCTTATGCCCTCAGTTCTCCCTCATTCTCCATCAACCTGTTTCTGTCTGTCTCTGTTTTTCTCTTGTCTTCGGTGTCTGACTCAATTTCGGTCTCTGCCCGTGTCCTGAGACCTTTATCCGCCTTTGCCTATCAATCTCTCTTTCTCTCTGTCGATGTCTACGTCTATATCTGGCCGTACCTACAGGCCTGTTGACAATTATTTTGTTACATGTTTGAGATTCTGGGATTGTACTGTTGCGGAATGTTTTATATTCCATCACCGTCAGTTGTCACGGCTTCCGTCGGTTTGTATGCAATCGGCTTCCATCGACTTGTATTCTTTTGAAAGGGTCCTGGCTCTTCAAATGTTGATTTCGGCCCACACAATGTTATTTTGGGTCCGAAATATTTTCTGCTGGCTCTAAAAGTAATAACAGAAATGACGGCCTCAATAGATCAGAGATAGGCAGAAGGTAAAGGATGAAGTCAAAAACAATGTATCGACCTATCTCTATCTTCTATCTCTCTATATATATGTATTTACACACATGTATGTATGTATCCATCTATAAATCTATCTATATCCATCTATCTGTAGATCTAAACCTGTATCCATGGGATGAAAAATTCTCTTTTTTTATAAATAGTAAAAAATAAAACGTATAAATTTCCATTGGTCAAAATAAAGTGGGTTAAATCAATGGGGCTCTCCCCTGGCGGCCGGCCAGTGAACTAACGGATCGGAGAGGACTGCAGTGACCTTGGCTATAGCTGATCAGCCGTGAAGTTCCCACGATCTCGCGTGCGGAACTTTAAATATTCGACTTTGCCGATCAACCTGGCATGAACCTCTTACTCATGCCACGAATTGCTACCTGTCGATCACGTTTGGATTATATAGAAATGAGAATCCGTCCCTGGTATGCCCAGTAGTGTCAGCTGCTCACATTTTTTTAACGTTTAGCTAGTTCTTGGCTTTACGGGTGTACCAATATGATCATACGACGCCCTTTTTTCATGTTATGCAGGACGATAAGGCACACGGTGCACAGTCAGGTACAGGTGCACAGGCGCACGGGTACTCACCACGCTTCTGGAATTCAATGACCTCCAAGTGGGCCGCCACGCGGCCAAACACTTCGCGTTTTGTTAAGTCGTCCATAAGTTGTTTCAGCTTCAGCTGGAAGACGCGCACCACGATGTCCGGGCGGTCTTCCGGTGCTTGCGTTGGCAGCAGAGCGTCGGTGATCTCCGTCCACTTGGGGTTGGCGGTCATGGTGACAAAGACGGTGGGAGGGCCAAACTGGAGCGCGATCGCCATCTTGTCCAGGTACCTGCACATGAAAGAGACGTTCACCGTGACAAATGCCATCTGACCGATATAGTTTATAAATACGTACGTACAACTATCTGGAGCATGACCGTTCCGCGAGTGAACTTTTCACACTGCATGCAGCTTCATGACCACTGACGTCAAATAAATTTAACGTACCGGTAGAACATTAATTTATCTGTTTATACACTGGTCATTTTTAGTACATGGTCCACCACAAAGCAATCATCGTTCACGCACTTATTGCCATGAAATATGGTACAGAAAACAGCCGACGTCATGCGACGGCGTACGAAATGCACACGCGTGATCCACACCCAGCCTTGATGGGCGTTCACATGACGTTCCCGTGCCTTTCACAAAATGCTTGATTTAAAATGAAAAGCTTTAAGAGGGCGAAATATATCTGTACTGACACTGACCTCTGGATGTAGTGGCGCGGTCCTCCGATAAAGATGTGTGGCAGAATGACGCGGCGGCCGACGGTGGGTGCGTCGCCGGCAGGACCTCCCGCGCCGTTGTCGGCCGCCATGGCGTCGCAGACGTGCTGGTAGAGATCCGCGCGGTTCTGGCCTTGATGATTGGCCAGACAGACCAGGCGTTGGCACTCGGCACGTGCAAACGTCATGCAGACGTACTCTTGGAAGAGTCTGCACGCGCGGAGAAGACTGTCATCGTGTAGTGAGCGCACCTGCAGGCGGTGGGCGGTGTACTGCGTGGCGGTGATCTTGCGCGTTGCGCCGCTGCCGTCCTCCTGTGCTCGACGGAGACCGGTGTGCCAGCCGACCGTCCTGTACGGGAAGAGCTAGACGAAGTGGAGTGGCTCGAAAGCCCGATGTCCTTCGTCGATGACCACCAAGCTTGGGCAGTCGGCGCCTGGTCTTCGCCGCAGAACGATGTTCTGGTGCGCTGGCTCGTTTCCGATGAGCACAGCCACCTCTCGGAGCTCCCTCGGCGGCGTTGTAGCGGCGCCGGTGCTGGTCGGCAGGGCGGGCCTCGGCACTGATCATCAGTCGCCTCCGCTCAACGTCGCGGTCCAGCACTTCGCAGGCCATGATGAAGTCCTGGATCCAGGGGTTGGTCTGGCGCAGCAGCACCTGCAGCTCCATGAGCTGCTGGCGCAGGCAGCGCTGCCCGGCGACAGGCGTCGACGCCGGCAGCCGCGCGTGACCCAGCCGGACATCGACCTCGGTCTCCGGGTCTTCGTACTGCGGGTCGTGGATGTAGAGCTGCAGGAACGTGGACGGTCGTCCGTCCTCGTGTCGCAGCGGTCCCAGGCGGTGCGCGTGGCCTTCGCCGGGCCGTTGGGCCTCGGGCAACGTCTGCGAGGCGATGGCAAACGCAGAGTTGAGTCGTAGTGCGTGCATGCGGAACGTCTTGGCTTCGACGCTGTCGGCGACCCACTGCTGACGCAACACGGCCGCTGGCTCCGGAAGTGGGTCCAATAGCACCTTCATGCCGGCTCAGCACAGCGTGGCGCGCTTGGCTCGCCAGCGCAGGGCACCGCAGCGAGCGCACGGCCGATCCACACGACCAGCGTCTTTCGTCACGGCATCCCTCGCCTGCTGGTGATGGTCGCGGTCTCGCTGCAGCACCGCCGGGTCCTCGCGGTGATGCTGTTCGCGCTCCCGCTCCCGCGCGATCGCCGCAGGGTCCTCACGGCTGGCTTGGCGTCGCGCACCTTTGCGCTCAGCCGCTGCCGGGTCATCTCGGTGGGTCTGCTGACGCTACAGTTCACGCTCGCGCTCGCCATATGAGTCATTACGGCGCGCGTCACTGAGTCCAGCGGCGTAGGCCTGCCGCGCCTCCACAGCGGTGGCACAAGCCAATCTGCGGCGCTCCAGTTCGACGGCTTGCTCGGCCTCGTCCTGCGCCTCGCATCGCCGCCGGGTCTGCTCTGCGGCCGTCCGTCTGTCGGCTCCGCTCGGCCGACACCTCTTCGCGGGCGCCACAATAAATGCACAACAGAAGCGAAACGCTCACATTATACACTCACAAAGAAACGTTCAGGCAATACCTGGACTTTAAAAACGTTCATCATCAACCAGAGCACAAAGTGAAGATTAGTTTGCAGCATCCAAACGCCATGGGCGCCACGCGCGTCAGTTGTTCAAATGTAAAAACTAGAACACACGTGCTGCATCGCGTTGTTTTGGAACACGGCTGAACAAAAGGCATTGTGAATTTAGTATAAATGAAGTTGCAGTTTATTGCCAAATTACAGTAACGTTACTGTAATTTAGCGTCACTCTGTTAACGACTTAATTGGAGCTACAACGTTCCTGGAAAAGACATTATTTACAGTCATAATTTCATATTACATGTAACACACTACCACGCTATCACACTACACTATCACGAAATACAGGACACTACCATGAAAAACATGACAATCACAAAAAGCAGAACGCCAGGAAAAACAACAAAAAGCACGTGAACTATCAAAATACCAGTACAAGTCCAAGGACAGGTCAAGTTGAATATAAGAAGTGCTGATGCATAGCTTAATATGGAAAGTGTGCAATGAAATGTGAAAAACTGAAATGTAGAGAGAAACGCTTTCATAAAAATGAAATGCAATTTAGGTTTTCCCACACGCTTCGGTCTTGTGCGAATTTCTTCCCAAAATACCAAAACATATAATACATAGCGTCATACCACATAAAGACATTTGATGTGTGTGGAACCAAGGGACTCCTGTTGCGGGGTGCCATTGCTGGTTGAACCAAAGGTCCTCTGTTCCGGCTGAGAAGCTGACATGCCACTGTGTGGATGCAAAGGAGCCAAAAAGTCCAATGACAGCTCACGTGGGCAAGGGTCGTCGTCACTGTCTTTATTTTGTCGTCTTGTTGCTTGCTTTTCGACTTCATTCCGTCTTCTTTTGTCGTCTTCCACTGGACGTCCGTTGCGGTGGCGCTGTTGATATCCACAGAAACACGCCACCCGCATTCGTAATGCATTGCATGTTTTGAGTTGTGTTCTGCTTTCCCGTTTTCAGATAACAGTCCAGGATCAGCGATCTGCGACAGCATCTTCAGAATTGGAACTCTCCGCGAATGCTTCCCTTTTTGACCTTTGCCCTTTCTTCTCTTGCAAACCACACAGCCATGAGCTGGCGTAAAGCAGTTCTTGCTTGAACGACGATGAATTCAACTTAGCTGCAATGACCAAATGGTCAGCCTGATGAAAAGAAACAATAACAATAGTAAATCGTTATGATAATTCTAATGACTACAGCCATAACAATTATCACGCACCTTTTTTAGCGTCTTTCATTTGCAGTATAAGTAAATGAGTATAAAATAATAATAACGTGCGTAAATTATACATAGACATATTAGGCATTCGTTGTACATCAGATCTAAATCAGTAATACCATTGCAAACGATATCAGCAGCAGTTTCAGAAAACAAGTGCTGTTAACAGGAGGAAGTATTGTACATGGCAGGCGCGATAAAGGTTGTAATCGGTGCACAGGCTGGAAGAATCAGCCTGAAGAACAGCCACGCCCGGTGCAGCTTGCTTTTTGGTTGCGGAAGTTATTTGCAGACTGCAGTTTTCTACAGTTCCTCCGCCACACAGATCTTAGTGGCTGTTCAGCATGTTCAGAAATTCCAACGCTACCAACAACAACACCTTCTTCAGCATGCTCTTCCCAACTTTCGCAGTGAGCATGAAACACGGCCTTATTATGCCACGGGAGATTGGTTTTCACATGCAAGAACACATTTTTCCCATACAGGACTCAACATTTCGACTCTCGCTCATCTTCAGGAGTGGCGGTATTCGAATTCGTGAAAGATTAGCATGGGTGTCATCCCTGTTTTGCTGTTGCCATATCTTAATTTGATCCAGCGATTCGTCAGGACGGCTCAGGCTTCAGTGGTGCTTTCAGTGTCGTTTATTGATGTCCTAAAAGACGTAAAATCCACTAAGTTTCAACACGTCGTAGGTGATTGAGAAGAACAGCATCTTGGGACTTTGTCAGTTTTCTCCACATCTCGGTAGTTCCAACGACAGTACGCTTTTCCGGTGAGAGGAATTCGCTTCGTGTCACGTTCCTTCGTCTTCGGACAATGGCCACAAAAATAAGGTTTCCTTTTTACTCGCCTTTACCATCATCGTCGCTAAAACGGTTGCCATTGCGTTCTAGGACGTAAGCAGCTATGCTATATCTTCATGTATGAGCAAAAACCTTTCGGTAATATGGCATAAAAATATGGCATAAAAGCTTGCCTGGAATAATAATTATTCGGCTTTCAACATCCAAGACACCATTTTCCCTCTGGTGCAGGAGTTGCAAGCGGAGTTTGACTCGTTCAGGGGAACTCCTGATATTTCTATGCGAGGGCACCCTGACTGACAAATGCCCTGTATTCCGATGGATGATACGTCTTTATATGAACTAAGGAGCTATCTTGCTTTCCCAGTCTGACCACGAAAAATATGAGCTGGAAGCAAGCCTGTTTCGTTGCATGATGGCGTTCAGTTGTCAGGTGCATGGCATGCTGTTTCGCCGAAGGGAGGTTTAAGTCGCCCGTTTTGTTTTCGATTCTTGTCTGTGATGGTGCTGAGTTTTCCGCGGTGCCTTTCTAAATTTTTCACAGCTGGAGATGTTGCAAGCGGTGTGCATGTGGTGTTGGCGCATGCGTTTGCCGGCAGTAAATGTACATTCCGTGTTTTCCTTGCTGTGCCTGGCAAAATGCTAACTTGCGTGTGCCTTCGGTTACACGGTTGTCTCCAGTTTCAAGTGCTGTCCTCAAAAAATCCGCCCATGCCAATGTATGGCTGTTTTCAGTTCATGTTCCGATTCACAGTATACACCATTACAGAAGACACCGCGTCCGGGAAAACTGTCTGTGCTCTGTTTATGGTTTTTGCCTTTTTGACAGTTGCTTTCTGTTTCTGCATTTGATTTACATCGTGCCCATTTTCCGTATTTACCCAGTTTCTTAAGCGTACATGAAGGTACATACCGGTATGCATTATCCACATCTATATCCCTCGTTTGAGGCCCAGTATATTTTGTGACGTCCTTCTCCATCAAGTCTGCTGTCAACCGCACGATACATCATGAACTGGAAAGTTTGTACCAGAATGGTTATTGCTGATTGTTTTCTAAACCGATGGTGTCGTCACCAGCCCGTTTGTTTGTTGCAGACAGATGTTTTTGCACCACAATGCTCTTCGCACGCCAGCGTGATTTTGTGTCCAACAAAATGCGTCGATTTAGGTGGCTGATCCGCACTCATACCTGTGTTCTCGCATACCTGTGTCATAAACGGACAGGCTCAATCCGGGAAGAAAAAATGGAGATGCACAAACCATGACATTGTTTATCACTTGGTGGAAAGGTACAACACGCCAAAACCTACGAATCACGTTATTAGCCCTACAACGCCAAGGTTACCGCCGTTGGTTCTTGCTGTACTGCACTTCGTCTTTGCTACCTGCTTAACAACGTTTTTTGAAACTCAAAGGTGACCAAACAACAAACGTGCATACTGATATTGGCTGATACAAAGGTGCATACTAATAACATAAAACTAGCCAAAAAACAACCATGGAGGACAAGCATGATTAACGAGTTTTGCACATTAACGGGAAAATTGCATGTTGTGATGAGTCAGGTCACAATGGATAAAATATTCATAATGATTACGGAAGATGGAAATGAAAAACACGCAGGAAGGCAAAGGCAGCCATTTATAAATTAGCGAGAAGAAAATCTTGACCATGGCAAAAGAAGCATTTTGCACGTATAACAACGGCGTGACTTGTACGGCACCATAAAGCATAATTGCTATCATGCCCATTTTACCGGATCATTATGCAGCAATACAGTAAATACGGGAACGAACCACGTCCCAAATGTCCCAGAAGCACGCTGGTACATCACTGGCATTACGTGATGTGGCTGCAGTTACCTCGTTACGTGCAAACAGCAATTCAGCAAATGAAAGAGCCATCAAACATCTTCGATGCTGATAGTTTCATATTATTGACCGTATCCGCAATGCTAAGTAAGTCTGATGGACTATTTAGTACATTTTTCGATCTTTTTTTGGCGCAAATTTATAAAAATATGTAAGAGCGCGTTGTAAAGTTTTGCGGTTTGGTTTCTGCAAAACATTGAATACTAACAATTTCTGCGTTGCTTACAGATGGCTCCGTTTTTAGTGTAATGCCAGGTATAAGCCAAGTAGTCTAAAAATACACGCAGGTGACGAACGCCCTGAGTCTGGTGCATTAGCATCACGGGTTATGAAGGTTTAGGGCGACAAATGGATGTCAGATTGTAGTTACGTGAGAGGCCGAAGGCCGAGTGAGTTTTACATTAAAGCAGAAGTCAACTTAAGCGGCCCGGCCTGGCCTAGCCATAACGTTTCCTGGAGGCAAATGGCTTCGCAACCACTGGGCACCGAATCATGAAGTTTTCGCTAGAAGATAGCACATTTTTCTGTAATTTTACGCCTTTGGATTTGCATTGCGTTACCCTGCCAGCTATTTCTTCCACAGAACTATTCCGGGAGTAATGTTTCCGCTCTTCGAGATATTTCTCCACGAGTGTTTTTGCACCGTTCAGTAATGGCAGCGAGCAATGCTATGGAAAATATTGGCAGATAAGTACTAAACGAAACCAAAAAATGGGTTGTTGTATGTGAATGTTTAAAGAGAAAATTGCTCAGGTCGCAGCTATTAATGTGACGCTTGTAACACATACACGAGGCGTCGGACTGGTGTTGGTTATTATTGACAGATATCGCGCATTCTGTTAGCGGATTTATGATCAATTGATGGCATTGCATTAAAGCTTGTGGTAGCAGTCATTGTGCACCGGACCAAATCAGCCAGCTAGTACTTATATTTCAAGTTGTTGAACATAGTGAGGCAGACCACTTGCAATAGTTTGATGGGACCGGTCAAGAAAGTGAACAATGCAAAGTGAAAACCTTTGAAACATACGAGATGGTGAGCACAACGGTGTACTTGGTGTCTTAGCCTCCTAATTCGTCTGTACAAAGCATTTGTCCGCCAGACTTTTCGACCATTTTCCTACTGTGAAAACGACTATTGTGTACTTGTCATTGTTTGTACATTTTCCTGTGTTCAAGTGTGACAAAAGAGGCCGAATTTTACTGTGCGATACTTAAACTCATCACGGACATGGCACGTCCGACTTTCACTACTTCATGTCGGTAAATAGCACAGACATACGGTTACCAACTCGCACTTATTTATTTGGTTCTGTAGATGGGCATAGTAGCACTGTTGCTGCAGCTGTTTTTTACATGTCTGGCAAACCGTTTTTTTTGCGAACTCGGTCGTGGTTGGAAGCCTCGCAGAGACATGCCGAGCAGACGTGAATGGGATACCACTGGTGACTACTGCCAGAATGACGCATGGGTTTGATATGTCGGGATCCTGTTTGTAGGACTTCCGGGCAAACCGCTTTCTTCGTGTGGGGCTAGGGCGTGAAGGTTTCCATGCCGACGATGGAGTCCGTGCGGGAGGCGTCTTTTCAGAGCTGGAGTGCGTGAAGACTGGTTCTGGGAAGCACAGCGCCTCAGACCTCGTCGTCTGGCCTTGACATCAGTTAATGGTGAGCCTGAATGCCACTCTCACGGAAAACTGCAGCCGCCTCAGGCCAAACCTCAGTCCGGACTAGGCGGCCACCTTCATCATGATGCGAGGACATTCAAAGGATGTCCTGTTGTATGATGGGCTCGTTGAGGACGTTTAGTCGCAGAACGTTGAAAAACACTGCCGGGACAGAGCAGTGTCCTGTTGAACAGACGTGGTGGCTCGATGTATTATTACTATTACATACTGTTGCATACGATTACAATTACTGAATACTTGTTTGCTTGCTAGCTTGCTTGAATGCAGTTTACAGATAACCGTTATCTGTAAACTGCATTGAAACATTCAAGAGGCTCTTGAATTACGCGTCCTTGACCGACAGTCTTGGTACGCATCTTAATATCCAGGGACGCTGGAACCGGGAAAGGGGGGGGGGGGCGGCGAGGGGACGGCTGCCCCTCTTCCCCGACTTTGGGCAACATTTAACATTAACCCTGTGGCGTTGCATGGAAAGAAACGAGGTAAAAATCGCGCTTCCAGTCTGATTTGGTTTTCTTTCTCGTTGCTTCCAGAGCCGAACCTCGGATAAACTAACCCGCATTCTTCAGCCCCAGCTAGCGCAGGTGGATTTCGCGTCAAAGGAGGTTCTCGCCAGGAAGACTGTCTCACACTTTATCGCGAGAAAGTCTGTGGGAATCCTGAAGGTCTACGGAATCAACACGACTCCCTTGGCGCTGATTCAGCTGATTGGGAAACAGCATCTGGCTTCAAGAACGCCAAGGGGGTCCTGTGCGTGATCACGGCGGTGAACGACTTCGCCGAGCGAGGCGTGGCTTGAAGCGTGCAACGAAGTACTGACGGGATGAAAGGCAAAAGCAGTACCTGCAGCAAGGCTTCGAATGGCACCATCGCTGGCACCCAAGGTCACATAAAGGGTGCTGCAGTGTCATTCCCACCTACGCCAGACTGCTGCCGACGGAGTCAATGACCTGTGACTTGAAACGGGTCATGTGAGGTGTCTTGCTATCATTATGTCGATAGTGGTACAATGATGTACATTTTACGCATATCGTGTTCATGGTTAAAAAACCGAAGTACGAAGTGCATATCTGGAACCATTTAAGACTTCGACCTCATTATGATCGAATCTCCAGGAGATCAAAGGTCTATGGAGAATGGAGTTCTTGCTGGAGATAGATAGGATAGTCTATTTTGACTCTAATGGGCGCGGAATACAGAAAGTACTGTGAAAATGTCATCAAAGTCAAAATGAGATCTAGCAAATGGTTTTATGCTGCTTGCTGTAAGAACCAGTGATATTCACCACTAGTGTAGCAGTGACTGAAAATGTCGGATCAACAAGGCCGTGTTCTGCACGCATGAGCGCTGGAAATATGTCCAGTGTTATTCTTTCATACTGTTGGGACAATCCTGATAATATATATATATATATATATATATATATATATATATGTGTGTGTGTGTGCGTGTGCGTGTGCGTGTGCGTGTGTGTGTGTGTGTGTGTGTGTGTGTGTGTGTGTGTGTGTGTGTGTGTGTGTGTGTGTGTGTGTGTGTGTGTGTGTGTGTGTTACGAAACATGGTATTATCACGCATTAAATCAATACGCAGGAATTACGGTGCCAAAAGTGCAAGAGGCGCGGACAATTATTACCCAAGCAATGACAGCGGCAGTACTCAGTATAGAAACTGTGCTCTTCAAAATAAATGCGGGACACCTAATTAATTATCATTTCGAATAAATTAATACGAATGTGCTTCTCGAAAGTTGGCAAGTAGAAAAAAACAATACATTTTCGTTTTATCATCAAGGTCATGGATGTTTAGCAAAAACCTGCGAAAACAGGTTGTCTTTTTCCGAAAATCTAAGGTTTTTAATCGCTTTATACGATCCCCTAAAAATAGTCCTGTTTTTTTCGCTTGTATTGAACCAAATAATGAAAAAAGTTCTGAAGCGTATGATTCTCAAAAAATGCTGAAAGATAAGTAGCCCTATTGATCCTGACCATCGTATGCACATACGCGTACGCCACGTACGGAGCCAGCATGACTAGTTCTGGGGTTGGGTCGGGATCTGGGAGGTACAGGCGCAGCAGACGGCTCTGTGCCGTGTACCGACGGGCGAGGCTGAACTTTCCATGTGATCTTTGCGCGACAGCACTCGTGTCTCCGATAGTTACTCTCCTCACGCACTAGTAAAGCAGCTTCATGTCTGGACAGAGGCAGCTCTCCACGTCACCCGGCAGTTGGACAAACTCCGCAGAGGAGAGACCTAAATTCTGCGATGGAGATGTGGTGCTCAGGGCCAGCCAGGCTCTTACCGACGGGACCCGAAAAAGCCACCGGCACCACTGATGCGCCCTCTAGGTGCCGAAACAGAGCGCGGTAGGGCAGATCCACATGGTGACACAAAAACACCATCCAGATCAACGTGTTAACGATTAAAATGAGATCGTGACATTATCATAAGCTAAAGTTGCTTGTTTTCAACCAGCCCCGTACAAGCGACGTGCAATAACAATAAAATCTCCAGGCTATCATACGCTAAAGTTGCTTGTTTTCAACCAACCCCGTACAAGCGACGTACAATAACAATAAAACCTCTAGGCGATCTGGCTAAAAAAGCAGTGTTCTTTTAGGCCAACAAAGGAAGCATTTCGCGCGCAGGCGAAATCACGAGAGTCACTGCCGCTGTGGGGAATATTAATAACGCATTTTCATTGCAAAATTACGGCGGGCAATATACGCATCGTCAACACAGCGGGCGGCCTAACATCGCCTCTATTATCACCACTTTGCTATCGACCTTTCCCTCGCCGGCCTACCACTTGGTTTGTCCAATCCCCGCCAACAATGGTCACCTATGCCATACCAAACCCATGCTGTGCAGCAGACTCAAGGACTTTTCGGCCACTACTTGACCTGTGTGCCTACCGCCGCAGCTTAAGTGTCCAATATACACGCCGACAGGGTGCATATTGTTCGACAGACTGTGAGCAGTCCTCACTGTGAAGCGCTTTTTTGTCATCAGACAACACAGCACCAAAGAGGGTCTCGTCGTCCTGACTATCACAGAAAAGCGCTACACATTTGGCGGCGACACCCACTACATTACTAACTTTCTATTTTCTCGTTTTGTCCATGGCGTTTTGAACCCATTGCCCTTGATGTGACAGCGCCTCCCTTGACAAGTGTCAGGGAAGAGAGGACCTTAGGTGTTTTCCTAGCCCCGATATCCGCAGCATCCACAGCCTCTGCAACTGAGCTCTTCTATTTCGAATTTCGATTTTTTATCAACACACATTTGTTATATTTTGTCCATACCGCAAACATTTGTTAAACGCGCAATACACTATGTAAACATTCCCCAAGAAACGCTGTGGCATATATGACGGACCTCAGTGTGCCTAACCCTCTCACATTCTGTTACTATTTGTTTATATTTCATCACTCAGTTTTACAAATGCGTTCAAGTTCTCTCCGTATATACCTCTATTTTCTGTCACAAACGCTGAGTTTCTTGTTTTTGATTGCGATGTATTTTTCGGCATTCGTATCTACTTTTAATTTTAACAACAGTACATCGACTGACAAATGTACTGTCCTGGAAACTATGTTCTTCTGTACCATTATATGTTTGACAACACGGGAATCCCTATAACCCAACATTATTCCCGACTTTGTGAACAGTCCATGTATTGAATTTTGTTTTCCTGTACAAGTACGCATGAGCGTTCTTACAAAAACGTTTCACCTCGGAACATATCCAAAATTTATGAATAATTGTGTCAATGTATCTGTGGCGCCATTCACAAATGTAGGAAGCTGATAAATCAGTACGGTATAACAAAATACCTGTTGCTGTTATCTTCGTTAGCATTTTGTATTGCAATGCGTGGCAATACGTAAAAATAGTTGTTAACGTAACCTGTGTCTACCCTCTTTCATTGTCGCCTAGTTCACGATTTCAAACGGATTTCCCGTTTGTTGGGTATTTGTATTTCCCTCTCAGTCTTGTATTATATACGGAATGTTTTAAAAAAAATACCGCATCTTCAAATTACCGTAATCACCCAAGTATAATGCTTACCCAAGTATAATGCTCCCCCCACTTTTGAATCGAAAAACAGGTCTTTTTGTCATACCCAAGTATAACGCTCCCCCTAAGTTTTCAGATTTTTCTGTTAAAAAGAAGTTTTCAGATTTTTTATGAAAAAAAATTATTTCCGATAAAAAATTACATTTTCTGCATTTCAATCATAATCCATCAAAGTCATCATCATCACTGTCATCAAAAAGTTCATGAAACTCTTCCGGAGTTAGTCTTGCATCTGTATCCCAGTTGGGGTCAAGTTGGTCTTCATCTTCTTCATTTTCTTCTTCTGTGTCTTCTTTCCAGAGTTCATCGTCTTCTGTGCCATCCAAATTGTTTGAGATTCCAGTCTTCAGGAAACTCTTGACAACCATCTGAGACGGAATGTCATCCCAGGCTTCCTTGACCCAAGTAGAGACTAGAGACAGGCTAGGTCTCTTGAAGTTTCCACTCTTGGTCTGTTCTTGCTGACCAGAAGCCATCCAAGCCATCCATTTTTGCCTCATTCTGTCCTTGAACGGTTTGTTCAGAACGACATCTAGAGGTTGCAGGATAGATGTCAAGCCACCAGGAATCACTGCTTGGGTGGTGTTGAGAGAAGCACATTTTCTTTTCACTTTGTCAGTCATGTGTGCTCTGAACTGATCCCACACTAAAAAGGATTTCTTCAGGAGAGCTCCAGGCCTGCTATTCCAAACTCGATTGAGCCACAGCACAATTCCTTCTTCATCCATCCATCCTTTGGGATGCACATGGATCACCACACCAGCTGGAAATTTCTCTTTTGGAGCTGTCTTTCGTTTAAAAATCACCATTGGCTTGAGCTTAGTTCCATCTGCCATGCAGGTCAGGACTGTGATGAAGTGTGTCTTTTCATATCCAGTTGTTCTGATTTGGACAGTTTTGCTTCCCTTGGGCTCAACTGTTCTACTGCCAGGCATGTCAAAACACAGAGGTGTTTCGTCCATGTTCCCAATCTGTGAGAGTTCAAAGTCATGCAGTTTTCTTTGATTTAACACATAGGAGTGGAATGAAATTACTTTGTTATCAAGTTCTAAAGGTAGTTTTTGAGAGATTTTTGTATTCTGCCTCAGGCTCAGGCCATTTCTCTTCATGAATCTGTGGACCCAATTCAGAGAAGCCTTGAAACCTGGACCTCTCTTCCTTCTGAGAGCCTCTAGCTGGATGTGAAGCATCGTGACAATGTAGCCACTGTATCTCTGGTCAGTCACCCATTCCACAAGCTCTTTTTCCAAGTCCGGGTACTTGGCTGGGAGGCCCCTGCATGCTCTTTTGGTTTCTGGCAGCTCAACCAGAAGTTCTTTCTGTTTTCTCCACAGCCTGACATTTGCCTGTGGAATTGTGAATTCTCTGGAAGCAGCCCAGTTGCCATTTGCTTCTGCAAATTTGATGACTTTTAGCTTGAAAGAAGCCTTTAAAGAAGACCTTTTTCTTTTCAATCCTGGAGTGTCAGTCATGCCTGTTTGGGGGATACAGAATGATTGTCGTTCAAATTAACAACGGTAAATTAACAACATTCGACGCATAGAAGTTCATTCGTTCATTCTCACTGTAACTTCTTTACCTGCACGGGCCAATCAATGAATGATCTCCGTCTCTATTGTGATCAGCGCTCTACGAATGATGAGCGTTCTGATCGTCCCTATGAATGATCATCGCCTCTATTGTTCATAAGGAATGAAATGAGTGACGCTTACACAAGTTGTTCATTGTGAACTTTCACTAGATAAGATGAAGCATTATTCGGTGGCTGAGAAAAACTAAGCAATGGGGGCGTTCCGGCTTGGATGCTCAATTAAGCAGATTTCTCGATTCCTGCAACTTCCCTTCCTGTATTATATTGATTGATAAAATACCACAAACGTACTAATAAAATTTATTACATAATTTGATCTCCCCTTACACAGAATTTGACTTTGCAAACTGGGATTTCTCACATACTCAAGTATAATGCTCCCCCAACTTTTAATGTTAAAATTTGAGACGAAAATGGGAGCATTATACTTGGGTGATTACGGTAAATAGCTCCAGTAATTATTGACGTCAAACACTGAACCAGTGTTCAAACGAAACTGTGTTTGTAGGAAATTATCCCCATAACAAAAGGCCACGGTCACTGCACACATTTCGAAGCATAGCGTGTGCTCGAGTTGTCCCTTTTCAAACGCTTCACAGAGCTCAGACCGCCACAGGATCTGTCTCACGGCCCAGATGTCCGGCTGAATTCTCATGCACGTCGCTTGGTTTTCAGCTTCAGGTTTGTAAGACTTGTGTGCGACTCCTGGTAGACTTGGTCCTTCAGATATCCCCAAAGGAAAAAAGCTTGGGTTGTTAGATCTCGGGAGACCGTAGGCTAAGGAATCACCGTCTTCTTCTGTACAAGGCGATGCCCGAAACGGTCCCGAGGCCAAATGAAAATGTGCCTCGTCGGAAAACCACAGGTGGTCGATGAAGACGCCAGAGACAGCAGTCTTCTTCAACCAGGTGCACAGCTTCAGTCTTTCTTTTTGGTCAGATGAATTTAGAGTCTGGCGACTTTGTATCTTGTAGGGGATCAGGTGAAGGCTTTTTCAGGATCCTATGGGTTGTTGATTTAGAGATGTCCAAGCGTTGTCCGGGGCGGCGTACCGAGGTTTTAGGCTCAGTGATGCCATGTGAGACTTTTTCGACCCCTACCGAGCCTGACACGGTGATGGGACGGCGCCAGACTGACTCTTACATCGGATTGCCACAGTCCTGTGAGCCAGAAACTTCTTCGTTAACTTGAGCATTGTTTTTTTAGTTGGAGCAACGCGGTTTGAAAAAGGCTCTTCAATTTTTCTTTGGGTAAGGATAAAAGATTTCTTCCGGAAATTAATTTGGACCGTTTTTGTTTTCTGTTCCGTGATTATCCAGAACATGACCTAGAAGGTCGAGTCAGCCACAATAAAATCTCCCATGAATTTTCTTTCACGTATATATATATATATATATATATATATATATATATATATATGTATTTATATAAAGAAACGCTCATTTATGTTATTCATTCTATATTTATATTCATCTAAACACCGACATTTCGTCTTTTCCTAGGACATTTTCAAGAAATATGTTATGGTGTCCAGGTCTTTCTAACATTATTTAGTGCTGTGTTCGCGCTCTATATACAACACATTTCCCACTATTTGGACGCTTTTCTGTGTACCCCATTATGTAAATGCACACGCATGTATGTGTACAGTATATACATTCTGCACACGTCACTCGTGGGTTTCGGTTAAGACCGCCTTTTAATGCTATGGCCCTGCGGCGCACCATCATACAGGAACAGCATTCTGCGTCTATTTGCCTGTTGATAACGGAGTCATATTCCCTAATGCAGATTGCTTTCAGGGTGTTGAGGAGTCGCTTCTTTTGTGTTTTGGCCAGGATCTTTGTGTTGTGTAGTGTTTTCCTTGTAAGTGGTGTGTTGTGGTGTTTCTCAGTGTGTGTGTGAGTGGGCCGCAGTTCTTTAGGTGCATAGTTAGTCGTCTGCTGAGTGTTGTGAATGTGAGGCCGATGCACGCACTGTTGGGTAGGAGCGCACAGTCTCCTATAGGTGCATTTATAGTGGCAGAAGGCGTTGGCCTGTTTCAGTGTTCCTGGGTCATCAGCAGAGTTGTTCTTGGTGACCATTGATGATGAGGAGGGAATTTGGTAGTAGAAGACATTTAGTTTCAAGCGGTTTGATGGTTGTGTTGTCTAGAAATTACGTTTGATGATGTTCTGCAGTGCTTGTTCGTCTGCTTTGTATCCTGATGACATGGTGTTTTTGCAATACAGCTGATAGGAAGTGATATTCGGTCTGTTTGACAGTGTTTTATGGCACACTTGTTTGCATATATAGAGATATATATGCATGCATGCACATATGGCACACTTGTTTGGCAGGTTTTAGATGTTCGGTGATGACCTTTTGTATGAACCTTCAGTCGATGCATTGGTGTAGTTGCTGTTCATTTGCATTTGCTTTATCCTACGCAGTTCCTGGTGGACGAGGGGCCACGTGCTGGTGTTTTAAGGCTCGATGTACATATGCTCTGACGACACTAGGGTATTCGGTGTTGGTTATCCGTTTTGGGTGCATTCAGGTTTTCGAACTGAATTGTTCGCCTAACTGATGTGCTCGTTTAGGACGGCACCTAGGGCCATAATCATTAAGAAACGTACAATTATTCCGTTTATTCGATTTCTATATTTCTATTAATATCGACGTTTCGTCTTATCCTAAAATATTTTCAAGAGGTAAGTCATTGTGTTCAAGTCTTTCTAACATGATTCAGCTTTGCGTCTCGCGCTACATATACAACACATTTTCTACAATATATATATATATATATATATATATATATATATATATATATATATATATATATATATATATATATATATATATATATATATATATATGAACACAAACAAATATACATGTGCATTAGTGTCCGTCTAGTTTATTGTTCGATGCATTTTAAAAATCATAAGACTTATGAAATTTGTCATCGGTCAAAGGGAAGTGGGCTAAATCCCTTGAGAAACTTCAACTTACATTTGGGGGAGGTTAGGTTATCCCGCCCTCGGCTCGGCCATACCAGTCATGCGCACAAAACGGCGTCCTTGTCTGCGGATTTATTAGTTTCGCAATGTTTATGCCACCCGCATATGATATTGAAGCTTTCACAATATTTATGAAAAGTAATTCAGTCTATGCAGACTCTGTATTCTGCTCATTGCCTGCTCTGTTGCCATATTATAGACCATTAGTAGCATGACCGTGTCTGAGGCCTTTTGCCATATGTTATACTATCTGTGTTACTTATGGGCCTTTTCTTGGACACGCCGTGGACGTTTATCATTTGAATCAAAGAAATATGTTTAGTGGTCATAGAGACAGTCGACGAACCGAAGAAGTTTATCATAATTAGGTACCTCCTTTTGGACTTTGGCTATTTTGATTGAATGGGCACAAAACAGCACATGTTTGACAGTGGCGAGCAGTTCTAAAAAGCATCTCATGGTAATGCGTTTTTGTTTTGTGTCAGTCACCTTCAAATTCAGTGCTACATACACCTGTCATTTCATTTTCACAAATCAAGTCTTCTTGCGGTACAAAACGCATCACACAACCACGTGCTTTAAAACTGCTTCGTCAAAGCTAACTGTTTACATAACAGGCGGGCCGTTGTTCCCGTCGCTTCAACGACAGCCCAGTAGGACGCAAGGTTTGCGGAATTCCAGACTGCAAGTTGCACGACTGGTACCTTTGTTGTGACGTCATGCCTGAGGATGTTAAGACCTTATCCAGAGTTCGCTTTTCTTGAGAACAGCATTCTCAAGAGAAGCTTCTGTTCGTGATGAAGTCCATCCTACGTGCAGAAAATCAGCTGCCACCATTCATCGCCAGATGAACGGGGCAAGCGCAAATGACGGCCTACCTTTGAGTATTCGAAGGGTCACAAAATTTACGGTGATAAAACATATCCATCTTTCCCTTCGAGATGCAGACATCGTACGCTTGTTCAAACAGACATATAGTCCATTTATATATGTATATAACACACACACACATATATATATATATATATATATATATATATATATATATATATATATATATATATATATACTGAGAAACTAGAAAGTCAAGATGAAAGGGTGTAAAACGGATTTTTTTATACGTTAGTTAGTTAGGTTAGTAAGTTAGTTATGCACTGCGGGATCCGGGCCTAATTCATTTACCCAAATTATGGTTTCTCCTCGAAATTTGAGCACTTTGTTTCACGTGTCCTGAGGAGATGATGCATATATGATGGGCCATATCTGCATGGCTGTGACGACATTGCGAACCCGTTCTACAGCTTCATTCAACTGCATGTCCCTCCGCCATACGTGCCTTATTCGCTGGTAGTAGTGACCTGTGATATTGGCCAAGAAGGCCTTGACCTTGGATAATGATTGGTTTTGTCAACGTGCCGACTGCTAAATTCTTGGATTACTGATATTGCATTGCAATTGCCCTATACTATTGGCAACGCCAATAATACCGGACATTTCAGCCATGTTAGCTTATAATGGATCCCGTATGGCATCACTATTTTTATATCAAAAGTGTGAAAGGCTTGAAATCGGCCAAGGAATTGGCATCTTTCGCATACGAAGAATATTTTGCTGATTCCAGCCGTCGCCAAAAGTCATTGCTAGCCGTTTCGGTTTAAAATATTGTACATACTTTGAAAAGCTTTAAGCAAACCTACGCCCGATTTTTCAAAACGATAACCCGTTTTCTTGACAGGACTAGATGAGAACTGAATCTCCGTGCGGGATCAAATCCGGGCTACGTGGAGTGTAACATGACCAGCAATAGGCAAATCGGGATCACATGGAAGATGTACGAATCCGGATTAGAGGTGAAATCCTCGTTACACACTTGGAATGTGAGTTTTCTTGGATAACGCATAGCTTCGAGGTTACATTAAATATCTCATATCATTAGCGCAACGAAAGTTCAACGGTCCGATCGCGTCTGTCTGATGAACATTGGTTGCATACTACGATTATGAATGAGGAGCGGACAAACGGATGTTCCTACATCAAGCACCCATTCCGAACTAAGGAACCTGAGGAACATTCCCTTGCCGTGGACCGCCGTAGGATCGAAGGTGATATGTAAAGCCATCACTGGAAACAGCAGGCTTCAAAGAATTTTTTTGTAATTTCATATCCGTATTTTCTCCCAGTAGAGAATTTCTGTCGAATTTTAGGAGCCACCGATTACCAGATTTTCAACATTAAAGCTGTGGTGTTCAGCTATAAGAATTATATCAGAATCTGTCTGTGCTGTCCTCTTGTCAGAAAGCACTACACTTCTGCCCTCTTTGTCCTGAGCTTTATCAGCAAATGTGCCAGTGAAAATAGTCCAATGTCGAATTTTCTCAGGCTCAGATACAAATTTCGGGCAGCGCCCTCCCTGTTAGGCTTCATGTAAGTGAACAAAGCCAGTTGTGCGATAGTTCAGAAGGTTCTTCACTCCTCCGAAAACTTGGACCCGTGCTATGTATTCCTTGTGCAGGAGCTGCTTCGTGGAGTTGTAAGTGAGTAAAGTCGGTCATTATCTCTCCCAAGACCGTAGTCCCCCTGACGTGGGTGAAGTTCTGAATCTGACGAATCTGAGTCCCCAACATTCGCAGTGTTAAAGCAGGCACCTAGAAATATTGTTCGTTCTCGTGGAATTTCCATTCTGAAACCGCAAAATCTTTATGATTATCAAGAAAAAAATTGAAATTATGTTAGTTTTTCCGATCCTCCCGTTCGGTCCGTTTTAAGCAAATGTAGTTTAAAAATTGCGTTAAGCACCAACATTTTCTTGCTTATGTGAAGCTTCTATGCCAAGGTGCGATGGCTTCTTACCGTTTACACGTCTGTCGCTACCGATGGGACTGCATCAGACTTAACCAAGCATCGGAGAACAGAGAAAAGGTTTCAGCGAAGATGGAGCGATATTGGCATCCACCGGGATGCATAATTCCAAGGGCGCGGAAAGCGGGGCCAGATGGGGCAGCTTCCCCCCCCCCCAACTTTCTTGAAATTTAACATGAGCCCTATGGGTGTTAACTGGAAAGAATCAACCCAACATGCTTCTCCCCCCCCCAAATGTGCAGGAATTCCCGCGCCCCATCACGATTCCGGCATGAAATGTATTAATAATGTGGTCGTAATGTATTCGGGCTGAAACATACCCACCGCGGTACAAGTGGAGGAGTTTCTTGTTTACACTGTTTTAGGGTTTCCCGGGAGCAGGGAACCACTGTTAGGGGCTCTTTCTACCACATGGCTACGTGTTAGCCATGGTTTCTTTCCTAGCTAAGGAACCCCTGCCGGCAACTGAAGGAGGCCCCTTGAGGGCTGTGAAGAAGAGCCATGAGGGCTTGTCGAGGGCCGCTGTCGGCTGTGAAGGACGCGCTTACGGGCCTGTAGATGGATCCCCTGCCGACCTGCTAACTCTGCCTGACTGCAAGGAGATCCTGCGTCGCCCTATGAACCCCTGCTACGCTATAAACGGGCTCTATAAATGACCACAGCCGGCTAGTAGGGATTCCTTGTTGGCCAATAGATAGGCCTATCGTTGGCTTTTAAAGAGCCTGTTCACCGACCTGTGGATGGGTCTCCTGCTGGCCTATGAAGAACCCTTGCAGGTCTGTAAAGGGCCATCTGCTGGCCTACACAGGGGCCGTGCTATCTGTAAAGGCCCGTCCACTGGCCATTACATGGCCCCTTCTGGTCTCTAAAGGGGCCCTCTGCTTCCGATGCTACGGGCCAGCGGGAGGCCTATTTGCCACGTAGCGAGACAACCTGTCGACCCCTAAAGGGGTCCTCTATTGGCCTGTAAAGTGACCCTCTGTCGGCCTGTAAAGGAGCCCATGCTCTCCTGTGAAGTGGCCTCCGCCCGGCAGTACAGAGGCCGCTGTCCCGCTAAAGGGACCCTCGCTGATCTGCAAGTAGCACGGGCGTCTTTCACAAGTTGTCGTGCTCTCTTTAAAGCAAAGGGGCCCTGCTGACCTGTAAGGAGAGCCACTGCTGACCTATACAGGACCCTTGCTGAGCTCTGAAGGGGGGCCAAAACGTCATGTAAAGAGCAGGGGACGTCCTCTCGGATAACTAAGGGTGTCGATTTGTATTCTTTTGCGAGGGCCCTGACCCACCCAGTGCTGATTTGGGCCCTCCCGATGTTGGTTTGGGCCCCCCAATATTTTTGCCTCTTTTAAAGGGAAATGAGTAGTAGTAACTAAAAGAACTTCTATGGTAAATAAGAGATAGAAAGGAAGTAAACAAGTCTAAAGCGGTGTATCTATCTAACTTTCTATCTTTTGTCTATATAAACCTATATACATGGAATAAGTACAATTATTTACCTGACAAACAGTAACAAAAAACTTATAAACTGCCGTTGGTCAAAATAAAAGTGGGCTAAATCCGTTGAAAAGCCCACATTTGGGGGAGGTTAGGCTGCCGAGCCTTCGGCTCGCCCCCCCCCCCCAATCATTTACAGAAATCGACGCTACTGCAGGTGACATTTAGCATTTTGTGAAATTTGATAACGGACTAAAATTGGTTTCCATAAATGCGTTTGGGAACAAACAGTTCTGATTTCATTTCTCGTTTCGATGGGACACATTTTTGACGCCGCGTTATTTTAAGCGTTTGGTAAGATTCGGTGGAACTTCGAACACGTTGCACCAACCTGGGCAGTGTCAGAAGTCGACAAACGTGCAGAAATGACACACATGTGATGTTCACTGCACTGCATTTCAGTTGCATTTTTTCCATTTTCATGCCCGCATTTTTATAGCTTTCATAGCTTGGAATGCGTTGTGTTTCGTTAATGTCGAAACGCCCTAGAAGCTTCCGAACTCCGTACCGAGCCGAGCTTTGAGTATGTTTCTGAACTAGACAGTTTTTTTCCGGACTCAGAGATTCGGTACTTGTTTTCACCATGTGGCGGATTCTTGGGACCACCGACCCTCTTCACTGGGACCAGTTCCGTCGTACAAGCCTCGGTGCTACTTCCAGTTCCAGATGTCACTTTCAGCGATTACGTTATTTCGAAACGCACGTGACAGCGAGCGGCTTACGAATCCTCTTCGGCTCCACCTCTCCCATCAGTCAAGAAGGAAGCGAACTGAGCAAGCAGCCATATTCGAAGCCCACTTCGGTGGCTCGTAATTATGACACAAAGACAATAGGGGCTGCCACGCGAGGAGGCACAGTGCAACCGCTAATGCCGGAAACAGCCCCTTCCCCTCCTGCTTAGGAAAATTCCGGGTTCGTCGCTGGCTGCGAAGCATACGAACTGCATGCTGTCGAACTAGGCCCCCTGAACTTGGTGGTCCCCAGCCCAAGACCTAACCCCCTCCCGGAAGATCCGGATTGCGCACCCTTTCACTCAAGGATCGGGACAACTTTGCTAGATGTTGCACATTTGCCACCTCATATGTTCTAAAATCATGAAAGCAGCTCCCTGGGACCTTGGTTTTTCAAGTGAAATCCAGGATGCCCTCCCGTTATATGCGTGAGCATAGCTAGAATTTCGCCAAGGAGGGCGCCAAGACAAATCTAGCCCCTCTTTCCCCCCTCAAAACTGCACTCTTGGGATTTGGGGCACTTTGTTTTCGAGTTCCGAGTTTTTCATTTTGAGTACCCAAGGAAAGGTTAAATTTTTAACCCCCGACGCACAAGAGGGACCAATGGGCGCGGAGCACCCCTCTTGTGACGTCATAGCTGCCAAATCTGGTGGCTGCCGTATAATCTTGTTGCGAAGGACGAATGGATTCGATAGTTGCAAGCAAGGTTGCAATCCACGGGTATGCATCACCTTGGCTAGTGTCGTACTGCAGGCATCTGTAACAGAAGGAATAATACACCGAGGCGGCTTGATTCTGCGGTAAGGGGTGGAGTCTGAGAGGAAAATAACATGAAAGTAATACCCGGATAGTCTTTCTGTGTAACTGAATGAGGGAGGGGCGACCGGAGGAACCAACAAGCACTAAAAGTATATAACGTATATCAATAGATAGCTAGACATAAATGGATAGATGGACATAAATGGATAGATAGATAGACATAAAGTTAGATATACTCAGTGTGCATATACTTGCACTATTTTTGAAAGATGGACATAGATATACTTGATGTGTGCAGGCACATAGCCGGGGTTTCCCTCTTTTCCTCAGAGGAGGGCCAAATGTCAGATTTTGTCATATGCCAGTGGTAAATGACAGTTGTCAGGAAAAAGCAGCAATTCTATGTAATTACTTCACATTTAACACACAGGAAAACATAATGATTGCTTTTTCAACATATATATGATCACTTTTACATCATTCTGCAAAATTCCCACATATCTAATGTAGACTGCTTGGCTTGGGGGACCTTGGTCCCATGTCCTCTCTGGGTACATCCCTGGATGTGCATGTATCTATATTTTTTGCTTGATGAAATCCATGAAGTGTGGTTCTGTTTTTGTTCCAACTGTTTTTTTAACATACATTGTGACTTAAAACACTTAAAACTTGTTATACAGCAAGAAATGTAGGTAGGCTTGGAGGAGCATAGGTAGGGCACAAATCATTACTGGTAAAATCAACCTCTACTGAATGTTAGGAAACAACACCACTGAATATTGTGTGTGTTTCACCATAAAATTTGTCACTATTTCTCTTCTAAACTTTTAGAAAAAATCTGCCTTATTGTATACTTATAGCCCATCTCTTCTCTATTTTAGTTTTTTCATTATTATTGCCTGTTTCCCTTGTTAAAAATGTCAAAAAGTATAATGGTGCCCAAAATCAGTTTTGGAGGGGCCAAAAACCACCAGAACATCAGGCAGGTGTCAACTCATCCTAATAATTTGTCACCTGCCAGACAGTGGCACCGCGGATGGTGGTCCTGGAACTACAGGACTTGTAGACTCGTGTTTCACACTAATTGAACTGAGGTATTCTGCCACCTTTCAGTGACTGCAGGGGACGTCCGGTAGGGTGTAATGTTATGTCACAGGCGCAATGCGGGCTGAAGGCCTGGTATAGAATCCTATAGGCCACAGGCCCATAAAAGTGTGCATCGGACTTGGTTCTGGCTAACAAAGGTTATGTCGCGGTATTTGGTCATATTTCAGTAGGGACCCTCTGCTGGGCTACCTGTGAATTGCAAAAGATTCTTACGATCAGAAGAAAGGTTCGTAAAAAAAGCTTTGTGATTAAAGGTTCGCAAACTTAAGGTTGGTATTGGGAAAGGAATGGACCTAAAAAAGTAACCTAGTCTGCCCTGACCTAACTCAATCTAACCTAATCCCAATGAAACTAAAACCAGTCTCGTAAATCATCCTGGTTGCATGGTTGTTATCGCTGGTGATTCAAACTGTAATTTGTTGGCCAGTTATGACTTTCATGCCGCCTGTCGGAGACTGACTGATTTCCTGGACTGGTACTCACTGAATCAAATTCTTGCTGCAAATACAAGCCAGAAATGCAAACCAACGTACTCTGCTTGCTCGCTGCTGGAGTGTTTATTGTTAATGGTGATCCTGTTTTGTGCGCTGGTACCAAGCTCTGTCACCTTAGTCCGCACAAATTTATTAGAATGACCTGCAATATTCCTACACTGGATGTAAACGTGGCGTGTACGTGCTTAACTGTTACGCTACATCGACACCGTCGCATACCACCATGACCTTCTGCAATGTGACTGGAATGCAGTGCTCAATGCCACTAACGTCACTGACATGTGGATGACATTCGCTGAGAACCTGCGAGTATTCCTCAGTCGCCACGCCCCCTTTAGGGGACTTCAAACGGTGCAGTGCGACAGCGCCACCTATCTCGGAGGCAACACGTCGTCTCATCGCCCGCAGAGCGGAACTCTGCGCTCGCATGACGACGGCGTGGACCTGTGTTGCGAAGCAAATAGGACTGTCAGATTTGCGATAAAGAACGACACGAAACGGGACATCGCCGATAGAATCAGCTCGCGAGGACCAGGCAGACCTCTGTGTGGCGCAACATGCGCCACATCATAGGTGGCAAACGACCTAGTCACAACGCACTGCCATCTATCAGTCCTGACGTCCTCAATAACTTCTTTGTCAATGTAGGACCACGAGTGGCCGCCGAGGTTGCCGGGCGTGGTGCTGCTTCTGGCCTCCCAGTCCGGCTGCCTCGTGTCGGTGCGTGCGCCTTCTGGGTGCAGCCGATCTCCTTCGACCACCTGCGACGCACTATTTTTAGCATGAGGAATTCGGCGCGTGCGGTACTGGCGGGCTCTGTATTAGAGTTTTTCAGGTGTTTTTTTTTTTTAGCTCAATTGGACATGTCCTACTGCACATCGTCAACGTGTGCCTGGCAAAAAGGACGTGCCAGCCTCATGGAAACATGCTGTTGTACATCCCAGCTTCAAATCCGGTCAAATCAAATCATTTCCATTCAAATCAAATCCTGAAAACCCCTGCAGTGTTCGTGTCGTCTCTATCCTTCCTGCCATTGCCAAGATAGTTTACAGAGTTGTTCAAAACCAACTCTCACTATTTCTCCTTTACCCACCTCTTTGCTGCTACCCAGCACGGTTTTCGGTGCCTCCATTCTACCGAAACCGCTCTCCTTAGCACGCCGGACAAAATTTTATCAGCTATGGACCAGTATAAAATTTCGCATCTTTGCCTGATTGACCTCATTAAATTCTTTGATGTGACTGACCACGTCACATATCTCGCAGAATTGCAGCGTCACTGCATCGGCACCGAATGGTTCAAAAACTATCGCACGGGTCATGCTCAGAGTGTGAGCTTTACAGACACTTCCTATATCAGGTAGATTTCGGCTCCGCGACCCATTAACCAGGGCGTCTTCCAGGGTTCGGGCTAAGCAAGTGGGAAATGATGCTTGCCAATGAGATCATTGCTAGAAGTTTTGCTACAGCTTGTTCAGTGATCATCTGAAATGCTCTGCTAACACTTTTTCAGGGTGCTGAGAGTTCTTGTCAAATATGGCTGGTATTGTTGACTTCTACTCTCATCTGTCTGGTGAGTTGGGCTCTGGTGCTTTGACAGTTGCTTCATTCCAAATGCTGTCATGGGGACTGTATGTTGCTTGGCAAAAAAATTATGTGTAATATTGTGTTGCTGAGCTGACAGAACAACACCGGACAGTCTGCATGAGGCTGATATGGAGTGAAGAAAGCATTGTTTCTCCTGGTCTCTTTGTCTCTGTGCCAGGAGACATCAAATGGCAGCTGTTTTTGTCTCCTGCAAAATTGTATTCTTGGTTACCACTTTGAAAGAAAGAGTCCATTCTACACAATGATGCCTCCTGTGGTGAGAGGATAGCATTCCTGTACTGAGATATGAGTTTGTTGCAGTAGCTGTAAGCCTGATTCTGACCCCTCACTGAAAGATTGGTGACCAAGGAACCATGTTTCACAGGGCGGGAGTGGGCTGCCCTGCTGCCGTTCGGCCTGGCCTGTGGTGGTGTTGCTGTTGCCCTCTATGCCAAGTTCTGCCCACTGGCTCGGGTAGGCTACAGGAGATTGGAGATAATAATGTCAGAAATGGTGCAATCTGTAATATTTTACCAAAATATCCCATTTTGGAAGTGTCAGATGAAGTCATTTTGTAAACTCAGGCTGGTGTGGTGGTTGTGAACTCAGTTTTACATCTGTATATATTCTTGCTTGTCATGCCAGTATTCCAGCACTTTTTTTTTTTTTTTTTGCACCTCATCTGTTGATCTCTACATGTGCCATGTTTTTTTGCATAGATGCATCATTGTTTTCTTTCATTTTCATGTGATAGTTTTTCATTGCATCCTACAGTAAGACCAATGTGACTCTTCTTTGCCAATTACAGCATGTGAATACCTGCCAGAAAAAGGACTGTGACAAGGTGGTGGATTCTGTGGACATGGAGGATATTGGAGATAAGGCCTGCTTCTGCCGATGCTGGAAAAGCAAGAAGGTAGTGTAGTAGCTGTTTGATTTGCATATGTTTGTGCAGTGCTCACACTTGGGGGCTGTTCCATTGCAGTCTATTTATCTAACTATTTTATTAGTATTATGAGTTCAGTATATGCTGTTTGTGTACTGTCCAGCAGTGTGCCATATGATTGGTCTGGATTCACTCCACTGACATCACCCTCATTTCTCATCCCTCATGCATGAGAAACATCGCGGTTTTGTGTACCATTGGACGATCCACCACGTGATGGTCGTGGTTCAGTTCATACTCGGCAGTGGGCAGTGTCATGTGACAGATCTGTGATTTCTTTTGATTGGTCGCTGGTGCTGGCAGTTCCCCTACTGCGATGGCAGCCACAACAAGCACAACGCCTCCACCGGGGACAACGTCGGACCGCTGATCGTCAAGAAGAAGAACGCCTAAAGCACGTCGCGGCCGCTGCTCATAGGGTGTGTGTGTGGCAACACTAGCTAAGGCGTAGTGGTATAGATGGCGGTGCCGTCGTCGTGTCGACTTCGACGTTGGTAGGGTGTGGCAGCATCAGCAACTTGGTTAGTGACGTAGTCATGGTCTTGCCTGGTTGGGACAAAGCTTTTGGTGGTTGATTTATAATGACAACTTTTGTTCTCGTTTACCTAAGGCTGGTGAAGACATCACGACACAGGTTCCGTGCTGTGAATCTGGAGTAGCCAGCCGTCCATTTGATCGTACCCTGCATAGTATTCCCATTCGCAATGTGTCATAGAGGTGTCCGGTTATTCAACAATAAAACCACGAAAAGCGCTGCATTTGTCTGAACCATTTTGTTGAACAAACTGTAGCTGAAGCTACCTGTTTGCTGCTCTAGATACGGCATTGACAAAACGGTGTCGTGGCCCGACAAACGCGATGAGAAACCCGCGCGCCAACCCTTAATTATTACTCTCTAAGCTAGGAACACATGGGCGCAACGATAAAGGTCAGTAGCCGTCAACCCTTTCTGAGGCCGTGACAGCAGGTCTGCGGTGTTCCACGGAAAGTATCGCCCCAGTTCCCACCGGTGCTCCTGCCCACTCGGATTCAACGTTTACACGTAAGGAAGACTAATGTCATTTCCCACCTGATGTTTTTTTTATTCCCGTTATTTGGCAATTCACGTAGGCGGCAAAGAGCCATTGCCCTTCAAAATATTCATTCCGATTTCTTGCATTTGGCAGTTCTTTGAGGAACTACGTCTGTGTCCTCTTCAAATGCACACAGTGTTGGCGTTGAAACAGCTTTGAATCAAACGCGAAGGACGCGTGCTATCGTATGGTGGCCTCGGTAATCGTAGGGCACGTGGCTGACGGTCCCTGGGGGTTAGGAGGGGCAAAATCCCGCAGTACGGAGGGATTTTAGCATTAGATCTATAGCAGTGACCGGTCTGAAATCCATGTTGACCTCCCCCCCCCCCCTATAATTCTCGGAAATCTCCAGCCATGGTAGGGCCTGGGTAATGTTGCTGTGTCCAAGGGAATCTTAAGGCATAGGCTCGGAAAGCCTCTAAAAGCTCGAGGGGTGGAGGGAGGCAGGCTGCAACCAGCTGGGAACTTCATGAGGGAGAGACTCGGTTATTCCATCACCCATCACCATAAAAGGGAGGCTTGGATTTCAGCCGCTCTAATTTGAGGCTCCAAAAATTCGCAGACTTTTTTGCCGCAAAAGCGAAAAACTGTCATCAGTGAGGCAGGGAGCAGGGAGAGAAGAAACCACGCTGAGCCGAGCCTTTGCCTTACATGTTTGCATGAGGGCTGTGGTTCAGCAATTTTCTATATGCATTTCGGCCTTTTTCAGTTAGAGAATGATTGCATCTTCTCATAGACAGAGGTGCTATGTTGGCCGTATGGGCAGATATGTTTCTTGGCGGTGTGAGAGGAAGAGGGAGATGAAGAATGAAGAGCCTTGGACCAGTCCTTGAACATCTGTCGAAAAAACCTTCCCAACCTCAGATATAAGCGTCACGCCTTTTTTACGGATGCACTTTAACTAGTGTGCTCGGCAAATATTTTCACCTGGTTTTCTATCCGTCTGTGTGAGATGGGGTCGGCCAGCCATGGACGCGCCCCTCGCGCCGCCGCCGGGTCTTCAAGCCGCCTGCGGCGCCCGGATGGAGACGACCTGGGAGGCGGCGCGCTGGCGGTGACGGTGCTGCTGCTGAACACGGCGCAGTTTGAGCGCGGCATTGAGCAGCCGTCTACGCCCTGCTGCCGTAGGCCGCCGCCGGCCTGTAAAGGACCCCTGCAGGCACGTTAAGGGTGACTGGTCAGCCTATAAAGGGCCCATGCTAGCCCGTAAAGGGTACGCGAAAGGGCTTCTAGATGTCCTCCTGCTTGCATCTAATAGCTCCCTGCTGTTGGCTCTACAGGCCAACGGAATGCCCCATTGGCCTGTAGAGGGTAACCTGCAGGCTCGTGAAGGGACCCTCTGTAGACTTGCAAAGGAACCGTCTGCGGATTTGTAGAGTGGCCCTTGCGAGCCCCAGAAATCCCCGACAGGTTAGAGATGTCCTGAGTGTCTCCGACTACGTCTCTGAAGGAACCCCTGCAGTTGCAAGAAAGAGACCCGTGGTGCCCCTTTAACTAGTCTCCACCTCACGACCTTTGTATGACCTTTGTCGTCCCAAAAGGGCACCCGCTGGCCCGTAAACAACACTGGCCTTTTTTGCAACACCATGTGACTTGTCTTCCACCGTAAGACAAAGGGACGTAATAACCACTTTCACCGGCGATATCTTACTTGACGTAGAAAACAATACAAAATGTCTGTCAAAACAGCCCGCGGTCAGCCCGGACCGGAGACCCTTTGAATAGCGCCAAAAACGTGTCACGAATTAGACAATGACAAGCTGAGGTCATTGTTACCTTCAGACCTCCATAGTATCATTATTTCACCTTCTAGAGTACAAAAATAAGGCCGCTAGAAAGCTTAGGGAGGGTAAATATAGCGTGACCCCAGCAAAATGACTCAGACTGATTGCCTCCATTCTCTGAACCCAAGAATGTCCCCTTTATGCGTTTCAATTGTAACTTGTTAAGTTCTGGCAAAACCAAGCCGTTTTTTCGCGTAACGCTTTATTTTCCATTGGGTTCAACACGACACCCTGTAAGAATGGTCACGCGGATCTCTTCGATTTCATTAACTGTTCCTGTGTAGGTAGCCATGACCGCAATACATATGACACATTCGTCAAAAGTCATTTGCATTGATGTTCACACCACCGAATAAGGCTCAGAAGATGATAATTACATTTACACGTTTCACCGAATCATAAAGATATCGATGCTGAACATGCTCGTTTTGTTTCGCTGACACCAAAAATACTCCTTGTGTGTCGTTACGATGATAGCTTTTCAAGCTAACGGAAAAGAAAACCGTGTTTTTCGCCACTGGCGAAAAACATCATGTTATATCCAATGGGGATGTTAAATGTTAAATCCAATGGGAAATCAAGTAATGATTACTTGATTTCCCATTGGATTTAACATCAGATCCTTTTAGACTGGTTTCGCGGGCCCCTCGATTTCGCCAGTTTTTCCCGTGCGGGTAGCCATAACCGTAATACACATGACCTCATCGTCAAACGTCCATCGCATTGATGTTTACGCCATCAAATATGGCTTAGAAGAATCCAAATGAAAATGACATTTTTATTTTTCATCGAAACATGCAGATGTAGGTACCAAACGTCTTGTTTCGCGGGGCCCAAGCTCGCCCCTTGTATGTCGTTACGATGGCAACTTTTCACGTTACGGCAAAATAAAAGCGTTTTTACCTAGAGCCCTTATTTCCACTAGGAGAAAGATGGCCAATCCCATTCCCACAAAACGAGTCCTGGATGATCCGCTGGCTCTGGTGAACGTTGGCAGGCGTCCGTTTTCTGGAGCAGAGAGGAATCCCAGACAAAGCCCGTCACCAAGATGATGGCAGGCGGTGCGGACGGCATGACTGCCCATACGTTGACTTTCCTTGCTGGGGAAAGTGTATCGCATTGGTAACAGCTGCCAGGAGAACGACCATTTCTTCATGACGATGCACACAGACAAGAAATCAGGCGGCTGCTCTCGGTGGTTCGTGTGTGCATGCGTGTAGGCGCATAGGTGCATGTTTTATGAATGTGTGGGTGGGTGTGTATGCGTGGGTCGTTATTTTTGCGTGCGTCGATGTACAGGAACTTACAAAGATATAAATGTGAGTTAATGCCATCTAATTTCTGTCCATCTAGCGTATGCGAAATATTAGCAATATGACCTTCTTGAACACTGGGGATTCGAATGCACCGACGTGGCCGCTATGATGTCCAGTGTAGGACTGAGTGACCGGAACATAACAATTCTCACGAAAAAATGCAAGATGTCTTATCACGAGTACAGCTAGACGCAAGTAAAATAATACTGAAACCATGCATTAAAACATGCACCTATGCGCCTACACGCATGCATTAGAGCTGTAATTTTGAGTAACAGCAGACACTGTGTCCTGCTTAAATTTAGGCACCTACCTAGAGCGGGGCCTGTGCTTGAGCAGTCCATGCCTATGCCGTGTCTCCAGGAATGGAAGGAAAATATGGATATGAAATATGGAACCTGTGATAACAATAATAGTTTACCTCTTGATATATATATACATATATATGTGCGATGTGTTTTATACATTTTTAGCATAAATACATAAACATCATTATCTATATGATGGTTGCTTACAGCCGTACCAGTTGTAAGGAACTCAGAATTACTACAGATATGCTTACATGGTGTTAAACTACTGTTGGTGACCAACCGTGTTCATATGTGGCCGTGCCTTGTCCAGGCATGCCCCAGTGGATTTATACTGTGGGTGGAGCCGAAGCCAGCACCAGCATTTTCGAAAACTTTGCAGCTCTACTATGCGTGTTATTTGTAGGGTAACAGTGACAGTAGGGTAACGTTTTATATTGTTCGGTTTTTCTTGCATGTCGTGTAAAAAACGTATAAAACGTATAAAACGTATAAATTGTTAGTTTATTCGGAAATAAGGCGAAAATATTTGAGGACCGATCGCCGTAAATAACAGTTTTTTGTTGAAATTTAACTCGGAATATTGCAGGATTAGCACTGCCTCTCGTTTGTTTGAGTGCCATTTTTCCACACAGGACTTTGTACACAGTGCATTTACCTATCTTTACAGATCAATGAAATCCATATTTATCACGCTTTTTTGCAGACGAAGCTGCTTTATTTTTCGCCCCTCCCTCCCCTGATTATGATGCATCATGTCGACGCCGTCGACATCCTGCGGCCGTGCCAGCAGCCAAACGGACCTAACGGTGCCGACCGTACCACGAGACGAAAATACCCGCCGCTGCCGACCGTGCCAGGAGCCGAGCAGAAGTGCCGCTGACGACAGTGACAAGAGCCGAAGAGATGTGCCAGTGCCGACACGACGATCATTTTCAGTACCTATATCATTAGGTTTCGATGAAAATAAAAAAAATATTATTTCATCAGCAATCTTTTGAGTTCTGTTTGAAGATGTGAACGTCAATGCGATGAACTTTTGGCGATGTTGCCATGCATATTATGGTTACGGCTACCTACGCAGGGAAAATTAGCAAATTCGAAGGCGTTCAGTTCAGTATGGTCCCATGTTAAACCCAATGACAACTAAGGTACAAGGTGAAAAACACGCTGTTTTGCCGTAATTTGAAGCGTTAGGACTGAAACGACATACAAGGGGCATTTTTGGGCATAGAAAAAAAGGCGAGCACTATGAACAACCATTTGCTTGGGCCTAGACCATATCTGCCCTTACTGTGCGTTTCCTTTTTTTATTTCTTGCTCTAAGAGGCAAACCAGTGGATGCTCTGGAGGTCTGAATGTGCCAACGAGCGCAGCTTATCAATGCCTATTCCATGCCATGTCTTGAGCAATTTTTTTAACGTCTTCGGTTTGGGCTGAGCGTGGACTGAGCGTGGGCTGCCTTGACAGACATGAACATAATGCCACCCTGGATTCTGGATTACTGAATAGCTTGGACGAACAGATAAGAGTCCATTGAGAAAAACCAAACGTCATAATTTATTGGCTTTTCTACGTTCTGCTAGCCCTTGAGCCGACCGAATGCGAACAGACGTTCGGCGTTCGTGGGCACAGAGTGGCGCACGCAGGTTCTTAACCCTATTCCCGGCAGGGGGGGGGCGGAATCCGCCCCCCCTCGGGTTTTTTGCTTGCCAATTCCAGGCTTTTTAACGCAGCTTCGCGAAACTTGGTGACTTTTCCTAGCTATTCCTTCTACGCGCCGTGACAAAATTTCGAAATTCTATTTTGCTCAGGGGCGAGGCCAGGCAACGTTTTTGGGAGGCACCTCAGGTCATTTTTGGCCATGTTGAGGGTAAAAGGAAAATGTCTGCCAAAAACAGAGTTTTTAAGATAGAACTTAAAACTTTATATGAATATATAGCTAAATAGTTGGGCAATGTGCATATGTAATTTTGTTTATCTGAGGTCACTTTACAAGGTCAGGTCAAGGTCAAAAGTCAAAATTTGTTTTTCGCAATAATTTCGGCGCCGTTCTTTCAAATGCCAAACCCGGAATATATGTGACGTAGAAGGGTAAACTCTACTTGTGTACCAAGTTTCAACTTGATATCAGGTCGGGTCACGGAGCTATGACCTAAAATGTCAGTGCGCGTACCCTATATCGCAAAAGCCAAAAAATGAGTTTTTTGGAATAGAGTGAATTCAATCGATTAAAAACGTTTACAGATAACATTGAATGCACTCGACATTATTCCAGGTGACCCCAAGGTCACTGGAGGTCATTTAAGGTCAAAGGTCACAAGTTGATCAGTAGAACGTGTGACCATGACAGTTCCCCCTTTTTTATCTCCCTGGCACCGCCTATGCTAACATTATACAAACATTGTAATGCGATTTGTACTTCTTTAGCATAACATGACTAGCAGAAGCTAAAAAAGTGTTTTGGCCTCTTTTGTCCATTCCGTTATTAGAAAACTAATCCCCCTATTTTTGAAACCCTGTGAACGCCCATGAATTTTCTCAAAATTTCAAATTTGCATACCCATGGTAAAAGCCCTATCCATAATCTCTCGATTCATGCCAATTTCATCGAAATCGGTCGATAAACAACGGAGTTATAAGAAGTCAAAAAGTACCCCCCATTTTGACATTTTTGCCCCCCTGTATCCACAAATTTCTAAATTTTGAAAATTTCGTTTTATAAAAATGTAGTTCACGTCACGGCAAATCGATTGCCGTTTGTTGCGATGAAATCGGATAAGTAGTTCTCGAGATCTCAGGGGGGGCCGAATCCGCCCCCCCCTGCCGGGAATCGGCCATACCGTCTAGCCCTCCGGGAATAGGGTTAAGGGAAAGACCGCTTCAGGATTGTCATAGCCCCCTAAAAAAAGGACTTCGGCCACGTAATTTTTAAGGGTAATCAGTTTTTCTTATGAGAGTAGGGACGTTATGTATCGCATGGAGCATGTTACTCATTGTATTGGCACGACTATATGACTATCTTACGTGTCAGAAACGGCAAACCTCTGTTCATTTATGGAAAGCGACAAGCGTGCTTCATGAGACGACATTCGCGTGAAAAAGTGTAAACTGATGAAAAATCCGATCCATTTCTCCCTCTCGCCAAGAGAGAGGAAAGAGGAACTGTTAGAGCCGCTAAGGGAGTGGCCGGTGTCCCTGAACCCCTACCGTGGGTGCGCCTAGGTCCGCTTAACATAACCTCCTGCCTCACATTCTTCGTCAGTCGGTGGCTGTGCACAGCAGTGATGCGACAGTCCGGTTGGGTCGTGGTCGAATGGAGGTATGTGTTAGGGCGACGTAACTTCGAGAACAACCTCTGTGAAGACGCAGCCGTATAGGGGGCTGCGAGCACGTGTGCTGGCGTCTTCTTAACCTCATGGAAAAGACGAGCAGAGGATGGATCATTTTCAACGTTTCGATCACGTGTGCTGGCAAGCGTGGCATGCGATCATTCGTGGCCAACAGCATCGCCGGCCGAGCGCCCAGCCGTTCTCTGTCCATAGCCGGCGGCAGCTGCATGCCCTAACGACCTGATGCTGGACCTGCACGCCGGGGATCTAGCAGTTCCAGCAGCAGCTCCCGCGGCGAACAGCGTGACCCCGCCCCGTCGCGGAGCGGTCGTGCAGCTGTTAGAGCCTTGCGTCTGGCTTTGAAAACTGCAGCTCTAGTCGCCTGTGTTTGGTCTCGATTTCCCTCCTGCACCGTTCTTCCGTCATTCCGAGTCTCAGCTGGCGTTTCTGTTGCGCGCCTCCTCATCGGGCGCACTAGACCCGTGTCCTCGGCCCTTTTTGCTGTACCCTTGACCAGCCCTCCTACCCTCAGGCACTTACGCTCGCAGCGCCGGAAGTATTCAGCACCGTCAGGCTGCCTGACTGGGCCGAGCTGTGCTGTTTGCAGCTTGCAGCCGTACAGCCACCGCCTGACACCGTTCTAGTACGCTGTGCATCAAGCTCAAGACCACGGACGTCCCACAGTCGGACGCCTCTACCGCGAGTCCGTCCGCCCTCGCCGGTGCATTGCCCCGCGCACCACTGTCGTCCACCGGGCGGGGAGCGTTCCCAGCCCGTTCATACTCCTGAAGACGAGCCACGGTGCTCGCGCGCACGCGCCGTCTGCTGTCACATATTTCGAGTGCGTCATGAACGGACAAACCTATGTGGATGTTAACAAGATGTTCCTTTTGAACGATTCGCCTATGAGATTTGTGACAGACTACAGGAAGTTAATGGACTGTGCCACTGAAAGGGCTTCTCGGCTTGCCTGTTTGAGGACTAGATCCAGAGAATTACCTGAACATGATGCGTTTATCGAAAAAGGGTTGAGTTCCCTCATTTTCGTTCGGACACGCGTTTGGAACGGTCGCTCGTGTACGCCACTGTGTCGAGTGTGAAGCCGCCCAACTTGCCGAGAGGAATGGAAAAAACAAAGCATGACGTCGAAAAGGTTGCAAGTGAACGCCTTTCCTGTGAAACCAGAGATATTACAGAAACAAAGGAAATTGTTGGCAAAAAACATCCCCACCGTCATATACTGCATATACTGGCTAATCTGTTATTAACCGCTCACGTCCGTCGCCGCACTGAAAGCAAGCCCAACAAATACGCTCTTCTCGACCTCTTTCACCAATGACTCTGAAACACCCGCTACAGACACTCGCCATATATTTCTTATTACAATTTATTGGACCATTTTGATCGGGTTTTTTGGTCGGACCTCCTGGGATAGTGTCTGGGACTGGACTTTGGAATGGTGCCAGGAGCCGGATTATCCCACCGACGGATGAAACTCGTTACATTGTTATCATCAGATGTCCTTTCAGGAACTAGAGGAACGAATGCTCCGCCGTCGTGGTGCCTACCAAGCAGAGGGAAGTCCTGGCGGGCGAGGTACAGAGTCCATTAGAAGGTCAGATGCAGAGCTTTCTGCCCAGTCAGCTGATCTTCCGTAATCCGAGTCCGAAGTGCATCTGCAAACTCGCTTCTGTCTGCAGCTTAAATAGATTAAAATTGGGAGCGGCACGCCGATGACAGGCAATGTTTTGATACGCCTCCAGTTTTTCTTTCCCTTTTCCAGTCACTTCTTTTAAGACCAGGCTAGATGAAGGTCTCCATTCGTGTCTGAAGCTGAAGTAGTTCCAAATGCCTTCCTACCAGGGATGTAGTTTGGGGGGGGGGGGGCGAGGGCCCGACAACCTATCCTCCCCTCAGATGTGGGTCGGATTTAACCCACTTTGTTTTAGCCAACGCAGATTTTTATTTTTATTTTTTGTTACTATTTATCAAATGAAAAACTGCATTTATCTCGATGTATATACGCATACACACACACACACACACACATATATATATATATATATATATATATATATATATAAGACAGAAAGATAGACAGATATATGTCTTTAGACTTTATTCTTTGCTTTCTGCCTGTCTCTTATCTGTCGCGGCGGTTCTTTCCTTATTGTTGATCTTTTCCCTTTAAAATTGACGGAAAATATCGGGGCCTAAACCGACATTAGGTGGGCCCAAATCAGTATTGGGTGGGTTAGGGCCCTCTGAAAGGAATACAAATCGACGCCCTGCTTCCGGTTTATTTTAAAAAGGTCAAAGGCCTTCCCATGTGTTGAGCAAAGTACCACATCCTCGAACTTCTTGAGCAAAGACCACATGGATGTGACAACAGCCCGACCTTGTTCACACCGACTTGGTACCTCTCCTTCGTTGGTTTGTCGAACTGATTGTCAGTCATTCAGAATACCGCTGGGTGGTCGACAGGATCCAATGCAGTCCAGAGGGAGACGTTTGACGCCATTTTGTCTGCGTTGTGGCAGGTGACTGGCAATGTTCTGATTCGCGACGCAGACCGACAAATATCGCTAGGTTCACCAGGCTATTTATTCAACCGTCCTGTACATTTTCTGATCATGCATTTTGGGAACACGAGTTCAGTAGAAAGGTCTGCACGGAAAACACTAACGCGCATGCGCAGTCGCCGCCAGAGACGCCTGACGCAGACTCCGTCTGTGCCGCTCCGCAGTCAACTGGTTGCCGCCATGTTGGATTTTCGTTTGCGGGCGCGGCGCCGGCGGCTCTGTCGCCAGACGCCCTGTGGCGTCACCGCTGCCGTTGGCCGCCATTTTGTCGCGTGTTCCGCCACTCACACTCGCGCAGAGTCTCTGACGTCAGTCGGTCGTTGCCCGGCTCGCCGCCGGTAGCTGGTAGCGCTACCAGCGGCGACTCGCGAAGCTTTACATGTCGAAGTCGTCCATAGGTGTCAGCATGTGATACTTGGCCATGCCGGACGGGGGCTTGCCGGTGGCCTGAAATGCCGAGACCCGTCAGCAAAACTGCGGTAATAGAGTCATCAGGTTGGTGGTTTGGTTAAGATTGCACAAAAATCGTTTTGACAGATCGCCATATAACTCAGGTTGCCAGAAAAACCCTTAAGACCACATACACGGACAGTGATTAAGACAAACTGTTCTTTTTCCATATTTTGCACACTTGGTACGCTTGCTGGTGAAGAAAAACCGCATTAGAATAGATCGCATACGGACGATGCACGATTTAAAATAACACCTCTAGAGGGCATTGTGGCGTCAAGGACTGATGCAGCCAGTTCACAAACCGCTGCGATATACCCACCAGTCACGATGGAATTGTTTGTCCTGAGTCAAGGTACCGAGTCGTCTACATGGCCATCTGTAAAGGAGTGCTCGGTGAAACACGCGGTCAGTGCGTCTAGGACGGACCACCATCTACCGCTCGAGGAAGGTATTTCACTGTCACGCGAGGCATGCCTGCCACTGTTGCAGGCACCGGCAGCCGCTGTATTTTGTGGCCGTCTAGGCGGGCGTCCGGTAAACTCGGCCTGCTATCCAGCTTAGACATAGACTAGCAGGACGGCTAACCACAACAGACTGATTTGCAGAGATCATTTCTGGCGGGCGATCACGTGTCAACAGCTACCTCATGCTACCAATAATGAATCACGATCGGCTACGATGAATCACGGTAAAATCCTGGCATTTCGTGATTACGAAATCTCTTGGAAACCTTTCCGCAATATGGAGCCGTAATCACTTAACGGTGTCTCTCAAGACAGTGCCCATTGTTCACCCACTCCAAGATGCAGCAAGATGCGCTTACCGTGAGCTGTAACGAACATCGCCTGTGGCCACCAGCGGTTAGGTGTTCACGGCATCGGACTCAGGACCAAGAGGTTAGCTGGGTAAGGTTCGCGGGCTCGAGACATAAGGTTTGCAAATTCGCGGTTAAGCAATTGCAATTCATGAATTAAAAGATTCAGGATTTCTGGCCTACAATTTGTGGGCTTAGAATTAAAGGATATGTGTTTCGCGGATTCCCGGGATCAAGGGTTCAGGACGCTGCGGTTCAGGCGGCCGCGGCTCGGGCGGCGCCGACGTACCGGGCTGGCGCCGCGGACGGCGGAGGCGCCACGGCCGCGAGCGCGGAACTTGGCCAGCGTCTGCTCCGCCAGGTCACAGCGCTCCTCCGACTCCTCCAGCTCCTGAGGAGAGGCCACAGCGCCGCCGTTAGCCGACCTCCCGCTCCTGAGCAGGGATTACATGGGACGGTGAGATGTTGTTTTGTATGCTTCGAACGGACCTGAGCCCTCCAATGCTTGTTCGTCTCCATGGTTTAGGACCCCGTGGAGATAACCCTTCAACCATTTGGTGCCGCCCAGAGAGTCCATGAATCGGTTGATCTGCGGTTGATTTGAACACGATTCAAACAGCAGCGGGCATGCAGTAGCAAACTTTCGGAAACCATACAAAGAGTGGTCGTTCACTTTACATCATATGACCCGGAGGTAACCCGATGACGATGCGTCTGACCCTCGTGGGACCAAAAATTGGCCCGAAAACGCTTCGGCAGGGTATCCAAGCTGAGCTGTCGAACCCTGCGGCAGCAGCAGCAGCAGCCTGACCTGTTGCGCCTTCCTGAACTTGGCCAGATTGAGGGCAGCAATCTCCTCAGCCTCCTCGATCTGCCTCTTGTACGTCTTGATCTTCTGCTGCAGCTTGTCAACCAGGTCCTGCATGCGCTCGTGGTTCTTCTTGTCCTCATCCGCCTGTGGGGAAGGGGGGCCGATAGCGGCGTTAGACGACGAGAGCTTGCAACCGCGAGAGGAGAAACAGACAGGGAGAGAGAGAAAAAAACGGGACCGCTGACAAGATTTCATGATGGTGTTTCGAACCTGGTAGCCAGCCTGACAATGGAAATGACTATTGGTGTCCGAAGCAGCATCCATCTCATGGCCCGACAGTGATAACAGAGAAAAAAAAACTGCGCAAAACAGCTTAGGCGAAGCGCTAGCTCGGCAGCTCCTCCACAACAGCTCAAACCGCCACCGAAGACCAGTCTTCCCCAACGATCCCCCCATCGGTATGCGATAAAAGACAGCACCTCGCGACAAACGTGCGGTCTGACAGCTCTCTCAGAGAGCCGAACTCAAACCGCTGCCGAGCCGGCATCCTGAGCCGACGGCAGACACTGGACAGCGGACAGCGAACACCGCACCTGGAAGCTGAGCTCCTTGATGCGACGCTCGGTCTTGCGCAGGTTCTTCTGGGCCTCGCTGTGGCGACGCTGCTCCGAGTCCAGCTCCTGCTCCACGGTCCTGACGCGCTCCTCCAGCTTCTGGATCATCTTGCGGCTCGTCTTCATGGCGTTCTGCTCGGCCTCGTCGGCCCGCACCTGCCGCGGGGGGAGGGGTCAGCGGGTCGGCGTGTCAACGTTGGAGGGCACCGCTGGTGTTTATCGATGGAAGACTGTGGTCACGGGGCGGTTATCTCCGTCGCGATGATGCAAGACAGGCTGCAGTCGGTTGACGATGAAGTCCATATTTCTGCCGGTTGGCAATACGTTCAAACTGGGCACATGTCATGAACTCAGCGTGATATCCAGCTCACCATTGAGGACCGTACCGTACAAGAACTTCCCCGATCTTCTTATCCTATGAGAGAGCAAAAGAAGATTCGGTAGCCGATACCGAAACCAATGGCTCTTATAACATACAACTCTATTTCATTTATAACTAAAAAAATCGGGCGGCGAAAATTATCAAGAGGGGGTTCGCTAGATGTGAAACATGCGACATCCCGTCAGCATCGTACCTGCAGGTCCTTGACCTGGACCTCCAGGGCCTTGCGCATCTTCTCTTGGGTCTGGGCGTGCTCCTGCTCGGCGCGCAGCTCGTCAGCCAGCCTGCCAGCAGCGTCACAGGGCGTCAAATGACGTCACTGGGCGACCAGAGCGGTAAACGATTGTGCACCAGGCCAAGTTAGGCACTTTCGCCGCTGTAGCCGTGATGTCGCTGATAAATAAGTTTGTCCGATTTCAGAAATAATTGTTATTTATTGTTCAAAAACAGAAACGTTCCCAAATCGGGAAGATCGATTGCCTTCTATTCCTGTTTTCTCGTTACAGAAGTTGCACGAACTGTTGTCAGAACTGTCGCCAGAACAATATCACACGATACTGCTGCATCTCGTGCACCAACCCAATGACGTCTCCTGTCCTGCCTAAACCCAGTCAGTGCGTCTGACACCAAACAATCATATTCCTTCTACAAGAAGGCTCATGTCAGAACGGAAGGCATCGGGTCAGGTCAGACCAGGATATGCTGGCGGCATCCTCTCCTCACCTGGCGGCGTCCACCATGGCCTTCTTGGCCTTCTCCTCGGAGTTCTTGGCCTCGTTGAGCATTTCGTCGAGGTCAGCATGCAGGGACTGCACCTCGCCCTCCAGCTTCCTCTTGGCCATGCTCGCCGCGGCGAAGTTGGCCTGGGCGTCAGCCAGGGTCTCGTGGTTGTCGGCCAGCTCAGCCTCGGCCTGATGAAGAGGGAAAGAGATTAGCACCTTGACGGAACGTGGTCAGTGTCTCGTCAAAAGTATGAATTAATTCTAACAAGGAGGAAGATCCATAGCTCGGACAGGCAAGGCTTAGCTTTGAAATGATCGAAGTGTGTGCGGAGTTCCCGCTAGCATCAGACAAAATCCAATGTACGTGAATGGGGCACAATCTCACTCAAAGTCCCCAGTTGCCCTTCCGGCCTGAGGGTGCGGCTCTGTGTGACCTCCCGTGACCTCTGTGTGACCTCTGACCTGGCGGCGGCCGCGGTCGGCCTGCTCCAGCAGGGTGCGGCTCTCCTCCAGCTCGCCGTGCAGGGCGTTGGCGCGGCGCTCCGAGATGCCGAGCTGCTCGCGCACGTCGTCCCGCGCGCGCTGCTCCTCCTCCAGGCGCGCCTGGGTCTCCTTGATCTCGTTCTGGTAGCGCTTGATGGTCTTCTGCGCCTCGGCGTTGGCCTTGTTGGCGTGGTCGAGCGCGATCTCCAGCTCGTTGATGTCGGACTCGAGCTTCTTCTTCATGCGCATGGCCTCGGCGCGGCCCTTGGCCTCGGCCTCCAGGGACGCCTGCATCGAATCCAGGGCGCGCTGGTGGTTCTTGCTGCAGGAGGAAGTGGAAAACGGTTAGCGTGGAACAGTTCGATGCAAAAGATCAGGAGTTCGGCTGCACTCTGGGGGAAATGTGTGCGTGCTGACAGCGTTTTGCTGCCGAGTAAGACCTCGTTGCACGGCGACGAGATGCTCGTGGGTTTTAAAAGAGCTCAAAATTACAGAACTGCAAGTTTTGTAAAAATGGTATTGCATGATGCATTAAAAATGAGGTAAATGTAGCCTAGGCCAAGGGGAATAAGTTTCCTGTTTTCCTCTTTGCCCTATTATGAAGATGGAGAATCATTCTCGAAGCAAAAAAAAAAAACAAGCAATGCTGAGGCCCGCAGATGAACCGCCTTTTGCAAGCAATAACTCGGGATCCTTCCAACCTCGTCTGAAAGTCACCTCAGTGCTTCCACAGTTCCAGCACACGGCCGCGGAAACAAAAACAACTTCTGCCCACACGCAGGACACTCCCCGCCGTCACTCACCGAGTGTTCTCGAACTCCTCCTCCTTCTCCTGGATGCGCCGGTCGATCTCCTGGCGCACCTGGCTGAGCTCCAGCTGGCCGCGCAGCACCTTGTTCTCCTCCTGCTCCAGCGCCGACTCGGCCTCCTCCAGCGCCGCCTGCAGCTCCTCCTTCTCCACCTCCAGCCGCTTCCGCGACTTCTCGATCTCGTGCACGTTGCGGCCGCCCTCGCCGATCTGGTCCATCAGGTCCTGCAGGCCACGGTCAGGTCAGGTTAATTCACTTTTATGAGACTTTGGAACGGGTGTACCCTAAATCAAGTGGTCGTTTACAAAAAAAACACTGTTACAAACGACCAGCCGACGACGCACGTCTTTCCATACATCTATTTCAGACAGTCACAGACCCCCGACTGGCCCTCCGTACAAACCTTTAGGTCTCCTTTCACCCTCCTCCATGCCTCTCTTCAATTCCCTGATGGTCTCCCTAAGACTCCCTAACGGTATCCCTACAGTTTCCTCGATGGTTTCTCACTGTCATCTCTCGGTCGGCGGGGTGTCCATCCGCTCACCTTGATCTCGTCGGCCAGGTTCTTGTTCTCGCGACGCACTGAGTCGAGCTGCTCCTGCGACTCGTCAAAGGCGGCCTTGATGCGGAAGAGCTCGGTGCTGTAGTTGCGGCACTCCTTCTGAGAAGCGTCCAGCTCGGCCGACAGGTCGTCCACCTTCATCTTCCACTCGCCGATGATCTTGTCGAAGTTGCGCGCCTTCTTCTCCATGGCGTTGGCCAGCTGCTGGGCGCGGTCCACCTCCATGTGCATGTCCTCCAGCTCGCCCGACAGGCGCGACTTCAGCTTCTCCAGCTGGATGTTCTTGGTGTTGAGCGACTCGAGCTGCTCCTCGGCCTCCTGGAGGCGCGCCGCCAGCTTGCGTCGGTGCTCCTCGAGCTCCTCAGCCCTGGCGACCGGGTCGGGGTCAGTGGGGGTCGCGGCGGGTCACGGCAGGTCACGGCCAAATCAGATTTTACATGTTAGTAGTCAATGATGGATCCAGAGCCACTGCATGTGTAAAGACCGCATCGCAATTTAGAGTGGCGTTAATTTCGTTTGTAAAACATAGATGCGGTGCATTTTTTCTTAAATTATGAGCATGGTGAAAGAAAACAGTGAAATGGTATAAATAAACGCGTATCGGAAAAAAAAACGGAAACCATTCAGGCAGCGTAACAACAGCAGATGCATTTTTCTTTTCGTCCTCAAAGAAACGCGTTAATTGGCTAACTGGCACACGGGATGAAAGCGCGTGACCGCCGCGAGCGCGCCGTTCTCGCCGCGTCTGCCGCCTCTCACCTGGCCAGGCCGTCCTGCTCATACTTCTGGCGCCACATCTGAGACTCGGCGTTGGCCTTGCTCAGCTGGCGCTGCAGGTCGGCCTTGTGCTCGGCCTCCTCGTCCACCTGCTCGCGCATCGAGTCGAGGTCGTGCTCGAGGTTGCGGAACTTGCCCAGGATGGTGGCGCGCTCTCGGGACTCCTCGTCGGCCATGCGGCGCGTGTCCTCCAGCTGAGTGGTCAGCGACACCTTCAGCTTGGAGAGCTGCGAGATCTGGCTCTCGGCCTCCTCCAGCTGCCGGCAGATGGGGAGGTCACACAGAGGTCAGACAGAGCTCAGAAAAAGTCGCGCCGGATGCAACGTGGCGCCTAGCGGCGACGGTAAATGAACGTTTCAAACGAAATGGAACTCCGGAATCGGCCTGGATAGCAGCAAGGGGCATAAAGAAAATGACAAAGCACTTCCAAATGCCCAAAACTTAAAGCCACACTAATTGCTACGAACGTTTTCCGTGTGAGATGTTGGGTAAGACAGCGTCGGTTTTGTCTCATCCTCGGGAATATTGGAAACAATCCAAACACTATTCTTCAGCTGTTCTTCAACAGAACGCATGCCAGCCATTTTGGCCATGGCTGCCGTCCTGTCATGTAACAGGCAGAACGCGGCCCGCCTTCGGTGCTGACCTGGCGACTGTACTCGGAGTTCTCAATGGTCAGCTTCTTCTTGGAGGCGTCGAAGTCGTTGAGCGTGCGGTTGGCCTCGTCCAGCTTCGAGGTGACCTCGTTGATCTGCTGCTGCAGGATCTTGTTCATCTTCTCGGCGGCAGCCTGGCCGAGTCCAGCACAGCGTCAGATATTGCTGCTCAACATGACTTGTAGATACTACAGACCGCGCAGCCCCCGGCGCGTGCCTTGCGGAGCGCGGCGGCAGCTAAAATGCACTTAACATGCCAGATAATGCAGCACTTGCGTCAAATGTATTCGCGACATTTTTCTTAGACCTTTGACAAGGAACAGTGTCCGGCAATGGAGCTTTCACACATCCCATTTTTGCATATTTGACGAAAATTAACAATATAAGTGCAAGAGCCACATGCAAGGTCACAGAGAACAAAGTTTACAGAAGACATGTACACTGATGCGCGGTTCGCTGCCAGCGATACACTGACAGTAATGCCTCACAGACGATTTTTCCTGTTTTTTTTCTTTTTTGTCAGTGATTCACATGAAAAGCGCAAGAGCGGTGCTCTTGTTTGATCAACACTGAGCCAACAGACACAGATGCCACCAATAGGGCGATCATTTGGGATACCGTTCGCCACCCGAAGAAGGCAGACGACTTACTGGCTTTGCTAGGCAGACGACTACTCGATTTGCTGTAATTGACAAAGACTGCAGACACCTTAGCCCAAGAGGCTGTGCGTCCTCATCACCAAACAAACAAACAAACAAACCCGAAGTACATGATCGTCACACTCTTCTTAGTTAACAGAAGTTGCCGGGTTAGTGGTTAATGGAACAGGTCAAAACCGACGCGACCTTGACCCCAGGTCAGCGCGGGACGGAGGGGTCACGGGCGTCGTTTACCGAGTCCTGCTGAGCTTGATGGAGTGACGCACGACTGTCCTGGACATCGGCCAGGGCTCCGGTGCGGTCGCGCTCAGAACTACAAAACGTCACGTGCATTAGCCGCAAAATCACGGCGAAAAACATCAGGGAAATCCTGGCTGAGAACCGGGGGCGGATCTGTAAAGGGGCTGCCTAGTTTCGGGGTCGGAAGGGTGTCCACTGTCTGGCGTGCGGCTAGTACCTTCTCGTTGGAGGCATACCCAAGATTGACACGCATGTCCATAACGTCGGTGGCCGCGGTCTCACGGTCCTTCTCAGACCTGGAATCACCCAGACACGTGCATCCTCTTCCTTCGACAGAGCAAACTCCGATTCTACCGACCACTCCGGCTCATCTGGACTAACTAGGGACCTCTGAGCTACCTACTGACAACCTAGATCTGGCCGTGTTTCTGCGGCAATCGGACCAAGACCTAGACTTGCTCCTAGGTCCTCCGCTCAGCGATCTGCTGGTCGTTCCGTGTGTCTACAGGGACACCTGCTAGACCTAGTGCACATTGCGTGGCAGATTCGCATACCTTATCCCTGTTCACCATCTCTACTGCCTGGCGGGCGTCGTGAGCTTCGTGAGCGTACTGAGTGCGCTCCTTCTCCAGCCTAGAGTACGGACGGCGTTCAAACGACCAGCAAACTCCTCTCGCGGCGAGCACCAAGCAGTTAACAGGCGCGAGACCTCGTTTGTTCTAGTCGATTCAGACGTCAATGTTTCCTCAGAGTGAATTCAGTCAGGCCGATGACGACTAGTCTAACTTTCGTGAGAGGTGCTATAGAAAGGCGCCGCAGCAAGTCGAAGAGAGACGCGTTTGTGCACTCACTTGGCCTTCATCTTGTTCAGCTGATCGATCTGCTCGGACATCTCGGCGATGGCGTCATTGTGGCGACGCCGCAGGCTGGCCAACGCCGACTCGTGCTGGATGTTCTGCGAGGGTGGCGTCATAGTGACGTCAGACAACAGTGCTTCGAAGTTCAGCGAGCGGACAACGGGAGGCAGTGCGACGTAGTAACAGCATATTTGCGATGTGATCCGTTCAAGTCGCAGGCCTCTGACAGCTTTAAGTGTCAACTGTTCCCTCTGGTATTTTAAAATTAGAATACTTGTCAAGAATTGAATGCTTTCGTCAAGACTGAATGGGGGCCAAAAATGTGGTATGGCAGCGTTTACTGCCCAAAACATCTTCCCCTTCATCCTGAAGCCATAGTCGCCCGGCAAAAATATATATGTGTATATCTTTTCTACCTAGCCCGGCCATAAGCGTACGCAGACCAGAACTGGACACCCCAGCTGTCCGGCAGCGGGGCTTCACCAGGGGAACCGGTCAGCAGCACCGCTGTCCGCCCGGCCGAGCAGCGGGCCGGACTCACCTGCTCCTCAATGTCGCGGCGCAGCTTGGCCAGCTCGGCCTCGCGCTTCTTGTTGAGCTCGATCTGAGCGGCGGTGGCGCCGCCGGCCTCGTCCAGCCGTTCGCCGAGCTCCTCCAGCTCACGCGCCTGCAGGTCAGGTCAGACCAGGTCAGATAAGATCAGGTCAGGTGAGGTGACGTCGGGTCAGAGCAAGAAGGCGAAGCTTTTAGACTTAAGGTCGGTGGTTGCATGTGGCAGACAAACTATCGCACGTACAACGTCATTGATGGGTCACTTCAAAGGAAATGCATGGGAGGCCTAAAATGTCTGAGAAATGATTCAGCGAATACAAGAATACGAATAATGCTCGAGCGCTCACAGTCTGAGCGTTACCTCGACCCGTGCAACCAAGACACTTAAAAAATATTAACATCCCATTAGGTCCGAGATAAGTGTAACACTGATAATGTTAACTCTGCTCGCCTACGATCACTCAGTCACAGAGAATGACGCCATTTACCAGGTCGGCGCGCTGCTTCTCGGCCTTGGCGCGCGCCTGGCGCTCAGCCTCCAGCTCCTCCTCCAGCTCCTCGATGCGGCTCTGCAGCTCCTTGATCTGCTTCTGCAGCTTGCTGACCAGCGACTGCTCGTCCTCGAGCTTGGCTGTGGACGGCGGGGCGGGTGTTAAACTCACTGTGACTGTGAGACTGTAAAATTGACTGACTGTAAAAGTCACCTCTGGTTTGGAACGCTGCTTTCGGCAGCTGTCGCCACCTTCAAGTTCCCGGTAAGTTACAAAAAGAGTTTACTCTCGGCTCAATATCGCCTAAGCAGTCTTGCAACCTTGCATGTTTTATGAAAACCAGAACATACATAAAACCAACAATACTGAGCCCACAGCCACTTCTATTCATAAAGTATTCACTCACATAAATGATAAAGGATATCTACACCGTCACAACTTTGGGAGACTTTTTGACACTTTAAGACAGTTGATTCAAGCCCCCATGACAAGCAAAACCAAGCTTTCGACCCCGGCAATGTAACACACAGGTAAGATCATCGTATATGAAGCGCGGGATCAGCACGCTTACCGGACAGAGAGGCGATCTCCTTGTCCTTGCGGGCGATGGTCTGTTCAAGCTCCTTCTTGTTGCGCTCGAGGTCGGCGACGGCCTCCTGGGTCAGCTTCAGGTCGCCCTCCACCTTCCGCTTGTTCTTCTCGACGTCGGCGCGCAGCTTCTTTTCGCGCTCCAGGGAGTCCTCCAGTTCGTCCAGCGTCTGTTCCAGCTTGGCCTTCACCTTGTTCAGGTGGTTGACCTTGTCCTCTTGCGACTGCAGGTCCTCAGCCGTCTTCTGCTGGTTCTCCTGTGGAACGGGGCGCGGGGTGTCAAACGAGGCCATCGTTGCAGGTCTGTTAACAGTGAGCTCTTACGTATAAACCTATATCCAATTAAGAAAACACCACACACAAAAAAAAAACACTCCCCCAGCATCTTCCTAGGTTATCTGGTGTTCCGAACATGTCGATATCAATAAAACGATCTCTTAAGAAATGTAAATCACACCTCATAGAACAAGAGCTGATTTCGAGCGAACGTAGGTGCCCACATCTGCCACCATGGCTCCTGCAGCCATGTTCAGAATCTGCTGAGGCATCTGCTGAACACAGCCCGCCACTGTCCCCACCTGGAGCTGCTTCTTCTCCTTGTTCAGCTTGTTGATGAGCTCGTCCTGGTGGGCGATCTCGTCGTTGAGGTTGCGGATCTGGTGGTCCTTGGTGGCCTTGTCCTGCTCGCCCTTCTGGATGGTGAGTTCCAGGTCCTCGATGTCCTTCTTGAGGCCATTCAGCTCCTGCTCCAGCTTCTTCTTGCCCTGGTTGAGGGCGTTACGTGCCTCCTCCTCCTGGGCCAGGCGGTCTTGGGTGTCCTGCGGGCACAGACGAGTCACGTGAAGCAACGCGTTTCCACGGCCATCAGCTTTCATTCCTTTCCGCTCAAGCCAACCGTGATGAACCTTAAGCTCAAGGCCTGAAACTCCCTCATTATTGCCACTACAAAGCATAACGGCCAACTACGTGATAATGAGACGGTGGCCAAACAATGTCCTAACTGGTGAAACTGGAAGTCGTGGTTTAAATATCGCACACGTTGCCGTGCTTGCATCTCCTTGCACAAATCGCTCAAATCTTGTATAGTTGTGAAGTGATTGATGCTGAAGATCAACGCACCGACAGCTGGTTCTCCAGGTCTTGCTTCTGCGCCAGCAGCTTCTGCTGCTTAGTGTGGAAGTCGCTGAGGCTGCCCTTTTCGGAGTCGAGCGCAGCGATCAAGTCGTTGCGCTCCTTGTCCAACTTGGCGTTCTGCTCCTCTAGCTGCTTCCTGAGCTTCTCCTCCTTCTCCAGGGCATCCAACGCCTTCTGGGCCTTCTCTTCCAGGGCCTGCAGGAAGAATGGGTGTACATTTCGGCGAGTGGGAGTGGTAACGGGCGTATCATGTGCACCTGCATGGTGAAATGCCACTACGTCTTCATCACTGGCTTCAAATTTGGATGGAGCAGAAGCCACAAAAAACGAGTGTAAGGATATATGGCTGACTCAAATTAAAACCCTATTTCCCCATCATGACTGGCCAAATAGTGCTTTCACCGTTATGCTGTGGACTGCAGAATGTCCCCCACGAAGATCATGGTTTGTAGTAAACCCTGAGTCAAGTTTTTAGTCTCGATAACAAATGTCGTCGATGTCATGGCGACAAGAAGAACCGCAGAGGAATTCAGGAGAGTCAGAGTGAAAAACTCACGCGCATCTCATCCTCGATGCGGGTGACGTTGAGCATCGGCTTGATCTTCTGCCACAGCTTGAACCACATCCAGTTGCGCAGCTGCATGTACTTGCGCAGGTTCCTCTGGACCACTTGAAGAGCGATCCTGTCGACCCAAGGTTGAGTTAGAGGCATGGTCGGGTGCAGATAAAACGTTATACCACAGAGGAAAATCTTATGGAATCGTGATCTCATTTTCACCAAATACAGGCTCTGAGCCATGAGGTGAAGCAACAGACAATTTGATTTTAGCACGATAAGGAAGTACGTGTTATTGTGTAACGATTGTGTAAAGACGAGAATGAGTCCATACCTTTTCTATGGTTGATGCACTAAAGTAACTTTTGCGCCATTTTCACCCATGATTCGGAAACTTTTAACTTCACACCCGGCAAGCGCCAGTTTCCGCAACCACATCGTATCGGCTACTCCGACTCGTCAAAATCGACGGCGCCGCGCCGACGGACGCCGTTTGGCGTCGCGCCGACGGCTCACCTCTGGTCTTGCAGCTTCTTGTACTCCTTGCGGGAGAAGTAGCCGCGGATCCAGGCCTGCAGCCAGCTGAAGATCTTGGCGAGCCGGTCATCGCGCAGCTCCTCCATCTGACCCAGCACGCCGGCGCGGAAGAACACCTGAGCGTCGACAGCGGCCGGGTCAGCTGAGCCGGACTGCCAGCCGGTCCAGTGGCCGCTCTGACGCGGTAAGCCGCCCCACAAGTCACGCGGTACTCCTTGCTTTACAGTATGGTTCTCAGGGTCCTTTTTTGTCCCAAGTTTATGTGAAAAGCATCATCAGACGCCTTTGAATATGTACGTTCACATGAAAATCGCCAGTCAAGTGCACGCTCTTTTACATTACAGAAAATGCTATTCAATGAAATGCATGAGCTGATCTTCACTAGTCAGTGTCTGATTCAGGCCGGTACACTGAGAACCGTGACAAACCACGCTATCGCCTTAAGTTGAATACTTACTCAGATGCTTGGTCAAACTGATGCCCAGGGTGGTTGGTGGGGACGCCGGGACGGAGGGACGGTGACAAGATAGGCAATACGACTCAGCTGAGCTGCTGTAAATCTCGAAGTGTGCCGATCTCCAGCAACAATCGCGTGATTGTGAACGGACTCGTCCGGCGCGTTGCTTGGTTCATGCAACAAGCTGTGTGCCATGGTGCATGCTGCACACTCCCTCAGAATCACTTCAACAGTACTTCAGCGCCAATGTTTAGTGAGCTTCTTGGCAGTGCTGAACAGGTGCCCGAATATGACAAGTGAAGCGCTCGCGTGAGTTAATAAAAGAGAATGCTGCCCAGGTTCTTGCCATTTTTGCGAGAGAAAAGGCACTGTGTGCCGAGAATTTGTGCAAGCCAATGAGCGTGTGAGCCAAACAGCTGCTCGGTGCTTGATTAGAGGCCAGAGCAGAGGATACCTTGCTGAGACCATATTTGTAAAGGCCACCGAACTGATGAAGCCTGGCCAGGATTTTTCGAGTCGCGCGTCTGTGATCCATGCTTTCCGGCACGACCTTGGGCAGCAGAATACGAAAGCTGGCGGAATAGGCTGCGTCAGCACGACACATAGAACCGCGTCCGCCACGTCAGACGCCCACGGCCAGCGGAAGCCGGGCATGCTGTCAGCAAGCAGCCCTTGGCGTCAGAGCTACGCTCGAGCCCTGTGGGCAGGTGACGCCCGCTCCGGCCACCGGTTCGGCCACGGACCGGGCAGGCAGCCAGCTTGAGCGAGAGGCGGCCGGTTAAGCGGCGCACGCGGAGCTTCCCGCCAGCCAGGCTCCCTCGCATGCTGCGCAAGCTGCACACGCGGACGTACGTCGCCTCATTCAGACCGGTCGTCGCCTCCTGCCGCGGCGTCGCCCGTCTGCGCGAGCGGTTCGGGCGCGGCTAGGGACAGAGTCACGGGGGCCAGCGGGCCGCCCGTCTACGCATGCGGGTGCCTGGGGGCAAAGGTGTCATGTGGGGAGACAGGGCGGAGCGCGGGAGTTCCGCCATTCGGGAGGGGGCATGCGCTACACCGGGCTCTCCGGACATGGCTAACCAACGGGGTCATACGGGAACCTTGTCAACGAGAGGGGCGACATAGAGGGGGTAGGGTGACGAGCCGATGCTTCACGCCTAGAAGGGGAGGGAGGGGGACATACATGTCGATGTCAAACTTAACGGCACTGGGTACATTCATCGGGGTGCTCATATCCAGGGCTGAGAATAGAAAAGAAGAGCATCCACAAGGCGGAAATATCAGTATCATTCAATGGGGGGGGGGGGGGGGGCGTGCAGTTTCGGGGCAAAGGGGCATTCAGTCGGGGTCGCTAGTTCAACGATATCTACTAATGGATGGTCGACACCCGAGCGCTGCTGCCGATGGGTTGCTGGACGTGCAGAGGACACCTTGGCGTACATGGCTAGCGCAGCTGTCCTGGTGTTCCCGACTCATTCGCGAGCTCATCCTAGGTCGGTGGATCTCATCGACAGGTCGCAACCGACGACCTAAAGGCCCGCTAAGAACCGTGCAACACTGCAACGGATGCAACGTCGTCGCCGATCAAGGCAGGCCACAACATGGGATTGCATTGCTAGCCGGGAACGGACGGGACACCAGGGCGCCAGCGAACCACGGCCATCATGGAGCAGGACAGACAGACGGACGACGGGCTTAGCCCTCAACACGTGCCTTTGTGTGTCCCAACCGGTACTTCTCCGTGTCCAGCTCAATAATCTCCAGACATTTTTCCGCCGCATCCTTTTCATCTTTGATAGCCTTCATCTGTTTGGGCGCCAATATCGTATAGCTTGGGAAAGAGGGGACAGGGGTCAACCAGGGGTCAGCCAGCGGTCGGCCAGTCTCCAGCCGGCGGGGACTTTTCGTGCCGGGGGGGGGGGGACGAGCGAGTCGAATACAGGGTCCGACCCGGGTTCGCTGAGGTCAGGTGCTCACAACCAGCTGGTCCGCCGTTGTCTGGTGCAGGCGAAGGGCACCACACGTTCCCTGCGAAGAACGCTCCGAAACATGCTCGGCTACACTGAGGGAGATGTTGCTGCCACCGTGGCCAGGCTCGCAAGAGTCAGCAGAAACAGGCAGGGCGGGGCAACACGCCGCCAGCGGGGCGCAGCGCTTGGCTCACGCAGCAGAGGCCGGCAAACGAAATGGGAGAACTGAAGAGGGGAAGGCGCGGCGTTCGGGGGATAATTCCACGCAGAAAGTGGAAACGCGTGCGCCGTCAAAGACTGCACCCACTGCTGCACAGAAAGCGAGACAACAGAAAAAAAAACAGGAAAACAGAGCCAACGGCGGCAATGGAGCGCGAACGTCATGAGCCGTGCTGGGTGAACTGAAGAGCGTCAGCAGGCCAGCAGAGGAAGCCGGCAGCACACTGGGGCGCAGCCCCGAGTACCTTCGTGTGCCCCATGCGGAACTTTTCCGGGTCAAACTCGATCGCCTCCATGCAAACCTCGCACGCCTCTCTGGCCTCCTTCGTTGCCTTCATCTTCTTCGGCGCAAGGATCATGTAGCTTCAAGAAAACACGAGTCTCGTGAGCCTTTTAACTCCACCCGAGTGTGGACAGGAAGGTCCGACTGTGGTGCGGGAGGGCCTACACACACGGCGAGGAAGCATTCCTGTTCTCAGTCACACGCTTGGGTGCAGTGCGCTCCTACAGGACGTCATTCAGGGCCGTAGGTTCAAACAGATGGGACTATGTACACTCCTGAAACCTAGGGTGTCTATGGACTAGTGTGCACGGAGCCGTGCGCGGATGCAGATCAGGTGTCACGTCCATCGTTCACTTAAACACGGCGTGCACAGGTTGCATATCCGGGTGCACACAGCACTAACTATCGGAAGATGGAGAGTGCGGGAGTCAAGGGTCAATGCTGGTCAATGCTCTGCAGTCTCCCGGAGCATTCCTGTGTTGGGGGGTGCATTCTGTGTTGGGGGGTACACGTATCTCCATCATTCTGTTTCAGTAGGAGACGATGAGTGAGTAGCTCTCGGTCAGAGCTTATCATGCCTGGGGTACCCTGTGGACCTCCGTCGACGTGATTCAATCAGCCGTTCGTCTGTCACAGCCCAGAGCTGTTTGGGGGCATCACTCGATGGGGTCGTGCCGTTGCAACTTTGCCCAGGTCCGGAGCTCTCGTGACGGGGTCATTCCGGGCGGAGGGCCAGGTCGCACCCCTCGTCAGGCCGGTTCGAGGGGCGCGGCTCCGGCGGAGATCTACCTTGGTGTGGCCAAGACGAAACTTTTCCTGGTCCAGCCCGACACTCTCGAAACACGTGGCGGCGGCCTCTTTGTCTTCCTTGCACTTTTTCATGGCGGCAGGCGCCAGTATCAGATAGCTTGGGAGGCGGATACAGAAACGGTTATCACGCGGCAGAGACCAAGCCCAGCTCACCCGTGTCGTCTTAGGACAGCCTCTAGAGGAGGAGGAGGCTTCGGAGTGGGCGTGCGGAGGGAGAGGTGAAAGGTCAGGAGCTACGTCTTTCCAGGCACCACCGGGTCACTCGATGAGTGCGACTGACGACTACATCTTGGATGCTTCTGCTGTCACTTCCACAATCACATCCATCTAAGCTCTTGCATGCTGAAGCGAGGGGCGCTTTGCTAGCTACACGTGGCCGTTTTTAAAGGTGGTTGGTTTCATGTGCCATGAACCCTTCCTCGTGGCCCTAGAGCAATGCACACCGATCGCCAAGATCATCAGAGGATCATGATCTCGCTCTACCCTATGCCTGAAATTCTATGTGCTACGCTGAAGTATAAGCCTTTAAACGCGTTCAGCTCCAGGAGAGACGCACGCTTACTCAGATTGAAAAGCCCAAGTGTACGTTTTCCTACATATCTACTTTGCTAATCTGCATAGCCCGCCTACGATCGTGAGGTGAAAGGCATTGCAAGCATTGAATATCAATGCTTTGGAGGCTCAGCTGGCTGCTCTTTAACTAACAGTCGTCTGTTTACTTTCGCGCCCAAGTCTGCGGCCTCCATTTTCTAGCCGAATTCCGGCAGAGACCAAAAATCTAAGGAATCGCTCTACATATACGCTATGAAAGCTAATCTATCCATCAACGCAGAGCGTGCCAAACAGTGGATAAAATTGCCTTCGTGTGGCCCAGACGGAACAACTCCTTGTCTAGCTGGATTTTCTCGAAGCACGCGGCCGCTGCATCCTGATCGACTTTCTCCTTGGCCATCTCCTGAGCTGCCAGGAGCTGGTACCTTGAGCGACCAAGCAACAAGGGGTTCACCAACTCCGTTCGTGCCGAACCAGCGGACAACGAGGGGCAGTGCCCGAGGGTTCATGAGAAGTTTGATGCCCATGTTGACCCTCCCCGGAAGTGGTGGCCCAAAGAGGGACTTTGCGGAGGGCCACGGTCCCCGAATGCCGAAGATGTTTCAGGTGTTTTCGCTTTTGCGGAAATTTTACCGAATGCATTGGGGAGATCGGTATCCAATGAGCCACGAAAACACAGGGTGGGTTTCGGTAGTATGGGGAACAGAAAACTGCGTCATCACCACCTCCTGCAGTCAGCACTACACAGAGAACGGTCAGTCACCGCCACCGAAGTCGCCTCCCTGACAGGGTAAAACGAACGACTGGCGCCACCGAGGCCGTCACATTTCTAAAACCGCAATCGAGACGACAACATCCTGAAAGGGTACTCCACGACAACAGCACGTGCTGGAACGCAAGCAGAAACTGAAAACTGCAAGGTCCACGACGGCACTGATCAACCCTGCAGACCAGTCGATCAGGCGTTCTGTGACATCTGCCAAACAAAACGACCAATGGGAGCCGGAGGTCAGTGACCTTAGTGTGGCCCAGGCGGAATTTTTCCTGTTCTAGCTGGATCTTATCGAAGCAAGCCGCAGCAGCATCCTTATCCTCCTTCTCCTTCTCCATCTCCTTAGCTGCCAGGATCTTGTAACTGTTGGTGGCCGGGATTGGTGGAAAGTCGCAGCAGGGGGAATGTTGCGCGTGAGGTCAGCAAATATTCCGGCGGGCAGGGGAGTGGGGACCCACATATTTCAGACACTCAGCAGTGAGGTATGACACGTACAAACGTACAACACTGAAGCGGTAGCACGAAGGCACTTTTTCAATCCGGAACCCTCAGCCACCTGCATCAAAACACGAGACCAAGCCAAGTGTGATCGACGAGAACATAAATGACTGTTATGTAATTGAATTGAACTTAAGCAATGAAAGGGAATATTATTGCAAAATGTAAAGCTTCTGGTAACGTTAAATACAAGCAAACTTTCCTTGGTGACAAGCCATTAGTTTCTTACGAAACGAAAACGTTGTTGTTTCGTTTCACTGTTACGAAGAAAAGAGCTTCACTTGAAGTATTTATCAGAAAGGGTCTACACATCACTTTTATTTGTTATGGAAATGCCTGTTTCGGGGCTGGGAAACGTACCGATGCTTGAAGTCCGAGTACACCATCCTGTTGGGGAAGCCCTTGCGGCAAATACGGATACCCTCAAGCACACCGTTGCAAGTCAGCTGATGCATCACCAAGTGAGAGTCGATGACACCTGGAAAGGCGGCCACAAGTGTTATTTTCCGGTACAAGCAAAAAGACATGAATACTGGAGAAATATCGCGTTGGGCACGTGCTGCACATGGCTCCTAATCTTCATAGGCATGGGGTAGTATAGACAGGGAGGTAAAAGATCCTATTTAAGCAAACTAATTTGGCACCAGTCCAAGTTTGGCGGGGTTTGCTAGAATGATAAAGACGTTGAACTGAAAGAACATCGTAACAACAATTATTCCACTCGGGCAATTGCGCGCCTTCATTTTGACACAGAAAAACTGCTAAAAACGCAAAACATTAATACAGCAAAACAAAATGAGCGACAGTTCCAAACTCTGCACAGCTAACACCTACGGCTTAGGCGTAAACCCCGTGGCTGCCCAAGCCTCGGGGTTTACGCCTGCGCTAGCTGCTTCCTCGCTTACCGGTCTGCTTGAACTCGTTGGGAATGATGCAGCGGATGAAGTGAGGCTGGGTGCTGTTCAGCGTCTTCATCAGGCCGTTCAGCTGCTCCTGCAGGTCGCCAGAGAGTCAACTGTGGTGGGCCGCTGGTCGTCGCGTTTCCCCACAGCGCGGCGCGCAGACGCACCGCGGAGTGGGCCGTCAGCCCGTGAGGCCCCGGGGTCGGCCGAGGAGGAGCGGCGCTTGTCATTGTCAGGAGCCAGGACGCGGCGGCAGACACTTCACCAAGGCGCGGACACCACGGCGGGGGACACGGAGACTGCTGGTTACTTAGCGACGGGTCACAGGACACCCTCGCGTCTTAATCGGCTCGCCTAAACGAGGGCCGCGAAGCAAAACAAAGCCGGCTTTGAAGCTCAGCGCTTTTCAACGGGCGCACACACGGACAGCCAAAGCTGCGGCGCAAAAAGAGCACAGAGCAGCGTCACAGGGTACCGGTGGTCGGATGTGATGACGGCGAGGGCTGAGTTCGAGTGAGAAGGAGTCTGTGGAGCCGAGTTTGGCATTTGGCGGCCAGCTGCGTGGGAGGAGGATCGCGTGGCTCCGACGACGTACCAGAGACTGGTCACCTATGTTAAGGCGGGACGGCGTGCATCTTACCACAACTGCTGGCCAAGCGTCTAGCTAGCAATGCCGGACTCTCGTATTGGCCCGTTAGGCTTCCGGGAGTGGAGGTCGTGGGCGCACGCGGGCCCCGCACCGGTCGGGTCCGGACAGACTGGAGGGATGGACAGCACGAGGAAGCAAGCAACGTCCAGCATGCGGACAACGGGCGACGACAGAGGTGCGGGAAAGGTTTGACGGGGAGATTTCTCAGCTCAACCCCACAGGTCCGATGCCGGGGATCAGAGGTCCGCTCCTCTACTCTCGACAGCCTCCCGCTCAGAAACGCATGCCGATAGCCTACGAAACCCGACTCCATGGGGCAGCTCCTGTGCGCCTGAGCCCCATGCTGGCCATGCCTACGTCGGTTCGGCCGAATCGGGTGAGGACAGCTGTGCGGTGTGCATCTGCTGTGGACGGCCTCGACAGGCGCGTTCGGCGGGGCGGGTGGAGGCGAGAAAAGTAAACGCATGGCAGACGCAACAGAGCATTCGACGTCTGCCGTGGATGTGCGGCGCCAACGGCGGCTGCATGGTGCACACGTGCCAGTCGTGCGGCGCTACGTCAGGCAAAATCCGCACTTCCGCCCTACCCTGTACGCGGAGGACACCGTGGCAAAGCCAGCACCCTTCTTGCGGCCGCCTTGAACGGAGAACGCTCGCGTCAGTACGGCGGTGGTCCGCGCGGCGGGGCGCAGGCTGGACGAGCCGCCCCCAGCCGCGGCCAGCATGTCCCGGCCGCCGGCCGTCCGAAAATGACGGACGCCGGCCGGCCGGCAGCCGGGGACATATCTCGCGGTCCGGAGACGCGACCTGACGGAGCTGCGGACGGCCGCCTCTCGGCTTTTCAGACAGATGGTTGTGATTTTCTGCTGTCGTCTTGACGAATAGTTTGACGGTCGGCGCTATAATCGCAGAATTTCTGCGCAAACGATGGCCGACGACCGACGTTCCGTTCCGTAAAGTTTAACGCCAGGTCTTCAGACAAGGAAAAAGAAACGAATTCCAGCCGAATAAGCGTTTTGCCACCTTTTTAAACGACATCTCCGGAGTGGAGGCGTCGTCGTAGCAGCGCAACATCACCAGCATGTGCGCCAGTTTCGTCTGCAGCTCAGAGTCGTTCGTCGGGTCTCCGGACGCAGAAGTGCGTATCACTAGGATATTTACCCGGTACATGGCCGACACCGTTTGGAAGCCGGAACCCTTCTGGCGCTTGCCGCCTGTAGCCGGAGTGTCAGTAAACATGAGGTTCGGCAACACCACGCTACCGCAATGTTCAAGATACACAATGCTGTGGCGAGACAAATAGGTTCCATTTAAACTTAACTTTCGGCAAGTCAGCGTGAAAGCCAGAATGACGAAAGCATGTCGCAACACTGCTACGCTATTTCGCAAAAAACGTCCTTAATTACAGGGGCCATGCATAAACTACGCAACAGATGTCCCATGAAAACATTTTTAAGGAGGTTTTGGGGCCATTTTAACGCCATGGCAACTGCAGTAACGCCATGAAACCAGTGTTTCATTTGTTACGTAATTTATGGAAGACCCCTAACACAAAGACCCCTAACACAAGACCCCCACACGAACAAGGGGATGGCGTTGCGCAGTTGTGCCTTTCGGCCATTCTGTCGGATGAAAGTGTTTGAAAAGAAGCCGTGCGGCGGATCTGGAGGGTTCCAACACATGTTAAGGATACGGTATCGAGGGCAATCTCATAACACCCGAGACAGAAGTGCAGTAACTAGCAAATTTCATGCTGTTTGAAACCCAGTCGGCACCCATCCTCCCATCCAATATCCTTTAAGCTCAGTTTACCACCCAAAAAGATGCACTGGAACAACCTTAGCTATTCACGTGTTTAAGCCAAAGGAGCCGTACTGGAAAAAATGGCTGGTTGCGTAGCTCAGCTGCCACGCATTCTTCGCCGTGACGTGTCTGGATCCCTCCCTCTGGCTACGACACCCGACGGGGAACTGCGCTCGACCTGCCACCTGGCGGCGTTCGTCTCACCCTTTCCACCGCCGGCCTCGGCGGGAGCCGACTGGCCCGGGTGGTCGGCGAAGATCTCGACGACCAGCTTGTTGGCGCCCTTCTTGAACTGGTCGACCACGGTGTCGTTCAGCGGGTCCTTGTTCTTCTCGAGCCAGCCGGCCAAGTTGTAGGCCACCTGGACGAGGGTAACACCTCAGTCGTCGCCGTCGGTAGGTGGCATGTGAAGCGAGATATAGCAAATAGCAGTTTTGACAAAATTCATTTTTGATCCAGGGCGGCATATTCCACCAGTGGTGGAGACGTGAGGCTACAACGTGTTTTCATCTAGTTCCAATTATAGCACTATGACAAAACGTGAACTGTTCCGTTTCACCTGGATACCTCCAAAGCGCTGTGAACTTGTTGTATGTAATGCCATATCGTCGCCGCTCCTCTCTGCATTGACCTACCGTTCCGGCGTAGTGGACGATGGCAAAGTGGGCTTCCTTCTGGCCGGGCTTGGGCGGCTTCGGCTTGATGAAGCAGGACGACTTGCCCAGATGGTTGTTCTTCAGCTTCTCCTCAAACGACTTGTCGGTGGCCTTCGGGAACATACTCTCCTCTTCAAGGATGGAGAGCACGCCCATGGGCTGTGGGGAGACTGGATGTAACTCCGGCCTCCAGGTCCGCCTAGAATTCCGCGGTCATCGGCCACAGCCGTTTTCACGGGTCGCTTTATCTGGTATGCAAAATGGCAATTTACGTTCCATAAACATGGCGAGAAAATGTAGGTAAATAACGTTACCGTAACAAGCTAATAAATTCATACACCAAGGTGACCGATAACAAATTAGAACAGTGTTGTGCCAATGCAGAGGAAAACTTTGCTAAGTAGCTTAACGGGCTAAATGGCATAAGTACTTTATGGTGTAAGATCTACAGCATGTTCACAGCGTGATGTCATCCTCTTATGGCTGACAAACAGCATTATTTGCAACATGTGGACATGCTCGCGGCGCAGCATCATGCACACGGCCGCAGCTGGACCGACAGACATGCGCTAACGCTGCTTCCTTCCATTTCCAGCCGTCAGGTAGGTCCGGCAGGTACGTGCCCTAGGCGGCGCGCAGAGGCTCCGTTTCAGAGGCTTCGCCCAGGACGGCGCCGCACACTCGCGTACCGACGGCAGGGTACCGTCGCCTCGCTGAGCCCTCGTGGCAGGCCGAGGGGGTACCGACGACAGGGTACCGTCGCCTCGCTGAGCCCTCGTGGCAGACCGAAGCGAGCCAGAGCCGCCGGCAGTTCGGATTGGCGGCCAGCGGCGGCGAGGCGTCAGGTGCTCTCCAGCCTGTTCGTCGTCGCCGGCTCAGCGGAGCTTGGCAGACGCGCTGCGTGGCGCTAAATGCGTTCTGACGTCGACAGAATCATCAGCGGCAGCGCCGAGATGACGACGACGGACCGCGGAAAACGTCTCCGGCAGGCGGGCAGGATTTTCAGTCGGCAGGCGGTCCCGTCAGAGGGCCCCTCACCAACACCAGGCAGCACCCGGCAGACCGTAGGCTGGCACCGAAAGGTGGCAGGTAGACATCGGCCGCGCAGGCTCTGGTCTGATCGCTCCTGTACCACGCCGGCCTCAGCTCAGCCATCACGATACATCTGATGTTGTGTCCCAGACGATGGTCTTCAGTGCTCTGAACCTCGGCGGCTCAGGCAGATCCATGGAAACAACGCTGTACAAGGAGGATGAGCAGCTGGCGCTGGCACCGAGTCTTTGCTAAAGGGCTAGGCTAATGGAGGCATGCATTAAATATTATTTGTTCCCGTGGAAAGCCATAAGCGCCCATGAAAGTTATGGCGATGATAATGCGGACTCAATGACCGTCTGGTTTGGTCACTCACGACCACGAAGAATGAGAGACGGGACTGACGTTCACAAAATAACTCTGATCTCACGTTCTCTGAAGCGGTACGTTGTTAATACTTCACTAGACCATTAGCCACGTTAGATTCGCTTTTCTCCGTCAGACATGTTGGCGATGACGCCACCTGTAGAGACGACTGCGGCACCTCCAAGACAGACGAATGCCACGACCCAAGGACATGCGTGCAATTTATAAGACATGCTGTTTCCCACGGACCATACGACGCGTACCTTTTCCATCAGCTCAATGCAAGCTTGCAGATCCATACCAAAGTCCACGAACGTCCAGTTAATGCCCTCGCGTTTGTACTCTTCTTGCTCGAGTACGAACATGTGGTGGTTAAAGAACTGCTGCAGCTTTTCGTTGGTGAAGTTGATGCACAGCTGCTCGAAACCGTTGAACTAGAAAAGGGTGTCGCGGTGTTGGTAAGGGGTTCGTTTTCCATCACGGTAAATTTTCCCCTCCGTGGGCGGGTCAGGGGAGACAGGGGAGAGCAATCCAGCGGCTGGGGCGGCATAGGGGCAAATCATGGGGTGCAGTGCGGTAACGGGGTCACCCACGTGCACAGTCGCAAGCTGAAATCATCGGCAGATGCGGTCTCTTCAAGATAAGTTCGGGGAGGTTTATCACCAGCACATGCCATGGGCGGTCGCCTGGAAACAGCTGTCGGGCGTGGCGTGACGCACTAGAACGCTGGCGGAGTTGAAAGAAACGGGGTCTGTTTAGGCCGTTGGATGCCTGGCGACTCCAGTCTAGTTCTTCCTGGCTCTCCAGGTGCCGGGCTGTAGCTGTACTCAGGGAGCATTCATATTCGTGCCGGAGGATCTCATCACACGAACTGGGGGCGGGGACACCGGCGGGGGGGGGGGGTAGAAGCTGGAGAGTGCTGCAGTCATTCTGCTCCCTTCGCCGTCTCTGAGAGGTTCAGTTGGTATCAGGCCACTGTGCCAATGGGGAGAATCGCGGGGTGGGGGAGGGGTGCGGGGGGGGGGCGTGCAAGGGAGAAAAGCGCAGCCGGGTTGCCAAATTGTTCAGCGGGCAGCTTCAGAGGTTACACCTCGCCTCTCGACAGCTGATTTCCGGGTGGAAATGTGAGCGGGGGAACAGCTCGACATCTGGCGTGCAGGCGAGGGGGGGGGGGGGTACGGGTGCTTGGGGTCCCGATGAGGCCGCTTTCCGTCGACGATGGTGGTCCGTTACCAATGAGAGTCGAGAGACGCTGGTGGAAAAGAAATGCGAGTCTTCAGGAGAACTCCGCGAGTCCACAGCAATCCAGAGCGATCAACCGCTGACGGCGCTCAGAGGGTACGCTAGAAGGTCGTCCATGATGAATCTTCTCAGCTGGAGAACTATGTACTCCGGACGGGAATCGGAGACACCCATCTGATGAGCATTCGGGGACTTTTTTCTTTTTGAGGGGGTTTTCTGAGGGGCACTCATGGAAAGTAGAACAAGCCAGGGAGGAGGTAAGCTCAACTTAACCGGAACAAAGTATCGATAATTCAGCAGATCACGCGCATGAATGCAAATAGCCAGTTGGGAGATGAACTAAAGAATGCAGGGTTACGTCAATAACGACAAAAAATGGTTGGGTGGATCAGCGTGGAGAGAACACTCCTGAAAGCTTTTATCCCTTCAAAAATAAAAAGAAAATGAAGGAGCCAAAGTTTTGAATGCTCGTGAGGTGCTTTTCAGGGGGAATTTGGGAATGGCGCAACAGCTGAAGCCAGAGACCACAGCAAACTCGTCCGACCAGATACCTTCTCCATCAGTTCAATGCAAGCCTGAAGATCCATGCCAAAGTCGACAAAGATCCAGGCGATACCCTCTTTCTTGTACTCCTCTTGCTCGAGTACGAACATGTGGTGGTTAAAGAACTGCTGCAACTTCTCGTTGGTGAAGTTGATGCACAGCTGCTCGAAGCCGTTGTACTAGAACGGGTTGGGCGTCTATGTTAGTGGCCGACGACTGCGATGCGTCATGCCGCGACAGACAAACGTGACGTCATGACGTGCGTCAGCACGGGGCGGTGTGTCAGACGCCACCGTCGCTGCAGCCTCTAGAATCGGTCGACTAAGAAGAACACGCAGCCACGTGCCCGTTGTGCGATCATACAAAACACCGAGAATCAGGTGAACATTGAGGAGTCCAGCCGAGTTTCACGTTGGCCAAACGTTTACAGAGAGAAGTGAATCCCCAGAGATTAGATCATGCCATTTTAACAATCAGCCACATGAAGTATGCGCACTGTGTGTTCGAAATGAGGAGAAATGATTGCAGCCATATCACCAAAACATATTAAACTTGCTATGAAAATTGATAATTTATGATCTCTTTACACCATACTTGTCGGTTGCAGTCGAAGGAAACCTTTCAGTTTCATCGGAAAACAGCTGGCAACCTCTCTCATCGTGACTACGTCTCTGATTTTCGGTGTTTCGCCGGGAGAAACCTCCCCTCAGGACACCACCTTCCCAGTCTATGGGCGTTTCACATTGACGAGCAATGTCAGTATCCTTCTCTGCCTCGGGCCTGAGGGCCGGGCGGTTTGCTTCGCCTGCTGGCGTTATGACAGACATGCAAAACAGTCACCGGTGTCGGCCGGTCCGTGCCGCCATAGACATACCGCCGCCGGTCGGCAGACAGCGTCGACTCATACACATCATGCACCAGCATGCTCGATTAGTACTGGAAGCGTCGCGGTGCGCTGCGCCTGTGGTGAATTACCTTCTCCATGAGCTCAATACAAGCTTGCAGATCCATCCCGAAATCGACAAACACCCAGTTAATGCCCTCGCGTTTGTACTCTTCTTGCTCGAGTACGAACATGTGGTGGTTAAAGAACTGCTGCAACTTCTCGTTGGTGAAGTTGATGCACAGCTGCTCGAAGCCGTTGTACTGGTAGGATGTGACGAACGTTAGACATGGGGGTGGGGGGGGGTTAATTGGGGACCGAACATCATCAGCAGCAGCCAGGGCATGGGAGGGATTCACACTTCAGCTTTTCCTGTGAGAGGGTGCTATGACAGGTCCCTGTGGCGCGAGTAACATCAGTTCAGGGTCAATTTGGGGGCATCGCTGCCAAGACGAAGGCCTGAAAGCAAACTCTGTTATTCAGACTTTGCGATGGACAAAGAGGAAATGGGGTGACAGATGTATCTGGCTGTTGCTGGGGCTGGCAAATAATCGATCGCACAATTCACCCAAGAAACAGAAGAACGCACTGTATCGGAGCACGTTCCATGGCTGTAAAAGAGCCACGTACATTCCAAACTGAGAGTAAAAACTTCAGGAGCAGTACCCACATAGTTCAGCCGAAACAAATGCTGATTTCATCATAGCACTAACGAAGCCCATTTTACTTTGGCTCAAAACAACATTTATCGGTCATCGAAGTGCTCGCTCGTTTTTTGACGGCCCGAATGGCACGCGAGATGGCCAGTGCTCCGTTTGACCTGAACGTCTGTGGGCCGTTGCCACTCACGTCGAAGATCTCGAAGCCGGCGATGTCGAGCACACCAATGAAGTGAGCGCGCTTCTGCTTCGTGTCCAGAGTCACGTTCACCTTTTTCACCAGCCACTTGAACAGCCTGTCGAACATGGCCTTGGCCAGAGCACCGACCGAGTAGTACACCTGTAGGCGAGGGGACGTGGTCAAGTCCAGTCAGCTGGCTGAAAGACAACAAACGTCCTACAAATACACGATCTGTCTTTGGTAATTTGGTAAAGGAAAAGAGTTGTCACGTACGAAATAAGCGAATGATTAAATTTGAGCCGTCAAAAAAAAGACGAAAAATACGTGTAAACACCGCACAAATGCTTTTTCTACATTTTAAGCCATCAACGTTAAGCGTAGACACCGTATGGAAACTCGTGTCAAGTGTTCTACGGCATCGGTTTAATCCATCGCTTCCATTCCTTTTTATTGGGACAGCTCCAGGCACCAGATGATTTTTGTTCCAGCAGCAAGCTAATGGGGTAAACCCAGTTCACCCATGGCGATGACTGAAAAACACTTATTTTTGTACGAGGACTAAGACGGAACATTTGTGCTTTCGACGAAAAATTTCGCATATAATACTGCTTCAAAGGTGGGCAATTTTCAGAGCGTTTTATACGAATAACCAACTATGCACGTAATTCAATATTTCTCCATTGAAAGGGATCTGACACTGTCCAAAGGGTTGGCGGGAACCGCGCCGACTCGAAACTGTTTTCAGTGACGTCACAGTGGTGGCGCTTGACCCCACCTGGTCCTTGTTGCGGCCCTGGGTGACGAACTCGTTGCCGACCTTGATCTTGGGCTTGAGCAGGTTCGTGTACAACATCGGACCATCGACACCGATCAGCTTTGCCACGCGCTCGCCCTCCTGCGTGACGTCATAGATAGCCGGTCAACAACGAAACAAATGCTTGAACCTTGTCTTTTGTTACACAGCCGGATTGACTAGTGGTAAGCTTGAAAGTACTAATATACTGCTATGACTGTCACTGATGTGCAAATGGTAAGCGCAGCGAAATAAATTTGATTGCGTCAATGTAATACTTTCTCCATTTAAAACTACACATTTCGGAATGCTGTCGAATGTTTCGAAACATACTTCTGAAATTTTATTTTCAGCGAGAGCCATATTTCCGATTTCCGCCACACAGCACCGTTAACTCGGTTGCCATGGATACCGGGTCGCAAGACGGTCACGCTGACTCACAATACTGCCGTCGGCTTCAGCCTGCTCCTCGCGTCCCTTCTGCTTGAACTTCATCTCGCCGATGTGCATGACTGCAGCGGTGATCTTGTAGATGTCGTCCTTCTCCTCTTGGGTGAATTGCAGCACATCGAAGGCAGTCTGATTGAGAAGTTTAGATCAGTGACGGAATCGACCGGTTACTCATCGCGGAACTCCGGCGAAACAGGTTTTTTTTGCTCGTCGACTTTGGTCGATATTGGGTGAATGGCTGTGACCCACCTACCCTCGGAGGGCTTTGGTGAATTTCAAGCAATAATCCAGCTTATGTCACGTGATTTCTAAACTGACTGCCTAGTACTCATTCCAAATGGCAAATACACTGTGATCCCAAGTGACTTAACACGATCTGCCAAAGTTTTAGCATATTTTTCATTAGAACTGCATAACTTCTGAGGGGCAACAGCTGCAGCTGAGCGAAGTTAGTAAGCTGTTGAAGCCATTTAGCATTTGTTTACAGCGAAGCGAAGGACGAGGGTGCTCAGACTAATTAAAGACCTGTAGTCGGAAACGTGAGCATCGTCAAAAGCTGTGAGCAGATCATCTTGATATAATCAAGGGTCATAAACAGGGGAATGGCGATTCCATGCAAAGCTTTTGTAATCGGCTTTGGCTATTCAAGCTATTTTCTTGCACTTGCTTAGAATTTGACGAAGTACCCAACTGAATGGCACTCCTCCCGTTGCTTTTAGGGATGCGAGTTGGTGCTAGCAGCCAAAAAGTGCAAATAAATAAATAAATCATGCAAAGCAAACCGTGCAAAGTGCACAGCTAATAGCCTTATACAGTTCAAAATGTCTCAAACATACGTCTAAAGTCCAGAGTGGTACCGAATGCTCTGCGATCTGATTCTAATAAGAGTTTTACCTCGCACTTGTCATATGCGTGTTTGGCAATGTGTCCGGGCATGCTTGTATTAAAACTAACTACGCTGCTTCTTTCCCCATATGAAGAACGTTAACAGTCCATAAAAGCAAGTAAGGAGGGGAAGATCTGTTTCGGCTAACGGAAAGGAAAGAAATGCAAATGGGTAGTTTAAATCGATGAAAAGCAATTTTATTGCACTAAAGCACGCCAGTCGAACAGCGACCAATTGAAGGCAAGCCGGAACGACACCGGTCTGCTTAGATGTAACACAAAGCGCACCATTAGAAGACAGCAATATAACGTCAGTTCGTACGGTAATGCTTCTGAAATGTTTGACGCTGCTCTTCTCCAGTCAACAGTCACGAGCAGAACAATTCGGAGATCACAACTGACTTACGGACAAAATATTTTTCTGCAGTATGAAATTCAGACCAAGAGGCTTTCGGTGGCCGAAGCGGTGTGTCGGGCGGTAGGCGAGCAGTCCGTCCGCGAGTGGCTCAGCCACCACGCTCAGCGGCGTGTCCGTCGCGGGCGTGGGACCGCCGCCGGGAGCTCGTCACCGGGGGACACGTGGTGCTAGGGAGACCATGACTGGGCCCGAGAGAGGATCGTTGGAAAAGATGTGGAACTGGACTCTCGGAACAGAGTCACTACTGCGCGATCTGTGCTTGCTCCCTCTCTCTCACTCGCAAAGAAGCATTCGCCGCGGGTTTTCCCTCTACGCTTCCTTTCTATCTGCATCTACTGTTTTCCTACGTCTGCTCCCTCTATCTAGTGCGTCACGCCTGCCGTGAGCCACAGGGCTGGGCGGCAGCGTCAGCGCCGCGGCAGCGCCCCGCACGGCCGGCGCTGGGCCTTACGTCGGTGAAGGTCATCTCCTCGCCGTCATCCACACCGGGGATGAAAGTTTTGCCCTGGGACACGTAGTGGTAGTCGTGGATGTCGTTACTGAGCAGCGTGGTGTCTGTCGAAGATGCGGGGAAGGGCGTCAGCTTAGTGGTCAGCAACATCGCCGGCTCCAGCAGGGTGTGGTGCCGGCCGGCGGGGGGGGGGAGCAGGCGCGGATCAGAGATATGACCTCCGTCTCGCAGGGGAGCCAGGGCTGAGTATTCCCGGTCCCTGCGTCGACTTTGTTCGCATTGCGGTGGAGCTGCCTTTTCACAGTCTCAGATTCGCGCCTGTCCGCGCCAGTTGCGGGGTGCAAACAGGCGAGGGGGGGCGGACGTGACGCCACGGGGCAGGGGCGGAGTCGGCACGCTGACGTCATTGACGGCTCAGTCCTCCGCGGCAGGGACATCGGGCAATGGTGTCAGCACACAGTCAAAGCGGCTTGTCCATATTCGCATGATGCCCAGCTGGGGTGACACATTGCTGGGTAAAAAGAAGCCTGGCCGCGCGCGGCGGTAAGGTTCATAAAGCGGTAAAACCGGCTCGCTATTCTATTAACATGACGTGGACAATTTTTGGCGAACAGTGCGTAGGTAGCGTGAAAAGGTCCCAGGTATAACCTGCCAAGCAGAGGAGAAGAGCGGGCTGTAAAGGCAAGTGTTAATAGCGTCAGGCACGGCCAGACAAGACCAGGCCTCTCGTGGCGAATTGGCAGCCCCGAGGACAATGTCGCCGATGGCTATTTTGTCTTGAAATTGCGCAATGTTGTATGTCACCCCGTTAAGAATAGAATCATAGGCGTTGTGCGGAACCTACTTCCGCTGTTCCCGACCGACGGCCAAGAGGTCTCGGCAGCCAGCTCTTCGCTTTCCGGCCCGTGTAAACAGAAACGCGACCGCATCTACAACGGTTACATTGATGCCTAACGTTGTTTAAGTGCCAGATTATCGTGCATGCACGCAGGCGAGCGAACGGACAGCAGCAGACCAACCAGTCATAGCGGACAAGGACGCGGCCATCAGCAAGAACGGGCAGCAGCAGGGACGTTGGCTGAGTACCTGACCCACGACCAACAGGGGAGGGGGCGCTGGACGCGTTAGCTTCACGGCCAAAAACGCTTCAGACCGCCGGAAGTCAGCGGCTTCCGGTCTGTGGGCAAGGCTGTCACTCACATCGGTGAACTGCATCTCCTCCCCGTCGTCAACGTTGGGAATGGTCGTCTTGCCTTGGCTCACGAAGTGGTACTCTTTGATGTCGTTACCGAGTAAGCACATGTCTGCGCAGAGCAGCATCAGTCAGCTGCGATGGGACTTTAGAGCGATTGTTTCGGATGTCTGAGAAATTCGCCACACCGGAATTTCGGCGTATGGTTAAGAAATGCCGGCCATTGTGGCAATACTAGTGCCCATCTTGACATCTGTTGAACGTCTTTAATATCGGTGAAAACTTTGTGTAACTGAAAAGCTGAGCAATTCTTGTGTGCCAGTTTTAGTTTCTTGGTGCCCAGGCAGACAAAAACGCACAGAAAACGCCCACAGGTAGATCCAGACGGGGCCATCGGGGCCACCGTCCGTTGGAAAAGGGTGTGAAAAAAGAAAAGATAGCATGTCTTTTGTCTCCCCGTTTTGGACGGGAAATTATTTTGTTTGTGCTTTTAAACCATTTAAAAGACATGCCAATTTTCGATAATGACATAAAGTGGCCGAAATCCGAGAAGTCAATCTTTGGGATAAGTTAGGTTTCATGTATGGCCTCGCCCTCCTCCCCAGCACATAACGAGCACTCAGAATGTTTAGTTCGAAGGCATCAGATTTCGCTGAACATCAGATATGACAGAAGCCCCTCTTTTTCCGTCCAACGGCGACAAGCTGTTTTCCGCGCAGGGACGACTCGGACGTCGGACAGAGGGCAGCCCTGGGGAACGCTATCTGCAGCCAACCGTTGGTCTCGTCAGTCAGGCATGCCGTGACGCAACTGTGAACCCAACAGAACGCTTTCCCTCGACGTCAGCACCTGAGAAGAACGTCACGCAATGACGTCACCTCGACAGCACATGGCGTCACTCATTCGGACGACGCCGAGAGCTGGAATTATGGAGCGTCCGACCCGGTGTTCGGCCCGGCGGGATGGGCGACCCGACCCGGTCGGTCCGACTGCGGGCTCTCTGCGTACCTTTCAGACCGTCGATGGCGCCCGACATCATCTGGTAGAAGATGTGGTAGGAGCGCTCCAGCGGCTGCTGCGAGATGACGCGAGCCTTCTCCAGCAGGTAGGTCTCGATGTCGGCGCCGGCCAGCTTGCCCGCCAGACCGAAGTGGATACGGATGAACTTTCCCTGCGATGAGAGGTTTTTCCAGTCAGAGTTTGCCGCTTCCTGGTCGGAGGAAGTTTGTTGGGTGGAAAATGTGCGCGGTCGGGAAGTTATTTTTGGTTTTTAATGTTCAGCGGCACGGCATACGAGCGCAGGCTGCCAGGAAGGTTTGGTGCCTTGCGGTACAACATACGACTGTAGGCGTCTGCTTACAATGTTGACGACTGTCGGTCGACATGACAGTAGCTTTCTCGACAGCCAAAATCAACTCCGTTTTAGAAGATCCCACTCACGAAGCGGGAGCTGTTGTCGTTACGCGTGGTCTTGGCGTTGCCGAAGGCCTCCAGCACAGGGTTGGTCTGGACGACCTGGTCCTCGAGGTTGCCCTTGCCGTCGTCCTTCTTCTTGCCCGAGGCACCGACGTTGGCGAAGTACGCAATGACCTTCTTGGTGTTCTCAGTCTTTCCGGCTCCGGACTCACCGCTGGGGGACAAGGTCACCAGTGAAGGGGGTCAGGCGGAGACGATGAGGGAACCCTCAGGGGCGTGGGAGACGATGTCGTTGGAGGGACGGTAGTTATCTGCTGAGGTGTTGCTCTGGGCCGCAAGGCAGCCACAAGTGAACGTGTTGAAACGTCTGCCAGAGATGAAACTTATAGGTCTGATAGAGGCCTCGTAACCTCAAATGCCGGTCGGAATGCGTACTTTTACAAAAAAAAATCAGGATCAACCGGAGAAAGGTTACTTGATATGAGAAACATGTTCGTGGAAGCGGCTTTGAAGCTGATACCTATTTTCAGGCAATTTTCTCCCCTTGGAACACCACATGGCTAATGCTAAAATTTTCCCAAGCTGATAAAGCTGCGGCCCTTTCTACCCTATGGGCTGCTGCATCTATTACAAGAAGGGAAATCAAAAACGGTTAGCATCTGGGAAAGAAACAACAACAAAAGTCCTGGGCATTGGTCTTCCTTTTTTTGTAATTGCACTTCGTGATATGCTAGGTTTAATGCGAAGGAAAGAACACTATCCCATTTCACCCCTCTTATAGATATTTCGCAATCATGCAGGCCTTAGGCGAAAATCGTAATCATTAAGTGTCGATGTTATGACTATCTGCCCCTACAAAAACTGGTAGGGATACGATTTCCACGTGCTATATTTGGGACGCTTTAAATGGTTCCAATATGCACATCTATACATCGGTTATCAAGAAAAAAGAACAATAACAAACAAAAACAAACCAAAAAAACAAAAGGCGTGTGAAGTAAAAGGGCATCGTATCTGGCTGCTCGAAGATAATTTCACTTACGTAATCAACATCGACTGGTTCTCAGAGTCTGGAAAGAAGAAAAGGTTTGTTAGGTGATTAATAAGTACAAATGAAATCGCACAGTTTTTCGGGAGTACTCGGGGTCGACTGTCACGGACTGAGTAGAGCACAGCTTAAACCCGATCATTTTGTTCCGCAGCCGTAAGCCGCCCAAAACTAAAACTTCTTCCCATTGCTCTAAGTTTGGGTCACTAGCTTTCCGTCGTCGACGGATACGGCGCTCAGTCAGACAGCAACTGATAAACTCTGCGAAATAGTTATTCGCCGACTTAACGGCCGCTCGTGGTCATCTCTTCCCGCCGTTTTCTGCCGGCAGGCGCCGGCGATAGACCGCAGGCTCTGCTGGCCTGGTTTCGTCGGCGCGGCACCGTCCTCCCGCCAAAAATAGCCCGCGAAAGCCGAGCTGCGCGGCGCGCCAAATTTGGCGGCAGCTTGTGCCGAGTGTCATCGAAATGTGGCATGCGGCGCGTGAGGCGAACCGTCACTGTGCTGACCCAGCCGGTGGTAAAATGGGCCAGAGAAGAACCACGGCGAAAGATAGGTAAAATGTCAACTGCACTGAGCTGTGATCAGCTCCGCTGGCTTTGGGCATCGGGTGAGGTTTCTCAACCACCGTGGGACGGCATGCTGCCACATTTGAAGACCACCGCATAAAATTTTCCTCGATCTTCGCTCATGGCCTAGAACCACACGGCCATCCCTCCATTTTTTTCCAGGCCGGTGTCACCCAAACAGCAGTGGCGGCCGCTCAGTCCAGCCGCTGGAAAAGGCCGACCGCTCCTCTCAGGAGTCTCAGAGCGCACACTCACTGGTCAACATGTCGGTGTAGGCGCCGTCGGAGATGGCGAAGATGTGCGGCGGCACCTCATTGCGCCTGCGGCCCTTGTAGATGGCGATGGCGCGGTTGGTGTAGATCGGGAACCGCTTGTACGGGTTGATGGCCACGCAGAACAGGCCGGAGTAGGTCTGCAGGGCGGGGGAACAGGTCACCAGGTCGCACGCGAGGTCTCAGTAGAAGTTGCAGTCCCCACCGCCCGAGCAACGGTCAGAATGAATGGTTTTGGACGGTGGTTAGTCCGAGAACTGGTCGCGTTCAGATCGGCACACGTAATGGATAGAGACTTAAAGCCGCTGGCAAAGGCTTCGATTTCTTAACAAACTCACCACAAAACTAAGCGTTGCATTTTCAGAATAAACGCACTCGTTTGCAACAGCTGTGCTTTAGAGATCTCCGGTGAATGCGACAACTCGATGACTCATGAGCAATAATAAAGGCGTGGACTTCATAAAATGCAACGTTCAAACGACTCAAGATTCACTTCACCAATGGGTACCTAATCTTCCTAACCTTCATCCAGTCAGGTCGCGTGTATTATCAGCAAAACCCAGCAAAACCATTACAGCCATGCCAGGCCATCAACATCAAAATCGACCATCAGAGTCCTCTGGTCCCCTGTCTTCGACATAGCCGGCTCGAGACTCACGTAAATCAGCTTGATGAAGTAGCGCTGCTTCAGGTTGTTCAGCACGGAGGCGTCGTTGAGGTACGTCAGGTTCGACATGTCCTCGCATTTTTCGTATTTTGGCGGGTTCACCTGCTGCACCTGCTCCTTCTTGAAGTTCTTCTCCTGCGGCGCCAATGGAGCCAGTCAGCGAGGGCGGAGCACCACCGAGACCATCGAAGAAAGACATTCGAACGGCAGCGCCTCCTTTTCTCCTTTGGCCTCTGAGGAGACCTTGCTATAACTCGACGCCGGAATTGGCAAGAGTGACACCAGTCTTACAAAGGATAATGTCTGAGGGACAAACCCTTCGTCACGGTGGGACGATTTCTCGTCAGCCATCTGCGGTAAAGCCAACAGCACTCTCCTCAAAACGGAGCCACTAAGCTCGGCTGCAGACAGCTTCTTGAGATACGGGCGTCTCGAGCTCCAAATGATGTCTGTCCGTCCTCTTGGCGCATGTAATCACTGCGCGAAACGCAAGCCGATTTCCCGATATCAAAAACGCGTCGACCGGGCAGCATCCGTCCCACCTGCTTAGAACCAACCAAAGGCCCCACGTGCCAGCGTTGTCTCCTCCGCCAACCATCCCTCCAAACGCCTCAACTCCCTCCGTGCCAGGCCGCACGGACCGCTCCCTCGTGACTGCGGAACGGCAGTCCAGGCAACGAACCTCTCCAGAGGGCAGCGACACAGTGACCAGGTCTCCCTTGGTGCCGGTGATCTTGCCCTGGACGAAGCCCTCGGCTTCGTCCGGCACCCAGGCGGCGGTCTTGGCGTCGAACGGCTTGGTCTGGTCGATGCGCTTCTGCTCCAGCGACACGTACCTGCGCATCACGCCGGCTCAGATCAGGTCCGGTGAGGTCGGGTCACGCCGGGTCAGGTCAGGTCAGGTCAGGTCTCGCCACGTCATGTCATGTTAGGCGCTTGTTGCGCGACAAAGGAGAGGGCACGCTTTGTTGATAACCGTGTTCGCGGGCTGTCGCATGTGAAGTACGTTAAACAACTGTCCAAGTCCACGTTTGAATCGACATTTGCCAGCTTACGTGATCAGATATTTGGGATTCGGCAATAGGCTGTTTAATTCCTTAGAGGGCAGGACGTTTCAAAGTATTGATTTTATGGGGATTTTTACCTCACAGACCTGAGGTCACCTCACATCATTTCAGGTCGCTTCGGGAAACCCCAGGCCATCCCCGGTCACCTCAAATCACCCACGGCCACCCCAGGCCGTCTCAGACCAACCCAGACCGCCCAGGCCGCCCGAGAACGCCTGAGCGCCCGGAACCCACAGCTACGGAGTCAGGTGACGACAGGTACAGAGTCGGAGTCAGTCAGGTGACGACAGGTGCAGAGTCGGGTCTTGACAGGCACACAGCCGGACACTCCGAGCCGCGTGCTCGCAGATGCAAATTCGGGCACTGACAAGCAGAGAGCCGGGTACTGACGCGCACAGAGCCCGGCACCGACAGGCGCAGCGCCGGGTACTCACAGGTACGGCGACGGGTCCGGGTCGTCGGCCGGGTTCGTCTTCTTGGGCGGCGCGGGCATGGCGTCGGCTCTGGAGTCTCGGTCGAACTGGCTAACAGCGGGCGAGTCGGGCGGCGGCGACTCGGACCAGACCCGAAGCTAGGCGACCTCCCTGCGGCGGCGCGGGCCGTGTCACAGGCTGTCACCCGATAGCCGGCCGGGCGCGCGCTAATTTTACCCCGCCCGCCGGCGGCGCGCATTGTTGAGCGGCTGCCAGCCGGCGGCGGAGGCGACCGCAGGCCGGATGTCGCCCCGAGCAGCGGCCGGGACAGGGGCTGAACAGGGGACCGGGGGCAGGGACAGGGGCTGAATAGGGGACCGGGGGCAGGGACAGGGGAGGAACAGGTGGCCGCGGGAGGGACAGGGACTGAACAGGCGACCGGGGACAGAGGCAGGGGCTGAATAGGTGACCGCGGAAGGGACAGGGCTGAACAGGGGACCGGAGGCAGGACAAGGGCCGAACAGCAACTCACACTGCGACGTGAGCACGCTGTCGCACGTGCAGTGCCACACATCCAGAGTCCCGGACCCTGTATCACGCACATCACAAATCTGGTGACGCAGCTGGCGTGACGGTGTGGCGCCTCATTCACGTCACTGTGCTGGTAAGACGTGTACGGTGCCACAGGGGTGGTGTCACACATGGAGTGGTATTAATCGAGACAGGACGCCCTCTTCCATATTTACGTCGCACTCCACTCCACTCCACTCCACGCGCCGTCCGAAACACACGACACGGGTTCGAAGAAAGCTTTCTCCCGGCGCGGGACGGACAAACAAAGCCCACGTCACCGACGAAAAATCCAGTCGCAGAGACGCGAGGAAGATGGCGTCTCTCACAGCCCAGGCGGAAACAGACAGTCGACTGGACCCCGAGAGTCGATGAAAGGGAATGGCTGCTGGCTGGATTGAGAACAAGACGCCTGACCCGAGTCGTTGTAGGTCCAACACGCAAATTAACTTTCATACTGAGGGAAGACTACATTGCCGCGCCGTCCAAACACAGACGTATCGAACGTGACCCCTGAATACGTGTGCCAGTCAGGCAGATTATGCCGAGTGCTGACGTCATCAGCACAGCAGCACTCAAACCGCATTAGTCAGCACGTACAAGTGGTTTCATTGACGTATCGTTTTTGATGGATGTAAATGCCCAGTTAAGGCAGATTGATGCGCTTTGGCAGGAGACTTCGAGGCACGGAAATGCACATCAGTGATTTAGAAACCACTGAAACATCAATACCAAACATGAAATTTAAAGACCTCTAGCGGTACAAATAAACGTAGCAAGAAGATAAAAATACCAAACCGTATTGACCATGCAGTTCTGTGCAATCACCCACAAAGAAATGATTCTCCAAGTTGCAAATGCAAATGTTCAAACACAACCATCATTCGTTGATTCCACATGATTATGTCTGGGTGTCATGATGAGTATTTGGGGTATATTGCATGTTTCAACTACTTGCGATGGCTAGGCCCAAAGTCGTCAAGTGAATTAAGCATTTTTAAGGCGATAAGCAGGAGAGCATCCGCTGTACGAACATTCTGGAAAGGATCGCTTAATAAACGATATCACGATTTCATGGGTTATCAGCTGCGATTGGGTATGGAAGCAGTTTTGACAGAGGTCAGTTACGAGAGAAAAAAGCTTTGAATTCTTCGCTTTGAAATTTGGCTTTGAAACTTTCACTTTCTATTTTCAAGGCTAATGCCAAAGTTATAATGATTATGATTTGAATGTATGGACGAAGTTGTCATATTTCTTCAAGTAAAACAAACACTTTCTAGTGTTTGGAAATGGCCAATGATTTCACCAAAATGCATGGCGATTGACAACAAATTCCGCATTGAATCTTTCGTAAGATTGACTCATACAAATAACAAATGCGTTGAGTTACGTAAACTCAGCACCTCATATCTGTCTTGTTTCACCCAGGAATCTACTATTGCTAACAACAAGGATCATGCATCTATCGGTGTATCACAGGACACTCTTCTCACACCACTTCCGGTTCCACTCTCTCCCTCTCTCGCTCTCACGTCCACCGTAGCGGTCGGCGGCTCGCCGGGGTACCTCGCGGGTACCGCACGCTCGCACCCGTCCACTTACGTTCGGGGACCGGTTCTGTGACCACACGCCGCCCCTGGACACCTTTATAACCTCAGGTCACCCGACACCTCCTCCCAAAGGCCGGCCGGCGCCGGCGCCCAGTTACGGGCACGCTGATTGGTCGCGTCGCCGGCCGTCGGCCGCCGGCTAACGCTGAGGCGCGCCAATCAGCTCGCCGGACGCAGCGGCAGGTGAGTCAGTGACGGCGGCTTGGACGGGAGGAAGAATGGGCGGCATTTGGGCCATTGGCGGACTGACCGAAGTCGGTACGAAGGTGGTCAGGACCGTGACACCAGCGGTCACCGCTCCCGCACATGGAGACGCCCATACAGCGTCCGCCCAGGGAACATCCACATTGGTCGGACGGTCCCGCCAACCGCTGCTTCGTCGGAGGCCTAAAATGGCCTGCAGAACTATTTGAGGTTTGCTGCAATGAACGCACGCAAATGCTGTTACGTGAGGAAGTGTTTTATCGCAACGCTGACACTTCGTAGATGCGGCCGCGCGCGACGTTTTGCGCTGCGTTTACCACAATATTTCAATCAGTCGAGGCCTGCAGTGCAGTACAGGCATACATTTTGCCTAATCATAACGTAAGCTCCCAATCGCTTTGCAAACGACGATCGACAGATACTAGCATTTTCTGCAATGCTAGTAAGAACCAAGACTACATCAGATTTCTTGCAGAGCGACATTCGAAGAACAGCCAAAAGCTACCAAGTTTTTTCGTGCTGCTTGTAATTACTGTTGCGTGTCTTCCAAGCACACATCAAAGTTGTGTCTGACATTTGGGTTTTTCCTGATTTTGGTTTCGACTGTCCCATTATAGTTTCATTTGAGGTTTACAATGAGTGGTGGGGAATCGTAGAGTGATACCCGACATTAAGGCGATGGGATATATGACGCCATCACGGAGTTTTTCTCGTCGATTACAGGTATATTCAGTGTTCAAGCTGTCTAGTCGGCGTATTGGTTGTCTTAAGAGCTCGTCGTCGCTATTCCTATCCTCGTATCCCTTTATTATTCCCCTTGTTCCTTATTTGCAATGCCGCTTCAAATCGGATGTGCTGCCATGGATTTCTTGACGGAAGAGCGGGATACAGACCTTCAGTATGCAAACGGGAATTCGAGACTGCAACCATTGATAACAATTAAAGTTTTACAAGTATCGGACATACGAGTTCGTACTACCAATGAGGCATGGCGTAAAGACATCTATGGCAGAATAGGAAATGGTAAAAAAACATTTAAAATAAAGTTTATTATTTTAAGCTTTCAAGTGACGTGCGTGGAAGAACCCAGGATCAAGGCCTATGTTTCTAATGCTTTATTTGGTCTGTTCAGAACGAATTAAAACTTCGTAAAACAATGACTGCCTTTATTTCATCACTACATCCACATGGGTGTGATGAAATCTGTGTGCCTGTGCGTTTGTGTGTCTGCTTGCCTGTGGGTATGTGGGAATCTGTGAGTTTGTTTTTCATGTACGAGTCGTTTGAATGAGTGCTGTGTGTGTTTTTTTGGCCACCGACATCAACTAAACGGTGCTGGGTTGGCCCACCGGACAACAACCTTGCTTATTCCAGGTGGGCAGCCCCCTGGTCGGCCTGTGGTGAATAGGACCTCCGAGTGTCCCCACCCACCTCGAGGAGTAAGCAATTAATAATTTGTTTACACTAACATTGAACCTCAGATTATGGGAATGGTTTAGCGGACAGTCGGTGGCTTGCTTGGCTGAGACGACTTTCTCCCATGTTGATTAACACAAACTAATACGGGTGATGTTTTATACACGAGTATTCATTTTGTGTCTTGTTATCTTCTTTTCTTAGCAGGGAGTCCCACGACTTGTATTATTCTCTTGGGTTTACAACTTTCATTTCCCTGGGAGTTAAGGTAAGGTGATTTGCGTCGTGGTGGTTTGGGTGTTAGCACTCCTGGCTATCTGGTAATAGGTGGTGGGTAGAAAAAATCAAACTTCATGCTAACTACATTCCTTGCTTCGATGAACTTTCAGTCAATCATTGTCGAAAAGTTCAATGGACCATTCTACGAATGTAAGGTGCTGAACTACGATGCATGATATTCACGCTACGAATATGGGGTGAGCATTTGATTTTGTTACGTTTGAGCTTGATGCAGAATACAGTTTATAATCCATCGATTTCGAAAATAAAGATCATTTCACACGAGGATGAAATGGGTAATGGCAAACATGAAAAGCATTGTACCTGTGAAACAGAGCTTATGCTCTCCCCATGGTCTTCAGGTTAATTGAAATGTATCGATCAACCAACGGAAGCGAACGCATTAATGCACGACCTGGCGCAAAACATGTATTTGGCTTACAGACACTCGAGTCAGCATTGCCCTAGGCCATAAGGCCTTCAATCTGTCATGTTTCGTGCAGTATCAAACGTGATCAAAGTCTTTTCGACTGATGTTCCCTGCAGTTGTTGTTTCTACCGCGGCCAATGTTTTCATTCTGTCGGATCAAATAAACGGTTACATCGGCGTCCAGTGATTCAGTTTCTGCTGTCAGGATGGACGGATGCCGCTAGCCGGCGCCGATTTCATCGGCTGTTTATTTATCTCACAGCTTTTGCGATCGGAAACTGCCAAACTGTTGCAGCGTCACGAAAACCATGGGTTGCGAACAGGGCACATGTTGGAAGGATAGTCCTGTCACGAACGGGCGTTGACCGGCTTTCCACGCAATTGTCAATGTCCTGATGGACCCATGAGGCTGCCAAATGTTGCGACGATCCCCCTGAGGACGGCTGTTGCGTGCCGCGAGACAGGTCGGTGATCTGCCGCCTCCTCTCATTCCGTAATTCCCTCATTCCCTCATGCCGTCCCCTCATTCCCTCATTCCGTGATCCTTTTCACGTCGTCACGTGCAGGCGCGTTGGAACCGGGGAAGGGGGCAGGGGCAGGTGCACCAACTTTGGGCAACATTTAGCATTAATTCTATTGCGTTTCATGGAAAGAAACGAGGCAAAAAATCGCATTCCCCATCTCCCAGTCTCCACGGAGGTTCCACCGCTCCTGCGTCAGTGTGATGCCGCCGGTCTGAGGTCAGCAGTCTGAAATCATCAGCCGAACGCGGTTGGGTTGTGTGGCTTTCTGGCGCAGTCAACCTGACATTCAGTCCGGTGTCATTACTCTGACAACGTTAGTCTGTTGTCATCAGTCTGACGTGAATCCTTCTGATGACATCACACGGACGTTATCAGCTTGCCATTACCATTTCGTTGTTATCAGCCCGCTGTAGTCTGGCAACTGATGAGCAGGTCAGCTGTGATCGGTCTCCCATTAGGTGTGCCGACAGGCGGCAGTCTGTCGGTCTGCCGTTAGGTGGACCGACAGATAGTCAGCAGTCTGCCGGTCTGCCGTGAGTGCCGGCCGTCAGTCGGCAGTCTGCCAGTCTGCCGTGATCCGTCTGCGGCGGCGGCCGGCGGCTGACAGGTGGCACGGCAGGCAGCCGCCGCCGCCGCCGCCGGCCGCATACCGGCCGACTGCCAACGGGGCCGGACCGCCTGCCAGCACAGGGCGGCGGCGGCGGCGGCCGGCGCTTCCTGCCGGCGGCCGGGCGCGGCAGGGGCGGGTCCAGGCGCGGCAGCGGCGCGTCCAGGGCCGAGAGAGGGGCGGACGGGCGAGGCCGCCACGGCAGAGAAGGAATCGGGGAGGGACTGCGAGGCGTCGGAGAGTGACAGAGAAGAGGGAGAGAAGGACAGCTAAAAGAGTCGGGGGAAAATTGAACAGCCTGAAAATCACTCAGTGAGAAAAGAAACCCAATGAACGACGTCTCGCGGAATGCCTCTGTGCTGTAGTGGTCAAATAGTTCTGTAATGTAATGGTCCCTTGCGGTGCAGGACACGAAAATGGTAAGGAATATGATCGGCGACGGTCTCCCACCGCTCATTGAGGCGACTATTCTGCAGTGCACCCGAATGCATTTAACACGTTTTTTGCGCCTGAAGCTCTGACGTTTGACCCAGTCTGACATCGCGAAACAAAAAAACAGAACTTCCGCGCGACATGCTGGCGAGTCTGCGGGCAGGCCAAGGAGGGAGCTACTCTGGGCGGCGGTGGGCGGGGGAGGGGGGAGTCGGGGCTCCAAGTTTCTGTCGGCAGGTGCTGGCACGGCCCCACGAGCAGGGCGCCTCTCGGCGACCAGCGAGGGTCAGAAACTGGCCGGCGGCCGAACTCGGTCTGAGTCAGCAGGCGGAGGCCGGCCCCACTTCACAATCGGTGTGCTCACCGAACATCGAAGGGCCCTGCGGCTTCCTGAGAGACCTGAGGCCTCATGCCTCCCATTCACGGTGGTATTTACATGGTCGAGACATCTCCGTGAGCGGATGAAATATCGCAGTTCGCTGGCAAGAAAAGTGTTGCTTTGTGCCTGTACTATGAACATGTGCATAACAGCATGGCAAATGGAGCAGTGATCTTATATAATTCTCTATCCTTTAACCTTTACCTTCATGTTTTGCTTTTACCCATGGGTTTGCTTCATATTGCAGAAACAATGCTAAATAAGCACATCGGTCGTAAATCGTATCCCAGTTTCTCATGTCCTTATGGGGATCATTTTCACTGGTTGCCGTCGCCTCCACTGCCTGTTGACAGCTCTGAGTCAGCAGGGAGGAGATACGAGTGGTCGCTGGCACGTTCTGGTGACTGCCGGCAGCTTGTTTTGGCTCAGAGGGTTCGGCACCGGAACAGCCGTCCAGCCAACCGTGCGGCCTGGAACAGAGATCTGCCGACCAGAGTTGACCTGGGGTCAGGAGACCGTCCTCTGTCAGCCAGGTCTGGCCTGGGGTCATGGCCAGATCAGTCGCGGCATCTGATCTTGCAGACACACCTCACCTGAGAGCAGACTCAAGTCACTGACATCTCCGGATCTCCGGTGATTTTTTAGATGAGACCATTGTAAGTCTGACCTAAAGTCATTGCTGTTCGTGGCCTTGCGTTTTGACCTGGTCTTGGTCGCATTCAAATATTTTCCAAGCTCATACTCAAGGCTGGAGCACGGGGACAATATGTCTTCGTCAATTGTGGCTTGACAGAACTCGTTGGGAGGCCCCAGTTAAGGAACCCAGTGATCAACTGCAGCATGCCATTGAACAAGACCACTCTGGCATGCACTTGTTTTATCACGTCATATTACTGTGATGCTTTGACAAAAGCCTTTCTTTGGGACAAGGTGAGTGTCATAGCTTTCTGCCATTACCGAGACTACCGGATAACGATTCTGGACATCGTCTATGGCTGTTAGAGACGTGCTGATAATGATCGTGTAGTCTGATGAAAGGGACCGCCGAAATGTCAGGTGCTATATCTTTACAACGCGAGATTTGTCCCCTGCCAACTGGAAAAAATCTTCGAGATATCTCCTACGCAACCACAAACAGGTTAGGATATAAAGTAATGTATATATATATATATATATATATATATATATATATATATATATATATATATATATATATATATATATATATATATATAGGTATATGTATATAAATAAAGACAAACATAAAGTATCTATGAACACACATAAACTCTCATATATGTATATATATATATATACATATATATATATATATATATATATATATATATAAATGAGTGTGCGTGTGCGTAAATGAATCCATTATCTTTCCTTCAACGACCCGTAGTTTCTGCGGGTACCCGTAGGTACCCGCAGTTTCAACATGCAATGTCAGTGGGAATTGCAGGCATGAAAAACCCCGTTTCGTTATCCGCTTCTATTTCTGTGGTATTTAACGCAAGATATTTGTATACACACACACACACACACACATATATATATATATATATATATATATATATATATATATATATATATATGCGATATAATTTAGGCCCCCAAATTCTATGCCTATAGAGTTCAGGGTGATTTTTCGCGAGCCAAAGTTTTACCATAATTATGAAAGAAGGCCTCTTGCATATTGATTCATATTTTATATTCGCATTCCGTTTTCATTTGCACGCATTAAAGGTAATACTTTTGTAGATGTTTGCAATGCACGGTTGTAACACATATGTTTAGGTCTTGAATTTAGTTGCTGAACACATGCAAGGCAAGTGCTGGGGAAGTGCAGTGAACTGCTGCGAAGAATCACTTGCTGGTTCATTTAAAATTAACATGTCTCTCTGTGGGTCTAAATAACATCGCCATGTTTATAGCCACTTTGCGATTTTAGAAGAAGATCGTCGAAAACAACTATTTTAAAAAGACAAAAGAAACAAGTTTTTAAAAGGAAGTTCATTGTCATCCATTTCTGGACCTGTATTTTTCCGGCCCATTGTTTTAAAATTTTGGGCATGGAACCTTTGATATGTAAACCACATACTGCGCACTTTATAAATTCGCAATAAACTAAATAAAAATGGAGTTTTCTCGCCCAACCTTAGTCGTATTATGGGTATGCATGCGCGCATAGACCATTCTATGGGTATGTTATGAATGTGTTTGGATAATGCACCTCGTTTAAAAATGTCATGCAATAAGCGCTTGAGCCTTTGACGTTTACAGCCATTTAGTTTTATCTCCTCCATTAGTCCGTCAATGAGTGGGAAGGGCATTTAACCGCCATCTCCCCCTGGCGCAGTTCTTCGATACCTTCCAAAAAAACATCGTAGCGTCCTGCAGCGTTCAGTAACACTTTTCACATCAGCTACGGACATACTGACAAGAATCTTGAAACGAGGTCATATGAGGTCACATCTTGCTGACGTCATGAAGACATTCATGACTTGCGATTCGACATGCAGCTTTACTTCCCCGCTATGTCGACGGTGCTATTACAGTGCATGGCGACTGTGGCTTGCAATGTATATCAGCATGGCCCGAGAGCTCAATATGGTGTGCCCCTGACCTCATGCTGGGCTATCCTGGGCCAAATATGTGTTTTCCACTTTCCGGGTCCAGTGAGATTACATTTTGGAAAGGAAACTGAATAAAGTGACTTTTGGATACAGTGAGATAGATTGTCCAATTTCTTTGCACCATGCTGTACGTACAGCTTACACAGCAGTGTCTTGCAACAGTGAGACATTTTTCTTTGTAGTTTGACCTTTGGTGTTTTTATGCAGATCCCAACCTAAGTTGGCGGCGTCTGTTTCACGTTCTAGATGACCAGTGTGGAGATATCAGCATGTGCAACGTTGTACAGTATTCCATGGAAACGTGCAACGTGGGACAAAATGACTTGTAGGGCCATCCAGATACGCCAGATTGAGGTCACTGGTGTGATGTTCCAAGTTTGAAACCACAAGGTGTTGGAACATTGCATGCGCACGGTAATGGGGTCTATTCCAAAGCGTTTTTGTGTCCAAGGCTGGATGAAAATGTCTTTTTTAGAGTTCCCGTGCCAAATGGGCTAGGAAACAAGTACTCCATATGGTGTTGCAGGCATGTCTTGATCCTGTTGGTGCACTCTTCAGTAACATATTGGCAGGTCTCCCTGGACATGGGTGCCTCGACCGCTTCCACAGCTACCTTTAGGTCCTACACTGTCTTTGGTTTCATCTTGAAAATCTAGTCCTGGCGTGCAGACGTGCGGCGGTGGAGGCGTATAACAGCAGTTATTGAAATTGTTTGAAAATGAAATTTGATCAGCTTGCTTCTTTCAGATGCTGTGAGGTGCGTGGTGGATAGAAGTAGGTAAATTTGACACTGAAAGAATCTCCGAGATTTTTAGAACACGACCCAGTATTACTTGTTTCATTCTGAAAGAAGCATTTTTATATGCGACCTATTTTAAAGTGCATCTTATTTTTGGGACACTCTGTTTACTACTGCTCTGTTTTGATCATGAGGTGGATAAGCTGGAGCGTTCACTATGATTTCGGAAAGAAGTGGCAGACTGGTGCACAGAGAGAAGTCCGCAGAACATGTTCAGCGAGTTCTTCGTTCCAATCGGCCCTGCTATTTGCGAAACATTTTTCTGCGCATACAGCACGCTTAATACCCTCAGCTGACCGGTAGACGACGCTTAGGGGGAAAAGGCGTTTGGTGCGACGGGCAAAAGCCATAGTCACGTATTTTTTAACACAATGGTTTCGGCTGGCGTTACACTTCCCCAGCTGTGTGGAGAAGCTGGAGCATCCCCATGGCTTCCGCCGGCCCCTGTTGGGCAGCGGAGCAGTCTGCCGCAGGGTTGGAGCTGTCCTGATAATTCTGCCGGGGCAGAGTCTGACCATCTGCTGCCGGCGGCCGGCGTCGCATCTCCCCTGGCCCGCATGGGGACACCGAACCGTTGTCCCGACCGGCAGGGAGACATAGTGAGATCCGGACCGCTGTCCCCCCCCCCCCCCGGCCAGCAGGGAAACATAGTGAGGTCAGGACCGCCCCCCGGCCGGCAGGGCTACATGGTGAGGTCAAGACCGCCCCCCCCCGGCCGGCAGGGAGACATGGTGAGGTCCGGACCGCTGCCCCCCCCCCAGCCGGCAGGGAGACATGGTGAGGTCAGGACCGCCCCCACCCCCCCGGCCGGCTGGGCTACATGGTGAGGTCCACACCGCCGTCCCCCGGCCGGCAGGGAGACATGGTGAGGTCCGGATCTTAGTCCATGGCCGCGGCGCGAACGGCGGGCGACAGCACGACAGGAATACCCACCGCCGCCGCCGCCAAGGTATTTTGGCAGCCGCAATGAGCAAGGGCGGCGCCAGGCAGGGCTGACAGGGGGCAGTCAGAGGCGGTGCCAGGTCTGCGGGGACGGGTGACCTGCCGTCAGAGGCGCGGCCGACCGGTCGAGCGCTGGCAGGGGCGACTGTAGGGAGCAGGGCGAGGGGAGCCGCGTTCGGAGGCGGCATCAGGTGCGCTGGAGTCGGCTACTCTGCATTCGTGGACGGAGCCGGGTGGGATCTGAGTCAGGTTTTGCCAGTATCAAAAAAGATGCAGTTGCGTGAAACAGTCTTTCCCACCGGTTAGAAGTCCGTGTTTGTCGTTTTGCGAAGAAGAACAAATGAATTCCTTGTGTGGCACGTGCCAACGCTCCTCCCAGTTTTTTTTGACCCCATCTCCCTCCCTCTGGAACAAGGAATAGTGCCAGCATGAGTGATAAGGTGCGCTGTAAATGTTCAAAAGCGTTGATACTCAAAGGAGCGGGTACGCGTGGATCAGGGCTGAACAGCAGGCGGTGAATACGCAGCTTCCAGCCACTGAGATGCGGAGCTCCTAGATCTGACGCTCGGGCCCATACGAAGAATGGCCCACATAGAGGCACGTTAGCCAAGGCACGGACGTCAGTGAGGCATTGAAACGGACGGCCGGTGAAAACGCGCACTGTTACGGCACCAAGAGCTGGTTTTTCAGACTCATATCAACGGCGAATGCCCTCGGACCCTGCAAAGGTCTCAGGGCTGACTGACTGACTATTGGGGCTCAGGGGCAGGTCGATTTCGAGGTCATTCGGCGCGCATCAGAGGTCTGAGGGGATGTTCTTCAGTAGGTCTTGCAGCGTTAATATTCTGACGTTACGGAGCGACACGGGTGCCGAGCAGAGCGGGTGCCATGCATTTTAGTGGGGAATGCAGAATTTAAGCACCTCCACCCGGGATGTTTCGACACGATATTTCATGCAAACTCTGGTGCATACAGATCTTTGTAACCTCCGGTATCCAGTGCTAATTTCATGCCTTACCTTGGTTTGCAAAAAAAAACAAATAAAATAATACAAACCACAATAGCAACAACGTCCTTCAGAAACATTCCTGTTCTGCATCTGCTTTTGATGTTCCATTTCGACTTAATGGCCACGGGTCTGGCGACCCAAAACCTGAGTTCAGATGGCCATAGCTCACCCAAAAACCGCATCGTCTCTGGGCTCGTAAATCCCGGCAACCAAACGACCCTGTCGCGGAAGAAAAGCTCTCACGAAACGGTTGTTTGGAGACTTCAGCAAATGCACCTTGCTCTTTATCATCGAAGTCAGAGTTTAACCAATGTATTCAATTACTCTAAACCAACTCACATAATCTGGACTGATTCGATAAGTATTGTAGCAGTTGTGATGTTTTGTGCGTCGGAGACAAAATGAATATCCTGACACCAGGCCGATGACATTCTACCAGTTTTACGACTTCTGGATGCATCTCTGCACTTGTCTGGCCAGTGACAGTTCCGTGGCTGGCTGCAATTGGGGCAATGTAATGCACGCTATATGTTACATTTGATTAACATGGAATGGTTGAATAGTATTGTCGTCTTTTTGCTTCCAGAACTGTGAAGTTTACACATGTGTACTGACCATAGTTCGCCACGGGCTCATCAGCGACCAGCCCAGTCCAAGCCGTGCCCAACGACGCTACGCAATGATTCCGGACTTGGTCCGACACGCGAAGTGAAATTTTACTCAAAACCTACGGGCGTAGTTAAGCAGATTGGATATTTCCTTTATATCGCAGAATGTGACGAATCACAACATTGAAAAATTTGGCCACATGTTGTGATCGTTTTGCTTGAAACCCTTCAAGAAAGCAATATTTCATTTATTTTTTACTAAATTATAAATAAATTAACTGAAATAGCGCAAAATGTATCCTTATGTAAGCAACATGAGGACATACCACACTATCTGTGATCTTAAGTTTCCACCGACAAAGGCTGTCGAAAAAGTCAAATGAAAATGGCATTACTCTGTCTTTCAACAAAAGTAAAACATGCATATTTGTAATCACTAAACATGCCTCGGAAATGCAATGCATGTATTGTGGAAAAGCATGTAACTTGTGTAGAATGCTTGGGGTATCTAACTGGGAAGACTGAGGCAGCAGTAATGGAATCAAGAACTCAGTAACGCCAGCATTAAGTATGACCTACAGAATTGCCGGAAAATGAAATCAGGTAACCGACCGACGGAATCATGAAATCGATCGTTCCTTGTGATTTACTGTTTTTTTTTTTGGCTTGGAACCCACTGCGTTATCCTAGGGATGACAAAAACGTGGCACATCCAAGCAAAAAAAAAAGACGTGAATGATCTACCGGACGAAACGGTTGCTACATTCATCATTTCCTCCACTCCTGACCTCTTCAGTCAGCCGAATTAGTAGTTTCGGAACGATTTCTGAATGAACTAGGAGACGGATGTTAAAGGAGGGAGTATTCCGTTCTGCACTGCATACTTTTCATCATTCGCGGATGGCAATGTTTTCGATAAAGACTATTTGGACATCATGTAATGGCATTTTGTCGGTACCTGACGGAGCGCAACACTGAATCGGTGTTGTGATACGACAAGAGGTTTTGTTACTTTGCCGTCCTGCATTGCACGCGCCTGATTAGTTTCGAATATCTTGGGCACTCCGAACTGGAGGAGGTAGTACCTAGCCACAGTGAAGCAGTAAGGTCTGGCGGCCCTGAGCCTGAGAGAAATGGAAGCGATGTATTGAAAAAGAAGGTGTTTTGTTTTGCGACAAGATATTTGTTTTCTCGCCTGCAGCGTCATTTGCATTCCTTTTCCCGAGAGTTTCGTTTTCCGCATTGCAGATGTCTTTTGCTGGAAATCAGAGTATTTTCTCGACTTTTATGACAACGTAGAAGCAAAAGAGCCTGTGCGCCCTTTGTGGGGACTTTTCACAAGGAGGGAGGGGCACTTTAGCCAGGTATGTCCACATAGCTGGTATATTTGAGCGGCATCTGAATCAGGGAGTAGGCATGCTCCAGAGGCATATAATTTTGGGTGGTCTATGGAGCCGGCAGTTGAGCTTCAACCTCGGCCTGCTGCCCTAAATGCCTTCAACCTGAGGGCATTTAATGGGGACAAATCCAGACTGGTGGCCCACTGGCGCCACAGCACTTCTAGGCGTTTGTGAATGCCACGACTGAAATCCAGTGGCATGCGGCCACTGAAATCGGAAAGCAGGAACAATTTGTCGATATATGAATGGACCGAAATGTATGAACTTCCGTGAAATGCGTACACCCACCCTCCTGTGTTGCGGCTGACCTGGCCCGGTCATCGACCGACTCAGCGGCCGCCGCGGAAGTCGCGCAGGCCGGCAGCTGAGGCGTGTCGCGTTTGTGTGACGGTAAGGCGAACTGTGTGATCGCGACGTGTGTGTATGTGTAGTTGCGTATGTCATGTGGTGTGCTGTCACTGGCAATAGGGCGAATTGTGTGATTTCGACATGTGTGTATGTGTAGTGTGTATCAGATCGTGCGCAACTGTGCCCTAAGCAAGAAATAAACGGATTACACCGAGCAAAAAGGAAAAAAAATTCGTACCAAAATCCCAAAAAGGCACATCCGTGGCGTGAAAGGGCGTTTTTCGTTTTGTAAAGGGAAATAAGCGTAAATGGTCGTTTGCTTTAGAAGGACTACTGTTATATACATGCTGTTATATTGCTTGCACTGAGACTTCCTTATGGGGTCCACCCACATATTTTCATGGTACTGATGTATACTTTCTTCAGGTAGGGGGCGAATGCACCATGAACGTGATTAGATGGGAAGATTTTAGGGGACGTGACAAATTCTGAGCATTTCGTACCAACCAACCCACCAGTCAGCCACCTACCCAATGATTTTGGAAATATCCTGCCCTGACTGGCTCAAGGTGCGGCCTTAGTCGTCTTATGGGATTCTGAGCCGCCAAAGGGCCACGTTAAGCCTCCGAGAGGCACCCAAGCTTCCCTAACTTCATAAGGGCGCTTAGAGGTATCATATAGTTAAGGTCGTCCTGAACTGCAAGAGGGGCTGCTTTACCTAGCAAGGGACCACCCTGAACTACCTAGGGGTGCACAGCTTTGCCGAAAGGCCAGTTTTAGCTGCCAAAGGAACATTTTGAGGTGTGAGAGGGGCACTTTGATCTGCTATGGGACAACCTAAACTACCAAGAGCACAAACTGAGTTGTCCATGGCCCGCCCTTTGCCGTCGTAAGGGCACTGTCGGCTTCCAAAACAACACGTGGTTCTTTGGGGTGGCATCTAAGCCTCCATAAAGGCACCTCGAGCCGGCTGACGGGCAACGTGACCTGTTAGAGGGTCGACTTGAGCTGACCGAGAGCACCTTGAACTACCAGACGGGCACTCTAAGCTGCCATTCAGAATTGTTCAACGTGGGCCCTTAGCCGCAACTTGCGCATCTAAAGTTTTCACAAGGACACTCCGAATTGCCAAGGGGCATGTGGATTCGCCAGAGGGGCTCCCCGAGCTTTCCTAACGGCATTCTGCCCTGGAGCAGGCAGGAGCGTAGGAGCATCTAAAGTGTGTGTGTGAGGAGGTGAGTAAGGGAACAATTTTTTCCTTCTAGCGCTAATGTCGAATGTAAAAAAGTGGAAGTCATGCCCCCCCCCCGCATTCCTACACCTATGCGAGCAAGGATATTTGCCTGAGGACATCTGGACTTCTGCCAGAGAGGCACTTTAAAGTGCCAAGGCACTCTGAGTACGTAAGGGGCGATCTGGCTTGTTGGAGGAATAGTTCAGTGGCGTAACCAGACCTCCATTTTGGGAGGGGCACAGAAGCTGAGACAAACCCCCTATCCGACCAGCCCTCCATAGGAGCAAAAAACTCCCCGGACTTCTTCCTCCGTCATCCCCGTGCGCCCTCTTCCGTATCTAGAACGTCTTCCTTCTTCTCGGGAATCATGCAAAGAAATGGGCAGAAATGCATTGCATGAACGAAACACTGTAAGGGTAAACGAATCAAGGATAAAGATCTGGAGGCAGTGATTTTAGGATAACTGGTGGTGATTGTGAAAACAGATCGGACAAACCTCTGCCGACATGTGAGGCTTATTATGGGGGAGAGAGCATCGGGCCATGCTACCCTGGGAACCGATTCTTTTCTCGATGACGAAGAAAATCTTCTAAAACATTCCTATTCCAACCACAAAGTAAACTGACCGAAATCCGAGAAGAAATTTGATATGGGGGAAGATGCCTTTAGTGACTTCTTAAACCGGGCATTGAACCTTCTCCCCGGCCTATTTCTCAGACTGATGAACAGCACGCCTGGTCATAGCTGACTGGACATTCCCTCTCGTCCACCAGCACCTCCAGCATTAGAGCTTTACATTGCTGTATTTTTCTTTGACCGCCCGCTCCACAGCCGTAGCACCCTAGCCACAGCCAGTCGCAGCTTAACCCATAGGTCCAACAGCCAGCCGTTGGCCATCCATGCCATTTTTTTCAAAATTTCATTTTAAAATCACTTGTTGAGGGTTAGGCAAGGCCTGAAACTGAAAGAACTATTAAAGGACCGCATCATACCACTCTAGCTGGTTACTTCTCTCCACTTCCAATAATGTTTTTTCTTATGGCGTGTATGTGTGTATAAAAGCAGCTAAGCTTACCTTTCCTATCCTTATCATAGGCAAATTGGTTGGGCTGTCTGAGTTTGAAAAAAAAACAGCCATAGTAAATGTATGGATTACCTACTTTATTCACAGTCATTAGCAAACCAAAACTTGAAAACAATGTCAGAAATGTGGCCTTATATCACCATGACCCCGTTGATCTACCAGCTGGACTAGCTTTCCTCACAATGGTTTGCTTAACTGATTGGGTAGGTAGGTAGGTAGGTAGGTAGGTCCACAGCCTCAGCTAAAAATACATTCATCATTACCTAACTGCATTCCTAAATGGGTCTGCGGTGACGGCGATAGGAGACTGCACTCTGTGGCCACAAGTCGCTAGGAGAATGAGTCGCCCCCCCCCCCCCAAAAAAAAACAGTAATGACGATTGGTCGATTGGACGATTGGACGCGCTAATGACGATTGGTCGTCATTAGCGCGCAGCGATTGTTACGTACATAACATCTTTACGAGCGACGAAAGCTTGCAGCAATGAGCAAGCGCAGCAAGCTCCCAGGGTTCTGACCAACATCAACAAACGCAGCTACGGAAAGGAACCCTGAAAAATGATAAAACACGGCGTGTATGTGTTTGAAGTTTGTATGTGTTTGTGTATGACTACGTGCATGTGTTTGACTTCACTTTGGCGTTTCACAGGAAGTCATTGTTCAGTTCATAACGGAATGCCGCAAAAAATCACCGATATTCGGCATCGTCCGGGGTATTTAGCATCTAGGTTACCTAGTTGAGCTCCTATTAGAAAATTTTTGTCCATGTTCTTGTTCTTGTAGAGCTAGGGCGCCCAGCCATTCGGGCTCAAGCGTCCACGTCGAATCTTGTCCGGAGAGTCTGGTGGTACGAGGAATATTTAACAGTAACCTTGGTTGCTAAACAGTGCATGTTTTTAACTAAAAAGTGGGGAAAGGGATGCATGGGAAAACGTACCGTCAGAGTTGAGAGGTGGATTTATTTCAGGAAACACATCAGGGCTTTCATGACAGGTTCGTTGTTTCCTAATACACCGCGTAATGAGAATGATAGGTTCAAGCTTCGACACGTCACTCGTAGTTCTTCTCGTTCCCTCTGGTAACTTTGGCAGTCAAAGCATATGTGCCATACTGAAGGGTATGAGTGACATTGGGCACAGAGGTCTATGTGAATGATTTTTATGTGCAAGTTAGTCAGCTTTGTGTGTCCCAGTCGTAAGCGTGGCAAATTAATTTCATCCCGGCGGTGTTGCCGGTAGCTGGTGTCCCATCCAGCAACCGAAGTTTTGACGTGTTTTAAAGGTGTCGGACGAGGGTGGCTGCGCCAGTATGCATCGAGTATTGATTTATGAATTTCCTTATATCTGGAAAAAAATTATCTGTGACCAACTGGGAACGGATGACTGTTGTTATCCGTAAGGCTTCCTTTCCTCGGATATCTACTTTTTCGTTCCCACGTATGCCTTAGTGACTGGGAATCCATAAAAATTTAACTGTCATACCCTTTTCTGTAATGTCGCAATACAAGTCGAATATGAGAACAGTGAGGGGATCCGGCCAGCGCAAGGATTGAATGGCTTGAAGAGCGGAGAGCGTTTCAGAACAAATAACCGATTTCGAGATGCCTTGAGCCTGAATAAATTTCAGGCCAAATTGCACTACGTTCCGCATTGAAAACGGAAATTTTGTCCGGTAATCTGTGTCATCCTGTGATTTGTTTTTACATCAAAGTGCACCCTGCTCTGTCGTGTTCTTTGGAGTCGTCGGCAAAAAAAAAAAATGGTAGTAAAATGGTAAAAATGGTAAAAATTTGATTTTCAACGAACTGCAAGAACATCTCCTGTACTTCTTTATGATCCAGGATGTTCTTAATTTGTGAGGTGAGCATCTGGAAACTGCGAGCTGGTCTGGTCTGATCTGCGAGCTGGTCCATTAACCCGTCCCCGACTGGGGGGGGGCAGTTGACTGCCCCCCCTGAGGTTTTTTTGGGATTGCGAGAGAACCAAGAAACACAGAGTCACCAAACTTTGTGTACGTTTTGCTCCATCAATTTTACGTCTCGTGTCAAAATTTTGACCTCAGGCCACGTCAGGTGCCTGACCTAGGTCAGGTCAAACAGACCTATGTCAAAAAAAGTTTAGCGCCCTCTAACTTTTTTGCAAAACAAGATATCTCAATAATACTTTCAGGGATTAGTAATCGTCATAGATGCAACAAATCTGCTATCTCAGATTTTTCGGAATTTTCCAGGTCATTGACCTAAGGTCAAGCCCATTTTTAAGACATATCGTCGTTTTTTCGGAAATTGACGGAATATCCCATAACATTTTTAGTGTGGAGTCAAGCAGACATCTAGTTACTGCCACTGGGCAAAGTATCAGTGACTTCCAGCCATTGACCTGAGGTCAGGTCACGAATAACTGTAGTGAGCCAAAATGGACCACCGTCAAAATCAGCGATGAATTACTCAGAATGGGTAGAAAATGGCAGAACTGGCTTGCACAGACGTAATTAATACCAGGAACCTCAAAAAGTTTGAAAAAGTAGCATATTTTGGAAATGAACAGACTCTGACCAATAAAGCTCCGCCAACGTTGTAAATTGGCAACTAATCAATTTTTGCAAAATTTAAGCATGAGAAACCATCACAAGAACCACGAAGATCAATAAAATTGACATAGACCATCTTTTTTTTCACGAAAATAAAGGAACGCTAAAATTAGTTCCCGTCAATTTGGTACCACATACAGCAGCGCACAGTGACGGCTGACGGGAGAATTACGGTGTCTTTAACTCAACGTTTCGGCGTATATATTGAACAAATCTGAGGAAATTAGACATGTATCGGCATCCGTGGACATTTACTTGTGCGCTGGTACCTTTACCTATGCGTTATTAGTGACAGCCCTTGAGATTCAGGCCATTTCTGGGTCTCATGCAGTCGGCTATGAGAAAACATATATAGGGCGTAAATTGGCTTACATATTATGTAAAACTAAAAATGAGACCAGTTTCGAGCTCTACTCGTCACAGGCTTTCCAACGGTATGCTTATTTTTATCGTGCGACCAACCGTTCGCGAGTTACGGGGGGGGGCAGTCAACTGCCCCCCTAGTCGCCGATGTTCGGGACGGACCGACGGTCGTGCGCGGGTTAAGGGTGGCTACTTTGAATTTTGCTCACGATGGTGGGTACCAAAAAGCCTATGTCTCTGCAAGCTTTATGAAAACGCAGTGACAAAGGAAAACCACAGAGTCGATAAATTCTTTCTTCGTCCATGTGTCCGAGGTAAACATGTATGCGAGGTAACATGCATGAAGTGTTTCAAATGGTAGTTCTCGATCCCTTAGAATCCGCAGGAAATAACGTGCGGTCATCTCCCACCTCCTCAACGAGAGTGGCGGCACGTTAGCCTCAGCTCTGAGACTCTCAGCCGGCGTGGTACGCAGAGCACCCAGTGTGATTCTGGGACAAGCGTTTTGTATGGCCTCTGAAGACTGACTGGCCCTTGGCGATTGGTCAAAGACTTATGTCCCGTATTCCAGCATTGGTCTGATCAGGACGGAGCACATACGAAGGAGAGTTTCTCTGTCTGCCCCGAGGCCCGAACCAGCTACGCATTGAAGGAAGGGGATTCTTTTCATCGCTCTGGCCTTCAGATACTGGATTTCAGGGGAAGATCCATCGAAGGATCCAGAGGAGATCCATCCATCCATCTGCACTGCTCGTGTATTTCCGCTCATGCACTGTACTTCTTATGTATTTTTTGGAAATGATTGCTTTCGATTTCGATGTAGAAAATGAGACATGACATTTTTGGCCCAGCTTCAATTTGGTATAGAGCCGATTGGAGTTTCTGAAAAATCAACTGCAGGTTTTTTTCCCGATTCCCACAGAGCACAGCGTCTGCGCACAGTGCGTGAGACACACCAGCCAGACATTCGTCGGAGACATCATTAATCATGAGAAGAAAAAGAAGAGGAGAAATGACCTCGTCCCTGGACCACGCCATTGTCCAGGGGGAGGAGTTCGAGAGGGTGTTGCTTTTAACTTGTAGTGTCCGGCCGCTGAGATAAGAATTTATAAAATGCATGGAATGTCTACGGAAACCTAGGTGACGAAGTTTCGTAAGAAGACCTACCCGATACCCCATATTATAGGACGTACTTAACATCAACGAAAATTGCCACGATAAACTTTCTTGCGAAGAAGCCACCGAGTACATCCGATTCAAGGCGCAGTATATGGTTAACTGTGGTTGGCCCAGGGTGAAAAGCATATTGGTATTTCTACAAAATTTGGAATTTTCCGGCGTGCCACATCATCCTGTAGTTCACCATTTTTTCCATGATTCTGCATTAACAAGAAATAAGTTGAACTGGTCGGTAAGACTCAGGTGCGTCAGTAGGTTTTCCCGGTTTTAAAAGAGGAACCACAAGAGCGTGCTTCCAAGTCGTGGAGATTCTGTTCTGTCCACACAGATAAATGAAAAAAAGTAAGAAGTCTGCACCTTTGGGTGTCGTCAAGCTGCTTAAGAAATTCGTAGTAAATGAGATACTGGTCAACCAGGCACGTAGCCAGGATTTTCCTGGGGGGGGGGCAAATGCCAAATTTTGACATATACCACTGGCATATGACGAAGTTTATAGCAAAAGCGGGAATTTTACGTAACTGACCTCATTTTAAGCCTCAGGAATACATACAGTTTGTTTTTGTAATGTATATTTTGCAATAAACGCAACATGTATAGGGGGCCATGCGGACCATGGCCCCCATGGCTCCCCTCGGCTATGCCTCTGGGGCCAACCGATGTTGAACCTAATGGACATAATGAATTTATGGATGAGTTCAGCTCGTACAAAGAATAAGGTTTGTTCCATGGCTGTGTTGACTGAATCAAGATCAAGGTCTGGCATATTGTTTGTCATAAGAGTGTCCTGGATACGAATGCCTGGGTCATAGTTTGTGGAGGACGACAGTTGGGAGTAAAATTGACCCAGATGATTGGCCACTTCTTTTGGATCATCTACCTGGATTCCTCAGATTTTTAGAACCGAGAGAGGACGCTGGAAGCTTCTTTTGTGCACGAAACATCGAACGGTATCCCACAATTTCTGCAAGGGTGTGGAGGTGGTGAATTTACTCAGGAGCTGTAAGCTATTGGAAAAAACCTCAGACGTCTTCCGTAAATGCCGCAGATGCAATTTAAATGTCTATTAAAACGGTTTGAGGGCATGGAGGCTCTATGGAAGGACTAAACACGGTTTGTACATTATCGCAATTCACATCTGAATGAGTTGATAGTGTAGTTAGGGAAATGAATATTAACTTGTATAATATAATTGTGCAAGTACTCACTTGTTTTCCATAAATGTAAAGAATTAGTAAAACAACCAAATATTTTCCTAACTTTTCAAAGGGATACTTTCAAAAGTTGCAAGCAAAGATTCAGATGAGACGCATTTGCTGCAAATGTAACGCAGAAAACGGCTACGTCGCATCCCCAAACAACAAACCGGTTAGAAAAGCCCTGATGTGTTTCCTCAAAAAAATCCATTTGTTCTCTCATCTCTGACGATACATTTTCCCACGTTTCTCTTCTCCACTCTTTAGTTGAAACATGCACTATTTAGCAACCAAGGTCCCTGTTAAATAACTTCTCATACCACCAGACCTTCCAGACAAGATTCGATGCGGATTCTTGAGCCCGAGCGGCTGTGCGCCCTAACTCCGCAAGAACAAGAACAAGGTATGAGAACGCATTCCCAGGTATGAGACACGTGGAAATCACGTCTTGTAGGAGGCACAAGTCAAGGTATGCTAGCTAGATGTGTACCCAGGTAATTGGAAGTTGGAACATTTGCCTACTTGCTCTACAGGATTGAGATCCTGATGCTTTACCAAGCAAATAGCTTACAGGCACTGGGCAAGCAGGACCAAGGCCATCCTTTCAGTCTGCAACTTGTTGCAATGCCATATGAATATACCTGAGTAGTTGAAGCTTGAAAATGATTTAGCTTCACTGAATTTACTACATATGTGGAAAAACAGACGAAAAGTGGCAGAAACATCAGGCGTCCCAAGAAGCTAGACTTATAATGGCGGTAGTTTAGTGGTGGGTTGGGGAGGTGCATCACATTTGTATGTTTTTGTCCATCTATTTAGAGAAACATATGGTACAATAAAAGCAAAATTTTTGGTTTTCAAGGCAAAACAGTGAATAAGATAATCGTTAAAATAATTAATTCAAACTTTGGTTTAACTTTCCAATGTTTCTTTTCATAATAGAAGGTATAATTTTCATCTCTAATTGCTGACCTTGACCCAACCTTGGCCTGAGTCAATCTCAAACTGGACCTTCCAGAACAATGTCACTTGGCCTCGTGAGCTCATAGCGGGCGTTACTGAATTGTGGATGGTGGTGCTTGGTGCAGTTAAGAGTGGTTTGTGAGAGGAACTTGACCTTTCTTTGGCCTTTTTGTCTTTCCTTCTTCTGTAATTTCACCAGCCCTGACTTTTGACTGACTGTGGACTGTTTTTAGGGCTTATCCCTACCTCTTTGTTCCCTTGTTACTTTTGCCTTCTCCTTTAGTTATTCTATGAACCAGCGTAGGCAAGTTGATCTGCCCAGCGGTTTGTGTGATCACATATTTATGATCAACATAGGTAGCTGGGTATCCACCCAATTCTTCATGACAGAACTGAAGCTTGAAGCAGGGATGTAGTTGGGAGGGGGGGGGGGGCACAGGGACCATGGCCCACCCTGGGCCAAGCTAGATATATAGTAACTTTGCACAAATACAGAAAAGTGGTCATTTATGTGTTGCAAAAGCAAACATTAGATGTACTCTTTGAGGTTAAAGATGAAGTCAGCTACATAAAACTTACTTTTTGCTGTAAAGTTTATCATATGTCAGCAGCATAAGATGGAATTTGACATTTCTCTCCCCCAGGACAATCCTGACTACTTGCCTGGATGGAAGGTACTTTCTTCAGGATCTGGTGAGAGCACAGCTTGCTCAGTAGTAGAGTGACATTTCATTCTGTTCCAAGTTGATTGCGTACTCTCATGCTGCAGCTTTGTTACAGTTTTCTGCATCCTAATTTTCAGATGATCTGTGGAAGTAATGAGTTATGGAATATATATGTGGTGTTTATTTTTGCTATTTTATGCAGTAAATGTTGCTATTGTGTGCTAGGTATGGGGGCAGCATAGTGTAGTGGTTACTGTGCTCACCTTGTGATCAAAAGGTCCCTGGTAATAGCAACATTTTGCCATCCTGTGACAACCAGTGGCAATGCGAAATGACCCTGGTAGTCGACAGCATCGTAAAATAACCCACTAACCACCACCACTAGGTATGGTAGGAAGTGTTAAGCAATGTTTAAAACAGAAAAACACCTGCAAATTTTGAGTGTTATCCTGAGCCAGACAATGGCAGTAGCCACAATCGCAGCCACGCTTTGCCAAATTTGTGCAGCCGCCCCATCTATTGGCCTCAGGCTACAGCCGGCTGCACGGCTGGGTGCCCCATGTAAACCTCTATCCTCATCTGTCCCTCCCACTTCCCAAGTAGCAAGAACCTGGATCATATTGCATGCGGGGCCTGAGCATGAATTACTTGCGGTCAGAAGGTCGCGGCCGGTCACCGACAGTGGCGGCCTCAGCGTCGGTCTGCGAACTGCTTTCGGTGCCTCTGCCAGCAGACGCAGCGGCGCCCACATGGCGGAACCGCGGCCGTTCTTCGTCCTACAACCAATACAGTCGGTCTGCTCTCTGAGGGGTTCGTCAGACTGGCGACAGCCGCGGCGAAGGCAGAGGCACGGCAGCTTAATTTTGCCACAGATGAATAGTAAAATACGTAAAATGTCGAAAAATACAAGAGGAAAGGCGAATCTCCGTAGCAAGAGTTTACCATACCCAACGCTCAAAATTTCGCAGATTGTCGAGTGGACTGCTCTTTCGTGCATTATACCGAGAAAAAGAACGTAGATAAGTAGATAAAACAGCAGCGTATTCTTGGAGATTCCTGAGGGTTTTCGCCGGCTGCATTGAGGTTTCCGAAGGCTCTGAAGGTGCGGTTTGAGGGATTGGTCAACTGGAATCTGGCAGCAGTGGCTAGAAGTGCTCACTACTCTAGGCATTTAACAGAGCAGAGATAAATTCACGGTTCTCGCACATGCTGCAGACACGGCAAATAATCCTCCAGTGCGGGCCGATCGAGATGGCACGTGCAGAGAAAAACAGCCAAGTAAAACACGACGGTACACTTTTCCCTTTGAAATATTCTTGACAAGAAAATCGTACTGCGCTTTCCAAGACTTGAAAGATGGGATTTTGAAGTAGACGAGGAGATGACCGTACGACAGAGAGAAGTGGGTACGGAGAATATGCAAGACAAAAGTCAGACGAGACACGTGCTGACCCGATCGAGCCGCCCTGTGGGGAACACGGTGCGGCTCCATCCCGCCTAAGCACGCGGCATTGTTCTCAAACAGACCCGGCATGTGCAAAGCAATGTGCAAGCAAAACGCCCTTACTGAATGCCAATGTCCTTGAGCTCGCTTGCAGAAACAGTAGGTGGACCTGGAGCTCGGTTGGCGCGACAACAATATGCGAGAAATGGGGGGCGAAGGTAAGAATGTATGAATAATGAACGGCACCGGTATCTCGAATCTCTGTTGCTCTGTCCAGTTCCGTTCTGCGAGTAAGACAGGTGATCCGGACGGGCGCGCGTCTGGGCGTCGCCGCAAATGACTTGTCTTTAGAAGGATTCAGTGCAACCCCCAGTCGTCGCCGTGGCCTGATGGGTAAGGAGCCGGACAACAGATACGGCGCGTGGCAGGCACTGGGTTCGAGTCCCAGGACAGGTGCCTGTATTTGACGAAAAGGGTCAGCCAGACACGGGGCGGCCGTGTCGTGGATTTGCACAGCACGATGAAGACCCTCCAGCGCCATCTGGCTCGGCGCCTGGGGGCAAAATTACTCCATATTTGGGAACGCCTGGGTGGCGGGGTCTGGGTCCAGCAACAAGTTCGGCGTACCATGGACTCTGATCTCAACGCCGCCCACTTCAACACATTTGGGCTAAATTTATAAAAAAGAATCTTGTCAACCACGCTGACAATATATCGTGGTCCTACGCCAGCAGAGTAGCGTCAGCACGGGCAGCAGTATTGCCAACCTGTTGACGTCAGCTTGCAGAAAACGGCCAGGTTTAATGGATAGAGGGAAATGGTCAGCGAGAAGAGAAGAGGCTCGGACGCAGCAGTTGGCCGGTGTCCAGATGGATGTTGTTCCGTTGACGATGACCCTCTGATGCATATCAGATAGATATGAAACAAATCATCCCAAAGGTCCGTAAAGTACAGGAGTGTTTTAGTTGGTGAATGATGAGCTCGTGGGTCACAGTGAAAGCCTGCCGAATGGTGAGGGTATATCGCATCTGCCTGGTAACCATCCGATATGGCCTCTCGCGCAGCATGAAGATACACTGCCAGATTTGGACAATGCGAATGCCTCGATGTAAAATCGTACTGCTCAGAGGACAGAGCAGTTCTCTCGCATTGTGACTGGAGACTGAAACTCAGCCGGAAATGGTGGGAGCAAACATGCAGCGTGGTATCCAGGCATCCCCGTGTTTTTAAGACTTAGCAGTCTGTGACATTTTTCTTTACCGCTGGTCAACGTTCCTTCCAGGTTGTCCGAGGGATCGCCCTTTCCAGAGTGTCAGAATCGGACTCCAGAGTGTCAGAATCGGACAGGACGTCCGTGTTACCGGGAGACATCGAAGGAGCCCAAGCATGTCTGGCTGCCGTCACTGGCGATTGGTGCTGCTGCTCATTGGCGCAACACTGGTGGCAGTGTTTTTGCTCGCCAGAAACCGTCACCAGTCGGCCAACAACAACCCACAGTATGAGTCCATCCCACCAATGGTAACGGTCGGACTGGACATGGCCAAGGTCTTCCTGAAACATCTGACGCGATTTCCGTGACAAACGTTTTTCGGGAATGTCAGACTTGCTATTCGAAGAAGCTGCTCAGTAAAGACGCGAGCACGTTTCTTAAATCTGAGATTCACTTCCCATACCCGACAAGGTGGTCAAGCAATTGAGAGGTGCATGCACTGTGGGCTTTCCTAACCTAACTTAAGCTGACCTAACCACACCTAACCAGACCTAACCAAACCTAACCTAATCAAAGCGGTGATCACAATCGATTTTTGACACCGAAAGAACTTGTTGGAATATGTCATTATGTTCTAGCGAACATAGGCAGGTCGTCCAGAACCATCACTCGGGCTCATTTTTTTTCAGCGTGTCCGACCTGTGTCCCCTGACACAGAGCGAAGCCGCCATCGCCGATCGTCTTCGCTACAGACGCCAGCGAATACGTCACGTTTGCGATCTGTACGGAGAGGAGCCCAAAGAGTGAGTGCTCTTCATTGGTTTACTAATCGTGTGTACTGCGTCACCAGTGCTCTTTTACCTGTAGTTCCTTAGAGGACTGAGTGAAGCGTGTATTGGTATCTGTGTTTGCTCATTACGATCTTACTTCCAAACAGCGGCGAGATCATCAGTTGGCAGCCGCCGGCAATCTGCAGCCGAGTTCATCGAGTTTCGTTGCTATATTTTGTTTTGTAATTACATATGTTTATATATATATATATATATATATATATATATATATATATATATATATGATATGGTATATATTTACATTTGTGTAATTGTGTTATAATTATACAATTACGTACGATGACCTTTACAAGTTACCTACGCTTCCTTTCTCGTTTTTGAGAGAGAGAGAGAGAGAGAGAGAGAGAGAGAGAGAGAGGGGGGGGAGAGTTTGCGGGAGAACTACTTGCAGTTGATGAATGTCTGATGTGGGCGACACGGTCATTGCTGGCAGATTGGCGTGGCCAACCGATATTTGGGTGGATTCGGTCGTATGGAGGAAGATTCCTAAAGTTGCGTCGTCGTATCTGACGACGTTGTTCTTACGGAGAATACTCAAGAATGCGACCTTAAATGTAAGCAGCTGGACCGACGTCATGAAAACGATTGTTAGCGCAACGTTGCTAAAAGACTGTTGTCATTTGGCTAGCTGCGTTGAGCGTGTTTAAACAGCATTCAGTCTCGGCTGGCAAAGCGATAATGAAGGATCAGTAAAACTGGCAACGCTGTTGCCATGCGGAGTTGCCCATCAGCAGTTATTTTACCGATGAGAAGCATGTTAGTCGTTTCCGATTTCTGAGGAAAAAAGGGTAATTTTGCGTTAGCCAATGACTTCCAGTGACTCAAGCCAAACACAATCCACCCTCCAACGTTGGAAGAAGCCTAGTGCAGTCTTTAATAGCAGGTTAAGGTGCGCTTATTTTTCTCAGTTAAACGCGTCAGTCGTGTTGGTTTAAGTGCATTTGCTGAGCTCATTGGTGTATGCTACATTTGCCCTCCTGACATTGTCCGTATCGGATAGTTTGATGAGCCTTTCTCGGTGATGACGCGCTGGGAAGAAGAGCACAAAGACCGCGCAATCTCGGACATCAGCGAGGTGCCGCCAGGACAGGGTGGATCTCTGCTGGTCGTGCGAAATCCATACGACCGTCTGGTGTCTGCCTACTTTGATAAGGTGGCCAGGTAAGAAACGGCATCGATCCTGGATCGCATCCTCCAACAAACCAACAACTCCTGCGGGTTGATTGCCGAATGACTAGGACATGTCTTAAGTCTATTCTAGTCACGTTTGCTGGTCCGTATGTGTGAATAACGAACGGACTGAAAAGGTCGTCTAAAACCTGCTGAAACTTCATCAAAGCAAGCCTTTTTAATAGAATGTTACTAAAGGCGTTATCCGATGCTAACCAGTTTTGGAGTCGGTATGAGGTAAATTTTGAAGAGGTCCATACATTTTGCCATTCGTCTGCGATGCGTTGGTCAGTGGAACTCAGTGGTCGTCATTTCATTTTTAGTTTGGTGCTCGATGAGAAAAAGGTGCGGCGTTATCAGAAAATTGGAGCACTTGTAATGCTAGTTCCCTCTTTTAACTGCGGTGCGCAACCAAATCTTGAATGACATCCTAATGGAAAATATTTCCCAGTCACTGGAAAGTGGCAAATTGCGTGTCCCCAGTCAGTACCAAACTAAGTCTTGTATGACGTAAGTAGTCTTTTTCCCCATTCTTGTCATGTTTTGCTGGAATTCTACCCCATCTGTATAAATTAAACCATGCCCAAAGACATCAGTCACCAGCTTTACTCTCAAGACTCAGCAAGTGCTGAAACAGGCCAACGCGGTTTCCATACGGGCACTAGAGTGCACTGTGTTACTGAACGGTTTTCTTTGTTGTATCATGAACAGGGAGAAAGCATGATAAAGAAACGCAATTTCTAGGAGTATTTGTGGTTCAGTGCAAGGAGGGCCTCGCCAACTATTATAGTAGCATCGTGATCTGCATTAGTCAGAAAAAGAAGTAGTCCGAACCTGGTAGCGTTTGGATCCATCCTAAACGGAGTCTGGTGTCCGATTCAAACGCAGCTATCCGCGTGTTTCCGAATGTGGAGTAGTTTGCCCCAGGCATTGAGCCAGATGGCTCAGGGCCTTTGTCGTGCGGGGCAACCTACGGCGTAGCATGTCCGTGATTGGCTGACTCTCCCGGTGACGGGCCAAACAGTCGTGTCCGTTCTGGGACTCGAACCCGTGCCTGCCCTGCCCCGGAGGGCTGTCCGGCTCCTCATCTGCCAGACCACGGCGGCGACTGGATCAAACGGAATGGAAATCGGGCGATGACGTTTTTTTTAAGCTGATGTAAACGTGGCCTTTGTTGGGTGTCATTTAGCATCTCGAAGTGCGAATTTCGGAGCAGTGGTGAAACTTCCACTTACGGATTTCCATTAAGTTCCAATGACGAAGGCTTTGCCACTGGACATCGAAATATGCAGACTCTCGAAAATAGTTTGGCTCGCGTTAACTCCAGGTGTGATTAACGTGTCGAATGTAAGAGGTGGCGTTAAAACCTAGCATGTTTTGTTAGCAGTGCATGAGATGCGTCCAGGTTGTGCCGACTCTCCACCGCGTGATACTGTCAGGTGCAGCTCGGGTGGCGGTGGTCCTCCCTCTCAGTCCCAATGCACGTGCAGAGACGGGACGCACGGCAGTGCACGGCACACGTGTGGTGAGGGGAACAGAGGGCCGGTCTCCTGAAGCGACGGCCGGCCTTCGCGCAGGTGAGGCAGTGCAGCGGTTATACGTTTCAGCGAGTTTACTCATTCCGATGTTATCTCGGCCCTATCAGGATTCTACGTTTAACATAGGACCGCTTTTGGAGCATCCATAACAATACATGCGTGACCCACTAAAGTCGATTTCACGAGGTGTTTGACGGGCTGTCGGTGGAGGGCCCTTTCAGTGGGAAAATTACGCATCAGAAACTACAGACGATACGGAATTCTGATGAAGCGTCAGTGATGCAGAGGACGTTGGTCGCGCATGAGACCTAACCCTCACATTGGTGCGTGGCAGGGGCTCCTAGGAACCATCTAATATGATGTAATATAATAATATAATGCGATATAATAATATAATATTATGTAATAATATAATATGATATAATATTATATAATAATATAATACAATATAATATAATATAATAATATAATATGATATGCGTGATAAAAATGTAGCTTGTGTTTGCATGAAACCTTGAACTAATATGTGGTTCACAGCACCCGAAAACGCTGGCAGCCGTCGCGATGTTCGGCCATGTGGCCGACCCCTGGCGGACCTTGTCCCGACCTGTGACGTAATTTATGATTCTGAGATCAATGGTGACTTCTGTCTAAAGCCATCGGATGATGGATTATTTGATGTCTTTCAAATCACTTCAGGCGGTCGACTGGACTTTGGAACAACGGTGAAAGGCAGGAAATCCCTTCCAGTGTGATTTTACACAACCCACTGTGAACGGAACACACCAGTTAGAGCTGGACTGCGTGCTTCGCATGCTGTCACAACTAGAAGGGCAGATTGCACGACTTTAGCATCGTATTCGGTCCTAGTCATTCAAAAGCAAGTTTTTTTCGGAGAACTTTTCGCTGGATTTACTCTCCTCTGACTTCTTGCAGTGGATGTGTGTTTGTTGCGTTGCAGACATTCAGTATTGGGTAGAACTACTGAAGTGAAGTAATTTTACTTTAGGTAAACGATTTATTTGTATCACAAAATGATCAACGGGGATAAAACCCCACGTCATCCCTTACCCCAGTAAGGGGTAAAGTGAGGCATACAAAACATGCTATAACACAGTGTAATAACACAGTGTATAACACAGTGGACACAGTTCATGGAACCTAAAATGCTAGTACAGAAAGATGAAAAATAGATAGGCACCTACGCGACAGAAGAAAAGAAACAATCACATGCATACAAAACAAACGAGCACCGAGATTTGTAATGAAAAGTTACAAAGATGACATGCGGTTAATAGCTTCGGATCGAAACGTGTGAAATGTGAAAAAAATCGCAATTTTTTCAAAAAAATTTCTTTTTTTCAAACTTCGAACTTTGAAAAAGTGAAGGCTAAAAGCATCTCTTCGAGTTCAGAGTTTTGTCCTTCAGTATTAGTGTTTTGACTCCTGTTTAGGGTGAATAGAGGGATTGGCGATTTACGGTATTTTTAAAGATTTCTGAAGGTTTCGTGCTCCTGCGTAAAAAAACGCCATGTCTAACGCGTACCCTTTCTGTGCCTATACGCAATACGGATTTATTCGTACAGAAATTGTTCTCGTTAATGCAGGTAAAAATATAGATTTCCATGTGCCACTAGAACAGACTGCATTACTGAGCAGTGTTTCCTGTATCATGGATAGTGAGTAGGCATGAATGAAGATGCGTAATTTACAAGAGCACTACGTAATTTCTAAACCGAACGTTTCATCGTAGACTTTCGAAAACAGTTTGGTTGGTGTTAACTCCTGTGGTACTTAATGACTGGTCCTGAAAGTAAATGATAGCTTGGAAACATAGACGGACCAATGAAGCAAAGCAAGCCATTCGACCGCACGTCATTTGTCGCAGATAAAAACTTGATGACGTCTCTCTGTAACGTGCCATGTCTGTGTGTCCGGGTGACATTGGCAATGGCACATAACTGTCGCGGACATTTTCCCCGTATTACGGCGGGGAGGTTTCTAAACAGTCATGTTCAAGACACTGGGAAGCCAATTCCAGTTGCACCATGGCACCTAAACAGAGGTACCGTCTTCAACGCCCAACGCCCACGCGGGGCAGATAAGCTGAAGATGCATGCATTTCGGATTTCCTCACAGCTGTTTCTCGGTGAGCTAGGAAACAGTTCCATGGTCTCTAATGTCCAGCCTTGAGTAAATTCTTGTGTCTTGGCGGATGTCAGTTGTGTCTCGGCAGGTGTCAGTCAACCGTGTTTTGTCCAGGACAAGCCCTCTAAAAGCTTCCCGTGTACGTGTAGGTAGGGGTCCCGTGTACAGACCCCTACCCCCTACGTGTAGGGGTAGGGGTCTAGGTAGACGTAAACGAGACGTTCGTAAACAAGTGAATAACTATGCAGCTCATGTCTTGAATTGGATGACGAAATAGGGAATGAATGGGAAACTAACATTTCAACCCTGAAAAGCTGCTTCAGAAAGTTGGAAAACAATCCGTTGCCGTCACTGAATACGTGAAAAAGACAGAAATTTGGACCCAAACGCGCGGACCTACCAGTGGTAGGGTTTAATGTGTGAAACCATTCACCGAAGAATGATGTCAAGAGAAGAGAATGATGTCATGCCAAGTCACCTATCATTGTCTCACCGTAGTTATTCTTGCAGTGTATGCCAGTCCCTCTTTTTGAACATGCGTCAGTTTCCACCACCCGGCCCCGTGTTTTCCAGGGATCCGCCGGCATCCTACTGGAAAGAAATCCGCCGGGTATCCGGGCAGCAGAACTCGACATCGCCGCCGACCTTTCCAGAGTTCGTGGACTTTGTCCTCTGGCAATATGACTATGTGCCTTATATGGACGGACACTGGGCACCGCAGGTGGGTTCAGTATGTTGAACGGTGGCTGCAGCGCATCTGCATGGTTGATGCGTCATAGGAGACTGGAAACTGTGGTGTAGCAGTGTTGCCTCAGTACCATATGGCATCACTCATCTTGTGCTCGTCGCGCAATTGCAGCCTGTAAAAGGAAGCTGTACAGACCTGAAAATGACCTAATGATTGAGCCATATTGACATCATACCGCGGATGCTTTTCATCCACTGAAACTGCTCATTGTGTTATCCAACTTGTGCGCATGAATCCCTGCTAGCTAATTCGCTTACGTTGTTTCGGTCACGTCATCTTGGATTGATTTGCATCACTGAACTACACTGCGACATTCCGCCACCTATGTCGGAATGGACAGCTCTGTGTTGAAATGGCGCCACGTTTTTTTTGCGGATGGAGAAAAAAGATATCGGTTTTGCGTGTGCTTTTATAAAGATCAAGATTGACCATTAAGGCAAAGGTACGCTGCACTTTGCCAAGAGCTGCTACGTTTATTAACAACATAAAGCCAAGGCATTCCGCACAAATTGGCTCGACCTGTTTAGGGTCAAATGAAATCGCCGGGTTTCTCCAGGCAGCCCGTGGAGTACGCATTAGCGGCCGATGTAAACAAACGTTGTCAGGCTGCTGGTGCCGATACCGTCGAACCAGGGCAGGTCTTCAGTCGCGTGTCGCTTCAGCTGCCGTCCGGTCCGCCCAGCAGGCATTATCCCTCGTCCGGGCAGAGGAGGCGGGGAGCCGCCATCGTGGTCCTAGGGCTCCAGTGTCTCCATTGTTCATTCACGCAGCAGCTTGACACGTCCGGCGTCCGTATCAAAATCCTCTCGGGGGTAATTCCAGGACACAGCTCCAAGGGATGGGCAGAAAAGCTCACATCACCTCAGATTTCGTTCAAAATCGGTATGTCGGGTTGCGCTGGGTCCTGATTCAGATTTTCGGGCTTATGAGGTCATGAGGCCGAGAGGTCACGAGATACAGGTCACTGAAAGTGTGAGGTCAAGGCCAATGACCAACTGCGTATGCCACTATATCTCCATCATCGAAGAAGTCATAAGGACGAAACTAAACATGGTTAGAAAGAGGAGAAACCAAAGAGGACGTTCCCTTAAAAGCTGACGTATTTGGTCAAATTGGTAAATTTGACCTGACCTACTTATCAAGTATTTTTTTGCGCCCGTTTATTTCATTCAAATTTACATAAAATGGGTGACATTGTTGGTAACATACGGACAAAGTCCCATTTTCTAATGGGGACTCGGCGGCGGGGGTCAGGTGCCATGACCCGATTTGACCCGTATACTTACTAACTTCGATATATTCCAAAACGCAAGCCATATGGATATTATTTTGAAAGCATTTGTGACGTGACAATACATTTACGATATTTTTTTTTTGCATTTCGGAAGTTGTTCGGAAGTACCTCTTACTCGTATTTGCACACCGATGATATGCCTACCTACATATCAAGAAAGGGTAATTATAGCTCGTGCCAAATGTTGATACGGAGCGCTTCATGTATTGTGCGTGATACAGTGGAGTCCGTGACACAAGGTTTCATGTAGAATCTGCATTGGAGTTACAATGAGGAATGATCAACGTGGTTACAGCACGCATGCACTTCAGGGACTCAGTATTTGCAGACAAGATGTACCGGCGGTATCTCTAAGTCCCTTTTATTGCCACAGCAGTCGTAACCCTCGTCTTTATAGGGGCTTCTTCATAACGCGGACGCATGGGGAAGGGATGGTGCGACCCCTGGCCATTTCCCAACGGTGCGTCCTAGAGCGCGGCGGGCAAACAGCGTGTAGCCCGTGACGAGGTCTCGCAACTGGTATCCCTTTGAAGGTTTCAGGTTAACGGGTGACCTTCCTGATCGGGGCAAAAAATTGGCAAAAAGTGGTGCTTTTTCGAGTTTAAGCACAAATGAACGCCAAAGAATAAATGATGGTGAAACGAAACGAATATCATAGTGTTCGTCAATCGATTATGATTTCATCTGTACCCCATATGATTATATTTTACCAATGGAGTCCGATCCAGGTCGTGCTAGGTTAATCCTTGTCAAGCAGGGTCGTTGGCTTAAATGCGTTCTTGAAACTGCAGAGGCATTCTTTTAGATAATGATAAATGATGAAGTCCAGTGTAGGATCCGAATGACAAACATCGTTGTGAATGACACGTAAAGGTCATATTAGGTCATCCAAGGTTATTTTAGGTCATCCAAGGTTACCTTATGCCAGTGAGCTGGAATCACCTGGGATTAGCGAAAAGTCCTGACTTGTGTTACAAGCATTACTTTAGTTGACATCCAACACGAAATCCAATTTTAGGCATGCCGTGGTATTGTAGATCCATCACTCCACGGCCGACGCCGCTCCGCCCTTCGGAGCAAGTCATGCGTTCGCTGCCGGAGGTATACGTAGCCCATGACCTCAGTTTACACTCTCGATAATTCCGGCAGTGAGCATAAGCGTATTACGTCTATGTGTAGTGTTATAGAAGATAAAATTTGGAATCCATTGATGCGTATTTTATTGTATCTGTACCCTCCAGCTGTCACAATCCGACGAAACTGAGACCGTTGTAAAGTGGTCGCGTCGAAAGCTGCTGGCACGGTTTCCGTTACGTCATTGGTCGTTGCCATGCAACGTAAAAAAATCACCGAAGATGCGAAAAGATGCCCCACATGGTACACCAAGTTTCAGACCGATCAAACAAACCATTAGGAAGTTATCCTGGGAAAACCCCAGGGGGGAGTTGCATCTTATACTAACCGACCCCTATATGGGCGAAGGTTATATCATCTGCGAGTGTTTGCCTGTAGTGCGATATCTCCCCCTGACGCATACAATACGTGATTTTTGGCTCAAGTGCTCCAGGTAGAAATCGAAGAACGAATTTGGGGTCAAGATCTGCCCATCATGGTTTATCCATGATTGATGTCGAGCCACTTCTCTCCGGATGGTGTGATGTCTGGGACTGTACACAGAACAGACAGTGAGCTGGGGATGTTCGTCATTGTTAACCTTAGCCACTGTAGGAGGGTTGGCCCACCCCTCTGGCTTTCCAGGAAGACGGAGAAAAGAAAACAGAAGACGAAGAAAACAGAAAAACGGAGCGGGGTTGCGCGCCGAAACTTGTACTGCCCTCGTGGGCATTCGTTTCGAACATTTGGACACGAATCAAGTCCGTGTCATGTCAGGTCACTGACACGATGCCATTTCTGGACGTGTTCAAGGCCATTTTTGCCCAAAATGGTGGAAAATCGCAAATTTACCGAGGCGAATGACACTCAAGAGCCAAGTTTGGGTAGGTGTGTAAATAAACCACATCTATGGGTTCCACTAACTTCGCGACCCTGTTGTGGTCACCCAAGGTCAATGACCTCGGATGACGTAGGGATGGCGATTTTCATCTCGCGTCGACCCTGGCGTATTTCGTGGCGCCGATTTTGAATGTGGCATGCATTTCGAACCACTCCTACTCATTCATGTTCATTTAATGGTCGCCAGAGGGTTTCGAATTCTATGCCGTTTCTAGCCCGTGGCAGGCCAAGGCCCGTCACGGGCTTTGACCTGATGTGACCCTTGCCGTTAACCGGAATGAAGGGTACCATTTGATTTGCAAGGCTTCATTGAGTCTTCCGCTTTTTTCCTGGTTTCTGTAATTAAAAATTTTTGTTCTGTAGCCTTCCAAATGAAACGCTCTGCAATTTTCACCATTTCCAGTTTCGGGTCGTTGACGTGGCATGGGAGGTCACCACTGATCCAAAGCCTTAAAAATGGATACCATTGGTTTCCTCTTATGACGAGTAACACGCTTGTTTTTGTTTTGAGGCCCTAGCTCAATTAGAGGCCAATCACCAGTCGTACCAATCTTATCTCGGGGCCAATCTAGGGCCCAGTCTTACCCCCCCCCTGCATCATCGAAATTATCGATATGCCGTACACTGGCGAGGGGCAAAATACATGAAAACGTACTGAAAAGTGGATATTAGTGCCATGGATGTATTCTGCATAACAAATGCTTTTAGACGATACCCATGTTGTGTCTACTGTGGAATAAATCGAAGGCAGTAATTATACGGTTCAAATCAGGTCATGGCACAGGACCACCGTTGTCCCCAAGGAGATTTCATTAGAAAATGAAATGTTGTCGGCATGCCACCAACAATGTCACCGATTTTTGCGTGAATTTAAAAGAAATCGAAAGAGGCAAGGTACATTTGACCTTGATCTGTTAAAGTAAGTCATGAGGTCAGATTTATAAATTTGGCCTGAGGTCATTTTCAACGGAAACATCCTCTGGTTCTTCCTCTTTATAACGGTATATAGTTTCGTCTGTATAACGTTTTTATCGTGGAGATATATTGACATACGTAGTTGGTCGTCGATCTTGAATCACATTTCAGTCACCTGTATGTCGTGACCTCTTGACCTCACTTCATAAACTCCAAAATCGACATTAGTGCCCGGGACAGCCACATACACCAATTTTTAGCGAAATCTCAAAGGATGTGGTGGAACCGCCCTTGTGATTGGTTCTGGTCCCTTGGTCCCTTGGACGTTCCGGCACAAACCTCATTGAATCCGGTGAGTGATAAAGGTTACGGCTCCTCTCAGGATGACAAATGAAACGGACCGGATTTTTTCCGTAGCGCAGTGTTTGTTGTTAACCTCCGATGTGTCTGGTTTTGTACCGCACACGCAAAGCCAACACACTTCACTGATACATGCGCGCCAACGTCACAGTGGCAGTGGACGCCGGTGCAGAGCGCGGATTTCACTTGTGATACATTGTCGCGGAGTTTGGCGGAGGCCGTGGACGCGGCGGCCCGAGTGGTGCTGAGCGGCCGGTTAACGATTCGTATTTGGATCGCGTTGGTCAGCCAGCAGTCGCAACGCGGCCGGCGCCGGAGACTGCAACACTGCATGACAGTATCATCTGGGTGTGTTCTGAATGCAGTAGCACCCCATGCTGAGTCATTGGAAGCAATAAACGGCTTCACAGCGGTGACTTACAAGCGTTGATCCGCGTGAGGACCTAGACAAGGCGCCAATGGAGATTAACCTTGAATCGACGCCAAATTATCTTTGAAGTTTGAAGAAACAGCATCGTTTTCAGATCTATTACTGTAGTAGGATAAGTTGGAAAATTATTTTCGTTGAAGACTAAAAATGCTAGGAGCCATATCGGATCACATTTCACACTTGACTGGTTAATCCGTGCCCTGCCGGACCTCAAAATGCCCTTCGCCCGGGGGGGGGGGGGAGGGCGGATCCAGGGTCTCAGGTCTGTGCGTCGCACAAAAAAGGAAATGGCAGCAGATAACTCAAGGTGAATCGAATGAGCACATTTTTTGTGTCAGGTGGGACTGAGCCGGAGTGGAAGTGGGATAAACAAGGGAATTGACGCTGCGATTTTCATTTTGGTGGAATACTAAAATGATAATTAACATTTCACAACATGTATATCACAAATGACCCAATTTATCAATGATGTCGGGCCAAGCCACGACCTAATTTCATGCATGTTTGTGGTCCTATTAAAATGTACCGCGTCTGGACTTACCCGGTGGTTTGGTGACGAGTCGGATGGTAGATGATGCCCGTAGCATAGTAAAACACTTGACAGACCTTTGTCACTGCCCTGAAGGTCAGTCTATGTCAAGTGAAGTGTCAGAGGATATTGCCTTTGATGATCTCTGGTGACCTTAGATAGGCCATTTTTCCCCCTAAATTTGATTTTATCGTCGATTTGTACTCTAGAAAATAATAAATTACTACTACTAGGCAGACACGTTTGTTTTCATGGAAATCGTGTGTTGCGGGTAACAGACATCCATATCGGGCGTCATGACCTGAACCAAGGTCACGCTTATTCTGTTAATATGATGGGATCACATGTCATTAGCCATGTTTTTGACAGTATATGAAAATGAAAACCCTGCGAAAATTCGTTGAAATTTTGGTCAAATCTTAAAAAGGTCTCCGGAACTGGCGTAGCCCCAGGCTATTTATCTTCGCTCGGAAAACCGTAGGGTTTCAGGCCCGGTAAGGGTTAAATGTGTCGTATCTGCTGACCACGGACTGGGTGTGTTTTGTGAGGACGTCGAGATGGTAGCCGTGCTGTTGCTGTCCGGCAGGAGGAGATCAGCCGCGTCTGCACCTCCAACTTCCAGTACATCGTGCAGATGGAAACCATGGACGAAGAGATGCCGTATGTAGTCCGCATGCTCGGGTTTGAGGAAGAAGCGCGGGTGCCGATCGTCTCAAGGAACAAGGGATGGCGGAGCTACGACACGATGGGTATGCTTGATCAGCTGACGAAGGACCAGCTGAACCGGATCGACTCGGTTTATCACCTGGATGCTCTCCTTTTCAGTGTCTAGCGCAACGCATCATTTTTGGAGGCTTGCACGCGAAAAAATTCGCCGCGTAGGGAAGCGGGTGTGTCCCCAAGATTAAACGTCTCAGTAGTGAAACGCTGTCTTCGAAAATAAGCTCTCGTGCGCTGAAAGCCCTTCTTTTTTTTAGCAGTACACCTTAGATATTTACTGATCTTGATTGACCACGTGCGGTTTCTTTTGCGCTGCATTTTATTGATTAGCTGTGCAGTGTTATTTTGTTCCATGTGTAAAATTATTTTTCCTTTGTTATTTTGGTTGATCTTGTGGTGTGTGTTGTGTTGCGCTGGTGGCAAGGCTCTGAAGTCTGCCTGTTGTCTGTTTTGAACTTTCTTCTGTTTATGATGTGCAGTGGGGTTTTTTTTACGTTATCTAGTGTTGTTTCGTCATTGCTAACTGTGCCATTACTCAGGAAGACGCCAGTATTTTCTAGTGTCCAGTACCAGTATTGGAAAACGCCGTATTTATTTCATCGAGATAAATCCCATCAGCATCAGCACCGTCAGAGATATTGCCAAAAACGTATCCACTGTGTTTGGGATTGCAAACAAATAAACTGTTTTTACGGTGCTTCAGTGTCCAGATTATCTACGTCTTTGTATAGCAGATCGCCAGGTTTAGTAGGACATCTTCTTCACTGCCCTAGCCGGACATTGCATTTCCCTCCTAATGAAGATAACGACACAAAAACTGACGTGTAACACTTCTCCTTTTTGTTTGAATAATACTTAATTTGACAGTCATCTAGTGTCCTCATAGACACAGCGAAAGTATCTCATCGTTAGCCGCCCCCACTGTCATCGTTGTACTTTCATAGCATTGCTGTCGGCAAACCATGCTTTGTTGCGGTCATTGTCCAATCGGTCATTCGTTGTAGTCAGTGGCTGTTTTTCTCTTGGGGTCAAGGTTGGGCCAACTGGAGGTCAGATGACATTTTCGTCATTTATTATGCTGCTGATGCTGAAAGACATGTTTCATCATCACGCACTCGAGTGCTGATCAAGGGTAAATGTAAAAGCCGTGGCCGTCACTGAAATCAGCGACAAAATTGCGCTATAACCGGTGCAGAGCGAGTTTGAGGTCTTTGCATTATTCATTAAGCAACCACTAGTCATGATCATTATTGTTATTAGCGACTCCACTAGCTGCAATATTCCGCATCCAAAAGTGTTGACGTTTTTCGCGGCACGTTTCCGGCCTGCAGCTGGTGACGCTGCCGCTGGCCATTGACGGGTGGGGGCTCGTTAGCGACAGCCATCCGTCCAGAGCGTTCGATCGCCTCCGCACCGGCAGCTGCCAATGCCGGACGCTCCTGTCCTGGTGCCGGACGGCGGGCCGGACTGTATTTATAGCCGGGGCGACCGAGCGGCCCCCGTCAGCGGCCAGGCGACCGCCGCAGCCACCGCCCCGGCCGACACGTGGGCAGGCGTGAGACGCTGCTGTCAGGCCAGGACACATGGCGTCATTTCATAGAGCTATTCAGTCGTGCAGTTCGTTAGTCAGTTAAACCTCGTTGGCCTCGGTCTGCTTTTTCGTGCAGCGTCCGGCTTCCTGACGTCGTTCGGGCTTCGTGTAATTTCGAGACTTTCCGTGGACCTTGCGCCTTCGTGGCGCCACGTGGACTACAGACAGTGTTCCTGTGGCTGTGTGAGTGGGGCAGGCAGACGCGTCGACGGTCGTTCGCGAGAAGCCTTCGCGGACAATCAGCAAAAAAGGCCTCAAATCAGCAGCGGCGAAGGCAAAGCACGGACACTTCACGAACTGGACTGGTAACGCAAGAAACGAGCCACGGATGTTGTCGAGAGAGGGGCAGCAGGTGGCCATGCACCAACCTACCGGTACAAACGTCTTTCAGGTGTACAGGATGAACATTAGCTAACATTAGCCCAATCGAACAACACGCTCCGACAGTCGGGCAGTCGGGCACTGCAGTGGACTCATCGCCATGCAGGCGAGCAGAGTACGACCAGGAGCCACAGCGGAACTCGCGGACCTTCACGATCGTGCGCATCAGCGGTTCAAACCAGGACCCTGTGCGGCCCACGACTGTCAGCGAACACACGCCGCGGGCAGGCAGATCAGACGGCCGCGGCGGGGCAGCGGCGAACGCGGCAACGGGCGAGCGGCTCAGCTTCCCAGCAGTCGCTCCTGACGCCGCTCTGGGATTCAGCTCATTCCGCCGCAGTCTTCCACGGCCAATGCCGCGGCCAAAGCGGGTCACGTCGAGGCGCAGGCAAGGTCAGGTCAGGTCACCTGGACCTGGCGGCCATCAGCTGAAGGGGCTCGAACTCCCGGCGGTAGTTGTTCAACGGTCGCTCCGCCAGTAGCAGCGGCGCAGTAGGCCATTTGACGCACAGGGATGTGTCCCGTCCTGAATTCAACATCGGTCATGCCAATAGGAAACCTATCGCCCTCATGCGTGACGTCTACATAGTTTGCCACCAGAAAAACGCTAGCGCGGAGGCCGCGGCACTGGCAGTCTGGATTCAACGCAAACCCGCACTTCGGAGACGACAGACGTTAATCTGTTGCCGGCTGCCCTTCGCTGTGACAAACAATGACCGAAATATCTTGTCGAGGGGACTACGCTCGACACACCGGAAACCTGGAAAAACACCGGCGCCCAGAAACCTGGCACCGTGTACATGACCTGCTGGGGTGAATCCAGAGGAAACAGGCGAGGGGAGCCAACAGCACATAGCCTGGAGCATCTGCTCAGCAAAAGTGAAAAAGAGAAACCGACGGGACCAAGGGCACCAGTCTCCTCAGCATACGTCTTTGGTTTCATCCCTGTTCGATTGTGCTTGCCACGATGGGCAAAACCCGGCCACCAAACGTGTTCCGTTCATTTTACATCGCACAAGACTCCGCGGATAACGACCAGTGAGCAAAATCAATAGCGTAAGGTATAAGGCAATAGCGTAATTAATATGAGTTGGAAACCATGCATCCCAGACCTGGCAGCTGGGTCTTCCACGTCAAATTGTACAAGAAGTGGCCCAGCCTTTTTTGATTATAATGAATTTGTTACGCTCATAGTGCCTATCGGAAAACGGCCAACCACAATTTTTTAACCCTGGTTGACCTCTGAGGTCAAATTTGGAGGTCATGAAAGGTCGCCGATTTTTACACACATTGCATGATTCAAACGACTCGGTGACAGATTGTCACAGAAAGGCGCGATTAGCGCCATGCACAAATGTTTCATACTTTTTTCGGTGAGCTCGGTATGACCTTTGGCCTGACTAGGTCGCCTAGCACATTTTTTTTGTTCTAACCATGCTTGCGTACCGTGATCGTTGCAGAAATATGGCAAAATATGTCTCGAAGTATCTGCAATAAGCGAAGCAAGAAAGAAACATTTCTGGGCAAACTGGAATTTTTTTTTCAGATATCTCGACTTAAGTGCTGCCAAGTGGCGCTTGAGAAATATGCCCTGAGGCAATGTGGCAAATATTGCTTGATTTCGGGCTTTCCGTTTATGCCATTTCTGTACAATTTGATGTGTGCAATGTCGTGTGTGCCTGCTATACATAAGCTTAGTTTTAAATTGCTTGACCAGAAAGGTCAGAGGTCATCACACCCCACCATCAGTCGATCCCTGCCATCCAGATCTGACATCCGTTTTTCACATTTACGCGTAGGTGAGTCCACCGGGTGTTCTTAGTCCTTTAAGACAACTGAGACAATTTTATTCAAGTATTGGGGTCTTTAAAAGGTCAGAAGTCACTGACCTCGAATGGCCTTGGATACCCTGATGGTCACGGAGCATGCATAGTTTTTTAGGGTACTGATTCCCACGTATCGAAAATCTCATATCAGCTAGAGGCAGGGGTAGGGTTTCCTATCTCTACGGGTGCCCCGGCGCCCACACAATGGAAATGGGGACCCACAATACCACTTGGGCACCCACAACTTAAAATATGTTTAAATGTTAAAATATAGTTGCATTCTCAGGTACATGATGTTAACCACCGACAGCCAGCTTTATCAGCAATAATCAGAACCTATTTACCCCATTGCCACCCACCAACTGCTCTTCCGCACCACCATCCAAGTGAAATCGCGTCAGGCCGGGCCCTGGAGCAATATCCTCCATTAACCCTATTCCCGGAGGGCTAGACGGTATGGCCGATTCCCGGCAGGGGGGGGGCGGATTCGGCCCCCCCTGAGATCTCGAGAACTACTTGTCCGATTTCATCGCAACAAACGGCAATCGATTTGCCGTCACGTGAACTACATTTATATAAAAAGAAATTCTCAAAATTTTGAAATTTGTGGATACAGGGGGGCAAAAATGTCAAAATGGGGGGTACTTTTTGACTTCTTATAACTCCGTTGTTTATGGACCGATTTCGATGAAACTGGCATGAATCGAGAGATTATGGATAGGGCTTTTACCATGGGTATGCAAATTTGAAATTTTGAGAAAATTCATGGGCGTTCACAGGGTTTCAAAAATGGGGAGATTAGTTTTCTAATAACGGAATGAGCAAAAGAGGCCAAAACACTTTTTTAGCTTCTGCTAGTCATGTTATGCTAAAGAAGTACAAATCGCATTACATTGTTTGTATAATGTTAGTATAGGCGGTGCCAGGGACATAAAAAAGGGGGAACTGTCATGGTCACACGTTCTTCAGATCAGCTTGTGACCTTTGACCTTAAATGACCTCCAGTGATCTTGGGGTCACCTGGAATGATTTCGTGTGCATTCAATATTATTTGTAAACGTTTTTAATCGATTAAATTCACTCTATTCCAAAAAAATCATTTTTTGGCTTTTGCGATATAGGGTACGCGCACTGACATTTTAGGTCATAGCTCCGTGACCCGACCTGATATCAAGCTGAAACTAGGTACACAAGTAGAGGGCATCTTTCTACGTCATATATGTTCCGGGTTTGGCATTTGAAAAAACTGCGCCGAAATTATTACGAAAAAACAAATTTTGACTTTTGACCTTGACCTGACCTTGTAAAGTGACCTCAGATAAACAAAATTACATATGCACATTGCCCAACTATTTAGCTATACATTCATATAAAGTTTTAAGTTCTATCTTAAAAACTCTGTTTTTGGCAGACATTTTCCTTTTACCCTCAACATGGCCAAAAATGACCTGAGGTGCCTCCCAAAAACGTTGCCTGGCTCCGCCCCTGGGCAAAATAGAATTTCGAAATTTTGTCATGGCTCGTAGAAGGAATACCTAGGAAAAGTCACCAAGTTTCGTGAAGCTGCGGTAAAAAGCCTGGAATTGGCAAGCAAAAAACCCGAGGGGGGGCGGATTCCGCCCCCCCCTGCCGGGAATAGGGTTAAGGGGAGTTTATCTACTCAAATCGTGATTTTTATGATTTTTTAACGCGATTTTTAACCGTATACGTGGAACTGACGAGGACAATTTCACGAATCAAAGCGTAGGTACCATTAATTTTTGCCAGTTCGCTCACGTTTCCGCATATTTTACTGAGGTAAGTACGCTGGCTGTCAGCCCATGTTCAATCCGTCTACCCCAATTTCTTTTCAACACTAAAATCATCTATAAAACGAGTTAGCGTGTCGTTAGCCTCAGCGATGTCGAACCTGATGGCAGCTGACAAATACTGAAATTATGAAGGCGGCCATCAAGGATTCAGGCAAGGACCGCCACATTTCCACGAATTTGCCCTGCAGGTATACATTCCGTGAATAGATCGAAATAGTGTTATTTATTTACGTTAGTGTTTTTGTTTGTCAAAACAATCGTCGCTGCTGTTTATAACTGCGTCTGGTACAGCAAGACAGTGTTGGGTAAGTATAGGATGCGTCCAAGGTTTACCTACGCATTGCCGCTCTCTGATTGGTTCCTTTCTCTAGTGTTATGTTATCGTAATTCGCGTACCGATAGCACTGTCGATAAATACAATAACAAATGAAATATTGGTCTAAGATGACCCAAATGCACTTTCATTCATATTATAACTCATAATCAGTCCTAAATATTCCCCGGAGTACGTTTTTGGGATATCGGCAAAACCAGATATATTCCCTTTAAGGACGTCGCCACCACAAAGCCATCCATCGTAGCACACCCTTTTGTAATTTACCTCCCGTAATACCTTCTTAAATTCATTCCTCTGAGCTTCAGGCATATACGCCTGCCACGACCCCCTCCCCTCCCCCCCGATACGCAGTGTCTGCATGTCCTCATATGGGTTTTGGGCACCCAGGATCATTTTCCAAAAACCACACCGATGGTTAGAAGGCGTTGATTTCTTGTCATAACGCTATCCCCTGAAAGTTGGAATAGTTACAAATGAAATGACAAGTTCGTATAGAAGCAGATAGACGTGATGGTTGAAATGCGTACAAAAATTTTTTTTATCCAGGACATGGCTTAAACATAAATGACACGAAGCGTGCAAAACGGATGTAAAATCCGAGATCTGTGCACACAATCCAAGGTCAAAATAGGTAATCCGAGGCCAACCTACGGCAATGACCTCAGTTGGCCTCTCAGAGGTTTCGATGCACGGCTGGGATTATCTCGGTTGTCTGAACGGCTTATAAAAACACCCAACAGACTCACTTTCGTGGAAATGTGAAGAACGGGTACGCCAAATCTGGATGGCAGGTGTCGATTGACGGTGGGGTGTGTTGACCTTTGACCTTTCTGGTCAAGCAGTTTTGAGCTAAGCTGAGGTGTGTAGTGAGCACACATCACATTGTGCACACCGAACTGTAGAACAATGGGACAAACGAACGGCACGAAATCAAGCAATATTCTTCAAATAGCCCCAGGGAGTATTTTTCAGTGCCACTTCGCAGCACTTAAATCAAGATATCTGAGAAAGTTTCAGTTTGCCCAGCAATGTTTTTTTTTTGCTACGCATGTTGCAGATACTTTGAGACATGTGCTACATTTTCGCGCAGATCGCCGTGGGCAAACATGGTTAAAACCGAAGATGTCCCAAGCGACCTAGTCAGGTCAAATGTAATGTCTAGGTTACCGAAAAATGTGAACTCGTGTATGAAAACTGGCACAATTCTCTTTCAAATGACGCTAACCCAACCTTTCTGTAACAGCCACGGACTTATGGTCGTCTGAATTATGCAATGTCTGTACAAGTCGGTGACCTTTCATGACCTGTAACTTTGGCTTCAGAGGTCAACCAAGGCCAAAACCTTGTCTTGCCATTCGTCGACAGGTACTATGACTGTGCCATTTCCACCAAAATCCAAACGGGTCGGGTCAGCTCTTTTGCCGTGGAGTGACCCAGCTCCAAAACTTGTGTATTTTCCTACAGCACTGTCAAATAGAAGAATGCTAAAAAACTGGTGTTTGAGAATCTTAATTGCTGTATATGCTTTTCGACTTTTACGTAATGCCTTTTGCAGCTGAAAGTGCGTTTCAATCTGCTTGCCCATTTGGACCGGAGATGCGCTTTTTGAAGGTCATCCTTGAAAAAGATAAACTGAATCCTTTTAACAGAAAATGACAATTTCGATGCGACGCGTGAATGACCCGAACTATACAGGGTCTCCAAGACAACCGCAGAAAGTCGCTTTGACATCTGTCCATGGACCTTGCATTTATTTTACATGTACAAATGAACTAAAACCAATGAGAAACATGCGACATCGCCGAGACAAAATCGACGTAAAAACAGATTTTAAAATCTGCACGGAAACAGTGCTATGGCATGCCTCGCGCCATAGCCAAGGATCAGTTGACATGAACGCGGGCAACTCAAAAACGTGCTGCTCAAAGGAATATCACAAATGAGAAAAGTTACAAACGACGAGGAATGGCTCGACGTACAATTCTGTTAAAACTACGACATACCGATAAAAGCGTTACGAAAGGCTGTGGAAACTCTTCACCAGGATCCTGGCGACCACATTCGTACAATTCACATTTGTACATTCAAACGCATCACAAGTCAAACTCACAGCCTGGCCGTGGTGCACACATCGTCCCAGGCATACGTTCCAGTAAAATCCACGCACCATCATTCAGTGAGGTACGGAAGATCGCCTCTCTCGACAATCGCGGCTCAAACAGCATGATGCTCCCACACTGGGGGCACCTCCAGTCCGGAGATCTCCCGCTGCCGTCTGTGCCTCCCCTGCGGAGATCTCGGGCGTTGGGCTGGTCATGAAGACTGATTCCTACGCTACTGGTAAGCCCTTCGTCGTTTTGGCAGACATCATACCAGTGCATCCAAGGCGTCGCCTGTGGACAAACAGTGGACGGTAAATCTTCGTAGGCGCTGACCATTCAAACCGCAAACTTTCAGCAGCGTTCGTCTATCCCGCCTTCCCACACCGACAAACAATGGCTACGCTTGTACTAACCTTCCACTGACAAAGCCACACAGCTTCGGAAGACGGCCTGATAAAGCCAGGCCGCCCTCCGAAAAACCGTGAACAACGGACAAAAACAGCACACGAACCACATAACAACACAAAATGATCGTTCTCTGTAGCGTTCGTTTCAACTACGTGAAACCACTCTTTCCTCCCAAACCCCCAGTTCGTTTCCCCTACGTCAAACCAGTTCACAAGCTCTCCACAGCCTTGCATCCTCCCTCCTATCGAACACCACCAAACCGCACAGAGCCCCGCTCCCACCAACCCTCCCTCGGCAGGACACCAGGTCTCGGCGGCGGCGCCTACCCTTGCGCGCGCCGTAATCGATGATCTCCGACAGGCAGCGGCCGAACTCGTGCAGCACGCGCCGCTCGGCATCCTCGGGGCCCTGCGCCTCGGCCGCCTCCGTCATCAGGCACATGAGCGTGGCGTTGATGACGTCCTGCGTGACGCGGACGGGCGGCGTCCGCTCCGACATCGGGAACGTGGCCACCTTGAGGCCGCCGGCACGGCGACCGTGTCGGCCCGACGAGCTGCCCTCCACCGGCACCAGGGCCAGGCCCTCCTCCAGAGACGAGGCCGGACCTGCGGTACGGGTCAGGTCAGTCCACCGGCACCAGGGCCAGGCCCTCCTCCAGGGACGAGGACGGACTCGGTACAGGTCAGGTCAGGTCAGGTCAGACCAGGTCAGTCCACCGGCACCAGGGCCAGGCCCTCCTCCAGGGACTTGGTCTGGAGGAGGGTCTGGACCTGGATACAGGCCCAGACCCTCTGCGGTACAGGTCACGTCAGGTCAGGTCAGATCGGTTCAGATCATTCTGGGATCATTTTCAGATCATTTTTCGCACGAATAAGAAGTTACAGATATCTTAGGGTGCGTGAAGCTATGTGCACAGGATGTCGAGTTTGACAGGTTGATTGACAATTTGATTAGGATAAAGTATGACCTATGGTTTCCTTGGGTGAGGACATGGATGATCTTCGACGACATGTCATGGTATTACAACACAAATCGCAAATTATCGGCCATCTTGCACAACCAGAACATCGAAAAAGACTAAGCAAACAAGAACAAACAATCAAGCAAACAAGAAACGGCAAAATCGTAAGACATCGTCTGTATGGTGTCATACTGATGTCACTGGATGACCTGAACAAAAATCTCACAAGAATTGTGCACAACTGATGTGAGGAAATGTACCAAAAACTTCACGACGCTGCGCCGTTTGGTTAAGGAGCGATGCGCCAGGGAACAAGGCGGGGTTTGGCGACCTCCCCTCCTTCCTCTCCAGGCAACGCACGGATTAATGTCCTTCGTCGAAACCTCAAAATCGTCCAATACTTCACGGTGGTTCGAGCTGATTTCCTACCTGTTCAGTCGGGAGGATCATCCGGATCAAAATCGAGGGAACCGAGCGCAAAGAGCACACCTCCCCCCACGCACACATATATCTATATACAGAGAGAGAGAGAGAGAGAGAGAGAGAGAGAGAGAGAGAGAGAGAGAGAGAGAGAGAGAGAGAGAGAGAGAGAGAGAGAGAGAGAGAGAGAGAGAGAGAGAGAGAGAGAGAGAGAGAGAGAGAGAGAGAGAGAGAGAGAGAGAGAGAGAGAGAGAGAGAGAGAGAGAGAGAGAGACAGAGAGAGAGAGAGAGAGAGAGAGAGAGAGAGAGAGAGAGAGAGAGAGAGAGAGAGAGAGAGAGAGATGTGCTCAAGACAATGCTGCGTTAGCCGAAAGAAGCGGCCATCTCCTGAATCTCTTCCCGGAGCTTCTGCCACTCGCACACGGTCTCTCTCTCTCGACAAGCCTCTACCTCGCTCCTGTGATGTCCCTCCACTTCCTCCCCTCCTGAACCCTACACACGGGGCCTTCAACACACACCCCCTGTCACGCCCACACAGGAGGCGTGCCTCCCCGCCGGTGGCGGCAGGACGGAGCCGTCACCACTCACCGCCCACGGGCCGAACCTGTCGGGACGCCGCCGCCGCCTCGTAATTCTTACAGCCCATACACTTGCACTGGGACGAGCAGAAAATCTTGGCCTGCCGACAGACGAACAGTCGGTCAGCGTGCGGTCCGTCCACAAACGCTCACCGGTCGCCGTAACGGTGGAGGCATCACAGGGCAGCTGCAGACACCAAAACACGTGACGCAAAGGGCGGTGTACACAGGAGCTCACGACATCACGGGCGAACGGGCGACATCAAGACGGGGGTGAAGAATGGCAGTCATGTGCATGTGAACTGATCAGGTCTGGGTAATGACCACGGGAAAGTGTCAGTGCAGGTGTAGCTGTTACAAAACACGCGCTGAAAGAATGGTTCCACTGACTTTCTGCGGAAGACAGGTAGTTAGTCCTTCGCACGGAATAGACCTAGTGTCAGTGGCGCCATCTTTAGTCAGTCCAAAGTTGACGACCCCCAAAAAGACGTCAGCTACATATTCATGCGATTACGTTTTCTACCATCAATAGAACGCCTATTTACATAAGCATAAAACTCACGCACAGTGAACATAATAAGAGGTCAGCAGCCTCTTGACAAACTGCAAAGTTAAAAAAATGCAGTTCTTAAGAAACCACAGCTTTTCAATGTTTCTATTTACCGCTGATCCTATCCGATCACACATCCTCCCATTTGTCACCTTCTTTCCCAACGTCTCCAGCCTCTTTCCTTTCCTCCCCCTCCCTCTCTGAAGGCGGTCTGTAACCACATCGAGCCCCACCTCGTAGCACTCGCAGTAGTTTTTCAGACAGCCGCTCTTCTTGCAGTTGCAGCCCTTCTGATGTTTTCTCGTCTCGTTATCGGATTTGCCGATTTTCGGCTTGAAGGCGAACGGGTTCCGGTCCAGACAGGCCCGGATGGCCCGCTGTCGTTCCTCCTCGTGGTCCAGCGAGTTGAAGCAGTTGGCGCAGTTGCAGTTGCTGCAGAACTCGCCGGACGCGAAGCAGTCGCAGTAGCTGTCCGGCACAAGTCAGCCCGGTCACGGATCTGACGCCACAAGCCAAAGGTCAGCAGATCGAGGTCAAAGGCCAGAGGTCACAGGTCAGAAAAGACAGCGTTACGGGGGCTATAGGTCAGAGGTCAGGAAGGTGCAGGTCGAGTCAAAAGCTCCCCGCAGGTAGTACCGAAAGTCAAAGGGTAACAGTTAACCTTATTCACGGCGGGGGAGGGCTGAATCCGCCCCTCCCCCCCTCGGATTTCTTGCTTGTCAATTCCAGGGTTTTTGACGCAGTTTCACGAAACTTGGTCACTTTTCATATCTGTTCGTTCGAGGTACCGGAACACAATTCCGTAATTCTATTTTGCTCAGACGCCAAGCCAGGCAACGTTTTTGGGAGGCACATCAGGCCATTTTTGGTCCTGTTCAAGGTAAAAGGAATTGGCTGCCAAAAATAGCGTTTTTAAGATAGAGTTTATAACTTGTAAAACTCTGTACGAGTGTATAGGTGAATAACTGGACAAGGACACAAATATAATTTTGTTAATCTGAGGCCATTTCGAATGGTCAGGTCAAGACCAAGTCAAAATTTGGTTCGATAGTGGAAATTCCGGCGCTATTTTTCCAAATGCCAAACCCGGATTTATATGACGTAGAGGGTGCCCTCTGCTTGTGTACCAAGTTTTAGGCTGATATCAGGTCGGGTCACGGAGCTATGACCTAAAATGTCAGTGCGCGTGCACTTTATCAAAACAGTCATGAATGGAATTTCAGGAACTGGGTGAATTCAAATGTTTGGAAACGTTCCCAAACGATACGAATTGCACTCAAGATCATTCCACGTGACTCCAGGTCATTTTAGATCATTTAAGGTCGAAGGTCATAAGATGATCTGATAAACATGTGACACTGGCAGTTCCCCTTTTTCATTCCCCTGACACCGCTTATGCTAACAGTACGCGAACAATGTAATACAATTTCTACTTCTTCAGCATAATGACTAGTAAAAGCTAAGAGCATTTTTAACTTTTTTGCTAATCCAGTTTTTGAAAAACTAATCCACCCATTTCTGAAACCCTGTGAACGCCTATGAATTTTCTCAAGATTCCAAATGTATGGACCAACGGTAAAAAAACTTATCTGTAATCTCGCCATTCATGTCAATTTCATCCAAATCAGTCCATAAACAACAGTTATAACAAGTACAAAAATGTCCCCTATTCTGACTTCCCCCATGTATCCACTCCTAGAATTTTGAAAACTTCTTTCCATAGAAATGTGGCTTACGTCACAGCAAATCGATTGCCGTTTGTTGCGATGAAATCGTATGTGTAGTTCTCGAAATCTCCGGGGGGGGGCTGAATCCCCCTGCCGGGAATCGGCCATACCGTCTAGCCCTCCGGGAATAGGGTTACAGGCCAAAGATTAAAGGCCAAAGGCCACAGGTCAAACATCGCTGTCTGACCATCGTCGGCCAATGTCAGACTTCCAATGCCCATATGAGCAAGAGAGTGGCCGCGAACTTCCTCGAGAAGATGAAGACTGAAGGACTATGGAATAAAGGGACCGCTGGTGAGAGCATGGTGAAGCAGGCCACTGGATTTGGACGAAGGGTGTTCGCGGTGACGTCAGACAAGTTAACCGTCGTCAGTACAGGGTTCCTGGATCAGACCCCACTACCCCGCCCTGCGCTGTAGATGGCCCTGTGTATTCCAGAGGGTTTCAACAGGTACACCATAATTAATTTTCCGGCCACAAATTTCCAGGAAAATGACACACAAGGTTCCCAATGTTCCAATTCTTCAATATTTTGTCACCACATGCACCATATATCAATCCGAAAAACGCAAGCTCAGGTTGATGCTCAATCTAATTCACATACATAGAACACGGCGGTTAAATCACCTGGACGCAAATATGCCACCAATGACACTAAATGCAAAATAAAACGCATGCGTACAAATAACAGCCTGCAACAGGTGTCCGCGACGACGCTTGTCAAAGGATGGCCATGCAGATCCGTCAGACCGCGAGATGTGGGGCAACAACCCCCTGTGTCGTTGCCTGAACAGAACCGAAAACTGGGCAAAACCTACACAAATCCACCACCTGCGACAATGACGTTTGTACAGCATACTCTGCAGTCACGCAGTCTGAAACAATGGGTCTCTGTGCAGTTGTTTCTACGGATCGGGCTGGAGAAAATGAGCCCTCATACCATCTCTCCTACAGACGACACTGCAGCAATCGCCCCTTGCAGCTTGCAAATCGCCCTGAACAACTAGTTTCAGAAACTGGCTCTTAGCGCAATCCCTTCAGCCAACTTACAGTTTGAGGCACTGGCTCTTTGTACAGTTGCAGGGTTTCCGGGGCCGAATTTGCGGGGCTCCATCCCGACTGGACGGCCGACCCAGGTGAGCCATGTGCGTCTTCACCGACGACCCCTGGAAACGCGGCCAGGTCAGGTCGGGTCAGATGAAGACATGCCACTCACATCAGGTCAGATCTTACGCCAGGCGTTAGGTCATGTCCAGTAAGGACAGGGTGGATCTATGCCAAGTCAAGTGAAGCCAACCAAGGTCATGGCAGGTCAAGTAATGTTAAACTGAGTCAGATAGCCTCAGGTAGCAGTGCGCCAAGGGCTGGTCAACGAAATCAAGTTACTTTAGGTTAGATTTCGTGAGGTCAACAAGAGTGATCACAAGCAAAGACGGAACACGCCGTGTCAGATCTATGTCAGAGTATGCTACGGCTAGGTCAGGTGGGATCAAGTTATGCCAGGTAAAATCAGAAGAGCCACGAGAGCCACGAACACCAAATATCCGCCGACGGCGATCCCGGAAGGCATGTCAAGAACGTGTTGCAGTGTTTTTAGAAAACACTTCAGAACATCCAAAACGCACTGCTCCCAAACCAACCACAAGAGCCGCTGAGATGTTTACACTACATCGGACACATTTTCTGCATAAGAAACACCACAAATGGGCCCTCGAAAAGGCCAATACATGCAGTGCACAGAACGGAAGACCTCAATCCGCCAGTAAACTGAACCAGCTAAAACAGACAGACAATCAAGTAATGCTGACAATAATGCTACGCCAGTGGCTGTGAGCTTCACAGCGTCCATATACAGTACTGTGACATCGCGACACTGACACTGCGACACCGACAAGCGACACCGCAACGACAATGACGACACGGCACCGCGAAGCGGACTCTGTGGCACGATGACACTGCATCTGTGACTCCGTGACACTCAGTGACGCAACGACACTGCCTGTGACACCGTGACACTGACGCTCCTACGACGCGGTGACAACGGTCAGTTCACGAAATGGCATTGAGTTCGACGACGGTGAGTTCACGACACGGTGCCACCACGACCTCGCGACACTGCGTCAGCGTCACGCCGACCCCGTGACGCCGCGACGCTGACCTGCGCGCGGCCGGAGCCGGCCAGTCCGGCCGGCCGGCTCTGCCTGGAGGCGGCCGGCGTCGGTCGGGCCGGGTGGCGGCCGGCCGTCGGCGGTGGCGCGGCCGGGCCGGCGGCCGACGCGGCGGCCGGCGCCGCCTCCGACCTCTGCAGGTCCCGGCCCACCGCGGCGGCAGGCGCCGCCGGCAGCAGCAGACGCTGGGACGGCTGCCGCACACACGGGTCCGAGGTCAGAGCAGAGGCAGCGGCCGCGCCCGAGGCACCGGCAGGCCCGCAGCTCCGCGGGAATGTGTGATCAGAAACCAAAACACGGAACACGAACACCATACCGTGCTAATGTGTGCAAACTAACGATGACTTCGGAGCGTACACCTTTTTGTATAAAAGCACTCTGGAGCAAATCATCAAAAGCTTAAAAGATACGTCTCTTGACAGAGAGACACCATCTCTGGGTGCAGGCAAAGCCGTGTGACGAGGTAAGTCACGCGCAGCTTTTCGTGGTTCTGCGCACGGTGGCATTGTGCCGACACTGGTTAGCCACCTGCTGCGTAGCACGTAACGCCTTGTGATGCAGCGCCACACTGAGCCGTGTCGAAACGGCAATACACGGATCACACGGCCCTGGACAGAGCTATCAGACTACTTCTGAGGCGACTAACGCAACAGATGGCGGCAGATCCTGACAGTCCCAGGGCGTCTGGCCCTGGGACTTGGCAATGGCAATGGCAATGACATCCCCCTGGGTAGGGGCAGCGTCACGACCGTTATACGTCAGCTACACCGGTCAGCAGTCAGTGACCCGCCCCCGACTGAACCCCAGCAGCCACACCCGGCCAGAGAAACTGTGTCTCAGTCAACTGCATGCACCTCAGCCAGTCAAAACGTCACCAGCTTTAGCCGAAGCTACGTCGCGGCAATTCGCTACGATCGAGGTTGCGTCGGCGACTGGACCCTGCCACCGGCAACACCTCGAACAAGGGGTGTATCCCACCCGACCCTGGGTAGCAATGATCTGACCTGACCCGGGACTTGTTTCAATGACATGATCCGACCTTGCACTGGCAACGAAGCGAGGCAGTGTCACAATGACCTGATTTAACCCGAAACTGAATCAGTGACGTGATCTGACCCGGAGCTACGCCAAAATGACCTGATCTGGCACGTGACCGCATCAGTGACTTGACCTGACCTGCGACTGCATCAGTGACCTGATCTGGGACTGCACCAGCGACCATCCTTGACATGACGATATGTCACAATCACCTGCCCGGACCCAGGACTGCTGTCCTGTCTCGATGACCTGACCTGACCTGACCGGTGACCGCGGCGCTGCGGTACGTCCTGTCCCGACCGCGCCGCGGCGAGCCGTGCTGACCTGCGACTGGGAGATGGCGATCTTGCGTGGCGCGGCCGCCGCGCTGGTGGCCAGCTCGTAAGGCGCCGGCGGCGGCGGCTGCTGCTGCAGGTAGCCCTGGCCGCCTGCCGCCGAGCCGACCACGCGGACAAACTGTACACCCTGCCGGCGACCAGGGCCAGGCGGGTCAGAACAAACCGTGCTGCCGAGCCGACCACGCGGACAAACTAACGGGGGGGGGGAAAACCGCGCCAAAAAAAAATCCCCCCCCGGGGGGGGGGGGGGGGGGGGGAAGAACACCCGTGCCGCCGAGCCGACCACCGACAAACGAACATTGCCGGACCACAGGCGTCAGAACACACCGTGCCGCCGAGCCGACCACGCGTGGACAAACTGAACACCCTGCCGGCGACCAGGGCCAGGCGGATCAGAACACACCGTGCCGCCGAGCCGACCACGCGTGGACAAACTGAACATCCTGCCCACCACCAGCGACGGCACTGATCAGAAAATAACGACCACGGGACGACTGAACACCCTGCACACCACAAAGTCCAGCGCCTGACCAGCGGCCGGAACAGAACGTGCCTTGGCAGGTTCGTCCTCGGACGCCGGGGAAGTCACAATGCAGGACAAGGCAAGGCGCACATGAAGACTGGTGGTGTATTCCGGGGACGGAGCGGAACGCAGCGTAAGCCGAGCCACTAGCCGCGGTACCGGTGGGGGGCGGGGGGGGACTGGCAGTCCTGGTTTACCAGTCGGTCAAACACTCGCGATGAGACACAGAAGCAGCAGCCGGTGCCAGCGGCTGGGCGTTGACCTAAGCCGGCTAGAACAGGTCCTGACCATTACATGGCAGCCAGCCGAATAACGTCAAGCAGTTCCAAAGAGACTTGTCGCATGTTTCGTCCTTTGAGCCCGAAATTCCCCTCCCAGCGGTACTCAGAGTCAGCGCTAAATGCAGTCCTTCGCATGTGACCCCCCAAAAACGGCAGGCGCCCGTCCATGCGACTGCATTAGTCGGAAAGGTTTTCAGTCCGTTCTCTAGTAACGGTGTATTGTGTGCAAACGGTGGACCCAACAGACTCAGAGTGCGGGTCACCTCTGCATCACGGAGCCTCCTGATTACGAAACGGCACCAAGCGAGCCACGCACGCCAGCAAACATAACCTTATGTGGTCGGTCGAAGAATGCTGCACATTCCATTCCAACACATGATATTCACTAAGCGACAATGTGATACATTTAGGCAGTACAGGTGGAACTGGCCAGATAAATGAAAAAACGCACCCATTAAGGCGGCCCTAAAATGCTGTTTTTGATTTCCCCGGAAGTGTTTTTCCGTGCTCTTGTCAGACTCAATGACAGAACTGGCTTGTGCAAAATTTCGCCCATTTTGATCGACGTTTATCACCGTGACATGAATGTCGTCTGCTGGGCGTTGCAGTCTCCAGTTCCGTCTGTACGGGCGGCCGGCAGCCAGCACCACGCGCAGGCACTGGTCGGTTCGGGTTCCCGTATGAAGCTGTCGGGCTCCATGTTGCCGGGTTTTGGTGTACTATGTGGCGTGGAATGGGACAGCACCAAAGGAGAACGACCTTGAGTCATTTCACAGACTGACTAACACTCCAGGAACACAGTTCCTGAAACACTGGGACTTTGTCTGCGGGCTGCTAGCCAAGGTGTGATTTTTTTGCACCGCCCTACCCAACCGTCAGCTCGTCCCGACCACACCCGCAACCACCGATGCAACTGCAGTGAGCTGGACTGGTGAACCACAACGAAGTGCACTGGGCCACAAAGCGAGTCGTAATAACCAGAGTGAACCGAAATGAGCCAGATGGAACCCAACCAGTGAACACGAGTGGCACGTGTTCCCACCGACTGCACTGGCCAGAGCAGGGCTAGAAATTTGGTGTCTGGTTTTGGTGTCGGGAGTATAATTCTTGTTTTGGAGTACAACATTTTGCAAAAAGCAAAACTGGTTCAAGTTGGTGTTCTTAGTGTAAGTCCGGTCGCTATGATGCCATATGTACTAAAAGCAGGTATACATCATGCTTGCGTCTTACTGAATGGAGACAGAGTCATTTGCTTGCAGAGTTAGAAATCTCTACACCTGGTTATAATGTAGCTTTCTGATGGAGGCACAAGATCACACTTTTGGAGTACAAAATGACTTTGGAGCAGACATTTTCCGGTGGCCCTCAACACCAAAAAACGACACCTTTTCCAACCCTGGTCTGGAACGAGCCTGTCATCTGAATGAACTGCGCAAAACCGCAATGAACTGCTCTGAACCACACTGTCTCTCACTGAGCTACACTGAAACAGACTATGATCGACTGAAACAGACCACGATCAACTAAGCCAGACCAGATCCGACTGGACACGACCACATCGAACTCAAACAGATTACGTCCGAATGAGCCAGACCAGGCACGACTGAGCCGGACCAGATCCGAGACCAGGCACGACTGAGCCGGATCAGATCGGACTGTCCTGACACCGTCCTGCTGGGTCAGGAGGCTCTGCTGACCTGTTTACCGCCGGCCATGCTCTGCTGCAGGGTCGACTGACTGAGGAGACGGTACGGCGCCGGGCCAGACGAAGCTGCCACCGAGGTCACCTGCAGAGCCGGTCACACGGTCAGCTACAGACAACACAGGACCGGCCACACGGTCAGCTAAAGACAACACAGGACCGGTCACACGGTCAGCTACAGACAATACAGGACTGGTCACACGGTCAGCTACAGACAACACAGGACCGGTCACACGGTCAGCTACAGACAACACAGGACTGGTCACACGGTCAGCTAAAGACAACACCGGGTCGGTCACACGGTCAGCTACAGACAACACAGGGCCGGTCACACGGCCAGCTACAGACAACACAGGACCAGTCACACGGTCAGCTACAGACAATACAGGACTGGTCACACGGTCAGCTACAGACAACACAGGACCGGTCACACGGTCAGCTACAGACAACATAGGGCCGGTCACAGAGTGAGCTACAGACAACACAGGACCGGTCACAGTCAGCTACAGACAACACAGGACCGGTCACACGGTCAGCTACAGACAACACAGGACCGGTCACACGGTCAGCTACAAACATAGGGCCGGTCACAGAGTCAGCTACAGACAACACAGGACCGGTCACACGGTCAGCTACAGACAACACAGGACCGGTCACACGGTCAGCTACAGACAACACAGGACCGGTCACACGGTCAGCTACAGACAACACAGGGCCGGTCACACGGTCAGCTACAGACAACACAGGACCGGTCACACGGTCAGCTACAGACAACACAGGACCGGTCACACGGTCAGCTAGAGACAACACAGGACCGGCCACACGGTCAACCCTTTCACAGTGGCACCACAGCACGGACTAAAAAGGTTCAAACACAACAGTAAGGAAGAGCAGACCAGTAAAACGACCTCTCACTGTGGCACGAAGGAAGGAAACGATTATCTTCAAATACACTGGCACCAAAAGACGGGGCTAACGACCTCCTTCAAATACAGCAGAATCAAACAACGGGATAAACAACCAGCTTCAAACGCAGTGACTCCTAAGAGCAAAGCGAGGAGCCCGCCCCAGAAACAGTGGCGCGCCAGACCGGCAGGAGCGCACTGCGGAGATCCGAGCACCGCATCACCGGAGACGGGACCACACCGAAAAGCAGTGCACTGACCATGAACAAGGTGGCAGCACACCACTGAGGCTAAATTTGCAATATTGGATGGAAATGACACCTGACAACGCAAACAGCTACATGCCGGTTGCGGAAATCATTACATCTGAACATCATTTTGGCGTGTCCCGAGATTCTGATGTTACATCTTTATGGTGCAGGTTTCTACCATAATGTATCTTTTATCTCTCCTCCGCGGATTTTCACATCCTTCGGTAGCTCTTTACATGTGCGCACCTAACCAAAAACACATTTTTGAACACTGTGGCCACTGGCAACCATCACTTCTGCCATGGTTGATACTCAGTGTAAAATAAATCTGGCCATACTACAGTTGACTTACTGACTCGGCTGACGACCAAGCAACAACCTATCTAAATCTTACACAGAGATATAGTTGCATTAGCGGAGCTCCAACTGCCCACTGCAAAATGTTGCCGACTTTACAAACTACCAATGCGTCCCTGTACAGGCACAGAGCTGCACACAACCAGTGCCCAGTACTAGCTACACAGTACCAGCACCAGCTGCAGAGCGGGTGGGCTGGTCCACGCAGGAAACATTCGTACTTCAGCAACAGAGTCAACACCCGCCATCGGAAGAGGTTCCAGTTAACAAGCTCCTGACGGTACAGGCAGCAACCACAGTCCGCTCAGTCAACTCGTGAACAACTCCAGATGGGAACAGAGTGGACCGTGAACATCGCCAGATGGAAACAGTGTGAAGAATGAACAATTTCAGACAGGGACAGTTTGGAGAGCGAAGAACTCCAAACAGGAACAGCGGCAACCGTGAACAACGCCACATGGAAACAGTGTCAACTGTAAACAACTCACGACAGGAAAAATATGAACAGTGAACGACTGCAGACGGAAACGGAGTCAGCCATGGACAACTCCAGAAGAGAACAGAGTCAGCAGTGAACAACTCCAGACGGTCACGGCTTGAGCCGTCCGGTCTCCCATCACCACCAGGTGGCGACGTCAAACCTCCCCGATAGTCACTGCAGATGGCGTGGTGCGGGTACCAGGGGGTCGGGATCGTACCGTTTTACTCTGCAGTGAGGGTGACGATTTGATGACGATCCTGTGCGGACTGCCGGACGGCCGCGCGCCATCAAATGCCGTCACCTGATGAAACGGCAACCGACGAGCAGTCAAAACAAGGAAGGGCATCGATAGTTACGAGACAAAGCCGTACAGCGCAAATGACAAAACTCACTCGAGCGGAGAGCAAATAATACAAGTGACGTCATGAACATCTTGCGACCGCTCATTAGAGGCCTGGCAAAAAATATACATAAACAGACATAACAGAGAACGAATGACGAACTAAATTCAAGCAACAGGCCTCCAAAAAGGCCAAATGGTACAAAGTCATCATGCTTGTCGAACAGGACTGTTTCGTCCGTTCCGTTCAGACAGCGTCTCCCAGGCCCTCCGCCCCCCCCCCCACACACACAATGCCCCACTCTCTCTGCGCACCTTTTTCGGGCTGATGAGTCCCATCTGCTGGGCCTGGGCGGTGGTGAGCGTGATGGTCTTGGTGGGGCTGGCCAGCGCCACGGAGCCGGGCGCGGCGGCGCGCAGCGCCTGCTGCCCGCCGTCCACCAGACGAACCCCGCCGGCGGCAGCGCTGCTCAGCAGCCGCACCTGCTGGACCGGGACGGGGCCGCGCGGCGCCGGCGCCGGGCCGGCCGCCGACGCCTGCCGAGCGCCGGCCAATCACGGTCAGAGGCGGGCGGCGGCGACCAATCACGGTCAGAGGCGGGCGGCGGTGGCCAATCACGGTCGGAGGCGGGCGGCGGCGACCAATCACGGTCAGAGGCGGGCGACGGTGGCCAATCACGGTCAGAGGCGGGCGGCGGCGACCAATCACGGTCAGAGGCGGGCTGCGGCGGCCAATGATGCCCGGAGGCAAGCGGGAACGGCCAATCAAAGACAGAGGCAGGTGGGGAGAGCCAATCAACGGGTGTGTTGCGACAGACACACCAGCCAATAAGCACAATCCAGACGAATTATCCAAGATGTGTTCTTGTTCCGGGACACCAGCAGCTCCCGATAATGAGAAGTTAAACAATTCATTTGAGCTACTTTGATCTTCCTTATGCTGCATGGGCTGTAAATGATTTAACATTAACAAAAAATAGAAATGAAAAACAAAAAGAGAAAGAAGATCCCATGGTGCCGCAACACGAACAAGAGCAATGCCATGTCTGGGAGACCTCAGCAAAAGTCCCACCAACAAAAACGTCCGACTAATCAAACAAACCCAAAACGAAGGCACGTCCAACCAACCAAACTGCAACGACCCATCACGGCAAACACTCCAGGAGACCATCAAACTCCTGCTCTCTTCCAGGCCACCCTTTCCACTGCTGAAACTCCCTCCACAACGTTTATAAAGCTTATGGAGCCAGAAGCACTCTGCGCGATTCTTTCGTCAGAATTTACCTCATCGCACGCGACATAATTCAGAATCATCCCCCGTCCGTGGCGCGGCTGCCCGGCCTGTCCGGCCGCCCCCGCCGGGCGTCACCTGTGACGGTGAGATGATGAACTTGGTGAGCGCGCCGGGCGCCGCGCCGGCCGAGCGGCCCATCACGGCCGTGAGGCGACTGGCGGCCGCCCGCGAGCCCTGGCCCGGCGCCAGGTTCGAGACGCTCAGGTTGCCCAGCTGGGTCACCTTGACGCCCGGCGACGGCATGTTCTTCACCACGATGAACGAGCCTGCGGCGGGAACGGACACGGTCCAGTGGTGCATCGGCGCGACGGACGTTAAAGGAAAGGCAGACAACACACACGCAAACATACAACACGCAAAGTTGGCAGCAGTTAATACGGGCATTGGAAGCACCGGTGACAATGGAAGTCAACAAGCAATTACAGTATAGAGCTCAAGTGGTTTTCATTGAGTTGTGATATAAAAATTTTATGGTGAGTTATACAGTTAATGGTGGTTTATCATCAACGGAAGTCTGCAGATGCCAGTTCATTCAGGCAAGCTCTTGATCTACAGCCAACGGTGGGTTCTCGTTTTATGGCCGTGTCTAGTTAGTGATGATCTAGTCAAGATGATGGTCAGCAGATCAAAAATGAAAAGTCTGTGGTGGTATATGTTCCATGGTGTTTTCCAATCAATGATGATCTAATCAATGATGATATACAGTGAACCGTGGTCTAGTCTGTAATGGTCCACATCACATGGTGGTCTACAACTTCTCGTCTTTGCCAGTGGTGATCTATTGCGATGAGTCAGATGTCGCACACTGAAAATGTTAGTCTATTATCCATGACAGTCTTAGTCAGCGATGATTTGTGTTCCACAGCCGTCACGCTCTGCAGTGACCTTCAACGTTTTTTTAGTCAACACTACAATTTGTTGTATGTTACAGACTACGATCAGTAGATATTCATATTCAGGTCTGTGCTGTTGTCAGTGCCAACCGACAGAGGAAGTGGTGGTCAGTTTTTGGTGGAAGTCAACAGTTATTGGTGATTTATGAAATCTGAGATGGAATCTAAAATAAGTGGTAGTCTGAGCCAGTCAGTGATGGTCAATACTTCAGAGAATACCATAAACCTCACTAGATGGGAATATTTTCACCTAAGCCTTCGACGAGGGGGGAGGGGAAGGGGTTGCCACTCTAATGCCCATTTTGGTAACTAAGATAGAGCCACGAAGCAAAAACGGGCGTGGAACTTACTTCTTTCTGATTCTAATGGTACATAATTTGGCCTCTTCAGGCCACCTGATGACCTCTCAGGTCACGGCAAAGGAGAGCATTACGCCTTTCAGATTTCCAAACGGCCAGAAGTCTGACGGGGCCAGGTCTAGAGCGTAGGGTGGGTGCGGGTTGGTTCCGATATGCTGCTCGAGCAGGAAGTCCATCACGACACGTGCCTTGTGGGGTCGAGCGTTGTCCTGGTGACGCAAGAAGTTGCTGTTGGCTAGCCCGGACCGCTTCTGCTGGATTGCAGGCAACAGCTTCTTCAGAATCAGATTCTTGTAGTACTGCCCAGTGATAGTGGAGCCCTGTTGATTATTGCTTTTTGGCCTTGCTTGTTTCTAATGAGCAAAGTAGCCAGTTTCTGACGTCACTTGTATTACTCGTCCTCCGCTGGAGTGAGGTTTGCGACTTGCACTGTTCGGCTTTTGTCTCGTAACTATCGATGCCCCTCCTTCTTTTGACTTTGCTCGTTGGTTGCCGTTTCATCAGGTGACGGCATTTGACGGTGCGCGGCCGTCCGGCAGTCCGCACAGGATCGTCATCAAATCGTCCCCTTCACTGCAGAGTAAAACGGTACGATCCCGACCCCCTGGTACCCGCACCACGCCGTCTGCGGTGACGATCGGGGAGGTTTGACGTCGTCACCTGGTAGTGATGGGAGGCCGGACGGCTCAAGCCGTGACCGTCCGGAGTTGTTCACGGCTGACTCTGTTCTCTTCTGGAGTTGTTCGAGGCTGACTCTGTTTTCGTCTGCAGCTGTTCACGGTTTGTACTGTCCTTGCCTGGAATTGTTCACTGTTCACATTGTTCCCATCCGGAACTGTTCACAACTGACATTGTTTCCATCTGCAGTTGTTCGTTTGCCAATGTTCCTGTTTGGAGTTGTTCACTGTTCATACTGTTACCATTTGGAGTTGTTCATTCTTCACACTGTTTCTGTTTCAGCCCTTCAGAACTGGATGGGCCAGGATGACGCCCTCCTGAACCCAGAAAAAGGGGTAAGGACCTGCTCCGCAGACTCGCACTGTCGGAACTTCTTTGCTGGCAGAGAATCGACATGTTTCCACTGTTTCGACTGCATCTACGTCTCTGGACTGCACAGAGGGATCCACGATTCGTCCACTGTGATGACGCGGCCCAAAAAGTTGTCTGGGTCAGCCAGATGACGTTCCAGAAGTGACCAGCGTGCATCAATTCGCGCCTCCTTCTTCGCGCCGTCCAGCTTTGATCCTGCACTGACCTTCGTCATCGGAAGGCCGTCAGTGATAACGCGATGAACAGTCCCATAAGAGAGACCCAGATGCTCAGCCATCTCGTCAACAGTGATTCCTCGGTCTTCTGTGACGAGGTTCTCTACTCGGGTAGCATTCTCTGCGATCATTGATGACCGAGGCCGTCCTGGACGTGACAGTCCACTGGGGTCCTCCCTTCCGGTTTTAAACGCCTTCACCCATTCTCGCACTCAGCTTTCACTCCGCTCGGAATTACCGCCGACCGCTAGGAGTTCCTTATAAATCTTACACGAGGGCTTTCCGAGCACAGACAGAAATTTGATGACTGCGCGCTGCTCCGATGAACAGCTCATTTCTGCGACCTCTGGCACAGCGGTCTCAAAAAACGCTGTGACTGAACAGACTGTGGTGCCTTGACCACTAGCAGTACAACCTTATATTTTTTCAGAGATAGCCAGTATGTGAAAATGACCCAGTATGGCATCCTAATAAACAATTTCTGCTTATCAGGAGTTTTAAAAAATGACGGCCGTTACTTTTGGACTGCACCTCGTAGCTGCCGTTACCGAAATCTACATCGAGAATAACCGTACGACTGGTTCAAATAAATGTTGGGGTCAAATAAGGTCAGTGACCTGACTTTACCTTGGCAAGGTCACAGGCCTTTCAAGCCCTGGCATGTACTTAAGTATACTTCGAATTACACATGACTGAAAAAATGAACCTAATTTCCTCATACCTTCTGGGAAAGAAGCCAAAATGTAGCTCAAATAATTAAAAGCAATTGCAACACCTCAAAAACGATATGACAACTTGATGTCCTGACACGACTTGGTAATAATTTTTGTTTTCAAAAAGATACAAACAAGCTGTCCAGCCAGCTATAGCATGTCTCAGGTTCCTGATGTGAGTCCTTTCCTGGAAGTCTCAGAAAAATCTCACAGAAGGACAACATTGGAAAATATGTTTTTTTTGGCATTGAACACCAGGAAATATGTACTCCAAAAATGTTTCATACTCCAAAAGTGTGATTTTGTGCCTCCATCAAAAAGCTACATTACAACCATGTTGACAAATTTCTAATTCTGCAAGCAAATGACAATGTCTCCATTCTGTGGGAAGCAGGTATGATGTCAAAACTGAATGACACCAATAGTGCCAACTTAAACCCATTTTACTCTTTGCAAAATTTTGTACTCCACAACAAAAATTATGCTCTGACACCAAGAACAAAAAACAAATTTCCAACCATGTATGGGAGGGGGTGGCAACTCCCTCATCTAGCAAGGGATAACAAACTTGGTGGCTGCAGTGATCGTAAATCAGTGGTCAGTGATGGTCCCCAGTCTGAGGTGGTTTACAGTTGGTGGTGGTCCACACTCAGTGATGGTCCCCAGTCTGAGGAGGTTTACAGTTAGTGGTGGTCCACACTCAGTGATGGTCCCCAGTCTGAGGTGGTTTACAGTTAGTGGTGGTCTACACTCAGTGATGGTCCCCAGTCTGAGGTGGTTTACAGTTAGTGGTGGTCCATGCTCAGTGATGGTCCCTAGTCAGTGGTGGTGTCAGTACAGGCCTTCAGTAGCAGTAATCTAGTCAGTGGTGGTCTACAGTCAGTGGTGTTTTGCAAACATTAGTGGTCTGGCCAGTGTTGCTTACCACCAATGGTGGTCTAGTCAGTGGTTCTCTGGCCAGCAGTGGTCTACAGTCAATGATGGTCCACAGTCAATGATGGGCTTCAGTCAGTATTGTTCTACAACCAGGGCCTAGTCTGGTAAATGGTGGTCTATTGTTGGTGGTGACCTTGTCAATGGATGCTAATGGTCAAAAAGTCTGTAGGCAGTTAAGGTTTACAGTCAGTGGTGTTGTCAATGACTGTGTATGATGAGTGGTCCACAGTCTAAATTCAGTGGCAATGGCATTATCAGTAGCATTTTCACCAGTGTTGGTCAATGGTCAGAGGTGTTTTAGTCAGTGTTGGTCTGCAGCCACTGGTGGTCTGTTCCATAGCTGTATAGAGTCAGTGGTGTTCAGTCAGTGGTGGTCTACAGTTAAGGGTGATCTGCAGTTAATGATGGTCCACTGTCAGCATCAATCTTGTCAGTGGAAATCTATGGTCAGTGGTGGTTCACAGTCAAGGTGGTCTATGATTCATGACAGTCTTCAGTAGCTGTCTATTGTCAGAGGTAGTCTACAGTCAGCAGTGGTTTGTATGGTGGTCTACAGTAAGTGACATCTAGGAATGTGAATGCCAAATATAATAATGAGCATTTCATGTCACTGACAAAAACATCATCAAATAAAGAGGTACAAATTTTACATAAAAATGGACCATGAACTGGAAAATGATGTGCTGTTATTGTCTGTATTGTTACTGTTAATCTTTACCATTCTCCATACCCACATTTAAGGACCACAGGTGTCATTCTGCATCAGCACTGGTATCCTGCTCACCTGAAGGAGGGGGTGCTGCTTGCTGCTCACCACTGGGGCCAGGTGATGAGTCTGGCAGCTTTCCCAGCATGGGGTCAGAGCTGGTGTTGGTCAGCAATGTCTCTGGATCAAAATCCATGGCCTCCATGCTAACCTCCCTGATGGCAAGATTAATATGTAGGCATGCACCATATGTGATTTAACTTAGGCATGAAACACAACCAATTTAGTACACCACATGGTCTGGTATAAGTGGCATCTTCTGCTGTAATTTACACTGGCATGTTACAATAGCATTACATCCAATTTATATTTACCTTTAAGACACAGCTGCAATAAATGAAACATGCTGCCACAGTCAATCACAGATAAGAAAGCTATGCAGGGATTTTCATCCATTCAGCATGCCTTTATAAGAAGTCATCCCAAAATTAGTGAATTCTATTGCAGCTGACAACAGACCTGTCAGTCTTTCAATGTCAGTAACACCAGTATCAATCATTTCTAAACTGCAAAGGGAATTGGCAGTGTATATGTTACATCAATAAAATGTACAATACTGGCCAATGTTTTCGATCCTATCCTAACAGCATAAAAGGTTGAGCAGAAAAGGGACAAAACAGGGTGGTCCACACAACTAACACACATCAGCTGTCAGTATTCACAAAGTAAAAATACAACGGGCGACTTACTGGAAGGGAACAAATGCTGAGTCTGCAGCAACAGACAGGAAAAAATAAAGTCCGTTTTTACCGATTAAAAGGGATGAATTCCTCCCCGGACTAAAACTGAACACTTGGCCCCAGCGAGAGGGACCAATCTCGGTATTTGATTCGATCATGGCGCTGGCGCGACGCCTGAACGCGCCAACAAAAATAGTCAGGTGCATGACTATTAAATTATTTGAGATTTGTTCAGAAGCAAAATGAACTAGATTTCCCACAGTATAGGAGGGACAAAGCCAGAATTCCATCAACAAAAGGTGAGGATAAACCTTACCTCCTTTCGAAACCGGAAACTCTTTGGGTTTGGGCGCTTTATTTTTGAGTCTCGGAAATCTATATTGGTTTTCATTTTCGACACATGAAGGAATATTACATTTTCAACCATAAAAGAGTCCATGGCCCATTGGTCCCCTGCCAAAGGTGCGAGAAACAGGGCGGGGGCTGGCAAGCTGCTCTTAACTTTTTGGAATTGAACGTCGACCTTACGGGCGTTGACTGGAAAGAACTGACCTAAATGCTTCTATGCCTCCCCCCCCACAACTGCGTGGGCATATTCCCCTGCTCTCTGGATACGCTTCTGACATGCAATGTATGAACATACAGTTTAAGTCGCACGATCTTTATCAATCCCACGCAGAATGACATGTCATTATATGTGAGCCAACTCGAGTTTTTCTGGAAGCAGATTTGGTTTTATCAATTCTAGATATAATGCTTAAATGAATACTTAAACAGGGTGCCATCGGCCGAATTTTTTTTCTTTCTAACTATTCCTAGCTTGGTTTGTTACATGAATTAATAATACAATGGAAAAACATAGCGAAAAAAGGACAATCAGTAGACAAATCCACACACTGACGGGATGCCAATCCAGGAATTTGAGATGTGAAGGTCTGCCGTGCTTCAAACTCAACAAGGGAAACCATTTGACTTGCTCTTATAAGTAATCTGTAGTTTAACTCAAGTTACCTAGCCATTTTCCAAACGTATTAGTGTCATCGCACCGAAGCCAAACCGCTTGGTGTGATGACGTCATTTTAATTCGTCGTCGTCGACGTCATTTCAGTTCGTTGAAAAGTCAGCTGTGAGTGCCATCCAGCGCAGATTACGTTCCTTGGCTGGACGATTCTCGTTCTAAAAACAACCCAGTGGCATCAAGCAGACACATCGAAGTGTGGCGTACACCCCAGATCCGCAGATCCAGCGCACGATTTCAGCCCTGTTGAGAAGTTCATCTGTGTAGAAGTCTTTATTTTATGGTATGTTTGCCTTTGCAGTACCAGTAACATCGCATACAACGTTGTTCATAGACTTCAGCATCCGACTTCCATGGGTATCGGTTGAGCAGGCTTCCCACTTCTCATAACTCTAAAAACCCACGTAGTTGCCAAGCCATATTGGTGTCAAAAGATGCGCAGTTGAAAAACAGGTCAAATGCAGGTTTTTGTGCCTTATTAGTGCAACAACTTCTCCAAAATAACCTTTTGAAGTGGTCCAATCACCCACCGCCTTCACAATGAGCACGACGGCAAAGGACGGAGCATCTCCGCGAAACAGATCAACGCCAACCCACAAGGGTCCACAGTCTGCGAAGGTTTTGTGGAATATGACGTCACTGAAAGACTTACTAAAATGCAGCAATCTCGAAACTCAAAAGAAGGAATCTGGCGGTATTGAACGGGACAGGTCGAGTTGGACTGGGACCGATCAACCTAACCTAACCTAACCTAACCTAACCTAACCTAACCTACCAAACCTTCATGTTCCCCTCCCTTTTCCGTCCCTCTCTGTCCCTGTCCCGCCACCATCTCTTTACTTGCCCCTTTCCTGTCCCAGCGTCTTTCCACCGTCCCGTTTCAATACCCTTCAATGCCCGTTCCCATACAGTCCTGATCTCTCTCCCTATCCCATCCCGGTCCGATTCCATATCCATGTGCAATGCCGGTGATCCTTCTCTGTCCCTGTTCTCTCACCAGGCACTTACGCCTGTCCTTGATCGGTCCCAGTCCACCTCGACCTGTCCCGTTTCAACACCGCCAGATTTCGTATTTCGAGATGGCTGCATTTTAGTAAGTCTTTCAGTGACGTCATATTTCACGAAACCTTCGCAAACTGTGGACCCTTGTGGGTTGGCGTTGATCTGTTTCGCGGAGATGCTCCGTCCTTTGCCGTCGTGCTAATTGTGAAGGCGGTGGGCGATTGGACCACTTCAAAAGGTTATTTTGGAGAAGTTGTGGCACTAATAAGGCACAAAAGCCTGCATTTGACCTGTTTTTCAATTGCGCATCTTTTGACACCAATTTGGCTTGGCAACTACGTGGGTTTTTAGAGTTATGAGAAGTAGGGAAGCCTGCTCAACCATTACCGCTAAATGTGCCACTGCCTAATGCCCAGTGACATTGATGATTTTGCAACGTTTGAGATGCCGAAATTTGACTCCACCTCAAACACAGCATGATGCAGTCATTTCATTTTAGTTGGTGACAACTGTTCCGTTCACAGAAAAGAGACAGTAAAAGTGGCGCGGCCACCTGGTTTCGAGCCAGCGTCATCTCGTTTAAAATTGCGACTCTAGTGTACTGAGCCACCGGGAATAGCGGACTTTCCGCCGATTTTCACACTCTACACTGGGGAAGGCTTGTGCCGCTGGCTGCTCTGTCGGCGGACACGAAATATTGGGAAAATCAGACTCAAATCACATGTACTTATCAGTTATCAGTATACAAATACTTAACGTTCGTGAGTTAGAAGGGGGCGATCAACCGCCCCCCCCCCCAAGTCGGGCGTGATCGTCGCCGACCGACAGTCGTGCGCGGGTTAAGCTCTATTCGCCTATATGTAAATCATGCGCGTATGATGAAAAGTCATGAGGTGTAGCCATTTGAAACATGCCCTTTTCCAAAATTTCAAGAATGAGAACATGCCTGTAACCTCAGAACTGCAATTCCATGTAGTGTAACCGTCTCAGAATTGCGTTTAGGGCTATAGAAACCTCCTAAGAGCAAATATCAGCAAAGTCCCTGAATGCCGGGTGTTATGGATGGCTGGGCTGGGCATGAACAGCCAGCATCAGCTTGCCTTTTGAAGCCGGCGCCGCAGTGGCCCGAAATTATGCATCGTTTGGCGGTGCGGCGCTCTCAGCCTCCGGATGGAATGCGCTGCAGCGCGGTGCATCTGCACGGGTCAACGAACGGCGGCGGTACACGGCGGCGCTCCTGCACGGTGCAGCACGGGAGAGCTGCACATCTTCGGCTGTGATGAGTGTCTTCGGAGCCCCGCTTCCAGCTATGGTTCTCCGGAAAAGCAATGGTAGGTATTACGCTACGTGACAATATAAAGCGTATTTCCTGAACCGTAGGTAATGCATCGTCACAAGAACACGGTATGGTCGGTTGCAATAGTTCGCATCATTCTGTACAGATGTGCTCATCTGCGTTGTTTCAGTGTGCTAAATTTTTCCAAGCAATTATTTTTAATTCATTCGCCAGAGCTTTCAATGCCTACTGCTGGGTGCGGCCCTGCCAGTTACGACCCTTCGCTGACAGGTGGCCGCATGTCTCGGGGCCATGCTTAGAGGCTGCCTTTCGTAGTAAATCGGACAGCTGTTAACACTTCGACCAATGAATGGATGTGTTTCGTGCGCGTAAAAAGGAGAGGACAGGTTCCCCATTGATTGGCGTAGCGGCTGAATTCCGAACAACTTGATCAACACAGCCGCGCATTGCACAACGTCCTCGTTTGGCCGAATGGTGCTGCGATTTAAACTGAAATGTTTGAAACGGAATTGCGAGTTCGCGTCCATGGATGACCCTTTTTGTTTATTTTTTACTCTGTTCTCACGTCTGAGCACGCGGGTTACATGGGAACACTAGCATGCAAACTTCGTAGCTCATACCGGAAACACATGCGTTGCACATCGTGACGATACCAAGCGACTGGAAATGATCCATCAGTTATGAATAATAGTATAAACACTGGGGAAAGTTTTAAGCTTATCCTAACCTACACCGTCATAGTCAGCGATATTTTCAATTAAGATATCATTAAACGGTATTAAGACTCTGTCCGTGGAGACAGAGCTTTAATTCCTAGCAGGCGGCGAAAAACTAAACTCCCCTCTTTCGAAATGTTGGTGAAGTGCAAACAGGGGGGCAGCCAAGATATACAAAAATCGCCCACCGGGAAGACGATGTGCAATGGTTATCACAACAAAATACGGGCCTAAGGAGGGCAAGGCCGCCGGCCCCCGCCTTGGCTGCGCCAGTGAATTAAAGATGCTTGACACACCCGGCATCTTTCTTGGTATTATCTTTATGCGTAATTATGATTGATAAACAACTTTTATTTCTGTTTTTGACATGCACATTGGAGGGCCGCCGGAAATTACACATTGTGAATGAGAGGCACGAAATTCTTCACCCTCCTCCCCCTTTTTATAGCCTCAGAAGCCAGCTAGTCACACGAAACTTTCAGGATGAATGGAAGGCTGTCGGCAACTACATTTGTCCAAATTTCGTGACCTCATGGCAACACCTGCAAAGTCAGATCGGACAACATGATGAAAATTCTGCCGATTTGGCAGCTTTTGTGACTTCTTCAGGGACAATTACCATAGTTGACTGAAAGTATGCCAAAATGAGACTTATCCGTATTTGAAGGGCAATCCACGGTGCTCAGCACACAGACCCACAGCATTAAACTTCAGATCGCTCGTATATCATCTAATATCGCCCTTGTTAACGTATGGCGGGGAAGGGCGGGGGCGGGGGGACGATCGGCAGGTTTTGCCGCTCTCCAGTTGACTTTACGAGTCCATGACTCTGAAAATGTCCGGTTGACTTTCGTTTTTTTTTTTTTATTCTGCGTTTGGCGACACAGTGAAAGCATACAAAAGCATCTATATCAAACGATACTTTTTTGCTAAACTTAATCACCACCTCTCCCTCGGTTCCCGGTCAGCAAAAATAATATCACGATTGTCCCCTGTTTATGAAACGCTCCTACGCCCCTGCGCTCATACCATATACTATTACAGTATGCTTATCTCAAGACAATAACATATGATCATTCGTTTCATTCGTTTCGTTGAAACGATGCATATGGGAAGGTATGCTTACGTGAACCAGCGAAAATCTGCGCGGACAGTTCAAACCTAGCCAAGTTAAACAGAAGTTACAATTGTTTCAAAGTTATCCAATGGAAAACATCGGTGACATCAGTGGAACCGTGTTACTGGCGTCAAAGTTTGGCTAAGACTGGTCATCACGGGCTCATCGGGCTCATCACGGGCTCATTCACTATTTGAAAACACCTCAGGTCAGTTTCAGCGCTGTGGATGGCAGAAGAAAAATAGCTGTTAAAAATGAGCATTCGATATCGAGCTTAAAACGTCCACTGGGTGTATAGTAAACATCCTACCTACAACACAGAACAATATTTTTGTTCACCTGGGGCCACGCCACAATGCCAGGTGAAGGTCAAAATTCAAAAGGTGGTTTTGGTGCGGATGCTTCTATGCCATTTTTTTAAATAAGAATACGGGAATATTCGTATTCGGTATTCTTATCTCAGCGTAGTTTGCTGCGTCTGACGTTTCAGGTCTATATCAGGTCAGACCACGGAGCTATGACCTAAAACGTGTGCACGCGTACCCTAATTCACCACGGTAATGAACAGGAGTTATAGAAACAGAGTCGTTTCAAATGACTGGAAACATTTTCAAACGCTATGAAACGATACCAAGGCTATTCCATGTGATCTTGAGGTCCTCTGAGGTCATTTTGATCCTGCCGGACATCAAGCGGCGGCTGATCGTCAGCTCCATCTGTCGGCCACCCAGACGCGCAATGGCGGATGTGAGAGCACACTTCTGCGATTTCGAAGGGAAATTCCAGCGGATTTTAAACGATTTTTCTCGTCCAACATTGCTTTATGTGGTGATTTCAACTGTGATTTGCTAACGACAGCTCCAAATGGTGTCTGTCGGGATTCCTGTCTGGTTTTTCTTTGGTTCTTTGTCTCGAGTGTGCTACTTTCTCGCCAGGATCTGGTCTTGACCTTCTCGCTGTCAACGGTTCTAACCTTGTCGAACATTGTGGAACGCGACTTTTTGCCTTCGGTTTACATAAGCTTGTTCGCGCTTTTATTCAGGTACCCAGACGCCGTGTTTTAGCCACCACTGTTTCCACTCGCTGTCTGCACCGTACTGACCTGGATTCATTTTAAAACGAATTGTTCTGCGCTGACTGATGCACCGTCCTTTTGTTTTCGACCGCGACCGAGAAATAGCGGCATTTCGTTGCCATATGTACGCCATTTATCGAAGCACACGCCTCATTCAGGTCAATGCGCATTCGTAACCCTAACACCCTCGCGGCTCGTGACAGTACTAAAGAACTGATGGGCCGTCGCCGGACGGTCGTCAGTCCGGCGACGAAAAGAGCCTGAACAACAACGCCATACGGCGCGGCGCACGAAGCGATGTGCAGGGAAGGATACAGGAAGGGATCCAGATACATCAAACCGATCCGGCAACACATCAGGTCCTCGGTGAGCAGTGGGAGACCGAGGAGGGTGGTTCCGGATGCGACGCCTGAACAGCGGAATCCATACTTGGTTGGCGTGGATCAACGCATGGTTGGCGAAATGTCAGGTCTAGGAGAAACGCCTCATTTTGCACGTCCTCTTCCACGTTCACCGAACCACTGTGTCCAGTATGCACACCCCTTGGCTTGCGGCGAGGACGGCATCAATATCTGTCTCGTTTGCCTGAGTTTTGTCGTCATCGGTCAACTCCAACATATCTTCCTCCGAGGTCTCTCTTTCCTGGAAGCATTCCTTTGTCTATTCGGTGTTTAAATCCGGAGATCACATCAACCATCAAACTAACGACGCATTTGCATGATCCCTGTGGTTGCCAAAATCGTAGAGCGTGTCGTCCACCAGCAGCTTGACGATTTTCTTTTCCACCAACCACCTGATATTTCCTACACAATACGTTTCCGTCATCGTCACTCGATGGAGACCGCGCTGACCTCCATCACCGACCGTTTCCCGTCAACGACCGTGGAGAAATAACCCTGCTGCTCCTCCTAGATCTCAGCAAGTGCTTCGATGTGACAGATCATTCCAAACTCCTCATCAAATTACGCGTTCATGGAATTTATACTTCCTGGTTCTCTGCCTACCTACAAATTAATACCCAACGTCCGCATTTCTGATAATCTGCGTTAGACGAAAATTTCATCGAAGCTTTCGAATAACATCGGCGTTTTTCAGGGATCTGCTTAGGACACTCCTCTACTGCGCCTTTGCCAGCGATCTCAATTTGTTCGCCAAACACCCAACTTTTGACCAGCGGACCTATATAAATCTCAGTTCGAAAACACCATTTTACATGTGGAGCCCGTCGATTTGTAACAGTATCTTGCTTGTGTGGATGCGCATGTGTATATATTCGTTTCCATGGCAGTCAGCTCATCATGTTTTAAATTGTGTGTATGACGATCAGTGTTGATTATTGCAATCCGAATTCCGACTTTTTCAAGATTTTCCGATTTCCGAATCGGAAATCGGTTGGACATAGCACTTCTTTCTCGGCAAAAAATTGGGCAGCATATTGCAAGCACCTTCCAAAAAAAGCGACAAAACCAAATGCAGACAGCCAAATATTTCAGTTATAAACTCAACTACAAGCATGGCACATAATTATCATTTTGATCGTTACCGAACACCATTGTTGGCTAGGCTTCTGCACCTTGCATATCCTATTCAGTTCGACACATTAAATGCTCAGATCCTTATTGCATACATTTGAAGCAAGACAAGACTGCTGGTCAGACCAATCATTATGGACTTTTCTGTGGAAACTGGAATGCATGATACTGGTCACAACTTTAAAGTCGTCACTATATCAAAGAAAGAACATTATATGTTATGCCACCATTTGCCAGAACGAACAAACAGACCAGACTAAAGCTCCTCATTATTTTATGAATCACAGATAACCCATAAATGTAGTTTTACGAAACTGTTGAGAGTGCTTAGTCAGCTTTTAAGTCCATTTTCCCATCCACTGCCTACAGACACAATGCTCAGTTTTGAGATTACTGGGACGGCCCATGCACCACAGAAATATAGATGCGACATTACCCCTATGGAAGGGCCACAACTATCTCATAGCACTGCAAACCGGAAACAGGCCTAATAATTTGCAGATGACCTATAGCTGTTTCACAGCACATACAAACTGCAAACTGGCATTCATGATGTGAGACATGGTTCAAGCATACTTTTCTCCATAACATCGGCTTGTAAAATAACCGCATTTCAACAGATATGTCGGCTTATTGTTACGCCCTCCTTCCCTCCCACCATTTAACGTGCCTTATTTATTTGTATGAAATAGCAGATTTCCCAGCCATACGTGTCATTTATCATATTACGTCACACAGACCTCCCTCTTAATGCTGTCAGTCCTCTTGTGCTTGATGACCCGGGAAGATGCGCCACCTTTGTTGTCATATGGCTGCCCATTAACCTAAAGAGCTGCCAGATTTGGAGAAAAATTTCTGGAAGTGATCATCTTTTTTTAAAATAATGTTTTCCACAAATCTGATATCGGGTAGACAACGCAGGAATGCACCACACATGTAAAAAAAAACAATCATCCAATCTGATTTTAAAAGCGACCGCTCCTAATGGCCTGATTGTAAGCTACTTTATCTGTAAGCAAAAGCGTAAGTGCGAGACGAAAAAGTGCAGAGAGTGGGGTGCGGTTGGGGGGGGGGGAATTTGTTTACGGGACATCATGAAAGTACCCATGCATTCCGCCTTACGACCAGCGTTACAGGTCTAAAAAAACTGCAGGACGTATTCATTTTATCCCACCTGCTTCCTCCAAACAGGACTGTAAGTCACCTTTATAACAAAAAACAAGCAATACGTATAGTCCTGGATGCCTGCAAACCGGAAGCAGGCGCCATTTCTTTAATTAGGAATTTTCTTGAACAGACTTGGATGCTGGACAATCCTGGAGACTTGCATGGTTTCCTACTCGGAGCTTGGTCGGAAATTGGTTTGAATTTTTCGAAAAATAACAACAATTATGATGATGGCCTACAATAGCCAAGAATCCATTCTGGACAGCCCAAATATACGTTTATGTCTATGCCTATGTCTATGTTTGTTCTTCTGAAACCCTGAAGACACTGACATTAACGTTTTGGATACTTTTGCTGACATGAAATGGGACCAGATTACAAGCATTCGATTGATCTTTGGTTCGTCGAGATTGATCCATTAATTTGACAGATCTTAGGGGACCGAAATTGGCCTTCACCGTACAGATTTCGCATGAAATTCACTTCATTAAAATCGAACTGGGTCAAGTTTGGTCATCATGGCCAGACTGACCATTTTCACTTTTCGGATGGATTGGCTAGATTTAATTATCAATGTCGGTAATGGGAATCATATTTATACTGATTAACTATATATATATATATATATATATATATATATATATATATATATATATATATACATGTATATATATATCCATTTGATTTATATCTGATTGGGAGGACCAAAACTCTGCAGACACAAAGCAGTCCATTTCTAATGTCTTGAAATTCTGACATTTTTGAAAGATTAAGTTTTACATCAGTAGTACGTAGATCAAACGGAACGTCGTGACCTGATTTAACGTTATGCTCTTCGTTGATGAGTCACGTTTTCAAAATTACCGCTCGTACTGCAAAATTAGTTTGTTAGGTGCCACATATATCTTATTTCGACCAATGCTGCGCTGTTAACCCGGCGTTGATTGGGGTATTTCGCCACCTTCCACTGCCTTGGGGTAGGGAAAAGATTAACACCCTCCCCCAGTCTATCTCCAAAACCAACCATCCGATTTGGCTGATTTAAACGCTAATCAATATCGCCGAAAACTGCGGTCCTGTGGCATCTACATTTTTTTACTTTAGGGTCGCGGATGCTGATGGCTTAGGTTGGGTCTAACACGGAAAACTGACCATTTTCTTCAGAGCCGCCTAATCACGATGAAAAGCACACCGATACTGACGTTTGCGCGGCAAAATCCTCTTGGCAGGCTGATCTCTTCTTCTAAGTGCCATATCATCCAAGAACATAAAAGTCCAAGGTCACAGGTTGGATCAGATTTGACCTCTCTTACAACGCGTCATGCAATACATGCTTCCTGGTCCATTTAACACAGATATCCTAAACATGACACTTTTAAGCAGTCTTCGGCACAAAAAATCAACAGTCCCAATTCACGTGCACATGAGACACTGCAATATTTGATAGTTTCAAACTCGAAGTACCGCGAGCCCGTCAGGGACCTCCATTTGACATTTTGGATGACCATACAAATCAGTATGTCCCATGTTGCACATTTCCACAGAATGTTGCACAGCAATGCAAATGCTGCTATCTCCAAACTGGTCATACAGAACGTCAAGAAGACGCCACCAATTTATTCGCTATGCTGGAATCGGCATAAGACCACCAAAGGACCAACTACGAAAAATATTTCAGTGTTGCAAGAAAGTGCCGTGAACGTTGTACATGGAGTTTATTACAAAAGAATCCCATAATCTATCTAGCCGTACCAGAAAAATCAGTTTATTCAGCTTCTTTCCTAAAATGTATTCTCACTGGATATGGAAAGTAAATATTTTACCTAGCATTGCCTAACATGAGGTCAGAGAAGCTCCATACTGAACGTCAGGTCATGCTGATATGCAGTGTAAGTCACGGTCACCACGCACTGTAAAGGCACTGACAATACGGCGGTAAAGCAAAATTGGACGTCGAATGCGAACATGGTCGTCTTAATGACGTCATTAAGACGTGGCCTGCGATGACCTTGTTCCTAACATTTTTTATAAGCATGTGCACAATTGATTCAAGGAAAGGCACTGAAAGTTTCAGGACGTTGCGTTCACTCGTTTAGGATTTATCTAAGAAATGCACTATGGGGATGCAAAGCGTCCCTCTTAGTCAATGGTGGATTAATCTGCCTGGGAAGTGACCGCTAGATAACTACCAAATTTAAGGCTGTTATCTGAGAGTAACGTCATCGGCGTCCTGAAAGCTAACGAAAAGGGACATCTGGATTTCAGTGTGACGGTCTATCCGCTTCCGTTTAAAACAATGAAATCGGAACATCGGGTCTCGAGACAGGCGGCGGGGAGGAGGGAGAAAAAAATGCCCTCATTCGCAACTGGCAGATGACGAAATAACGCACGGAGTGCCGGGTTAGTGCACTGTTAATTGCAATGTAATTCAAAAATGCACGTGTCTTGCAAAGTTTAGCAAGCATGCAATGTTTCACGAAGAAGCAGGAGTGTCAATCGAGTCGAGCTAGAAATCGTACCTAAGAGAAACAGTGCATGAAAAATAATACGGACACCTTTTTCTCCGTTGCCGCAGCCTCACATGATCACAGCAATTGTCACAGTTTCTTGACATTTGGTTGGCTCTCGGCCGGCGACATGGTGGCGATAAGAACTCTGACACTGGTTCATCAGGTGCGCCCTGGGGACGAGTCCGCAGACTTGACTTCACTGTCTGTCAGAAATAGTGAAGCCCGTGCTCGCCATACCCGGGGAGACGGCCATTTCCGCCTTCGTCACCCATGTACAGAGGCTCATCACGACTCACCTTCTCTTTCTACTTGTGAAATTAAAGCCACTGTCCTTTTCCATTTCAGGTCCACTGTCACATAACCAACTTTCGTTTTGCTCGCTCCGTCGTCAATGACGTGATGAGTGACTGAGTGCGTGTTTTAACTGCGTCCGCTTCCCAGTTTTTGACTCGGTGACTTAATAGCCACAAGTGTTTTATCACTGTCGACGCCGCCACGAGTATAATACAATGCAATGCGATACATTGCAATCGAGCAGCAAGCTTGGATCAGATCTTATTATTGAATTCTTTGTAATTTTATACGTCGTATCTTTGCAGATTTCATCATTTCCGCACGTTTCATGCCGGTCTTTGCCGGAATGACGCAATGACCAGACACAACGAAGTGATGGAACACAAAACATGTTCACGCACCACATGCGGACCGTCTGTTGAACAGAGCGCAGTGCGTCCTTCACTGCGCCACGAGGCTGGTGACCGGCCTCAGACGGATACGCCATACCACACCCCCTCCCTCGGCCCTCGGGCGCTGGGCTGCAGCGCTGTTTGCAAACTCATCACTCGGCCTGATCTTGTGAACTTCAGACCCCGCGGTGAAGGATGCGCTCAAGCTGGGCAGCACGGAGACAGGTGACTCATTTGGAAGTAATGTAGCAACATTTAGTTATTTATTTGCTGATTTGCAAACAGATACATCATCTTTTCATCGAGGCTGGAAACAAGATGTGATAGTAGTAAGGGAAGGAAGGAAAACAGATAATGTCGGCAAGGACGGGGAATGATGAGGTTTTAGGTAGATATGAGGTGGCTTTCATGGGTTAGGGAAAATCGTCTGGAGCAAAAGTTGAGACTAATTTGTCGTCAAGTAGTCTGCCAAACATTCCGTCACGAAACTCCATAACCTCTACGTAGCTCCTAAAGCACGATTCTGGAAGCTGAAAAGTCGAAAGGACCACTTTCTGGCGTTTGGCCTTATCAGACGTGGAAGGTGTCGGCCGAAGACCTTGGACCTGGCACACAGCTTAGATCTTCCAGCAGCTACCAACGTTAAAGCCTCCGAGCGTCTAGCTCTCGAGGTCTTTCAGATCGTTGCAAGTGGAGAGAGGATAATACTACTTCTCCGCGCAAGTGATTCTCGGAGACAGGTTAATAAGTGAATTCCACGATAATGCGATCATTCCGCTGGATACCAACACGGAGGCCAGACCCACCGGGTCCTAGTCTCGTGTCCACTGACCTCGCCCTAACTACAGCGACCAGAACGTAAACAAGGACTCAGCCATGGGCGCGTGAGCCACAGGGCAGCGGGGTGACGACCCGCCACGTTTTGGCATCTCAGCAATAGGTCTGCGGCGGCGTATGTTACGAAACACCTCAAAAACTGTCCCCTGTGCTGCACTGCTGTTCCTGGGCTCCTGCACGCTGTTCCTGGGCTCCTGCAGTCGTGCACTGACGTTGCAAGCTCCAACAATCGCGGCGACAGGGACGTGACCGCTTATGTCGCGTCCACGGCGGCAAGATCAGCATTATCTCAGTGCCAGTATCGCGGAGAGTCGGCTGCAGCCTACGTCGACGACAGTCAGAGCGCCACGGGGCGTCACGGTAGTCAAGCGCGGCCAGGAGGGGGCGCCACGTCACCGCTGCCCCGCTCAAACTGCCGCCGGGCGTGCCTCCTAGGCCAGGAGCCGCGGCACCTGCAGAGGCCGCAGGGACGTAATCGAGGACGTGTCGGCGCTCTATGAACGGTGAGCCGAGCCCGTCAGTCGGGCTGAGGGTGTCTGGGGTCAGACGGTCTCACACCGCGTGGTCAGACGACTGTGGTGGCAGGGAGCTCTCAGCCGCACTGCCCCAGCGCCGAATCAGATTGGTGTTGTGACTGAAGTTTGGTATATGTGGAATGACGAACGGTCTTTGAGATTTTTTTTCAGAGTGACGGGTGTTTGCTTCCTTCGGCGCTTGCTTTAACCCGATATTCCCATCCGAAAATCCATAACAATAAATGTACCGTTGCCGTTACGTCTGCATACCATGGAGAAGTCATCGCAGGGCGACAAATCCTTCTTCATTGCATACGATACTGATAGTACTCTTGAAAGAGGCAAAAGTGGCGCATTCAGACGACGTAGTTGGGCCAGAAAATGGTTTTATCTATTTTTGCTGGCAGTGTAAACGGATTCCACATCCACTATGTAATCTTTCTCTTGATCTATTTTTCTTCTTGACCCTCAAAATGGCACATATGACATTAATGCTGTCTGTACAGCAGGCCCTCGAGCATGACGACCGGACGTCGGCCCGGCACCTCCGGTCCCCGGAGGCTGCCGCTGAGAGGCATCATCGTCGTCATCGCCGGCTTCCTGCTGCAGCTCTCGCTGGGCTGCCTCTACACGTTCGGCAACCTCACCACCTACCTGACGTCGTACCTGCGCGTGCAGCTCGGCGAGGATGTCGGCTACGGACAGACGCTGTGGGTGAGCACGGCGTTGATGTTGTGCCAGGGCCCGGCGGTCTTCGTGGGCAGCATGTGCTACGGCAGGTTCGGCCCGCGAATCACCATCCTGGTCGGCAGCATCGTAGTGTCGGGATCGGTGGCGGTGACAAGTTTGTCGGTGCAGTCGTCCTTCTTCTGGACGCTGTTGACGTACGGCGTGACCAACGGTCTCGGGGTCGGCCTCGTGTACACCACGCCGATGCTGGCGGGGTACAAGTGGTTCCCGGACCACAAGGGCCTCGTGAGCGGCGTCGTGGTCGGCGGGTACGGACTGGGCGGCATCATCTTCGACACCATTCAGACGAGCTTCCTCAACCCGGACAACGTATCGCCGGACGACGACGGCTTCTTCCACGACGCCACTCTACTGAGTCGCGTGCCGCGCGTGTTTCTGCTGCAGGCCGGGGTGTGTGCAGCGCTCCAGCTGGTCGGCCTCCTCGGCGTCCGCGATCCGCCCGCAGGCGTCGGCGAAGACGCCGAGGCCGCGAAGCGAGTCGACGGGCAGATGGCAGAACGTGCGTCTGAGAGCGAGGCAGACTCCAGAGAGGCCAGCCACTTGGAGCTGAAAGATGGCCAAGGTGTCGAGAGCCCCACGCAGATCTCATGGAAGAAATCGCTGATGACCATCAAGGCGCTGCAGCTTATGTTGGGCTACGTGCTGACCAACTTCTCCATCGGCATCGTCAACCCGCTGTGGAAGGCGTTCGGTCAGGAGTTCATCAAGGACGACCACTTTTTGGAGCTGGTCGGCTCGGTCTCCTCCGCATTCAACATGCTCGGACGCCTGACGTGGGGCTTTCTGTGCGACATGTTCGGCTACAAGCCGGTCATGCTGTCGATATCGGCTCTGTTCTGCGCGCTGATGCTCACGTTGCAGGCCACTTCGGAGGGTGGAAAGGTCATGTTCCTGCTGTGGATCTGGGCCATCTACTTCTGCTTCTCGGGCATCTTCTCCGTCGTCGTAACAGGCACGGCCGAGACGTTCGGTGCCGAGAGCGCAGGCCCGATCTACGGCGTCATCTTCACCGTCGGTTCGCTGACGACGCCGCTGGTCTCACTGACCTCGAACCTGTTGCTGGACCGTTACGACTACTCGGTCGTGTTCCTCGAGGGCGGCCTGGTCACGATGCTCGGCTTCCTGGCGACACTGACCATCTGATGTGCGCGATGGTACGGTGACGGGCGTGTTTGACGGCGCCATCTTGTGAGCAGCGAGTCTCTCGTGAAATTGTTCAATATGCTAGACGCGGACACGGGGTCTGTAAAGTAGGAGCAAAGTTCAAAAAAGAAGGTACGGAGGTTGCTGGACCCCATTCTCTCTTGAAAATGAAGAATTTGCAGGATATTCGTCAAAGATATGGGAAACGACAGGACTTGACTCCAATCTCCCACGAAACCACTTCCGTTTATAGCGAATATGACGTTATCAGAGGACTACGGATGATCACTTGCGTGACGTGCCACTGGAACGACGGTGATTTTGCAACATTGAAACAATTTGCAACTTTCGACCCAAGATATGGTTTGGCTAGGCTTCTGCACCTTGCATACCATATTCAGTTCAACACATTAAATGCTCAGATCCTTATTGCATACATTTGAAGCAAGACAAGACTGCTGGTCAGACCAATCATTATAGACTTCTCTGTGGAAACTGGAATGTATGATACTGGTCACAAGTTTAAAGTTGTGACTATACCCAAGCAAGAACACTATATGTTATGCCACCATCTGCCAGAATGAACAAACAGACCCGACTAAAGCTCTCATTATTTTATGAATCACAGATAACCCGTAAATGCAGTTTTACGAAACTGTTGAGAGTGCTTAATCAGCTTTTAAGTCCATTTTCACATTCACTGCCTACAGACACAATGCTCAGTTTTGAGATTACTGGGGCTGCCCATGCACCACAGAAATATAGATGCAACATTACCCCTATGGAAGGGCCACAACTATCTCATAGCACTGCAAACCGGAAACAGGTCTAATAAATTGCAGATGACCTATAGCTGTTTCACAGCACATACAAACTGCAAACTGGCATTCATGATGTGAGACATGGTTCAAGCATACCTTTTCTCCATAACATCGGCTCGTAAAATAACTGCATTTCAACAGATATGTCGGCTTATTGTTACGCTCTTCTTCCCTCCCACCATTTAACGTGCCTTATTGGTCAACAGTAAGATTTTGACCGAGCGCTTACTTCGAGGGAAAATAATCGTAGTAGTGGTTGCATGGCGTTTCAAATGCAATACTGATAAGTATTACTTACGATTTCGGCCGGAAAAATCTGAAACACACATTACTTCCCCCGAAACAGATTGCGTCGTCAATGGTATGCTAATCGCCAGACGCTCGCGTAGGGATTTTTGACGTTTCTGCGTTGTATAGCTTGTTTACGTGAGATCTCGACGCTGATTGGTCGTCGGTCGGACTCAAGGTCCAATGAAGAGTAATAAAAAAGTTAACCGTTGTGAAAATAACAACAACAACAACAACAATAATAATAATAATAATAATAATAATAATAATAATAATAATAATAATAATAATAATAAACAATAATAATAAAAAAGTAAAAATATTAGAAAGATGGCAAAGTGTAGTTGCAATTTAAAAAACACAAAAAATAAAAAGCAGTGAAATAAAATATCTGAAAAAGAAATCACAGAACAAAACTGGAAAATATGAGGAAGTGAAATAAAACAATAAATAAAAATTTACCATAACCTAACATAGCAACCAAACCTAACCTAACCTAACTTAACCTAACCTAACCTAACCTAACCTAGCCTGGCCTAACCTAACCTAACCTAACCTAACGTAGCCTAACGTAACCTAAACCAACCTTATCTAACCTAGCCCAGCATGAGTAATCATGGAACAAAACTGGAAAATATTAGGAAGTGAAATAAAACAATAAATAAAAATTTACCCTAAACTAATATAATAACCTGACCTAACCTAACCTACCTATCTTAGCCTAACCTAACCTAACCTAACCTAACCTAACCTAACCTAACCTAACCTAGCCCAGCACAACCCAACCTAGCAACCTAATCTAACGAGTATTAAATGTTATAATGTAATAATACTGATATGAGATATCCCAACAATTATCTAATACAATAATATAACGGCGTAATAATTTAGCAGTTCCTCCAAGTTCAGTTTGTGGCAACGGAACAAAATTTTCATATAGATCAAGTCATTAAATGCTTGAAGATGCATGGAAAGTCTACACATCCTTGATGTCAATAACCGTAACCTTGGCGGCACTACATTTTCCGCCGCGGAATAATGTGGTTCTCCGCCAGTTGACTCCAGCACGGTATTACTGTGTGGTCCGTTGTCGTTACGATTTTGTTGTTATTTTTTACAAAATCAAGTGATGGGAATTACGGCTAGAAAGAGGATGATACATTCTTTACATTGGTGGCAATTATACAAAGAATTGTTTGCGATTTCGTCGGGCAGAAACTTACCTTCAAAAAACCTTCAGCCGCCTTATTTATTTGTATGAAATAACAGGTTTCCCAGCCTTACCTGACATTTATCATATTACATCACACAGACTTTCCTTTTAATGCTGTCAGTCCTCTTTTGCTTGATGGCCCGGGAAGATGCGCCACCTTTGCTGTCATATGTCTGCCCGTTAACCTAAAAAGCTGCCAGATTTGGAGAAAAATTTCTGGAAGTGACCATCTTTTTTAAAATAATGTTTTACACAAACCTGATATCGGGTAGACAACGCAGGATGCACCACACATGTAAAAAATAACAATCATCCAATTTGGTTTTAAAAGCGACCGCACCTAATGGTGTGATTGTAAGCTACTTTATCTGTAAGCAAAAGCGTAAGTGCGAGACGACAAAATTGCAGAGAGTGGGGTGCGGTTGGGGGGGGGGGGCATTTGTTTACGGGATATCATGAAAGTACTCATGCATTCCGCCTTACGACCAGCGTCACAGGCGTAAAAAAATGCAAGACGTATTCATTTTATCCCACCTGCTTCCTTCAAACATGATTGTAGGTCATCTTTATAACAAAAAACGAGCAATAGGTATAGCCCTGGCTGTTTGCAAACCGGAAGCAGGCGCCATTTTTTTAGTAGGAATTTTCTTGAACAGACTGGATGCTGGACAATCTTGGAGACTCGGACGGCTTTCTACTCGGAGCTTGGTCGGAAATTGGTTTGATTTTTTCTGAAAATAACAACAATTATGATGATGGCCTACAATAGCCAAGAATTTATTCTGGACAGCCCAAATATACGTTTATGTCTATGCCTATGTCTATCTTTGTTATTCTGAAGCACTGAAGTCACTGACATTAACCCGTCCCCGACTAGTGGGGCAGTTCACTGCCCCTGAGGTTTTTCTGGCATTGCGAGAGAACCAACAAACACAGAGTCACGAAACTCTGTGTACCTTTTGCTCCATCAATTTTACGTCTCGTGTCAAAATTTTGACCCTAGGTCAGGTCTGGTGCCTGACCTAGGTCAGGTCACACAGACCTATGTCAAAAAAGTTTAGCGCCCTGTAACTTTTTCACAAAACAAGATATCTCAATCATACTTTCAGGGATTATTAATCGTGACAGATACAACAAATCTGCTATTTCGGATTTTTCGGAATTTTCCGAGTCATTGACCTAAGGTCAAGCCCATTTTTAACACTGGTCGTCGTTTTTTTTCGGAAATTGACGGGATATTCAAGAACATTTTTAGTCTGGAGTGAAGCAGACATCTAGTTACCGTCATTGGGCAAAGTATCAGTGACTTCCAACCATTGACCTGAGGTCAGGTCTCGAATAACTGTAGTTGGCCAAAATGTACCACCGTCAAAATCGACGATGAATTACTCAGAATGGGTAAAAAATGGCAGAACTAGCTTGCACAAACGTAATCAATATCAGGAACCTCAAAAAGTTTGAAAAAGTAGCATATTTTGCAAATAAACAGGCTCTCGCGAATAAAGGTCCGCCAACTTTGTAGATTGGCAACTAATCAATTTTTCCAAAATTTAAGCATGAGAAACCATCACAAGAACCACAAAGAAATTGACATAGATCGTTTTTTTCGCGAAAATAAAGGAACGCCAAAACTAGTTTCCGTCAATTTGGTACCGCATACGGCAGCGGCGCACACTGACGGCTGACGGGAGCATTACGGTGTCTTGAACTCAACGTTTCGGCGTATATATTGAACAAATCTGGAGAAATTAGACGTGTATCGGCATCCGCGAACATTTGCTTGTGCGCTGGTGCCCCTACCTATGCGTTATTAGTCACAGCCCTTGAGATTCAGGCCATTTCTCGGTCTCATGCAGTCGGCTATGAGAAAACATATATAGGGCGTAAATTGCTTACATATTACCTAAAACTAAAAATGAGACCAGTTTCGAGCTCTACTCGTGACAGGCTTTCCAACGGTATGCTTATTTTTATCGTGCGACCAACTGTTCGTGAGTTAGAGGAGGGGTAGTCAACTGCCCCCCCCCCCAGTCGCCGATGTTTGGGACGGACCGACGGTCGTGCGTGGGTTAACGTTTTGGATACTTTTGCTGACATGAAATGGGGCCAGATTACAAGCATTCGATTGAGCTTTGGTTCGTCGAGATCGATCCATTAGTTTGACAGATCTTAGGGGCCGAAATCGGCCTTCACCGTACAGATTTCACATGAAATCCATCCCATTAAAATAGAACTGGATCATGCATGGTCATAATGGCCACACTGACCATTTTTACTTTTCGGATGGGTTGGCTAGATTTAATTATCAATGTTGATAATGGGAATCATATTTATACTGATTAACTATATATACACATATATATATATATACATATATATATGTATATATATGTATATGTATATATATATATATATCCATTTGATTTATATCTGATGGCGGAGACCAAAACTCTGCAGACACGAATCAGTGCATTTCTAATGTCTTGAAATTCTGACATTTTTGAAAGATTAAGTTTTACATCAGTAGTATGTAGAAGATCAAACGGAACGTCATGACCTGATTTAACGTTATGCTCTTCGTTGATGAGTCACGTTTTCAAAATGTACCGCTCGTACTGCAAAATTAGTTTGTTTGGTGCCACATATGTCTTATTTCGACCAATGTTGCGCTGTTAACCCGGCGTTGATTGGGGTATTTCGCCACCTTCCACTGCCTTGGGGTAGGGAAAAGGTTAACATCCTCCCCCTCCGTCTATCTCCAGAACCAACCATACGATTTGGCTGATTTAAACGCTAATCAATATCGCCGAAAACTGCGGTCCTGTGGCATCTACATTTTTTTACTTTAGGGTAGCTGATGCTGATGGCACAGGTTGGGTCTAACACGGAAAACTGACCATTTTCTTCAGAGCCGCCTAATTACAATGAAAAGCATACCGATAGTGACGCTGCGTGGCAAAATCCTCTTGGCAGGCTGATCTCTTCTTCTAAGTGCCATATCATCCAAGAACATAAAAGTCCAAGATCACAGGTTGGGTCAGATTTGACCTCCGTTACAACATGTCATGCAATGCATGCTTCCTGGTCCATTTAACACAGATATCCTAAACATGACACTTTTAACCAGTCTTCGGCACAAAAAAAGTCAACAGTCCCGGTTCACGTGCACATGAGACATTGCAATATTTGATAGTTTCAAACTCGAAGTACCGCGAGGCCGTCAGGGACCTCCATTTGACATTTTGGATGACCATACAAATCAGTATGTCCCATGTTGCGCATTTCCACAGAATGTTGCACAGCAATGCAAATGCTGCTATCTCCAAACTGGTCATACAGAACGTCAAGAAGACGCCACCAATTTATTCGCTATGCTGGAATCGGCATAAAACCACCAAAGGACCAACGACGAAAAATATTTCAATGTTGCAAGAAAGTGCCGTGAACGTTGTATGTGGAGTTTATTACAAAAGAATCCCATAATCTATCTAGCCGTACCAGAAAAATCAGTTTATTCAGCTTTTTTCCTAAAATGTATTCTCATTGGATATGGAAAGAAAATATTTTACCTAGCATTGCCTAACATGAGGTCAGATAAGCTCCATACTGAACGTCAGGTCATGCTGATATGCAGTGCAAGTCACGGTCACCACGCACTGTAAAGGCACTGACAATACGGCGGTAAAGCAAAATTGGACGTCGAATGCGAACATGGTCGTCTTAATGACGTCATTAAGACGTGGCCTGCGATGACTTCGTTCCTAACATTTTTATAAGCATGTGCACAATTGATTCAAGGAAAGGCATTGAAAGTTTCAGGACGTTGCGTTCACTCGTTTAGGATTTATCTAAAAAATGCACTATGGGGATGCCAAGCGTCCCTCTTAGTCAATGGTGGATTACTCTGCCTGGGAAGTGACCTCCACATAACTACCAAATTTAAGGCTGTTATCTGAGAGTAACGTCATCGGCGTCCTGAAAGCTAACGAAAAGGGACATCTGGATTTCAGTGTGACGGTCTATCGGCTTCCGTTTAAAACAATGAAATCGGAACATCGGGTCTCGAGACAGGCGGCGGGGAGGGGGGAGAAAAAAATGCCCTCATCCGCAACTGGCAGATGACGAAATAACGCACGGAGTGCCGGGTTAGTGCACTGATAATTGCAATGTAATGCAAAAATGCACGTGTCTCGCAAATTTTAGCAAGCATGCAATGTTTCACGAAGAAGCAGGAGTGTCAATCGAGTCGAGCTAGAAATCGTACCTAAGAGAAACAGTGCATGAAAAATAATACGGACGCCTTTTTCTCCGTTGCCGCAGCCTCAGATGATTACAGCACTTGTCACAGTTTCTTCACATTTGGGTGGCTCTCGGCCGGCGACATGGTGGCGATAAGAACTCTGACACTGGTTCATCAGGTGCGCCCTGGGGACGAGTCCGCAGACTTGACTTCACTTTCTGTCAGAAATAGTAAAGCCTGTGCTCGCCATACCCGGGGAGACGGCCATTTCCGCCTTCGTCACCCATGTACAGAGGCTCATCACGACTCACCTTCTCTTTCTACTTGTGAAATTAAAGCCACTGTCCTTTTCCATTTCAGGTCCACTGTCACATAACCAACTTTCGTTTTGCTCGCTCCGCCGCCAATGACGTGATGAGTGACTGAGTGCGTGTTTTAACTGCGTCCGCTTCCCAGTTTTTGACTCGGTGACTTAATAGCCACAAGTGTTTTATCACTGTCGACGCCGCCACGAGTATAATACAATGCAATGCGATACATTGCAATCGAGCAGCAAGCTTGGATCAGATCTTATTATTGAATTCTTTGTAATTTTATACGTCGTATCCTTGCGGATTTCATCATTTCCGCACGTTTAATGCCGGTCTTTGCCGGAATGACGCAGTGACCAGACACAACGAAGTGATGGAACACAAAACATGTTCACGCACCAAATGCGGACCGTCTGTTGAACAGAGCGCAGTGCGTCCTTCACTGCGCCACGAGGCTGGTGACCGGCCTCAGACGGATACGTCATACCACACCCCCTCCCCCGGCCTTCGGGCGCTGGACTGCAGCACTGTTTGCAAACTCATCACTCGGCCTGATCTTGTGAACTTCAGACACCCGCAGTGAAGGATGCGCTCAAGCTGGGCAGCACGGAGACAGGTGACTCATTTGGAAGTAATGTAGCAACATTTAGTTATTTATTTGCTGATTTGCAAACAGATACATCATCTTTTCATCGAGGCTGGAAACAAGATGTGATAGTAGTAAGGGAAGGAAGGAAAACAGATAATGTGGGCAAGGACGGGGAATGATGAGGTTTTAGGTAGATATGAGGTGGCTTTCATGGGTTAGGGAAAATCGTCTGGAGCAAAAGTTGAGACTAATTTGTCGTCAAGTAGTCTGCCAAACATTCCGTCACGAAACTCCATAACCTCTACGTAGCTCCTAAAGCACGATTCTGGAAGCTGAAAAGTCGAAAGGACCACTTTCTGGCGTTTGGCCTTATCAGACGTGGAAGGTGTCGGCCGAAGACCTTGGACCTGGCACACAGCTTACATCTTCCAGCAGCTACCAACGTTAAAGCCTCCGAGCGTCTAGCTCTCGAGGTCTTTCAGATCGTTGCAAGTGGAGAGAGGATAATACTACTTCTCCGCGCAAGTGATTCTCGGAGACAGGTTAATAAGTGAATTCCACGATAATGCGATCATTCCGCTGGATACCAACACGGAGGCCAGACCCACCGGGTCCTAGTCTCGTGTCCACTGACCTCGCCCTAACTACAGCGACCGAACGTAAACAAGGACTCAGCCAGGGGCGCGTGAGCCACAGGGCAGCGGGGTGACGACCCACCACGTTTTGGCATCTCAGCAATATAGGTCTGCGGCGGCGTATGTTACGAAACACCTCAAAAACTGTCCCCTGTGCTGCACTGCTGTTCCTGGGCTCCTGCACGCTGTTCCTGGGCTCCTGCAGTCGTGCACTGACGTTGCAAGCTCCAACAATCGCGGCGACAGGGACGTGACCGCTTATGTCGCGTCCACGGCGGCAAGATCAGCATTATCTCAGTGCCAGTATCGCGGAGAGTCGGCTGCAGCCTGCGTAGACGACAGTCAGAGCGCCACGGGGCGTCACGGTAGTCAAGCGCGGCCAGGAGGGGGCGCCACGTCACCGCTGCCCCGCTCAAACTGCCGCCGGGCGTGCCTCCTAGGCCAGGAGCCGCGGCACCTGCAGAGGCCGCAGGGACGTAATCGAGGACGTGTCGGCGCTCTATGAACGGTGAGCCGAGCCCGTCAGTCGGGCTGAGGGTGTCTGGGGTTAGACGGTCTCACACCGCGTGGTCAGACGACTGTGGTGGCAGGGAGCTCTCAGCCGCACTGCCCCAGCGCCGAATCAGATTGGTGTTGTGACTGAAGTTTGGTATATGTGGAATGACGAACGGTCTTTGAGATTTTTTTTCAGAGTGACGGGTGTTTGCTTCCTTCGGCGCTTGCTTTAACCCGATATTCCCATCCGAAAATCCATAACAATAAATGTACCGTTGCCGTTACGTCTGCATACCATGGAGAAGTCATCGCAGGGCGACAAATCCTTCTTCATTGCATACGATACTGATAGTACTCTTGAAAGAGGCAAAAGTGGCGCATTCAGACGACGTAGTTGGGCCAGAAAATGGTTTTATCTATTTTTGCTGGCAGTGTAAACGGATTCCACATCCACTATGTAATCTTTCTCTTGATCTATTTTTCTTCTGTGACCCTCAAAATGGCACATATGACATTAATGCTGTCTGTACAGCAGGCCCTCGAGCATGACGACCGGACGTCGGCCCGGCACCTCCGGTCCCCGGAGGCTGCCGCTGAGAGGCATCATCGTCGTCATCGCCGGCTTCCTGCTGCAGCTCTCGCTGGGCTGCCTCTACACGTTCGGCAACCTCACCACCTACCTGACGTCGTACCTGCGCGTGCAGCTCGGCGAGGATGTCGGCTACGGACAGACGCTGTGGGTGAGCACGGCGTTGATGTTGTGCCAGGGCCCGGCGGTCTTCGTGGGCAGCATGTGCTACGGCAGGTTCGGCCCGCGAATCACCATCCTGGTCGGCAGCATCGTAGTGTCGGGATCGGTGGCGGTGACAAGTTTGTCGGTGCAGTCGTCCTTCTTCTGGACGCTGTTGACGTACGGCGTGACCAACGGTCTCGGGGTCGGCCTCGTGTACACCACGCCGATGCTGGCGGGGTACAAGTGGTTCCCGGACCACAAGGGCCTCGTGAGCGGCGTCGTGGTCGGCGGGTACGGACTGGGCGGCATCATCTTCGACACCATTCAGACGAGCTTCCTCAACCCGGACAACGTATCGCCGGACGACGACGGCTTCTTCCACGACGCCACTCTACTGAGTCGCGTGCCGCGCGTGTTTCTGCTGCAGGCCGGGGTGTGTGCAGCGCTCCAGCTGGTCGGCCTCCTCGGCGTGCGCGATCCGCCCGCAGGCGTCGGCGAAGACGCCGAGGCCGCGAAGCGAGTCGACGGGCAGATGGCAGAACGTGCGTCTGAGAGCGAGGCAGACTCCAGAGAGGCCAGCCACTTGGAGCTGAAAGATGGCCAAGGTGTCGAGAGCCCCACGCAGATCTCATGGAAGAAATCGCTGATGACCATCAAGGCGCTGCAGCTTATGTTGGGCTACGTGCTGACCAACTTCTCCATCGGCATCGTCAACCCGCTGTGGAAGGCGTTCGGTCAGGAGTTCATCAAGGACGACCACTTTTTGGAGCTGGTCGGCTCGGTCTCCTCCGCATTCAACATGCTCGGACGCCTGACGTGGGGCTTTCTGTGCGACATGTTCGGCTACAAGCCGGTCATGCTGTCGATATCGGCTCTGTTCTGCGCGCTGATGCTCACGTTGCAGGCCACTTCGGAGGGTGGAAAGGTCATGTTCCTGCTGTGGATCTGGGCCATCTACTTCTGCTTCTCGGGCATCTTCTCCGTCGTCGTAACAGGCACGGCCGAGACGTTCGGTGCCGAGAGCGCAGGCCCGATCTACGGCGTCATCTTCACCGTCGGTTCGCTGACGACGCCGCTGGTCTCACTGACCTCGAACCTGTTGCTGGACCGTTACGACTACTCGGTCGTGTTCCTCGAGGGCGGCCTGGTCACGATGCTCGGCTTCCTGGCGACACTGACCATCTGATGTGCGCGATGGCACGGTGACGGGCGTGTTTGACGGCGCCATCTTGTGAGCAGCGAGTCTCTCGTGAAATTGTTCAATATGCTAGACGCGGTCACGGGATCTGTAAAGTGGAAGCAAGGTTCAAAAAGGAAGGTACGGAGGTTGCTGGACCCCATTCTCTCTTGAAAATGAAGAATTTGCAGGATATTCGTCAAAGGTATGGGAAACGACAGGACCTGACTCCAATCTCCCACGAAACCGCTTCCGTTTATAGCGAATATGACCTTATCAGAGCACTACGGAGGATCACTTGTGTGACGTGCCACTGAAACGACGGTGATTTAGCAACATTGAAACAATTTGCAACTTTCGACCCAAGATGTGGTTTGGCTAGGCTTCTGCACCTTGCATACCATATTCAGTTCAACACATTAAATGCTCAGATCCTTATTGCATACATTTGAAGCAAGACAAGACTGCTGGTCAGACCAATCATTATAGACTTCTCTGTGGAAACTGGAATGTATGATACTGGTCACAAGTTTAAAGTTTTGACTATACCCAAGCAAGAACACTATATGTTATGCCACCATCTGCCAGAATGAACAAACAGACCCGACTAAAGCTCTCATTATTTTATGAATCACAGATAACCCGTAAATGCAGTTTTACGAAACTGTTGAGAGTTTTAATTAGCTTTTAATTACATTTTTACCTTCACTGCTTACAGACACAATGCTCAGTTTTGAGATTACTGGGGCTGCCCATGCACCACAGAAATATAGATGCAACATTACCCCTATGGAAGGGCCACAACTATCTCATAGCACTGCAAACCGGAAACAGGTCTAATAAATTGCAGATGACCTATAGCTGTTTCACAGCACATACAAACTGCAAACTGGCATTCATGATGTGAGACATGGTTCAAGCATACCTTTTCTCCATAACATCGGCTCGTAAAATAACTGCATTTCAACAGATATGTCGGCTTATTGTTACGCTCTTCTTCCCTCCCACCATTTAACGTGCCTTATTGGTCAACAGTAAGATTTTGACCGAGCGCTTACTTCGAGGGAAAATAATCGTAGTAGTGGTTGCATGGCGTTTCAAATGCAATACTGATAAGTATTACTTACGATTTCGGCCGGAAAAATCTGAAACACACATTACTTCCCCCGAAACAGATTGCGTCGTCAATGGTATGCTAATCGCCAGACGCTCGCGTAGGGATTTTTGACGTTTCTGCGTTGTATAGCTTGTTTACGTGAGATCTCGACGCTGATTGGTCGTCCGTCGGACTCAAGGTCCAATGAAGAGTAATAAAAAAGTTAACCGTTGTGAAAATAACAACAACAACAATAATAATAATAATAATAATAATAATAATAATAAACAATAATAATAAAAAAGTAAAAATATTAGAAAGATGGCAAAGTGTAGTTGCAATTTAAAAAACACAAAAAATAAAAAGCAGTGAAATAAAATATCTGAAAAAGAAATCACAGAACAAAACTGGAAAATATGAGGAAGTGAAATAAAACAATAAATAAAAATTTACCATCACCTAACATAGCAACCAAACCTAACCTAACCTAACTTAACCTAACCTAACCTAACCTAACCTAGCCTGGCCTAACCTAACCTAACCTAACCTAACGTAGCCTAACGTAACCTAAACCAACCTTATCTAACCTAGCCCAGCATGAGTAATCATGGAACAAAACTGGAAAATATTAGGAAGTGAAATAAAACAATAAATAAAAATTTACCCTAAACTAATATAATAACCTGACCTAACCTAACCTACCTATCTTAGCCTAACCTAACCTAACCTAACCTAACCTAATCTAGCCCAGCACAACCCAACCTAGCAACCTAATCTAACGAGTATTAAATGTTATAATGTAATAATACTGATATGAGATATCCCAACAATTATCTAATACAATAATATAACGGCGTAATAATTTAGCAGTTCCTCCAAGTTCAGTTTGTGGCAACGGAACAAAATTTTCATATAGATCAAGTCATTAAATGCTTGAAGATGCATGGAAAGTCTACACATCCTTGATGTCAATAACCGTAACCTTGGCGGCACTACATTTTCCGCCGCGGAATAATGTTGTTCTCCGCCAGTCGACTCCAGCACGGTATTACTGTGTGGTCCGTTGTCGTTACGATTTTGTTGTTATTTTTTAGAAAATCAAGTGATGGGAATTACGGCTAGAAAGAGGATGATACATTCTTTACATTGGTGGCAATTATACAAAGAATTGTTTGCGATTTCGTCGGGCAGAAACTTACCTTCAGCCGCCTTATTTATTTGTATGAAATAACACGTTTCCCAGCCTTACCTGACATTTATCATATTACATCACACAGACTTTCCTTTTAATGCTGTCAGTCCTCTTTTGCTTGATGGCCCGGGAAGATGCGCCACCTTTGCTGTCATATGTCTGCCCGTTAACCTAAAAAGCTGCCAGATTTGGAGAAAAATTTCTGGAAGTGACCATCTTTTTTAAAATAATGTTTTACACAAACCTGATATCGGGTAGACAACGCAGGATGCACCACACATGTAAAAAATAACAATCATCCAATTTGGTTTTAAAAGCGACCGCACCTAATGGTGTGATTGTAAGCTACTTTATCTGTAAGCAAAAGCGTAAGTGCGAGACGACAAAATTGCAGAGAGTGGGGTGCGGTTGGGGGGGGGGGCATTTGTTTACGGGATATCATGAAAGTACTCATGCATTCCGCCTTACGACCAGCGTCACAGGCGTAAAAAAATGCAAGACGTATTCATTTTATCCCACCTGCTTCCTTCAAACATGATTGTAGGTCATCTTTATAACAAAAAACGAGCAATAGGTATAGCCCTGGCTGTTTGCAAACCGGAAGCAGGCGCCATTTTTTTAGTAGGAGTTTTCTTGAACAGACTGGATGCTGGACAATCTTGGAGACTCGGACGGCTTTCTACTCGGAGCTTGGTCGGAAATTGGTTTGATTTTTTCTGAAAATAACAACAATTATGATGATGGCCTACAATAGCCAAGAATTTATTCTGGACAGCCCAAATATACGTTTATGTCTATGCCTATGTCTATCTTTGTTATTCTGAAGCACTGAAGTCACTGACATTAACCTGTCCCCGACTAGTGGGGCAGTTCACTGCCCCTGAGGTTTTTCTGGCATTGCGAGAGAACCAACAAACACAGAGTCACGAAACTCTGTGTACCTTTTGCTCCATCAATTTTACGTCTCGTGTCAAAATTTTGACCCTAGGTCAGGTCTGGTGCCTGACCTAGGTCAGGTCACACAGACCTATGTCAAAAAAGTTTAGCGCCCTGTAACTTTTTCACAAAACAAGATATCTCAATCATACTTTCAGGGACTATTAATCGTGACAGATACAACAAATCTGCTATTTCGGATTTTTCGGAATTTTCCGAGTCATTGACCTAAGGTCAAGCCCATTTTTAACACTGGTCGTCGTTTTTTCGGAAATTGACGGGATATTCAAGAACATTTTTAGTGTGGAGTGAAGCAGACATCTAGTTACCGTCATTGGGCAAAGTATCAGTGACTTCCAACCATTGACCTGAGGTCAGGTCTCGAATAACTGTAGTTGGCCAAAATGTACCACCGTCAAAATCGACGATGAATTACTCAGAATGGGTAAAAAATGGCAGAACTAGCTTGCACAAACGTAATCAATATCAGGAACCTCAAAAAGTTTGAAAAAGTAGCATATTTTGCAAATAAACAGGCTCTCGCGAATAAAGGTCCGCCAACTTTGTAGATTGGCAACTAATCAATTTTTCCAAAATTTAAGCATGAGAAACCATCACAAGAACCACAAAGAAGATCAATAAAATTGACATAGATCATTTTTTTCGCGAAAATAAAGGAACGCCAAAACTAGTTTCCGTCAATTTGGTACCGCATACGGCAGCGGCGCACACTGACGGTTGACGGGAGCATTACGGTGTCTTGAACTCAACGTTTCGGCGTATATATTGAACAAATCTAGAGAAATTAGACGTGTATCGGCATCCGCGAACATTTGCTTGTGCGCTGGTGCCCCTACCTATGCGTTATTAGTCACAGCCCTTGAGATTCAGGCCATTTCTCGGTCTCATGCAGTCGGCTATGAGAAAACATATATAGGGCGTAAATTGCTTACATATTACCTAAAACTAAAAATGAGACCAGTTTCGAGCTCTACTCGTGACAGGCTTTCCAACGGTATGCTTATTTTTATCGTGCGACCAACTGTTCGTGAGTTAGAGGAGGGGTAGTCAACTGCCCCCCCCCCCCAGTCGCCGATGTTTGGGACGGACCGACGGTCGTGCGTGGGTTAACGTTTTGGATACTTTTGCTGACATGAAATGGGGCCAGATTACAAGCATTCGATTGAGCTTTGGTTCGTCGAGATCGATCCATTAGTTTGACAGATCTTAGGGGCCGAAATCGGCCTTCACCGTACAGATTTCACATGAAATCCATCCCATTAAAATAGAACTGGATCATGCATGGTCATAATGGCCACACTGACCATTTTTACTTTTCGGATGGGTTGGCTAGATTTAATTATCAATGTTGATAATGGGAATCATATTTATACTGATTAACTATATATACATATATATATATACATATATATATGTATATATATGTATATGTATATATATATATCCATTTGATTTATATCTGATGGCGGAGACCAAAACTCTGCAGACACGAATCAGTGCATTTCTAATGTCTTGAAATTCTGACATTTTTGAAAGATTAAGTTTTACATCAGTAGTATGTAGAAGATCAAACGGAACGTCATGACCTGATTTAACGTTATGCTCTTCGTTGATGAGTCACGTTTTCAAAATGTACCGCTCGTACTGCAAAATTAGTTTGTTTGGTGCCACATATGTCTTATTTCGACCAATGTTGCGCTGTTAACCCGGCGTTGATTGGGGTATTTCGCCACCTTCCACTGCCTTGGGGTAGGGAAAAGGTTAACATCCTCCCCCTCCGTCTATCTCCAGAACCAACCATACGATTTGGCTGATTTAAAAGCTAATCAATATCGCCGAAAACTGCGGTCCTGTGGCATCTACATTTTTTTACTTTAGGGTAGCTGATGCTGATGGCACAGGTTGGGTCTAACACGGAAAACTGACCATTTTCTTCAGAGCCGCCTAATTACAATGAAAAGCATACCGATAGTGACGGTGCGTGGCAAAATCCTCTTGGCAGGCTGATCTCTTCTTCTAAGTGCCATATCATCCAAGAACATAAAAGTCCAAGGTCACAAGTTGGGTCAGATTTGACCTCCCTTACAACATGTCATGCAATGCATGCTTCCTGGTCCATTTAACACAGATATCCTAAACATGACACTTTTAAGCAGTCTTCGGCACAAAAAAAGTCAACAGTCCCGGTTCACGTGCACATGAGACATTGCAATATTTGATAGTTTCAAACTCGAAGTACCGCGAGCCCGTCAGGGACCTCCATTTGACATTTTGGATGACCATACAAATCAGTATGTCCCATGTTGCACATTTCCACAGAATGTTGCACAGCAATGCAAATGCTGCTATCTCCAAACTGGTCATACAGAACATCAAGAAGACGCCACCAATTTATTCGCTATGCTGGAATCGGCATAAAACCACCAAAGGACCAACGACGAAAAATATTTCAATGTTGCAAGAAAGTGCCGTGAACGTTGTATGTGGAGTTTATTACAAAAGAATCCCATAATCTATCTAGCCGTACCAGAGAAATCAGTTTATTCAGCTTTTTTCCTAAAATGTATTCTCACTGCATATGGAAAGAAAATATTTTACCTAGCATTGCCTAACATGAGGTCAGATAAGCTCCATACTGAACGTCAGGTCATGCTGATATGCAGTGCAAGTCACGGTCACCACGCACTGTAAAGGCACCGACAATACGGCGGTAAAGCAAAATTGGACGTCGAATGCGAACATGGTCGTCTTAATGACGTCATTAAGACGTGGCCTGCGATGACTTCGTTCCTAACATTTTTTATAAGCATGTGCACAATTGATTCAAGGAAAGGCATTGAAAGTTTCAGGACGTTGCGTTCACTCGTTTAGGATTTATCTAAGACTAGCGGCAACAGCCGGCCTGTCGGCCGACACAGCCCCATCTAGATGCTCTCGCTATGCGCAGGGCACCGCAGTGCGCGCACGGCCTGTTCATGCGGCCGGCGTCGTGTGCCGGCACGGCTTGCCGGCCGGCGAGAACCTCGTCGGGCTGTCGCGCCGCCGGTGCGGGCCGTCCTTGGCGTGCGGCATCCCTCACTCGCCTGCAGTGTTCCCGGTCACGCTGGAGCACCATTGGGTCCTCGCGGCGGCCCTGATTGCGCTCGCGCTCCCGCTCGGCATACTGTTCATCACGGCGCGCGTCTCTCAGTCTAGCGGCGTCGGCCTCCCTTACCTCGACGTCCGCGGCACGGGCCACTCGTCGGCGCTCCAGTTCGGCGGCTCGCTCGGCCTCGTTCAGGGCCTCGCGTCGCAGCCGGGCCCGCTCGGCGGTCCTGCGCCTGTCGGCCGCGCTCGGCCGGCGCCTCATCGCGAGCGTAACACAAATCCACTACGGGCGCAATACACTTTCACAGTACACACACTCGATATTTCACGCAAAACGCTTGTAGTCCAGGAAGTCTAAATCGGCCAGAACACACACAGCACAACACGTATCAGACGAATGGCATATTTTTTCAATGCGCCACGTATGTAAATCGCGCAAATGCAAAAAAAAATCACGTGTTCCGTCACGTTTTTTTCTTGAGCACTGCTCACTTGAAGTCACTAAGAAGAAAACAACAGACCAATACAGGGAAGAAATAATCGGAAACTGTTATTAACATGGTAACCGCGTTCATTTCTCTCCATGCGGTTTCTACCGTAAGACTACCTAGGGTACAATTTAGCCGCTGCCTCGTCCTCCTGGGTTTTGCTTTTCTTGAAATAAACAGTTGCGAAATGCTTTCGCATTGCATTTTGGTCAGTTGTCCTGGTCTTTGCCTCTCACACTCTGTCGGTCCCAGCCAGCAACCTTGCCCACGTTTTCTCAGTGCTTTGTCATCCTATTGTCAGTGTACGGTCTGAAAATACCTGTCCGTTTCTGTGACTCTGTCTCTTTTTACCAATCTTCTTCATCTGACCGTACTTCTACTTATATCATAGCGTCATTTTTAACAGCTGACGAAGATGCCCCAACACTACTCTACAATCACGCTGCGCGTGGACACGGAAAAAGACATCTGTTGTTCGTTTGGTCTCCCTGTATGTTCTTGCACTTCGTGCTCGAACGAATATGCGTTTTCACAGCTGTCACCTATAGCACAATGGTGTTATCCCTCCCCCCGCTTCTCGTCCTCCTATGCTTTGGCTTTCCCGGATCAGAGAGTTTCGGAATGCTTTCATGACATTCCAGCTTTGTCGGTCTCAGCTAACAATCTCCCGACACTCGTTCAATCCTTCTTCATTTTTCCACCGTCACTGTCATTTTTGTTGGTCCATGTCTATTTCTCTTTTGTTCTGTTCTATTTCTATTTTGTTGGTCCATGTCTGTCTCGGTCTTCAAATATGTGTCCGTTTCTGTGTAACCCTTTCTCTATCCCATCAGTATCCTCCTGACTATCTCCCCGTATATCTCACCTTCCGTATATCCCTATTAAAGTCTTATTACTTTATACCGTATTGGAAATCCCGAAAACGGAGGTCGCGTCAAATCCAGCACGATGAAATCAAGCAATTTTTAGCTGTGAGCAACAGAAGATGATTTTGGAACATAACTGACGAAAACATCACGCAAAAGGCGAAATAAGACCTTTTTGTACGCTTTCGTTGAAAACAACCGCAACGAGACACACCAAATGGCCTATACCGACGTATTCACAATTGACTGACGAACATAGTGCAAGTATTTTCAATCGCCAGCTCCCAATGGCGGCGCCACAATCTTCAGCTGAACACAAATCACTCAAAATCCGTCGATTTTGCCCAAAACTACGACATGCATCGGTTCAGTTGATGCCCCATAGCAGGAACATTTATGTGAATTATGATTATTTTATTTCGGCGTGAGAACGACAAAACTATTGCCTTTCCATTGGTACTAATTTTGTCAACAATGTCACACTGCATGCTATCGAAATCGCAGTGTAAACACAAATGAACCGGTAATGAAAAATGTTTCCACTTTGAGCACGTGCCGTGGCTACCCCGTTTTTCGGACGACGTCGACCGTGTGGAATGATATGCAGTGGGTACCTCGTGGCATGAGGCTATTAAGTCGCCGAGGCGCCATAATTAACGGTTGAATTTACACGCACCCCATTTTGTAAGGCTTGCAAAACTGCTAATTTTTGTGTTCCGGTGGCCAGCACGCGCCACGTGCTGTTCCCCGCGCGCGGTGTTTTGCACGATATTGTTCTGCAATCGATTCTCTGTCGAACGGACCAGGTTTCGTCTCGGTACGACACACGGTTGGTGAGATTAGCCTCCGGGAAGGGTGCCGTGTCGGCGCCCGCCAATGACCCAAAACGCTCTTGAAACGGGACGAAATTGAGACCCGCATCCCATCACGTGGCGTCGCATGGCGGGGACGGCCGCTCAGTGTTTGACCCCATTGGAACAGCAAAAGAACGGGCTTTCTGTCGGTATCAGTTTCGTGTCGGAAATCGACACTGTTTCTTTCGAATTTTTACTGTAAACAGAAACGACGCAAACCTCGAAATGAGCCCACTTTGAGCGCGTGCCACAGGTACCCCGTTCGGGGGACGTTGTCGACTCCGCTAGACGATTTGTAGTCGGTGCTTTGTTCTGCTGGTTTGTTCTAACCACTGACCCGTGTCGTTAACGGTTTTCGAGATGGCGACCCCACTTTGAAACCTTACAAAACGGACACTTTTCGCATCTTCGCCGTCAGCACGCGCCACGTGCCGGTCCCCGCGCGCCGTGTTTGAAATCATGTTGTTCCCCTGTTAATTCTCTGTCAATCGTGCTTGTTTTCGTCCCGATGCGACCAGCGGTTCCCGAGATCGGGTGCCCGGAAGCGGCGCACGACACCGTTTTCGAAGAATTTTCCGTATTTTTCCACGATTTCGCCGAAAATACATGCAAACCCTATGGACGACTGAAGCGCGTGCCACGCGCACCCCGTGCACCCCCGACGCCCGAAAACCCGACCAGAATGCATTGTGCCACCAAACCCCTGACCTGGCCGAGTTTCAGCCACGTGCCACATGTAGTCTCGCCACACCAGCCCGTCAAAACCGAACTCCGACGGGGTCGGGAGACATTTTAAAATTTACTAGCGGCAAGTGCTCGCGCCACGCGCTCGCCGCCGTACCCCTCCGGAAATTGTTGCCCCGGTTCCCCGCGCACGCCGCAAGGCGCAAGCGTGACTCCCTGATCGGTTTTTGGGCCGTTTGCCGCACCGCGCGTTTAAAGCTCTTTGCGCATTCGAATTTTGCGTTCGAATCAGGTTTCGTCGAACAGCTGGTCGGATTCACCCCTGGGCCGCCCCAGGATCGCATCTCATCCTTCCTTTGGAATAGGCGGTTTCCGAAAATTGCTGAAAAAAATGTTCGGCAGACTTATTCCCTTAAAATTGTCACGACAGCATACGACACCGTTGTTCGACTATCTCGCTGCGCCCTTCAGTCCGGCTCCACTTTAGCACGTGGTTGAGCTCCCCGAACGGAAGTTCACAATCGCGCTGCGCACTCACATAGAAACAGACTGCCATCCGGCTTCTGGTCTCCATGTCTTCCCATTTCGTGCTCCGACAAATGTGCGTCTTGAGAACTGTCTATGGCATTGTCTAGAAGCGCGCTGTGCGCTAGAAATTGGAATGTTTTTCCACCTTTCTTACCAATTGACTGCCCTTCATGCGGCTACCCACGGTACAAAGCGAACGCACCGTCCTCCTGTGTTTTTACATTGCGAGATGGATATTCCCCCTTTCCCCGATGGGACAGGTGCGAAATGTTTTCGTATTCCATTTCGGTCAGTCGTCGCGATCTCCGTTCGTACTCGCCTCTCATTGTCGGTCTCGGTTAACAGTTTCCCCACAGTCGCCGCCTAGCGCAAGCGTCACTCTCCGATCGCTTTTTGGCCGTTTGCCGCGCCGGGCGTGTAAAGCTCTTTGCGCTTTCAAGTGTTCCATTCGAGTCAGGTTTCGGCCTAACCTCTGATGGAATTCATGCCGTGACAATCCCAGGATCGCATTGCACGCGTCATTGCCAAGAAAATGCTTCTATTTGCTCAAAGGAACCGCTGCAGGCATGTCTGCCAAAAACTTTCACGCCTATACACACCACCATCGATTGAAAATCGCGCTGCGCGCTTCACTCTGCATAATGTTCAGCACTCGGTTGAGCTGCTAACAATGCTTAGTACCAGTACTGGCCGAATCATTCCGAATCGTTTCCAAATATTGCCAATCAATTTTACTTCCTCCTCCATTAGTCTCTTTGCGCATTCGAATTTTGCGTTCGAATCAGGTTTCGCCTAACATCTGATCGAATTCATCTCTGGGCCGTCCCAGGAAAGCATCGCACCCTTCATTGCAAACGAAATGCCTCTGTTTGCTCAAAAAAACTTCTGCAGGCCTGTCTTTTAAAAAGAAAACGAAATGATGAAATCGAAGGAGCTCTCGTAAGAGCGAAATCCTGGCTATCTATAGGCTCACCCAGGGGCATGGTGGGTCCAGGCTTACAGCGCGAAAATAAAAATAACCACGAATTTATGGCACCTCGAAGGATAGTAGCCTAAATCAGAGCAGTTTTTGGTTTGAGGAATAAGGTTTCGTATCCCACATAGAAACCCATGAAAATGCCCTCTGCCTGAGCCATGACTTCGCCCCCCCCCCCCTCTCCCCCATCATTTCCGAAATAGATACCCCTACTCACAGGTCAGGCACATTTTGAGATTGGTCCTAAGTGAGACTTCCTCGTCACTTTTTCCGAAAAAATCGCCTGACCATGTCATGCATTCATGGCACGGTAAAGCAAGCGACTGTTACCAGGAAAGCCCAATCTGCACGGCTGCAAACCGTTTCATGAGAACCAAGGCTATTATGGATATTGCATGCAAAAAACTGAGCAGCACTGTACCTTTGTCTCGTCCCAGAGCTTAAAGGCGACAGCCCGGGCCGAATCTACCATCAAGCAATGCAATCCGCCCTCTGCTTTGCAAGGCTCAGTAGCAGCTGGTGCATGCCCCACGTGTCCAGCGGTTCACGGGGTTCCCGACGCCGGAGTGCCAGGGCCGCTCCTCACCGTCGTTCGGTCTAATCCTATTTGATATGCGGCGATACGACCGCCCGGCAGGCCGGCTTCGACACCTGATGAAATGCGAGGGGTATCCGGAGACGTCTAAGGACGGTGACCACTGCGCAGCGGGCTAAACCACGACTTTCTCTGGCGGCCACACGGCGCAAAAGCGTTGTCCCCCGCCTGGCCCCTGCCTGGCGACTTCTCACGTCTGGATGGACGTCAGTGCCTGGTGACTATTCAATGATCGGAGTCGCTCCTCGCGACCATTGATGTCACCATCCCTGGTGACATCAGAACGGACGCTGACCATCAGCTGCAGCCTGTGTCCGTCACGGAACGAATGAATCCGAGTGAATGTGAATCCGGACGAGGATATTGGAGACACTAGCGACAGCGGGAAGGGGGGGGGGGGCAGGTCGCCCCTCGCTAACCGTCAGGTTGGAAGGACAAAACTATGTTTTTGTCCCCTCCCAGAAATCTCGACCACTGCACTAAGCAAAATTGTAAAAAAAAGCAACCTTACTCTTTTGAAAGAGTCCTTTTGGGAGTATCGGCGGCAGACGGTAGCTGTTTTCGCGAAATTAAATACAAATCCGAAGGTTTCCAAACATGGCAGTTAATAACAACATCAAAATTTTTAGATTTCGATGCCGCGCGCCAGAGACTGTCTGTGCCGGCGGCGCGGCAGCCGGACGAAGTGCTCGCCGGCCGACAGTTAGTGCCGAGACACGACGCCGGCCGCATATATCGGCCGTGCGCTCGCTACGGTGGGCTGTGCTAGCCCGCCGAGCGCGGCACGCTGTGCTGTGCCGGCGGCAAGGTGATCCTCGACCCGCTTCCGGTCGGCAGGCTGGCGGAGCGACGCCGGCCTGTCGGCCGGCGTCGCTCCGCCAGTGCTCGCGCAACGCGCTCTCCCGTGTGCCCGTCCGAAAATTCGGCCTCATTTGCCCACGTACACCGCAAGGTGGATAAATAGCCTGTATTCGAGGACGTTTTCACGACACCACCCTATCTCCGTTTGGCATTCGAGCTGCGCGCTTCAGTTTCGGCAAATGATTAATGACAAATCCAGCTGCCAGCCTCAATATTTTGCAGCTCCATGGCGCGTCTCCATAGAAAAAGATGGACTTCAGCCATTTCGTCTTGCTCAGTCAGGAACCGGTGGCATTTGGCAACCTTGCCGCCGAGTATATGTATATTTTCTTGAACTATCATCGTGGTTACCTTTGACGAGACATAATGTCTGCGTTTCTCCAACGCACCGACGTCTGCCGGCTATTTTTCTGCACTACAGATTTGCAACTTTTCATGCGATACAATGTCGTATAATTAAATTTCTGCCCAACAGCTGAACAAACTGCACAAGCCATACCTTTATAACTTCTTAATCACGGCCTTCGTTTGCATGTGCGTTGCGCTCCTCCATAGAATTTCCCATCGAATTCTCCGTCCAAACACATGGCTTTCCAATGTTCTGTCTCCCCCTACGTCATCGTACATCGTAATTGGACCCACGTCTTCTTTCAGGACCGCACAGAACGAAGTCTGTTTCGCACGTCCTGCCAAATAGCAGCGTGCAGCTGAATCAGCCTCACTCCAAATATTGTCAACCAATTTCGTCTCATGCTGCATTAGTCACTCTCGTTTCTGTCGGTCTCTGTCTAGTTTCCAGTTCTCGTCTAATTCCCTGTATCTGTCTCGGTCTTCAAATATGTGTCCGTTTCTGTGTAACCCTTTCTCTATCCTATCAGTATGCTCCTGACTATCTCCCCGTATATCTCACCTTGCGTATATCCCTATTAAAGTCTTATTTCTTTGTATCGTATTGAATATCCCGAAAACGGAGGTCGCGTCATATCGAGCACGATAAAATAAAGCAATTTTTAGTTGTGAGCAAGAGAATCAGATTTTGGAGCATAATCGACGAACAAATCACGCAAAAGGCGAAATAATACCTTTTTGTACGCTTTCATTGGGAACAACCAAAACGAGAAACACTTGATGGCCTATACCGAGGTGTTCACAATTGACTGACGAACTTGGTGCAAGTATTTTCAATCGTCAGCTCCCAATGGCGGCGCCACAATCTTCAACTGAACACAAATCACTCAAAATCCATCGATTTTGCCCAAAACTACGACATGCATCGGTTCAGTTGATGGCCATAGCAGGAACAGTTATGTCAATTATGATTATTTTATTGCGGCATCAGAACGACAAAACTACGGCCTTTCTATTGATACTAATTTTACCAGCAATTTCACACTGCATGCTATCGAAATCGCAGTGTAAACAGAGAAGACTGGGAAATGAAAAATGTTCCCACTTTGAGCACGTGCCGTGGCTACTCCGTTGGTCGAACGACGTCGACCCTACGGAATGACATGCAGCGGGTACCTAATGGCTGAGCCTATTAAGTCGCCGAGGCGTCATAATTAACGGTTGAATTTACACGCACCCTATTCTGCAGGGCTTGCAAAACTGCTAATTTTTGTGTTCCGGTGGCAAGCACGCGCCACGTGCTGATCCCCATGCGGGGTATTTAACGCGATATTGTTCTGCAATCGATTCTCTGTCGAACGGACCAGGTTTCGTCTCGGTACGACACACGGCTAGTGAGATTAGCCTCCGGGAAGGGTGCCGTGCTGGCGCCCGCCAATGGCCCAAAAACGCACCTGAAACGGGGCCAAAGTGCGACCCGCATCGCATCACGTGGCGTCGCATGGCCGGGACGGCTGCACCACACCTGCTCGGTGCTTGGCCCCATTGGAACAGTAAAGAAACTGGCTTTCTGTCGGTACCAGTTTCGTGTCAGAAATCGACACTGTAATGTTCGAAGTTTTGGTGTAAACAGAAACGACGCAAACTTCACAGATAAGCCAACTTTGAGCGCGTGCCACAGCTACCCCGTTCCGCGGACGAGGTCGACTCCGCTAGACGATTTATAGTCGGTACCTTCTCCTACTTGGTTCCTGGTGCCTCGGGCCCGTGTCTTTAACGGCAACCGAGATAACAACCCCATTTTGAAACCTTTCAGAACGGACATTTTTCTCGTTCCCTCGGGTGGCACGCGCCACGTGGTGGTCCCAACGCGCAGTGTTTTTTATCATGTTGTTCCCCTGTCGATTCTCTTTCAATCGCGCTCGGTTTCGAGCCGATGCGACCAGCGGATGCCGAGATCGGGCGCCCGAAAGGGGCGCACGACACCGTTTTGGAAGAATTTTCCGTATTTTTCCACGATTTCGCCAAAAATACATGCAAACCCTATGGGCGACTCTGGCGCGTGCCACGCGCACCCCGCACGTCCCCGATGCCCGAAAACCCGACCAGAATGCATTGTGCCACCAAACCCTTGACCTGGCCGAGTTTCAGCCACGTGCCACTTGTAGTCTCGTCACACCAGTCCGTCAAAACCGAACTCCGACGGGATACATTTTAAAATTTATATAGCGGCAAACAGCCGGCCTGTCGGCCGGCATCGCCCCATCTAGATGCTGTCGCTACGAGCTCGTTCCTGTACCCCCATACCCCCCGAGTTCCCCATGTACGCCACACGACACATTCGCGACGCCACGACAGCAATTTGGAAGTCTGCCGCGCCGCGCATTTAAAGTTCTTTGCGCGTTCGAATTTTGGAATCGAATCAAGTTTCGGCCAAAGAGGTGACCGAACTGATCCTGGGACCGTCCCACCACCGCCCTGCATACTTCATTGCCAACAAACGGCGTCTGCTTGATGATCCAAACGTTCGCAGTCTCATCCCTACGCCAGCTGCGGCATCCCTCACTCGCCTGCGGTGTTCCCGGTCACGCTGGAGCACCATCGGGTCCTCGCGACGGCCCTGATTGCGCTCGCGCTGCCGCTCGGCATACTGTTCATCACGGCGCGCGTCTCTCAGTCTAGCGGCGTCGGCCTCCATCACCTCTACATCCGCGGCACGGGCCACTCGTCGGCGCTCCAGTTCGGCGGCTCGCTCGGCCTCGTATGCGTCGAATGTTGTTAATTTACCGTTGTTAATTTGAACGACAATCATTCTGTATCCCCCAAACAGGCATGACTGACACTCCAGGATTGAAAAGAAAAAGGTCTTCTTATGAGGCTTCTTTCAAGCTAAAAGTCATCAAATTTGCAGAAGCAAATGGCAACTGGGCTGCTTCCAGAGAATTCACAATTCCACAGGCAAATTGGGTAAGCATTATACTTGGGTGATTACGGTATTTCTTTATACCGTATTGAATATCCCGAAAACGGAGGTGGCGTCAAATCAAGCACGATGAAATGAAGCAAATTTTATGTATGAGCAAGGGCAGCTGATTTTGGAGCCTAATTGACGAAAAAATCACGCAAAAGACGAAATAAGACCTTTTTGTACGCTTTCGTTGAAAACAACCGCAACGAGACACACCAAATGGCCTATACCGACGCATTCACAATTGACTGACGAACTTGATGCAAGTATTTTCAATCGCCAGCTCCCAATGACGGCGCCACAATCTTCAACTGAACACAAAACACTCAAAATCCGTCGATTTTGCGCATGAAGCAAATTTTATGTATGAGCAAGGGGAGCCCTAATTGACGAAAAAATCACGCAAAAGACGAAATAAGACCTTTTTGTACGCTTTCGTTGAAAACAACCGCAACGAGACACACCAAATGGCCTATACCGACGCATTCACAATTGACTGACGAACTTGATGCAAGTATTTTCAATCGCCAGCTCCCAATGACGGCGCCACAATCTTCAACTGAACACAAAACACTCAAAATGCGTCGATTTTGCGCATGAAGCAAATTTTATGTATGAATGAGCAAGGGGAGCCCTAATTGACGAAAAAATCACGCAAAAGACGAAATAAGACCTTTTTGTACGCTTTCGTTGAAAACAACCGCAACGAGACACACCAAATGGCCTATACCGACGCATTCACAATTGACTGACGAACTTGATGCAAGTATTTTCAATCGCCAGCTCCCAATGACGGCGCCACAATCTTCAACTGAACACAAAACACTGAAAATCCGTCGATTTTGCGCAAAACTACGACATGCATCGGTTCAGTTGATGCCCCATAGCACGAACAGTTATGTCAAGTATGATTATTTTATTGCGGCGTCAGAACGACAAAACTATGGCCTTTCCATTGGTACTAATTTTGCCAACAATGTCACACTGCATGCTATCGAAATCGCAGTGTAAACACAAATGAACCGGTAATGAAAAATGTTCCCATTTTGAAACCTTTCAGAACGGACATTTTTCTCGTTCCCTCGGGTGGCACGCGCCACGTGCTGAACCCCGCGCGACGTGTTTGGTGTCATGCTGTTCCCCTGTAGATTCTCTTTCGATCGCATTTGGTTTCGTGTCGATGCGACCTGCGGTTGCCGAGATCGGGCGCCCGGAAGCGGCGCGCGACACCGTTTTTCCACGATTTCGTCAAAAATACATGCAAACCCTATGGGCGACTGTAGCGCGTGCCACGCGCACCCCGTGCACCCCCGACGCCCGAAAACGTGACCAGAATGCATTGTGCCACCAAACCCCTGACTTGACCAAGTTTCACCTGGGTGCCACATGTAGTCTCGCCACACCAGCCCGTCAAAACCGAACTCCGACGGGAGACATTTTAAAATTTATAATATAGAGAAATGCACTATGGGGATGCCAAGCGTCCCTCTTAGTCAATGGTGGATTACTCTGCCTGGGAAGTGACCTCCACATAACTACCAAATTTAAGGCTGTTATCTGAGAGTCATCGGCGTCCTGAAAGCTAACGAAAAGGGACATCTGGATTTCAGTGTGACGGTCTATCGGCTTCCGTTTAAAACAATGAAATCGGAACATCGGGTCTCGAGACAGGCGGCGGGGAGGGGGGAGAAAAAAATGCCCTCATCCGCAACTGGCAGATGACGAAATAACGCACGGAGTGCCGGGTTAGTGCACTGATAATTGCAATGTAATGCAAAAATGCACGTGTCTCGCAAATTTTAGCAAGCATGCAATGTTTCACGAAGAAGCAGGAGTGTCAATCGAGTCGAGCTACAAATCGTACCTAAGAGAAACAGTGCATGAAAAATAATACGGACACCTTTTTCTCCGTTGCCGCAGCCTCAGATGATTACAGCACTTGTCACAGTTTCTTCACATTTGGGTGGCTCTCGGCCGGCGACATGGTGGCGATAAGAACTCTGACACTGGTTCATCAGGTGCGCCCTGGGGACGAGTCCGCAGACTTGACTTCACTTTCTGTCAGAAATAGTAAAGCCTGTGCTCGCCATACCCGGGGAGACGGCCATTTCCGCCTTCGTCACCCATGTACAGAGGCTCATCACGACTCGCCTTCTCTTTCTACTTGTGAAATTAAAGCCACTGTCCTTTTCCATTTCAGGTCCACTGTCACATAACCAACTTTCGTTTTGCTCGCTCCGCCGCCAATGACGTGATGAGTGACTGAGTGCGTGTTTTAACTACGTCCACTTCCCAGTTTTGGAATCGGTGACTTAATAGCCACAAGTGTTTTATCACTGTCGACGCCGCCACGAGTATAATACAATGCAATGCGATACATTGCAATCGAGCAGCAAGCTTGGATCAGATCTTATTATTGAATTCTTTGTAATTTTTTACGTCGTATCTTTGCAGATTTCATCATTTCCGCACGTTTCATGCCGGTCTTTGCCGGAATGACGCAATGACCAGACACAACGAAGTGATGGAACACAAAACATGTTCACGCACCAAATGCGGACCGTCTGTTGAACAGAGCGCAGTGCGTCCTTCACTGCGCCACGAGGCTGGTGACCGGCCTCAGACGGATACGTCATACCACACCCCCTCCCCCGGCCTTCGGGCGCTGGACTGCAGCACTGTTTGCAAACTCATCACTCGGCCTGATCTTGTGAACTTCAGACACCGCAGTGAAGGATGCTCTCAAGCTGGGCAGCACGGAGACAGGTGATTCATTTGGAAGTAATGTAGCAACATTTAGTTATTTATTTGCTGATTTACAAACTGCTGCATCATCTTTTCATCGAGGCTCGAAACAAGATGTGAAATTAGTAAGGGAAGGAAGGAAAACAGATAATGTGGGCAAGGACGGGGAATGATGTGGTTTTAGGTAGATATGAGGTAGACTTGGTGGGTTAGGGAAAATCGTCTGGAGCAAAAGTTGAAGCTAATTTGTCGTCAAGTAGTCTGCTAAACATTCCGTCACGAAACTCCATAACTTCTACGTAGCTCCTAAAGCACGATTCTGGAAGCTGAAAAGTCGAAAGGACCACTTTCTGGCGTTTGGCCTTGTCAGACGTGGAAGGTGTCGGTCGAAGACCTTGGACCTGGCACACAGCTTAGATCTTCCAGCAGCTACCAACGATAAAGCCTCCGAGCGTCTAGCTCTCGAGGTCTTTCAGATCGTTGCAAGTGGAGAGAAGGTAATGATAGTTCTCCGGCGCAAGTGATTCTCGGAGACAGGTTAATAAGTGAATTCCACGATAATGCGATCATTCCGCTGGATACCAACACGGAGGCCAGACCCACCGGGTCCTAGTCCCGTGTCCACTGACCTCGCCCTAACGACAGCGACTAGAGCGTCAACAAGGACTCAGCCATGGGCGCGTGAGCCACAGGGCAGCGGGGTGACGACCCGCCACGTTTTGGCATCTCAGCAATAGGTCCGCGGCGGCGTGTGTTACGAAACACCTAAAAAACTGTCCCCTGTGCTGCGCCGCTGTTCCTGGGCTCCTGCACGCTGTTCCTGGGCTCCTGCAGTCGTGCACTGACGTTGCAAGCTCCGACAATCGCGGCGACGGGGACGTGACCGCTTATGTCGCGTCCACGGCGGCAAGATCAGCGTTATCTCAGTGCCAGTATCGCGGAGAGTCGGCTGCAGCCTGCGTAGACGACAGTCAGAGCGCCACGGGGCGTCACGGTAGTCAATCGCGGCCAGGAGGGGCGCCTGCCGCGGCGCCACGTCACCGCTGCCCCGCTCAAACTGCCGCCGGGCGTGCCTCCTAGGCCAGGAGCCGCGGCACCTGCAGAGGCTGCAGGGACGTAATCGAGCACGTGTCGGCGCTCTGCGGACGGTGAGCCGAGCCCGTCAGTCGGGCTGAGGGTGTCTGGGGTCAGACGGTCTCACACCGCGTGGTCAGACGACTGTGGTGACAGGGAGCTCTCAGCCGCACTGCCCCGGCGCCGAATCAGATTAGTGTTGTGACTGAAGTTCGGTATATGTGGAATGATGAACGGTCTTTGACATCTTTTTTTCAGAGTGACGGGTGCTTGCTTCCTTCAGCGCTTGCTTTAACCTCATATTCCCATCCGAAAATCCATAACAATAAATGTACCGTTCCCGTTACGTCTGCATACCATGGAGAAGTCATCGCAGGGCGACAAATCCTTCTTCATTGCATATCATACTGACAGTACTCTTGAATGAGGCAAAAGTGGTGCATTCAAACGACGTAGTTGGGCCAGAAAATGGTTTTATCTGTTTTCACTGGCAGTGTAAACGGATTCCACATCTATTACGTCATCTTGCTCTTGTTTTTTTTTTCTCCGTGGCCCTCAAAATGGCACATACGACATTAATGCCGTCTGTGCAGCAGGCCCTCGAGCATGACGACCGGACGTCGGCCCGGCACCTCCGGTCCCCGGAGGCTGCCGCTGAGAGGCATCATCGTCGTCATCGCCGGCTTCCTGCTGCAGCTCTCGCTGGGCTGCCTCTACACGTTCGGCAACCTCACCACCTACCTGACGTCGTACCTGCGCGTGCAGCTCGGCGAGGATGTCGGCTACGGACAGACGCTGTGGGTGAGCACGGCGTTGATGTTGTGCCAGGGCCCGGCGGTCTTCGTGGGCAGCATGTGCTACGGCAGGTTCGGCCCGCGAATCACCATCCTGGTCGGCAGCATCGTAGTGTCGGGATCGGTGGCGGTGACAAGTTTGTCGGTGCAGTCGTCCTTCTTCTGGACGCTGTTGACGTACGGCGTGACCAACGGTCTCGGGGTCGGCCTCGTGTACACCACGCCGATGCTGGCGGGGTACAAGTGGTTCCCGGACCACAAGGGCCTCGTGAGCGGCGTCGTGGTCGGCGGGTACGGACTGGGCGGCATCATCTTCGACACCATTCAGACGAGCTTCCTCAACCCGGACAACGTATCGCCGGATGACGACGGCTTCTTCCACGACGCCACTCTACTGAGTCGCGTGCCGCGCGTGTTTCTGCTGCAGGCCGGGGTGTGTGCAGCGCTCCAGCTGGTCGGCCTCCTCGGCGTCCGCGATCCGCCCGCAGGCGTCGGCGAAGACGCCGAGGCCGCGAAGCGAGTCGACGGGCAGATGGCAGAACGTGCGTCTGAGAGCGAGGCAGACTCCAGAGAGGTCAGCCGTTTGGAGCTGAAAGATGGACAAGGTGTCAATAGCCCCACGCAGATCTCATGGAAGAAATCGCTTATGACCATTAAGGCGCTGCAGTTTCTGTTGGGCTACGTGCTGACCAGCTTCTCCATCGGCATCGTCAACCCGCTGTGGAAGGCGTTCGGTCAGGAGTTCATCAAGGACGACCACTTTCTGGAGCTGGTCGGCTCCGTCTCCTCCGCGTTCAACATGCTCGGACGCCTGACGTGGGGCTTTCTGTGCGACATGTTCGGCTACAAGCCGGTCATGCTGTCGATATCGGCTCTGTTCTGCGCGCTGATGCTCACGCTGCAGGCCACGTCGGAGGGCGGCAAGGTCATGTTCCTGCTGTGGATCTGGGCCATCTACTTCTGCTTCTCGGGCAACTTCTCCGTCGTCGTAACAGGCACGGCCGAGACGTTCGGTGCCGAGAGCGCCGGCCTGATCTACGGCGTCATCTTCGCCCTTGGCTCGCTGACGACGCCGCTGGTCTCACTGACCTCGAACCTGTTGCTGGACCGTTACGACTACTCGGTCGTGTTCCTGGCGGGGGGCCTGGTCACGATGCTCGGCTTCCTGGCGACGCTGACCATGTGATGTGCGTGACGGCACGTTGACGGAGACGTATGGGCGTGTTTGACGGCGCCATCTTGTGAGCAGCGAGTCTCTCGTGAAATGGCTTTGTGTGCCAGACGCGGACACGGCCCGCGGAGACTGCTGGACCCCATCCTCCCGTGAAATGGAAGAAAAAATTTGCCGGATATTAGCCAAAGATGTGGGAAAAAGACAAACATGACTCCAACCTCCCTCGAAACCGCTTCTGCTTATGGCAAATATGATCTTATCAGAGGACTATGGAGGATCACTTGCCTTTGGAAAGTGTCCTCTGTTAAGATCCACAAACTTCAACGTTAAGACATGCCTTTCAGTAGACATGTAACAAGGCAAACGAGGTGTGTGTGGGGCGGTGTTTGGCTGGGTGACAGCTGGTTTCAGAAGTCAGCCCAAATGCGCTGATACGGGCAACGTTGGGATTAGAGTTCATTACAAGTGGAAAATGTTACTGGGCCCTCTTGCGGCCTTCGGGCCCTCCTTTCGGTCCCGGGCTAAACACAGGTGCCCATTTCGGGACTCGAGCCCAGTGCGTGTCGCTCAGTGCGCCACGCACTGCTAGCTGGCTCCTCACTGAGCTGGCAAAGGCGCCGACTTGGACGGTGTAAAAACGAGCGAAACTGAGTGACATGCCACTTTACCTAATCTATAGACTCCTACATCCACAGCCATGGTCATCAACCTGACTCCTTTTTGGCAAAATAATGCATTGGCCATTTGTATTTAATCGCATACTTAACAAAATGATCATATTTCGGCGTACGTGTCTTTCGAATGATGTGCCTTCTTCGCGGTAGAAGGGAGGCTACAACGCCAAAGGCAAAGTTTCTTAATTATATCATTGACTACGCTCGCATCTTTTTTGTCGGTACCTTTTGCCCGGTTATTGTCCTGAAGTCCTGTGAATTGTTAAGCGTTTATAAAAATGTGTCGATCTTCAGGTTGTACGCGAGTGTTTTCAATGTGCATTTGTGGATTTTTACGTCGTGCTATTTTCATTTTCATGCGAAAATGTAAGCTTGCTATGCTGCACAGATCTTTTTTCCTACACGTAAGCAAGCTGGGATGTCAATTTCTATTTTTTGAGGGGGTATGGCGTCTCCCAAATGTGGTTCCTGGACCCTGGAAAGGCGATTTTGGACCCACAATACTTTTGGTTAGTTTTAACATGGTAAACATAAGTTGTTATTTTTTAAATGATAACCGAAAGATGGAAATAGAAACTGCGCGCGGCCAAAATAAAGTGGGCTAAATCCGTCGAGTAACACACTAGGCTGCTGATCCCTCGGCCTGCCGTCCCCTTCTCCCAATCATTTCCATCAAACCGCGCCTCTGCAAGCAAGGCTCACATTCGATGCTGCGAAGTCTTGAAATATTCCGGAGTCGCCAAATTCGACAAATACGTTTTCCGAACATCAACTCATGGTAGCCGAGAGCTGGGATTTTTCCAGACCAGTGCCCGTCCACTGAACAGTGCTTAGCGCACAGACGTGTTAGCTGTTTGATTGCCGCCCGTCCCTGAAGACGCCCATCCCATTCGCCACGGTGCACGCACGCCACCAGATTTTTTGTCATACCCCATTTCTACGCCTCTGCCCCTCCGTATCTACCAGGGGCTCAGCCAGAATTTTCTTAAGGGGCGTCGGAGTTCATTGTGATCTGAACTACAAAACCGCCTGCCTGGAAGACGATGTGCAACGATTTTCATAAAAAAGTGCGTGATTAAGGAGTTCCGAGCGACCCCCTGGCTCCGCCTATGGTATTTGCCTCTTGAACCTGTCCTTGGCAACCGCTGATCGGGCGGGACGCCTGCTACCAACAGCTGACTGCGCACATGCGCAGACAACACCTCGACCCGCAGTAGGCGGCTGGACGCGGCGGTGGTAGGTTGTCATCCGTTGGAGGATGATGCGGAACGCCGGCTGCAGAATGGTGCGTAATTCGATTTCCCGTCTGTCTTCAGCGTTGAATGTTGTTGGTTCGGTGTGAACCGTGCGCGGTACAGAAACCCCCACTGCCAGGGTTCCTTGATCTGTAGGCTTAGCGTGATCTGTGTGGAATTTGTCTTGATAACGCCAAGGCAGTGGCACCTTCAGGTTTGTCGTTTTGGTCAGATGTATCGGGATGTCTAGTACGGAGTCAAGATTCTTGGAATTTTGTGGTACTATTTGGGACGGAAAGAGGGGAGTCAGAGATCAGGGCGGATACTTGCAGGGGGAAGGAGGAAAAGTTCAGACTGCAAATAATGCACGTTACGCTGGGCATTGGGCCCGAAATTGGGCCGAAAATTCCAGCGCACATACGGCGTAAAACCATCGCGCCGAATGCGGCTGACGGCTGCCGCGGATTTATTTCAGCACATGGAGAGGATATGTTGCAGCGCAAACACACCAAACCGATAACTAGTGCGGGAAATAGGATTGCCAAACTCACTACGTGCCATAGTCCATTGCAGGTACGTAGCCAGGATTTTGTTCAGGGAGGGGCCAAATGCCAAATCATGTCGTATGCATAGGTGGGCACTGGTCCGTTACTCCGTTACTCCGTTACTAACGAAGTTACTTTTTTGAGTAACGGAGTAACGGACCCGTTACTTTTATTTTACTGTAACGGACTGAGTAACGGAAGTTACTTTTGTGGTCCGTTACTCCGTTACTTTTTGGTCCGTTACTCCGTTACTCCGTTACTTTTTCAACTCCTTACAGACACCGCCCGGCTTTATTTGCATCGGCACACGCCATTGGCTACTTGAATAGCCAACACCCAATAGCGTGCGGCGATACAAGCGCGGCTGGGCGCGCACTCAGCTGACAGTCGCGGAGTAGACTTGTTGACAATATTCGTCAGCTGATAAACGTTGACGGCAAGCTGGCGGCAATGGTTCAGTATAAAGGCCAGCTGACTTTGGTCTCTTTTGGGACAAAATTATTGAATTATGCGTAAGTTTGATATGATTTAAAATGATAAATTAACCAGTCGTCATTTTTCAGGCTAAAAGATATCAAAGTTATTGTCATTTATATTGGAACAGCCAGCTGACGGCAGTTTTCAATGTTGTCTCAAGTTAGTCACGGATTGCTTACCACCGCCACACGGTTCCCCGCCAAGATCACTCAAGGCTGTTGAGCACATGATTACTGCCGCCATGGCCTTGGATCTGTGATGTCCATGGGGTGATGGAGTGGTGATTGATTCTTGACTAGCCTGAAATTTTAACTACCTGACACTAAAATGTCCCATCAAGGCGTCTTTACGCCTGTACGTCTTTACGTCTGTTGAGAACAGAATGTGCACAATAAGTTGTCAGTAGTGAAGCATAATTATGGAGCTTGTCGACTATTGCTTGGACTATTTGCCTTAACCATATTCTCTGCAGGCAGTGAGATTCACATTACCCTGGGGGGGGACAGATCTGCGGTAATCTACCTTTCGGCCGACGCGTACGCGTAATTTTTGGAGACGCGGAAGTGGCAACACAAGTTGTGTGAACAATTTAGCCCATTCAGATATTTTTCTAAGCACTGGCCCCTACTGAATGTGTAAACTGACTTGGGTAGGTAACTCTTGAATTTTGATTCAATTGACACATGTTTGCCTTCAGCCGATACGAGCTAACCAAACCAAAAAACAGGCAAATTGAACCCAACGAAAAACTAGTTTTACATGCCCATCTAGGGCAATCCCTGCAACCATACAGCAGGTTTTAGGTTAGGTTAGGTTAAATCATTTTTAACTTGGAGGATAGGCTACATTGTCCATGCGGTTCGAGTTACCACTCCTGCGTTCCCGAAAAAAATATCAACTGGCCGAAACACCTTTCGGCGGACACATTATTTTTGTAGACGCAGAAGTGAGGACCCAAACTCAAACATGATATGAGCCGTTGCCACTTTTGCACCTTCGAAAAATATGCATTGGCCGAAAGGTGAAGATTACCAATTCTGCCCCCCCCCCCCTCCCCGCCCTCCCAGAGATCTCGAGATGCATTCGGCCAATGTTGATGGGATGAATGCCATTTAATATGTTTCAACGAGATCTCCAATTCCGAACCCCAAAAATTCAAAAATTCGGAAAATAGGGCGTGGGGGCAAACAAACTCTAAAATTTCGGGATTTTTGAAAGGTCACTGCGGCCGTGTTTACCAACCAATTTTCATGGGAATAACACGGTTCAGCTTGGAATGTCCAAGTCTTTTATATACCGAAAGCTGAAATTTAAAATAGAAAACCATAGGCAGTTCCAGGGAGCGCAAGAAGGGTGATTTTTGAAATAAGAAATTTCCTTCGTTTTTGTTTGTTTTGGGTGGTATAAACATCAGATGTACAACTAGCAAACCAGTTTAAGTTTATATGTAGCGCAGAGGTGGATCCAGGTAAAGAAAATTGGGAGGGCACCATAAGCACAATAGTGTGCTCCCCCATTTTTTCAGTACCTGGGTGTGCGTTCGCCTGAAAATGTGTGTGCATACGCATTGTTTAGGATGTGTATGACTATATAAATGAGTCAGTGATCTTTATTTCTACTCAGAATGTCACGATAGTGAACCGCACAACTTTTCAGCTTCACGCACAGGACATTACCGCCGAAAACGGGGGCTTGGAACCGCCTCTGCGGGACCGATTTTTTTTAAATGTTGACAAAACACTTTTGTATCAATTCCATGAAATGCCAGAAAATCTTGTGGCGCTGCGGCAAACAGTGTGGGAGCGACAAGCAAAAAGACACGGGTAGCAGAATCTGCCCCCCCCCCACAGGGAATAGGGTTAAATTAAGTGTTTTTAACCCGTCTCCGGCCGGGCTCAGAATGCCCTCTGCCCGGCCGGAGGGGGAGCGCGGATTTCCGCACCTCCTAGGATCTCGGCTCCCATATATCGCACGGAAAAAAGGAAAACACCGGCAGAAAGGTTTTGTCAAACCGAGACGAAAACATTCAAGAGTTTTGACCTCAGGTCAATTTGGAGGCCACCAGACGCCATGAAAGGTCAAAACACGTCCTTGGAATTAGGTAAATAGACACAATACCTTGTCCCTGAAAAGCTGAACTTAAGCGACATATACTGAACCGTAAGACAATAGCGAGTTCATTGATATCAATTTTGGCCTTTCACAGGGGTCAGGTCAGGTCACGTCATCGTTCCAAAATGTTCCACTTGTGAACGGCTAACATCCTCCGTTGCATCTTACTTATGACCATGTTTTTATAGCTAATTTGTCTTTTCAAGGGTGCTGAAGAGGTACTAAAGCACCTTTTTTCAGTCTTTTGTTTCACAATAATAAAATCCATATCAGTCATGTTTTTTTGAGTCCTTCGTCGTTTGGTATTAAAAAAACGTCAGGGGTATCAGGAATCTTACCTCCACGCACGCGCTCGTACACAAACTAATACACACACATAATTTCAAAACAAAACAAGAAGTTCGCGAGACCGAAACGAGCTCTGAACGGAGACCATTATGTTCAGGGCGGATACTTCGAGAGGCATTGCTGATCAAACCCAGTCGATAGATGTCCGCTGTTTGTCGCATTTTGCATGCGTCCGCTCCAGCGCCGGTTGTTCCCGCTCCGTCGGCGCCGCGGGCAATGAACAGGAATTCGTTGGTTTGAACATTGTGGCTAACACAGTGGTAGAATACCCGCCGTGGCTGTTGTCCCGGCGCCGCCGACTCTACAACGGCTGGTGAGGGCAGTGGGCAGCTAGCGGAGTGTTTTGGGTAAGCGCTTTTTGTTTCTTCCCTTTGTATATGGAATGCGTTTTACAACCACAAAGCGGCATAAAAGACTTAAAACCCGCGTTTGCTTGGTTTTCACTGCATTTAAAAAAGTAACGGAATAACGGAGTAACGGTAACTTCCGTTACTTTTTAAGGCAGAGTGACGGAGTAACGAGTAACGGACTGGCTTTTTTGAGGAACGGAGTGACGAGTAACGAAGTTACATTTTTTAGTAACGATGCCCACCTATGGTCGTATGCCACCGGTATATGGCGGGATTTGTAGGAAAAGCAGCAATTTTAGGTAACCTACCGCGTATTTAACGCACAGGAAAACATATAATGCTTCTGTAATGTATTTATGATCGCTATTACGTATTCCTGTGAAATCGCTATACATAGCTACTGTAGACTGCTAGGGCAAAAGGGTAGTCCAGTCAGGGTTGTGGCCAGGATTTCGTCCAGGGGGGCCAAATCGGATCAAGGGACCCTCGTAACCAGTGTGGTCCCATGTAGTACCTGACTGTTATGGAGTAAAACGACAAACTATGACGAAAAAATGACGCCTGTAAAGGGGACCCGTAAGACGCCTACAAACTTCTGTACAAGCAAGGAATGTCTCCCTTACATTCCAGCGGGCCCCTTTACAAGCCGACTGGAAATCTGGATTGGCCAGCAGGGACCTTCATCCGGGTCGAAAAGAGGTCCTTCCGGCGGCTGACAGGGGCCCTTCAGGCGATATACCACATATTTGCCTTTTCACAGACCGCTCTTGTTATACATAAGATGCAGAAAAGGACATCAACTTTCTTACAAAAGCAAGAAATGATGACAGTACCGTTATGGTTTCCAAAGGAAATGTCGTTATATTTCACTGCAAGCAGACGCAACCGGAACTGGCGGCGCCATCTTGTTTACACTGCCTTTGTTCCAAGAATGTCCTACGTACCGCATAACGTTTGACGATGTCATCGGTATATGATACCATGAATATCTTTTTCTCGCCCGCAAGCCGATAAAAAAATGTTAAATGTTGGGGCGTAATGTTGCGCCGAAGTCGCAACCCTGCGCCGGAGGCGTGGTGTAGGATACTGGAGGCCGCAGGCCGATAAAGGGTGCAGTCGGCCTTGGCTCTGCCAACAGAGGCTAGGTCGTGCGTCTAAATACGTTAAGTTAGGTTAGGTTAGGTTAGCTTAGGCTGGGCTAGGTAAGGTTAGGTTAGGCTAAGATTGAATGAATTGGGTTAGGTATCTTGTTAATTTTGTTTATCATTCATTAAGTTTGGTTATAGTGATGACGTTATAAGGTCCAAAATACCTTAACCTTGGAAATTGTTCTTTTTGAATTCGTTACCGGAGAATACCAGCAGAAACCAACCAGAAAAGGGACACGGCGGTTAGCGACGAATGGAGCGATGATATTATTTGGCAATTTTTTTCACTTTCCTCTGTCGCTGAATCACAAGTTTTTGCCTTAAAACCATCTGCTGTATGATTTTTATGCCATTTATGTTATGTTTCATCGGAAAATAAGCGCTTGGTAAAAATGTGTTTTATGGCCGCCCTTTATGGGCCAACATGAGGCCCTCTTCAAGTAAGCAGTGACCCCCTACAAGCCAGCAGGCGCCCCTAAACGCTCCGTCAGACCATTGGTCTCTTTATAGCACACATCCCTCTTGTATATTTGGTGTACGTTTTTTGTGAGGTTGGCAGTCATTGTTTAATCAACCCCCTTTAATGCTAGAAATTTTATTATTTAGCCTTTGTTGTCTGTTTCGGATAGTGTACGGCGTTTTGCGGACGCCTCCCACTATTCAAAGCACTATAGCCGAAGATCCCAGTGCTTTGAGGCGTCCTGGGCCGAAGGCGCCGGGGGTAGGAGGGGGTTGCGCTCCGCCGCCAGGCGGCCGTTTGGTCTCCAGGAGGGGCATGACCTCGTCCCCCTCCGTGGTCTATAAATCTTCCGATCCAGTAGATAAAGTTTAAGAAATCCTCCTGTCCATCTTTAACGGTCAGTGGCAGAGCAGTGCAAAAATGTTTGAAGGAGGCCCAGGTGCTAATTTTGACTGTTTGTGACGTTTTTCAGGCTGTTATTTCCACGGACCACCATTGACCTAATGTTAAAAATCTCAAACCGTTCTTGAGGTGGCGGACCCCGTTGGGGTTTACAGTACTTCCAGAAACCCCAGAGTTTCACCCATGTTGACAGCCCATTTAATTGTCGTGGGTAGGTACCACCGTGTGCAGTTTCATATGTAAGTTCAGATGTGGTTGTGTTTAAACAGATACTAACAGCAAAATGTCAGCCAGTCATCAGGCCGGAAAAAATGCACACAAAAGCGGACCAAACGGGCGCTGATTGGTCTAAATACGAGTCACACGCGAGGGGTTCGGTATAAAAAAGTACGTAAGCTACGTCAGCTGGCCTTTTTTTAGTTCGGCAGAGCTTGTATTTGTCTTGCTGGGGCTGTCAGTGCGATCTGTTTTGAATCCATCTCACGTTGGGTATTACGGCTACCACTCACGATGTTTTAAATTTGCGTTCTAATCAGGTTGGAATTTTGCATGTGTCATCCCGACAAAGTTTACGTATTGTTCCCATTGAAGCATTCAGTGAAGCATTCATGTAGTGTAGTTTCCCGAATGTGTGATGCAGATTTTGGTAAGACAGCACCAGCAACCAATCAGCTGCTGAGCTCAGGCGAGCCCAGTAGCTGATTGGCAGGGCCACTTTGATGGTGTCTGTCCCGTTGAAGAGAATTAAAACGAACGTTAACACTGAGGATATCAAGATTCAAAGGACTAATCAACACTTGCAAATATTTATGAACCCTTATTTTATTGTGATCTTTAATTCTGTGATCTCAAGGTACGTAGTGTCCCTTTTAGCGAATTAAACCAGCTTTCTTCAGTTTTAAGAGTCAACTTCCATAGCTTCCATAATTTCCAAAATATTTTTAAAACAGATCATCTTGATTTATTCTGCATATATAAGCAACAGAAATAAGAGTTTTGCCATATTTATGTAATTTACGGTATGCTCATATTCTGAAAATAGTTGCCCGTAAAAATCCAGCTGGACAGTGTCATCTTATAGGGCCTGTGATGTAGCCTCAGGACGACGCTGCCTAGTATTTCTTTTATATTGGTCACACGCAGTGGCGGCTGATCATTGCAGGACACTGAAGCAGTGCCTCACCAAAAAATATCTGGAAATGTGGAATTACAGTCATAAGTAATGTGTGTCATAACAAGGGATGCACCGCATATCCGGTTGGATGTTCGAGATTATCCGGTGTCGGGTATCCGGCCGGATATTTCTTTGATCCAGCCGGATATTGCTGGATATTTAGCGTCCGGGTGCACGATGGAGATCTTCTTATGTGTGCCTACAAAACCGTTTCAGGAGCAACGTGCCTTGTTATATTAGATGCAAGATGTGTCTGGAGCACTACTTTTTCTTGTTAGCTCGGGAGGGTTAAGACATATTTTGCAAGGGTGGGACTCAAGCTCAAAGCAGTGAAGCAACAGCTAGCACATGACCACCAGCCAGTTTGTGGGTATCGTCTTTTTATTTTCCGAACAATTTTTATCTCTCTTTATTACTTTGACACAAATGCATTAAGGTACAATATGCTTCAGTAGACATTAGACCGGATCCATTTTGGACTTTGCTTTAGGGGAGCATTTTCCCACGTACCGTGGCATTCATTGGAACTTGAAACAGCAAAAAGCATGGGAACGAAAGTTCCGAAAAGTATTCTTGGAATATTTTTATTATTCTTTTTTATATTTTCGTTGAGTCACATTTTGCGCCCAAGACATTAAAGTCTCCGTTGGCATTAGTATGCAAAACAAGAAGATAACACGGCACACTGTCATCGTTTGTGTCACGCGGAAAGTTGAAGTGTCTGGATGGTAGTACCTTGCTTGTTAAGTGCATTGATAATATTGAGTATGTTTTACGATGGGAGTAGATGGTGAACATGCATCTTGATAAACGGCGATGCGTTGGAGTAAAAACAGATGGGTCATTGCCGGACTAAATATCCTTCGGTGACATATCGATGCGATGATGACTTCTAGAGAAAGTTCAGTCGCCTTTGCTGTCGTGTTAACGACGAGAATTCGCCGTTTCTGACAAGCACGGGCATTGGGCACGTATGTGTTGAGAAGACAGAAAACAGTCTTGGGTATCCGATGACAAACGCTGTCTCGTCGCTGTTCTGGGGTCGCGTGACGCGTACGGCTCGCCTGTAGGGGAGTACCTTTATGTGTGTTCCGCGGAAAGTCGAGAAGAGTGATGTTCATAAACCAAACGCAGTATCGAAATTCCATGCTGTGTTTGGGTTATTACACATAAAGCCATTTACGTGAATTACACATAAGTTCGAGCACAACGGGATTCAGAAAGCAAACACAGCACGGAAAAATGATAGGTTGTTTGACAGCCCACATGGCTCAGCAGAGTTCGTTGCTGGAAATAGGTAGGTATTTTGAAGTCGTTTCGGCCGAGGGCCTTCTTCGGTGCGTCAGGACGTCCAGTCCCGGCGACTGCCAACAGTAGACTGTAGATACAAGCCGGACTGTAGCTATGTGGCTGTGGCTGTGGTCTACTTTCGGTAGCCGCTGAGGCTGGACGTTCTGACGCACCGAAGAAGGTCCGCGGCGGAAACGCATGCAAAATACCCGGTTCTTTCCTGAGCCACCAACTCCGCTGAGCCATACAATACGATTATGCCTCACATGACCATGCAGCGGGCTCTCCGGGAGATCCAGCTGCATAGACAGCTCAAAATGGAACATGTCGATCAGGCGCACTAGCGAACAAAATAAAAACAGAAACATCTGCGCTGTGAGTCGGCGCCATATTTCTTACATGTTGTGCAGCTGTCGGCATCACGCACCGGTGACGTCACCGCCGTGTACTGAGCGCCGCGGGAACGTATAACGTTAAGTGCTTTGGCGATACCCCTCCAGTAGCTGCCAGTGTGCGGCCGTTCTTTCTGCCTACTAACCCATGGCGAGGCGTATGTGCCACGCGATCCGAGCACAGCGACGAGACAGCATTTGCCGATGAATACCCAAGACCATTCTGTCTTCTCGAGACGTGCCTGCCCAGTGGCAGTGCTCGTCAGAAACGGCGAATTCTCGTCATAAACACGAGAGGCGACTTAACTTTTTCTGGAAATCATCAATGCATCGACCTGTCACCAGACGGACACGTCAGGATCGTAGTCCGGCAAGGGCCCATCCGCTTTGACTGTGATGCATTGTCATTCATCATATTGCAAATACGCCATTTTTTTCGTAAAACATACCGAATGCTATCAGTGCACTTGACAAACAATGTCATGGGCGCCGAATGACCCTGCAGTCGGTGCGCCCCTAAGCCCCAATAACCAGTCAACCGACAAACCATGTCCTGTCATTCTGAAACTTGAAGTTTCCGCATGACGCAAACCATGAAAACGTTGCGTGTTACCTTCCTGTTTTGAATGCAAACGTCAATAGAGACTTGAATAATATATATATGTATATATATATATATATATATATATATATATATATATATATATATATATATATATATGTCAAAAGACCTCGGAAACCCAAAACATGACGTTTTGGACAAAACGTTGGCACTCCAAGAATATTTTCGGAAGTTTTTATTTCGAAATTTTCGCTGCTCGTTTTTATTGCAAAATTTTCCCCGTCGGCCGCTGCTACGGTGCTTGGGGAATGTTCCCCGAAAGAAAAGTCTAAAATCTATCCAGTCTAATTGACAGACCTTATCAGGGCCTATTTTAACATGTTAACTGGGGGGGCAAATGCCCCCCCAGTCGGGCACTTTGCCCCCCCAGTCAAGATCCTTTGCCCATGCAAGGAAAAAAAAGCCAGGTGTACTAGCGTACCCAGGAAGGTATTCCATAAAGCGCTGCGCTCGCAAAGCAGCATCTTATCAACGAAGGATGTGTTGAATCACTGAGTAATGTGGGAGCACACTTAGAAGCATCACTTCATAATACGTATTGCAGGCACACCTAGTGACCGCTGGTGAGCGTGTTTCGTAATTAGTACGCCGGCACCCGATGCCGCGATTGTCTGGTGGGCGGCCAAGGCGTTTCATTGCATCGTAAGCACGTTAAAAAATGATGATAACCATCTTTGACGTGTTCAAGCGCAAGAAAACTGAACGGCGAGCTGGTGCGCAGGGCGGTTTCGCTATGGTGAGATAAGGTTTATATGAATGCGGTAACAGTCCAGCAGTGCTGTAGTCATCACCAATCATCCTGATCCGAAAACCCTGCTAAAATCCCAGTACCTGATTGGTAGAACTTCATTGAACTAGGCGGTTAAACCCGAGTTTTACGCGAGGAAAACAGAAAATTAATCAGTCATATATTAAAACCGTCAATCTTCCTGCTCCTAGTGCATGGGTTTGAGCATCCCATGAGAATGCTTCATCTGCTTAACGAACATGGCATGGCCCAGACTGCAGATAATGACGAATGTTGATGATATCTCACTGAGGCGGGCCTAAGGCGAATATTTCAATCTGAGGTGACTTTTTTATTTTGGGGCCGATAACCTGGAAATGGAGAAGTTTGTTCTGCCTGTGTTAGGACAGCTTTTACACTTCTGCGCAGTGTTGAAAAACATGGCCAAAATTCGGTGAGAAAATGTATTTTGGGGATAGATTAGATTAACAGAAACTATCCCGGACAGGCAACCTACTGTCTCATTTAGGGAAGAATCGAAGCTGCCGCATCATCTTGCCAATATTCTGCCCATCGTTTGCAGACTGTGACTTATATATTTGAAGCACCACGCCTTGCCATGCCACGGCAACCCACGGTGCCGGTCTGGCAATTTCCCGCCCGTTTTTAGACGTCAGGATATTTAAGGACCACCTGCGTCAATGCAGAAAGTACCTTTTATAACGGAAGTCTGTGCCACTATGGCTGCACCACGAGAAAAAAGCCGAATTTTGGTTGACCGGTGCTCAGAACTGCCTTCGCGGGGAGAAGTGCTGCAGCAATATTTTCAGTCCCACCGTGTGGATAGGCTTACCCAGAGGTAGGTCAAAACACAGATCGTCCGCGAAATGATGAAGGTGTGGAACAAAGCCCGTATTCTCACTGCACCGGAGCGGAACGTGATAAAGAAGCCCAACAGGAAGCTTGACCAGTACCAAAGGCAAATTCTGGAGGTTCAGCCCGGAAATTGACAAGAAGAATGGATTTAGGGACAACCTTAACAATGTTTTTGACCTTGCCCTTGTCGGCACCATTAAGATCATCAAAACCAAGAGGATAAAGACATTCTCTGGGCCCAAAGGGATCCAGGTCGCCGAGGCGTCATGGTGGTATTCGATAAGTTCCCTTCTGAGAAGGAGGAGCGAGCTCTTCAACGACAACAGTAGGCCGAAGCTTTAAAGGGCCCGCTGTTAGATTAAACAGCAGACCGAGCATGAGGCAACTGCCCAGCTGGAATACTCGCCTACCGATAACACATAATTGACAGATCAGGATGACCCGCAGCCCTTGGCCATGCCTTCGAAGCGGCCCTGCAGGAGAGCCAAGAACATCGCCACTCCTGGTCAGGCAGCAGCCCTCGATCGGACCAAGCTCAATGATCGCTCTGCAATTCATGTCCTATCGGCGACGGCTTCGGTCCTCGGCCACGACTCCTCTGAACTGGCGATCACAGAAGCTCGGGCAGGCGCGCACGTAGATCGCAGAGGAAAGCCATTGCGGACGAAATCTAGCATTCTTTCTCCGCGTCACCCAACCTGGTGGTCCACTGGGACGGCAAACTGTTACTGACGATGGAAAGGAAAAGGTGGATCGACTCTGTCATTGTAACCGGTCCAAGAAGCGCCGCCAAGCTCTTCGCTGTTTGGAAGTTGCAAGTAGAGCCGGAGCAACGCCAGCCGACGTTGTCGCGCTTTGTCTGGAAGACTGGGAGGTTTCGGACAACGTCGTCGGCATGAGCTTCGACACCACCTCCAGCAATACTGGACAAGTTGTGGGAGCAAACACGCTTCTTCAGCAGAAGCTTGAGTGACGGCTTTTTCACTTTGCTTGTCGTCATCATATCGTCGAACTGGAGGCAGAGGCGGCTTTCTCCACGCGCTTCGGTCCGTCCTCGGGACCGCGATCTCCTTGTTCAAGAGCTTCAAGAAGAGATGGGGACTCATTGATTGGAACAAGTTTGAACCTATGGTGTATGAAGACCTGGAGCCAGCATTGGCCGAGACTATGTTGTATGAGTTTTTCTCTTCCAATGATCGTTTCGTCGCCTTCTGCCGTGAGAAGCTCGCCGAAATCCAGCCTAGCGATGATCATCGTTGGTTCTTTGAGGTCTCGATTATGCCCTTTGGTCAAGAGCCTCCACGGCGAATCAAGTTCCCCAGCCGGGTGCTCTCCAACGTGCCAGATAGATGGTTCCATCGCGCCAGATGGATGGGGCGCATAATCTGCGGGATCAAGATCTTCTGGCTTTGCCATCAGTTCTCCGTGACTCTCAGTGAATTGGGAGCACTCAAGCGCTTCGTCTCTTTCATGGTTGTTTTGTACGTCAGTGCATGGTTCTGTTCTTCATCGGCGGTCAGCGCTTCCGTGCGCGACCTGGCCGTTCTGCCAAGCCTGATGTGAATGCTGAAATTTCGAAGGGGATCTCCAAGGAGTTTGCCGATCACCTATTATCTATTATGACATTACAGTCGATATATGATTTATTATAACAATCACCTGTTATGGTGCCCCAGCGAAGAACTGGCTGGTGTGTTGTTCTTCGACGAGGGCGTGCCGTGTGAGATGAAGACGAGGATGATCGCGGCACTCCAGGAACAGGGATCGGAGAGTCCTCCCAGCGAGCGCAGGTGGATCTCGCAGAAAAGGAGGTTCTCGTCCCAGGAAGATCATCGTCGACTTCATTACCGCTAAGTCGATGGGCAACCTGAAAGCCTACGGCATCAACATGGACTTCCTTGCCGCAGATCCCGCTGATTGGGAGACAGCACCTGGCTTCACGAACGCTAAGGAAGTCCTGTGCGGGACCGCGGTAGTTAGCGACTTCGCCGAAAGAGCTGTGGCTCTTATCCAAGTATACAACAAGGTAATGACGAAGGATGAAAGGCAAAAGCAGTACCTGCTGCAAGTCGTCGAATAGCATCGTCGCCAGAACCCCGAGACCACTAAGAGGACTGAAGTATCATTCCCACCTAAGCCACACTACTGCCGACAGGGCCAGTGACCAATGACCTGAGACAGAATGCGAAGTGTCTTTCGATCCATTGTGTCAAAAGGAGTACTATGATGTGCATTTTACGCATATCGTGCGCTTCTTTTAAAAAACTGAAGCACAAAACACGTTTGGGGGCATTTCAGACATCCCTGAGCGAATCTCCCAGGGATCACAAGTCCAGGGAGAATAAGTTCTTGCTGGGGATAAATGAAATCGTGTCCTTTGAATTTAATGGGCTCGGAATGCACAAAAGCCAGCGCGAATTTCATCGAAATAAAATAAAATCCAGCACAAACGACATACAGTCTTCGTGTGAAAGTGCTTAAGAGTGCTGGACCAAGCCATATTTTGCACACATGGTTTCCCCCAAAAGACGTATCAGTTAATGACAGAGCGCTGTGGAAGTGTTCATCGTAATTCGCCTTAGGAAAGCATCTATATATATATATATATATATATATATATATATATATATATATATATATATATGTATCCTTTCCTTAGGAATGTATATATATATATGAAGTGGACAAAATTCAATAAGGAGAACGCAAATGCGGGGGGGTGGTCTCAACCAATGCGTCTCGTTCGCAGAATTGCCCCCGCAGTCATTTTTCCTTAAAATAGGCCCTGGACCTTATTGTTCATATAGAATGCTTATCATGCCAGGTACCAAGGCGATGTAATGGCATTCTGCATATTCTGGAGCCTTTGCCTTCTGCTTGCAGTCCGAGACGGTGAGCTCCGCTGAGATCGTTTTTGGACGTTTTCGTTTGAAGTTTTCGCATGACGCAAACCATGAAAACGTTGCGTGTTACCTTCCTGTTTTGAATGCAAACGTCAATAGAGACTTGAACGTTTTCGAGACGCGTTTGCAAAGACCCCACGCCGCGCCGCATCCCCACCCCCGTCGCCCTCCGCAAGCATGCGGCGCAAGGCGGCCGTAGAGGCAGCTTTTTGGCCTCACCCGACGCTAGAATCCCGTGTAATACAGCGCCCGTGGTGAGCGTCCACGGAACTGTACGTCGGCCGCTGCCAACGCAGCTGAAAGAGCAATTCTGAGACGAGACGTAGTGTTGCCTCTAGCCGTCGACGTTGCGGCGCCACCGTAGGTACGTTTCGGATATCATAACGCATTGTCAGAATTATAGATATAGAAGGGGAAATCGGCTGCTATCATTGGCCGGCGCGGTGTGAGCGCCGCCATCTTTGTGCTTGGCATGTGGGTTTGTTTACCATCACGGGAAATGGGAAAAAACCCTTTTTTTGCCAGGTGATAATTCAGTAGCTATTGGAAGGAGAATGTGCAGGTGCGTGTAACCGCGTTCATTCACATTTTTCTCCAAGGAATCCGCTTGGCTTATATAGATCCAACCCGGTTCGGAAATAAAAGTTGGTGGCAAATGACCAAGTGCGATCATCACCGTCATTAGCACCTGACTTATTAACACAGAATGCAACACTGCGTGGTGGAAGATGCCCATATGGAAATTTGTGTGCCTTTTTTGCTCTTCAGGTAGCCTGTGATATGTGTGCATTTTACAGAAATAAAAAATGTGTTTGGAAATGGTCTGTATTATAGCCTATGTGGTAATGTGTTTGGAAATGGTCTGTATTATAGCCTATGTGGTTGCAGTAAGGTGAAGGAGCATGGTACATTTAGTCAATATAGCAATATGTACAAACACCCTATACCCTATACAATAGGTGTGTATTAATACAGAATGCCATTCTGGTAAGTAAATGCAAAATGATGTTTTAATATGAAGGAAGATTATAAAACGAAATTGTAGTAATTGTATTTCATGAGGGAGAGCTTGACTTCCAAAAGTTCAGCAAGATATAATAAAGGTTGTGGTGCACTAAATGGTCTACTGTAACTTTTCAAATGCATGGTTTGTGCAGAATTAGTAATTATTTCAAAAACATATGAAACTGCATTGATGTGCAGTAATGCATTTGAAGGTAACCATGAAGGCAGTGGTTCTGACGGATGTGTTGCCGAGTTATTGGTTTTTGGGGATATTTATCTGAAGCTTGGGGTACTGAAACAATGAATGATTGTCACAACGCAGCAGGGAAATGAAACGAGATGGGCGAGGTGGGCCAGGGGGCAGCTGCTCCATACTTCTCAAAATTTTACGCAGACCTTGTGGCAGCCGGCTAGAAAGATTCTTTACCCCTGCCAAACATGGAGGAGTTACTTTACCCCTGATGTGTGAGCAGTGTTTGAAATAAAAAAAAATTATGTGGGCGGATTTGTAAAGAACCCTGAACCAGGTTTCAGCCATCAATGGTAGACAACAGTTGCATAAATAATGTTGCCCATTGAGTTCTCAGTGACTGAAAGTCCCCTTTGTGCATTCTGTTGCACTCGTCCAGTTGGAATATATAATCATTTAACAACAACCAAAGACAGTTTACTTCATAAATTTAGCAAAAGCAAGCCACATGCCGGTATGGGGAGCAGAGCTATGATATCACGGAATATGAGTAAAGAAACCTGGTGAGAATAAATAAAATGCTTATCTTAGAAAACATTTCCTCTGGGTGTTCCCACTCATGGTTCAGTGTACAGAAGAACAGTGTCAGTAGCAAAAAATCATGTGCCTGTGAACATTTGTGTTGCACATGCATTGGTTCATATCTGTACCAAATAAAGAAAACATGCTGCAGGTCTAGCCAGTGACACTAATGCCAGTACATTCCACAGTTGTCAAAAGTGTATCAGAATAATTATCTGCTGGGTTCACTAGTATGAGCGTGACAGTCCAGACCAGTCATCCAGGAAGGAACAAGATATGAAGTGAAGCTGGCAGTTGATACCTGGCAGAATGCCTGGCAGTTTAGCCCATAATGCATGGAGAACCACTTCTGGACTTCATAAGAAGGAGTCTTTTTGCGGGATTTGTGGCATGTGGCGATGTGTATAATTCAGACAAGACGTAAGTGCAGACATAGTTTTTGTTTGTGAAGTGATTATGACATTGCTGATACAGGCTGCAGCACCTCCCAATAGAAGCCTAAATAATATATAGAGATAACACAAATGTTGTTGCTGGAGGTCCCAATCACAAATGATAAATAACTGTCATTCTTATTTAGTCTGCAGACTTTGTCTTTCAGTATGAAATTGAAATGTCCGTTTGGCCTGACCTAGGTCAGGTCAAACAGACCTATGTCCACGAAAGCTTAGCGCCCTGTGGCTTTTTCGGAAAACAAGATATCACAATAATACTTTCAGGGACTAGTCATCTTGATAGATGCAACAAATCTGCTATCTCATATTTTTCGGAATTTTCCGGGTCATCGACCTAAGGTCAAGCCCATTTTTAAAACATGTCGTCGTTTTTTTTCGGAAATTGACGGGGTACTTCATAACATTTGTAGTATGGAGTGAAGCAGACATTTAGCTACCGTCATTGGGCAAAGTATCATTTACTTCCAGCCATTGACCTGAGGTCAGGTCACGAATAACTGTAGTGAGCCAAAATGTACCACCGTCAAAATCGACGATGAATTATTCAGAAAGGGTAAAAAAGACAGAACTGGCTTGCACAGACGTCAGTAATACCAGGAACCTGAAGAAGTTTAAAAAATAGCATATTTTGGAAATAGACAGGCTCTCGCGAATAAAGCTCCGCCCATTGTGTAGATTGATAACTAACGAATTTTTGCAAAATTTAAGCATGAAAACCACCACAAGAACCACTAAAATCAATAACATTTACATGGATAGGTTTTTTTCGGGAAAATAAAAGAACGCTAAAACTAGTTCCTGTTAATTTCTTACTGCGTACGACTGCGGCGCACTCCGACAGCCGGCGTGAAAATTGCCATGTTTTTAACTCAACGTTTCGGCGTATATATTGACCAAATCCGAGAAATTAGGCAGACCTTTATTTGTGCCCTGGTGCCTTTACCCATGCATTATTCAAGGTCAGAATCTTGGGTACCTTCCAAGGTTTTCCAACCTTGAGACATTTTGTTCTCAAAAACTTTTGACTGGATCAAGCATTTTTTTGTTCTCGAATTCAGTGTGTTCTGCACTCTCAGCCATCTTCGTCATCACAATCATGTCTTTTAATGAGTCCTTACTGTTCATTGCAAGTGATCACCAATGAGCATCCAAGAAACCTAGAATTCACTAAGAGTTTATCCTAATTTGTTATTTATGATTCATCAAGATTCTCATCCGTCAGTTACTTATTCCAGACTGTTGATGATATATGTTTACATCCAGGCTTCTGAATGTACTTTTACAAATAAAGGTGATGTGCCCATGTGCCAATATAATACATACAAATTTCCATTCACTACTTCTGGGACATCAGTGTGATACATTTGAACCCAGGTCTCACATTCCGTTAATAAACACAAATGAACAGGCACATTGCATGGATTGTTGCATATTATTCTGCTGTATGGAGTGCAACATGATGGAAATACGTCGAAAAGACCACAGACACGAAACAATAATGCATACAAAAGTACGTAATCGTACAGGTAACACAGGTGACCACATCGCAACCACATAGACGTCATCATCATCATCATCATCAGAGTTAAGACATTCTTGAGCTGTGGAGCACAAAGTGAGTACCAAATTGTCACATACACGTGAGATAAACCTGTTAGTTTTGTAAATCAAAACACGTACCAGGAAGGATTACCTGAATACCACTGCCTTTTCGGCCCGAGAGAACTAATGCCAGTGCCAACAACCTGGCACCCTGTCTTCTTGGAAACAACTGTCCGCTACCAGATTTTCAATTTTCGCACATCACCGTAGAAAGTCGCTTAAAAATGACCACTACGCACTGCGTTTTTTCGTGTAAAACACCCATCAGAATTCCTTGGGCTCCCGAGGTCTTTTCTCATTGAGAACAGGTTTGAGAACAAAATTGGGAACACAAGACTGAAGTAACCACGGCGTTTTATGGCTGTTTTGATGCAGGAAAATGTGTCTAATATCAAATTTTGTGCGTTCTGCGAAGATTGAATGATGTCAGATTCAGATCATTGCAAAAAAGTATTGGTTAGGTCTGCCTCTTTCCATGACACACGCCAGGACTTGAGGTCACTTTGGTATTAATTAGAACGATAATTGAATGTCTGAAAAGTATTATGGAAAGAATAAGTTATGGCCAAAGAAATACTTGTATTACAAATGTGATACGTGTTGCGTATTTGTCAAATTCTGTTTTAACTTTTAATGACGTCACAGAAAAGACTGCATCATATCAAAGTGACATCATTTTCCCTTTAACATCTTGGCGTTCTGAATATGGTATAGCCCCCTTGGGGTTTCGCGTGCCTACCACAAGACGGATTTCATGACAGAGTACGCCAGGATTTGGAGATATCTCTTGAATTCCACTACATGTGGTTCAAGGACACCATTCTCATTCGTCGTTGTCTCGCGGCACGTGTTGTTGTGGCAGACAGCTCAAAGTAATCGGTATAAAATAAGACCGTTAGAGATAAGGTGGGTCAAATATGTTACATAAGTATTCTAATTGCATACATCGAGGAAAAGCACACATGCGTACCGGGTACGCGAAGGACTTACGTCTTCGGTACATGTGTACAGTTGCTGGAGATTTCCGGGAATTCTTGGGGGAGGTGGGCCGCGTAGAATTTGAAACTATTTAGAGTCATTGGCACATGTCTAATGTTGCAGTCTCTCAACAATGCAGGAGGGGCGTTCAGGCCCAGCAAGCCCCTAGGTTTAGGATCTCTAACAGTGGTATTGTTTTTAGCAGTGTAGCCAGGATATTCTTAATGGGGTTGGGGTGCCATGCTTAAATAACAGAGCTTTACACTACTATCACCATTTTATTTGAAGTGTGGTAAAGAACCATATGAAATAGCCCACCTGGACACCATGAATATGGGAGTGAATTCCCATTAATTTTAAAATGCTTTTCTTTGAAAGAAATCATTACAGGATGACAGGCCAATTTTGGGGAACCTGTGACTTCTGACCCATCTGGCCATGCTGCTGGTTGTTCTGTGTTATTTTTGGTGGGGTGTGGGCTTTAGGATACGAGAACATAACAATAAAAAAATGTACGAATGGTAACAGTGTCTAAGCTGCTCTGTTCCCAGCCTGCTTTACTTGCTTCAACCCACTGATTTTTCAGCTTGAGGACTGCATTTTGTTTAGGCATAAGACCAGACAAGCTTAAAAGAGGTAGAAAAAACACTTTGTATTTTCCCCATATATGAGTGGGATGACATGTTTGGTGCCCCTCTGTGACCCTACCTCTTCATGCATTAAGATCAGGCATTGTGTCCTCCAATTTAAATAAGTGGCTTTGGTGTTTTTCAGTTATTTGGAATGGGAATTAAATGGTGGGTTGTGAGTTAGAGATGCAATATGGATTTAGGGATGACGTGGACCTGGAGTGAAGATGGTCTGCCACTGATTTGGTGTATGTGGATACCAAAAACAGGATATTTTTGGAATGCATGGCATATGTAATCTGTGCCATTTGGTGTGGACAAGAATAGCTGCTTGGTGCTTGGTCTTGTTTTTGTGTGGTTGCTTGGTGGCTGACTGTGGTCTGTGTTGGTCTGTTGCATGTGATGGCACCTGGCCTGTGTTCAGATAAAACACCCAAATGTAGACATGTAGCATGATCTTCTGATTTGTAATGGACGTGTGGTAACAGCCACACCAAGTGGCTTATCGAATAAGTTTTAGGTTGGTGCAGGCAAGTAATGGTTGCAGTGCATTATGCATCAAAATCTGTACAATGGGAGTGTGGTTTCAGTTTAACTACATCTTCATTTCAGCCACCACTTTGCAACACTAGAGTTATCTAAAAGTTAATATGCCCATGTCATCTGGTATCATAACCGTTTTTAACTTCAGCCCAGCTTACTCAGAATTCCACACTTACCCATGACTAAGTTAAAACATTGGTGTGGCCCACAGAGGGCTGAAGCCCAGTTTCAACCTGTGTGTGCATGCGTGCGTGCGCGCATGCGTGCATGCATGCGTGCATGCATGCGTGTGCATGTGCGTGTACGTGTGTGTGTGTGTGTGTGTGTGTGTGTGTGTGTGTGTGTGTGTGTGTGTGTGTGTTACAACACACCGTTGCGCTGTGCTGAACCATTATCTGCAGTGTGTGCAGTGGATCAGATGCAGTTTGGAAATGATGTGTGAGCAGTTTTCTGGTTTTATGACATTGTGTAATTGTTTTACTGCATGCAGTCAGATGTGGATACTTCTGTTATTTAACATTCAAAGCTGTTCAGATCTTTGACTTTTTGCAATGTTAAGCTTGTAACATGTTTCGCATGGGTTGTGGTAACAGCACTGTACATTGGTTGTGGGCTTTGGTCATGCTTGCTTCTGCTTGTGACTGATGCTTTGATCTGGCTTGGCTTGCTTGACCAACAGCTCTTAAACCGTTTATCTAATTGCTTGCTGATTGGTTTTGGAGAGCTGCTGGCTTCAACATCCTCCTGCTATCACTGCATGACTGCCTGCCATTACAATGCTCCTATCCGTGAAACCGTGAGTGGCAGTGCTCAGCATTGACACCCTCTGTTTTTCGTGGCACGCCGACCCACTGGTGAGACCTGGTAAACCCCTTTTGTGTGTAATGCCAGTGAACTGATGCATTGTTAAGTATAAAAACAGAATGACTACATCCCAGTGATGTGTGATAGTGGTAATAAGAATTTGTTCTTAGTTCATACGTATACTGTTTATTGAATTTCCCCCTAAATTTGTGCTTCGAGTAGTGGTAAGGTTTTCCAGTTCATGCTTGTGCATGTAAAATGTGTGTATAAATCGCCCAAACTTGTTCTCATTTTTCCACTCTGTTCTCACCAACCTCAGGTTGCAAAAGTGAAATTCTGACCTTGGCGTTATTAGTCACAGCCATTGAGATTCAGGCCATTTCTCGGTCTCATGCAGTCGGCTATGAGAAAACATATATAGGACGTAAATTGCTTACATATTATCTAAAACTAAAACATGAAGCCAGTTTCGAGCTCTACTCGTCACAAGCTTTCCAACGGTGTGCTTATTTTTATCGTGCGACCAACCGTTCGTGAGTTAGAGGGAACGGCCAACTGCCCCCCCAGTCGGGCATGATCGTAACCGACCGACGGTGGTGCGCGGGTTAATAGTTCAAGGGAGTCAGTGTCGGTAATGCTCGTGCTTGCTCACTTGCCACCAGCTTTTATTCCCGAGCGGAGTTGGATCCATATAAGCCAGGCGGATTCCTTGCAGAAAAATGTTGAACAAACGCGGTAACTCGTATCTGCACATTGTCCTTCCAATAGCCATTGAATTATCACCTCGCAAAAAACGAGTTTTTCTCATAGGCTGTAATGGTAAACGAACTCACTTGCCAACCACAAAGACGGAGGCGCTTATACCGCGCTGCCCAATACTAATGGCAGCAGCCGATCTATATCTTCTATATCTGTTGTCAGAATAAGATTGTTACAAGTACAAGCAAGCATGCACTGGAAAAAAGAGCATGATGCCATACACACTTGGTTAGTGAACAGTTATAACTTTCGGTATGAAGGATGAACAGGAAATGTATCTAAGCAAAAGATTTTAAAACGGCCACGGAATTTCGCTGTCGATTTAGATTTAAGTTTTGGGTCCCAGTGAATATAGCCTCAAAAATCATCAGCCTTCCGGCTTCTGTACGGTGTTTTACAACATATGTGCTGTAGACGAGATCGTGTAGCATCTCACACACTTGTCTAAATCGACAGCAAAATTCTTCGACCGATTTAACCTTATTCCCGGCAAGGGGGCTGAATCCACCCCCCTTGGGTTTTTTGGTTGCCAATTCCAGGCTTTTTAACGCAGTTTCACGAAACTTGGTCACTTTTCCTAGCTATTCTTCCTACGTGCCGTGACGGAATTTCAAAATTCTATTTTGCTCGGGCGGAGCCAGGCAACGTTTTTGGGAGGCACCTCAGGACATTTTTGGCCCTGTTGAAGGTAAAAGGAAAATGTCTCCCAAAAACAGGATTTTTAAGATAGGACTTAAAACTTTACATGGACGTATAGCTAAATAGTTGGGAAATGTGCAGATGTAATTTTGTTCATCTGAGGTCACTTCACAAGGTCAGGTCAAGGTCAGAAGCCAAAATTTGGTTTTATTGCAATAATTTCGGCGCTGTTTTTTTCAAATGCCAAACCCGCAATATATATGACGTAGAAAGCCGCCCTCTACTTCTGTATCAAGTTTCAGCTTGACATCAGATCGGGTCACGGAACTATGACCTAAAATGTCAGTGCGCGTACCCTATATCGCAATAGCCATGAAATGAAATTGTTGAAATAGAGTGAATTCACGTGATTGAACACGTTTACAGATAATATTAAATGCACAGGAGATCATTCCAAGCGACTCAAAGGTCACTGGAGGCCATTTAAGGTCAGAGGTCACAAGTTGATCTGAAGAACGTGTGACCATGGCAGTTCCCCCTTTTTCATGTCCCTGGCACCGCGTATGCTAACATTATACAAATATTGTAATGGGATTTGTACTTCTTTAGCATAACATGACTAGCAGAAGCCACAAAAGTATTTTTGCCTTTTTTGTTCATTCAGTTGTTAGAAAACAAATCCTATTTTTGAAACCCTGTAAATGCCCATGAATTTTCTCAAAATTTCATATGTGTGTACCAATGGCAAAAGTTCTATCCATAATCTCTCGAGTCGTGCCAGTTTCATCGGTGTCGGCCGATAAACAACGGAGTTATAAGGTCCAAAAATACCCCTGATTTTGACATTTTTGCCCCCATGTATAAACACCTTTCAAAATTTTGAAAATTTCTTTTGATAAAAATGTAGTTCACGTCATGGCAAATCGATTGCCGCTTGTTGCGATGAAATCGGATGTGTAGTTCTCGAGATCTCGGGGGGGGGAGGGCGAATCGGCCCCCCTGCCGGGAATCGACCATAACGTCTAGCCCTCCAGGAATAGGCTTAAATCTTTTTGCTTAGCTACATTTCCTGTTTGTCCTTCATACCGAAAGTTACAAATCTTCACTAATCACATCCGTGCATCGGGTGATATTCTTTTTTCCAGTCATGCTTGTTTGTACTTGTGGCATTCTCATTCTGATGATGGATTATGGTATGCAGAACGTTAAACACTAATGCATGTATGTAGGCCGATCGATTTACTCTTTACGTGATCGTGTTAAAAAGGGTCGCCTGGAAGCTCGAACAGTGTTCTAAGAAACTGGCGAAAACGAAATACTCCTTGGTCTTGAACAAAACGGTATATTTATTTTACCAGGGACGTGATACAGCTTGGTGGTTCATTTGCGCTGTGCCTCAGGTGTTTAGGGGGACCACGGTACGCCACTGGTTACGTCCAGTTCACCGGGATATCAACACTCACTGGCAACGTGGAGTGCTTGATTTTTTGTGTTTACTGTGGGATTGTCTGATGTAGTTACAACGTATGTTTTTCTATGTACAGCCTGTGTATAGGGAGTCCACCCTCCCATTTTCCGGGTAAGTGCAGGGAAGGAGGCGGTGTCCGTGTCCATGGCGCTATTTTGAGGCGCTTGTATGGCTTATGAAGGAATTAAAACTTTGTAATGGTAATAACATAAAACAGATACTCATTTGGCACTTAAGCGCAATGAGGCCTGCGGCGAGTTCGGCGCACCCATGCTCTAAGTTTGGCGCACCCATGCGCCAGGTTTGGCGCATCAGTATCATTGATGCGTTCGGCGTAATGGATGATTTTTTGTTTTGCATACTGGGGAAAAGTGAGACACCATAGCACCTCCGCAAGTGGCCATAGCGGGCCCGCTGTATCTGCCGCTGGCACAGGGCCTCTTAACAGGCCATGCTTGACCGTAACTGCGACATCATTTGACCTTCCTCCTACTCCAAGGCCTTTTGAAGTCGGCCAGGACCGTTCGCTATATCTGCCCTTGACTTCGTATCATACCGAGACGCTCAATACATTACTGAAATGCAAACGGCGTCAAGAAAATTTGGAGGTGCAGATCAGGAGCGTCAAGAACGCTTGCCCCGTCGGTCCTGATCTTTGAGAGATTTCGAAAACATTGCTTCTGTTGTGGAAAATGTCGACTCTGAAGCAAGCATGTACCTAGTGGAAGATATGTCGTATAGCGCTGTGTAATTATATAGAGATGAGTATATGGTATTTCGTAAAATATTACAAATGAGAGCAGAACCGTCTATTTTGCTCGTAGTCCCAGATATACAGGGACATGCGAGGGTATTAGGTTCAGCTGCCTGGGTACCCAGGCGATAGCATACACGCGCAGCTGCGTACATACATTGTGTTGCGCGTGGCTCTCGCTTGACCTGAAACGGAGGCGTCTGACCCGTCCGTTCCAGGCTGGTTTCTCTGCCGTGGCAGTGTTTCTGCTGTGCGCTCTGGGCGCAGAGAGCGCACGAGTGTTGCTCTTCCTTCCCTTGGGCGGAAAGTCCATGAAGAACATCTTCTATGGGCTAGGGAGCGCGCTGAGCGAGCGGGGGCACGAGGTGGTCTTCTTCAACGCCTACAAGCCGTCGTCGCCGGTGCCGGGCATCAGGGAGGTCGTGCCGCCTGGACTGGCCAGCGTCTTCGCCGACGAGAACTTCCCCAACGCCTTCGCCATGCACAACGCGGGCCTTCAGACCGGCTGGAAGCAGATCCAGCTGCTGTCCGCGCAGGGCCCGCGCGCGGCGCTCGCGAGCGAGGAGCTCGACCAGCTTCTGAAGGAGCGCTTCGACGTGGTGGTGCTCGGTCCGTTCGCGTACGCGTTCTATGTCGTGCCGCACGTCCTGCGGGCTCCGTTCGTCGTGCTGACGCCGATCGCGTACGTGCCGTTCCTGACGGGGCCCCTCGGCAGTCCGACACTGCCGGCGCTGAACCCGCTGCCCCTGAGCGCCGGCACGGACCGCATGAGTTTCCTGGAGCGCGTGCAGAGCGTGCTCGGCCACGTCCTCATGCACGCCGTGATGCGGCTCGTGTACCTGCCGTTCAGCGACCGGCTGGTGGCGGAGAAGTTTGGCGCGGCCGTGCCGTCGGCAGCCGCCCTGGAGAGGAACACCAGTCTGGTGCTGCTCAGCAGCAACCCGGCGGTGCACTACCACCAGCCGCTGCTGCCCAACGTCGTGCCCGTGGGCGGGCTGCACTGCGCGGTGCCGCGGCCGCTGCCGCGCCAGCTGACCGACTTCCTCGGGGATGACGAGTTCGTCTACTTCAGCCTGGGCTCGGTGGTGCGTCCGGCAGACATGTCGGCGGCGCACAGGGCGTCCGTGCTCGGCGCGCTCGGCGCGCTGCCCTTCAAGGTGCTGCTCAAGTGGGACACGGCCGACCGCACCGGCCTGCCGGCCAACGTGCTGCCGTCCAAGTGGCTGCCGCAGCAGGACCTGCTCGGCAGCGGCCGGTGCCGGCTGTTCGTGTCTCACGCCGGCTTCGCCAGCGTGCTAGAGGCGCTCTGCCACGGCGTGCCGCTGGTCACTATCCCCGTCACCGGCGACCACCAGTTCAACGCGGCCGCCGCGGCGCGGCTCGGCGTCGCCGAGACGTTGCGCTGGGACGAGCTGACGGCCGACACGCTGCGAGCGGCCGCCGCCGCGGCGCTGGCGCCCGAACGGCTGGCGGCGGCGCGGCATCGGCGCGAGCTGATCGCCTCGCAGCCGGTGTCACCGCGCGCCTTGGCCGTGCACTGGGTGGAGCACGTGATCCGGTACGGAGGGGCCCCCCACCTCCGCTCGGTGGCTGCCGAGCTCAACTTCGTCCAGTACTACGCGCTGGACGTGCTCGCCTTCCTGCTGGTGGTGCTGGCGCTGGTGCTGAAGATGGTGCTGGCCGCGGTCAGATACTGCTGCCGACGCCTGTGCGGACGGCGGGTCGCTAAGGCACCAGCACAAACAGCGAAAACCCCTAAAGCACAAGCACAGGGACAGGCTAAGAACAAGAGGCCCAAGCGTGACTAGTGGACGGGTGGTGGCACCGGGAGACCGGATTGTGATCACAGACGCAAGATCATCGGGCACCAGGGCGATTCAGGCATTTACGAGCTTCAGCCCAAAGGTTGAAACAGTTCACGAAACCAAAAATGCTGCATTGTTTTAATTGAGTCTTAGCTACTCGTGCCATATATGGTTAGTCATCCCAACACGTATGTTACGTCCAGCCGTTAACAGCGTAAGTCGGTAGCGAGTTTGCCGTTCGGCGACCCTCGGACTTGATTTCGGCCGTGACGTAATCAGCTCGCCGCCGACATGACCTGTGCTACCGGTCTGCGGCAATCGGTATCGCATGGTGACGGATGCGACACTCGGATGGTCCTTACCGTCAAAGAATCACATAATTAATCCCAAAGCAATAATGCCCAAATCGTTATGCAGATAGGTAGCCTCCACGTCTTCGTGGTATTGCATTTCAAAGCGTGAATGATATGTGATAGTGATGATGGTTCTGAGGCATATGCGGAAGTGGTAAATGCCTTCGACATTATGTACGTTGGAGTATATGAAACATTTTATGGACACTGGTGATTTGGTGATACAAGCCCCCGGAAGTTTTCCGAGGATAACTTACGGGCGGTTTTTTTGATCCGTCTGAAACTTGATGTACTCACTGGGGCATCCTTTCCGCCTCTAATGGGGAAATATTTTTCCTTCTAAATTGTCATGGTAAATAGCTATGACGTGATAACGGGAACCATGTCAGCCGTTTTCGCGCGCCGACGCGGCCCAGTCGACTCCAGACTGTATGTTCTGTAAGATTATTCATAGACTTAATAAGCTCATGCTCACCGCCGGGATTATCGATGGTGTTAACTGAGGTCATGAGCCACGGCGGGAACACGACACTTTATTTTTGAGAATGCGATATGAAATAGGTGTCGCAAAATAACCTATATGTTCTGATTGCTTAAGGTGTAAGAAATTTAATGATACAAATTTGGTGCAATGTGTGTTTTATTTCAGCAAAAGAGGTCTCAATGCAGCGAACGCCTGACTTTTGCTGCGACGGGCAGAGCGGCGTCGGCCGCGGAGTGATGGGTCTGCGGCATCAAGGCATGCCTAAAATTAGATTTTTGTTGGATGTCAACACGAAAAACGCTTTTAAGGAATCTAAGTGACGATTTTTAACTAATCCGAGATCATTCTAGGTCATTGGCTTCAGGTAACCTTGCATGATCTAAGATAATCTTTTTATATTATTGCACAATAGTATTCATTATTTGAAATGCTACATTTGACTTGCAAGATTCATTGTTATCTACGAAAATACTTTTGCAGCTCCAAGAATGCATTAAACCGACGACCCCGCTTGAAAAAAATGACCTGGCGTGACCTGAATTGGACTCCATGAGCAAAATACAATCATGTTGTGTACATACAGACTCATAATTGGCTGATGAAAACTATGATATCCGTTTCGTTCCATCACCATTTGTTCTTTGGCGTTCATTTGTTCTTAAACTCGAATAAGTCCCACTTTCTGGCAGCCTTTGACCTTTGACCCGACCTGGAAGGTCATCTGTTGACCTGAGACCTTGGAAAGCGATATCAGTCGCGAAACCTCGTCACGCGCAACACGCTGTTTTTTTCTGCGACGCTCTAGGACGCACGGTGTGAAAATGGCCGAGGGGGGTTCGTAACAACCGTTCCTATATTCGCGTTATGCAGAACTCTCGCCCTTATACGGGCGAGAGTTAAAGGATGGTGCTGTTGTCCTTGGGTCTGCGGGCCGGAGCACTCGTTATCTGTTGATAGATTACGGCTGGTAAAATGGTTTGGGTAATGCTTCGAAATCTAATCTGGACCAAGTGCATGCATTAAAGATGGCGATAAAAAGTACTGGTCCCTACAGTGTGGTTATTGTTTGCGCTACAGTTCAAGGGGACGCAGCGTTCGTAAGTTGATGCGATGACGTGCACTTCGGATTGCGTACAGCTGCGCTCAGTGTGGGAAGTTGATAGGCTGACGCCTGTGTCTGTCGTTAGCATCCACCTGATCCCCGGCCAAGGATCGTGCGGACGCCCCGAATTAGACTACGACCGATGACCCCGCTCGTGCGCTGCCCCAGTACACTCGACTGAGAGCTACCGTCATGTGCGGACACACATCGAAACGAGTTCTCCCGTATCAGCAAGATGAAATTGGTGCACGTCAGATAACGACTAGATACCTGGCCCGCGAAGCTGGCCGAGCGTCTGTACGCGAAGCACGGGGCCTGGTGGCGACCAGCTGGCAGAACGCGATTGTTCGCAGTGACGTGAGCAGCGCGATTGCGGAAAAATGCTCGCTCCAGTTCGATCTGGTGATCGGTGGAAGTTACTGATACTCGCAGCATGGTTTGTTTGTGCCTGGAATGGTGCAGGAAACTTAAAGGCATAAATGCGTTGTGCCAGTTGGCATAGGCATTGGCCATTTCTGTTGCTAGACTATATTTCTTTCACCAGCACATCATCGTTAATCCGATTCGTAACGACGACACGTCAAACACAACACGTTGAGATGTTGGCATATTTTTATTTCTCATCTTGAAAGAGCACGACAAGGAGCACTAGAATTCCCAAATTTTCCATGCATTGCTTTATATGCATCAGTGTATACCTAATACCGTCTGCGCATATTTCAATATTTACGGTTACCCATGACGAGCCAGGCATTCTTTGCAATGGACTCGCCCTCCGCGGGGGCGGCGCCATTTTCGCTCCCCCGCCATCGCGGTGGACTCGCCCGCGTTGGCTGCCTCCTCAAGGCGCGCCCGGTCTGCGCTCCTGACGGGTCTCCGTGATCGTCACCGTGCGAGTGACGTTACGCGACTCGCCCGTCTCGGTCGTGACCGTGGTGTTGGTCGAGTTCCTGAGCAAGTTGATCAGGCTGAGCAAGTCTCCAGCACCGACCGGGAACACTGTGGTCGTGGGCGCGGACGTGGGTGTGGGCGTAGGCGTGGCTGTCGGTGTGGGTGTGGGTGCTGGCGACGGCTTGGGAGCGGGCGTGTGTACGGCCGGAGGTGTGGGCTCGGGTGGGGATGTCGGGGACGGCGACTGAGGGACAGGCGTGAGGTGCGTCAGGGGAGGCGTGACGGAACTCACTGTCGGAGAGGCAACAGTGGGAGACGCGGAGACCGGCGCGGGAGACGCCGGAGACGGCAAGACCGCGCCGGACGGCGTCGGCGTCGGCGGCGCGGCGCTCGGCTGGCGCCGGCCGCCCCTGCGCGCGGCCCAGTCGATGACGACGACGCCTGAGAGGAACCGCAGCCGCGAGGGCGGCCTCAGCACGCGGCTGATCTCGGTCAAGATGACCAGCGCCAGCGGGCCGTGCACCAGCATGCTGCGGCCCCGCACCAGCGCCACGTAGCCGTCGCCGCCGGCGTACTGCAGCACGACGGTGACGGCCCGCCGGCCCAGCCAGCGGTAGCGCGACGGCGGGATCTCGGCCGTGCTGCCATCTGTTGGCGGAATGTGACGTTATAGATAATCTTTATTCCTAGATAATCTCTCAGGAAATGATCAATCAGGAAATGATTCGGTACTCACATTTGCTGCATGACTTCCGTGAGATCAGTGGAAGGTTTGAAGGGGTCGCTGATGTTACTCAACGATGAAAAGGCCTCTGATGTAGGGGAGACGGGGTTAAGCGGACGCTCTAAATGTTTTTTTTTTACCACTGAGGGCTTAATTGCGGACTTATGCAACTCGAATCTGTATCGTCATATTACTAGTTCAGTTGTCTCCAACCTTCCCGTTGATGGTTTCTACGTGTTCCGCTTAGCTGACGGCATTTTCCCGAAAATATGAAGCAATGTTTTGGTCAACTTTGACCCCTAACCGGGGTGGAAATGAACACCTGTGTCAATGTTGCCCTGCGTAAATGCGGTGCTAACTAGTGACCCTTCATTAAAAAGATGCATTGCTACAAATCATGCTGAGCATGCTTCCTCTCATTATTTCATGCCCGTACGGCTTGGGCCGGAAAGACGTTGCGTTAAATCACACTCAGTTGGTGCTGGGACTGGTGGATTACTATCGCAGCACGAGATGCCGGCCTCCGATGGGATAAGGTGTGATGGACCATTATCACTGCCCGAGGCAGGGGCGTACCCAGGATTTCGCCACGAAGGGAGGCAAGATGATCTTAACCCCCTCTAAGCTGAAAACGCCTCGGATGCCGCTTTATTTTTGAGTCCGGAAGACTTCATTTGTTCCCATTTTGGTGCGTAAAGAAACGTTACATTTTCAGCCTCAAGGTAGGTCAGAGCCCCTTGGCTATGCCTCCCTTGGCCACGCCTCTGGCTGGAGGTTTTGAAATCCTCCGAGAATGGGGCTGGAGCACCACTGCCGCCGCACAAAGTGTCCCACTCCGTTGAGGAATGGGCTGGTGGACGACGGGCTCCTGTTACGTACCGCCCCATCACGCACGGCTCAAGAAAGTTTTTTTTTGCTCCAAGAAACCTCTTCATCAATGACTAGTCTGTTCGTGGTATACATGCTGGTGACGGAGAAGTACGTGACTGCAAAACCGCGATCCCGAAATGTATTAACACCTTTTGACATCCATGTTTCTTTTTTTACTTTTGACAGCTTTTTTACTTTTTGTTTTACTTTTACGTGGATCCGTCGGTCCATTGGTGATTCTATGGTGGACCGCAGCAAGTGGTCGGGAGCTGATTCACGTGCAATTTGGAACATTTTTTTCTACTCTAGTTGCTCAGTCTTGCCGCAAGTGCCATTTACCTACAGTTACCGCAATCACACGACATGAATGGCTGACATGATCTGATTTCCATATCCATGTTGTTGGGGTAAGGTGGACACCTCCAGGGTCCACTCTGTCCCTGTCGCCCATGTTTTCCTCAACGCTTTTTCCCAAACGCACCACCATACAAAATGGGCACCGTAGTCCAAAGACTACGACAAATTGTCCAAATATGAGCAAGATGCGTCTTAACGTGCGGCGCACCACATGGTTGTTATGCCTCAAATACGTGTGGTAACGTATTGCATCTCACTGACCATTTGAAAACGTAAACGAAATACCACGTACCGGAAAAACTGAACACCACACACTACAACAAAATGGCTATTGCTATGCTGGGCGTGTTTGTGCTTTAGGCAATCATTGAGTGACCTTCAAATTGTATATCATCAATATGAATAGTACTAGTTCAACAATATCAGTTTTCCGAAACTCCATTGTGCCTCATGTCTCAGCTTTGCTCTGATCTTTCTATTGATCAGCAGCGTTTTTTGTTAAAGCCATTCCTGGGAATTTTCTGTAGTCAACTAACCTCAGCTGACCTCAGGTCTCGAAGATCACCAAAATCCCAAACCTAAATTTTCTTTTAGCAATGTTCCATGGAATATACCTACGGATATCGAAGGGATTTAATTAGTCACGGAAACTTTTATATAGTACAAATTTACACGTGGTTAAGATCATTCAAGGTCATGTCATATGACACTCTCGCATACGGTCGTAGAGCACGTGCGCCCAAGTTGGCGATGCGCGGCAGTGTAACGATCTTTTCTTTGCACCAGGCTCCTGCTGCCGGCGTCAAACCCTGCGTGTCAAACCGAATCAGACCACAATGACATTTTTACTCAGCTGCATATTTCCCCTCATTTTACCGTGAGCAAAATGGTTTGATGCAGGGGCGGAACTTTGCAAAAATTGGGGGAGGCAAGCGCTAATTTCGACAAATTCTGATGTTTTGGATGCCCTTCTATTCACCACCACAGACCTAATGTCATGGGTGGCCGAACCCTATTGGAGGAGGGGGGAGGGCCTCCCCTCCCCCTCCTCGGGGAGGGGGAGCCTCCCCCCACAACCCCAAAGTTCCGCCCATGGTTTGATGTTTACGAAAGAGAAACATTACAGTGTAACCCGGCAAGCCTTCGCCAGTGGGTCAATGCGGGGTTGCAGTTTTCCCCTATAATTTCAACAGTTATGGATTCAGGTGGATGAGACTTCGCACGTCACCATTGCAGCTTAAGCGCATATGTCTGGAACGGAAACTACAGGTTCTTCCTATGAGACCCAGTGCTGCGAAAAACTATGCTTCTGGGGCCAGAGGCTTACAGACCTCCGATGACGTCATGCCTTGCGTTACACCAGCGGCCGGGTTAGCACGAGGTGGTCAGCCCCATTAGCTGCTGGAGATATAGGCTCACGCAAAACAGCGAAGACATCGCACCCTACCCCATTTCTTGGGCCATTGCCGGAAATTATGGACGCACGGTTCTGCACTAATTCTGAAGCAAATTATAAATGCATATTTTATTTGCATTAGAAATATTTGTGAATTCAACGTGATGTTTCCGGGAGCGCCTCTGATTGGAAATGTGTTGGAACGTTTCAGCCGAGAACCGTGCGTGTATCTGAATGCTCTGATTGTGAAAACTTTCGGGTCACTTATACCGTCCCACTTCAACGACAACATGCTTGAGGGAAATTCAGATCAAGTACATCATGTTGGGTGACGCTGACAAACTACATCTTAGCAGGCGCAAATCAAGACGGGGCTCAGAGGCGCTTCTTTTGCTGCTTTTTAAATGGCTTTGAACTTAACAGAAGATTTCGGGCTCCGGAGTCCTTGCGCAGCACCCTTTTTAAAACGGCACGCTTAAAACGCTTGTTTCTGAACATCCAGCACCGTGCTTTCACCTTGCATTGTTTGCCCGGAGCAAATCGTAGAATTACTGAGACGGACGTGTGGTGTTCCGGCTCTCGATCATCGGTACCGGGAAGCCTGCGATGCCTTCCAGGCCGTTTTGATTATCCGCGGTCCTACATCGTTATCACATGTTCACATTCATTGCTGTCTCTTCAACATCATATCTGTTGCCTGGCTTCATCTTCGCCTTTTTCTGTACTGTGGTGCTCTGGGCATATTATAACGCGCCGCCCCCCCCCCCCCGTCCGGTAGAACCAGTGGAAATGACCGGACGCGCGGTTAGTCCGTCCCGACAATGAGCAGCTAAATGGATGACGTCATGTCTCCATACTCTATTCGAAGTGCTGTGTCACCATGACTTTTTTTTAACAGTCAGCGTTTAGAGCACGTGCCCTTATTTGTTGCCCGCGTTTGACTACGGCTTTTGCAGAAATCGGTGTTTAAGCTGAAATGGCGATACACATAATTTCATCAATGTGAGTCCATATTTGTTGAAAATATCCGTGAGATTTAGGACGCGTGAGTTTTTTTTTGGATGTCAGTAGCTGTTCGACCTACTTGTGGCACCACAGTTGACTTACGACATTTAAACTTCAGGCAACCTTGCAGATATGTCGTGATGAGTGGAAGAACCTTCTTTTTATTTGCAATTTTCAAATGATTGTTTTCTGTCTGGGAATAAATTTTGCGGTCCCCAAACCAAACAAATGATTTTATCTTTTCGGACAGGCGGAAGTTGACCAAATTTCGCCAGATTTCGAGACATATGGCTCATCCATTGTAGAATTTTGTGGTTACGGTCGGATCCAGCACTTTCAAGTAGGGAATAAACTTTCCAACAAAATGTATGCTGTCACAGCAGGGCTCCGGTTGTCGGCTTTCAGGCGACGCTCTATCCAGGGGTAAGCGGAGCTGGCGACGCTTGTGCGCGGCGCGGTCAGCTGTTAGGATCACGTGATGCTGTCCGTCCTATTGGTTTCTGGGGTCGGACGATCACTCCCGTTGGCTGAGTGATGGAGGCTGGACGCCGTCTCGGATTTGGCTTCCGCACCGTTAGTTTTTACAAAGGAACGACACTAAATGCTGGATACATCTTTCAGCAAGAAAGGGTCTTTTCAGTTGCCCATTTTGGCAATTCATGGCAAATTCATTTTGATTCAGCTCTGATTGTTTTTGTCTAGACGTGATGAATATGGTTTATCTGGGCTGAAATGAGCTCTAGATCTAGATCCTTTGTCTGGACTAGAATTAGATCTAGAACCGTAACAAGTTAGTTATATGTTTGCTTTCCGGACCATTCCCGTCAGATGAAGTACTAGTTATGTGCACCTAGGCCATGTTCATATTTCTTACGGCCGTATAGGGGAGCACCATGAGAAATGGGACACGTAGTGCCCCATTTAACCCATATACCGAACCAAAACCAACTTATCGGTTGAGAAAAGTTGTAGTGCGCTACTGAACTACTTGAATAATTGTCTACGCCCGGTAATCATTTCATGTTTCGAAAAAAATAACGAATAAGTATTTGTTTGTTTAAAACAACAAAATTCAGGAGAAATTGAATTTCAGGAGGAGAGGTGGGACTTGCTGAGGGAGAAATAGGACCAAAGTGGCACATGGTGGCCGGTATAATGTCCTTGCAAGTCCGTGTTGGGAGTACAGGCATGCTACAATATCCATACCGTGTCTCATTTCTTCCTTCACCCGGTGACAGACCACCATCATGGGGAAACGGCGGCAACAACCAGGGATTGAATGCCCAGCGTACACACCCTTTGCCTCTCCCTCCGTAACTCAGTCTTTTCAAGCCGCAAAACACGCACAATAAAGGCTAATTAACTTGCAATGACCTACCCACCCGCGCCCCCCCCAAAAAAAAAACAGCTTTTTGACCCTCACTCTCTTTCGCCAATAGCGGATGAAGTGACCATAAAGCAAGCAATATGGTGAGGCTGCCAAATACAAACAAGATATGTTACGTCGGTAAGAGCACTTTGCACAGTTTATTCTCGGGGGGAAAAACGCAAGTCTCAATTCCCCCGCGTCCCCAGTTCTCCCGATTCTCCCCTAAGCTTAGCGCGACTATTTGGGCATTTTTCTGCTGTATTTACTGGGCCACCTTGAGTGGTTTCCCGCGCTGCTGAAATGTTCGGTCGTCGCCGGTATCCTCGGACGCGCTTCGTTTAGGAGTGTAGCTGGTTGGTCAGGTTGTCTCACACGCTATACACGTCTGTCTCACACTATCGATAACCAATACATCATCGTAACTGATCGCGGATTTCTGGGGACATGATCATGAAACCTGCCGGAAACCCGAAAACATTGCACCAAAACTGCTCTTGTTATCTCTCGTCGTTTCGACAGCCGGTACGGAGTAAAGTGATGTTGTCTTTATCTTGACCGAATTTTGTTAGTGACATGTGACATTATCACACGTAATATGCCGGAATCTTGCAACACTGGTGTAAGCAAAGGGCAAGGGAGTTCAGATCAAATGATAAAATTGTAAACATCGCCAATATTATGCGTCCTTTTGACATGGGGTTCCATAACCGTGATAAAAGTTGCATCGAAATGTCCGTAACTGAGGTAATAAAAGGTGCTGTGAGTCTCAAATCGCCGTCTTTGTTTGCTTCCAGGTGGCTTCACACTTTGACAGCATAGCAATGGTTACCCCCCCTCCCCTGTCCCCGCAGTCAATGACGGGTCATGACCTTTTGACATGATGCCGAATAACGAGTTATGGGTCAAATATTGTAATGTAATGCAATATTTGAACAGAGCTTAATGTTGGAGTGTGGTGGTGTTTGTGAGCCTAAAGACATGTATTTAGTCTTCTCTGCAATGCTGGTGCATTCAGACCCCCCTTGTTAGGTTTAGGTTCGTGACTCCATAGTGGACTACCATACCACTTTGTAACCACGGGCAAATTTGTGAAGTCTATCTTCACGTCAGTCAACGATGACATTGCAGTCGGCTTTCGGCATCTGCATGACAACTCGCAATAGCAGGCGATGTTGCCTGGCCGTAACTTTGCAAAGAGACGCCAAACAATACATCATAAAGCAAGGCAAAATAATACACTGACCCGCCGTTGGCGAACAATGGCGATATGGCCACCGTGCACGCACCCGTGACGTTGAACGGCAACGAAGAGGGAACGGAAGTGTGGTGTGCCGTTCATTGCACAATTTTAATTAAATGTAACGTTTCAAGCTAAAAATGTCTTAGGTCTCTGAGAGAAGTGTTACAAACTTGGTGAGAAATCAACACTTGGGGTATTGCCCGTTTTGCGTACCTCGAGAAGCATTGCCCATCAAAACCACGAAGTTTCGTCCCTGGTACAGCATCCCGACTTCCGTCTCCCACGGGCGGATCTGGGCCTTTGATAGAACCGCCTGGTCACGACTACTGACCTCTTAACGTGACAATCAGTGGCTCTTTTGGTCTCAGCATCGTGACGGTCGCGCTGGCAGAAATGCCGTGAAGCATGAAGCCCGGATTCATTGGCGAGCCTGAAACCAAGTTAGCTCGAGTCAGCTCAGGGGCACGTCTGTGGTCTCTTGGTCGCTCAGGCATTATAAGGTAAGATGGGACACAATAAATTCATGGAAGGTGAGGAAGCGGGAAAAAGGACAGAGAGAGAGAGGGAGAGAGGGGCGGTGGAAGGGAGAGAGAGGGGAAGACTGGGAATGGAGGAGGGAGGGGAAAAGGGAGGGAAGGAGAGAAGGAGAGAGAAAAGGGAAGAGAGAGGAAGAGCAATACATGATTTAAAGCAGCAAAAAACAAAAGTTGCCATGACATGCTTTCGGAATTAGATATAACAACCAATAAAACCTAAGGATTCCACTAACACCGTTATCTTATCTACGAGTCACAGCAGCAAGAAAAAAGGGCATGTTAGGTGTTCATAATATGCCATTATGAACACCTAGCATATGTTCAGAACTTTCAGTGAAGATTTTGGCCAGCGAAAACTGGTGACATTGCAAAATGTGACCAAAATGACGCTACGTTTAACAGTATCCTACCTTTACCTCTCGGCTTAAGTCATCCTCCGAACGTTATCTATGCATGGGTGCGCTAGTCAGAAATGCAAGCTATAGTACACAATTATTGCACATGCCATGGCGAATAGGGTGATTCTATGCTTCTGATTTCAGTTTGAAAGCATATTCCTAAAAAGCATTTCCAAAGCCTGTAGTTGTTCATGACTGCGATAAAAATATTACTGGCCCTTTCTGCTTAACAATATTCCATTCTACGCACATGCCTTGTAATTCTACCCATGTTCTGAAATAGTGCGACATATCCACGTCTCGGAGATAAATGGCGTCACGAATTTCCTGGTAGCGAGAGATGAACTTTTTCAAGACACGATGGCTCCTTTTTTCTGCAGAATTCCCCACTGTTGCTGCTTTCTGGCGCAAAGACTGAAGCGCAGATTCTTTCTGACACTGCCACCAAAATGATGATGATGATTGGGATTTAAGGGCGCGCCGACCGCTGGGTCATCTGGCGCCCGTCCATCGAGGTGACGGACCGAGCCTAGATTTTATCGGCAAATTTTGCCTTGGCTTTGCACTACACTAATGCTGAGACGTTTCCTTGATCGTACGAACGGATCGCTTTGTTACTGTGCATACCGTCTCAGCCAAAAATATAATTCATTTTCCATCTGCACCAGTCCCACATGATGCCCTCACAGGATCCCTGCGCAGCCATCGACGGTGGATTTTGTGTCCTTGTTTGTGAACATCTTTGGGTACAGTATGGACTTGCTTCGGTGTCTTATAAGGTCTGTCTTCCTTCCCGTTGTTTTAGAGATGTACTGGCGACTCAAACCGAATCGCATTGCCACCAGTCGTTGGGAGGCGCCAGATTTATTCCATTTGCCCCGTTTCAGGACTAGTAGTTTTGATGGTGGTTTGATGTGGTGTTTGAATACCTTTCAGTGTGGCGTCAAAACTGATGATAACAATATGAACATGAAATTCCTTCGAGTCCTAGCAGCAGGCTGGTTTCAATGAAAGTAGCCAGTTAAGTATGTTAGATCAAATATCCCGCATCCCTCCCTATTTTCGGAAGAGGAGTCTTTATCATCACGCCAAGTGCCATCGCTTGGGGTGACTTCTCGCGTTAAAAAATAAATTCACTTGAAAATAACAGAATTTCGGGCGAAGTAATTTCAAGCATGCCCTATGTCACCCATTTTCATCTGCGATTTAACGCCTAGAAATGAATTCAGACATGGGGATTTCTCATTACGGATCAAAGCGCGTGATATATCCTGCAGCGATTCAGTCGTCATATGTAAGTAGCGGACACAAAAAACAACCCCCCAAAAAAGCATTTTTTTGTCTCTATCGCTGTGCTGCCAACTTCACCCAGACAACTTTTTGCCATAACTCCTTTTATGTGTTGACCGAATTTTGGAAGTTTTTTGTGGTAGCCCGTTGCACCGTTATTGTAGCGGAAGCCGGTCTTCATGCCCATGTCATTGATTCCCTCCCCCACTGGAGACACATTACTCGTATGAATGCTACAAAACTATCGAGACCTCGATTGTCCGTAGTCTCTGCAACTGCCTTTCGATGTCCCAGCACGAATTTTATGCATGCCTCCATTCACGTATGGATTACTTCTATTTTTGTCGGCATCCGCTGAATAGTTGCTTCAAGGTAAGCCCATTTCCGAGACATGTCATCCTAGTCAGTGTTGCAATCACTCTCCATTTCCGAGAGAACCTACTTGGAAGCATAGTATGTATTTTTTTTCTTTCGGATGTGTGCTTGGTAAGGCCTGTTGCCGGCGTTTATGCTCCTACCTCCAAGTACACGTTTCTGAGACCGAATTTCGAGATGAAATAAAATAAGGAAGGTAACCTTAGAACAAATATTTGTTTGTTGGAAATCAAAACAACGTCGTCTTGTCCAATTTGGTTTTGGACATTTTTTTTGCCTTGAGCCCATTGGTTGTTACTGGGAAAAACATGGTGAAACAGGTCTCACTGAGTGAGTGAAGTGAGCGAGGTCAGCGGAAACGAGCTGACCGAAGGTCGGTGTATTCCGCTAGTGTCACGGAAATGCCAAACGACACTTGCAAGGCCGTCCGCCCCCGAAGATCTTGAATACGCCGTTTCGTGGTGATAACACTACGAAACGGAGCGTCGTGAGAGGGGCCGCGAACCGACGCTAAAACTACATGCAGTAACAATGTTACGAGTTCAGAAACGTTCACAAAACTGCACTTGCGCCAGGAGTACACCAAAACCACGCCACATTGCATTGCTCTGACAATATTATCGCGAAAGCAATTTACTACAAACACGAGGGTGGGCAACTTTCGCCTCTCGCCAGTGCACACATTTTTCCAGATGTCACATGTATTTCACACTTCATTGGCAGTTCATATCGACGAAGCAACAAAGACATGAACCGGCAAAAGTAAAATGCGATTTCGACGCACGACATATCAGACATAGGCGTGCAGTAGCGGTCACAACAGTCCACAAGCAAACAACGTCGGGAGGCTGCTACATCTACATCAACATCGTCGCACATCTGCATGAGGCCGGCCCGACCGCCGAAGAACGCGTCGGCGCCGACGCGTTCTTCGACGACGCGCCGATCGCGGCCTGACGCCGTTCAAACGGATGGAAGGGTCAGGCGCAAGACGGCAGCAGTGTGGCCGTCGGCAGCTGCGAGCCGCCGCACTTCGCGCCGCTGGAGGCCGTGCTGGGCGACCAGGCCCGGAGAGAGCGCCGTCGGTACACTGGACCGAGCCGGTGCGCGTGCTTATACTGGATGCAGGCTTTCACACCTGGTGGGACTAGTGTAAAAAGACTCAGAAGCGAAGATGAGCGGGTATGACAACAGGCACTTGTCCTGAGAACACAACATTGCCCAGTTTGCACCAGTGAATAAAGGTCTTTGATCAATGTTACAAGGCGTTGTTCCGACAGGTGCACACTGCTTCCAGTCCGTGTAATTCAGCTATAAATACGCATCCAAAAGAAACAGTTCAAACAGCCAGAGGCGCTACGACCTCCATGACAAGCAAACCGGCAAGGCAAGTATGACAACCTGTGCTTTTATGTGTGAAATACGTGTCATGTCCATAGAGTTATATTCGTTTTTTTACCAAAACTATTATTAATATCTAACGAAGCAAGTGTCCGCCTCGCTCGCGTAAACTGGGCTTTAAAGTGTGATCCAAATGGTTGTCATTCTTTGCCTTGCGTTGTTTAAATACTCGTAAAATGAGCCCTCGAATGAAAACATGTGTTCAAGACGATACGGAGAAAATAAAACGGAACAGATACGAAAGTGTGTGCAATTTCCAGACTTCAGGATGCCACATTTGTTATTACATGTGAACGAAAGGCGAGAGACGAAGGAAATACGGTCCTCAGTGGATTTCTCTAACGCGATTATTAATACAATCGCATCATACCATACCATGTAAATTGTGAAAAACTGGCGAAATCATCATTTTATGCTGTTTTCTTTGAGCGTCCTGCAGACATGTCATGCGCGATATTGTTAGCAATAGAACATACAGTAAGATAATAAATCAAATAGTTGGCAGATAATTGGCAAAAAACAAGTAGTTGGTATTTTAAACATTAGAAGATTGGAACCAGGTGTCCCGACACAAAAAGTACCCAGCTCATGATAAACTTGTAGTATCCCAATCGACACAGCTCTTCCAAAAAAGCACACACTTCTCTTGACACTGACTCATATGCAGACTACTGCGAACGCTTGGTCTTCCCCTCAGTCGGCAGTCGTTTTGCCGATGTTCATTTGCTTAGGAAAGAGACTGTACATAAAAATTCAAACCAAGTGCATCCAGTATTTGCGACCGGAGACTGAGAGGTAGTGGCCAGCTCCTACCAGGAGACACAAAACTGCTCATAATGCAAACGTTCTGATATTACATTGCGACTGTTTGCTGATATACGGATCTTGCAATTGAACATATATTGAACACCATTCTATCACCTGACATTTTTTGCCTTGATGGCATCTTGTCACACTACTATACTTACCGTTATCGGATGTCGATAGTTGCACCATTTGCTTTTAAATTCAAATTTCTTGTAAGTTTCAGTTTAACTTTTGCTTAGATTACTTCTGAGCTATCTAAAACATACATGGTGATTTACCCAATCCACCAGTAATATACCTAAGTACCTAATGAATAAACCGTTTCATACCATAAAGGTATACTTAAACTGATTGCATGAAAAACTGGTAAGGCAGCACCTTGTGCTGTTACATGCAGTGGGAGTCAAATATTCTTCGGCAAACTGCAGCGCACATTTGCGCTTGGCTGCATATTTTTAACCCAGCTGACAGTGTTTCCGGCAGCCCTTTTGGGGTAATGAAAGGGTATAGGCGTAGGAACAGGGGGGGAAGGGGGCGGGCGGTTGGGTGGGCCATGCCTCCCTTCCCACATTTTTCAGTGTGATGGCCAGCAAAAGTTCCTGCCCCCCCCCCCCAACACCACACACACTTTTTGGTAACTGAAAACACATGGTAACAATCAAGATAAAAGTGTTACAAGGCAACTTATTAGTTTTTAATGTTAAATCAACCAACATTAAAAACTAAATGCAAAGACCACGCCAGAAGTCCTTTGCCGGAAATGCAGATAACAGACACATCTTAATGTACGTTTTACTGCTGAGAGTCAAGAAGCTGCCTTGCCAACACCAGGGATGAAAATAAATGGTATTTGCAGGATAGCTGTATTTTGTCATTTTGGGCAGGGTGGCGTCTTAACTTCTACTCTGCCTTCCTCTCTACCATGACATAGTAACAATGACTTTTTGGCAACCTAGTGGCATTAAGACAGACCGCCAAAATGTAGTCGAATTGATTCATACCCACTGATGAAAAAGGTTTTGCTAATTACTGAAATATATCGTCACTACGCTCTCCCACCACCACCTCTGGCATAATACACAAAAAAGTTAGTGTTTTAAAAGCCATGATCCCACCCAACTTGTATGGGCCTACTCGCACGTTTTTGTTCATTTATTTGTTTGTATTTTTTAGTTAGGCCGCACAGCCTTTTGGGCTGAGGCGTCCGCCTCTTGACTTAAGTGTTGTGACTCGTCGAGCGTCAGTGAATCAACTGTATGCTGGCACGACTTACACAACAAAAATTGTTGTTTTGTCTCGAGTGCGCTGAAATTTCACGCAAAGCAATGATGATGGAAGCTTTGCATTGGATATACAGTCAAATCTCGTTACTATGCCACCTCGCTACTATGCCACTCTCGCTATTATACCACTTTTGCTCGGGCCCGACAAAATTCAGTACAAAATAAATTTACTATGCCATCCCCTAATCTCCCTACTATGCCACGATTGTGTGTGATGTATTTTCGAATTCAATTTTTTTTCAAATTCAGCCCACAATGTCAGCTCAGAAACGCAAGCGAACCGACTTTACGCTGAAGGAGAAAAAGGAGATCATCGATGCCGCGAAGAAGGAGCCGAATCAGTCCAAGCTGGCCAGGGAGATGAGCAAGAAATGGGGCGACGAAGTTAAGAGAACCACCGTGAAGGGCATTTTCAGCAAGAAGGATGCAATCGAGGCGGCCATCAAAGCTGGAGTTCCATCGAAGCGCATGAAGCTGACGCAGGCTCACGACCCGAAGCTCGATGAGGGGGTGCTCATGTGGCTGAAGCAAGCAAGAGGACAGAATCTGCCAGTCAGCAGCGATCTGATCAAGGAGAAGGCGATGAAACTGGCCGAGCTGATGCACATCCCAGACTTCATGGCGAGCGACGGTTGGCTGGACAATTTCAAGAAGCGCCACGGCATCACGTTCAAGACAGTGCAGGGCGAAGCTGGAGCGGTGGATTCGCAATCGCTTCTTGAGTGGCAACAACAGGTTCTCCGGCCCTTCCTCGGGCAGTTCTCCGCAGACGACGTCTTCAACCTGGACGAGACTGGACTCTTCTGGCAGCTGCTTCCGAACAAGACCATGACTTTCAGGGGAGAGCGGTGCAATGGAGGAAAGAGAAGCAAGCAAAGGATCACTCTTCTGGTCGGGGCAAACATGAGCGGCAGCGAGAAATTCCCTCTTCTGGCGATCGGCAATTCCAAGAGACCCCGTGCCTTCAAGAACAAGGAGATCCCGGTCAAGTACAAGGCGAACTCGAAGGCGTGGATGACGGCGGAGCTTTTCGCCGAGGTGTTGCGTGCGTGGGACGGACGACTCGGCCAGCAGGGACGCAGAGTGCTGCTCTGTCTCGATAACTTTTCTGGCCACACTCCCGAGCTCCAGCTGGACGACATCCAACTGGTCTTCTTCCCACCCAACACGACAGCCAATTCTCAACCAATGGATCAGGGAATCATCGAGAACCTCAAGCACCACTACAAGAAGTTCCTGCTGTGCCGCCGGCTCGAGGCCATGGACGAGGGAAAGGAGTTCAAATTCGCATTGCTCGACGCTCTGCACGTCGCCCGGCGTGCTTGGGAGCAGGTCAGCGAGTCGACGATCAGTAACTGTTTCGCGAAGGCCAAGTTCATCGAAGAAGAGATCCAAACTGAGCCAGAGGATGCTGAGCTGCTCGAGATCTGGGAAGCTCTGCCTGCCGAGAAAAAGATACACGAGAACGAGGAGATCGAGCTGTCTGACTTTCTCGAAGCCGACGAGCGCCTCGCGACTGGCGGGTCTTTCACGCTGGAGGAGATTGCGGAGGAGATGCTGCGCAGCGAGGAGCCGGTGGAAAGCGAAGACGACGAGGTAACTGTCGAGGAGAAAATCGTTTCGTTCGAGGAAGCCCAGCGCGCATGGAGCACCGTCCGGAAGTTCATGCAGCAGAGAAGCGGGAAGCCCGGTGTGATGCAAGCGAGACTAGATGCAAGGCTGTGATGCAAGGCTAGACAACGAGATGCACGAGATCCGCCGAAAGAAGATGCGCCAGCCGACGATTCTTGAGAGCTTTGGGTTGAGCTGATGGATACAAAGCCTCGTTACTATGCCACTCTCGCTACTATGCCACTTTCGCTCGGTCCCCACGGGTGGCATTGTAACGAGATTTGACTGTATTTTCGGCTTGAATCCAAATAATGTGGCTCTCTCAGACGTAATGTTATGAATCGAAATTGCTCGAGAACAGACCGAAATTTAAATAAATCGGATGTTTTTGTGGTAGATGTAGACTACACCTGAAAACCTTATTCCAAGGAAAGTAAATACGCTACCAAATCGCAATTTATGAGTTCGTAGTGGCGTCCAAAAAAAAAAATCTGAGGCACAACACAGCCGCGTCTGAATCTGTACATAATTCTGATGCTAATATGGCCGCGAGACTTTGCATCGTGTAGTGTAAATCGGTCCGGAGACATCCAGCATGAAGTCCTTTCAGAACCATGCTCCTTTTCATGCCTTCTTTGCGAGAACATCTAGTGGGCCAACCGGTCTTTTTTGTTGGACCGCATCCCCCGGTCAACTAAAATAATTTGCTCGTGACCCACCCAGCTCTTGAAACGTTCTTTCGGCTTTGTCCCGCGGTTTTCTAAGTGAATTAGTTTGGGGGGGGGGGCACTGAAGCGTTTCGCATTGATGAAGGCAGTGAGGATCTCATTGAAGAAACCATGTCAAGTCGTTTCGAAATATCTGGGCTTTTTCTGCACCATATGAAGCTTTTACCCCCGTATGTTCAGAGGCAAACTGCAACCAGCTACTGAGTAGAAAAGACGTCACATGCTCATGTAACCAATAAAATTATTTGAGTGAACTTTTGAACATCTCTGCTTATTCATTAACAGTTGCATTTTTTGTCACACATCTCTGGAGGTAACGCTCAACTGCGAACCTCGAGAGACGTGCAGCTAAGCGAGTAATGAATGTGGTGTTTCAAAGTCGGTCAAGGTCCACCTATGGATCTCACTGCATGCACACGAAGATTTACGCACTGCTGCGGTGTGCCGTTTCCGAGATTAATGCGAACGCCACCGGCCGGAAAAGCAATTTCCAAGGTGCGTTTGATATACAGTACAGGAAAAAATGTTACGGGAGTTTTATATGCAGGGCAAAATGCTGGCACGCTGGATTTTGTCAGACCAAATATCGGCCGCAAAATATCGACGTGCGTAATATTGTCACGCGGACTGTGGACACACAAGATACAGAGTTCGAAAAATAACGACACCCAAAATATCGAAAACACGCAAAATTTCGACACCGTAAAATGCTGACACGCAGAATATCGACATGCAAAATACCGAAGTCGCAAATCACTAATTTTAATCGCTTGGGGCACGGGCGTTGATACGTTAAAAACATGTTACAGACTTCCTCCTAGAATACCAGACCTCACATAAACTAACCTGGCCTAATCTAACTCTTACGGCGCGCCTAGGGCGAGCCCATTAGTATGCTTACGGCAACAATTCTGGCAAAAAATGGACAGTATTGGACGCATTAACACGCGCAGTGGAAGGGGGTTCCGCCTTCACGTGCACTAAAAGGGTGGGGCACAAAAGTGCCCACCTGCGATCTCGGAAACAGAAAGAGCTAGAGACATGGAATTTAGTGAGTAGGGCACGGCCATATAAATTTAAATATTCTGCTATTTTCATGACCCTAGGTCCATATCTTCATGGTCAAATGGGACCGAAAAAGTCAACTTTGGACGCATACTCGCTCCGCTTGCATACTCGCAAGACGTGGAATACGATGATTTGCAATCATTTGGCATCTTGAACGGGGATTTCGGGTCGAGGTAATGTCAGGCCATTGACCTATGGCGTCTTTTTTTCATTTTTGCAGATCAGATTTCGAGCAGCACGGAACACCGGTGTAGCTTGAGTTTAAATAAGGGCTCTAAACGGATCGTCTGGCGTATGTTCAGTGAAGATAGCCAACATCGGTACATTTGATCACTTCTAGCGTTTACTTATGTCGGCTAGGTCAAAAGAAGTGAAGGGAGCGCAATGATCTTGGATGAAGTTTTTGACCCAAAGTAAGTTTTATGTCAACTGTTTGAACTTCAGTGTGTGTTTTTATTTGGGCATTTGAATACATATTTCACACAAACCGAAATGCTGCAAAGCAAATCTGGACCAGGTCACAAAATGGATGACTAACTGACTGACTGATCTTTGATGACATTGACCTTTGCCGACCCTGGTATATGTAAATGTGCCAATGTGCGCAAACATGTTTTATTAGGATGTTTGAATGCATATTTCATACAAACCGACATGTTGCAATGAAAATCTGGACCATGTCACAAGCGTGCTGGCCTTGACATTTTGTGACCTGGACCTTCACTGACTGGTGTATACAGGCGTATCAGTATGTGCAAACGCGTTTTTATTGGGCCTTTGAATGCATATTTCATATAAACCGACATCTTGCAAGGCAAATCTGGATCAGGTCACAAGATGATTGGCCTTGACCTTTAACGACCTTGACCCTTGCTGACCCTGGCTTTGGTTTTACTGCATTCATCAGTTATGCCCGAATGATGTCGGCCGATTATATTCAAAAGGTAATCTTACGTAGAACGTTCGTCCTTCCGCGAAGTTCCCATTTGTCAGCGATAACCGTTATTTTCGTTATGTTTGTTTGATTTCATATGCCTGAAGCTTGAAAAATTTGCGGCCGATTTTCGATTTTTTTTTTGCGTCAATCGACGAGGTACTGAATTCCCATAATGGTCAGAAAGCAGCAGCGACCAGCTCCGATCCGTTCTCTGGATTTTTAAGAAAAACAGATGGGGGCCACAAAAGTGCTCCGCTTCCAGTGTGCGTGTTAACCCTTGTCTTCCGAAACCGTTCCGTCATTTTTCTCTGCCTAGATGGGTTGGTTGCCTCTGTGCCCAACAACTTGTTAATCGGTTCCTGATGATGCTTAGAGTGTTGATATGTAACGTGTCGATATTTTGCAGTGTCGATATTTTGCGAATTCGATATTTTGCTTGTCAATATTTTGCTTTTGATGTTGTCTGTCGTTATTTAGCGAGGAGGTACTTTGTCCGGATACCATTTTATGCCGTTGTTATGCATTTAGATATTTTGAACGTTATTGCCATTTTAAAGAAATTTGTACAAGGCAATACCGGGAAAAACGGAAAGGCAACTGATGTTCTGCACTATTTGCCCGATTTAGCCACGCACTGATTCGTACTGGCAAGTACGCATATCTTAAATACTAGCAGAATATGACTGACTATTCACCACTTGCGTGTAATTGACAATAAGACTGGAATGTTCGTATTCGTACTAAAAAATCAGCTCTACTGGCGATTCATGTTATATGGAGCAGCATCATTGAAAACTCTGTGAAAAGTGAAATTTATTTTCATCACATTTCGATCGGAATTTTCCATTGAGAAGGCTGCAAAACGGCGCCACCCATTTCCGAAGACAAATTCGAATCGTTTTTATTTTCGCAGGTAGAGGGTGATCGGCAGAATTCTTTCTCCGAATTCAGTTTCTCCGAATTCTGAATTCTCCGAATTCAGAATTCTTTCTCCGAAAATATCAAACCGAAACCTCAGGTTTGAGGGACGCTCGACTTCTGTCTCTTGTTACTCTCACCTAGGTCGTCTTTCGGGCAACAGACAAGTCTTACCCTCTCCTGAGTACAGCAGAAGGCTGGTCACAGTCAACAGGAGCTTCATGGAGCACGTCATGGCCTCCGGCGGCGCCAAAACTGCCGGGTCTCTGCCCGGACACTGCTCCTCTGATTGACGCAAATGGCAGCCCGCCGTGACCTCCCAAATCGGGGGCGGACAGACTGTGACGCGACCGACGTCGTCACGGCGCGGCGCCGTGCGTGACGTCACACGGAAACGCCGCTCGTCGCGCGAGGACGCCGCCCAAAGTGTGTGCGTGCGGCATGCACGGGAGCGACGTGAATACGTTGTCCGACAGCGACATATGCTGATATGCTTGCTGGCCGACTGCTTCAAATGTGGAGCGCGTGACACGAATTAAAACCTTCCGGGATACTTGTTTCCTGGAGATCCACCATGCTGTGAAGTGGAGCGATATACCGGGCTGGTCCAGTTCACTGTGATGGACTGAATTCGTGCTGTGCCGAGACGCGAAATGCCAGTCGCCCCTGGCCAGTCGCCAGCTGACTAGCGGGACCAAACATCGAGCGCCTGGGTTACCGGACCCGTCTTGCCAGACTGGAGGAAAACAACGCCTAACCAATCGAGGTAGCGACCAAACGGTGTTTGTAACTGAAAGCAACGTTTTTTTCCACGTTTTGCACACCCGCACATGGCGGATACCATGTGCAATACACAACCTACATCCTACACGATTGCCATTTGAGTTTTTTTCGATGATGCAAGGTCCTGGTCTGGCACTAGAAGTAATACACGTCAACAAAACGGCCCCTTTGCTCTTTTGCCACCTGAACGCGATATGTGCCGTGCGCTTTTGCCCATGCACAGATGAGAATGCAATTTACTGTAAAATGCCATTTGAGAAACTATTCATTTGGATTTACTCTGATCCTCATTCGTCTGATCCTCATTCAGTGAAAACAAGACCATTTTGAAACAAGAGATAGGCATTTTTCAACGTAGATCCTATACTGTGATATGTGGGTACGCCAAGAAGTTTACTTGATCGTAAATGCATCAAGCGGCTGAAGCCGTCTAAGCATCATTTTTGCGAACATCGACACTGCGATTTCCAGCAACACGCCTAATCCTTCACAACCCTAGAAAACATAATGTTCATCTTGGCACCCCTTGCTCGAAACATTATCTGTGTTTTTAAAAACTATTGAAAGTCACGCGATGGCACATTCAACTGACGTTCTGCGCTAGTGTATTTCGAGTTGATCCGTCCCACTGCCGCCGAGCAAAAGCACGACCAATGTTTCGCACCGATGTTTCGAGCCCGCTAATTTTTCTCGTTTTCCGTGTGTAATTTCCAAGTACACCGATCAAAAAATAACCTTAGCTCACACGGGTTACCCTGATCAATGGCGTCAGGGTCATACCCTGGTACAGTGGACCACACGGCCACGATGACAGATAAAGGTCATTCTAATAACCGGTAGCACGGAACTTCACAGCCGAAACTGTCAGTTATTATAAAATGCCCCTCTAAAAAAGCTGTCGGTTACGAATGTCGGCGATTACCGCTTTAGGAAAAAATAGTTACGACTGTTTAGTCTTTTTAACGGTACATGATCGCCATTTACCCATAATCGCACAGCCCCACGACGGTTGTGACGGCCTTCGCCATGGTAAGTGGAGTCGTCAAATGAGGCGGTGCGCGGTGGCCGCCCACGTCTGGCAGACGCCGCCGGCTGCTGCACGACCGTTCTAATGTCACGGTGGCGCCCGTCTGATCGGCACTGCGTGGACCATCGGTCTGACCGCTTCTGTATGAACCGTCCGTCTCATCGGCTTTGTGTGCGCCACCGGTCCGATCACCCCTGTGTGAATCCCCCGCCTGACCGTGTGACCCACCCTGCGTAAAACTCCCGCCTGACCGTGTGACTGGCCCTGTGTGAATCCCCCGCCTGACAGTGTGACTGACCCTGCGTAAAACTCCCGCCTGACCGTGTGACTGGCCCTGTGTAAATCCCCCGCCTGACAGTGTGACTGACCCTGCGTAAAACTCCCGCCTGACCGTGTGACTGGCCCTGTGTGAATCCCCCGCCTGACCGTCTGACTGGCCCTGTGTAAAAACCCCGCCTGGCCATGTGAGTGGCCCTGTGTGGACCATCCGTCTGGCAACAAGTTGTGCTCCGTGTGAGTGTGTTCCTTTCGATAGTGGGGACTGTGTGGCGTTTTCTGACTTGGTACAGCTGTCGCCACGGAAATGATCCGTCGCCAGGCCTGCACAATTTCACTCCTCTTGCTCTGTTCATGTCAACACTTCAGCTGCTGCTGTCCTCAAGCCAGCCGGGCTCTTTCTTTTCAATCGCAGAGGTTTGGGAAGGTGTCGTTGAGTTGTACGGCACATGATCGGTAGCTCAGTTGGAGCAGTAGGACCCCGGCCTGACGCGTTTTGCTTTCGAAAAGATGAGTGCTTCCCTGTTTTTTTGTTTTTTTTTTTTTTTGTTTTTAAAAAAACGTCAGTGATACCAGAGAGAACTCAAACAATGAGGCACTACAGGCAGAAAGAGCAGTCGGCTTCTGCTCGGCCTGGTGGAAAGGCATGTTTAAAACGCCACCATTGAAGTGAGGCTGACTTACTCGACCCACTCAGGTCAAATCTATCCAGCAGTGACTGTAGTATTTTGCCTCGTTCCGCCTGAGTGAGACAACAAACGCCTTTACTCAGATCGACTGCCGTTTGTAACGTGATTCCGGACGAGTCACGACTGTGAAGATCAATATTACATTTCGTGCCACAGATCACGTCAAAGTTCAATATTTCACCGATTAGGGGAATTTCGTTTTTTGCAGGCACATAAGAAATTACAGGCAACTGGAAGCAGCAATACGTGAAAAGGAATGCATAGGATACCAATACATGTGTCTCTGAGGAAAATGGTGACACAGTGCATCCTAGGCCATGCGGTACTCGTTGGGCCGCTTATCTGTTAGTTTTAGGTATATCTAGCGAGTCCGAGTTCATAAACGCCATACAACCCTATCAGATGTCTCCTAATACTGATATTTACACCAGGAAATCTATAAATGGCTGCCACGACACGTAGCAAAATGAAATTGCATTTCGTTTCTTAAATCATAGTTACAAAAATTTGGCATGTGATGATCTTATGAGGTCATGGATGGTCTATTTCAACCATTTCTGGCACTAAAACCCATAATGCTACTGCATGCTGTCGCTTATGTCACAAGCAATATACCAATAAAAATCCGGCAAACTGGAAAAACAGCAAAACCACAACACAACATCTCCTTTGTGACGCCGAGTTGGCACGATCTTGGATGGCCGCGACAATAAAAAATCCAGCAAAATGCGCATACGTAATGCGCCGATGGGTACTGAAAAAAAACGTTACGACACTGTAACGTTCGCAACCGGGCTTATTCCAAGGGACCAACCTGGGTACGTCGAAAGCACCCCTCCTCCCTCAGCAAGTCGACTGATCACAGAACAGGAAGTTTTATACCGCTGAAGCTTATTTCGCAACCGTAATGTGTGGATAACTGAAGCTGTGGACCTTGGAAAAACATAAATTTCCGAGATGTGTTAACCCGCGCACGACCGTGGCTCGGCGACAGCCACGGCTGACCGGGGACGGGGTTGACCGGCCCCCCCTCAACTCACGAACGGTTAGTCGCACGATAAAAATAAGCACGCGATTGGAAAGCTTGTGACGAGTAGAGCTCGAAATTGGTCTCATTTTCAGTTTTAGATAATATGTAAGTAATTTACGCCCTACATATGTTTTCTCATAGCTGACTGCATGAGACCGAGAAACGGCCTGAATCTCAAGGGCTGTGACTAATAACGCATAGGTAAAGGAACCAACGCACAAATAAAGGTCCGCGGATATCGATACACATCTAATTTCCCCGATTTGTTCAATGTATACGCCGAAACGTTGAGTTAAAGATACGGCAAGTCTCGCGCCAGTTGTCGGCGTGCGCCGCAGCCGTATGCAGCAACAAATTGACGGAAACTAACTTGAGCGTTCCTTTATTTTCGCGACATAAGCCCAGCCATGTACATTTTATTGATGTTGATGGTTTTTGTGTGCTTCCCCATGTTAAAATTCTGGAAAAATTCATTATTTACCAATGTACACAACTGGCGGAAATTTATACGCGGGAGCCCATCTATCTCCAAAATATGCAATTTCTTAAAACTTTTTAATGTTCTTGGTATTACTTACGTCTTTGCAAGCCAGTTCTGTCATTTTCTATCCATTCTTAGTAATTCATCGCAGATACAGAGTAATATCGCAGATTTTGACTGTGGTACATTTTGGCTCGCAACAGTTATTCGTGACCTGACCTCAGGCCAATGGCTGGAGGTCTTTGATACTTTGCCCAATGACGGTAACTAGATGTCTGCTTCACTTCACACTAAAAATGTTATGAAAAATTCCGCCAATATCCGAAAAACGACGACATGTCTTAAAAATGGGTTTGACTTTAGGTCAATGACCAAGAAAATTGCGAAAAATTCGAGGTAGCAGATTTGCTGCATCTATGAAGATCACTAATCCCTGAGAATATTATTGTGATATCTTGTTTTCCGAAAAGGTTACAGGGCACTAAACTTTGTTGGACAAAAGTCCGTTTGACCTGATCTAGGTCAGGCACCTGACCTGACCTGAGGTCTCTGAGGTGGCTGTCAACCGCCCCCCAGTCGGGGGCGGGTTAATAAACGAAAGGCTTTGGCGCATCGCCATAGAACCGTTTTCTAAGTTCACAGGACCAAAGATAGTCCTGACAATTTCTTCCCATGAGACACCGCAGGGCTAAGTCAAAACTGTCCAAATCTGGTAGCACCGCTGCCAAGTTGCACTGTATTCTATTGTTTTGTCAGGCACTGGGAATTCCACTTTTGTAAGAGAAAACGTGTGGGTACTGCATTCCCAGGTCAAAAAGTTATAAATAACAAAGTCATGGAAGTACTTGGTAATGCAGTCACACGCGCGCACACAATCAGTCGGTAAGATGAAACAGTATGGGAAACACAAATAATATCACTGAAAGAAAAATTAATCATCAATGGCGAGCACCAGTCACGCGATAATCCGTGAAAGCCGTTCCCTCCCATTAAGACACGCTTCAGAGTAGTCTTAAAACGTCTGTGTGAAAGGTCAGTCATACCACGAGGTAAATGGTTGAGGCCACAGCACGAAGAGCAAAGCGCCTTTTGCCGGACTCTGATCTCGTAAGTTGGTAGGGCCATTGCCCTATCAGCCCTTTGAGCTGCTACGCGCATGGTCAAGAGGTCTTATGTAAAGGCTAGTGAACTCTGTCGTCATCAGATGTTGCCGCGTACCTGCGTCCGGTTTTACCAAATGACTCTGACCTTCTTTGACTAGGGAGGCGGCACGTCGCCCTTCAAATGCCGCCATCCGAGCGGGTCGTGACCTATGGCGTTACTTTCGCTGGACCTGTTGACACCGGACTAGCAGCCACTCATTGCCGCAGCACCGTGGATGAGAAGGTCGCTGCGTTCACGAAGATTCGGTGAGGTTTCTCTGCTTTTCGTTAGCTAGAGAAAAACGCCTTGCTACAGGTGAACCAATCTTTCAGTGGGTGCTCACTAAGCAAATGGAAGTCGTACGGTTTGGAAACGTTTTCGACACGTTGGAACTGTCATAATTAGGCTCACGTGAGGCTGCGCCGGCCGCCCTGCACACAGTCACACCTCATTTATCACTTAAACTAGGAAACCAAGTTAAACGAAATAGAAAATGCACGGCTCTGTTGCCATTGAAGTTAGGAATGGAACGGTTAGACATGAGCTGTCCAAGACCCTCCGGGTTAACGCTAAAGAGAGCTGGGAATCTGATTGGGCTTCCATAAAAGTTACCATATCAAAAGGCAAAATGACGCCATATTTTTTTTGAAAATAGTCCAAAGGAAAGCACACAACGAACATTCAGTCATTTATCTTTCTATCGGTGGGTGCAACGAGTGCTTTCCACGTATAAACCTAAACGTTAGGCGGAGCACGCGTCTGTCGGAGCGTTAGCATTGTTTCATCATGGCCTTGGTGCAGTTTCTTATCCGCAAATGACTTAAATTTGACACCAAAGTGTAAGCAATAGATGTGCCCGAGTAGAACTGTATGCAATGGGCTGAAATGTTAATGCGATAGCCATCCAGTTGCAAAAAGGCCTAGTTTAGTTTGCTTATACCACGGAAAACAATTTGGAGCATTACTTTCAACTCCCTACGCTAATTCGAAGTGATGGCGGGGCTGGTCGTCTCCTGACCATGCTTGGTCTCTAGTGAGTCTCCAATGGCTCTCAGTTGTTGAGTCGCTCACTTAGGTTATTAGAGGCACACAATAAATGAAGAAAATGGCGCATAAAAATGGAACAGAGCTAGGCATCGACCCGAAAAGAAAATATAATGAACCTCATCCACCTCATCACCTCGATGGATGTCGTGCCTGCGCACGTTGCTGTACTGGAGGCTGACGTCATTTGTTGGGAGGCGAGTGCCACCGTTTTGGACGCGGAACTGCAGCAGAATCCGGAAGTTCCCGTCGCTGATGTTTGGATACGTCCCAGATGGGTCGATGCGGCGGCCAGCGCGGTGGCCGCGAAGTGCCAGGTCCTGCACTGCGGCGACCTCCACCGTCTCCGCCACGCTGGCCAGGCCCGCCCATTCCGCTCAGCTTCCCTCTGCATGGCCGACTCCATGACACATGAAACGACTTACTCGGAATTTGACGTCGTGCGCATGAAGTCTGCTGCCCGACCAGCGCTTGTCTCGTGGCTCTTCGACTTATGGTGACGGCTGAATCTGCCACTGTTGGCGGTCAGATCAGAAAAGTCACGCGGCGGACGAGAGACCAGATCACCCAGTTTTTTGGCTATTAGCGCCAGCACGGCCGCCTGCTTTTGACACGTCCAGTAACACACAGTATGCACACCAGGCGCCCAAGTGTTCCTCCTGTCGGGAGATGGCCAGCCACGGGAGTAGCCTCAGGTGGTCGATATTGGCGCACCAGTTGTGGCGCACCCCGCCTCGGGTATGGCGCGACATCGGGAACCCTTCCTTCTGCGCTGGCTTTCATCTCTCGGTGGGCGCCGCTCTGGTCGTCTCCGTGTCACGTGGTCCGGAGATTAAGGTGCCAAGGTCAGCTGGTGCGACAGGCTGAACCTGGACGCTCGACGTCGCCGGAGGTGTCTCAGTGGGGGGGGGGGGGGACGCAGTTGCAGCAGCGCCAGTGACCGAGTCCGGCGCAGCAGTGAGCGCAGTCAGGAACACCTGGAACGGTTGGACGGTGGGGGATGCGAGCCTACGACTCGCGCTGATCGGTAGATGGGCATTCTGCAAGTGACAACCGGTATCGCGAAGTAGTATGGAAGTCTCATTCAATAAGGACATATTAGCAACGATTGGTCCCGTTTATATTGCTGGTTTAACCATCGCCGATTGGGTCATTTTCCTGCTTTCGCTGGATGGGCAGTATGTATGGTGTACTTGTATTGGAATATGCCCTAAATTGTGTGCTGTATCAGAACTGGTGCAACCGTTTGACCTAGGTTGTCATTCGAGTGTACTGAGCCTACTTAGTGGCAAAATGCTTTTGGCAATTAGATCGATCGCAAGACTACAATTTATTACGTGACGGAAATACGGGAATAATATTGCGTCAATTCTATACCAGGTCATACTGCAATGGTGGGCTTAAATTTGTATCACAGTTACACATGACACTTAGCTTATCTCACCCAAGTGTACCGACTGCTGGTATGACATCAGGAGTGTAAGCCAGGGCCTATGTTATGAAACCGTGACTAAGTGCCCAGATTTTCGTGACACGGTGTCCAATTTTCGTCGCTGGGCGTCCAGGTTTCGTCACTGAGTGTCCAAATTTTCTACGAAGGGGTTTGTTACGATTGGCTATATCAGGCATTTGCTAAAGAGAACGTTCTGCAGGGCGGTTAACGGAGGCTGTAAGCGTCATCCCAGCCTTGCAGGCAGAAATAAACTGACAATTAAAGTCCTCATGCACAAAATCGATTTTAACCCTCACCCGTACTGGGCCTTCCGTATAACGTGGACGTACAGTGAAAGGGGATGGGTCGGTACGACGCCCTGGCCATTTCCACACCCTACATTACCGTACACCCTGGCGCGTCGCGAAAAAAACCGGCGTGCTGCGCGTAACGATATCTCGCGACTGGTATCTCTTTTCAAGGCCTCAGGTCAACACGGATGACCTTCCAGGCCGCGTCAAAGATAAAAAATTGGCAGACAGGGGTATTTTTCGAGTTTAAGCGCAAATGAACGCCAAAGAATAAATGGCGATGGAACGAAACGGATATCATAGTGTTCGTCGATCAATTATGAGTTTCTCTGTACAACACGTGACTGTATTTTATCCATGGAGTACGATGCAGGTCATGCTAGTTCAGTCTTTGTCAAGCGGGATCATCAGCTTAAATGCGTTCTCGGGGCTGCAGACGCGTTTTATAGGTAATAATAGATGCTGAAGTCAAATGTAGCATCTAAATTAACCCGTCCCAGACTGGGGGGGGGGCAATTGACAGCCCCCCGAGATTTTTCTGGGACTGCGAGAGAACGGACAAAAACAGAGACACGAAACTTTGTGCACCTTTTGCTTCATCATTTTTACACCTTGTGTCAAAGTTTTCAGTTCAGGTCAGGTCAGGTACTTGACCTAGGTCAGGTCAAACAGACCTATGTCCAAAAAAGTTTAGCGCCCTCTAACTTTTTCGCAAAACAAGATATCACAATAATACTTTCAGGAATTAGTGATCTTGATAGATGCAACAAATCTGCTATCATGGATTTTTCGGAATTTTCCGGGTCATCGACCTAAGGTCAAGCCCATTTTTAAGACATGTCGTTTTTTTCAGAAATTGACGGAATATTTCATACCATTTTTAGTGTGGAGTGAACCAGACATCTAGTTACCGTCATTGGGCAAAGTATCAATGACTTCCAGCCATTGACCTGAGGTCAGGTCACGAATAACTGTAGTGAGCCAAAGTGTACCACCGTGAAAACCAGCGATGAATTACTCAGAATGGGTAGAAATTGGCAGAAGTGGCTTGCACAGACGTAAGTAATACCAGGAACCTCAAGAAATTTGAAAAAATAGCATATTTTGGAAATAAACGGGCTCTCGCGAATAAAGCTGCGACAGTTTTGTAGATTGGTAACTGATGAATTTTTCCAAAATATAATCATGAAAAACCATCACAAGAACCACTAAGATCAATAAAATTTACATGGATAGGCTTTTCTCGCAAAAATAAAGGAACGCTAAAATTAGTCACCGTCATTTTCTTACTGCATACGGCTGCGCCGCACGCCGACAGCCGGCGCGAAAATTGGTGTGTCTTTAACTCAACGTTTCGGCGTATATATTGAACAAATCCGAGAAATTAGATGTGTATTGGCATTTGCGGACCTTTATTTGTGCCCTGGTGCCTTTAACTATGCGCCATTAGTCACAGCTCTTGAGATTCAGGCCGTTTCTCAGTCTCATGCAGTCGGATATGAGAAAATGTAGATAGAACGTAAATTGCTTACATATTATCTAAAACTAAAAATGAGGCCAGTTTCGAGCTCTACTCGTCACAAGCTTTCCAACGGTGTGCTTATTTTTTTTATCGTGCGACCAACCGTTCGTGAGTTAGAGGGGGGAGGCCAACTGCCCCCCCGCAGTCGCGCATGATCGAAACTGACCGGCGGTCGTGCACGGGTTAAAGAGCACGATTGTCGAATGGCGTATAAAGATCATCTTGGGTCATCCAAAGTTATCTGAGACCAATGGCATAGAATGACCTCGGATTAGCTAAAAATCGTAGCTCTGATGTCTTAAAAGCGTTTTCCGAATTGATCTAGTTTTAGGCCTGCCGTTGTATTGTAGACCCATCACTCCGCGACTGACACCGCTCCGCCCGTCGGAGTAAAAGTCAGGCGTTCGCTACATTGCGACCTTATTTGATGAAATTTAATGGAATAAAAGTCAAATTCCACCAAATTATGTCATTCGATTCCTCATACTTCACGCAAACCAAATATAAAGGTTGTTTTTCGATACCTATTTCCTATCGCATTTCCAAAGATAAAAAGTAATGTGTTTCCCGTCGTAGATCATGACCTCAGTTTACACCCTCGATAATCACGGCAGTGAGCATAAGCATATTAAATCCATAAATAGTCTGATACAACATTCAACTGGAATCGACTGACATATATTTCATTGTATTTGTTCACTCCAACCGTCTAACAATGAGAGAAAACTGAGACGGTCGTAAATGGCCCGCGTCAGCGCGCGAAAACGGCTGATATTTTTCCTGTCATGATGTCATAGTTCGTTACCATGGTAACCGCGAAAAAAATTCCCGCCATGAGATGTGGGAAGGATGCCCCAGGTGTACCAAGTTTGAGATGGACCAAAATAGACTGTTCTTAAGTTATCCCCGGAAAACCTCAGGGGGTTGCATCAACCTTCCTTAGCGGCGAGGATTAATGGCCATTCCATCAGTTTTGGTTGAGGAATTACTAGCATGGGAACAACGCCATATACATTCATAATCCACCCTTGACTGGGGGTCCGGTTGACCTTTCCCCCTGGGTTTTTTCCAAGAATGGGAGAGAACGAACGAACGCAGCGCCACGAAACTTCTTGTACCTTTTGCATGATCATTTATGATGATCATGATCATCATGATCATTACACCTTGCGGCATAGTTTTGGTCTCAGGTCGAGTCAGGTCTATGACTTAGTTCAGAACAAGCGGATCTATGTCCAAAAAAGTTAAGCGCCCCGTAACTTTCTCGAAAACATGATATCACAATAATACTTTCAGGGATTAGACATCTTGATAGATGTAGCAAGCCTGCTTCCGGGTCACTGACCCATGGTCAATTCCATTTTCAAGATATGGCGTCGTTTTTTTTCGGAAATTGAAGGAATTTCTCAGAACATTTTTAGTATGGGGTGATGCAGGCATCTAGTTGCCGTCAATGGCCAAAGTATCAATAACTTCCAGCCATTGAAATGAGGTCAGGCCACGAATAACTGCCATGAGTTAGAAAGCACTGCCGCCAAAAATGACAACGAATTACTCAGAACGGGTAGAAAATGGCAGAACTGGCTCGCACAGCTGCAAGTAATACCACTAAGTTCAAGAAGTTAAAAAAATTCACATTTTGGAAAATTAACGGACCCTCGCGACTGAAGATCCGCCCATTGTGTAAAATGACAACAAATGATTTTTTTCCCCAAATTTAGGCATGAGAAACCATTACAAGAACCACGAAGATCAATGAATATTACATGGACAGGCTTATGTCGTAAAAACAAAGAAACGCTAAAATTAATTTCCGTTCATTTCATACTGTGTTCGCCTACGGCGCCCATCGGTGGTCGACGCGAAAATCGCCGTGTCTTTAACCCTATTCCCGGAGGGCTAGACGGTATGGCCGATTCCCGGCAGGGGGGGCGGATTCGGCCCCCCCCTGAGATCTCGAGAACTACTTATTCGATTTCATCGCAACAAACGGCAATCGATTTGACGTGACGTTAACTACATTTTTATAAAAAGAAATTTTCAAAATTTTGAAATTTGTGGATACAGGGGGGCAAAAATGTCAAAATGGGGGGTACTTTTTGACTTCTTATAACTCCGTTGTTTATGGACCGATTTCGATGAAACTGGCATGAATCGAGAGATTATGGACAGGGCTTTTACCATGGGTATGCAAATTTGAAATTTTGAGAAAATTCATGGGCGTTCACAGGGTTTCAAAAATAGGGGGATTAGTTTTCTAATAACGGAATGAACAAAAGAGGCCAAAACACTTTTTTAGCTTCTGCTAATCATGTTATGCTAAAGAAGTACAAATCGCATTACAATGTTTGTATAATGTTAGCATAGGCGGTGCCAGGGACATAAAAAAGGGGGAACTGTCATGGTCACACGTTCTTCAGATCAACTTGTGACCTTTGACCTTAAATGACCTCCAGTGACCTTTGGGTCACCTGGAATGATGTCGTGTGCATTCAATATTATCTGTAAACGTTTTTAATCGGTTGAATTCACTCCATTCCAAAAAATTCATTTTTTGGCTTTTGCGATATAGGGTACGCGCACTGACATTTTAGGTCATAGTTCCGTGACCCGACCTGATATCAAGCTGAAACCTGGTACACAAGTAGAGGGCACCTTTCTACGTCATATGTATTCCGGGTTTGGCATTTGAAGAAACGGCGCCGAAATTATTGCGAAAAAAACACATTTTGACTTTTGACCTTGACCTGACCTTGTAAAGTGACCTCAGATAAACAAAATTACATATGCACATTGCCCAGCTATTTAGCTATACATTCATATAAAGTTTTAAGTTCTATCTTAAAAACTCTGTTTTTGGCAGACATTTTCCTTTTACCCTCAACATGGCCAAAAATGGCCTGAGGTGCCTCCCAAAAACGTTGCCTGGCTCCGCCCCTGAGCAAAATAGAAGTTCGAAATTTTGTCACGGCGCGTAGAAGGAATAGCTAGGAAAAGTCACCAAGTTTCGTGAAGCTGCGTTAAAAAGCCTGGAATTGGCAAGCAAAAAACCCGAGGGGGGCGGATTCCGCCCCCCTGCCGGGAATAGGGTTAATTCAGCGTTCCGGCGTAGATATTAAACAAATCAGGGAAATTAGACGTGTAACGGCATCTGCGGGCTTTTACCTGTTCATTGGTACCCCTACGTAGAATTTAATCACAACCTTTGAGATCCAGGCCGATTTTTTATTTCATACAGTCGGGAGTGAGAAATTATATAGGGCGTAAATGGCTTACTGTTATTATATTATTATAAACAATGACTAAAAATGACTTGTCTCACTGGTCTGGTCTCATTTTTATAACTAAAAATGAGACCAGTTTTGAGTTTTACATGTCACGGTGTACGGCGTACGGCTCACACTACATTCCAACGGTGTACTTTTTTGATCAAGCGACCGACCGTTCGTGAGTTAGAGGGGCGGTCAACGCCCCCCATGCTGGGCGTCATCGGCGTCTACCGCCAGTCAGGCGCGGGATAATCAGTGCCATGCGCAAAGCATCAGCCAAACGATACTGGCGGCGATAACATGGTGTCCGCAAAGTTGGGAATGAAAATTGCCTATTACCGGTGCAGCCAGAGGTTAGAGGCTTGGGCTTTGTCCCCTCCCCACTGGGCCCGCAGTTTCGTTTGCATAGTGGCACGGGTGCTGCGAGCGAGGTGTTTTGTCATACTCCATTGACGAAAATGCGTATCGGCGACCAATAGGGGTCTTCTTAATGGAACCCATTGTACATCGTCTTTCCATCAGGCGGTTTTCATATGATTCCAGGTGTCACTGAACTCTGCCCCCCCCCCCACCTTAAGGAAACCTCGGCTGTAACCCTGTTGCCTACCTTCTGAATCCTTTCTCTTTTTGCCAGTGAAATAATCTGACGTGGACTGGCGTCCCTTCATCTTGGTAGGACGCCTGGACTCATGCTGCTCCGCGGCACGCGCCGAAAATCGACTGGCATTACTGACAGTCCGGGAACAGTGATCATCGCCTCACTGGTCTGTCGCGACTCCGTCTCGCGTGAAACGAACGCAGTAAGAGCAGGACAGAGGTCGGGACTGCTCGGCCCACTTTACAGCGCATGTTTCTCGGGCAGCTGAACGGAGCTCTGTTATCCGTGTGATTGCCTTTTACGATAGGTGAATTTCGACACAACAAAACTGTATTTAGTCAAATCGTTGGAATTGGATCAACCGCGCATTAGAAGAAGTGGTCCACCTTTGCATTAGTTTGGAACTGAGATAGCCAGGTTGTAGCGTATAGGCTAGATCTGGCAGCATTCCTGTCAAACTGGCTTTCGCATGGCAGCGTATGACTTTATCACCCCCCTGGGGCCTGGGATATATGGAAATTTGTAGCGTTGCATTGACGAATTTTTTTTAGGGGGGGAAGGTATAAGGCCTTTGGGAGCCATGGCGACCAAGAGGCATGGCGTCCATGTCCCCCCCCCCGTCACAGATCCGCCAGTGGATGTGAGATATTGGTGTTCCTCATAGCTAGCAATTGAAACTAAAAAAGGTCCGAATGACGCCACTGTTTTGGAACACTGACGCACCTAAAAACCTTTCGCCTCGTATAACTGCTGGTGGTGGCTAGATGAAGCAGCTTTTATGGGGAGAAATTAGACATGACGCAACTGTTTCGAACCAGTGTCAGCAAACGAAGTAGGGAAAAAATAACGTCGAAAGTTCGAAATCGAACGTCGCATTGTCACAGGAGCACAAGCCAAAAGTGCCTCGCCTCATCTGGTTCCTTGGTACCGCTCATGTCCGCGTACATGTATCTTGAGATGAAAAATGCATTGCTAAACCTGCCTTGATATCCGTAAAAATGTATTAATCTACTAGTTCCATTCTAAATAGAAGGTGCCCCTGCTTGAGGTCGGCACCCCTTTGAAGTTTGGGGCTCGTGCTAGCCTCCCCCCACAAAAACACCTTTCGTCGCTGTTCCTGCGCCCCTGGTTTGACCCCACCGCCCCCATAAGATCTTCGCACGTGCATTTCTTGGGCCACCTGATAATAGGTGGTGGGTAGAAAATGAAGTTGCTTTACCCTGGTTCTTCCCCATGTAATAGCAATTCCACCCGCCGTCAGCGGGCTTTACCAGCGGCCATCCTGACTACGGGCCGCCAGTCCGATTACAGCAACCGTCATCAAGACCTTATCGACCATCACCCCGACCTTGCTGGCCGTCACCCTAACCCTACCGACTGCTCCATCGTCCAGGTCTTATCGGGCGTCTTTCCGTCCTTACTGGCTATGAAACTGACCTCAGCGACCGTCCCCGTTCTCCGATGACTTTGCCATCCACCTCGGGTACTCAGCTGGAAGTCACCCTAATCTTATCGTTCATTATCCTGATTTAACGGCAGCCCAGGGGGCGCAGGAAAGGAGGAGGGCGGGGGAAGTTCCCCTGCCAGCAAGCGGGGAAGGCAAGAACGTGTTTTTGCATCCCTGCAAAAAAGAAATTTTGGGAGGCCCCTTTTACCCATACTGCAAGTTCTGTAGTTACACATACGCCATCAAAACTCAGATCAAGGGGGTCCCATAACTGAGCTAAGTAGTCCTTCATCGGGTTCAGGAGGCCCCTTTTCTGCATCAAGAGGTCCCTTTTCTGGATAAGGAGATCCCCTTTATGAATTAGGCAACCCGTACTCTGGATCAGGAGGCCCTGCCTTGTGTTAAGGAGGCCCTTTTGCTGGCTAGGGAGGCCCTTTATGACTCAGGAGGTCCCTGTTTTGGATTAGGAGGCACGCTCTATGTATCAGGAGGCCCCTGTTCGGGAGCAGGAGGCCCTGTTTTATGATAAGGAGGTCTTTTCCTGGACCGGGAAGCCCACCTTGTGAGTCAGGAGGTTCCCTGCGAGAAGGCCTGGAAAATTCTGCCCCCCCCAACTTAAAATCCTTGGCACCGCCCCTTTGGCAGCCACTCTGACTTTGGGTATAGGGTTGTCATAGCCGATGAACCTAAACTACGACGCACAGGATCTCTGTTAATGGAACATTACATTTGTGCCAAACTTACTTTATATCAGAGATGATTATATCAGAGATTAAAATCAGAAACACAAATGTACGGCGAAAATTTTGGTGTGTCTGTGGCTGGTCCCATGCAAGTTCAGTACGAGAAACAGGTCCTTCTTCGCCGGAAGAACCCAGCGAGCAGTCGCAAATTACCGTCATATTTTGTGTCATGTGGGATCAAAGGAAAACTTCGATGTACGGGTCTTCGCAAAAGGAATGATAGGTTTTGGGCTCCGTGACAATAAGGAGCGTATTTCCTGAACCGTAGGTAATACATCGTCACAAATACACAGTATGGTAGGTTTCAATGCAAATGTTCGTTAAGTTCAAAATATCTGACACCCGGCATCTAGGCTAGTATTGCCTTGATGTGTCACCGTGTTTAATAAACAACATGTATTTATGTTTATGGCACGCGAAGTGGAGGACCTCCGAAAATTTCACGCCCTGAAGGAGAGGGGCGAAATTCCTCCCCAACTCCCCCATAACCTCAGAAACCAGCTAGTGACACGAAACTTTCAGGGTGAGTGGGAGGCTGTGGGTAACTACATTTATATCAATTTCGTGACCCTAGGGCAACGCGTTCGAGGTCAGATCGGGTCAAATGTTCAAAATGTTGTCGCTGTGGCAGCTTTTGTGACTTTTTCCCGGACAATTACCATATTTAGTCGAAAGTATACCAAAACCGGACGTACCACGACTTCAAGGGTGATCCACAAAAGCTGGAAAACAGAACACAGCATTTAACTTCAGATCACTCGTATTCCGTAAAATATCGCCGTTGGTAACGCATGACGGGGGGAAGGTGATTGGAGCGATCGGCTGGTTTTGCCACTCTGCGGCTGAATTTACGAGACCATATCTCCAAAAATGTCCCGCTGATGTCCCTTTTCTAATTTTTGCATTTTGCGACACTCTAGATATCAATTAAACGGATGCAAAAAAAGCAATCCGCGACAAGCATAAGGTCGGGGCGGGATGGATTTCGCCCCATCCACTGAATTCCGGACAGATATTTCCAGCGTGCAGCCCTTTCAGAGCCAAGTTTCATTTCCGGCTAGCCCCCCAAAGAACATTTTACATTGTCGCAATTCTAAAAAATGATCACTATTTCTCAGTATGCCAAATATTTATTTACGCCATGTCAGACGAAACATTTTTCTCCCGGAACTTAACTACCACCTTCCCGTCGGTCCCCGGCCACCATAATAATATGATCCCTGCCTCCCCTTCTTTCATGAAACGCTCCTACGCCCCTGCGGCTATACCATAGACTACTTCTGTATGCTTATCTCACGACAGAACTTCACGGTTACCAGTTTCATTCATTTCGTTGAAGTGATGCATATACAAAGGTATGCATACAAAGGTACGCAGTGGTAACCGGTGTGGACAGTTCAAACCTCGCCAACTTAAACAGAAGCTGCATTTGTTTAAAGCCATCCGATGGAAGCATCGGTGGACTGAGTGGATTCGCGCTAGTGGAGTAAAAAATTACCTTCGGACTGGTCATCCAGGGCCCATCGGACCGGGAACGGATAGCTGACTTACCATTCGCTCTTTTCTGTTCATGTTATCATTGACCCTACAGGTAATGTCCGATATGGGTAGGGTATGAATATCCATGTTTCCCAACATTCGCAGCATCAATGCACACGCTTGTTTAACCCTCGCCGGACGGGAAGGATTTTCTCTTGCGCCAATGACGGGGGGTGAGCACCCACCCTTGCCATTTGGCCCCTAACTGAGCTAGCGCCTCGAGACGAAAAGAAATCGATAGCCGTATGCCCGAGGAATCCAACGGAACCCGTGTCGATCCTGTCAGATCAACCAGTGACCTCCTAGGTCAGGCCAAACTTTTCAACATCAGTGTATCGTCAACTGTGCTAAATTTCACGGCGCTGTCATACGCCGCTTTGCCGTGGTCCTGGAAGCACTGGTTGGGAGGTGGCATCCACCACGCTCTCCCATCCGGCGAGGGTTAACCGGCACCGCCTGGCGTGTTATTGTACCCGCGAACGCCTGGGGGTGTCAAAAAGGGCGACCCCTTTGATCTCAGAATCAAACTGTCGGATCTGAACCTGTTTACCTCCAATCGATAGCCCTGAGTCTTGCGATTCAGTAAATATTACGTAAGCCCTGGTCTCACGACTGATGACATCACATGCCACGTAAAACTAATAACATGACTTCGGAAAAATTGACATCGGTCTATACATCATATCATCGACAAAATTGGTCTTAGAGCCTTCAGCTTGATATCAAACAAAAAGCCACGGTCTTCTGCATCAGGAACATGCCAAAATGCTAAAAAAGACGTCGGTCCAGGTCAACGTAGGCCAGGTGGAATATTCGTCTTACTTTGCTTGCCAAAGATCGGCACTTACTCGCGGCCGTTTTGATCCACTTGACGAAAAGGACCGGAGTAAAGCCTTTTGATGATCAGTTTTGCATTAGCTGGTTTTCATCCCGTCAAGGTCAGTCTAGGTCAGGTCGGGCAAGGTTGCATTATTCATTCTGACAAAGCTGAGTAATTACTCGCTGCGATTGCTACTACCTGATTTAAGAACAGAATTGAAATGACGTCCCGCGATAATCAAATCTGTGCTGTCAGTTCTTCTTCGGGTCATTGTCAAGCCAGGTTAGGACGGGCAGTCATTTTTTTTTTGACTAGAAACAATAATTGCTTTCTGTTGCTACTGAACGATCTTCCATAAAGAATGTTGTATTTCATTTCGCTTTGACATCTACCTATGACGTGACTTGAGATGACATGACCTCACGTTGCATTTCATGAACCTTTTTCAGAGGCGGATATAGATTTGCTTGTCTGGCTTGAACGAATGAGGTCAGCGGCAACCACTTTTATCGCCCGCAGTGTAAATTAGTCCAATTTTCATCATCATTGTGACTTAGCATGACCTCTGATATTAACGAGTCACGGTTATATATCCTTTGGGGATCGTGTCCTATGTAACCTTAAATAATTCATGCATTTTTTTCGCGAATATTATCAAAAAAGCGAAGCAATTTAGTGCCACCGCCCCAACAGGCAAAAACATGACTGCTCGGGTACACTTGTGACGTGATATCCCCATGACCTGACCCAGCATGAAAATGGTATTAAATGTCAAAATATGCAAAACTGATGAACAGTCGTGGAAAATTTATTAGACTGTCTCTAACGGTCCAGAAGTTATTCTAGAAAAACTTGGGTGGGTGCCCTATTTGATACCCCCAGGCGGTGCCACATTGCGAGGGAGGCCCAGCCCAGCATTGGGGCGGGGCAGCTCAACCTTGGGGACCGCTAAACGGGGGATGCACGTCCCCCAAAAAGATACAAAGCCCCGCCCCTGATAATGTGTGCGTATGTATGTCAGTATATTAGGGGGAGTTAAGAGCCCGCATGCAAATAAACGCAGTATTTATTCGTTTAACCTCGCGTCATTGCTATTAATCTGCACTGGCAATGGCATTCATCATGTGATTATCATAAAAATTCTTCTGTGCCCAGTATGAACCGTCCATTCGAATGTAAATCATTTCCAACGCCATTGCTCAGAAATCGCTCAGCCGTCATTGCTCGGGTCGAATGTGGGGCGAGCGGGGGCCCGGCCTCCGCCTTAGGCCCGCTGCTTTTGGGAAAACCATTGCACATCGTCTTCCCAGCAGGCAGTTTTTCTATGATTTCAGTTCACACTGAGCTCCGTCCCCGCCCCTAAGAAAATCCTGGCTGCGTCCCTGCATGTCCGGATGGGACTGCAGGTCTGGTACGGCCCGGTCAGTGTCCGCGACGCCATTACAGCCCTCCGGCGAAATATGTCACGTGATCAAGACACGCTGCCTCCTCATAGACTCTCTCTAGTGGCCCACTCACAACACAACTGATCGTATCAGTTTGACTCCGAGAGGGTTAGCACAGAGGCAGGACTAAGAAATCTGTCCAACTGCGCCACCTACCGAAGGTAAATATAGTTTTCCGTGTTACCAGTCATGAAATTAATATATGAAACACAGGGCACAAGTAACTACATTCACTACTATGTCGCAGCAGCTGGCTGGTCAAATTACATTACCTTAGAACCATAAATCCCGAAGCAATGGCTGACTTACTACAAGGACCCTTATGCCTAACATCAGTTTTGTGGAGACCTGTTCCTTCTAAGTTCTGTGCACAGTTATATTGCACAGGTTGGCCAGGGGCTTAGGAACGGGGCAGAGGGGTAGCTGCCACCAGGGGCGCAGCCAGGCTTTTCTTAAGGAGGGGACCTCGAGCCCAGTGTGGACTGAAATTAAGGAAAACCACCTGCTGGGAAGACATGTGCAATGGCTTCCACAAAAAATCCAGGCCTAAGGAGGGGGCCCGGGCAACCTGGGCCACCCCCTTTGGTTGCACCAGTGGCTGTCACCCCCAGCTTTGGGCAGCATTTTACATGGACCCTATGGCGATGCATGGAACGAAACGAGGTAAAAATCACGTTGCCCTTCCCCCATTTCCACAGAGGCTCCTCCGCTACTGAGGTTCGGTACCAGCTGACTGGCCGGAGTGTAAGCACGGACGGATCAGGGATGACTCCACGGTCCACACATCCTCATAAAAGTTTAGGACCTATTTCTCGGAAGACAGGAAACGAAATTTAGGATAAATAGTATTAAACGAATTTTAGGATAATAGTATTCGTCCCAAACTTTGTTTCCTCTCTTCTGACGAATAGGTCTTAAACTTGTAGGAGGATGTGTTGCCATGATCTTATCACGCATAATAGTAAGTCCGTGGACCAATAGATGAGGGGTGACGCTATCACCACGATGGATTTGACGACGTTTTACCGACTGACCTCAAGGATATGATGTCATACCTTGTTGGGATTCGAAAACTTTGTACGGAAACTTTTAAATTTTAGGCTTTTAAACTTTAAAATCTTAACTTTTAAACTTTAAACTTTAAACTTTCCGTACGAAAAACTTTGTTTTTAATACGGAAAATGATGCGGAATCCAGCGCAGTAGCGGCATAAAGTGACGCGTTTGGAAATAAACGAGCTGCCAGCCATCATTAGTGGGACCACAGACGACTGACCGAAGCCCGACGAGGCACAGGACTTGACCCAAGACTTTGGGCACCTGAGTCCAAGAGGCTGTGTGTCCTAACTCACAAACAAAGAAACATTTAGTGGGACCAAACCAGGGAGCATAGACCACGGTGAAAATGGCAGCGGAGGCTACCTTCGAGCCCATGAAGGAACCTGGTCCCCTGAGCCAAGAGGACTTGAAGAAATCGGAAAATCTTGAGCTTTGGCTCGTCCGTGTTGCTCCCCAGGTAATTTCAAGGCTGTGTGGCATGCCGTATTGAAATTTTCATTCCACTGGGTATTTTTTGGAAGGTTTAAAGATGCCAGCTAATTAGGCTTATTGGTGGCAGGACTTTGTGATTGATCTTTGGACATTTGAATTTTTAATTTCAAGTAGTTTTCATGGGTATTGCCCATGGCTGATATGTTTATATGACATGAAAATGGGCAGAATTTTCTGTTGTGATGTAACAGGCTACTTTCTTCAGCAATGAACATTTGAGTGCAGCTCAGTCATGTTTGTGAAGTGGACCTAACATGTAAGAATTGCAGTGCACAAAACTACAAGACATTATATGCTTATTTATTGGAGGAATACTTTTCCAAACATGTGGGAATCACAGTTTTCATGCAAAAGGCATTTCAGTTTGCATCTGACTGCTGGCATTCCCCTTGATACCATTAGTGTAGCATTGCTGCTGAAAATACTGATAGACCACCACCTCAGAATTGTTCCTCAAGTAGTATTATGTACATGACAAAAAACATTTAAATGTAGGTACAAAAATGGGGTAGTAATTAAGTAATGAAATTCCAAAAATATATACAAATTATGCAAAAAGATAATGGAGTAAAATAAATAAATGAAGTACAGTAGGTGTTGTGCAAGTCTAAATGAGAAAAAATGATAAATGGAATAAAAGATGACTATGCAACCAAAAATGTGATCAACATAAATATAGCATGTACTTAGTAAATAGCATATCCTCAAAGAAATGAGGCAAATAGATATGATGTGAAACTGAGGCTTTGGTTTCAAGTTTTTCAATTTTTATATTTTCCCTGCCTTTGCATTAGGCTTTTCATTTTACATATATCCAAATGTGTATAAATTTGTGCATAGAAGCACTCATTTTTGCAATAACAGACCAATAGTATAACCCTTGAATGACTTGTAGGCAAAATGCTAGGTTTTACTTAGCTTTAATTCTGAAAAATGACATATAGCATAACCTAGATTTATCCTTAGTCATAATAGCCAGAAATGTAATTGTTTTCTCTCCTCAACATAAGAGATGTCACTATTGTGAATGACATCCTCACAAACTTTCTTAGCTTTGTTGTGAAACACCACCAGTATTGGAAAAACTGTCATTTTCTGGTGTCAGGAAGCACCAAAAAATTTATAATCCAAGAAAAATTTTGCACTCCAAAATGGTCATTTGCCCCCCCAAGACACAGGTATTCCACTAAACCAGAGTCTGAGGCTGCTCAGCTAACCCCCCTGGGTTGATGGTTTACCATTTATACTCGGCCACTAAAGTGCAGTCTGAACCCATGGCCAGCTACCTTCCGCCCCCTGGTCAACAACTCCGCTGACTTACCATGTAGATTCAGGAAACTGGTTTGCCCCCCCAAACAGAGCTGCTACATCTGCCCTGCTGGCCACGTATGCTTGCAAAGCACCTAGTTAGTCCATGTTTCTCACATAAATGTATGACAGTTTGTCCTCCAAAAGGGAATTTGTGCCCTGACACCAGGAGGGAAAACCAGGTTTCCAACACTGAACAGCACTGCTTATCATATTGCAGTAATTTCTCATGATCTCTTATGTTAGGTACTCCTTCAGGGCCAGAAATGCCCAGCCTTCTCAGCCACACAGTTGTGTTAGTGCCATTGGCATGTTTGTGTTCATGAACAGCCAGTGCCACCAACAGACGAACCCTGAGGAGCTGGCCGGCTGCAAGATGCCGCTGATGCAGGGACGCACCACCAGGTTCGGCCGGCTGGAGCTCACGGCCGAGGCGTACGTCCCTCCGGGGCTTCACGTTCTCCTGCCCAACAGCAGGGGCAAGAAGCTGAAACCCGGTGAATATCGCGCCTCTCTGCTCGTTTGCTTCCTTCTGCTTTGTGCTGTTAGACAAAGGTTTTCCAGCTGGGTGATTAAAGGTGCAATCTTGTTCTTGAATCTAGCCTTGTCCTTCAACTCTGAGTGCTTGAGTGAAGTAGTGACACATCTGCCATAGATGAAAAGTTATAGTCCCAGCTGTCTGATGCTACCCCATATCTGGAACAGTCCCAGTTGCCTGACGCTTCCCGGTTTGTCTGACTCTCCGTGTTTCGGACAGCGCCTCTGCCAGTGGTGGGCCAGGTGCTGGTGCACGAGTCGCTGGAGCTGCCGGCGGTTGACGCGCCGCCGCCGGTGCCGCCTGCGGTGCCGCAGCCGCCGCCGGCCCGCCGGCACAGACACCCCCTGCTGGGCACCGGTAGGTGGGCCCGGGACGTCCGTACGCCCGTGCACGCGCTCGCTCACTCTGGTCTGAGTGGGAGGCCGGCGGCACTGTTAAGTGCGGCAGCGCGTGGCCACCTAAAATGTTACGTCCGTTAAGTCGGCTTTAAACTCAAACGGCGTCGCTCGCAGCAATGTGCGGTTGACTTCTCTATGCACATGAGCCACCGGTTTTTTGGCAGGTTAAGGATCTGCTGGGAGGGGAGTATGGCAGAATTGGACTTTGGGACAGGACGACGGTAGCTCCCCGACTTGGTTGTTGTATTACATTGGTTATATGCTCCATAATATTGGTTATATGTTGTGCATGGGCTACGAATGGACCTCATTGAGGTAAATTCGTACGTTGGTCCGGCCGGATACCGGATATACAGGGTAATGGGAAACTATCCGGTTTAGAACAGGATAATGTGGTGTGCGCAAAAACGAGTGACAGAGTATATAGTAACCAAATGTGGGAGAATGGTGTATGGTAGCCGAATGGAGTACTACTGCGTCCTTGCGTGTCAAGGTTGCCGTACAAAAACGTTAATACATGTTCGGCAAAAGGAAATCCGGAACATATCGACGATTGGAAATGGAAAAAAACTCATTTTTGGGTATCAAAGCACGCCTACGTCAGAAGATTTGGGGCTGCCTTGGGTTTCTTTGCTTGCGCTCAGCAGTGCATTTTGAACTCTGTTCTTGACTTTGTGCTTGACAGACATCCAATATCCAGTCTACGGAGCTTTTTTGAGAGTGCAGAGTACTAGGGGATCCGATTCGCTTCCCTTCCAATACCATTTGAAAAATGGACGGGTTGAGTGCTCGATTAAACACGATGTGATACCTAGTTTTTTATGACCAGCTTTGCGGATGCATGACGACCTTGACTTACTGTGCTTCCCTTCAAATTCGGAAGCATATTTCAAACTACCGTTAGATTTTTTTGCTGCACCGTTGCAAGGAACTGCTATATGTATTGTGCGTGCATTATGTTGAGGGGAGGTTCAGTGATCTGTCTCGTACCGTTCCGTTAGTTCCATTTATTTTCTGGTGATGCACGTTGCAGTACAAACGAATATTGATTCATCTTTTTAAGCATTTTTTCATTCACTCCATGCCGTTCCAGAGCTACATCGAGAAATGGCGCGGGGGGAGAGGGCCAGTCGGCTCGTGCGTCAGAAAGAGAGGGTTAGAACAGGATGGGCGAAAAAAAGACTCAGAGTCAGTGGCATTAACCACTTTTAACCGGTGAAATCTGGGTTTATCAACTGGCTTTAACCTTCATGAAGTGATTGTGCAATTTTTCCACACGTGAACAAGAATGATTATCTAGAACTGACCTGAATTAGATGGTTACAGATGTCTAATATGTGACTTAGATCCCAGTAATGAAGAAAATGAAGCACTGGATGCTGTACATGCGAAATGAAAAGCCCTACGAATGCTGATAATCGTTTGGATATATCTGATTAATTTGACAGCCGGCCTCAGTGACCCGACAAGTCAGACATGTTTATCCGAAACATAGCTTGACATGTTACAGACCCAACTTACGGTAGATGAACGCCATTTTGCGGCAAAGTGGTTTCAGCTTAATGCCATTCACTTGAACCAAGGATAAAAACAGGCTGCCAAATCTCGCCCTAATCTGGTGTGAAATGATGTATGTTTCAGATTACAAGAAGATCATGAAAAACACCAAACAAGCGTTAAAAGTGTCCAAAACGCTCGACGTGAAAGTTGGTGGCAGTAAAAAGAAGAAATCTGTTTCTGTGAAGATGGAGGGTGAGGCGAGCCCAAAGAAGAGGAAATTAAAAGTATAGTCTCACGCAAGTTGTCTACTGCTTTTTCGTGGCGGTGATATGGGGCGTGATTTTGTGGTCATTTGTTAACCTTTTTATGTCATTGTTGCATTATACGTCCAACGGCAAAAGTATGTTGTTCCGATAGCACAGTGTGAATGCAGAGCATTGGAGGTAATAAGGGCTTTGCACTTGATATTTCAAGCTGCGTGGACATTTGTCATCTAATGTCAATATGCAGGCCTCAGCGAAGATCTTTCCGCTTGACGGCATTCCATTCGTCGTTCGTGGCATCGCAAGACATCCTGAATGGTTGCTTTGCCCTTATGGTTGAAGCTGGGCAACGTTTACCGAGAAGCGGACGTGCATCCAGCCCTCAGTGTGTCGGATTTGGAACACCACAAACGCTGTGCCTTCCCGTGGATGCAATCCAATAAATGTTTGGGATCCTTCTTCCCCGATAGTCTGTTCCCTTGCCCACTGCTGACTCCTGATACCACCTGCACAGTGTTGGCATGTTCAATCGTATTTTCCCACTGACATTTTTCCCTGTATGTAATGGCCCCGGTTCCACGAAAATGCCGTGTCTATTAAATGGGATGAATTGAAGTGAGGGCACGTCACGGGACAGATGAGCGCAGGACTCAGTGCAGGAACTCTTCTGCCGACAGGACCAAATGCCTGAAATCACAGTATTCTTTCTCTTGGATTGTCCACCTGTAATGTCCAATGGCAGTCTTCTGACTTCCTGTCTGTCTCTGTTTCTGTAAGATAGCGGATGCTGTAAGTCTAGCGGGCAGAAGCCTGTGACGGCGTTCACGGACATGTATGTAACTGTAATGCAGAACGAAGTACCAGTTATAACACACAGCAGTTATAAAAACTATCCGAAGCTTATGGAGTTCCATGGAATGAAAATAGAATTGTAAACCAAGACCTAACAAATGTCTTACTCGACCGCGTTGATGTCAGCATCTCATTTAGGTAAATCCCACACTTAGGGCGTTCGAGTGCAAGAGAACGTTGGCAAAGCGGTATATTCACCTCTGACTCACTCAGCATGACATGCCAACGTAACCGTGATGAGCCGATGGTCGTCGACAACAGGTTTAGAGTTAACGTTTACGTTTAGGGTCGACCACGGTTTCTACCGCTGACCGGTGCCCGTGCCCGGTACGCATCATATGCTTGTTCGCAATCACCTACCTCGAGCCACCACGAGCAGCGTGTCAGTCTTTCCACTAGTGGTGTCAAAGTTAACTGACAACATCTGACGAGTAAACGTCTTTAAAAGAACGTCTTCGCCTAAGCTAACAAACCCAAAGGTAGTGAGTGCATTGTACGCAATGTCGTTTCACGAATATGCGACTTTGGCAATATTTAAAGAGCAAACGTCCTTACGAGAACATTTTCACCTGAACAAACAAAACCGAAGGCATTACTTCCCGCGCACTACGTCTTCGCGAACAACAAACGTCAATGACGCCACCCACCCCATCTTTCGTACAAAGTTAATAGACGCGGACCACGTCCCCGCGCGATATGTCTGGCACCGACGTGGTGAGTCTCGCCCAAGCGACTGTGGTGCTGCCACTACTGGCGTGCCGGTCACGACCATTAAAGCGTCATCAGGCCAGAAACAGCACTCCGACAAAGAAACGTCGGCCGGTCGAACTAACTCATGTAAACCCTGTTTAAGAGCACCGTCTTCGCATCGCCGGGAATCTCACGCGCGGGCCGCATGTCCATACACATATGCCGCATACGCGCACGTGAGCGCGCAAGTTGCAACGCGGCTAGAGCAAACGCGCAAGTCGGACACCGCAGCTTACAGGTTTGGCAGCAGGTCGGATTGGATCCGCAGACCTAGCAGTCAGCCGGCGCTGCCTGGCTCTCCGGTTCAGGTCCCCCAGAGGCGTCGCGGCGGTGGGCGCCGGCCGGGCCGCGTTCAGAACGCTTCGAGCACCGCCGGTCCTACGGTCAAACACAGACTCCAGAGTCCTGGGCCTGCTGACCACGCTGCCGGCCGTCAGGGGGCCCAGGGCCGTTTCGGAGTCGTGAACGTGCTAGTCATGCTGCTGGCCGATCAGCGGGCCTAGGGCCACTCTGGAGTCATAAACGTGCAGACCGTGTTGCTGGCCGATCAGCGGGCCTAGGGCCACTCTGGAGTCATAAACGTGCTGACCATGCTGCTGGCCGATCAGCGTACCTAGGGACGCTCCAGACGCCCTGCCGCCTCATCGAGAAACAGTCCGAAAGCACTGTCTGGGACGGACAGCTCTCTAAGACACTGTCCCCAGCGCCGCAACGTTAGAATGACCCTGTGAGTCCGCCAGCGTGGCACTGAGCAGGCCGAAAACCACCCGTCAAAACACGGCGTACCAAACTCCGGATCGCCAGAGGCGCGGAGGCGGCGACCGACCCAACCACCACCGGAGACGCGGGAGCAGACCAGGTCTGCTCCGCGGGGGGGGGGGGGGCACACTGACGCCATTTCCAGCCATTTCCGGCGGCCGCTCACAGCGGCACCCTGCCGGCCGTTACAGCACGGCCGCGGCCGCAGCGGCCGGGGAGGAGCGTCAGCTTCCGTCGCAGCGGAGCACCAAACCACAGCCGAATCAGTGCCCGACGCCGCGGCCGCCGACCGCCGGCACGGCGCGGCCGGCTCACCGAGGACGGGCTCCAATCACCGGTCACCAGGCGGACATCACCGACCGACCGTGTCACACACCGGCCCGCCGACAGAGGCGGCCTTTCACCGGTCTACGACCGCGCGTCACTCGGCGCTTCCTGAAACGCACGTCTACGGCGAGCACCGTCCTACGTCACAGCACCATCGGCGACCTGGCGGCCGCCTGACCCGCCTTCCCATTGCACCACAAAAGCTCGCGGTTTAACGACTACACCTGACGGCCCGCCGGCCGCCGCCGCCGGATCTCGACTGCACAAGTCGCCCGCGCCGCGGCACGACCCGCCCTCAGCCGAGCCCCCTCCCGCCGTCGCCCGCCACTGCCACCACCACGCTCGCGGCGCTAGTCCACCTCCTCGTAGACGCGGCGCCGCTTGGCGTCCTGCTCGCGCTGCTCGGAGTCGGCCGCCGGCCGGTGACTGGCGCCGGCCACCTCCTCGTCGGCCTCCTGCTCCCGGGCGGCCAGCGAGGTGGCGTCCATCAACTCCGCGGACGGCCACAGGCCGGCGCTGCAACACGGCGACCGCCGGTCAGCCCCGAGCAGCGGCTGCAACGGTGCTAACACGGCCAGCAACGGCTCACGCCTGCAGCAGCAGCGGCGGCACCAGCAGCAGAAGGTACGAAAATGAGCCGGCAATAAAAGCTCAGAATGGTGCGGCAGCACGGAGGAGGCCCTCACGCTGGAGTGCTGCAGTGCTGAGGAGGTGGCACGTGGCAAGGCGACCGGCGCGGAGCAGTGAGGCAGCGGCCTGAGGCGCCGGACAAAAACACCGCGCGTCACGGGGCCCAGACCGGGGACCGCAAAACACTGCGCGTCACGGGCCCATGCCGGGGACCGCAATCAAACAAAAACGGACCTGAAAACCGCCTTCAAATGTGAACAACGCGCTACACATCACATTGTAATAACACTAAATGTGCGATTTACGCACATAAAACGAATACAAACCATAGAATACGTCCATCGGCCCGAGTGCCACGCACAAATCGGTTAGCTGGAGGAGCAGCCACAAGCTCGCGTCCGACTGGCTCGTGTCCGGCCCATTTTGCATTGAAGGCGGCAGAAACTAGCCAACCAGCTGCGTCCAGTTAGTCTCAGTGATCGTACAGGGGCCGACCATAGAGTGACGAGACAGGCCGCAGGTCATCCTATTTGATCAGAGTTCAGCTACGGCACTTCAGCAGCGTATGTCCATTCCCGAACGAGGAGACAAAAAACCTGGACACTCCAACGAGGGGACCAGAAGTGACAATAGCCCCAGTGACAACAAATCCCAGGTAACCCATTTCTGCCAGTACGTTGACTACCTGATGCGCAAAGTGAGAGATAATCGTCAGGCAAATTTCACCGTACCGAAGTACAACTGGTGATCCTGAGAATGATAAACGTTTCTGGTTCAGCAAGAGTTAAAAAGGCTTCAAGGCACCCTCAGCTAAAAACCCGTCCAAGTCCCTCCCCCCACGTCAGATGCAGAAGCAGGCACGCTAATCCACAGACGAGCCGCAGCCAAGCCATCTCACCTGGCGGCAGCCCGCACCCAGCAGCCGACCGCCACCTGCCGGTGCGTCATGCAAGCGTAAGTTCGGCCGCACGCCGCTAGGGCGGCCGGGCACACACCTGGGCCAAGGCTATCAGACGCAGGGCAGCGGCCGGCGGCGGCGGCAGTGGCAGCGGCGGCAGCAGCCGCCGGGACGGCGCTGCGGACACACAGGCAGCCGGCGATAGAACAGGCGAGCAGCGCACCGGCCACTGTGAGCAGGACCAGCAGAGGCAGGCGGCCGGACACAGCAGGCCGCCAGGCGGACACACAGCAGGAGCGCCAGGCGGACACAGCAGGCCGCCAGGCGGCCGAACAGAGCCCCACGGGGCAAGCAGACGGCAGGGAGGGCGGGAGGCGGGGGGGGGGGGTCAAAGACATCCGGCACAGCGTCGACCGCAGCCCCAGCCGAGCCCGGAGCGAGATGCTGGGGGCCACCGGGGGCGTTCACTGGAACTCGGATTACCCGTCGGCTCACTGGAAAGGCGCTCAGCATGAGGTCATTTACAGCTCGGAGCGGACCGTTACTTTCCGCGGGACGAGCGCACGGAGGCGGCCCGGCCCACCGCCAGCGCCGCCGGCCCGCCGCCGGCGTCGGCCGCCGCGGCTGCCCGGCCGCTCACCCGTTGCTGGTTCCGGCCTCGGCATCGGCGCCGGCGGCCAGCTCCTGCAGGACGCGGTCCAGCGCCGCCACGAAGGTGCGCGCGTTCGACATGGTGAAGCACATGGGCGGCGTCAGCTGCAGCACGTTGTCGTGCTGGCCCAGCGTCGACGTGATGATGCGCGCGTCCTTCAGCCTGTCGCACAGCCGAGGGGGACTGCGTCAAACTTCAACAGCATCGACTACACTGTCGCTTTAGCCTACAGGCGCTACCACCCACGGCTGCAGCCTGCGGCGGAAAACGAGCATGTCCTTGGGAAGCGGCCCACCGACGGGCTGTGGAAACCAATACAATGTCTGGGTTTTACGTGGGTACTGAGTGCTCAGGCGACTGCATGTTCGTCGGATTTCCACGAGGTAGTGAAGCCTTTACTTACTTATTACCGAGTCGAAAAAAAACACTACCACCTGACGGCGGACAGAGCTCACCACAGAACGGCAACTGGCAACACTTCCCACACTGAATATCCAATCACAATACCGCCAGTCTCTGCAGACGAACAAAAATACATCACACGACAGGGAATAAAGGTTTGGGACGATTTTCTAGACAAAAAAATGACTACACAAAGCTAGATGCCAACACAGAGGTATGGCAACAACAGTGGTTATAGCGGGGCAGATTTTTGGCTGACTGGAAATGGCATCAACAATATCCAATGTACGACGTGAGATAAACGTGGCGAGGTGACCAAGAGCCGGAAAAAGAGCCGGTCAAGCACTCATTAGTACCCCCTAACTGAGCATCTCACGAGATAATTCCAGAGTTGCGACATTTTGGCTAAATCCTTCCAAACCCGTCCACGGTTCCTGGAGAAAGGAAATACCGCATGTAGAAAAAGGCCGATTGAAAAAAGGTTGCAAACACCACCAATCATCCGTCGTTATCGCAAGAGGCTGTCGGCGGAAGGCACCTACCTCAGACATATCTGCCTGGCAAGATGAGCGTCCGGCTTCCTGCCTTCTCGATTCACCACAATATCCACACCCAGGCAGAGCCCCTGGCCACGCACGTCTCCTATTGGTGCACAAGCCACCAGGTCACCAAACCAGTCACCACACAGGTCGCCCGGCCACCAACGAGGTCACCACGCAGATCACCAGCTCACTACACAGGCACATCACTACAGAAGACATCAGATACAGACCACACCACCATCAAGTACAAATTACACTTGTCGCCAGGTTACGAAGAGCAAACCAAAGGTCACCAGGTCACTACATACAGGCCACAGGCCACAGGTCACCACGCGCAGATAACACAGGTCACGGGTCACCACACATGTCACCAGGTTAACAGGCGCCAATCACGGGTCACCAGGCAACTAGATGGACCACACAAGTCACAGGTCACATGGCACACATCACATAGTCACCAGAGGTGGAGGTCACCAAGGACAACCATAACGCGGCAGCTTACAGCTCTCCAACGGCCCAAAATCTCAACATCCAAAATCCAAAATCGCAGCCCAGGTCATCTTCGTGTCACTATTCAGGTACGTTAGCCAACAGCCATGACTTCAGCTGACTGTCTCTATGTTACAAACCATTACGGTACAGCGTCACCAATCACGTGTGTCAAGTCAAATCTGGAGTACGTCACGGAGCAGTATCACGTGTGTCAAGTCAAATCTGGAGCACGTCACGGAGCAGTATCACGTGTGTCAAGTCAAATCTGGAGTACGTCACGGAGCAGTATTACGTGTGTCTAGTCAAATCTGGAGTACGTCACGGAGCAGTCACGCATTGCAAGGTAAATATCACTGAGGACACATACTGGCTCAGCATATTAGTTGATGTAGCCTAGTTTACTTTGGTTTGCTTTATTTTCAAATCATCAACGGTCATGATCCCAATACAGTTCAAATCATAATGGTTAAAACGTGTCAAGTGCAGGGGAACATCATTTATGCACTGATGAAAACGAAGTAAAAAACGTTACCTAAAACCTGGTATAAATACCACGATCAAAACACAAATACCCTGACAGAAGACATAAAAGACATCAAAAGGCTCACACGATTATGATGTCACGATAAAATCAGCGACCTGCCGTGTGCACGTGTCTCATGACACGACTGTCGAATGGTATGGCGGTATCATGCCAGACATCTGCATTTCTGCAATAGGAACGCACTGGAAAACTCAGAGCATTTTGCCAAACACTACACATCGCACTGCGCCAACGCGGGCATGCGGTATGAACATGAGATGGCATTCTATTTCTCGCAGGCGCCCAGGAACAGCGAGAGGGAAACGTTCGAGAAGAAATGGCGACACCGTGGCACGACTGTGAACATTTCTCTGAGGAACGCCAGAGTGCGCTGCGAGGCCACGCTATGCAGAATGCAGACGAATGCAGACGTTTTGACCCGAAAGCACCGAGCACAGCTGTGGTGCTAAGGAACAACTCCGGAAAACATGGCCGCCGCCACCGGCCCACAGCTACGTGATTAACCTATGCTGGACTGTCTAGATTTTCTTCCTGTGAGCTTCTGCTGCCTCTCGCCATGATGCTGCAATATTACGAAACTGATCGCGCGTTGGCACACTCAGGCGACAAACAACCTTACTGCTGTAATCGTAAAACGATTTTTTCCCTGTTCGAAACGATCCATTTAAAAGTGCTAGCCATTCGCCATGCACACAGGGCCATGCACTGGATTCAGCATTGTTGAGATGCGCTCGGAAAGGCATTTTTTCTTGTCCAAAGGCACGTCCAGATCGCCTCGCGGGACCGGCACTGCATGGTATGTCGAGCTGCATGACTTGTAAACGACTGCTGTAGACATCTCTCGGTACATCCTCTCGCATGTCGGGCTTCTTATTGTGCAAACAACGCCTGTCCAAGAGCGTGGCAGATTTCCACTTCAAGGACTCGGACCGTCTGCATAGCTGATTGAGCACCTCCTGCACAATGTTGTGGTAATGTAGTCGGAACGCCCTCAACTGAATTCCTGTCGGCAGGTGCTCCTCACAGACTTGGCGTCCGGTCCCGACCAGGCGTCCCGTACAGACGTCACAATGACGCCAACAAACTGAGATAGAACGCATCATCGTCAACGGAGCGCAAAAAAAACTCCCTCCATCCGGCTACCTCGCATCATATTTGCGTATATCATCCACATATAAAAAACAAATTGAGATGCATGCAGGTAAATCTGTCTACGCATGATACCAATCTCATTCGAAGCGAATGGCAATCATCCAGAGGGTCGGCGCTACATCGGTGCTGCGTCCAGTAGATGTAGCACACCAGCAACGTCTGCCGAGTATCTATTCAGCGACGGATTTTGGAATCACCAGCAATGCCAAGCAATTCGCCTGTATACAACTGGTATATCACTAGTAAAAAAGACAAAAAACAAACGCAAACAGGACGACAGCAGGCAGTCCTACGGCGGCGAACTGCCGACCGACACCGGAATCATTGAGAACTTGTACTGCCCCACCATCCGCTCCACACTTCCAACCAAGCACCATTCACCACATGTAGGAGCTTCGTCTGCCATGCAACGCGACGTCTTGAGTTAGTGAATGGGCAGCTTACGATTTACGTTCTCAAACGTCCGGTTATGATCCGTGCGAATCACGTCGACCTTAAGGCGAGCGGGCTCCACTCAAGGAAGGGCAAGGCCACCATAACGGAAACAACATTAGACGTCCATCCAGTGAGGCGACGGACAAACTCGGCCGCAAAATCCGAAAATCAATAACTCCCCCACACTTGGCAGCAAGAAACCGTACGAGGGCCGGTTTTCGGGCAAACGTTCGTATCGCAGAAGTCCGTAGGAGGAAAGTTCGTCGGACTTAAGTTTGTCAGACAAAAAATCGTCGTGCAGACGTTCGTCGTGTGAAAGTTCGTCTATGGCAAAAGTTCGCCTAGGACAAAACTTCGTCTTGCAAAAGTTCATCGCGAAAAGATTCGTCTAGAGCAAAAGTTCGTTGAGGGTAAAAGTTCATCTCGGACAAAAGTTCGTCTTGGGGAAGTTAGTGTACGGGAAAAAGTCCGTCTAGTACAAAGGTTCGTCTGGGACAAAAGTTCGTATAAGGCAAAAACTTGCATGGGGCAAAAGTTTGTTTAGGACAAAAGTCTGTCATTTCGAATCACCACAAACATCACAGAAGTTTGTCCAGAACAAGGGTTCGTCAAGGACAAAGGTAAATCTAGAAAAGTTCGTCTCGCTAATGTAAAAAGTTCGTACAGCGAAAGGTTCGTATGGAAGAGATTCGTAGGAAACGGTTCGTAAGGGGAAAAATCGCAAGGAAAAAGGTTCGAAACCAAAGGCTATTTAACTTCAAGTTCGCATCGGAAAAGGAGCGGACCTACAATAGTAACCTAACCTAGCCTAATCTAACCTCTTTGTTGGACCGAACCAAGTCCGATCGCACCCTTTACCGGCCTGCGGCCTCTAGTGTCCTATACCGCGCCTTCTGCGCGAACCCGAGGCGGCTCCTTTCCGATAGGAACCTATCTACGAACTTTTGGCTACGAACACTTCTCCTTACGAGCCTTTGCTCTTACCAATCTTTCCCATACGAGCCTTTTGCGGTTCAAACTTTTTGCGTCACGAACATTTTCCGACAAGAGCCTTTTATCATACGACCCATTTACCATACGTGCATATGAACCTTTGGTTACGAACCTTTTCCCATACGAACCCTTGACTAACGAACCTTGGTCGGGTTATCCACTCGCCTATGATTCGGGCAGGTCAATACGGTGCACAGTGGCTATAGTTACATGTACACGAGTTTGAATGGGACCAATTCCGGATCCGGCCATGGGTAGAGCCACGTTCACCAGCATGATTCCATGACCTGTCGTCTGACAGCAATTTTTCTTGACTAGACATATACTACCCTGAAGACCATTCGTGGGCGAACCATGTGACACGGACAATCCTTTTTCCTGGACGAACTTTTGCCTTAGATGAACTTTTGGTTCAGATGAACTTTTGTCCTAAAGGAATTTCTGCCACACAAACTTCTGCCCTGGACGAACTCTTGAGCTTTTGTTGGATGAACTTTTGTCGTAGACGAAGTTTTGTCCCATACGAACTTCAGCGAGACGCATATGTACTTCCAGAACATTTGTCCTGGAAGATCTTTGTCCATACGAACTTTCGCGAGACGAACTTTTGTCCGACGAACTTTTGTCGTCACGAACTATTGCCCGACAAACTATTGTCCCACGAACTTTAGTCGGACGAATTTCTGTCCGAAAACCTTGGTGCCACAATGTGGTTCGGGCTTACGTGAATGACGCTGCAGTTCAGAGCTTACTTTAATTCGGCTCAGTCGTTTGCAGACTGTTATCCCCATTAAAATGGTTACCTGTGACAAAAAACATCCGGGAGTGCAGCAGTCTGAACAATATTAGCACCATGACACGTACCCGTTACACGCATTCTGCCACAGTATACCTGACAAAAAGACTGATGTTTGGGCACAACTTGACAACGGGTCACTGTATACGCCAGGCTTAATAGAAAAACTCGTACCATCAGCTGGAGCATTCTGAGCGAAACAATGTGTACAGATGAATGGTACCGTCCCAAAATCGATCCATCAGATGACTGTCGGAGACAAACAATCGCGTACGGGTACGGGGGCGGCGGAGACTGCGCCGAACAATGATCAATGGTCACTCCCCTCCCTACCCTACCCAGGAACCAGCTCCGAGGAGCGGCGGACAGCGGTCACCGTTCCCGGGGAACCACAGCAACAGGGAGCGGCGGCAATCCCTCCCGGGAAACACAGCGCCAGGGAGCGGCGGCCCCCCCTCCCGGGAAACACAGCGCCAGGGAGCGGCGGCAATCCCTCCCGGAAATCGCAGCGCCAGGGAGTGCCGGGCGGCCGCGCCACGACGGCGGCCAGCCCTGCTCCGGCCCCGTGCCAGCCCTGTCTCGGCCCGTCATTCCACCCGATCCTGAGCCTGTCCCACGATCGAGCGGCACAGGCCGGTGGGGGGCGGCCGCCACCACGCCCCACAGTTCCAGGCCGGGCCGAAGGCTGGCGCCCGCCGGTCGTCTGAGTCGGCGCGATCGTGACTGCTGATCCGTGAGCTGCACGGGGGAGCCGGTTTTACACCGCCCCGGCGAGTCGTTCGCGCTGGCTGCGGACCGTGAAAACGGGACGACCGAATGCGAGATGAGGAAAGGGCACCTCATGCATCTCGGCAAAACGGCCGATGAAACAGCGGAACACGGCGTGTGGTTGATGCCAAACACACGGCCGCACAGCCGGATATGCCACCAGAGGCCGTGAACACTCCACGGCTGCAGCACAACTCGTCACACCGCAGGGCCAAACATGACCCCTGCCAACCGGCGGCCGCACACAACACAGCCGCCCGCCGTCCCACCGCGAAACTGCGACGTCACGCGCACGATCTGTAACAAGGACGCTGCCCAGGTCCGCCCCCAGTGGCCGGGATGCCTCAGCGGTGTGCTGTGTCCAGCCACGGGCCGAACTGACACGCCTCAATGCCCTATGGCTGTTCCGTGCCCGGCCTACGGGACCAAAATCCAGGAGCCCGCCGAGCCGGCGGCGGGGTTCGGAACCTCGGCTCCCTCCAGAGGCCGCTCACCGTTTGGCTATTGGGGCTTAGGGGCGCACCGACTACAGGGTCATTTGGTCACCGCTCACCGATACAGGGGTGCTTCAGGGCCAGCTGCGTCAGGCCATCCTTCAGGTGACGGCCCACGTTGGTAGCCGCCGTCATCAGCTTTCTCATTCCGCATCACCTCCAGCACGGCCAGGCCCACGGTGCAGGACACCGGGTTGCCACCGAACTGAGAAAAACGCCAGAATGTCGAGACCAGTGGTGTCAGCTGCGGGAGTGCTGGTCTCCACGCTCCACCAAAAGGCGGGTCCCAGTCGCCTCGACGCTAGGTATTTGGCTCAGTGACACCACGGTCGTCTCTCAGGCTCTCGGCTACACCTCACCGTGCAGCAGTATTCGTTCAGGCTATCGCCTATGTCTCAAGGTGGAGGAGTAGACGTTCATGCTCTCTCTTAGGTCTCACCGTGGAGTAACGGTCCCTTGGATAGGGACTGTTACTCCACGTTAGACGTAGTCCCTTAGATAGGGACTGTTACTACTAGGATATTAGGCTTTGTCCCACTGTGACGTAGTTTTCGCTCAGACTATCGGCCACGTCTCACCGTGGAGCAGTATTCGCTCAGACTCTCGGCTATGACTCACCGTGGAGTAGTAGTCGCTCAGACTCTCGGCTATGACTCACCGTGGAGTGGTAGTCGCTCAGACTCTCGGCTATGACTCACCGTGGAGTAGTAGTCGCTGAGACTCTCCGCTATGTCCCGCCGGGTGATGACGGCCGACATGGGGTGACCGTTACCGAGCGGCTTGCCCAGGGTGACGATGTCCGGCACCACCCGGTACAACTGTCCACACAGACCAGCCGCATCGTCACGACGTCACTGCACGGACCGTCACGGCGCTACTGCGCGGCCCGTCACGGCGTCGGTTCGGACCGTCACGGTGTCACTTTTAAGACCACCACGACGTCACTTCAGGGCGTCACTGCGTCACTTCACAGACCGTCACGGTGTCACTTCAAGAGCTGTCACGGTGTCACTTCACGGATCTTCGCAGCACCATTTGCGCAGCACCATTTGAAGTATCAACGTGGCTAGGGATGATCACTTCCCGGGACGTCAAACTTTTATTGAATGAATTTTTACTGGTGATCTACCCATCAGCCTGGATGTTCCAATGGAAGACTGGATGATCCCATCAGCTGGCTCCCGGCCGCCACGATACTCCACACGAACAATGGCGTCGATAACAGCCAAAACAGACCGCCGGTCACCCGCGGCCGGTACACACTGCGTCAGCCAGCCGGCACCGGCGGCCCGACTCACTTCGAAGGCCCAGGCATGAGCGCCTACTCGGCCGAGGCCCGTCTGCACCTCGTCCATGATGCACACGCCTCCCCGTGACCGCACCATGCTGAAACGGAACCCGTCGCAGTTCAAAACAAAACGACCAACGACCCGATCTCGGACATCACGGAACAGGGCGAGGTTTCCTTGTTCCACCTAACCACCAGCACGGCTAGTGATGGGGATACGACAAGCGTCTCACACATGAATACGTCGACCAATCATAACGACCGCTATGCACGTAAGCTGGATTGCGGTGCACGCAGCACCTGCTCATCACTGTCGCACTGTAACCGAGCCTAGCCAGTAGCTGTTCATAACCCACCAGAAAACCGGCGCGCGGCGCTCGGCCGCATTTGGCGACGACACGCTACAATCACTAGTCACTGCTCATGGTTCACCAGTAGCTGCTCATAACAACCACTACACAGACCGTTGAGCGTCTGCGAACGACGCGACCTCGCACAAAAACGGCCCAGCTCGGCAGCTGAGCCTTTGCACGCGGAGAAACTCCGCAGCGTCCGCCGCGGGGCTGACCAAGTCGGATTCAGCCGACCGCCCAACCGTGCCAAGTGACGTCACGTCAACTCTGATGAAAAACTCACATCGCGACAAACTACAAACGGCATACAACCGATGAAAACATCTATCAGCTGATAGATCTGTCAACGCGATGTGTCAGACTGACCACTGCCAACTTTTTTCTGCTTCTCGTGATTTGACGCACAAGACATTTGTAAAAGATCAGACCACCTGGAATTTGGAGTTTTTGTGACTGTTCTTTTCTTTCAATACTTTCCGTCGGTACCAAAGCTGGAAAAACTGTCGTTTTCTGGTGTCAAGGAGCACCAAAAAATTTATACTCCAAGAAAAATTTTGTCCTCCAAAATGGCCATTTCCTCCCCCAAAAGACATGGGTATTCCTACTCAACCAGAGTTTGAAGTTGCCCGGCGTTCCCCTCCGGTTGATAGTTTACCATCCACACTCAGATGCTGAAGTACACCACTCTGAACTTACGGCCAGCCGCCTTCCATCTCGCCCCCCTGCCCCCCCGGTCAACGACTCTGCTGACCTACCATGATATCCCAGAAAACTGGTTTGCCTCCCAAAACGGAGCCACTGGGTCCGCCCCTCCCGGCCACATATGCTTGCAAGGCGCCCAGTTAGTCCGTTTTCCATAATATTCCAAAACAGAATTTGTACTCCGACACCAGGAAGAAAAAACAGGTTTCCAACACTGGTCGGTACAGAAATGGGGATATTGCATCCATGGTGGGAGATGTCTGAACTGACTAAGTCCGATCAGATACGACAATGAAAAACAAAATCAGCGCGCAAGCCTGTTATTATTACGGTGGGGAGGGCGAATCTGGTAGGATATGCAAACTTTCTATTTAAACAAGAGTTGCAGCCATATATTAAGACAAATTTTTGTCATATGTTACGTCACGTAACGCTTTTCACGAGTACCAGTGTACTCATCCTGTCACTAGAATCGACTAGACGTTCGGAAAAAAGTTTTCGTCATATTACAACACCCAAAAAACAACGACCCGCGAGAGGCGATATTCCAGATAAAACGCGTCAATAATTTGCCAGCAACAAGTCAGTAGTTGTACATAACGCTCACCATCTCGACAATGGTACCGTCACTGACAAACAGGCGGCATCAGCACGAGCAGCGATGGCAACAACTAACCATAACCACCCACCCGTAAACCTTGCTGAAGTAGTCGGGGGGCGGCATCACCATTCCGCAGTTGGTGACGATGCATTCTGAGATGAACGCCGCCACGTGGCGGCCCTGAGCCTGCACCGAGTCCAGGATCCGCTCCACGTGTGCCGCGTACTTGGCGCCTGAAACGGCGGCACTGTGAAAGGTGGTGAGTTCGATCCTCGACAACGCCATGTTTCCGAGCACGGGTTCAAACAGGGAGCCGCCTCACGTCGCCGAGAAATAAACCCGACCGGTGCTGGACGGTACGCCGATGGGTAGCAGGTTCGAATTTAAGCGCTTCCTTCACGGGTCGCAACACGGCCACCAGCGTAAGGAACTGAAGCGAAAATGAACCGAGCAGCTGACTGGCCAGCCACAGGGCCCAGGCCGGAGGCGTCAGCTGGTCACGCGGCAGCCGTGTAGTGGAGCTCCACAGCACAACCATCCTCCAGTGCCAACCGGTTCTGTGCCTCGGGCAATATCACTCTTTCGATATAAATGAATGGCGGGGTGCGGATACGCACACAGACTAGGCTTACTATGGAATTTGCTCCAACCGTATTTCAACACGTTTCAACTACACAATACCTCCCCAAAAAACTCAATCGAGATAACGCGAAACTTCACGACAGCCAATGGCAGATCCCGCAATATTCCTTTGCAATACTTCTTTTCCTGCGCGACTACATCCGTTAACGTAAAAGCATTCACTGCGGTTAATCAAAATAATTTATACAACGAAACCTGTATCGGTGTATTACACGACTATGGACAAAGGATTTCAAGAAAGGCCAACAAAGTGTAAAGAAAGAAGGGGCACGGATTCTTGTGAAAGTACAACATTCACGGCCAGCCCCCCCCCCAAAAAAAATGGAAAAACGACACGCATCGAAAAATACCCTAGTCCATGTCCAATGTATACCCAAAACATATACCACAGTGGCAGGACCCAAACCAGTCAACGTAGGCCTCCTACGAATCCAGGGTATTAGATAATCTTTAAAACGACCAGATATCCACATCCAAATCCAATTTATCCCACGAAATTAACTGTAATTATTGGTAATTATGTACATATAACATTTAATAATGATGCATAATTATGTGTATTATATATAACTGTTATATACATATTTGTATATATATATATATAAATATATCACGCATAATTATCATATATTATTACGTCCATAACAATTATACATAAACAATAATTAATAATTATATAATAAACTGTAAATCCAAATCCAATCCCATGATTTTACCTCACAAGAATTTCTCCAACGGAGGATTCGAAAACACTCAGTAAATAATCGACCCACGACCACGTATTTCCGTCCGCACCCCCTGCCCCCCCCCCCACGAAATGACGCTCACCAGCTGCTTCTCTGACCGCCAAAGCCGCGGGAATTTCCATCACGTGCCATTACGAAACGCACGCCACTGAGCAGAGCGCGCCGCTGGTTTGGCACGCATTCCTCCTCATCCGCAAATGAACATGTCGGATTACGTGAGTCAACCCGCGAACGACGAGCCAAAGGCCTTTCCAAAGATTCGCGATCCACATTCGTTTCCACAGGAAACGAAATAAGGAATCCGGATTTCATGATCCTCAATACGATCCTTCAATAACAAGTACGAATCATGGCCGGGCCATGAAACATACGCAGGCTGAATAAATCAACATATTTCCCTAGTGCATTTGCGATTTACACCAGGCAGAAGATAAGCAGCAATCTACGTATAGCACTGCATGCCAATCAGGTTGACGAACAATCAAAAGAACCAAGTACAGCACATAAAAAATACCATAAGCCACAACTCTATTTTTCCGTCTTTACAGGCGATTACCTGACTGACCTCAACCAGTCCACGTCCCCCCACCCTGCCGGCTACCGGCTCGCCTCACAATACAACGTCCTCTATACCCCTTTCCGCTCATCTTAACGGTGCACACCCAGGTCCTCTCTCCGTACCTCCTCCCGCTCATCCTCACGGTGCAAACCCAAGCTTTCTTCCGTTTTTCTTTCCGCTTGTCCTCACGGTGCAGACCCCGTCCTCTTTTTGCATTCCCTCCGACAGTCTTCTCGGTACAGACCCCGTCCTCCTTTCGTATCCCCTCCCGACAGTCCTCACGGTACAGATTCCGCCTTCCCTTCGCATTCCCTCCTGACAGTCCTCCCGGTCCAGGCCACACGTTCTCTCGGTACGGGCCCCGTGCTGCCTCCGTACCGGCGACAGGGTCGTCCTCCCGGTACAGGCCGCGGTACGTGTCCGGCAGAGCGGCCACGTGCACGTGCTCCTTCATGTTGGTGCGCGCCTTGGTGAACAGCTTCGGACTGATGTCGGCTACGCTGCCCAGGTTGCCGTGATACGCCCTGGCGTCAGACGGGAACAAACGTCAGTCGCAGCTGTGGTCTCAGGATGCCGTGATAACTCCTGACGTCAGGCGGGAGCACGTCAGTCGCAGTTGCAGTTACGGGATGCCGTGATAAGTCCTGACGTCAGGCGGGAGCACGTCAGTCGCCGCTGCCGCGGTTACGGTTCCTGTAACTCCAGCCGGTCACGGGGTGATCTGAGCATTGCCCAGTCGTAAATTTCGCGTGACGTTTGGTGGGCTGTAAGTGCAGGGCACATCAATCATGCACTTCTTATTGTCAGGAAATTGGCATGCTGACAATGATATCATTGCACAACCAGTTCTGGGCTGATTTGTTGGCAACACATCGCTCGGCTACGGAAAATGACAACATTCTTGTTAATTACGTACAAAGACTACGATTCAATGACGCCAACAGCAATCTGCTAAGCAATGAAGGAACTAGCCCTTCTTGCCTCTGGACCACCTGAATCCCATAGCAGAACAACCACAATGCCGTGTCACGTTGGTTACTGACGAGCACATGTCACACAACACTAACCTTCAAATCACGCTCTTGCCCTTTTCTCCTTGACAGAGGCAGGATAAACTGTGGTCAGGGGCACAGCACGTGGCTCGCGTGCACACCATTCGGGCAGCGCCCGCCCAAATCGCATCACGTTCGATATGGAGCAGATACCTGGTACTGGGTATTTGGGGCGGGGTGATTGGTAATCGGTACCTGACACGTGGTAGCGGGCATCTGACCCTAGGTTATTGGCACTCGGTACCAGAAATGTGCCTGGATCTCACAAAAGGATCTAGAATCCCAATGGATCTTTCAACAGACTGTCCCCATAAGATCCAGGATCTGAAGGGATCCTTCGGCAAAATGTTATCATAGGATCAAGGATCTGAAGCGATCTTTCGGGAAGTGTAGACTTGGGATCTTGCACCTGAAGGGATGTTTCGACACAATAAAGACTTGGGATCTGGGATCCGAAGGGATCTTTCGACCCAGCTGACACATGAGATCCAGGATAATGAAAAGTCCCGGATCTTCGACTATCGGTCTGGATCCCAGATCCTGGCACAAGTGTGTTCGGCACCTTGTACCGGGTATTCAGTACTAGACACCTAGGTCTCGGTGGTACCTGACGCCTAGGTACCTAGGTACCTGACGCCACTTGGTACTGGGTACCTGTTTAACCCGTACTCAAACGGCCAAAATGATTACGTTGTCCGATGGTGCAGGCTGGTAATGGCTACTCGGTGCCGTGTACTCAGTGCTACCAGGTACCGTGCCCTTCTACTGCACCAGGCATTGGATCTTTGCACTAAGTACTCTGTAAATGGCACCCAATAGGTGTTCGGCGTTTGATCCTCGGTCAGTGGGTACTCGTTGACTGGCACTGGGCATTGGACACTTCGAGCAGCTGGCTATTAACTGGTGGATGCCCGATACACTGTGCACTGCACTGCACTGTGTTCCTCTGCACTGTGCACTCAACGCTCACCCCTCCAGCACGATGACGTCCTCCCGACGGGTATAGCTGCGGGCCAGGCGGAGGGCCAGGTCGTTCGCCTCCGACCTGGGGTCAGACGCATCACGTTACCGTCTGCGGGAGCGAGGCAGCGACGGGGACACAGTATCGGCCGCTCATCTGGGGTCAGATGCCTCAGGCAGCGGCGGGTCCGGGCCGGGTCGCAATGTCGCCGCGGCTCGCTCAGGAGCTGGCGCACCCCAACCAGTCGGCCTGCAGCGGCCGTACACCTCCCCTGAAGGCTGTTTAGCGTTTACTGGCTTTTGTTTAGCACATAGTGCCAACGGCCATGATCCGTTATAGGCGGTCCAAACTGGTAAGAAACACCTACGGTAAGAGATGATGTCTGTCTAAAGCGATGTTCCATTCAGCCCCGAGCAGCGCGAATCGTGGTACCCATTGTCAATTCAACTCCGCTGACCTGGTATGACTCGAGTCAGACGAAGAGGCACAACTCGGCCAATGCTGACGGGCCTACGCACCCGGAGTTGACGAGATAGCAGACGCTCAGCTGCTCAGGCATCATGTCCGTCAGCTCCTTCAGGTACAGCGACAGGGCGTCAAACAGGAAGCCCTGCGCCCAGACGAGGCGTGCCATCTGCTGCTGACCGCGCGACACCACGTGCGGGTGACAGTGACCCACTGCGAGGAGGAAGGGGACGCTTCAACACTGGGCCACAGGGCTATCAGTGCGAACACGCTGCCGAAAGTGATTCAAACGCAGCGAGGGGTTAGGTGGAACAATCGATCGAACACAGTTTTAAAGATTCTACAGGCGGAGGCAATCTAGACCTCTGAATGTTTGCTTATTTGAAGGCGTTCTTAGGTTTCTACAATTCCTTGCGAAATGCCGCGAGAAACCGGGGAACTCTCGTGCCAATTTTGTTTCAAGTTGGCGAATGCTTACGCTGTGTTATGATAGGATTACGAAACTATGACCAAGAAGTATGTTAGTAAACAGCACACAAACATAGTCTTTTCCTCATTTTGTTTCCCAAGTCGGATCGAAAATGCAACCAATTACTTGGAGAAAAAAAGAAGACAAATTGCAGGCAAAGCTATTTGAATTATCAACGACCTCAGCGAACTAAAGGTCAGTCGTTGCATAAAGAGCATAAAAGTTACTTTTATGTCCACCAGAAAGAAATGGTGAATCAGATTTGCCACCAATCGCTCCAATCCTCATTTTAACCGACGATAACCCCAAGAACAAAACTACCGTAGCGTTCTCATAACGTTCACAACATTTAGAAGGCGGCTGAACACCTCTCTGACCCTTTGAGCCGCGTGCTTATCATGTTTCAGGGCATTCTGTGCCATTAATCTAGTACTAGTAGGTAAAAAATCGCATGTTAAGTGCCTCTCACGACGTCTGCTTCATGCCGTGAGTGCCTTTACTAGCGTGATACTCAGGTCATATCCGACAGGTTTCAAAGAAAGCAGGTTACCACAGTGCACTAACCATCAACGCCACAGAAACAATACGGTGGACACCCAAAAACATACAAGCGCATGTAAGTGTTGGAAAAAAAATTTACCGCCGGTCCCAGGCATGGGACAAGGGGACAAAGCCGGCTTCGGCTTCCACTTCGGCTTCGTGAAGCCACATTTCCCCTACAATGGCTCCGACTGCGGCTTCGACAGACTGATATTTTCAACGACTGGTATCGGTTTCGGCTTCGTGTCATTGTTAACGGTTGGCTTCGGCTTCCACTTCGTGCCATTCTTAGTAGCTGGTCTCGGCTTCGGCTTCGAGCGATTTTCAGCTGCTGGGTTTGGCTTCGGCTTTGGCTCCCCGCGATATTTAGCTGCTGATTTAGCCTTCGGGAGTTCTGTTCTGCTGGCTTCGACTCTAGTTTGTAATTTTTCCACTGCAGTTACGACTTTTTAATACAACCAGTCTTCCCACCTTCCTGGAAATGTAGGTCGCGCAACGGCCTGTAGTCGATGAACACCGAACGCAACCTGCACTGCTGTTTTTTTCTATTTGTCTGGACGTAAAGGGTAAAGGTAAAGGTAAAGGCATTTTGATACGGTTTGATGGCAAAGTTTACATATTGTTGAGTAACTTAATCTAAATGTAAAATCGCATTTGACCCATGGCTACCATTTGCTGGACTCCTGTTTCTACCTTCATTTCAGCTAGCCAACCTCCTTTGATTTCCAGGACTAAGCATACGAATTGACGACATTTTCGGCAAAAGTACTGCGACTTTTTGCATGCAAGCGACAATGGTCTTGGCTTCGCAAAACAGCTTTGAACACTTGATTCAACTTCGGCTGCGTGGATTCCAGCTGTTGGCTTTGGCTCCGCGTTTGCAAAGTTCGAAGCCATTGGCTTCGGCTTTGGCTTCGAGTTTTACAAATTCGAAGCGAAACCACCGATTCCGGCATCGGCTTCGATTTCGAGTCATTGCTGTGGCTTCGGATTCGGCTTAGAAGCCAAAAGCCAGGCTTCGTCTCCACGCCCGCCGAGCACACCCTTCTTCAGCAGCCTTACAAGCCATTTATTTGTATACCACATCCGAGAAGACTTACCCGACACCGGCCCGGGCTGTCGCCTCGGGCTGACTACCGGGAACGGAGTCCTCAGCGGAACTGATGAATGCAGGTGACGAGGACTGCTGCCAGACCTGCACCCCACGACCGTGTCGAGGCCGTTTGTGCTCGGTCCCCCATGAGCCGTTCGGGGAGTATTACGAATGGTCAAGATAAGGTCAACAGACGTGCTATTATCTTTTCACGGTGGCTGTTGTACTCGTTTGTTTACCCAACACGTTGTATGCTTTGCACCTCTCCTACTACCAGATGACGCTTAAATGATTCCCTCAGGGCCATACTCGAGTACCACGCAGTACCGAATTCAAACTTGGTTTTGGTCCAACGAATATTAAAACACAACATTTCTTACGTTGAATCAACGTTGTGTTAGTTAATTACATGAAGGCCATACAGAAGGATTGGACAGGAAGTAAACCCACACTGACGGTTCGACATGGCGAAGCAATCAATATATCATCCCACACCAGCGGCGGCGTCACGTGCTCAATCCAGGACGGCAAACGATGTTTCGGGGTCCCCTTTTCCACGCATCGCCGTAGGGATAATGCGGCGTTTTTCCCACCTGGGAGAAGGGAGCTGCTCAATGTAAGATTTCTACGTTGCATTATTGTTACAGCGGGTAAGAAACTCGACAGTGGTTCAATGTTTTGGAACGTCATGATTCTATGTCAAATCAACGCGGATGTGTTAGCAGGGCACAATGGGGGACCAACTGACCTACAAATGACCTACGCAAAGAAAGACGGCGCATCTCTGCTGGGCTAGCCGATCCCACGCACTTGATCTGCGAAGGGCCCAGTATAGAATGAGCCCAATACAGACCGAGAGCATGTCCACGTTTGGTCTACAGACCGCTCTGTCACACTGCTACGTCTGCGCAGTCTTTAGCCGGACCCCAGACCTTTCAGTGGTCCCATTAACAATAAATGAAATAAAAAACACCGGAGGAGTTTCCTGACTGTAACATCCTGCCGCTCCCAAGGTCATCCCAAGATTGCTATTCATTCCCGGCCGTGCAGCGGGGCAAAACTGGGGGCACCGCCGCGCCACAATCTGCTCCATCGCCCGCGACTGGCGGCTGATCCACGCCTCACGTGCCGGGCCGTACCCTGCACGTGCGGCGCCCGGCGTCGGCTTTAGATCGGCCTGACCGCAGCACAAGGCGCTCGAGACCGAGGAAATCCTGGCGCCGGAGCCTTCGTGACCGCCGATACCGCGCTCAGTCGCATCACAGCACACAAATGTGGCAATAAAATTCGCCTTGGCTTAAGGCTGATTTTTATTCGTATCGTTCTTCAGCGATTCGTTTCCTTCAGTGGCGACAGCGGGACGGCTTAAGGCGAGGGAACTTCGAGAAGCGGCCGAATGTGGTTGGCCACGGCACACCCATCGGCATCAGTGGAAGACGAAATAAGTTTCCCAGCAACGTTCTGATACCTTGCGCTACTGCTAAGGTCTAACGGTGTTTTTTTTTTTTTTTTTTTTCCTCCGCCAGTTGTGTTCCAAGACCCGTTTACCTCGTCTTTCATTACTTGTTCATGCGGTAAAATCTCTTGAGCATCGGTACGCTATCAGACGCGCTGGTGGCTCCAGTCGGGGAAATGTTCCCTCGCCTCCATCTATCTTCTAAACTATGACACTGCCTCTGACATGCAATATTACAAAAAAATACAATATTTACAAAATACTGCATTTTGATGCATCACCTGACCTCGGTTGACCATAACTGACTTGATCTAGGTCACTTGTGATCTGAAGTAAGTACGTCCATTCCGCATATTATTTCCCCACAATGGACGAACAGATCTGGAGGAAGAGCACATAACGGCAAAAGAAGCACGAAAAGTGCAGCTCAGCAGAAGACGACAAAACTTCGGCGCTCTCCCGGTGTTATCACGAAAACCATGTGCGATAAACACTACGGCTGTACAATTTTTGCTCCTTTCCCACCAGTGCGCCTGTTATTAACGCTATCGTGAGCGCTACTGCAACAAGCATCGCAACCGCGGAAAGTTACAAGTCTGCAAAAAGTGTTACGGCCGGGCCCGGCCGGACAGTCACTCCGACTTTACTGCCGGCTCAAGTGATACTTGGCCCCTGGCCTTTTTCCTAATCAACTCAGCGAAATTCCAGAAGTTCCACAGCGGGTTGGCATGTGGTTCAACTGATCATGAAAATGTTCTGTGGTACATTGAAGCCCACCACGCACATATTTTTCCTCCACCAAACACATACACGCCTCGCGGGACTGATTCCTAACGTTCAACATACCTTCGCAAAATTATTCGCGTTTTTCATCGTTACATCATGGAACTGCAAAATCCATTAAGTCTGTATTAACGCAACCAAAAACGCAAAACAAAACTACATTGCCTACAGCCTGAGCTTCTTTCAGCATGGCCGCGACACGTGACTACTGCACACACATCTGGCTGAAACCGAGAAGGTAAGCGCTTTCTTCATTTTTTTCTTCAAAATTTTTTCAGCAACAGTGCTCCAGAGTTCTGCATGCCATTCATTTCGTTTTTTTTCTTCGTCAGTAGGTATCCTGAATCCCAATCGAAGCATGGAATCCTTCAGCCTACCAAATCTCTCATGGCACGATCTAAGAGTTGGGAGACGCAGGAGCCTTTTGAAGTCATTATGCCGTGCCGTCAAAATACCGTTTTCTCCGCAAAATGAATTTCCATCTGAAATTTCGATCCCTATGAACATTCTGTTGATAAATGTGTCAATACTTTCTTGGAGGAAGAAATCCCCAATCCGCGTCAGCCCATTAAAGATTTTCCATTTGCGACGGTGGCTTCGCCCGGTCGGCCAATGCTATCGAACCTAAACGTTAGCAAACTTGGCAACACGGGGCATTCGGGCTTCATTTGGCAACGGAAAACTGATTCATGCGCAGCTCAAGAGTCTACGGAACACGTCTAGGTCGATTCAACAAACGTTGTACTAACTAGTGTACAAGATGAGAGCTCAATGTTTTGGCGTGGCTGCACGGTCACACAGGAAATGGATTTCATTGCCCGCCGGATGGCGCGGAACTCGATCGCCACAATCATTAAACACTAACGGTACGGCACGAATCTAGGAGCGACCTTACGGGCGGAATGTATGGATGCATGCAGTCTGTATGCCAATCGTTAAGTAATTCTGTGTATGATAAAATACAATCGCTGAGAAGCAAAAGGGAGCTTTTGTGCTAGGTCATCCAAGCCCACTTTCCAGTAATCAACTAGCACCAAGCGACATTACGACAAAGCACAGTACACTGAAAGTCACGAAAAGAAGCAAAATACATGAATTGGCAATTCAAGAACTTCTGTGTAATTCAAGAACAAGACAATTCAAGTGAGGAATTAGCAATTCAAGAGCTTTTGAAGGTTCAGTTTACACCTTGGCGCTGCAGTGATGAAGGTCTGGAAACGAGAGGGAGGCAACATTCCCAAACCTTGCCTTAACGAAGTGCAAAGGAAAATAACGGGGTACTGGAAACGTACCAGGAATCAAAAAAAAAAACATGAGGGTATCACACCCGGTTTACGTGATGCTTTTCGTGTTCTTCATTTCAGCGTCAGTTCGTGCAGGTGTTCGGCACTGAACCGCTTCCAGTCCCCGCGAACTGGCACATCACCGACCGAGTTTACGTTCCTGCATGATCAGCAACGACCACGACCGACGGACCTGGGCGGCGCAAACAAGCAGGAGACGTCCGAACGGCCACGTCTTAACATCGCCTGAGTCATCTTCCAAGACTGAGGGCCATGGAGCGTCGCAACCTCTATGGGGATAAGGGGCCAAACGGGATTTTTGCCTGGTTGCTTTCCGTGCACCGCCATGGGGTAAACGCTGCCAGAAGGGCAAGTGTTGCCCAAACCTGGGGCTCACCTACGTCTCCCAGTTCCTACGTCCCTGCTGAGAGCTCAACGGACCGAAGTCTCCCTGCCGCTAGGGAATCTGCTCACCACTGCATCTCCAAACAAGCATGCTGTTTCCAACGGCGCAGCAGCCGCTAAACGCAGTGGCTTCATAACGGACACTGACCGAATTTTTCCAAAGCCGTAACGCTAGTGATGGACACCCCCTCCCCGCCCCAACAAAAAAAGGCTGAGAACAAGAAGTTAAATTCGAAAAAATAAGACCACACAGTGAGAAGATGAAACCACAAAGCTCGCGCTCAGAGTGCAATCAGGCGGCGAGCCGAACTCAATTGCTGAAATGTTTGTCCGCAACCGAGACCTACGTAGTCGCAGTACGCGCCAGGACGAGCTCTTCCACCTGGTCCACTCGAGATCAGAATCCGGCAAACGGCACTTTGTCAACCGTGCTGTGGCAGGCCTCAGCCATTTACCTCATTGTATATCTGACCTTTCACCTAGACGTTTTAAGACTACTCTGAAACGGCTCTTATACGGAAGAGGTCGGCTTTTACTGACCATGGCGTGACTGGTGCTCATCAATGACGACTAATTTTCTATTTTTGTTTTATTATTCGTACTTCCCATACTGTTTCTTCCCATCGAAAGATTGTGTGTGCGCGTGTGACTGCGTCACCCAGCATACCATCTGACTTTTCATAATTTTTTTGCCCTTGGGAATGTAAAAGCCACGCGTTTTCTTTCGCAAGAATGGAATCCCCGGTGCCTCACAAAACAATACAATACAACGCAAAATCAACGACAAAGCTGCCATCTGTCAGAAAAATTTATCTACTCTCTATCTGAGCAGCAGAAAGTTCGTGATGCGCATCACTAGGACTGATGATGAAGACCAGGAGGAGCACGCCATGGTCTTCAACATCCAAGAGTGAGGATCTGGGCCACTTCATATCTGAGTCAAGTCAGACAACTGATGAATTAAACGGAACTCCTTGCAATATCACACAGGTTCGGCGATGACACAGACGTTCTTGGCTGTAACAGCGCTACGCTGAATACCGGCACATCTCGACACATTTGTCGCCTAATCGATAATGTCGAAAACAAGTCTGCTCGTTTGCCAGCTCCACGCAAACGACCTGAACCTGCCAGCACTGTTCGGGAAGTTCGACAGCGATATGAAAGGGCCGAGGACTTTCACCGGCCGTCTGAACAAGGTTACCTCTGGACCTCTGCATGAAATTTCCGGCACGCCGTTTCATCCAGTCAACGATAACAAATTTCCGCCTTCCGACTCACGAACGCCGTCGCCGCTCAGCTCAGTTCAGCTCAGCTCAGCCCAGATCGGACGAGCCTAAATCGGCTGGACGCCGGCGTTCAGCGTCTGACGGTTTCGATGAGGTCACCTGTCACAGGTCACTGACAGGAAGCCTTCAACTGGGATAAAGAGCCGGCAACCCAACCATTGTTTGTTCATAAGAACCTGGAGGCGTCTCTGTAGGGCAAAAGAGTCACGGGGGCATCTGGTCCTACCGGTGGGCAACACGATCACCGAGGATTTATCTGTGGACGACTAAACAAAAGGGATTTTGCCTTGCATGCTTAGTAAACGGCGTTGCAAAGTAAAAGTGAAATGACGTCATGTCCGAGAGGATGGCTATTGGCTCGCCTGTTAGACCGGTGTCAAATTTTAAGAATGACTGTTCACAGAACGGATTGCAGGCTTTGCATGAAATATAACCATTGATCACGGCTTGATTTTGTGATGCTATACGGACTGCCAGAACTGCTCCACAGAATTGCAAAAAGAGCATTATGCATTATTGCCATTATGCGCAGAAACATAACGCAGCCTAATTTATTCATTTTTACGACCCGAGTTACGATCGAAGCGCATTTTTCAGTACGCCTAGCTGAGTTGTAACCGCTTGGGCGGCACCACAATCGCCCACGTTTAATTTTGTTTCTCTTGGCGCAGGTTCGAGGCAGTTTTTTGGCCGTGAGTGACCTGCACTGTCCTGCTAAAAAAAAAATATGCACCAAAAATCGTACGGGCATCGTGATTCCGCCTGATAACACAGCGTTATATATACACCTAAACAAAACTGCCCACACTTCAGAGTTCAACTGCCGCGGCCGCTCCCGCCCCCGTTCTACTAAAGTAAACTCATCATGAGTTCGCAGGTTTTCAAATGCTGGCTCAGGCAACGTCCTTTGGTTCAGTGTTCCGTAACGAAAAGCGGTAATTAAAACTCTTCCAAAGGCAGCGTCCTCAACTTTGCCATGTGCTGTTCCAAAGAACGCTTCGTTGCCCCCAGCAAATTTATTAATTTCCAACATCAAACGTCTAAAACCGGCCAGGGGAACTACATCGCTGGGGAAAATGCGGAGGCGAAGCATTATCTCCAACAGGAGGGCTGAACTGCTTCATCCGGCGCGGCTTAGCTTGGTTCACTAATCCTCTTTTCCCTGGGCGTCACAGAGTTTGCTGTGGATTCAACGCCATATAAACCAAATACAATCCCTATCTTTACCACGGCAGATACAGCTAGACGTGAAGCCACGAGACCATATGATACTTTAACCAATCAAGCTTCTATCACGCATTCCACTGAACGTTGCAGTGCCCAATTTCCATCGATGGGGAGGGGCAGACATCACTGACGGCCCCGCGGTCCTCCAGCTACAGGAGCCCCTTTTTCCGTCTCGCTGTGCTCACCGTGCGCGGCGTTGCTGATACAATCCAGGTACTCCGTGCTGGTGTCGTCGTACATGTACTGCTTGGACGCCCGCGTCAGCCGCAGCGACTGGCCGTAGTGGAGCTTGCAGCTGCCGGACACGGGACCACCGTCACGTGACGCGACCGCTGAGCGTAAACGTGCCGTCACGGATAACGCGGCACGCGGGCCGGCCGGGCGCCGCCACCGGTGGCGCCGGGGGACGCGGTCAGGCGGCCACCCGCTGCACGGCACGTCAGCGGCGGTCGGCTGCCAATATGCAGCGTGCGGGTCCATATGGATGCCGCCTGTAGCAGTCAGCGACGTTCAAGGGATGCTTTACGACCCGACGAAGCGCCATAAAACGGTGCGAATGTGGCCTGCATCACCACGATTTGAGCGGTAAGGCTTGTCCCAATTCTTTAATTTACCGACGACCGTAAAGAAAGACACACATATAGAGCGAAACATCTGTGTTTGGAGAGGCGACGGGTCACGCAAGATACATTTCACAGTACTAGGGACGATGAATACATATGCGACGCGCCTACAAAAGACAGGAAACTACGCCAAAAAAGGCTGACTTCAGTTTCTTATTTTAGCCAAGTAAACTGCTGACGGTTACACAACTCGGCCACTATCAGCGCTAAGCAGCACGACACCAAGCACACCTGGAGCCTGACATAAATACCGGGCAATGACTGCGAGATTTCGCCACCTTCCACTGACCGGGCGGGGCCTTTAAATCTCTTCCCCTCATTTATCTCGAGAACCAATCGTCCGATCTGGCTGATTCAAATGCCAATCGATAGCGCTGAATCTTGCGGTCCCGTGACATATACATTTTTTACGTTTGGGCCAGTGATGGGGTCAAAGGACAGGTCAAACACGAAAAAGTGACCAATTTCCCATTCGCCCATCACAAGGAAACGCAGACCGAGACTGAAATGAGCATGACAATCAGTTTTTGGCAAAAGTCTCATTTTCCGAGTGTCACTTGACTCGAGGTCATAAAAGGCCAAGGTCACAGGTTGGGTCAAATTTGACGTCCGTTATAACGCGTCAAGCAATGCATGTTTGCTCACCCATTTCACAAGGATATTCTAAAAATGACACTTCCAAAGAATCTTAGGCACAGGAAAAACCTTGAAATTGCCCAAATTACTGTGCACATGCAGTAATGCAACATTCTGTAGTTTCAAATTCGGAGTATCACGAGCATGCTAGTGACCTCCATCTGACACCTCTGGGTGACCCTGCTAGTCAATTTGTCTCATGATGCACATTTCCAAGAGATGTTGCACAACAATGCAAAGGCCGTTATCTCCACCCTGTCAACCAGAACGTCAAACAGACGTCACGAGTCTACTCGCTAGGCTGAAATCTGCATAACATTGCCAACGGTCATACTACAACGAAATGCACTGCTGCAAGAAACCGCTGTGTAAGTTCTACGTGCAGGTTCTTGCAAGAAAATTCGATAGGTTATCCGGCCACATCCAAAAATCATTTTGTTCAGTCCCTCTTCTAACATGAGGTCAGAGATGCTCCATATATAATTCTCAGGTCATGCTGCTATGCGGTGCAAGCCACAGTCGCCATACACAACAAAAGCACCGACAACATAGCGGCGAGGTAAAACAACGTTGAATCCCGAAACATCGTTATCTTCATGACGTCATTTGGATGTGACCTAGGACGACCTTGTTTTCATTTTTGTCGGGATGTGCCAAACTGATGTAAGAAAAGGTACTCAAAGTTTCGGGACAGTGCGTTTATCCGTTTGGGATGTATTTAGGAAATACGCCTGGAGGCGTTAAACGCTCTCCGCAGCCAGTGGCGGGTTATACGGCCAGCTGTGCTCGTTATTCTCCCTGGCCACCTGCCCCCTCCCCACCATAATGAAAGTTTGGCACCTTGACCTCAGGTGATGCACAGAATAAATTTACTTGCTGAGACTTACCCCTCCACACACACCCCGCACACACAGACATATAGACGCTGAAAGTATATGCGCTTTTACCCGCAACACAAGGTACATCCTATTAGCGTACACGTACGCTGAACACGTAAGGCTTCCCATTCCGATGCACTGGCACCATCCACGACGACTGTGCCACAAACGTGTTCGCCAACGTCCAATGGACCCTCCCATGACTATGCAAGCTGAATTCAACATTGCTGAAGGAGAAAGACGTATGGCGAATATCAACTGTTTCACAGAGCTCATTTCAGGGCAGAAATTAAAGGATTCAGAGCAGCCTCACTGAACTCATTAGGCGAAAGAACGCCTTAAATAAGAAAACAAACCATCTCTACCCGGGGCCACTCCCCGGGATCTAGAAAGCACCATGGCCAGCTCCAAACGCCGTGACCTGGCGACTTCAGTCACGGCGCTGAGATCTCAGCCTCAGCAGCCTGGCAGCGCTGTAGCGATGACCTTGCACGGCCAGCCTCGGCGCCACCCGCCTCCGTGGCAGTGCATGCACCGCCGCCACGTCCGTCACGCTGGCGGCGGTGACGATGCGCGCTCAGGGGGCCGCATTGGCGATGACCGGCGGCGCGTGCTGCTCGCACCGGAACGGCCTCGACCGCCGCTCCGGGCAGGGCGTCCCCGCAGCAGACACGTGCCGGCATCCGACGGAATGCGGGTTACCCTCGTCTCGCACTGAGCCCTGCGCTGACCTGGGTGTGTCACCGCGTCATCTCGGAGAGGCCGTGTTCCACTCGCGCAAGGCTTGCCGAGGTGACGGAACTGGCCCTGGTCCAGCTCAGTATCGGACGCCAAGCGAGGGCACCGGACACTCCAGAGGGAGGCGTGCATAAGTCTGCCCTACAGGACATGCCGTGGGTCGGGAACGCCGGCAGGAGACGGCCTCCGCGGCCGCCGCTATCCAGCACGACCGCGGAGGACGACCGCTCTTGCGGTGGCTTTCTCTCGAAACCTGCCATTCCGTCTGGTATTCTCTCGCGTGTCTTCTCTCGCTGTGCCGACGGCACTGCCGATGCCCACTTACACCCATCTCGACAAAAGGCACGAGATCGATGTCACCAACACGTCCTCCCGGGGTGGCGCAGAGGAACGCAGACCTGTTTGCTGACCGCAGAGGACGGTCGCCGTCCGCGCCCGGCACCAGCCTCCGGACTCAGTCACGGCCGGGAGACCGTCTGCCGTCGCACCATCCACGGCTGTCCACACTACGGCCGTCACGCACGTCACGTTACACCGGCGACGGTTTACAGCGCAGACGTCGCAGGTGTCACTTAAGGTACTCACTTGGATGCGTTTGACATGGCGACGGTCCTCTGGGGCGCCAGACGGTCGCCGCTGCAAAAGGAAGAAACGAATCAGGACAGCTGGCAGGCACGTCGTAACACGCAGGCCCCGGTCCATTTTCCACTGTCGGCGGAGCGTGTCTTCGCGGCTTAACCCCGCCACCAGACGGCGCGGTGTCGCCGTATTCCCAGCACCCCTTGGTGCGACAGTTATGAATATTTTGGCAAACACGGCAGCTCATGTTTACCCAAGTTCTATCGAACATCAACACTACGACGTTTTCCCATTTTACAGTCTTTCTGCAAGCTGGCTTGATCTTGATCAATAAGCTAGTGTTCCAAGATGGCCAACAATATGCAGTATGTGTTGAAATATCATGAAAGGGCAACGACTTTGAACAAGATCACCACAGGTCAAATTTGCATGGCTGACATTTTCCTGTTTAAGGTTCAAAACAGTTTACAACATAAAACCAAGTGCGGCAGCCATCTGATGATTTCTGGCAGCAGCCATCTGACGACATTTTACCGAGTTTTGTGGCATTAAATGCATCTTTAGATTACACATGCTAAAAACCAGCATGCATCAACCTCTTCTTACCATATAACCTAACTCGCCACCTGTACCACTGATATATTTTGCAAACCTTTCCACATATTCCAGATTCAGGATGGCCATAATTTCCAATTTACGTGCTAAAAAATGCATTCCTGCACTGTTCAAATACTGTCACCCAATATGACAAAACTGAGAACATTTGGAAAGCTCTGTTGGTGTTCAAGGATGTTAAAAACATTTTTAAAAGTATGTTCAACTCCAAAAGATTCTTCTAGAACCTTATTTTAAAAAAATACATATGATCATGAGAAATCCAAACCCAAAGACATGATGTGAATTGTTCTGCAATGAATATTGTGGCACTGCAACTGTCACTTCCCAGTCACTTCCCACTTTGTGCTGCACATTTCTTAAAAATGCAGATGAACTACTCAACAAACAATGGTAGGTTTTTGGGTCTGTGTGGCATGTGGTTTAACAAGTTCAATGTCACTTAAAACAACAACATTCACAAATGTTTTGTGATGGCAGGGCTAGGCTGACTATATCCAACCCACAATCCATGGCTACATTGGTCAGTCATGGTACCTGAAGCCACATAATTGTGCTAAAAAACTTAGTCACCCTTGATATCAATGAATTATTAGTATGCATCATCACTTCCAGGAGAAAAATTGCACAGCTATTTAATGCCAGATAAAGCCAGCTGGTACCAGTCAAAATTGAATGCCACTGGTAGTCTAATCAGTCATGCCACCTTTCCCTAGCTGTGTCAAATTCCATGCAAGAAGTAGACTTAGTAAGGCTAGGTTAGTTTAATTATTTTCAAACAACTTAAGATTTTATGAAGAGGTATGTGGATGCCATGACCCTACTTGACTTCATGCTTCTAAACTGCATACAAACATTTACACAGATAATAATGTGGCCTTGTACTTGGCTGCAATCTCCAAAGCTGTGAACTAAATCACACCTTGATGGTGTGATTGGCAATGCAAAACCATTCCACTAAATCCATTTATGGCATATTCTGCAACTGCATTAAAGGGAATTTTGCTTCCAATGGGCTAAACTTATAGCACTTATACCACATGACACTGAAAAACTGATGCAAGGCAAAAAAAAAAAAACAGCAACATGTGGAATTATACAGCATGACTATAGTTTGTACAGTGCCACATCATTTTGCCTGATAAATGATGCATATTTAGAAAGACAATGACTGTTGGCAGCTTATACTGCACCAACTACACTCTAATCATCTCTACTGCTACCAGTTTTTGTACAAGGGTCTCAATGAATGAAATTCCCATGCAGGGCTGGTGCAATGACTGGGGAGATGTGCAGTACCACACATCTATGTGGGTACCTGCAGGCCAAAGCCCAATAGCCAATAGAACCAAAGGCCATGGTTGATGAGCCTGGGGAGATGGGGGGAAAGATCCCAATAACCAGGATTTTTATCATAAGGCCTATAGCAATAATTGGAAAGAAACTGTCTGAAATCCCACATAAGCCCCCAATAATTTCTGGAAATCTCCAACCACGGCCATGGCATCTTCAATCTGAAAACCCCTTGCCAGCACATCTTATGGGCATTCCCTGAGAAAACTGTGCATATATTTGGTTTCCTAGTCAAGATTTGTTCTTAAAAAAAATCAAAATGTTTCTTTAAAAAATGACAAAACAGAGCACAGACATAGCCAAGTGGGTCACACGGCCATCTCCCCCCATCCAAGTGGTCTTCACTAGATATATGGCGATTTTGCACGAATAAGGAGTAGTGATCATATATATGCTGAAGAAACAAACATGTTTTCCTGTGAGTTAAATATGAGACACATTACATAAGATTGTTTTTCCTATAAATTTTGCCATATGCCAGTGGCATAGTACAAAATTTGACAGCTGGCTCTCCCCCAGGAAAACCCTGGCTATGCGCCTAGAACAGAGTGACTCAAATGCAGAAAGAAATCTATCTGCAAGTATGCCTGATACAGATGATGAATTTCTCCACCCCAATGGCATGCAGCCTGAATCTACCAGCACAGGTGGGCCAAGATACAGACATCAGTGGGCCTGCTCAAGAACTTCAAAATATTTCCAACCTTATCTTTTCTCTCAAAAGAAAGTACCTAATCCCATCTGGGGTGTAAATTTCCCAAATCCTCTGTAGATGCACTTGGGCACCAGGGTTGTTGTATGGGATGGGCCTCAGGAAGCCTGGCCCTACTGTAAACCAAAAGCTCCTGGATTTTGGCCATCATATTTCCAGATATCAAGAATTCAGGCTATATACTTTTGGGAGCAGAGAAGTCCATAAAATTTGAGAACATATGAGTAATTGGTGCCCCCTAGATGCATGCACAGCAACATTTCTGTGCTGTTCTCTTTCTGAGTAATGAAAGAGTTCATATTTTGGTTTTGTGACCATATTGTTGGTATACAGCATAGATGCCAATTTCTGTAAATGATTGGGGGGCCAGGCTAAGGGCCTGACAGATTAACCTCACCCAAAGCTGTATAGCTTAACAGATTCAGCCCACTTTATTTTGGCCAATGAAAATTTTTAGGTTTTTCTGTTACTATTTACAAAATGGGAAACTGCATTTATCCCCATGTATACCATGTATATAGTGTACTCTATCTATTTATCTACATATATAATACATATACTATATACATAATATATATATATATATTTATATAGTATATATATATAATATAATATATATATAGATATAAATATAATATGGAACAACAGATTGCTACAATGCTTTAAACTTTATTCTTTACTTTCTGCCTATCTTATCTACCACAGCCATTCTTCTTATTATAATTACTCATTTCCCCCAGGAAATGGGAGAAAATATTGGGCAGGGGGGTCAAACTAACACTAGGTGGGCCCAAACCAACATTGTGTGGGCCAGAGCCATCTCAAAAGAATGCAAATCGACACCCCTGGTGCACACGCCACGTTAGTGGGTGCACAGTTCTGGTTTACGGGTTCATGTGCACCCACAGATACACAAAATAACACTCCTGAATGCCATGCTGATATCGCAAGCAATATCTTTCGCTCACAATGGTAAGTCACGGGCCTAGCCGCCTTCAGTACTCTGACTCCATGAAATTAATTACGTACCCACCTGCTATTTTTACGGCAAGCTGCCCCGGCCCCTCCGCAGCCCGTCGCACCGACCAGCGCAGCACGTCAGTCGTAAGCGACTGCACCGGCCCTGCAGTTCCCAGCACTGTTGCCAGATTTCATTGGACCAATCCTTGAAATCATAGCTTCAGAAACCCCTAAAACCTCTAGGAATCCATAAGCAGCCTCCATTTTTTTGCAGCAACAGGCAGTCCCATGCTTAGAGCCTATGGGATTGATCACTTTTAGGCAATCGCCAACAGACGCGCCGTATGCGACTTACCTTCCTTTTTAGTACTCCGTGACCTCAGCTCAAGTCCGGAATCTTTAAACGCAACGAGAATCCTCGTTTTTGGATGCAGGCAATCCCATACTCCCAGTCTATGGGACTAATCGCCATCAAACACTCATTAATCGGCACACCGTATGTGTTCTGGCGTCCTTTAGAGAACTTGGCAACGTCACGTCAAGTCCTCGACCTCTACACAAAACGAAAACCCGCATTTTTGGCTGCAGGGAATCATGCTATGCCGGGCTACAGGGTCCATTTACATCCATCAGCCATCGACGCGACATATGCGATTTACTTTTCCTTTCCGAGATTGGCGACTTCAGGTCACGTCCAACGTCAGGTGACGTCACGTCACGCCACGTCATGCCAGGTCAGGTCCTTAGGGTGTGACCCGGGTCACGTCTTAAGGACGGGCCTTCCCATGCTATGGGCCTATCGGGACCGATTTTCAGCCATTCGACGCGGCATGTGTGTATGTATGTATGCAAGAGTATCCTCGCATGCATTTCGGACCCTTCATAAAATGGATTTCAGACATCCACGCCGGTTTACAAACGTCACGGAGGGCAAAAAAAACATCGGTGTTATAGGCATCATGTTTTAATCTCTTTTATTGGCATACGTGTCATATTATTATTATTTATTATTATTATTTATTATATATTATTGCCATATTATTATTATTATTATACCATATTATTACCATATTACCATATTATTACCATACTCCTTTCATTGGCATATATTGGGCTAAGCTGGCCTTGAACGTCGCGGTGATGGCAGCGCTTGACATTCGGACATATGAAGTCAACGTGCTCCATTTTTCCCGACGCACGGAACATAAGCGAACAGCGCGCAAACTCAGTGCGAACTCACGGCAGCTGCAGCAGCTCGTCAGCTGTTGCCCGAGTGGTGCGAAGAGATACCTCTGAACGACGAACTAGACGCTTGCGTAACATGTTGGAAGCGTTACATGAACTGAATAATCTGAATAATAAAAATCTGAACATGTATGGCAGAAGGCCCTGCAAGATTTTGGCGTCTCGTTCGGTAATCAAATCTTCAACTCTGTGCCACCCAGAGACGTGGCCAAGGGGGGCATGGGGGCCATGTCCCCCCTGAGCCAAGCGGTCTACACTAGACACATGACGATTTCGCATCAATACGTAATAGTGATTATATATGTCTCGCAAAAACAAACATTATATGTTTTCCTGTGCATTAAATTTGGGATGAACTGCCTAAAATTGGTACCTTTTCTTGTAAATTTCGTCACATGCCTGTGCCATATAAGAAAATCTGGTATTTGCCCTCCCCCTGAGGAAAATCCTGGCAACGTGCCTGGTGCCACCCTAGGTTTAGCAATGTTGGTGCGAACCGATCGTGGCTCTTCATGTTGACAAGACGGGCGCCGAAGTTTATGACTTTTTGCACCGTTTGCCGCTGCGCAGCGGTGCAACTACCCCACAACGGACATGCTGCAACGCACATGGGGGAAAATCAGCGCCTCGATCTGCAGACGTTCCGTCACTTACGGTAGACGGTTTCGCTTCGTAGCGAGTCCTATGAGCACGCCGTAATAGCAGCGTACTACGATCGAGATCTGCTTCTCCCGTGTGAGGCAAGAGTCGATGGTGACATCCAGAATTTTTGCGCTGGTTAACCCGTCCCCAATTGGGGGGGGGGGCAGTTGACTGCCCCCCCCTGCTGCCGTCCACCACGAAAGAAGCTCACTGTGTACCGTGAAAAAAACTGCGTCGTATGTCGGGTGTAACGGGCATTGTCGTAACTTCAAGGTACAACGCATGGCAAACATTTTCCTCCTTGTCGACAGTGGCGGCTCGTATGACTCTGCCATAAGGTTAACCCGTCCCCGACTGGGGGAAGTTAACTTCCCCCCATGAGGTTTTTCTGGCATTGCAAGAGAACGAACAAACTCAGAGTCACGAAACTTCGTGTACCTTTTGCTTCATCAATTTTACATCTCGTGTCAAAATTTTGACCTTAAGTCAGGTCAGATTCCTGACCTAGGTCAGGTCAAACAGACCTCTGTCCAAAAAAGCTTAGCGCCTTGTAACTTTTTCGCAAAACAAGATATCTCAACAATACTTTCAGGGATTAGTGATCGTCATAGATGCAACAAATCTGCTTTCTCAGATGTTTCGGAATTTTCCGGCTCATTGACCTAAGGTCAAGCCCATTTTTAAGACATGTTGTCATTTTTTTCGGAAATTGACGGGATATATCATAAAAATTTTTAGTGTAAGTGAAGCAGACACCTAGTCACCGTCATTGGACAAAGTATCAATGACTTCCAGATATTGACCTGAGGTCAGGTCACGAATAAATAAAGTGAGCCAAAATGTACCACCGTCAAAATCGACGATGAATTACTCAGAGTGATTGGAAAATGGCAGAATTAGCTTGCACAGACGTAAGTAATGCCAGGAACCTCAAAAAGTTTGAAAAAGTAGCATATTTTGGAAATAAACAGGCTCTCGGAAATAAAGCTCCGCCAATTGTGTAGATTGGTAACTAATGAATTTTTCTTAAATTTAAGCATGAAAAACCATCACAAGAATCACTACAATCAATAAAATTTACACAGATAGGCTTTTTTCGCGAAAATAAAGGGACGCTAAAATTAGTCCCCGTCAATTTGGTACTGCATACGGCACCAAATTGCACTGCACACCGGCAACTGGCGGGAGAATTGCCATGTCTTTAACTCAACGTTTCGGCGTAAATATTGAACAAATCTGGGGAAATTAGACGTGTATCGGCATCCGCGGACCCTTACTTGTGCGCTGGTGCCTTTACCTATGCGTTATTAGTCACAGCCCTAGAGATTCAGGTCATTTCTTGGTCTCACACAGTCGGCTATGAGAGGACATATATATAGGGTGTAAATTGCTTACATATTATTTAAAACTAAAAATGAGACCAGTTTCGAGCTCTACTCGTCACAAGCTTTCCAACGGTATGCTTATTTTTATCGACCAACCGTTCGTTTTTGCGACCAACCGCTCGTGAGTTAGAGGGGGGCGGCCAACTGCCCCCCCCCCATTCGTCCATGTTCGAAATCGACCGACGGTCGTGCGCGGGTTAAGACATTTAAGGGATAAACATGGAATTTAAGGCATTTCATGTATTTAGGACATTTAGGGCAAGACATAGGACTTAAGACATTTAAAACATAGGCGATTAATATTACGCTGTAGAACTAGGCGATCTCAGGTCACGTCTTTTCCTCTAAACGCAACGAAAAGCCTGTTTTTTGCTGCAGGCGATCGCATGCTCCAAGCTCATGGAACCGAGCGCCACCAATCGAGAGGTCATATGATATTCACTTTTATTCCCTGGATGTGGTGGTCACTGGCCGATTGCATGAGGCTGTTGCATTTTGGAAAGAGGAATAAATCGCACGTGGTTAAAAGAACTGATGCACGCTATTGGTTTTGGACTTTTGGTTTGCATGCTTCAGTTTTATGGCAGGAGTCCCTCTGCATACCTCCGTGTTACGTCGTATATGCAGTCTTTTTTTACTATGCGTGACACATAATTCTAACAATCTGGATTTTCATATCACACTACGCGGCCTGCACGAGACCATGACGAAAGCAGACGTTCTGACGGAATAATAAAAGACTTCCCACAATAATCCAACTTTGTCACTTTGTCGCCTCTCGTCACTGCTGTCATGCCAAACCGTTCGAGCTGTTGTTTTGACGCTAGCGCTTTCTGCTCTTAGAACTCTGATGATCTCTTCATTTGTTCGATAATTATATGTCATGCATTCCCAACGGCAGATATGTTGATTGATGATGTCACAGTCTTTCTACTAATTACTAAGAATTATCAGTCTGCTTTATTCGTATAACAAGGATGCTCAACATGGTTTTTTTACATTGCAATACGAAAACGTTTAGAAACCTTCAACATATGTGGCAAATTGCCAATCCCACTGCTGACCCTTAACGGGCGTTCGAAAACCTTCAGATTTGAGGAAAACCTCTAATCTCTTGATCTCTTGAGGAATGGGTCTCCAATACTCCTGGTTTTCAGACATTCTGTATATCCAGTTCCTCCTGATGATGGCCTCACAAGTACTCATTATGGCCCCCGGCCGGAACGATGAGTCTAATATACTTCTTAATCTGTAACTAACTTCAATAGCAATACAGCGTCTCCTGGTATGTCCGGGGTCCTTCATTAATTCAATATACCTATCCGAGATATAGATCTAATATACCTAACTGAGACATTCCATAAAGATCTGAGCTAAATTTTGCCGATTCCCCAGGAGTTTCAGGAAAAGATGACGGAAGGGGGGACGGCAGGAACAGAGGGGCAGTGGTCCGCCCCCTCCCCCAGCCGCAATGGGTGCGTAGCAAAAGTACGCTTTTACCCCCCCCCCCCCCACACACACAGCAGCTCAGGGAGCCTCGTAAAAGACTGAACAAAAGCGTATTTAAAAAACAAAGAAAGTGAACATGAGATGAACACAGTACTTCGCAAACGCGGAAACAGGCTCACAGAGCACATGTTCAGTCAGGCCTCACTGTTCCGGGACCTAAGCTATATTTCGGGAGAGGGCCTCGAACAGTACCACCCAGAGCTGGAGTTCTTAGAAGCGCCTCAGGAAATGGGCCTGGGCTGGCTGCGCTGGACTGAAGTCTGAACCGTGCTACAAGGCTACGGCTTCGGTCCCGGAATCGGCTTTGAAGCTGGCTGGGCTGCGCTGGATCCAAGTCTGGATCATGCGAGGACGGTGGTTCTTAGTCATTTTCCGGCCCGGTACTCCCTAGATATAAGCCAATTTCTAAGTCGAAATAGGCATCGTTCCCCGAGCGCCCCACGAGGCGTCCTACTGGCGTGTGGTTGGATTAATACTGCGTCGTTGATCGTCGTGTCATCGTTTACATGCTCATTGCGTTTCTTTGGGCTCTTGGGTGAACGGAAGGATTAACAAGGTCGAAGTGTTTGTGGTTTGCCATTATCAAGCAACGTCTGCAGTAGGTTCCAGTTGCAGATCTTTCTGGCTTCCAATTCATGGCAAGAGTCCAAATGGAATGACTAACCCGAGGTTGAGAGCTACTGCTGCAAGGCCGACTCATGTCGTCACTCACCACCATGGCTCACAACGATGGATCATGTTTGTTGTGAGCTCAGATTTTACAAAGGTCTCGCCTGAAGGATAAGGAATGAGGGCATTGTGGTATGCCTCAGATGCAACGCAAAAAAAGAATGAAACTCTGCTTCATCAGTTCTGATGAGGGGTAAAACGCATTTGGAATGCGATTACAAAATACTTTGAAAAAACTTAGAAGCGGAACAAATTCGGTACGAACTTTACATTTTCTACTTCCTTGTTGCTTGAACTATGTAGCAGAGGGCGAAAGCGGCGGAATTTGTCGCCTCCTTGCCATTTTTATTTGACACGAATGGTTGCTGAAACGCTGTTTGAGACCGAAACTCGTGCTGAGCAAAGGTTACTGACCTACACACCATGGAGCAATTCCAGGTAGTGGATGATTTCGTTACGTAAGACTAATTCCTTCAAAGCTCTCTTTGTGTGTACTTCTTTTTTCGGCTGGGAGGCCGACAGAAAAATGACAGGAACTATTGTTTCAGGTAAGTCACTTCACTAACCAGAAGAAGGAAGAGAACAGCTCAGTTCGCCCCGTATTGAATGTTAATGATAAGATCCAGTGGCAGTTGATCGCATTTCATAACTCCTCTGCCCGCAAAGGGCGACGCTGTACGAAATATTCCCCTTTGTGAGGCGGGGTTGTTTTATTATGTTCGCACAGGATGTCTATCTTTCTTGTACTCTTTGCCGAAGCCAGTTTCCCTTCATTTTTCCATCCCAAATGATAAGTAGTCCAAATACTAGGTTAGATGTTGTCTCAAGGGGCATCCCACGACCTACAAGTCCGAAAGTCACCGGACACAGCACGTGCGGCGGCCCTCACACCAGGGATGTAGCCAGGATTCCGCCCGGGGGGGACAAATCGGATCAAGGGGGCCCTCGTAACCAATGGGGACCCTCACCAAGGGCGGGTCCAGGATTTCGTTAAGGCGGGGGGAGGTGGAATCGAACGATCAGCGAGAGCCCCCTTTTTTGGCCATTCAGATGTAAAGAATCATGCAATTTTTTTTTTTTACCATGTCAAATAACAAAAAACAATCAGACACATCGCGTTATTTCAGAAAATTATATGTTTTGCTCCCGAACAAAGTGGCCAAAAGATGACAAAAAGGTGAGATTTTAGGTGGTTCCGTCCTTCCCTCCATTCGAAATCTCGTCCTGTATCTGGTTCAGGAGTCATCCGTCTCCACATCCCGTCGCCGCTGGGGATTTTTTTGTCAGTTTAATTTAGGTTTCCTCTTGCAGTTACAGGGGCACTTCTGGTGGTGTCGGGCCGTCTGCCGTGCCAGGACTCTCTAGTGGTCTTAGGCTCCTTTTGCAGTTTCACGTGTCCCGCGGGACATCTCAGGCGTTCCTTTGGCAGTTTCAGGGGCACCTCGGACAGTCTCAGGGACCCATCTTGCAGTTTCAGGGACGCTTAAGCCAACTCGGGTTCCGTGCTACCGTCCTTGGGACGTTTTTGCCGTCAAAGGAGCCTCACGCACTAAAAAAGGCCCTCGATAAGTCTCTCTCAGCCGTGACAGAGGCGCCTCTGGCAATTCTCTAGGTCCTTTGGCCGCTCCGGGAGAATTCTGGACGTCTCAAGGTGTGTTAGTTTCAGGGGCCCCTCTGGTCGTCTCAGGGGCCCCTGTTGCTAAAGACTTCTAGTTAGCAGTCTCAAAGGTCCCTCTCTGGCAGTCTCAGTGGCCCTCTGTGGTCCTAGGTACCCCTCTCATCGTCTCTGGGAAACATTTTTGCCATCTCAGGGCCCTTTGGCAGCTACAAAGGACCTTTTGGCAATTTCAAGACACCTGCGCAGTTTCATAGGCCCTCTGAACGTCTCCGGTGAACGTCTCTGAACGTTTGAACGTCCTCATATACCTCATGTTACATGAGGTATATCTTCCAGTCTTTTATGGCCCCTCTAGCCGTAACAAGGGACTTTTGTTGGCGCTTCAGGGGCCTCACTGGCAGTCTCAGGGGGACCTTACCCGTGCCAGGAGCTCGCTTATTGGCGTCTCGTCGATATATGTGTCCATTAGATGGCGCGGCGGTCGCGGTATTTCCGTGCGGTTGCCGAGCGTCATGTAGGCTGATTTGGTGAGGTGTCACGGCGGACAATAGGGTGGCGTGTGCTGGTGACTCTTCTCTGGACGCCCGGGACGTTGTGAAGTATGCTGGCGGTCGTCAACGTTGCTGCCACGAAGGGGAAGCAGTGCCCAAGGCTGAGCTTATCATGAAATGCGATGTTCTTGAGAGAAACGGGGAAGAATTGGAGATCACTGCCTTAAGCGCTCAGACGTTGCATCGTCTACAGGGCCCCAGCGTCACAACCCGTCAGTGGTTATTCAAATGCACTAGTCACAACAGGAGTGTCATTTATGACTGGGAGGGCCCTTCTTAGGTGTCCAGCAACCAAACTTCATTCCCCTCCCTCCCAGGTGAATTTGTCGGCGGACCTAGGTCACTGTTTTGGCCGATGGTTATTTTTGATTTCCCTTTTTTCGCACTTATACCCGTTTTTAAAGCGGAGCAGGGTAAATATATATATATATATATATATATATATATATATATATATATATATATATCTGTAATGATTGCATAATCATTGCATTAATCTGGCAAAATGATAATCAAATATTGCATGTAAGTATAAACATACTAAATTTATACCTATCTGTATTTCATTTCTGAGGTGCAAGAAAATATTGAGAGGGCTCAGATGATTATTGGAGGAGCTGAAATGGGAAATGGAATGGCCCAAGCCCTTCCGAAGGTATATACAACGACTCACATTGGCCACAACACTCCATTAAAATTTCACTGGCCGCAGAAAAATGTCGCTGGTGCGGGTTCAGTTGATGTATCCGCCTCCCTAAACATCACATGTATTGTCAATGATCCATTCCACACGCACAAAAAAATATCCAGCAGCCAACACTATCTTCAGGTTTCGCGGGCACTGACGCATCATGGGACATCCCGGTGCAATGTCAGGCTGGTGCAGGAGTACTTAATGCTTCATTTTAGTAAGACGGGTAGGTAATGGTTAAAATATAGTCCCTATGGCCACGGACAGAAGATTTTGGGTCATTGCCACAGGGCACCCTCATGCAAGACGCCATTTAGCATTAGGCAGATGGGTGCTGCAAGGAAGGAATGGCTTAAAAGTTAATCTTGCCCGCCAACATTTCGGTAACCTGAATCCATTATCACGACGTTGCTTTTCATTCAGCAGAGGTCTGTGCGTCGGGAACAAACGGAAACTCAGCGGCCTGCCCTTTCCATATTAGTCCAAAGTCTCGGGAAGGGGGGAGGGGGCAACTGCCCCTAACTTTTTTAAATTTAGCATCGACTCTTTGGGAGCTGACTGGAGGGAATTAACCCAGAATGATTCTTCCCCCCCCCCTCCCAGCTGCGGAGGAGTTCCCGCACCCCTGCTGGTAACACTATGGAACACAGCAATTTATGTGGGATTCCTTGCACCAAGAAACTTCCTTGTTTTCGTCCTCGCCCTCTATCGGCAATGCCTTGCTTTCTAACGGGAAAAATTCAAATGAACTGCCGATGCCCTCCGCTCCAACCCGTCGCACGGAAGTATATGGCACTGATCCTGGCGCCGATCATCCTGCATAAATAGTTTATGCGGAAGACCGCTAGAGGCGCCACTGTCGACTTAAATCGCGAATTACACTCGAGGACCTTCTGGCCGTCCAGCACCCTCATAAAACCCAAAGACCATTTTAGGGGCTTTCGTATCGTCTGCCTCGCAGGGGCCCTGCGATCTTATTGACGGTCTCAGTGGTCATCTGCGGTGTACGGGCCCATCTTGCCGTCTCAGAAACCACCTGACCTTCCCGAGGGCCCCTGACAGCCTCAAGAGCCCCTCAAGGTTTCAAAAAGGCCAGTGTAGCCCATCTGTGGCTCCTCTCGAGGTTAAGAAAGTCACCGACGAATCCCCATTCAGGGACCTCACTGGCTGGCCAGGGTCTCCATATGCCGTGCTAGGCATCCTCTTAAGTTCTCTCCGTCTCAGGTGCCTCTCTAGCAGTTTTAGCGGTCTCATGGACCCTTTGCGATGTTGGGGCCCCTGCGGTCCCAGGGGCCCTTGAAGAGTTTCAAGGGCCCTTCTTTCCATCTTAGGGGACGTCTTGCCGTGTCATGGTCTCATTAACCCTCCCGGAGGCCCTCTGACCACATCAAGAATCTTCAGCTTTTCACTCAAAGGGGCTCCTTAGGGACTCAGTCCTCATCTTGGCCGTCTCAGGGGCCTTCCGAGCCATCTGGTGGTCTCATGGACACTGCCGTGTTGGAGCCCTGTGTGGTCTCAGGAGCCCTTTGAGAGTTTCAGGGTCCCTCTATGTGTCTCAGAGGTCATCTAACTCTCCAGGAGGCCTCCCTGACTGCATCAAGAGCCCGTCAGGTTCTTATGGAGACCCCGTGAAGCTCATACGGAGCCCCTTGGAGTTCCTTCAGGTCTGACAGGGGCCTCTTCTCAGGTCTTGGGGGGAGGGGGCGATCGCCCCAATTGCTTTCCATTTGGATCCGCGCCTGACCCTCGTAATTAATGGGGTCCCATGTGGTTGAAATTACTGTCGGTTTGTAAAGTGGCCCCGCTGAATTGTAAAAGGGGCCCATGCCCGCCTGTAAAGACGTTCCTGCCAACCTGGCGAGTGCCTCTTACAGGTCGGCAGGGACATCTTTACAGGAAAGCAGGGGCCCCTGTTGGCCAAGAGGCCCCTGCCTGTCTGTAGAGGGCACCCTATCCGCCTGTAAAGGGCCCCTGACGACCTCTGGAGGGGCAGGGGCCTTCTTCCAGACCGAAGGGATGTCCCTTCAGAGGCTCACAGTGGCCCTTTATGGACCGACAGGGGGCCGTCCCCAGACAAGTAGTGAACTCCCCTACAAACAAGCAGGGTCCCTAAACGTTCGTTTAGACCACGGGCCTCTCTTCATAGCACACAAAACCTTGTATATTCGAAATACGTTTTCTGTGGGTTTTTAAACCTTCTTTAATGCTTAAAATATTGCTATTTCGCTTTAATTGTCTGTTTCGGACAGTGTAAGATGTTCTGTGGGCGCTTCACGTTATCCAAAGAACTGGGACCTTCGGTCCCAGGGAGGCCCGCTCAGCCGCCAGGGGGCCCCGCTTGGCTTCGGGGGGAGGCATGGCCCCTTTGGCTCCGCTTGGCTACGCCACTGCCTTACACCACTTAGCAAAGCGTGCCACTTTGCCACAGCTGTGGGACTGAACACCCTTTGCAGGACAAGCTGTGTATCATGCGAGGTGACCATTTCGACCATACGCCGAACACGGTCTGGCGGCTAGTGCCCGTAGATGGCGCTGCTGGCGCTGCTGCCGCTCTCTGCCGCTGGCGCCCCCTACATCGACTACGTTACAGTGCCTGAACTGCTGCGGCTGCTGCTGAGAGGAAAGGCTGGTGGCGTCTGCATCACCTGCACTTCCCTCTCCGCGCTGTCCATGTTCTCAGCAATCGCTAACGTCGTTGAAAGCATGAGATTGGCTTTGGAGGGCAATCTTTCGCGTAACCTAGGCAAGGCGGTTTTTCCACAATCTGGTCTCTAATAAACTCTTCGGTCCGTTATGCGTAGTCGCACCTGGCGGCTAGCCGGCGCAGGAGCGACACCTGCTGCGCCACCGGGTCACCGGGCTGCTAAGTTCTGCTGCGGAACCGGCACCTTTCCGCGTACACATTACGCTTCGCCTCACGAAATGAAGCCAAACGCCTAATCGCGAAAATAAGGTTGTCTTCAGGTTCCTACTTGACTGCGGGTGGCAGTGTTTGATACATCCGTTGCTCCTCTGCTCCTCAGCAGGTCAGGAGAATTACATCCTGCCTGGCAGGGAGATAGTATCGTCGTCTACTGTCAGCAGGTAGGCACGGAAAATATGGCTAACCACTGAGACCACGGCACTGCTGGCTCCTCCCCGGCTCACGGTAAAAATGATGTCCGGGACTCACGACAGGAATTCCATAACAAGAATTAACGTAATCCCTCTTGCCAATTGCTGTGCTGGAGTTCTCTCTCTCTCTCTCTGTCTCTCTCTCTCTCTCTCTCTCTCTCTCTCTCTCTCTCTCTTCTCTCTCTCTCTCTCTCTCTCTCTCTCTCTCTCTCTCTCTCTCTCTCTCTCTCTTTCTCTCTCTCTCTCTCCTCGCTCGCTCGCTCGCTCTCTGGTCGCCAGTGGGTTCGTGCGTTCCGCGGTGTGCAGGTTGGATGACGCTGGTCAATTATTTTTATTACTCGCGATCGAAAAAAACGAAAACATGCACCAAGGACCACCTGATAACCACCTGTCCCGTGACCTCATTACGGAACTCCGTGGCCTTTGGACGCTGCCAGTTTACGAAACATTTCAACGTAAAAAAAATGGCAATACAGTTCTGGAGCGACGGAGACTATTGACAGTTCTAACCACATCAGCATAAAAAAAATAATTTTAATCATTGCCGTTGGTCACAAAGCAATGGGGTTAATCCATAGCCGCAGCCGAGAGGGGCGGGGGCCCTGGCCTCCTTTAGGCCCGCATTCTTTTGTAAAAACCATTGCATATCGTCTTCCCGGCAGGCGGTTTTCGTATGATTTCAGTTCACACTGAGCTTGGAGCCCCCCCTCCCCCTAAAGAAAATCCTGGCTGCGCCTTTGGCTCAGTCCGTTGAGAAACCCACATTTGGGGCCGGTTAGCTTGTTGGGCCCTCTCATCCCACCGGTCATTTACACAAAACGGAACCCCTGCTCTGTGGTGTTTCTGTCTCGTCTTGTGACCTCGCCGTGACCGGGCCGGCAGCGCCCCTGCTGAAGCTGTGCTCACTCGGCCTCTCCGCCGGGCCAGCCGGTGCCGCTGTTCGACCTGCTAACGGCGCCGCCGACGCGGTACCGGCAGAGGTGGTACGCCGGCCGCCAGCCGGCCCACAGGCGAGCCCGGCCGCGGCCCGGCCGGCTGGCCGCAGACATGGCGCGTCTGTTGGCCGCCACGCAACAGGTTCAGCCGGCGGGGGCTTGACGGGCCCGGCCGTGCCCGGCTGCGTGTGCGCCACACGGCCGCGCTGGAGACCAACTTAGCAGGTGGGGAAATCGATTTGTGGGAAATCGGTATGTCAGGGGAATGTCGCATGGCCGCGATAAATTGTGAGAGCTGGCCCAGGGCCTTGTGTAACATGTTAACTGGGGAGGGGGGAGGTACAAAACGCCCCCAGGCACGCTCCTGTCCCCTCCCCAGTCGAGGCCAAAAACTCGTCACGAGGGGCAAGCATAACCGGTTGGCAATAGTTGGCTAGGTCCGCATTGCAACTGCTCTGTCAAGCTTAAGTTATGGGACGTACAGCGAGATAAAAGAAAAATTAGGTCGCTCATTTTTTGCTAATGTTTATGATCCGCGAAGTCATTTCAAAGAATTATCGTAGGAAACTGTAGGCAACAAATAGTATTGCGCCAACAGAAAACGCGGGCGCATTGACGCAGATGCGCGCTGGAGGCGACGGCGGAAACAAAAACTGGGAAAGATTATGCGCTTACAGAGAGAGGGGCCCCGGTCGCACGACTACGGCTGTAGTGACTCGTGACTGGTCATGGCCGTCTCTGTCGGTGAGTCTTTGATGAATCTTTTCTTCTGCTTCGTCCGAACAGTCCATCTCACGGAACCGCTTGCCGGCGTGCCTGCCTAAGTCATCTTCGTGCGGCGTTTTTTTTTTGTTTTTGAGGCGACAAACATCAGGGCGACAAAAGAAACGGGCATGTTGTCCAGTACATCACAATATTTATCCACTGCCCACATTACGCCGCGCAAAATCACGCAGCAATCAGTCATCAGCAATCAGCCGATCTCCACGGAAAAACTGGGCGTGCGCAAACAAGGACCACGACTGGCAGTGGACATCAACTGGCCCCGATGCGGAGGCACATTCCAGAAGTCATGCCTCCATTGCAAACGAGCAACCGCCCGTGACAACCGCACTTGAGAGGCGCCGCATGTTTATTAGGTGGCCTTGCGCCAATCGGGCCACCGGGAGACAGGGGCTGTCGGCGGGAGCCGGGCACTCAGGCGCGTGCACGGGTGTTTTAGTAAGATCAGTCAGCAGAGAAAATTTAATGGAAGTCACGTGGTTGGCCGGTTGGCGGCAAGCAGGTGCGTCCTCCAAATCAAATGGCTGAATGCTGCGCGGAACAGGTGGTGCCAATGTGCATCTCGTCCCGACATTGAGACTCATTGTTCGTTCCTTCAGCAGTTGGTGGTACCTACATCTTTAAACGATCTTGAGGCTCGTGCCTTCAGCATGATGTCAGTTTCACTTAATTTCCATGTCTTGCTTGATAGATGAATCGGTGAATATTCGTGGCATTGACCTTCTGCGTGCATACGCTTTGGGTGTATTTTTTTAACTCCTCCACTCCCCTGTAACGTTTCGTAAGTGTCAGTCTCAGTATCCATCCCCGAAATAATGTAGCGCCCAATCGACGCCCTCGGCCCTCTGCCTTTTGGTCCTTACATTTTCAATGAAACACCACTTCGTTTTGTTCACTAGCGTCAGTGACCAGAGGCTAAAGTTACAAGGTCTACTGGAATGACCCTTCTTAGTCATTTTCGGCTGTAACGCTGTGCCCATTCCATAACGCATGACCCATTCCCTCGCCGCGTTACTAGTTTATTACGCGTCACCCAACCACCAGTCCCCGCTGACCCATCCCCACCGTGACACGATTTACGGACGACCCTTAACGTGCTGAGCGCCTAAATATCACTTCAGCGTCACAGTCACTGGTAAACGCAAGTTCACCCGAATGACCAAATTCAGTAGTACCGATAAGCGTTGTGCTGATTGCAGGCGGTGCGGAGGGCTGGTGGCTTTCCCCAGTTCTTCCTCTCGAGGGGTCATCGAGATGGCAGCGGTGCTGCAGAAGATGGGTCGTTCCTGATGTCCGGCAGATCAGATATCACACCTGACATCAGCAATTTAAAGTGCCGGAACGTCGAGCGGGCTGACCGGCGGAGCGCGGAGGAACAAGTCGAGGGAATGATTAGAGAATGTCGAGCGTGTTTGTCTCCCGGGCGGAGTCGAGATCGTGAGTTCAGAAAGACGAAAAGCTTTTGATGACTTCTCCGGAATCTAACCTGACAACGACGCATTAGTTATCTGCAAGGGAGCCGTTCACCACGTCCCCACTACGAATAACTCTTGCGACAAAACACTTGTCCAGCGCCCGAGGCAGAAAGTTCTCTCCTGTTTCAAGGACGGAGAAATGATCATTACTGCTGGGGGCATACTGTCATTACTGAATTATTTGTGCACAGTTCCAAGACATACATCTAACGCTTTGAACCATGCGAAACCTAAATGTACTTTAATCAGTAGTTATCCTACGCACACATTCCTTTCTGACGCCACTGACGTCAGCTCGTGCAGTCGAGCATCCTTCGTCGGTGAGCCCGACACTGGCGCCGCGACGTCGGCGGCCAGAGGCAGTACTGCGTCTCGCCTCACAGGGGCTTGTCAGCTACGTTGGCGACGTCAGCCAACGTGCATTTTCGCGGACGCCCACCAGGGACGCTGTATTACATCGGGCTCTAGCGTTCGCTGAAGCAGCTGAGCTGGCTGCCTCTCCGGCCGCCTTGCGCCGAGTGCTTGCGGGGACATTGGGAGTGGAAATGCGGGATAGGGCGGCTTTGCGGGCATGTTCCGTGCTAAGCTGGTGAATGCGGGAACAAAATGAGCACATTGGTCTCAGTGTTAGGAGCGATATTATTTGAAACGCATTATGTGTAATTTTAAATATAAATTTTCCGATATTTTTGGTCAGGCACTTCCTTAGTTACCTCTAATGACAAACCGACACTGGTCATTCCTGTAAGAAAGCGACACTGGTCATTCCTGTTCTGAAATAAACCGGACAGCATTCCCATTAGCTACATGCTAAAAAAAAAAGAAAAAACACGGAGTGTCCGGGATTTCAAGCTGTGTGGACCTCACCGCTGACCTCGCTCCTTTAGTGGGCCCAGACCGTGGGCGCCACTCAGAGAAAGAAATGCGCCCCATGTTGGTGTTGAGCTTTTGTCGAAAATGTTTCCCCTACAGGGTGTCGTAGAGGATGGAACCTCATTATGCGAAAACTCTTTCGAGTGCCTGCCGGCTTATGACACATGACAAGGGTGTCCTTGACACCGGAAACGGTTGGCTACATAACGGGGTTGACGACGTCGACGATGCTCCACAAGGTGAAAGACACCTGCACGGAATGTCTCCATGCACTCCAATTTGTCCATGGCATCACGAAGCAATGTCTAAATGTTCCATGTCCCTCTCTTAAAGGTATCGCAAATATGTTGGCCATCGCCTGACACCCAGGGTTGGCGACGTTGACACCCCATGATGGTTTCCCTCCATGGCGCTGACACCCCATGCTGGTTTCGCTTAGCGACGCTGGCACCCCATGCGTTTTTCCCTTAGTGACGCAGACACCCCATACTTATTTTGCTTAGTGATGCTGACATGCGATGTTGGGTTCGTTTATTGACGCCGACACCTCATACTGGTTTCGGCTGGTGACTTTGTTGACACTCTACGCTGATATCGATAAGTGACGCTGACAAACTGAAAGCTTATCTGTCCTGTGCTAAAGCAGGACACCATGATTGTAAACGTCACACATTATTCGGCTCCATATGTTGCTTGCAATGTCGCCTTGTCGAAGCAAAACATGTAAAACCTTATTTTGCACAACGCATTTTACTGTCAAGTACCAGGAAATATCTCTCCAGAACGACAATCGCCATCAAGGCCCTTCCCCTCGGCCTCCATGCACTTTCTGTTCGACTAACAGACAATATTTTCTCAAAACGTCGAGCGGCATTCGGCCGTACCACGGGGCCTTCACAAACCGAACCTCACGCGACACGCTCTGATTTTTGGGGACTCCGTCACCTGGAAGCCCAGTACGACATTATACATCGAACACGCTGTGCGCTTACGCTCACCATGAAAGTTGCGCCCGAACACGACAAACGCCATGCCCCGCATGACGATGCACGCATCCAAAGAGCCGTGCGGAGCCACCGTGATGGCTCACTCCGCACCCATCTTGAGGTAGTTGTCTGGCATGGGCAGGATAACGCTGTCGTTGACCTGTCGTCCATTTGTCAGCGATTCGTCGTCTTCCGAGAGGGAGAGCTGTGACGAGGCGGTTCAAGCTGTGACCTATGGAAACAAACTAATGCCAATGGTTCTGCCCATTGGTTCATTGGAGACGAACACCATGTTAACAGCGAAATCAATGACGTTCAAAGTACGTCACACCATCAAGCAAAATATCTGAAGTGATGTCACATAACAAATGTTTTGGTTGTCTCTTTCTGAAGCCTGCTTCTAAGATATAACACGGACACGATGAGGCTAAAAACATTTCTTGCCGACCAAAAACCAGTTGCAGTGCACAAAGACGCACACAGGACCCGGATCTTTTGTACAATTCAGCAGCTAAGAGCCATTGAGAAAAGCCACCGTGACACACAATTGATTTACACCATGACATGTTTTGAATAGGTTATGAATGCTATAACTTTACGGTTTATCATCGGACAGCCCTCCTCGCAGAGAAGGATCACGTCCCGGCCCCCTTGTTCAAGGTAAGGTCGGGGAACTTGTTTGGAGTCGAGAAAATAGGCGAAAATTAACTGAGGTGGAGCAAGTTGGCACCAGTCCGACTTCGTGGGACCGATTTTTTTTCCATGTGACCCTCAGTAAAAATGCTGTCGTACGTATAATAACATCCATATAATGATATGATACATAATATTTATTATATGTCATGCTATATATATATATATATATATATATATATATATATTGCAATATACACAAAAATAGTAAATAACGTAATAAACACGCATAATAGAAGTCCGTACGTGTAATAACATAATGGCCAACACCAGCACAATAGCTCGAAGGAAGACGGATAGTGGTGGGTTGGTGCAGGAGGTCTCACCTGTCCATTCCCCTAGCCAGCAAGGAGGATCAAGATGGCACGGTAAAGGCTGAGAAGGAACTCATATTTTCAATTCTTCGCAATGCCAGCGCGTCCTTGTTGCACCGGTGCCGTATGACTGTCACGAGATTGTCTGACACTTGCGATGCCACTGACAGTCCTGAAGACAGTCCGGAGTGGGGGGAGGGCTGGCGAGGATGTCCCAGGGATCCCTTATGACCGCCCATCCCTATCTGAGAACGACGAAATTAAACTTAGACATGAAACGTGTGGACATTCGATAGTCCCAATATTGTACCTGTTGACGGAAGATAATCAATACAATAAGATCACATTGGCCTGAGAATGGCCTAGGGCTTTCCACAAACGATAGAAGAGCCTCAATATTGTTGGCAAAATTTCGGCAGTGAAGCCAAAGTATCTGACACAGTAAAGAAGTGGGGGAATCGAAATGGCGTCCGGACAAAAAGGAAAAAGAGTGCCAAAGTAGACTAAGCAAGTGTGGTTGGGTTAGGTAAGTTTTCGTTGGATCCGGTGTTGTCTTTGGGAAGTTGCCATCTGGCATTCGGGAACAGACTCTTGGCTTTCTGTCTTTTTAACCGTTTGTCCTGTAACCAGCAGAAATAGGTCAAGACATTCCTTAAAGACACCGGAAGCATTTAGATTACTGAAGCAATGCACAGAGGAAATGCAAAGTATCGAGGGCAAGATAAGCAAGATATCTTACTCTAAACACGTAGATCAGATAATTTCGAATCCAAAAGCGTGCCCAAATGCCCGCGTATTCACTAAAGGTGCGGAGCAATCTAAAAAATCCTGGTAGCGTTCACGTCCCAACCTACATGTACGGTGTCGGCAATGGAACCACCAACTTTTGGATACCAGCGCTGGTGCCAGCATTCAGCGCATTAGATGCTGGCCAAAATATCTTCGCGTCGGGAAAAAACTGTCAGCCTAAGCACCGAACCGGCACTACCGGTATGCAAATTTTGTAGATATTGGAGTTACGCACGGAGATCTGGAATGCGCACCATGATGATATATGCCTGATATATATATATATATATATATATATATATATATATATATATATATATATATATATATATATTGTTATTGTTATTGCGCTCAGGGGCGTAGGAGTATCCAGAAAAATGGGAGGACCAGGGACGTTTTTCCGCACAGGGCTTATGTTAAATTTCCCCCAAAAAAGGCCACGGTTCCCAGCCCCTCCCCTAACCATTCCTACGTCCATGACGGCGCCCAATAAACAGCAGAATCGGCAGGCTTACCCGGTTCGCAAGACATCGTCGACGCCATCTGATCCTTCATATCTTTGAGGGTGTCCATGATCTCTTTGAGTAGCACATGGCTTGTCGGTGTCCTGTCCTTGTCGGTGAGCAGTGTTGCGTCTGTCAGCGTCTGTAACAATCATGCACTCATTATCCTCCATGCATTCTGGTAAGACGCATACGCCGGGTTCTAGCGGCCGTGTCACGAGCGCATCACTCTTGGTAGAATACACATTGCACGCATTAAGAACTTAACCATACAGTAACGTTACGCACTAGAAAGCTGTCCTCTCGTGAAACACAGATTCAGCTTTTCAAAATTAATCCAATAACGAAAGGTTCAAAGACGCGCTGTGCTTTGCTCCGCATAGCGAAAATATCCCATCGCTTAGAACGATTGTTTTTCGCGCCTACCTCGCTTCAAAAGTCTCCATACCCATTTTTTATGCACGACCAGTAACAAGAAGTATCAAGAGATGAGCAAATCATAATTATATTGCTATTTTAGCACATAAAATAGCCGCTCTGTTTTGGCCTTTATATTGTGTCACGATTTTATGGTCTTACGGTTTACGGCACCAGATAAAAATTCTGTTACCACGAAACATCAGCAAAATATACATTTTCAGGTGGGAAAGATGGTGCTACGATATACTGCTTAATCTTTTCCCCGGTTCTAGGAAATCTCATTTTGGGCTGGATTCTACCGACCGGCCGGCGCCGACTTCCGCGTCAGTGGCAAGCGTTCGTTTTGCTTGCTGACTTCTTACTTACTGAGGAATCTGTGAACCATCGCGGATGAGCTTATGAAGCTTCTCCAGACGCCAAGCGCTTGTCTGAGATGTAGCGAGGAAGCAACGCAGTGCGAAGCTCTCGCGCAGAAGCCTTTGCTGCTCTGCCAGATCCGGCGTTGCTGACAGCCTTTCCGACAACTGGGCCACCAGGAAACCGACGTCGGCCTGGGGCTGCCTGAAGACTGGGGCGTAGTTGGGGTACGCTCACACATACTGCCGCTGTCGACGGAGGATCTGCGTGTGCCATTTTTTGAAGCGCATTCTCAGCTTTCCGCGGAAGCTCCTCTGAAATGTATGGACATTTGTTTGCTTTCACAGAGAGGAATCGCAAAACATCATACACTTAGTGGTAATACAGCATAAGTAAAAGACTTTAAGGGATATAAATCAACATATCAGGGTCACGAGATATCGAAAATTTTTCCAATATACTTTTGTTTTTGAACAACGTAAGTGAATACGAGGCCCATCAGCTGACTAACATGAATTCAAGGGCCTCTGTTCAGTGCTGTTTTTTTAGTAATATCTGACTGCTGTTTCCTGAGAGAGAGAGAGAGAGAGGGAAAAAAGAGAGAGATGAAGAGAGAGAGAGGAAAAGAAGGGAAAGAAACACGTTTTTACAGACCTGTACACATCGTTATAGACCTGGAGGATCGATATTTTAAATGAGTTTGCATCAAAGATTTCAGTACAACGTGCGTTAGCGAAAAGGTCGCCGAATGAGGTGTTCTTTGCTTTATTTTTAACATCTCGGATATGTTCGTTAAAATGCTCCCTTACATTACTCTTCGTCTCACCCATGAAGCTATTCATAGTTCTTTTCCATAGTTGGCAAGTGATGAAATACACACCATTTTTTACATGGCACTTTCCCACCAAACCCGCTACGCAGGAACTGCATTGCCTTTTCCCAGCTGGGCAGGGTCGGCGGGTCAAGTGCTGAGGTGGTCAGGGGCACAGCTAACGTTTTTCCCGCTCTTCCAGGCAGCCCGCAGTAGTAGTCGTGATGCTCTGATCTCTGAGAAGACTTTCCTTGAAAGAGTGTCGTCAATGAACGGAAGACCTGTTTACGTAGCGTCTGCAGTTCTGTGTCGTGGGTGGATATGGATGTCTGCGTAGGTTGTCTGGTGCATGTTTTGACCCGTTTTGTGCGCGTGCGTGCGTATGCGTGTGTGTATGCGCGTGCGTGTGCGCATGTGCGTGCGTGTGCACGTGCGCATGCGCGTGCGTGTGCGTGCGTGCGTGCGCGCGCGCGTTGTGCGTGTGTGCAAAGGTCATCTGATTAAGTTCACCGTGCCTTGTGAGCATGGACAGGATCCGGCGCTGGATTTCACAGGCGCGTCGGCGTCGGTTTGACTCATCGACAGGTACAAAACATTACCCCGATACCTCAGATCCAGCCCCAGTCATCGCCTTGAAATCTGCAGCCAAGCTGGCATCCGTGTACGCCACGCGCCAGTCGCCCTATGGCTTCAGTTGGGCCGCTGAGCGGTGAAACCCGTGGTGAAAGTGGTACTGGCGAGCACCGGGCGAGCAGCGTACGTCTGGCCTTGCCTCGGGTCGACATCTGACCAGGCCGGTGTTGCCACACAGCACGTCTTGTTCTGATAAGACAGGACGCGCCGTCTCAACGTGCTGCCCGCCGTCTCAACATCGGCCCGTGCGAGCCCCCCCCCCGCCCGAGCGTAAAAGGTCAACCCGCTTGCGAAAGTTACTGCAACGAGTTCAGCTGTCGTCTGGCGGCCGCGGCGAATTCATCAGCTGCACGTAAACTGGAATTGAAATGAGGCAGCGTCACTATTGCCAAACGGCACCCAATATCCTCATATCGGCTGTTTCATGCTGGTATGACCTGACCGGTCAACCAACCGACCCCCCTCGTCGCGCCCCCCCGTGCCAGTTGACCAGCCGGCTTGAACCCCAATTCTAAGTGTGCGGGAAAACGTCCGGTAGTTTATTTTAGGACGCATTTTATGATGATCTGCCATGAAAAAACCACCATTTCTCGGGATAAGGAAGGAAAACTTTATTTTCCCGATTATAAACTGATACAACCAATAATCCGATTCTGCTGGCTCAAATTATAATCGACCTGCCCTTGATGTTATGACACCGGGTATATCTCATCCTCGAATCTCAAAAGCATCTTTCAAGTCACAGGTCACATCAAAGGTGAATCCGCTGGAACGCTGTCGTGAATGCTGTATCGAGGCCAAATTGCACATCGTTAGCACCACAAACCTAAAATATGTGTAAAAGGTATGCCCCAGATGCCAATATAACTCTATATGAGCAAAATAACGAAATGACAATGTACTTGAAGCGATACAAGGAAACCAGTTATATATATATATATATGTGCTTATACACACACACACACACACACACACACACACACACACATATATATATATATATATATATATATATATATATATATATATATGTATGTATAGTACGGTGAATGCTTCGCTGTTAACACTCTAAAACTCCGTAAAATGCCTACAAACTGTCGCATTTGTACCAGGACAAATCATCGAATACCGGCCATATCTGGCTTTAGGGCGGAAATTGATACGGTATTTTTGAAACTTGTTATTCGGCAGATTTAACCCATGCTGTGTTTTCGTAAGGTCATGGGTGCTCTGTGTCGACTTTTAATGGCGCTGTAACGCATCCTGCACACCCGGAGCATAGGAACAGCCAGATGAAGGGGGTGGGGCAAAACACGTTTTTTCCATTGGGTAGATGTTATCTTGCAAAAAGCGGGGCTCATTCCCTGTCCCCGCCCGGTTCCTACTCATTTACTGCACGCTGCCGGCAGATTCGACAGCGTATCGATTAGAGAGGGAGAGAGTAATCGACTAGAGTATCGATCAAGTTCGAGCAAAGTTGAGAAAACGGCGAAATGTTAAAACGTCATTATCTTTACGGCGCTATTTTGGCATGTCTGTAGATAACTTGACAGATTTTTCTTGACCGAAATGTACTTAACTGATGTGCTGAAGATCATTAACAATTTGTCAAGGCCGCGCCGTTTGGATGCAGAGTGAGTTGTACCACAGTGAAAAGTAGTGGCGTCTGCCGTCTCCGCTTTCCTATCTTGTCTCGGGTCAATGTAAAAATACACTTTGTCCTACGTTCCCAGTTTGGTCGACATTAGTTCACGACAGCATCGATAACGATATGTGAAGATTAGTGGTTACTGGCGGATCTAGGGTGTCATCGAGTCGTGTTCCCTCCCTTATCGCCAGTAAAGAACTCAAAATATCTTTTACCCCCTTTTCAGACAAAAGTGCATTTTGGGGGTTTACTTTCCAATTGGATGCTAATTTTCAAAAATGGCGCAACAAAGTTTATCATCACATTTCCATCACAACATCACACTTGATCACATTCGGGCCTAGATTTACTAAAAAAAAAATGAAAAACAAGAAAAATTAAAAGTGACCCAACTCCGGGCAGAAATCCAGCATCTGTAGGAAGGTTAGGCTTACACGGATGGAGGTACCCTCCCCTCCTAAGCGCATGGTCTGGATCCGTTCTGGTGAATGATCGATACAGTAATACGCCAGGCCGTCCCGAGCGTAGTGGAACGTAGCTATCCCGCAATCTTGGTGGGCTGCCTCATGGCGTATTCAACTTGCAGAGGCCTTGTTCATGCAGCCCAGACCCTATATAAGACTGATGCCTCTGACAGAGCTCTGCAGAGATCGTCACATCGGTCAGTTCGCAGAGGGCGCAGCCATGATCGCTGCACTGCTGGTGCTCGTCGCTCTACGTGGTCAGCTGATGGTGCACGCCGTCCAACCGGAGGTATGCGAATTTGCTCTTGAGAACATTGTAACGCTGGACGTGTGTGAGTGGATTCAAAAGGCGATTCGTTCTAGCGCTCACCTTAATGTTGTTAAGCTCTTGCCGGGAAGCCCGAGAAAGTCCAATGCAGAGGATTCTAAACGTGGCTCAGACAATACTCTCGTGAAAGGAACAATGCCTTTTCCAATGTAGACTCTATCAAAACACATCTTTCGGTGCTCACAGACCGTCAACTGCGGTAGTATCCAAATTTGCTTTAGAAGTCGTGAAAAGATGAGGCTATTGAAATAAATTCGGTTCATTTTCGACCGGAAAAACGTTCGTAGCTGAGGCTCCAGAGCCCCGACAGTGTAAATTTGTGTGCAGCGTTACAAGAGCTATTAAAAGCATCGTTTTGAACTATTCAACATGTGAACAATCTAAATTCGACAAGTAATTCGAAACCGACTACTCGCAATATCCGTACAAAAAATCGGTTGCCTGATTCGTTTGTTTTACACTCGCCATGTTTGTTGTGTATGGGTGTGTTATGTTTCAAATTGTCCACAACATGGCTATTTTTCCCACGTCGTCATTTGAATTTCTGCTGACATAGCTGGCGTGTCGCCTGCGTCAATGTTGACGTCCTGGAAATTTATGCGAGTTCAGTCCTGGATTCAACTCAGGGACTCAAGGAAACCTGCAATCCACCATTCCCCTCAAACATTGTTTTCAGCTCAAGTGTTGCCAGTCTCAACGTCGACGAGAATGTCTTCGATGCGCATGCACTTCATTGGTGCACCGCACAGTCATACTGTCCAGACATATCTCATTTATAAGATGGATCATATAACTGCCGTCAAGGATTCCGAAAGGAAAGGCGATGGCGTCTCCGTCTGCCTGGCTGCCCAAGCTACATTGCGGATAACGGCACGGTGCTTTCGTGCATTATCGCAGCAATGCATGCAGAACCTATGTACGTGTTCCGACATGTCAGTGCATGTACCTCATGCTGGCGTGCACACATACCTTATGAAAATGCGTGTAATTCTCAACAGGCACATTTCTGAACAAACGTTACACATGCAGCGACATTACAGACCCTTATTTTTCATGCTTCCTTGAATAAATGGACGTTTTAAGATGCCTCTGCAGTCAACAGGACACCTTGTAGATGCCTTAATAACGAGGTCTACTTCGTTTCTCTCTAAATCTGGAAACAGATATTTTGTAAACACTGAGTGGCGCATTACTCCCCCTCTATGCATTACGCAATATGTGCAAATATTTGTGTATCTGTTTTGGTGTTTTGTATTCGAGGGCTTGCGAGTTTAACTCAATTCCGTACCCATAGCGCTAGGGCGAATTCCAGTATGGGGGCCTATTTGCCCCCCCCCCCCGAGATCTTGTTAAGAAACCATCCGTCCGATTTCATTGCAGCAAACGACAGTTGATTTGCCATGACTTTAAACTACATTAAAAATAGTTTTGAAAACCATGAAAGGGTAGATACAGCGGGGTAAACAAGCCAGAAAGGGACTTTTTTACTTTTTTTTTTTCTTTTTCTGACTCCGCTATCTACAGGGCCGATTTCGATGCAATTGGCATGAATCGAGAGGTTTTCATGAATCGATGGACTTTTCCAACTGGCCCATTCGTTTCGAATATTGGGACAACTTAATGGTGTTCACATGGTCTGGGAAATGGGAAAAACATTTTGTTGAAAACTGAAGTAACATAAAAGTTGAAAGCATTTTTGTAACTTTTAATAATTACGTTATATTTCAGAAGTACAAATCGTATTATATTATCTGTATCATTTGGCACAGGCAGCATCAGAGCATGAAAAACTCGGAGCTGACTTGGCCACGTTTTCATCAGGTCATCTTCCGGCCTTAGTTATTATTTATTACTTATTTTACGTCGTTAGTCCATCTCCAGTGCATGGTCATGGCTAACAGGCCTATTCTTTGGCCCGAAGTCAAACAATGAGAACATACGAAATGGACAAAACACACACACAAACACACACTTCATACGGAGCCTAGGAACAGATGGAGTCAGCAAAAAAAGTTACGCAATAAAAGGTAGTCACAGCCAGTGGAAGAGGAGGTTGTTCATATCGACGTCGATGACAAGCGTCGCTTCAGGACGTGCCTGAACTGTGATGCTGACTTAGCGGCAAATTCAGGCGGTAGCGCCGCGCTACCGCCTGAATTTGCAATGCGGCATTGTATTTATCGGGCGCACGGCAGGCGGACTGAGTTTTCCCGGTCGAAATGTTTACCTTTGACCTTAAATGACCTTAAAGGACCTCATTGTCACATGGCATGGTTTTCTGTTTATTTTAGAATGCTTGAAAACATTTCTAATCATTATATTTTGCAATGTTTCTAAAATTCCTGTTTGTGGCCGTCGTGATATAGGGCACGCGTACGAACATTTTAGATCGTTGCTACGTGATCCAAACTGATATCAGCCTAAAAATTAAAACACAGGTCTAGGGCACTGTGCTTGGGCATATATATTCTGGATTCTACATTCTAAAAAATGGCGTCAAAATGCTTATGCCAAACCAAATGTTCAATTTTGACTTTGACCTGAGCTTGAACAGTGACCTCGGGTCAAGAAAAATGTTCGTGCGTGTTTTTTCTAGTTATTTACAGCACACTAACGTAGAAATTATGTTCTTTTTTAGAACAATATTTTGGCAGCGATTTCTTTTTACCTTCAACGGCGCCAAAAATTGCATGAGATACCTCCCGCAATCGTGATTTGGCTCCGCCCCGCGAGCGAAATAGAATTCTGAAAGTTTGGCACAATGCGAGGAACGAAAAGTTGAAAAACAACGTTTTGTCATGACGACGCTTCAAAAAAAACCCTGTCAACAGTGAGCAAAAAATGTAGGGGGTTTTTGAAGCTCCCCTTCATCACGGGAATAGGGTTCAACGTCACAACCTCCCATGATATAATCCGGCCATTACCGAACGGTTAAGAAACAAACGCAAGAAAATAGCTCTAAGAGAGAAAATATATTGCTATGCTAAACTGACCATTATTGCATATTATTGCTGTGAAAACAATGAAAATTAATACATCCTATGTTTCGGGACCGGGTCTCCTGCAGGGACAGGTTTTGAAAAAGGCTTTTCGTTCTTCATTTTTTCAAACATTGCCACTGAAGGAAGCCAAAGTCGAAACATACAATGCCTTATTTTTCATTGCTTAGCACTTAAACGATGGCTGGCAGCATTACTACCTCAAAACATGACTATCAAACCTCCAAAACTGCATTATTTCTACGACAAAATACGGGTCAGAACAACAGAACAAACGTTCGGTTTGTGCTTTCCTCAGATCCTATCATTAAAAGGAAAAGTGAATCCAGTTTACCAAAAGGCTGGAATATCCTTTTGTATTTGCTCGTGAGCATGTGATATAACATTTCGCCTCAATGGTTTTTGATCTGGGAAGACATTTTTGACCACGGGCCGGAATGTTTTACCCAATCACGCGCAAGCAGTTATTCGAACAAAAATATGGCTGAGATTTGCAGAAACGGTTTCAGACTGCGGCTGTTGCTGTGTAAGCTTTACGACCACTCAAGTCGCGTTTCGTTATAAATGGCATTGCTAGCAGAAAGTATGCATGGGCACTTGCTTTGCCGTTTTCTCCGGCAAACCAAAGGCTTTCTATCTTCAATCAGAAAAAGGCAGATTAGCAAGTTCCACTTGGCCATGCTCAAGGTTGAAAGACAGCCATTTACACCCATTGGCCTTTCATTGACTTTGAAGCGTTTTAACCAAAGTCCAGCCTTACTTGAAACCTCCTTGCCACGGCTAGGCCGAATAAACTCTCCAAAAGTCTCTTCATGATGTTCTTCCCCCGATGTCACGACCAAAGTATGGTGGGAAGAATGGTTTCAATTTTTTTCTCCGTGTTCTGGTACGCAGCAGCATTGCGCAAAAACCATACAACACTTGGGCTCCATGTCCTACATAGCAGTCACGGTCATTCGGCGATCTGACCGTTCCGTGACGAAGGCGCGTGACGTCACTGGATATTCACAGACCTAAACCACCATTACACTTAACCCTATTCCCAACAGGGGGGCTGAGTCCGCCCCCCTCGGGTTTTCTGCTCGCCAATTCCAGGCTTTTTAACGCAGCTTCACGAAACTTGGTGACTTTTCCTAGCTGTTCTTTCTACGTGCCGTGGCAAACTTTCAAAATTCTGTTTTGCTCAGGGGCGGAGCCAGGTAACGTTTTTGGGAGGTACCTCATGCCATTTTTGGCCATGTTGAGGGTAAAAGGAAAATGTCTGCCAAAAACAGAATTTTAAAGATAAAACTTAAAACTTTATATGGATGTATAGCTAAATAGTTGAGCAATGTGCGGATGTAATTTTGTTTATCTGAGGTCATTTTACAAGGTCAGGTCAAGGTCAAGGTCAATAGTCAAAGTTGTTTTTTTGCAAAAATTTCGGCGCCTTTTTTCAAATGCCAAACCCGGAAGATATATGACGTCACGTGCCGTCTACTAAATAGAATAATTCAAAAAAACTACAGACTAAACCACCATTACACTGAATAGTTAAAGATAAATTGCAACTGAAATATGATCGTATTTTCTGAACAAAGAAAGATTATGTGTTTTAACAATGACCACATGATAGTGACCCTTCATTAACAAACAGGCCAAAAGCCGTTTTTGCCTAACTGTTACCGTTTACTCCGTATTGCGTATGAAATGGCGCCATGCAGATTCATGTCGGTTTGCCCCTTTTAACTGATGAAATTCTATCAAATTACTGTTGTTTATTGGCGTTTTCGGGCGTGCCGGCTACTGAGGTCATTTGGCGCCCATCTATCAAATTGTGTAAGCGATCTAAAGACATTATTCCATGGTTTGCAGTGTATCCTTACTAAGCATATCTTTTGGAAAAAGTCCCACGAGACCTGACCTTATCCGACAGTTCCAAGACTCTCCGGAAGACTGGAAAACGATAGACCATGAGCCTTCCTACTGCTTGGTTCGCAGGTAGTCAAGCAGTAAAACTCCATTCTTCCCCCCCGATGTAGGCAAATACCTAGGCGGGATCTGCTTCGACCACGAGCTAATAACAGTTCCAGCTGTTACACGTGTTGCAGTGTTTTCGTGGCACTCGTTAGTTGCGGCCTTGCACCCTACCTACTGCCGTCTACCCATCAGAGGGACACGTGAACTAGGTAAAACCAGTAATGCGTGTCTTGAAACATCAGGATCAGAACGACGTGAAGAAAGTTGAATGAAGTGGCCACGAAACAGTACACAACTACGGTAAAGCCTGTTTTGAATGGTGCGCCAAGAACTGAACCAGAGCTCTAGAAAATGTGACGTCAGTGGAAGTCACCTCCCTTCGCCAGCAAAGGGATGACATTTCCTTGCTTGGGCCAAATTTCCCAGGACCATGGTCGCCGTTAAATTTCTCCCCACGACCTTCGGCCTGTGGTCGAAATTGCAAAAGCGGCCTCGATCCTGGAAAATTATTTTACTGGCCCAGTGTGGTACTCTATAATATCACATAAGCAATGCAGTGGACCCACATCAAAACACAAACATCTTGGATCAGCGTTAAAATCACAACTAGTGGACCCACATTAAAGGACAAAATTGTTAGATCAGAAGCTTTTTTACATCAATTGTTAAAACCACAACAGAGTCCATGTGGGAGGAAACGGTGCCACACTTTTTCTTGCGGTCGTCGTGACAAATACACGAGGAAAAATGTTGGGTACAAAATCATTTGCAAGTTATGCCAAGTGCAGGGGCGTCACCAGTTGTACGTGAACGAAAGGAAGCGGTCGATCCGTTATCGCTCTAATGAACATCTTGGTGACGCCTATCTGCGTAAACTGGACACGCCTCTGGGTGAGCACGTTGTCAAATTCCATTCTGATGCTTCACACTCATACTAAATACCATCTTCCTGATTGAGTTTTTATTCCTCATAAATTTGGTTCGTTGCTGAGGTGATGTTAGAAGTCGGAGGCAGTGCTAAGCATAGCTTCTTGCACAGACTCCGACCCCAACACCCGATGGAGCAATTCCAGACAACGCTGATTTTGTGGCGAAAGTTTGACGTGCCGCCAAGGGTGCGACGCGACTGTGTGGTAGTCAGCTTGGCTCTTTTTTATCCAGTTGCCAGCTGACCGTCGGACGAAATACCGAACGCCGGGGCGACTCGAACCCGCCTTGCCAGGACGGCGAGACGAGCGCTCCACTAAGTGAACTAAAGGCGACGGTTCTTAGCAGGGACAGAGATGTCACAGAGGGCAAGATCGATGAGTCTGTCCAAATAACAAATTCAGAGCCCATGGTAAACATTTTGTCTGGTTCCTGGCCTCCGATTTGGTCAATAGGATGATTGCCCTTCGACTTATATGACGCGTTTGTCCTTGCATCACTAGGTTGTTATAAGTTAGGTACGTACCTGTATGCATCTCCCGATCATGGGGCTTGTCTGGTTTATTCAGTGACTTAGACTGAATATGCGAAGTGCAGTTTCTCCGCAGTCGGAGGTGCTGTTTAGCATAACTGTTTTGTGGTATACCGAATTCAGTTTCACGAAAAAATGTCGGGACCCTAAGATGCAGTAAGCTGAAAGCTTGTTCCCTTTATTTTGGCCTACATTTCGTCTAAAAAAAATGTAGCACAGCTTAGTCACTTTAATGGTCATGTTGTGCATTCATACAGTTTTCATTATTTCATTCTGATAATATGAACAAAAAGTATTCATACATTACCTTACGGAAAGAATATCACGCAGTTACTCCCGGAACAGTTGTGCACAAAAACACTCGTAGCTCGCCATACAACGTGCTGCGAATGCAGATGCTTAAAACAAAGAAAATTTAGGCCGTTCTTTAGTGGATGCTTGATGATTCGATGCCAAGTGGCGCTAAGCTATCAACCTCAAGAAAGCGTAACGGCCGTTCAGTTTGATTTGTTTTGCCAGGTAAAGTAAGACTCGCTCGGCTTACGGCCTTGCTACTCGTCACTCACAGTGGAGGCAGCGAGAAAACTTAGTCTTAATTGTCCTGTCAGAAAGTGTGACCCTAAACTTTGAGTACTGTTTGGTAAAGGATGTTTTTTCCACGTATTCTTTTCTGCTGGAGTTTTTTTTTGTGGGAAATTCCTTGTTTTATAGCACATGAAATCTGGCCGGAGTGGGCCAGTTTTACGGAGCTGGCTAAATTTCGTGGCGATACGAATTCGTTCTCCTTCCCGTCCAAGCCCGCCTGCATGCGCCCGTCTGCTCCACCGCAGGTTTGTGCCTGATTCACCTGAACTGAATCGATTTCCTTCCGGGTTTCTGGAGAGGGAAATGGATTCCGATTCAATTCAGTGCATTTTTTAAGCGAATCGATCGACTTTGGTTCCAAAGACATACAGACCTGATTCAGCATCAATTTAGTTTAGAGCCACACGGACGCCATATGTTTATTTATTGAATACTGAAACATACATAACACAACAATGTTAAAAAGTACGAAAAATTTGTCAATGGGCTCCATAGGCTTTTCGATAAATCGATTCACCGTCGATTCTTCGGACAGGCATGCGATTCAGTTGTAATTCCCATTTACCGTAGGTTTCAACTGAATTGATTCAGATCCTTATTGAGGGCAAAAGTGCTTAGTTCCTGATTCGATTCAGGATTGATTCAATTCGTTTCAGGATCAGGCACAGATCTCCTCCGTTGACCGTTGACGTGTTGACAGTGTGCACGTGCCTGGCAGGTCACAGACGTGGCAGGCGGGGCGGAGACCCGCATCTTCAACAAGGAGGTCATCCTGGACACAGTCAGCATGGTCACCTGGCCCCACAACCACCCGATCGACACTATCGAGGACTTCGTCACCGGCTACGAGGCGATGAAGAGTGCGGGTCTCGGTGACCTCTGCGCTATCCAGCCCATTTCTTGGAGCCGGCAGGGACTCGAGCAGGAGGAACGGCAGGCCAAAAACGAGGCGGGAAAGCTGCAGCACGTCACCTGGGATGCTTTTGTCGCAGAGCCGGCAGAAGATTTGCGTCAGAAAGCCGGAGAAAAGATTGACAATTTCTGTGGTGATCTGAAGGTCATTTCACTAACCAAAAGCCTCACGCGCGCTAAAAGAGGATTTTGGGGAGATTTGTGGAATAGAACGAAAGACCATGCTAGGAACAAGACTGACACCATCGCAAATGCGGCGACGATTCTTTTTGGAAAATTGGGGTAAAGGTCTTCGATGAGGTCTTCGATGAGCAATTAAACAATAGGACAACAGCTTATTAAGTCTTTTTGACATTCCTTCTTGAACTCTTGGCATTCCAACCCTATGTATGCATATATGTACCTGGCCATGTTTCTTAATATGTAATCTGTGATAATCTAGTGCCTGTTTGATGGTCGTGAAAAATTTACCTCACTTGGACGAAATGACGATTTTTTACAACGTCCGAAAGAAGTCGGACGTGTTTGCAGGAGTCGTGCAAAGTTTCGGCGCCCTGAATGTCGAGGTCGGCACGTGGAACCAACCAATGTGTCGACATTATTCCTGTAGCATTACCGCAGAAAAGCGGATCGTGCAAAACGCAAAGACAGTTTTCGTCCCGACGGCTAACCCCATGAGGCCACCTTGGGACTGATGTTGATTATCGGTATCCAAATTCCGACTCTTCAAAGATTTTTCGATTTCGGAATCGGAAGTCGGTGGGACAGATCAGTTATTTCTCGGAAAAAATGGACAGCACATTGCAAGCTAGCCGCCAAAAAACGCGACAAAACCAAATGTTACTTAAGGTTGCAGTTATAAACTTAACTCCAAGCATGGCGCAGAACTATCATTTTGGTTGTTACGCAGCACCGTGGCTGGGTATGCTCCTGTACCTTGAATACCCAGTTCAGTTCCACATCTTTAAATGCTCATACCCCTACTGCATACATGTGAGGTGAAACAAAACTGCTGCTGCTCGGAGCAATCATTATCGACTTCTAAGTAAAGATTGGAACGCATCACACTGGTTGTAATGTTGATGCAATGTTTATATTCAAATAGCACACTACACATTGTGTTGCCACGTGCCGGAACAAAGCAAGACTAGACTAAATGATCTTCAGTACCTTATGAACTGCAGATGACACATAAACGCAGTTTGCTGAAACTGTTGAGAGTGCTCAACCAGTTTTTAGGTCCATTTTCTCGGGCATTGCCCACAGACACAATGTTCAGTTTTGAGATTACTGGGGACTGCCCATACACCCCAGAAATATACATACAACATTACACATAGCGAAGGCCTACGGCTATTTCATAGAACTGCAAACTAGAAACAGGTCCAGTAGTTTGCAGATGACCCATAGCTATTTCACAGCACATGCAAACTGCAACCTGACATTCGTGGTGTGTTAAATAGCTCAAGCACACCTTTCCCCTTTACATTGGCTTGTAATATAACTGCATTTTGGCAAACCTGTCGGGTCATGGTTGTATCCTACTTCCCTCCCACCATTGGTTGCACGTTATTTATTGATATTGTTTGTTTGTTTGTTTGTTTGTTTGTGAATTAGGACACACAACCTCTTGGGCTCAGGTGTCCAAAGTCTTGGGTCAAGTCTTGTGTCTCGTCGGGCGTCAGTCAGTCGTCTGTCGTTATTTATTGATATTAAAAGACTGGATTTCCAGCTGTGTGTGCCATTTACGCCACATTTGTCGCCATATGGCTGCCCGTTGACCTAAAGGACTGCCAGATTGCGAACAAATCGCTAGCAGTGGCCAATTAAGAAAAAACGAAATAGTATTCCACGCAAATTTAATTTTGGGTAGACTATGCAGGGTGGACCACACATGTTAAAAATGCCTTTTTTGGTTTTAGAGGCGATTGCACCCAATGGTCTAATTGTAAGCTACTTTATCTGCAAGCAAAAGCGTAGGTGCGAGACGAAGCAGGGCAGGTAGTGAGGGGGGTGGGGGCGGGGATTTGTTTATGGGATATCGTTCATAGTACCCATGCATTCCTCCATATGACCAGTGCTATAGGCGGAAAAAATTGGCAGACATGCTCATTTCATCCCTCCTGCTCCCTTCAACCATGATTATAAGTCATCTTTTTGAAATGAGCAATACAGGCTGGCGTGGCCGGGGGCCCTTAGGCCCGCATTTTTGTGAAAACCATTGCACATCGTCTTACCAGCAGGCGGTTTTTGTATGATTTCAGTTCACACCGAGCTCCTCCCCCTTAAGAAAATTCTAACTGCGACCCTGGCAATACAAATAGTCTTGGCAGTTCGTGGACCGGAAGCAGGTGTTGAAATTAAAATGCAAAAATCAGAATTTTCTTTGACAGGCTTGGAATTTGGACAATTTTGGACACTTGCAGTTGGGCACCAAGTTCCTTCTAGGAACTTGGTCGGAAATTGGTTTGATTTTTTCCGGAAATAACAACAGGACTTCGGACAGAACCCAAACAGGCCTACGAAAAGACAGCCGCGTATTGTCCAACCTGACAATACGTGCAACACTAGTCACGTGACTCGCATGGGAACAAAGTAAACACTGCTAACAAAAGCGTTCGAGCTTCGGAAACAATCCTCGTGACGCGCCACAGCAAGTTAAAACAAAGATCGTAGTGTATATAAAGGTCAATGTTATCCGACACCACGTGACCAAAAGTGAAAGAACAACACGGGTAATGCGTCACGACTTCTGGAACCTGAACATGCAGGTTTTTTTGTGAATCAAAACCAAACAGCCGCATCACTAACAAAGAGCCGCGCCCCTGCCGTATCATTAACCGAACGGGGCCCGATCGGGCTCTACACCGTCAGCCCACTCTGCTGCCTGGGCTGGCCCAGCCTGGAGCCCGGATTGGCCCAACCCAGAGCCCTGGTTGGCCCAATCTGGCTTCAGTCCGGCCTATCCCAGCCTGAAGCCTGGGCTAGCTCATCCCTGCTCCAGGACTAGCCAGCTTAAAGCTCGGGCTAGCATGCCATTGCTAGTTTCCTCTTCCGTAGTGTTCTCAGGTAACAGGAATGGACGCACTTAGCGAATAAAGGACATAGTGGATAAATGGCAAACGTTTATTTGAAGTAAACCTGACAACTGAGCTAAGCTGGCAGTTCGAAATGCACTGACTGCTTTAGCAGTCAGCGCCGTCAGTCATCAGTCTGAACAGCCGCTGCGTTACAATTCCTCAGGATAAAACAGCACCCACAATCCATACAGTGTCCTCTGATGAACTGAGTAACCAAGTCAGCACTTCGTTCAGTTGAAGTTCGCCAAAGGGCACCTCGACCTCTTCTTGGTCCACTGAGGCGACCCCGTCCTGGTGGACTGGGGCCACCTCGTCTTGGTGCGCTATGGCCACTTCGTCTTGGTGCGCTGTGGCCACCTCGTTCTGGTGCACTGAGGCAGCCGGGTCTAACTCGGGTCCTGCTGCTGCCGGGCCAGGTGGCGTTGCGGCTGCGACTGTCTTCTTGAGCCGTTGCAACCGTTTTCCGCTGCGGTCCCGGCTGTCAGACAGCCAGTTGGCCACCGCCTGGCTGGCGCCCACCCTGGTGTTACCGCAACACCGGCGCAGCATCTCTGTGAAAGTTGCCAAAAATTGATCAAATCAATATTTCGTGGTCTGGCTGACAAAGGGCAAATGGGCTGCGTCCATTTTAATACCAGTTTGCGGGGGGGGGTAGTTTCGCAAGGTTAGTTGCGGGGGGGGGGCTGAGTCCCGATTAAAACGGCCCAAACTGCCACCAAAATACACGCAAAACCCAATCTTCCCGAATCTGACACACTTTCGTTTCGAAGACAGGGGGGGGGGGAGGACGGGCTCATGGTGAAGTTCAGAAGGGAATTTTCGGCCGTCCCCTCAACCGAATGGGACACTACACCCCTATCAGTGTGACGTTACATGGCGCAACAATCAAGGTTCGCAGCCATTATACCGCTTGTCGGAAAGGAAGACTACACCAACGGCCAGGTTTCAACCCAGCACCTTATCGACCGAGGCGCACATCCTTGCCAATAGCCGAGCTTGCCATTTCGGATAGAGGAAACTGCCAGGTGTTCTCCGTAACAGATCTGCTTGCACACGTGCCTGCTATCATCTCATAAAGACTGATGCCTTGCAAGCACAATTTTCCATTGCGTTTGGACAGGGACAGTCGCTCGGCCATTTCGTTAGAGAAGAGGGCCTTCATGCTGGCCTTCACATTGGCCTTGTCCTTACCGCTACACCACCCAGCAAGGTGCTCCACCTGGGGCCCTATTGCGATGCGCTTAAATTCCATACGAATGAACACATGTCAGGAGCGGTTCTCCACCGAGACCTGTTGCGTCTCCTGCATCCGCACCGCCCACGCCGCCACCTGCCGCGGCCTCGAGACGCTCCCCGGTGACCGCTCCGTCGGGGGCGCAGCTCTTGGACGGGGCTTCCCGTCCTGGGTGCCGGTGTCAACGTGCGCCCGGGTGCTCCGGATCTGGGGGCTGCGGGTCGCGCAGTCCGGGGCGGGGGACCGGCGGTTGCGCCGGCCCAGGCCCCTCCGCCGCCGTCTTGCGACGGCGCGGCCATGGGTCCGCCCCCTGCTCCGGGCGCGGGGTGGGGCGGCGTCTTCCTCCCCGGCCGCGGGCCGGACAACAAAGCGCGCGCCGCCATGGCCTGTGTCTCCGACGGACGGGGGCAGGGCCAAGGTGCGCGGCAGCTCTCTCGTCCACTCACGGGAGGGCCGTGACGGTGGAAAAAGGGCTGACCACTATTTTCAAATACTTTGACCATCCATACAGAGACTGATTTTAGAATTCCTGGAGGTGCTGATACTTTGTTTAAATCCCGGGACGCTGTGTTTTAACACCCTTTTAACCCGACTTTATACACGTCATTTTACAGTGGAACGGTAGAGGTGTTAAGTCAAGCGCCATTGATCTGCAGAGTATTCTGAGACGGCATTGTCCATTTAAATCGTGCCTGGTTTTAAAATCTCGCTTTTAATCCCTTTTTAAGAGGGCCCTTTAGAGGCGTTTTTACAGTGGAATTGTAGAGGGATAACGGCGAATGCGAATGATCTCCAGGCTGTCATCAGCAGGCACTGTCGTTTAGCCGTAGCACTACAGGAGACAACGCTTGCGGCCGAACACCAATGCACTTTGAAGAGATATGCTATGTTTCGCTAGGATGTATTGACTGATAGCATTGCACATGGTGGTGTCCTCCTTGCAGTTCACCATAGCGTGCCAACCAGGAGGTTAAGCGTGTGGTCTACGCTTCAAGCTGTGGCCGCACGCCTATATCTTAATCACCGCCAAATGGCGGTTTATTCGTTGTACCTTCCACCAGGCATCGCCTTTCCGTCGGTAGAAATGAGACGTTTAACATCTGAGCTTCCTCCACCGTTTCTACTTTTAGGCGATTTTAACGCTCATCACACCGCATGGGGCTGTGATAACACGAACACTTGTGGGCGACTTTGTGAGAATTTTATCCAGGATGTTTCACTATGTATTTTAAACACAGGAACTCGTACGCATTTTACACTGTCGTCCGGTCAGACGCCCGCGCTGGACCTAAGCCTATGCAGTCCCCAGCTGATGCAGAACCTCGAGTGGTCTGTGGCAGATGACGCTATGGGAAGCGACCACTTCCCGGTATGGCTTCGATACGAAAGCCGCGGAGCGTTGGGTGTCAGACCACAGCGCTGGAATTTGAAAAGAACAAACTGGAGCGAGTTCGAGGCTCGGCTCGAGACATCGTTCCTAACCGACCCTGAGGGCGCGCCGACCTCTGTTTAGGATTTTGCACACAGGCTTCTAGATTGTACCAGCGGTTGTATCCCATGCACTTCTGGCGCTCCCCGCCGCACCCGTCCCGTGGTGGACGGAGAAGTGTCTGCGCGCCATCCGCGCTCGTAAACGCGCATTCCGTGCGTTTGACGTGCAGAGTAGCATGGAGAACCTGATAGCTTTCAAGAAGGCGAGAGTTTTTGTTCGGCGCACGATAAGGGAAGCAAAACGTGTTGGCTGGCGTGCGTACGTAAGCACGCTCAAGCGACTGACGCCAGCTTTGCAGATCTGGGCGCGGATCAAGCGTATTTCTGGGCAGTTTTCATCCGTACCGCTTCCAGTGCGACGTGTGGACGGCCAGACTGTGACGCAGCCATTGGATGTGGCTAACGAGATTGCACAAGCATTGTCACACCATAGCGAAGATGGTAACATGAACCCACAGATTTTACGGCACAGAGCACGATGTGAGCAAACAGTGGTAGATTTTTCCAGGAGTGAATCGCAGGCATGCAATGAGCCATTCACTTTGATGGAGCTGGAATCGGCAATTGCCAAGTTTCGGAGTGTGTCAGAAGACCCTGATACCATACACAACGACATGCTCAGACATCTGCCGCCCTGCGTACTTCGCGTGCTTTTGATGGTTTTTAACTCATTGTGGATAAGAGGTGAATTTTCAACTGCTTGGCGAGAAGCTGTTGTAGTTCCACTTGTGAAAACGGGCAAAAGTGGATAAGATCCTCTTCATTACAGACCCATTTCACTTACGTCATCACTTTGAAAGCTGATGGAAAAGATGGTGAACGTCCGATTGACCTGGTTTTTGGAACAGCACGACGTCTTTAGTAACGCACAGTGCGGCTTTAGAAAGAGCCGGAGCACAGTGGACCATCTTTTAGCTCCGGACACTATGATTCGTACAGGTTTTAAAGAGAACAGACATATAGGCACGGTCTTCTTTGACACTGAGGGCGCCTATGATACCACTTGGCGTCATGGTATTCTTTTAAAGCTATTTAGAGATGGTATACGTGGTCGTATGGGTACTTTTCTTGGACACTTTTTAGCTGACCAATTTTTTCCTGTCCGTGTTGTGAACACGCTCTCCGAAAAGTTCCCGCAAATTAACGGTGTACCCCAAGGCGGTGTGTTAAGAGTAGCGTTGTGTGCAGTTATGATTACATATGACATCGGTGATGTGCTCCCCCAGTCTGCTGGCCTGTGCCCTTTTTGTTGATGATTTTGCCATTTGGACGAGTGCAGTAAGAGCACCATCAATGGAACGGCATCTCCAGCTGGCTGTGAACCGCGTGGAGAGGTGGAGCATCATGAATGGGTTCCGTTTTTCAAGAAATAAAACCGTAGCCATGCATTTTTGTCGTCGCCGGCGATGCGGTGAAATGACTCTCCGTTTGTATGGACAGTGCACTCCAACGGAGTCTGTGGCCAGATACCTTGGGGTATACTTTGACCGCCGCTTTAAGGCGCATCTTAAAACTTTACGCGATCGCTGTTTGAAGTCTTTGAACATATTAAAATGTGCGTCACGCACATCATATGGTGCGGATAGAAGCACGCTAATGCTCTTATATCGTTCACTCGTCCGCTCCAAGCTGAATTATGCCTGTTTTGTGTATGACAGCTCGTGTGAATCCAGCAAGAGCATTCTAGACACCATCCATCACACCGCTCTCCGCATCATCGCAGGGGCACTCCGCACATCACCCACTGTTACCCTTATGGCAGAGTCATACGATCCGCCACTGTCGACAAGGAGAAAAATGTTTGGCATGCGCTATCCTTGAAGCTACGACAACTGCAGCTACACCCGACGTATGACGCAGTTTTTTTTCACGGTCCACAGTGAGCTTCCTTCGTGGTGGACGGCAGCAGCGTACTCCTCCTTTCGGCTTCCGAATGTGAGCTCTGTTCCAGGAGAGCGAAATTCCTTTTCGAGGGGAAGCGAGTAGGCCATCTCTCTACTCCTCCCTGGCATTTCACGTCACCTTCAATAGACACCTCGCCCACAGAAATCCGGAGGAATGAAGCCATACCAAATACAATGAGATCCAGGGCATTGGAGCGCATGGCGTCATATGACAGATACACACTCTCGTGCACGGACGGATCTGAGACCGCCGGTGGTGTTGGTTGTGCGTTTGTGAGCGATTCTTTACCCGATCGTTCTCGTTGCCTGCACACGCGTCTGTTTTTACATCGGAATTGACAGCAATCACCAAGGCGTTACGTTTCATCGAAGTGGTTGACGAGTCACTACCTGATTTTACCAGATTCCGTTACAGTCTTATTGCTCTTAGACCTTTTTATCCATCATGTCCCCTTGTACAGGACATTTTACTACGTCTGACACAACTGGATCGGTCTGGAAAGAAAACCATCCTGTGCTGGATACCCAGTCACGTCGGAATTACGAGCAACGAGTTGGCCTCTGCCTCTGCCAGGCGAGCAGCGCTGGCACCATGTACACGTTCTCTGCCGATCCCTGTCAAAGACTTTTATCTGGCAATTAGGAACTTCCTGTACAACAAGTGGCAACGCTCCTGGGATGAGACAGATGGCAATAAACTCAGAACGGTAAAACCCCAGCTTGGTTTATGGCTATCCTGCTCTCGCAAGGCGAGGCGAGAGGAAATAATACTGTGCAGACTGCGTATCGTTCACACTTATGCGACCCATGGCTATCTGTTGCATGAGGCTGATGGGCCTCTCTGCCATCGATGTGGTGCCTTGCTCACTGTCAACTACGTGATCCTATGGTGTCCACACTTGGTTGAAGGGCGTTCACTTTACCTTGGACAGCACACTTCGTCTCTGACTCTCAGCAGTGTAGCTGGAGACAACTCGCGCTTTCTTGAATCCAAGCAGCTCTTTTTGTTCTTTAACCCTATTCCCGGAGGGCTAGACGGTATGGCCGATTCCCGGCAGGGGGGCGCATTCGGCCCCCCCTGAGATCTCGAGAATTACTCGTCCGATTTTATCGCAACAAACGGCAATCGATTTGCCGTGACGTGAACTACATTTTTATAAAAAGAAATTTTCGAAATTTTGAAATTTGTGGATACAGGGGGGCAAAAATGTCAAAATGGGGGGGGTACTTTTGGACCTCTTATAACTCCATTGTTTATGGACCGATTTCAATGAAACTGGCATGAATCGAGAGATGATGAATAGGGCTTTTACCATGGATCCCCAAATCTGAAATTTTGAGAAAATTCATGGGCGTTCACAGGGTTTCAAAAATAGGAGGATTAGTTTTCTAACAACTGGATGAGCAAAAAAGGCAAACACCCTTTTTTGGCTTCTGTTAGTCATGTTATACTAAAGAAGTACAAATCGCATTACAGTGTTTATATAACGTTAGCATAGGCGGTGCCAGGGACATCAAAAAAGGGGAACTGTCATGGTCACACGTTTCTCAGATCAACTTGTGACCTTTGACCTTAAATGACCTCCAGTGACCTTGGGGTCACTTGGAATGATCTCCTGTGCATTTAATATTATCTTTAAACATTTTCAATCATTTAAATTCACTCTATTTCAAAAATTTCATTTTATGGCTATTGCGATATAGGGTACGCGCACAAACATTTTAGGTAATAGCTCCGTGACCCGACCTGATATCCAGCTAAAACTTGGTACGCAAGTAGAAGGCACCCTTCTACGTTATATATATTCCGGGTTTGGCATTTGAAAAAACAGCTTCGAAATCATAGCAGAAAAAACAAATTTTGACTTTTGACCTTGACCAGACCTTGTAAAATGACCTTAGGAGAACAAAACTATATCTGCACATTGCCCAACTATTTAGCTACACATCCATATAAAGCTTTAAGTTCTATCTTAAAAACTCTGTTTTGGGCGGACATTTTCCTTTTACCCTTAACATGGCCAAAAATGGCATGAGGTGCCTCCCAAAATCGTTGCCTGGCTCCGCCCCTGAGCAAAATAGAATTTTGAAATTTTGTCACGGCACGTAGAAAGGATAGCTAGGAAAAGTCACCAAGTTTCGTGAAGCTGCGTTAAAAAGCCTATAATTGGCAAGCAAAAAACCCACGGGGGGGGCGGATTCCGCCCCCTGCCGGGAATAAGGTTAAAGATGCTGATTTCGAGGCTGTTTATACACCTCACTAGTTACGTAAAGCAACCTCGTTATGGGCGCGAAATGACCTCAGTAGTTGGCGCGCCCGAAAACACCAGCAGACAACAACAAAGCCTCTGGGCTCGTTCCCGCAAGTTCGCGTTGTGCACATTTTCAGTCGGTTTAACCCTATTCCCGGCAGTGGGGGCTGAATTCGTCCGCCCCTCGGGTTTTTTGCTTGCCAATTCCTGGCTTTTTGACGCAGCTTCACGAAACATGCTGACTTTTCCTAGCTATTCTTTCTACGTGCCATGACAAAATTCCAAAATTCCATTTTGCTCAGGGGCGGAGCCAGGCAACGCTTTTGGGAGGCACCTCAGGCCATTTTGGCCATGTTGAGGGGAAAAGGAAAATGACTACCAAAAACAGCAGTTCTGACATAAAACTTAAAACTTTATATGCATAAATAGCTAAATAGTTGGGCAAAGAGCAGATATAATTTTGTTTGTCTGAGGTCACTTTACAAGGTCAAGTCAAGGTCAAAAGTCAATTTTTGTTTTGCAACAATTTTTGCGCTGTTTTTTCAGATGCCAAACCCGGAATATATGTGACGTAAAGAGGTGTTCTGTACTTGTGTATCACGTTTCAGCTTGATATCATGTCGGGTCACGGAGCTATGACCTAAAATGTCAGTTCGCGTACCCTATATCCCAATAGCAATAAAATGAAATTTTTGAAATAGGGTGAATTCAAATGATTGAAAACGTTTACAGATAATATCAAATGCACACGAGATCATTCCAGGCGACTTTAATGTCGCTGGAGGTCATTTAAGGTCAAAGGTCACAAGTTGATCTGAAGAACGTGTGACCATGACAGTTCCCCCTTTTTTCATGTCGCTGGCACCGCCTATGCTAACATTATACAAACAATGTCATGCCATTTGTACTTCTTTAGCATAACATGACTAGCAGAAGCCAAAAAAGTGTTTTTGCCTTTTTTGTACATTCAGTTGTTAAGAAACTAATCCTCGTATTTTTGAAACCCTGTGAACGCCCATGAATTTTCCCAAATTTCAGATGTGTGTGCCAATGATAAAAGTCTTATCCATAATCTCTCGATTCATGCCAGTTTCATCGAAATCGGTCCATAAACAACGGAGTTTTAAGAAGTCCAAAAATTACCCCCATTTTGACATTTTTGCCCCCTGTATCCACACCTTTAAAAATTTTAAGAAAATTTCTTTTTATAAAAATGTAGTTCACATCATGGCCAATCGATTGCCGTTTGTTGCGGTGGAATCGGATATGTAGCTCTCGAGATCTCAGAGGGGGGCCGAATCCGCCCCCCTGCCGGGAATCGACCATACCGTCTAGCCCTCCGGGAATAGGGTTAACCCGGATAAAGCCATGGACGCCAGTCCACCGTATGTCATAAGACACAAAACGGCGGTCATCCAGTGACGGCAGGGGTCCTTCCCAGTTTGACCAAAGCGTCATTGACGTGGTCACGTTTTCTAGGTGCTGGGATCACTCGGACGCAGAAGTTCAGCACTTTTTGTGCACGTCGAGTTTTCACTTCGCTAGGCTGCCGTACATGCATCTTACCAACAGAAATACGAGTCCGGTTACTGTCACAGGAAACAGCACGAATGATGCCGTTTCTCATGACTGATGCCTGCTAGTGCTCCGTCTCACCAACTCCACCAGCCGCTTCGGAGACGCGGAAATGAGAAAAAATAGTGTTCGGCGCAGGTTCGCCCAGGCCCGTGGTCCGACATGTAGCCTCCAGTACCTGGGGCAGCCGCAAACGTCGTAGCCCCCGATTGAGATTAAAAAGGGGTAACAGTCGGGAGCGGTCAACCGCCCCGGAGTAGGGGATGGACTGCGCCCTGAGGTTTTTCCGACATTTCGTAAGAACGAACAAACACAGCGCCACGAAGCTTTGTGTACCTTTCGCCTACTCACTTCTACACCTTGTGCAGAATTTTTGACCTCGGGTCAGGTAAGGTGGCTGACCTAGGTCAGGTGAAATCGACCTCTGTCCAGAAAAGTTTATCGCCTTGTAATTGATATCACAATAAAACTTCAACGGTTAGAGATTTTGATAAATGCAGCAAATCCGCTATCTCGGATTTTCGGAAATGTTCGGGACATTGACCTAACGTCAAGCCCGTTTTCAACATAAGTCGCCGTATTTTCGAAAACTGATGATATTTTTGTAGCATCTGAGTGTGGGGAGATCCAGACATCCAGTTTCCCTCAATGGGCAAAGTATCAATGATCTCCGGCCATTGACTCGAAGTCAGATTACGAATGCAACGTTCCGCTTTCGCTCCGATCTGCTGTCGTCGTCCGGATGGTGATGACTGTCCTGCTTCCCGCCTGCGAGACACCCGACATTCGGATGGGCAGGTGTATTGCGGCCAGCAGAACGACGGACAGCAGAGAGCGGCGGAGTACAGCGTAGTGCAACGTAGTGCAGCGTAGTCTAGCGGAAGGACCTTGATCCGCGTTGCGAATTTTGAAGATAACCGTAGTGGCGAACTCACGGTCGTGAAGAGGGAGTCAGAACAGAGCAGAGCAGCAAGGTAGTGTCGGCGACGGCTGGCCGATCGGGCGATCCAGTATGAGTGAATCCCGAATGACTGACTGCGGGGGTCTCGGGGTTACGGCTTATACGTTTGGCCAGGTTGTGACGTAAGAAGTATGACGTGGTGGTGAAAAAGTGACGTTTTGTGCAGTGGTTGGTTGTGATTGGCTAAGACCTATGGAAGCTACTAAAAGCTTTTGGGGAGGAGGCCAGGGTTTGAGCGCGTGATCAGTGTGTGGTTTGCTGTCTGGCACGTGACTCTATGTTGGTCCTGTATCAACTATAAAAGATAAATGAGCTGACTGGCCTGGGGGCTGATGAGGTAAGCATTGGAGATTAATGTACGTGTGCGTCATGATCACGCAGCGACAGCGATGTCACATGAGACTGAAAGCGTTTCACAAATCACAGGTCTAACAGCGTTTCAAAAATCGCGGCCATTTCACAAATCGCAGCACAAATCGTGGAGTGACGGAAATTGCGCAGCGGCTACGGCGGTACAAAGCTATCGACTGTTAGGCCGTTGCTACAATATCTCCCGACGGCGGTACAAAGCTATCGGCCGTTGGGTCGTTGCTACACGAATAACTGTTATGAGTCAAAATACACTGCCACCAAAATTGGCGGTGAATGAATCAGCTCGGGTAGAAAATGGCAGACCTGGCTCGCACGGTTGCGAATAATACTAACGAGCTCAAAAAATGAAATAAATTGCGAATTTTGGAAATAAACAGCCTGTCGGGAATAAAGTTCAACGAGTTGTGTAGACTGACAACTGATGGATTTTTTCAACATTTTAGCGCGAGAAACCATCGCAAGAACCACTAGAATAAAGAAACAGCTCTCGGCGAAAATAAAAGTACGTTAAAATTAGTTCCCGATAATTTCATACCGCATGCGCTTACGGCGCCTGCCGCGCAGCGGTGCGAAAATCGCCGTGTCTTTAACTCAAGGTTTCCGCGTACATATGAAACAAATCAGAGAAATTAGAGGTATATCAACATCTGCGGACTTTTACCTATCCGCTGGTGCCCGTATCTGAACTTTATTAGCCACAGTCCTTGAGATCCAGACCGTTTCTCGGTCTCATGCCGGCCGCTACGAGAAATCATAGATAGGGCGTAAGTGACTTACATATTGTCCAAAACTAAAAAATTGGGAAAAGTGTCGAGCTCTACTCGTCACGAGTTTTCCAGCGGTGTGCTTATTTTTATCTTATTTTTATTTGCGACCAACTGTTCGTGAGTGAGAGGGGAGCGGTCAAATGCCCCCCTCCCCCCAGTCGGTCGTGCATGGCGCCGACTGGGGGGAGGGGGTTAAACGCGGGTTGAACATGGCGGGCGCGGAGAGGCATGACGAAGCAAGAAAAGCGCCCCCGGATCACGCAACAAGAAAAAAGGCATGACGGACAGAAGCAGGCGCGTCCGTTCAGAACACCAAACATCTAGGGCTGTGCCAAGTAAAAGGTAATGGGTTTCGAGAGTCAATCTGTGTGCGGCTCCTGAAGCCTACGGTAGGAGCAGAAATTTGCACGCGTCAGTGTTAGTGCCGGCAGGTCCAGGAACGGGAGAAGCGTGTCTGTCTTGGTGCCGGCAAGTCTGTCTTGCATTCTGCAAGTCTAGGAACGGGAGAAGCAAAATGCCGAGACCAGACAGGCGAGCTGCAGCACATCACTTGGAACACGTAAGGCGCTGAGCCGGCTGAGGATCTGCTTAAAAAAAACGAAGAAAAGGTCGATTCCTTCGGCGGGGACTGGAAGAAGATCAAACTAACCAAAAGCGGCAGTCGCACCGAGATGCTTTTGGGAGACTTTTGGGATACAACAAAAGACTGCTAAAACCTAGAATGTTGTGTTGTGGGAGTGACTGTATCGCAGATCAGGAGGATATCGCAGACTGCGATTTTCGACGAGCATTTAAATGATCCGAGCAAGGAGCTTTTAAAGTCCTTTCTGATGTACATCAATACATGACGTTGTGTCGGGCAATGTATCTAAATATTTGATACTGCGCGGCTATGTATCTAAATATTTGATACTGCGCTTCTGTTTGTTCGTCTTGTTGGTTTTTCGCTGATGCAACGCCCGAAAGACGTTCCTTTTTTACGGAGAAAACGCCATTCAAAAAATGTCGGACGTATCCGGACTCGAGACAAGTTTTCATGTGCTGACTATGCGGTGGTCGGGGCATGGAATGAAATAATGCGACAACAATAAATTTGTAGTTGTGTACTAAATATTTCAGATCATGTACGCGTCTGTGTGTAAATTAATTGTTATATTTTATGAACCATGTATATGTGTATGTGCAATGTAGCAATAAATGGACTAGAAGTGCAACGCGCAGATCATCAGAATCTTTAGTTAAATCAACCAGGAAACTATGCGAGACAGCAATGTAAACGAGACGAGGAGAGAACTAAGGGAGACACGACGATGCATCGCACCCAAGAGCCGCGTTACGGAGGCCTATCTATGACGTCCCCGTAGTGCGCTTAACGCTTAACGCTGTCAGCCGTGTAAGTATTCTCGTCAAATAGGCAGCCGCTCTGAGGTGCCCCTACTTGAAGCGTGGTTCCTCGGGAAGTTGGCAGCTCGGTTCAGCTGCAGGACAGTGACCCTGACACGGCGCTCAGTTGCCGGGCGCGGGTCGGCCCGGTGCGGCCGGCAGCGGCTCGGCTGGTGACCGGGGCGGCGCCGGGCCGCCGGCTGCCGTCACGCCCGGTTCAGCCCATCCGGGTTCCGTCCAGCTGCCGCCGAATCAGCTGCGTCGTCAGGAGATGGCGCCGCAGCGACCTCCGGCACGCCCGGCGCTCCGGCTGACGGTGCGTCGATAGGCGACAACAATGAAACTGTATAGCGGTGATGTATGCTTTTATTGTTAAAATGTGATCAACAAGTGTCTTTCTGTTTCCAGCGAGTCAGTGTGCCGTTCGGAGATACAGAGTGTTTTATTCGATAGGTTTGTCAACAGACAACATGTGTGAACTGTTAACGGCTGGGTCCTCCCATTCGCAGAAGCATAAAACGAACCCTCGATGGACTGGAGGTTCATGAGACCCCCACTCCCTTTGTTTTGTCGAGGATGGCCAGAAACGGAGGAGCGCAGAGACATAAAGCCTGGGATACCTTTTCGTGTATCCGTGTTATGGATGTTGTCAACTTTTAGCGTAAGGTCACCTCAGGTTATTGACTTGGGACAAGTCAAGTAAAACCATGTTCCAAGAAAGTAAAGTCATTGTGTGATATTTTCATATTGTGTGATGCTTTATAAAGATTGTCAACTTTTTAACGTAAGGTCACCTCAGGTCACTGACCAGGGACCAAGTCAAGTAAAACCATGTTTGAAGAAAGTAAAGTGTCATAACTTCTTGTCAAATGTATCGATGGGCTTGAAACTTGCTACGTCGTTAGAACACGACAGATGCAACAGTTCTGCTATCTCGAATGGTAATAAAATGAATGAAGTAGCTAAATCAGGCCTTATTACGTCTGTTCTGTTTGGAGCCACGCAAACGACCTGATTATTACAGCGTTCTGCCAAAAACGTCAACAGGTGATTTGGCTTAAGATGATTTTTGGTCACCTCAATGTTCGCCTGATTTGACTGAATCAGCGTGGTTGCTTTAAGTTTCGCGATGGCCTTCCCAACGGTGCTTTTACTTTTTCTTGTGCGACTTATAGTTTTCGAGATCTTGGAGCGGGATTCTTATGATCCCTTCCCCCTGGTTCGGCGAAGCTGTATCCGGAGGTCGGCCGGGCGAGGCTAAAACGCTCGCCTATTACGTCGACGCCTACGCCAGCCATTCTGAAGCGATACCACAGTCACATTTGGAGGATGCTGGCAACACCAGTTGGCCTGTCATTTGCGGAGAAAGACACGGTTCCTACAAACTAAATGAAGTAGCGGAGCCAAAACGCGAAAGCGCGCTGAATGGGTTGGCGACGCGACGCGATGGTGTAACTATTACACGACGCACGGGCGTGGGACCATGTGCGCTCGGAGTGAGAAGGATTACAATAGGAGAAGGTATGATGGAGTACAGGGCTACAGGAGAGAGGCATACGTGAAGATGGGCCGTGTTTAGACTAAACTCACCAAATCACGTATTTATGTATTGAGGGCGTCTGCACAGTGGCTATTCTGCCCTCCTTGTCAAGATTACAAAAACTATAATACAGCCACTTGTCAGGTGAAGTAAAACGCACTCATTTGAACACAAACGGCAGTCACGGTGTCAAATGTTTCAAGTGTTTTAAAAATGATGCGCGTGAGGTGGCATTCGAGGCTGCCGGAAGCAGGCGGTTCCAGGCCACTGGGGCTCGGTAGGAGAAAAGCCGCTGGGTCGCCGCCAGCCGCACGCGAGGCAGATGTATGGCACCTGTGCTAACGACAAGTGTGGGTGCGGCGGCACCAGACCTGGGCACGTCGTGGGGAAAAGAGCACGTATGGCGGGCGGGCACGTGGGGGAGCGCAAAGCATTGTAGACCTTCAGGAGGTCACGCGTTCTGACCAGGTCCTCCACACGACTCCACCCCAAGGCTTCCAGAGCAGGGGTAATGTGGTCCCGCTTTGCGCCCCGGTCACCAACCTCGCAGCAAAGTTAATCACCTTTTTCACTCTGCTCAGCTGGCAACCGGCGGCTCCTCCCTACGCAGTGATACAGAATAGGATGTGAGGGAAGACGTGGGAGTGGACGAGGAGCTTCATGACGTCGGGAGTGAAGTAGAAACGAATTTTGAATAGTGAGGCAAGGACGCTGTTACAACGCTGAACAATGGTGGATATGTGCTCTTCCCAAGTAAGATGTCGGTCGATGATTACACCAAGTACTTTCACAGATTTTTTGGGATCATGACGGAACCCGAAATGTCGATGCGAAAATTTTCGTCTTTTTATGGAGAATCTGGTGCCATTGAGCATGAAGTCCGTTTTTCCTGGGTTCATTTTTGCACTGTTGGGCCGAAACCAGTCTTGAAGGCACGAGATGGAATCTTCGATTCGGGTCTTGAGACATGATAGATTGTGGGTGTCGGGTCCGGCGTGGTCGAGAAGCTGGGTGTCATCGGCATAGGAAAGGATTCGGCCATAAGGAAGGAAACTGGATAGGTCGTTGATAAAGATTAGAAATAGGGTTGGGCCAATGATGGATCCCAGGGCCACGCCATGGGACAAGGGTAAGGTAGCTGGGCCACCAGCGACCACCTGCCCCCGGCCACTCAGGTAACTGGCGAACCGGTCCGACTCAGCACCGTACCACTCGAGCTTGTTCAGACGGGCGCCGTGACCAGCACTGCTGAAGGCCTTGCTCAGTTCAGTTGTCGTAAGAGATATGTCGTGACCGGCATCAATGATCTTTGCTGACCACTCGACCGCGTCGAGCACGGCGTCCTCCGTAGAGTGACTGGGTCGGTAAGCATGCTGGGATGGTGGCAGTACAAGGTTACTAAGTAGGTACGCTCACAGTTGGGTGCACACGACTTTTTCGGCAATTTTTGACATGGCTGGTAAGGTAGAGATGGACCGAAAGTTGTTCAGATCGGATCTGTCGTCTGACTTGTATACTGGTATGACACGGACAACTTTCCAGGCGTCAGGAAAAGTTCGAGTTCTGATCGAGCAATTAACTATGGTCAGAATGTGTGGCCCGATAAAACAAAAACATTTCTTCAAGGCAAACAAGGAATGCCGTCAGTGCCAACAGCCTTGGTCTGACTCAGGCGCGCCACAGCCACGGATAGCTCCGGCAGCGTCACCGGGCGCAGGGTGAGCGCTGCCGCACAGACACGGTGGGGTCGAGGCCCAGCAGGTGGCGCCGCCGTTCCGACAAGGCACTGCCGCTGCCTCGGCCGCGAGCCGGGGGCCCACAGCAGCGAAGTGCGGGTTCAAGTGGTCCGCTCTGTCGGTTATGTCAACAGTGGTTGGCTTCTGGACGGGCTGAAGACCGAACCGTTTGAGGCGGTCCCAGAACCTTTGCCCATCACTGAGAAGGCCATCGCACAGGAACGAGCGTCGCGCGGCCGCGAGCAGGCTTTTGACGCGGTTCCGGCACTGCTGATACGCGCGGCGCGACTCAGGGGTACGCTGACGCTCGCAGGTCTTCCGGGCTTCAGCTCTTTCTTCCGTCGTAGTTGTCACGTTTGGATTGTGTCGTAACCACGGGCAGCTCGTTCTTCGCGAGGTCACCGTGATTAGTGGACAGTGTCTGTCGACCGTCTTGTTCCAGATCTCTGAACGCAGAGATCCTCTCATCAACGGTGCTAGCGGAATGGACTGGCTGCCAACAGGTCCAGCGAAAGGGCATCCCAGCCAACACGTCTCCATGGTCGTTCGGTGGATGGCCGTCGTCGCTCTCTCAGCACATAGTAAGACCGCAACACATAGCAGGACCGGCTGGTGGTCGGCGATCGGCTCGGTTAGGACCCTGGCCGAGTTACTGAGACCGGTTTAATTGGTCGCAGTCAGGTCCAGTGTGGTACACGTCGGATGAAGATGAGTGGGCTTGTCCACCAGCTGCTCCATGCTCAGGTCGTCCAGCATGGTATGAAAGTTGCACGTTTCTGGGCTTTCTCTGTTTAAGCTGTTGGTGATGAAATCTCCCAGCGCGAAGACAGGTTTGCCCATTGCGAGCTCCGCTTCCATTTGAGTTCAGATGCTCTTCAGTCCTCTGGCTACTGATTCCACAGGAGGCTGGTACAGGGCGCCGACCCCACGGTACGTCGACCGGTGGCGGCCACAGAGAGCCACAGGGCTTCATCGTAGGATCCACACTCGTAATGCCGGGCACTAGCGTAGTCCTTCGGCGACGAGTATGGCGACTCCGCCCTTACGTGGGGAGCACGTTGCGTGACTGTGGTCCAAGAGTCAGAGCGATCACGCCGAATGATGGTGTAGCCGGAAAAAACTAGCACTCTGCTCTCAGGGTATCTGGTGATCGTCACGTCTCGGACACGCATAACACGTCGATGTCGTGCTTCTGGAGAAGCTGATTAAGCTCATCCAGTCGCAGAGTTAAGGAGCGAGCGTTGACATGCCCAGTGCTGCAGTGGCGACGCGTTTTTGTGGTTGTGCCGGTAGGAGCCGCCAGTCGCCGCCGAGGTCGCTGCTGTGACAGTGTGACCGGCACCACAAGCGTCCCCGGCCGATGTGCTGCAACAGCAGTGCGGTGGGGCCACACGGCTGCGGAGCAGACGACCCGGATCGGCTGGCGGGTGTGGGCGCCGGCTCGTCTTCCTCGCCTGCGGCGGACTAGGAACGGCAGGCGCGAGGGCAGACCGCGCTGGATGACCTCGGTCACCGGTCGAGCCGCCCTTCCAAGTATCCTCTCCCGTACCGCCAGCAGGTGCGCCAGAGAGTATCCCTGCTTGGTAGAGGCGCGATTTGATGGTCTGCTCTCCTCTGGACGGTACAAGTTGGACTCAGCCGTCAAGGGGAGGCCGTGGTCGCAGATCTTGCAGGTAAACAGACATGGCCGTCGCGGCGATCCTGGCGTGCAACTTGAAACCAGTGCAGTCCAGAAATCCAGGTATATTAGGCTTACACAGGTCAGAAAGTGACCTTCAGTCGTACCTTGCCATACGGTGTTCATCCAGGTACAGTGAAGAGTCCTTCTCCAGGTTTACAACGCATGAAACACTCGAAAAAAACGCGGAGCGTTCGAGCGCAGTGTCGCTGCTAAACCAGCGCCATCTCTAGGCCTCATGTCCTAGGTCCTGATGTACCAGATCAGGATAGCTTCACGAGCACTTCACGAAGATTGCCCAGATTCAAGGGAGGAGTTCTAAATGGACAGAAACCTTAGTTCGTTTGCGCGTTTCTTTATCATAAATCACCAGCTACGTCGTTGCACGCAACGGCGTGTCTAAAAATCGGCTTATCCTCATCCTTGATTGCCTTTCCCTCTGTTTACGACAACGCAGTGTCGACGGTCGTGGATGCCGGCGTAAGGTGTATGGGTATATACGTCTAAAAATGCAACGGGACGGTACACCGGTCAGATGGGTCGCATTATTGGTCTGGTGGGTCAGCGCACCGGTTTGGTGTGCCATACAGATTTGGTGGGTCGTTGTACCGATTTGGTGGGTCGACGTGGCGGCCTGGCGGGCGGCCTTTCTGGACTTTCAGGCTGGAGAGCATTATACTGGTTCGCGATTCTGCGCCGATGACGCGAACTACCTGAGCTCGGTCTCCGGTCTCCGGTCTCCGATCTCCCTTCCGTTTACGAATCCAGGACCATTCGCCGCCGCCGTGTGCTGCACCTTGGCTATCACCTGGCCCACTGCAGGCAACACGGACCACAAACCCCGCTTGGCCCGTTCGACTGGCAGTGCCGCGAGGCCCGGTCCGCGTCTCCCTGCCAGCGAGACCGGTCCGGCGACGGTCGGGCTCCGCGGCCGCGTCCTTCGTGTGCCTCGGTCCGCTGCAGCGCCGGCCCGGAGCCCGTGTGCGACGTCGGGAGCGCTCCGACCCGGCCGGCGGATTGGCGCCCGCTCGCTCGGCTAGGCCGGACCAGCGCCGGCAGAGGCTGCCACGCGAACCCCGGGGGTATGGAGCGGGACCCGCCGCTGGGGGGCTGCGGCAGCGCCCCAGGCCGCGAAGGCTTCAGCAGCGCCCGCGACTGTGAAGGCTTCAGCAATGCCCCCCTGCATGAAGCCCTCAGAAGCGCCCCTCGCTGTGAATGCTTCAGCAGCGCAGCAGCGCTCCTCGGCTGTGGAGACGTCAGCAGCGGGCCTGGCTGCCAGGACGAAAACGGAGGATCCTCCTACACGGCAGCGGCAATCGCGGCGCGAAGACAGCGGACCCGGGGGGCGAAGAGACGGCAGCTGGTGGCGCCACCTGTATGGCAGCAGAACGCAGGCACACAGTTTCTCGGCCGCCCAACAGATGTCAGGCAGGTCGAGCCAGCCAGGTCTGGGACAGTAGTCGGAAGATCGAAGCACGATGCCGGAGGACCGTTTTCGGAACGTGGTGACTAATTCAGACGTACGCGACCAGAAATCCAATCACGCACACCAACACAGAGCACTTTCGTTGAGAAGGCAACTTGGAAAAAGAACGTTCGCATTCGCTGCCCTAACTGCGTACCATTCGCTGCCACCGTATGTGCGGAGGTCAGTCAGCTGCGCATTCAAGGATGACGTGAAAAAATACCTGCCGGATAAAACGCGACCTTGTGCAAGTGTCGGATATGTGTGACTCCATTAGTGAGTTTGTTCACAATGTATGATGCATGTTAACAAATTACCCCTGTTTTGCACCAGGGGTGTCGATCCGTATTCTTTCGAGGGGGCCCTAGCCCACCTAATGCTGATTTCGGCCCCTCCAATGTTGGTTTTGGCCCCTCCAATATTTTCTGTCAGCGTTTAAGGGAATTAGGGAAAAATAATGAAAGAAACGGCCGCAATAGGTAAAAGATAAGCAGAAAGCATAGAATAAGGCATAAAGTGATGTATCTGTCTATCTTTCTATCTTCTATATACACGTATATACCTATACACATGGGATATACACAACTTTTTATTTGAAAAATAGTAACAAAAAACTCAAAAATTTCCATTGATCAAAATAAAGTGGGCTAAATCCGTTGAGAAACCCACATTTGTAGGAGGTTAGGTTGTTGGGCCGACGGCTTGACTTACCCAATCATTTACCGGAATTGATGCCCCTGTTTTGAACTGTACGAGCGCGAGCATGAAAAGCCACGAATCTGTGGACGCAGCAAAAAATATGGAAGTCTGTGCTCGCATCTACGCGCTCGAACCATAGGAAACATAACCACTTCTCGCTTAACGCTGTTCCCAGAGGGTCAGACAGTAAGGTCGATTCCCGGCAGTGGGAGGATTCGGCCCCCCTGAGATCTCGAGAACTACTTGTCCGATTTCATTGCAACAAACGGCAATCAATTTGCCGTGACTTGAACTACATTCTTATCAAAAGAAATTTACAAAATTTTCAAATGTGTGGATACAGGGGGCAAAAATGTCAAAATGGGGGTACTTTTGGACTTCTTATAACTCAGTTGTTTATCGACTGATTACAATGGAACTGGCATGAATCGAGAGTATGAAAAGGGCATTTACCATGGGTCCACAAATCTAAAATTCTGAGAAAATTCATGAGCGTTCACAGGGTTTCAAAAATAGGAGGATTGGTTTTCTAACAACCAAATGAACAAAAGAGACAAAAACACTTTTTTAGTTTCTGCTAGTCATGATATGCTAAAGAAGTACAAATCGTATTGCAATGTTGGTATAATGTTAGCATAGGTGGTGCCAGGGACATGAAAAAGGGGAAACTGTCATGGTCACACGTTCTTCACATCAACTTGTGACCTTTGACCTTAAATGACCTCCAGTGACCTTAGGGTCACTTGGAATGATTTCCTGTTCATTTAATATTATCTGTAAACGTTTTCAATCATTTGAACTCACCCTATTCTAAAATTTCATTTTATGGCTATTGCGATAAAGGGTACGCGCACTGAGATTTTACGTTATATCTCCGTGACCCGACCTGATATCAAGCTGAAACTCGGTACACAATTAGAGGGCACCGTTCTGCGTCATATATATTCCGGGTTTGGCTTTTGAAAAAACGGAGCCGAAATTATTGCAAAAAAACAAATTTTGACTTTTGACCTTGACCTGACCTTGTACAGTGACCTCAGATAAACAAAATTACATCTGCGCATTGCCCAACTATTTAGCTATGCATCCATTTAAAGTTTTAAGTTCTATCTTAAAAACTCTGTTTTTGGCAGGCATTTTCCTTTTACCCTCAACATGGCCAAAAATGGCCTGAGGTGCCTCCCAAAAACGTTGCCTGGCCCCGCCCCTGAGCAAAGTAGATTTTCAAATTCTGTCACAGCGCGTAGAAAGAATAGCTAGGAAAAGTCACCAAGTTTTGTGGAGCTGCGTTAAAAAGCCTGGAATTGGCAAGCAAAAAACCCGAGGGGGGCGGATTCAGCCCCCTCCCTGCCGGGAATAGGGTTAAGGTCTTCGTAAGCAAAGCAGGCATTAATAGCTGTTAGTTTTAATTAATAGGCATTAATAGCTAATAGTTTTATGGCTGCAAGAGTAGACAGGAATGAGATATGGTATGTCGAATTTCATGGAAAGGGAAATTTATATGGTTGATTCAAACGACTTGGAGCTGCCAAAGCACACAAAGCATTGCGAACCAACGGCATCGCTGAAGATCCTGGAGGTCGTTGATATAGTATAGATCATTGTGTTTCATAGATTTTAGCAGGTCTATGACAAGGACTGGAAAAGAATTGCAGGAAAAATGTTCGGAAATCTCCGACCGTGACCAGCAGGCATCCGATCACGTGAATTTTTCACCCGTGACAAATGCATATGATCCTCACTTTCGGGTACACAAACCAATTGTGGCGTCGCACCAGTTCTTGAACCAGTTCTTGAACCAGTTTGCACCAGTTTAGGGCCGGGCGTCCCCCAGTTGGGTTCCGAGGTGGGTGGGGAGCCCTGGTGCCGAAACCACAAACATCATTTATGGAAAACTCAAACCAAACCCAACGCCCTGACATCTCCCACCCCTGCGAAGGGCGGACCAATCGTCCCCTGCCTCCTGCCGAGGGACGGAAATCCGTGCACCTCGAGTGGTCATTTTCCGAGGAAAAGATAAGGTCCTAGCTTCGTTGTAGCCTTTCCATCGCTGTAAGGACTGCGACCGTTTCGGACAAATCATGAGATGTGATAAACTCATAGACGGCTCTCGAGGTCGAATTTGTGAAAATTGAACATTGAATTGGAGGCGAAACGGCGGTCATGGCGAGACTATGTGGGCGGCCTGAACCGCTCCACCCGCACTTCGGAGGTCTGGGACTTCATCAAGGGGATAGTGGGCCGACACTGCTCTACGCCGCTGCCCGTCCTGCGCGTGCACGGCCATGACGTGTTTCACCCTGTTGACGTTGCAAACGAGATCGGCCGCGCCCTCGCAGAGCGCTGCCGGGGTGGCGGCGCCGATCCTGAGTTTGTGCGCCACAAAACTCGCTGTGAGCAGTCGCGAGTAAATTTCTATACCTCTGAGCGGCACTCCTATAACGAAGCGTTCACAATGGCTGAACTCAGGTCAGCAATACCATCCCTACGCAGTGTGTCGGAGGGCCCAGACGAAGTACATAACGATATGCCTCGCACCTTCCACATTGCGCGATTGAGACATTGTTGACTATGTTCAACGCGATTTGGACCAATGGCGAGTTCCCGTTGACCTGGCGAGAGGCCATCGTCATCCCACTGTCCAAGCCCGGCAAGAGTGGTTCAAACCCTCTTGATTATCTTCCCATATCTTTGACTTCTTCCTTGTGCAAACTTTTGGAGAAGATGGTTAACCTCCGCCTGACCTGGTTTTTAGAGAAAAATAACGTGTTTGACAATGCTCAGTGCGGTCTCAGGAAAAACCGTAGTACTGTCGGCCACCTTTTAGCCTTAGACACTGCAGTGCGTGTTGCTTTTAGGGAACGACGTCATGTGGGAGGTGTGTTTTTTTACATTGAGGGTGCATACGACACGACGTGGCAACACGGCATTCTCTTAACCCATTAACGCCCAGCGGGTCATTTTTGTCCCCTCGCTTTGAAAGCCTGTGTACGCGGGGCCTGTGAACCAGGATCAGCTGTGAAGGTGGGGACGGAAGGTCCAAAGTCTTGACAGACATGTTTACCCGGAAACGAGTTCTCAGAACATCGGGGAACGAAATTAGCAGAAGTTAATTCAGCTGTTAATGTAATGATAATGTTTGCAGCGTTTAGAAGGAGCCGGCCATATCTTATAGTTGGTAATGCTATGTGTAGAACTGACATGAATATCTGTGTTGCGCGAGAAGCCAAAACACCTGGGAGCATGAAGCCATCGAAAGATATTGAACTAACCTGACCGCTAACTTGTGATATGGCGCTAAATATAGAGGGGACAAAAACGACCCGCTGGGCGTTTCGTACATGTGGCAAGGCGGCCGGACAGGAGGGGAGAGGCGTGACCGGAAACACGCAGTCGGTAGTGCGAGGGTAGCGAGCGGTACGGTGGCTGTGTGTGTTTGTGAGCAGAGACATTCTGTTGTGGATCAGCGGCGTTTGATCCCAGAGTGACCCGGGATGCCAAGGATAAAGTGTTTTTCGGCCAAAGAGGCCGTGGACATGATCCTGAACGAACTTGATAACGAAGAAGGCCAAACGGATATAGTAAACATACCACCCGACAACGACCTCAGCGACGAAGACGAGATAGATGACAGCCTCACTGGGACTGCGGTGGTCACCGACGTACCTGGCACAGTAGAAGTTCACACGGCTGAGGAAGTGCAAGAAGAAGAGGAAGACGAAGAAGCGCCCGTGGAAAGCACCCAGAAAAGGAGACGCCAGGACAAGGCTGCACCGGTCTGGAGGTCGACAAAAGCGACGTACACGAACTGGGAAAAGATGCAAGATGGGGCTGCTCGCACCCGTGCCTGCATCGCGGACCAGCTGTGTGACCACTCACCTGTGCAGCTGTTTGAGCAACTGTTCAGCGAGGAGATCCTGGGGCACATCCAGCGGGAGACGCTCCGGTACGCGCTGGACATCAAAAACGACCCGCTGTTCACTCTGGATACCAGCGAGTTGCGCGCGTTCATTGGAATCCTGATCTTCTCTGGATATGTCACGATGCCGAGCGAGCGCATGTACTGGTCAGAGGCTAGTGATCTAGAGAGCAACCAGATCATCCGCCAAGCCATGACACGGAACCGCTATCTCAAACTGAAGCGGTACCTGCAAGTGCAGGACAACTGTCGACAGGCAAACGACACGGACCGCGCCCTCAAAATCCGGCCGCTCATCACCATGCTGAACAAAACTTTCGCGAAATTCGGCATTCATGATGAGAAGATGGCCGTCGATGAGATGATGGTCCGATATTATGGCCACCATGGACTGAAACAGTTTATCCAGGGCAAACCCATCCGTTTTGGGTATAAACTGTGGGCTATGTGCAGCAGTGGAGAGTACTGCTACAAGTTCGACTTGTACTGCGGCAAGGAAACTCGCCCGGCGCTGCAAGACAAGCCACTGGGAACCAGAGTAGTGCTGGACATGACCAGCGGCATACAGGATCCCAACAGCCACTGCCTTTTCTTTGACAACTTGTTCACCTCTCGTTCCCTTTTGTCGGATCTGAAGGACAGAGGCCTACGAGCCACCGGCACTGTTCGGGAGAACAGGATGGAGAAGTGTCCCCTGAAGACGCAAAAACAGCTGAAGAAGGAAGGACGGGGCGCGCACGACTCCCGGTTCGACGAGAAGTCGGCAGTGCTGGCAGTCCGTTGGTTTGATAACAAGACCGTGAATATGATGTCAAACTACGACAGTGTACAGCCATTGTCAGCCGTTCAGCGCTTTGACAGGAAGGAACTCAAGAAGGTGGACGTGCCCCAACCTCATCTATTCCGCACTTACAACAGCGGGATGGGCGGGATGGATATCCACGACTGGCACCTGGCCCAGTACTGCATCACCATCCGCGGCAAAAAGTGGTATTGGTGTCTGCTGACTCGCATGGTGGACATGGCTATCGTAAACAGCTGGATCCTGCACAAGATCTCTGTGCCCAACGCCAAGAATCAGCTGTCCCAGCTCGAGTTCCGGCGCGAGCTTGCCCTCGCTTACTTGCAGTGCGGCAACCGCACCACCGCCTGTCTGCCCACATCGCCAGCCCTCGTTCCGCACAGCATGCGGTACGACGGCGTGGGGCACCTGATCGGCCGCATGGAGGGCAGGCGTCGGTGACGACTCAAGACCTGTACTCTGAAGAGCACGAAGTGGTGCGAAAAATGTAAAGTGGCGCTGTGTCTCAAATGCTTCTCGCCCTATCACAGCAAATAAACGCGCGAGTGTGCCGACGTAAGTCGCGCTCACTAAGTCGCAGTGTATGTGCACAGTGTGAACAAGCACAATGAGTGCGGAAAGTAAAAACGGTGCCAGGAACATTGCAGTGCTCTCGGAATTATATGTAGTAAGTAAAGCCATCGATCCTGTAATAGTGCAGAACTGAAATAACAAGCCAAAACTAGTGCATGGTGTGGTGCATTGACGTTTCAGATTTGAACGTAAACCTTGTCCGTGAATACAGAGTTACTGAGTTATGATATTGTCGGAAACGAAAATTTTCAGCTTTCGGGGATAGACTGCGAAATATTACGCGAATTATTAGACAGACAACCGGGGATCGCTGCGGATAATGCCGACCGACCGGCCACCCGGTGTGTGGACGGACACGCCGCACCGGCAGCGCTGGCATGTCCCAAACGCCCAGCGGGTCATTTCTGTCCCCTGCCATAACTCGAAATCCAAAAAAGGTACGCGTTTCAAACGTTCAGAAAATCTTAGTTGGCACATAAAGTTGGTGTGCTTAAAAAATAACACGGCTTTGAGGGCTGAAAGTGGGCCTGGGCGTTAATGGGTTAAAGGCTTTTGGTCAAGGTATTCGTGGTCGTATGGGCGTCTTTTTACAGAACTACTTAGATGATCGTTTTTCCCATGTTCGTGTCGGAAACTACTTTTCTGACTGGTTTCTGCAGGTGAATGGAGTGTCTCAGGGCGGTGTGTAAGGGTGACACTCTTTGCCATTATGATAAACGATGTGGTAGACAGACTGCCTCGCTGTGTAGGACGATCACTGTTCATAGATGATCTCGCAATATGGTGTAAGGCGTCCAGTGCTATCTCGATGGAGAGACAGTTGCAGTTGGCCGTCGGCGGCTTAGAGATGTGGAGCCTGGCAAATGGCTTCCGTTTTTCGACTTCAAAAACAGTTGCGTGCCGCTTTTGCCGCTCTCGACGTGGCTGTCCTGATCTATCTGTGCAACTGTACGGGAAACTGATTCCGCCGGAGCCAGTAGTGCGGTTTCTTGGCCTGCAGTTTGACAAGCGATTGACGTACAGGGAACGCTTTAAATCCCTGAGTGAGAAGTGTTTTAAATCACTGAACGTTTTGAAGTGTGTCGCAGGTACATCTTACGGTGCGGACAGAATGACGTTACTTTGTCTATACAGATCCCTGATTCGCTCCAAGTTGGACCATGCCTGTTTTGAATATGATTCTGCTTGCGACTCTGGCAAACGTACGTTGAACACAGCGCACAACTCTGCCTTGCGCATTGCTACAGATGCCTTCAGAACGTCTCCCACCGCTAGTATTTTGGTGGAAGCTAAGGAGCCACCTCTGGCTTTGCGACGGAAGGTGCTCGGGCTGCGGTATGCATGCAAATTAGCTCAGTTCCCCGACCACCCGACGTATGAAGCGGTGTTTTCTTCCAGCACAATAGCCCTCTTTCGGACCGGACGATCTCTGAAAGCCACTCCTTTCTGTGTGAGGGTCCATGACCTCTTAGTTGAGAGCGGTGTGCGACTGAGGTCCGTGGCATGTTCTTACCGCCTAGACATACCTCCTTGGGAACTCGTGTCCCCTGCGGTCGATGTATCTTTGGCTCAGAACCGGAAGCGCGACATGGTCCCGGAGGAGATACGGTGCAGAGCACGATGGCCATATCACTACTTTCACCGATGAATCGAAAACCGAGACTGGTGTGGGCTGTGCTTTCGTGAGTGGCCCTGACACTCGGTCATTTACTTTGCCACCCCATGCATCGGTTCATACGTCGAAAATTGTGGCTATTGGCAAGGCGCTCTGTTTTATTGAGGCTAGTGACGATGGTTTTTACGTACTTTTTACAGACTCGCTGAGCAGCCTTTTAGCGCTGAAGTGTTTTATCCGCGTCATCCCCTTATACAGGATATTTTAAGACGACTGACAGCGTTAGACCGACTTGGAAAGAGAGTGACGTTCTGCTGGATCCCAAGCCACGTGGGGATATCTGGCAACGAACGAGTTGATGGAGCCGCGAAGCGTGCGCCACGCATGTGTGTCACGCGACGAATGTCATTGCCTGCCAAGGACTTTTATCCTGTGTTTTCGTCGTATATGTATGATTTGTGGCAGCGTGAATGGGATGCGCTCGGTCCGAATAAACTTAAAGCTATTAAACCCCGCCTAGGAACTTGGGCCTCAAGTTCACGCGAAAACCGGCAAGAGGAGGTTATTCTCTCCCGTTTGCGCCTGGGCCACACACACGTAACGCATCACCATTTCTTGAAGGGCGAAGAGAGAGAGATGTGGCCCCGCTGCAGCGAGCCGCTCACTGTGCACCATGTGCTGATCACATGCGATGGGTTGATTTCAGAGCGTTTGCGTCACTTTGGGCATAGCGCGACGCCTCGTACTTTGCTGGATTTGCTGGGCGATGAGTCCTGTGTTATAGAGACGGGACAGTTGTTCCGGTTTTTATCGGGTGTCGGTTTTTCTGCGGTGTTTGCATCCTGCTAGTCACATGTGTTTTGTTTTGTGTATGCTCTCGTAAGCAACTTTTTTGCCTTGGTATAATTGCGCTATATTACGCCGTTGGAATATGTTAATCGTTGTAAATCTTGTTAATGGAGCTACTTAAACAAGTTATGGGCGCCGATTGACCTTGAAGTCGGTGCGCCCCTAAGCCCCAATAACCAACCAACCAGGTAGGAGGCTTAAATCTTCATTGTCACAAGCCCTATTGCCGGATGATTTCTCCTCGGATGTCGGTCACATTGTTCGAAACTCTGCGTGTATATTAACATGCTTTTCTTTCGACAGCTTAACATTTGCAACTTCCATTCCAAAGACGGACCAACGGACATGCTGGCCACGTGTTTCCCAATGAAAGGAAGGTCATGGCCCCGATGCCTTTTCCCCTGGATCCACCAGTGGTAATGACAAAAGCTCTGGGGTACCCTAACCGCAGTGATCTTGGCTTGTGAATGAACCGAGTAAAGACCGTCGCACGCTGACCTATTCGGAAAATAAATGACGCTGGTATAGTTTCGCAGTTGTAGTTTCCTCGGGACTAAAATCTCACCCTTGCGACGCGTGATAGCGGGACACAAGTTTCACTAAACCAGGCATAATGCTTGTTTACATGGATCATGTAGGTATGCGATGAATGAGTTTTACATGAATGGGCTTCTGGCGTGCAAATTGTGATTCCGTGAAACTAGCCATACCAAAGATATCTTCAATCCAAATTCGAAATATGGCATTTATTGATATTTTCATTCAGGCTTTATTGCTAAACTTAAACACAAGCACCCGGATTGGTGCAATGCGTTAAGATGAACACGACTGGTTTCAGAGGTTTTCATGTCTCTCGTAGACGTATGTGCAAAGCAACACCAGTTACGGGGTTTTGTTTGTCTTAACTCGTCGTGGCTTTGCTCTCCGCTTTACCTAGGGAAAGTTTTACCATACCCCCTCAACATATTGACAGGTTTTGTAAACCATTTGTGGTGTGCGCCGTAGGCAGAGCTAGTGTTGGTTCGCACCGTCATCGCAGCGCAGACCGATCTTTGCACAGAGGTCAGTCACAGCTACAGGCGTAGTGCACGGTTTTCTGTATGGTCTCCTCCTCCGATCCAATCGCCACAAGGCGTCACTTTTGAATTTGCCTCAGGTGGTATTTTGCTGAGTTTTAAATTCAGTATGACATAGAGCATAGATGACAATTCGGAGAGGAAAAGATTAGTATATCAGAGATCACAACTACGTCCTTACTTACAATCTGACCTGGGCCCAAACCATATCAAACGTTCAAACAAAGGCCTGCATTTTTTCGCGAATTTGAGTCGAGTGGTTGTTGATATGATCGAAGCCGATACTAGAAATCACCAATTGCGTAGACTCTGATCCAAACACCTGATCGTGCGATTCCAGGTGACGGCTGATTTTCTGGCGAAAATTTAACGCGTCGCCAAGAGCACGACACGATTTGCGTTAGTCAGCCTGACCCTTTTTTGCCCGGTTGCCGTCTGACCCACAGGCCAAAGATTGATCGCCGACGCGACTCGAACACATCATTCCGAGGCGCATCACCTCGACTGTGGGTACCGAACACGGTAGCTCAGACCACGGCAGTCCAAGGGTTGTGTTTCTGGCTGCTGCGATATCATGAAGCGGCCGTTGACCTCATTTGAGTCATCGTGCGGTATTACACACAAGGAAACGGCATCGCTTACCATTGCTAACAGCTGCTACCTCGCCCAGGCGTCATGCATGTCACATTATGCATTTACACCTGCCAGCCTGGAGTTCGGTTGTCATTTTTATCATGGAAATTCTCGTAAACAGCCTCATTGCGTATTTCACAGATGGGCCTCCCGCCGAATTTCACAGGTGGACTTCCCGCTTAAACAGCCCAGCCACTATATAACCCGACGAATCTGACGTGGATGTCTGGTAAGAGCTCTGCTGAACTCTTCGCACCAGTCTGTCTTCTGAAGGCACAGCCATGATTGCTGCACTGGCGGTCCTCGTCGTCTTACTTAGTCAGCTGACTGTTCACGCCGGCCAGCCGGAGGTATGTGCCCTTAACGCTCCTAAGGACCCAGTAGGCCTTTTAAGGGGCGTTTTGTTCAACAGCAAACATGATCATCATTGTGTCGTTTGCACTGGTGCCCTTCGTCTCACTTATTCACATCGGTTTTCGGAATGGTTCGTGGCTCTTCCAAACAACCGCCGTCACAGCTGAAGCAGGTCGAACCGACATATGTGAGGCACATGAAAAGATTATCATAAAGCATGTAAGCAAAAACTCAAGGGCCGCAGTTCCTCAAAAGAGCGGGCGAGTAGTAGCCGTAGTCCGGTGCACACATTCCTTGTGCCTCTGACTATACGTCACAATGGTTATACACTTTGTCTAGGGCGATGCACTAGGAACATGGCGAACATTTTCGCCAAGAGTTTGACAAGTTTCGTCGACATCAGGGCACGTAACCGGGAATCGGCCGAGCACAGGGGGTCGAGGGCGGACCATCCGAAGGATGGCCTCCTGTAGCTTAACAAGGGCTTCCTATGGTATCAAGGAGGCCTTCTATGGCCTCAAGAAGTAGCTTAAAGAGGGCCTCCTATAACAATATGAAGGGCGTGCCTTGGCCTACGGGGCCATGTTTAAGAATCCTGTAAGCCCCTCTGGAACCTTCGTTTTTTCCCGGGATGGGGGGGCACCGTCTCCCCCTGCCTAAGTCCCTGTTGACATGTCTAGTGGACATGGCATAAAACAACTGCTTTAACACTTCTTTTCTTCGCAGCGCCGTACTCTGTATTTGATGGAATGGTGTGGGTAGGATATTTTCGTTAAAGCATTGTGTCCTTCGGGACTATGGGCACGCCTTTTTATTTTTTTCTGGGTGCTCTGTCACTTTGTCGCCTTTCCGCATAGCATTCATTGGCCCTCCATATGTTGATCGGACACTCTGAAGTTTCGTGGATTTAACATCGGACCATATGGGGTTGGTATCCACAAAGATCATCCCCGAGTCCCCGAGATAATGCTTGAGTGGGTAATCCGTTTCAAAAAACTACTTTCCTCCTTGGAACCATGTTACAAAACACGCTGTTGGCTTACTCAGCTCAATAAAAGAGCAGTCATACGGTGTAATTCTTGTGGCACATTGTGGAGTAGAATCTCAAGCAGCCGTTGCATTATACCTCAAGAACTCCAAATTCAAGATACAGTGTGCTCCCATACTTAGAAGCATCTTCGGCCTCATGATCTGCATGTTACCGTTTCCAACAGGATGTCCCCGTGTCTTTGACAGGTGATGGCCACCGTTGGCGAGACGGACGGCAACGTGATTGGCGAAGAGGTCATCCTGGACACGGACAACGAGGTCACCTTGCGCCACAACTACCTGACTGACACCATCGAGGATTTCAACGCCGGCTACGAGGCAATGAAGGGCAAGGGTCTTGGCAATTTCTGTGCAATTGAGCGCATGTCCAAGGGCCAGAAGGCGCAGAAGCAGGAGGAACAGCAGGCCAAGGACCAGGCGGGAAAGCTGCAGCACATTACCTGGGACACGTATGGCGCTGAGCCGGCTGAAGATCTGCGCCAGAAAGCCGGAGAAAAGATCGATGATTTCTGCGGCGATCGTAAAGTCATCAAACTGACCACAAAGATAGCACTGGCTAAAAGGGGATGGTGGGGGAAAGTGAAGAAATTTGTCAGGAATAACGCAGGCACAATTCTTAAGGTTGCCTCGCAGTTCGCTTGATTCCATCAAGAGGTGACCGCTGTGAGAGCAGATTTCGAGGATTTCCCGTGTATTTAGTTGGTAGTTATTTCGCAGTATTTTGTGACAGTATTTCTTTATGTCACGAACATTAGCATATGTTTTCGGTGCCGTGGTCTGTGTAAACACCGTTGGTTGCGCTCCTGGAATCCATGTTGACCGTCAAGTTTAAAAGGAACACTAAATAAAATTATCAATTCTTGATACGTGTGTGTTCAACTTTACGATGGCGGTCAAAATGACAGAGAAAACAAATACATGATACTATACAGGAAATAACGCCAAGGGGTATGTTTTTTTTGTGTTTAGCGCAATCCAGCCAATCCAGCCATTCAGCACAGTCCGGTCTATGTCCAAAGGCTGGTAGGCGCAGAAGCAGGAGGAACAGCAAGCTAAAGACGAGGCGGTAAATCTGCAGCACATCGCCTGGAATTCTTTTGTCGTAGAACCGGCAGCAAATCTACGTGAGAGAGCCGGCGAAAAGGCCGACAACTTTTGCGGTGACTGGATGGTCATCAAGATGACCAAGACCAGCTCGCGTGCTTAAAGGAGACGAAAAAAGATGTATGGGGTAGAGCGAAGACATGGGTTTGCAACAACAAAGTACGCATGCTTTATATGGCCGTTGGCAGTTTCTGGAATAAGAAATAATGCTGGCGAATATATTATGCGGGTTTCATGCCACCTACAGTTAGCCGTTGAATTTGGTCACAACATTTGCAAGGTCAAGACATTTCGTGTGTATTCCGTAGTGACATAAGGTATCTAGATTTATCTCGCTTACCGACGTGGTTGTCACCTGTTCTCTGTCGAGCTAACAAAGGACAAAAAAGAAGCCTTTACATTTATAAGGATCCTAGCTCCCGGATTACGTGCCTTGAAATGCATGTCGTGCGCCTTCCGAGCGCTTCTTGCGATGTCCAAAATTCTACCTAGAAGGGCTTTGTGCGGAATTTTTCTGCGCAGACTATACGAAATTTTCCGGATAGTTTTTGGGACAAGAAGTTGCATCATCTTGACATGAAGGCATCTGTTTAGCCATATTCGGAAAATGTTTACAGTTATACAGTTGAATCCGCGTACAACGAAATTCGGCCATAGCGAAATAAATTATCTGGTGGCCTAAAAATTTATCGTGAAAGGTCGGATGTAAAGAAGTCGGTGATAACGAGGCTTCATTTTTGACAAAGTTCGAGGTCTGAGAGATTTAAGATAATGTCTGGTGAACCTCAAAATATCTGACCTCCTGTACAGCGTGAAGCAGAGCAAGAAATGTGGAATACATTCGTGTTTATTAGCCGAAATCTTTCAACCGTATGCTTACCTCATCAAAGATGAGGACACCTTTTTATGGGGTTATCGGGGAAATATATCCCTCTGATGAGGACAAATTCACTTCTAGCGTGCGGAAAATTCGCACGTAGCACTCGCTCTGGTGGACCCCAGAATAATGATCACTGATAGGCGGTGGGGGTGGGATGTTTTTCACCCTCCCCTATCTTCTGATGGATTCTACCGATTGTAACAAAGTTATGTGGGGAGGAAGTTTACGTGAACTTACTTCTCTGGGAAAATGAATGACCTCGTTACGTCTATTAAAGTCAAATAAGTCAATTGTCAAATTAGCAAAGCGCCTGCTTTGCCCAAAACCACACAACCGATGGCAACGAAATTTTGTAAAATTAAATCCATACCATGGCCCTACATCCAGCGAAGCGAGGTTAGCCTAGATGAGGTCAAACGAGGTCATGCTAAGTCAACATCTAAAAATGTTGCATTTAGTAGAAATCGGTCTCAATACAGTCTGGTGGGTTCTTAGCAGGTAGGATATTCTTGCATAGTCGTGCGTTAGGTGACTTACTTAGGTCATCATCCGAGAACATCTAAGGTCAGGAAAATGCATCCTCACAGGTTACCGCAGTTTTCATGGGATCAAACTCCCCAGCACTTTTCCGTGTGACCAATTTATAGAATGCTGCATTTTTGATACCTGACCCCGATTGATCTCGACTGATGGCCCAAGGCACCTGTGCCTTTTGATTGGAAGTTTATCGCATCGACTAATTTGCCACAATGTTTTGCAGCTGTCCGCCGGCAAAGCCTATTCATGCACGCAGAATAATCACCTGTCTCCGGCCCGACATGCGGCGGCGGACGGCACCGTTCCGGCCGTTCGCCGCCGATCAAAGGTCGACCGCGCGACCGGCTTCTCGGCTTCGCTGGGCTGTTATGACAGAAGTTACCAAACGACGTTGAAATTTAGACGACAAAAGAGTAGGAGTTCAGCAGAAGACGTACAAAATCTTCTCGTAGCTCCATTGCCGTGCGTGTTATGCGCAGGGAAACAAGAGGGATGGCAATTTTTGCGCCCACCAATGCCAAGTCAAATCACGAGATCGGCAGCATCGGCAGGGCGGTCGGCAGCAATAGCTGTATGCTTGGTATGCAGTGAAGTTTTCTGTTTGGCGTGATAGCTATGGTATTAGCGAATCGTCTGTGCCAATATTTCTCGGTCTGCAGTGCTTTTTTGTTTGCAAGTTTTCTTTACCAATTAGTCCTTCGTTCGCTCGATAGAGACAGAGCTTCCACTTTCACCACCTCTATTCTTGACACCAAACACTTGCCACTACCTAGCACTTCATTACTTCACGAGCGTCACGGGGTCCATCACATGTTGGGCCGGATCGAGAGCACGTACTATCTCAGGATAGAAGCAGTTCGCCTTATGAAGTGACTGCAAACGGAAATGGTGAAAAAGGATGCTGCAATTTTGATATTATAAGCAATCAGTCAGGAGGCATATTGCAATCTGCATATGCTGGAATGACTCGGCTTTAACCGAGTCATTCCCGGAGGGCTAGACGGTATTGCTGACTCCCGGCAGAGGGGCGGATTCAGTCCCCCTGAGGTCTCGAGAACTACACATCCGATTTCATCGTCACAAACGGCAATCGATTTGCCATGACGTCAACTACTCTTAAAAAAGGGAAGTTTTCAAAATTTAGAAATGGGTGGATACAGGGACCAAAAATATTGAAATGGGCGTATTTTTGGACTTCTTGTAACTCCGTTGTTTATGAACCAATTCTTATGAAATTGGCATGAATAGAGAGGTTTTGGATGGGACTTCTACCATTGATACACACATTTGAAATTTTGGGAAAATTCATAGGCGTTCACAAGATTTCAAAAATAGGACGATTTGTTCTTTCAACAACTGTATGAACAAAAAAAGTAAAGGCACTTTTTTGGCTTCTGCTAGTCATGCTACGCTAAACAAGTACAAATCGCATCACAATGTTTGTTTAATGTTAGTATAGGCAGTGCCAGGGACATAAAAAAGGGAGAACTGTCATGGCCATACGCTCTTCAGATCAACTTGTGATCTTTAACCTTAAATGACCTCCAGTGATCTTGGAGTCACTTGGAATAATTTCGTGTACATTTAACATTATCTGAAAACATTTTCAGTCATCTGAATTCACTCTATTTCAAAAATTCCATCTTACGGCTGTTGTGCTATGGGGTGCGCGCACTAACATTTTAGGTCATAGCTCCGTGACCAGACCTGATATCAAACTGAAACTTGGCGCACAAGTAGAGGGCACTCTTCTACGTTAGGTATATTCCGGGCTTTGTATTTGAAAAAAAAACAGCGCCGAAAGTATTGTTATGAAACCAAGTTTTGACTTTTAATGTTTACCTGACCTTGTAAAGTGATTTCAGATAAACAAAATTGTATTTGCACGTTGCCCATCTATTTAGCTATACATCCATGTAAAGCTTTAGGTTATATCTTAACAACGCTATTTTTGGCAGTGTCCTTTTTTCCTTTTACCCTCAACATGGCCAAAAATGGCCTGAGGTGCCTTCCAAAAACGTTGCCTGGCTCCACCCCTGAGCAAAACAGAATTTCAAAATTTTGTCACAGTACGAAGAAGGAATAGTTAGGGAAGTGGCGAAGTTTTCTGAAGCTGCGTCAAAAACCCTCGAATTGGCAAATAAAAAAACCCGAGAGGGACAGATTGAGCCCTCCTGCCGGGAATAGTGTTAACCAAAGAACGGCCATGAGGATGCACGGAATTCTAGCAATTGGTTGATGTAAGGCGGATGTGAGAGCTCAGAAGTTTTCATTGGTGTATGTTATTTTAAGGTCAGAAAAGCGAAGTATCGCTTAACATTACGGATATGATTCACCTAGCGGCACTGCGGCAAGATTGATGTACTTGAGGCGAAGACGTCTTTGTTTGATTCCCTTTAGTGCCGACTCTGAGAATGAGGGTCGAAGATATCTGGTAATCTAAGAAAGTCTAGGAATCTGGTAGACCTAAAAGGTCTCCACAAACCAAAGACTTTTGACGAAAAATCTTCAAGATCTGGAAAAATTTAGAAGACATTGGAATTTGAAAACTTTCAGATAAGGGAACTATAAATCTATGACGAGAATTCTGTTACGTGAATACTTTAAGGATACGACGTGCAGGCGGGGCGAACGCACGCAGATATTTTTCCGAGGATGTACTCTTTCTACGCTGACTGTATCGAACCACAGACGATATGATCTAGCATTGCAGTAGAAGGTTAAGATGTTGGAGATGGCCGAGAAAGCGGGTCATGCGGCCAGGAAAAGAAAAACTGTTGCGAGATTTCAAGATTCCGGCCTCGACATTGTCAACGACTCTTAAGAGCAAGGATGACTTCAAAAGAAAGTTATTGTCGTTGTTCTTTGCTTTCTTTGAAACTTTTGACGATTCTTATCATTTGGTTTTATCGTGTTTGTTTTGCGGCTTGGACTATAACGACGTTCGCTTATAACGAATTTTCACAAATTTTCGCTTATGACAAGTTTTCACAAATTGGTTATGAGTAGATATCACTGTATATGTCCCACGGAGCCAATGAGGATTAAGTACGTTTCTTTTGAGTGGGAGAAAATGCGGCTTGGGCTTTGTTTTTCGTATAGTCTCGTGAACTTGTTTTTCCCGTCATTTGCTCGTCGCCTTAAAGTTCAAAACACTTGTTTATCACAAACTGATAATTCTATTTATTGTTCCTTTTAAAACTGTCAATCCACATGGGCCAGAGGATCGCAATCTATGGTTTTCACAAAGATCACTGCACAGCAAACATATGGCTCGTGTCTGTGTCATAAAGAAATGCGTTCGCATTGTATTGCGAAATAATTGCCAACTGAAATTGACAGGGAATGCCCGAACGTTCTTTCGCACGAGACATGTCCGAATCGCTTCAACCAAGAACCAATGGCGCTGCAACTCTGATAATTTTCCCTGCGTTATTCCTGACGAATTTCTTCACTTTCCCCCACCATCCCCTTTTAGCCAGTGCTATCTTTGTGGTCAGTTTGATGACTTTACGATCGCCGCAAAAATCATCGATCTTTTCTCCGGCTTTCTGGCGCAGATCTTCAGCCGGCTCAGCGCCATACGTGTCCCAGGTGATGTGCTGCAGCTTTCCCGCCTGGTCCTTGGCCTGCTGTTCCTCCTGCTTCTGTGTCTTCTGGCCCTTGGGCATGGGCTCAATTGCACAGAAATTGCCAAGACCCTTGCCCTTCATTGCCTCGTAGCCGGCGTTGAAATCCTCGATGGTGTCAGTCAGGTAGTTGTGGCGCAAGGTGACCTCGTTGTCCGTGTCCAGGATGACCTCTTCGCCAATCACGTTGCCGTCCGTCTCGCCAACGGTGGTCATCACCTGTCAAAGACACGGGGACATCCTGTTGGAAACGGTAACATGCAGATCATGAGGCCGAAGATGCTTCTAAGTATGGGAGCACACTGTATCTTGAATTTGGAGTTCTTGAGGTATAATGTAACGACTTCTTGAGATTCTACTCCACAATGTGCCACAAGAATTACACCGTATGACTGCCTCTTTTATTGAGCTGAGTTAACCAACAGCGTGTTTTGTAACATGGTTCCAAGGAGGAAAGTAGTTTTTTTTAAACGGATTACCCACTTAAGCATTGTCTCGGGGACTCAATGATGATCTTTGTGGATGCCAACCCCATATGGTCCGATGTTAAATTCACAAAACTTCGGAGTGTCCTATCAACATGGGGGGGGGGGATAATGAATGCTACGCGAAAAGGCGACAAAGTGACGAAGCACCCAGAAAAAAATAACAAGGTGTTCCTATTGTCCCAAAGAACGCATTGCTTTAACGAAAATGTGCTACCCACGCCATTCCATCAAATACAGAGTACGGCGCTGCGAAGAAAAGAAGTGTTGAAGCAGTTGTTTTACGTCATGTCCACTAGACATATCAACAGGGACTTAGTCAGGGAAGAGGGCGACCCCCCCCCCCCGGAAAAAACAAAGGTTCCATAGGGGCTTACAGTGAGAGCTTACAGGATTCTTAAACATGGCCCCGTAGGCCAAGGCACGCCTTTCATATTGTTATAGGAGGCCCTCTTTAAGCTACTTCTTGAGGCCATAGAAAGCCTCATTGATACCATAGGAAGCCCTTGTTAAGCTACAGGAGGCCATCCTTCGGATGGTCCGCCCTCGACCCCCTGTCCTCGGCCGATTCCCGGTTACGTGCCCTGATGTCGACGAAACTTGTCAAACTCTTGACGAAAATGTTCGCCATGTTTCTAGTGCATCGCCCTAGACAAAGTGTATAACCATTGTAAGGCGCAGTCAGAGGCACAACGAATGCGTGCACCGGGCTACGGCTACTACTCGCCCACTCTTCTGAGTAACTGCGGCCCTTGGGTTTTTGTTTATATGCTTCATGATAATCTTTTCATGTGCCTCACATGTGTCGGTTCGACCTACTTCAGCTGTGACGGCGGTTGTTTGGAAGAGCCACGAACCATTCCGAAAACCGATATGAATAAGGGAAACAAAGGGCACCAGTGCAAACGACACAATGATGATCATGTCTTTTGCTGAAAAAACGCCCCTTAAAAGGCCTACTGGGTCCTTAGGAGCGTTAAGGGCACATACCTCCGGCTGGCCGGCGTGAACAGTCAGCTGACTAAGTAAGACGACGACGACCGCCAGTGCAGCAATCATGGCTGTGCCTTCAGAAGACAGACTGGTGTGAAGAGTTCAGCAGAGCTCTTACCTGACATCCACGTCAGATTCGTCGGGTTATATAGTGGCTGGGCTGTTTAAGCGGGAAGTCCACCTGTGAAAATCGGCGGGAACCCCATCTGTGAAATACGCAATGAGGCTGTTTACGAGAATCTGCATGATAAAAATGGCATCCGTACGCCAGGCTGGCAGGTGTAAATGCATAATGTGACATGCATGACGCCTGGGCGAGGTAGCAGCTGTTAGCAATGGTAAGCGATGCCGTTTCCCTGTGTGCAATACCGCACGAGGACTCAAATGAGGTCAACGGCCGCTTCATGATATCGCAGCAGCCAGAAACACAACCCTTGGACTGCCGTGGTCTGAGCTACCGTGTTCGGTACCCACAGTCGAGGTGATGCGCCTCGGAATGATGTGTTCGAGTCGCGTCGGCGATCAATCTTTGGCCTGTGGGTCAGACGGCAACCGGGCAAAAAAGGGTCAGGCTGTGTAACGCACGACCGTGTCGTGCTCTTGGCGACGCGTTAAGTTTTCGCCAGAAAATCAGCCGTCACCTGGAATCGCACGATCAGGTGTTTGGATCAGAGTCTACGCAAGCGGTGATTTCTAGTATGGGCTTCGATCATATCAACAACCACTCGAATCAAATTCGCGAAAAATGCATGCCTTTCATTTGAACGTTTGATATGGTTTGGGCCCAGGTCAGATTGTAAGTAAGGACGTAGTTGTGATCTCTGATATACTAATCTTTTTCCCTTTCCGAATTGTCATCTATGCTCTATGTCATACTGAATTTAAAACTCAGCAAAACACCACCTCAGGCAAATTCAAAAGTGACGCCTCGTGGCGATTGGATCGGAGGAGGAGACCATACAGAAAACCGTGCACTACGCCTGCAGCTGTGACTGACCTCTGTGCAAAGATCGGCCTGCGCTGCGATGACGGTGCGAACTAACACTACCTCTGCCTACGGCGCACACCACAAATGGTTTACAAAACCTGTCAATATGTTGAAGGGGTATGGTAAAACTTTTTTGAGGTAAAGCGGAGAGCAAAGCCACGACGAGTTAAGACAAACAAAACCCCGTAACTGGTGTTGCTTTGCACATACGCCTACGAGAGACATGAAAACCTCTGAAACCAGTCGTGTTCATCTTAACGCATTGTACCAATTCGGGTGCTTGTGCTCAAGGTTTAGCAATAAAGCCTGAATGAAAATATCAATGAATGTCATATTTCGAATTTGGATTGAAGATGTCTTTGGTATGACTAGTTTCACGAAATCATAATTTTCTCCACAACGTGACCGACATCTCAGGAGAAATCATCATTGGGCAATAGGGCAGATTACAATGAAGATTTGACCCTCCTACCTGGCACATGATCTAGATCCGCATTTGATCACCATCCAGCAAGAAACTAGGTATGATGTGCAGCTTTTTATTTTCTTTTGTGTCGTTCGTCTTCTATATTTCCACGCAGCTTTACAGTCCCTGTCAAGCGATCGACCACAGCAGAGCAAACGTTCCAAATCGCGCCCCTATAGCCCCGTTTCCATGACAGGATTGGATTATAAGTCGGATTTCCTTCGGGAGGGAAATCGGAATTTCAGGTGGCGTTTCCATGACCATACACAGCAAATCCGGATTACATTCGAGATTTCGGAGACCGGATTACTTCAGGAAGTCCCGCATTAGCCGCCAATTATGGTGCGTGTGACATTTTCCTTCAGAGCGCATGGATATCTGTTCCATAGCAGATTACCGGATGGACTGAATTTGCTGTAACAGACTGGCGTTGTGTGAGATATAAGAACGTTGTGGTACCAGTTTACTGTTTTTTGTCAACTGCATAGAAATTGCCGAGACCCTTGTCCTTCATCGCCTTGTAGCCGGTGATGAAATCCTCGATCATGTGAGTCAGGTAGTTAAGGCGCACGGTGATCTCGTTGTCCTTGTCCAGGATGACCTCCTAGCTGATCACGTTACCGTCCGTCTCACCAACGGTAGCCATCACCTGCCAAGGACACAGAAACATTGCACTGGAAGTGTAACACGCGCTTCAACAGTGTCAAGAGTGCTGCCAGCTTGGTAACTTGATAACGTGGTAACTGGTGCAGTTCTGAAGCATCCGGCATACCAGAAATGCTGTGGGTGTCTTTTGTCACAGGTTTGATCGGATATGATCATGAACTTATTTGGCTAATGTACCTATATCTTTTACAAATTCGTCTAACGGTTACATTGTTTTGGAGATCCTTTCCGTGTGATCGAGCCACTCGTGAGATATGAGTAATAAGTCTTGCGATTCTCTCCTTATGCCCAGAGTCCTGTTCAGGAAAAGGTTGGTACACACGCCTTAACTCGACATAAATTTTTCTAGATACAGAATTATTTCATCCCACTGATGATCAGTTTAATCGATGGAAATACACCAGGACAATGCATATACACACACATATACATATATACATGTATATATATATGTATATATATATATATATATATATATATATATATATACCGTTATAAGAGAGAGAGAGAGAGAGAGAGAGAGAGAGAGAGAGAGAGAGAGAGCAAGAGAGAGCAAGAGAGAGGGAGAGGGAGAGGGGGAAGGGATTGGGAGAGAATAACCTAACCGTGTTGGCTAACCCAACGGCATAGCCGCCTCGTCAAGGGTTAACCATTTGGGTCTCACGTCTTTGTTTGTATCAGATATTTGTGCATGTCCCGAAATCATTGCTGTGATCGGATTTTCCTTTGAACGGGTAGAACCGGCATCGTTTAAAGGTTGGGAGAGGAAAGAACGTTAACTACGGCACGCGAGGGTTTTTGCCTCACCCTACATGACAAACAGAGGCCTTCTATCGCTTACGGGGAGGGAGGATGAGTTAGGGAATCCCTTGGTGCGCCTGTCACTGTCTATCTATTGCTAGTTAATCCTATTTTCGGCAGGGGGGGCTGAATCTAGCCCCCTCGGGTTTTTTGCTTGCCAATTCCAAACATGGCTATTCTTTCTACGTACTGTGACAAAATTTCGGAATTCTATTTCGCTCAGGGGCGGAGCCAGACAACGTTTCTGAGACGCACCTCAGGCCATTTTTAGCCCTATTGAGGGTAAAAGAAGAATAACTGCCAAAAAAAGCGTATGTAAGATAAAACGTTAAACGTTCCGTGGATGTATAGCTAAATACATGGGCAACACACGAATACAATTTTGTGCATCTGAGGCCACTTAACAAGGTCAGGTCAAGGTCAAAAGTCAAACTTTGGTTTCGTAGTGATGATTTTGGCGCTATTTTTTCAAATATCAAACCCGGAATATATGTGACGTAGAACGGTGCCCTTTACTTGTATACCAAGTTTCAGTTTGATACCAGGTCGCGTAGAACGATGCCCTCTACTTCTGTACCAAGATTCAGTTTGATATCAGGTCGGTTCACGGAGCTATGACCTAAAATGTCAGTGCCCGTATCCTATACAACAACTGTAAAATAATTTGTTTTTAAATAGAGTGAATTCAGGTGATTGAAAACGTTTTCAGACAATATTAGCTGCACACAAGATTCTTCCAAGTAACTTCAAGGCCACTGGATATCACGTAATTTGAAAGGTCAGAAGCTGATCATGACCGTTCCACTTTTTCATGTTGCTGGCACTGCCTATGCTAACGTTATGCCAACATTGTAATACGATTTGTACTTGTTTAGCATACCTTGACGAGCAGAAACCAAAAAGTAATTTTAACTTTTTTGTTCATTCAGTTGTTGAAAAACGAATCTTCCTATTTTTGAAACTCTGTGAACGTCTATGAATTTTCTCAAAATTTCAATTGTATGTACCAATGGTAAAGTTCCATCCATAATCTCTCGATTCATGCCACTCATGAAAATCGGTCCAAAAGCAACGGAGTTATAAGAAGTCCAAAAATATTCCCATTTTGGTTTTTTGCCCCTGTATTACTCCTTTGAGAGTTTCGAAAACTTCTTTTAATAAAACATAGTTTGCATCATGGCACATTGATTGCCGTTTGTTGCGATGAATTCGGAAGTGTAGTTCTCGAGATCTCGGGGAAGGGGGGGGGACGAATCCGCCGCGCTGCCGGGAATCAGACATACCGTCTAGCCCTCCGGGAATAGGGTTAAAATATTTACACATCTTGCTCCATGCCCGATGATAAGTGACAGTAATGACGTTTGAGAGAGTGACGTAAATAACGTTTGGGTGATGGCATTTCTCCATACCTTGACCATCCCAGCCTTTTGAGGAAGAGCTTGGACTAATTTATTTCCAATATGTGTATTTAAAGTGCAGTAGAATACAACTTTGACTAGTGGTACAGAATTGCTCTTCTTTTAACTTGAAACATTGTAGATTTCTGCTGCTGAACGGGAGAGGCAGGGTATGAGACCTGCCAACTGGGCTTGCCCAGGCCCTCCTAACAGCGTCACAATGTTCTCGAGAGCGAATTCTCATGCCTCCGATTGGCCGGCGTGAACAGTCAGCTGACTAAGTAGGGCGACAAGCACCACCAGTGCAGCGATCATGGCTGTTCTGTCAGGGCACCAAGTGGTGTTAGCAGCACTTACCAGAATTGCCTTACCTGGTCTCCACGCTAGATATTTCGGCTTATATAGTGGCTGCGCCGTCTAAGCAAAGATACACTTGCTGAACACGATTTGGCGTCGATATTAAAATGGCTCTGATAACGATGTCACCACTACGATTGACAGGCAAATGAGTATGCATTATTCAGAGACCCTGAGGCGATCCCAGGTGTAAACGCCCATAAAGGCATAGTAATCAGTCACGTCGGTGATCTATGTTGGCAGTGACTGACGGCAGCTGCCATCTCCAGAGCTGGAATGCGACCTCAAAACGTCAACATTTAGACGAACCGCTGAATCGTTATCTCCTTCGCCTTGCAACGATCGAAAATGAAACGTGAGGATGCACAGTATTTTGCAGATGCTGACACAGGAGCGGGATGAATAGGTGTACAAAATATTCAGAGGAAGTCGCTTGCTGTTATCCCGTCAGCACTATGTATTTCGTTGGGATAAGAGATGTTGAGTACATGCACTTATCAGATGATAAAAACACAAGGTAGTTCGGACATGGTGTAACGGGTTACCACTATGAAATGAGACGAAATTTAAAACTCTGTCATTCTCCTATACTTCCATATATTGCGACCAAATTGCAATGCAATATTATGCGTTGATGCTGAACAAGCTCCTGTGATTAAAAAGCAGCCTGGACACCGTGTGTGGATACAAACCGGACGCGCACCGGCAGCCGCAGCATCATCTTGCGCAGGACCTGTGGCTACGACATCATTCTCCTCGTTTCCCTTATCGCTTTGTAAGTTCGCGCCTCTAGCTGCTGGTCGAACTTCGCCTCCGATCCTCCTGCGTAAGCCCTCTATTTCACCACGCCCCAGAAGTCCTTCACGGGCCGCAGCTGTGGCACACAGAGAGGGTTCCGATCACGCATCACGTGAGGTCCCCCTTCCTCCTCCAGGAGATCGAGTGCCACCGAGGCGTGATGTACGCCCGCCAAGTCCGACCAGAAGAACATGTCCCGATTAGGGTGCTTGGAATCCTAAAGCGGCACAAGAATCTCCATGAAACACTTGTTGCGGTGTTGCTTGCCGACCACATTTGCCTTGCTCACGAAATTGACAGGCACGGTGATCTCACGCGGGCTGATGGCAACCTAAACCAGCAGCTTCCTGGAAAACTTGCTTTATTTCCTGAACACCATCTCAGGAGGCGCGCCACCACCTGCAAGGAGAAGCAGCCTACATTTGCTGGCATGTGGTTGCCGTTTGTGGTGAAAAAGGATTCGTCATCCATGACGATATCATTCTCCTCGTTTCTCGCTATTGGCCTTCGCGACAGCTTTTGGATGCGACTTTTCTGAACCGTTACCTGCTGCTCTGTGATGTTCGGCGCTTTCTACCTCTTTTGATACTTCAGTCCGGCCTCTTTCAGAACCTTTTGGATGTACGACCCAGAAATTCCAAATTTTCTAACCACCAACCTTTGAGACACGCCAACTGTACTTAAGACGTCGCGGGGCCGTTGAGCTGGTGCCAGATCAAACCAGCCGGCATTTTGACGACCCTTTTCCGTTTTCCTGCTATGTTATACCTCCATTGATCCTCATCTTATCCAAGGTCCTGTATATAGTTGCCCTCGAAATTTCATGGGGCAGAAAATGGCAGACAATGTCGACTTACTTCCACTCTGGGTTCTGTGCTACAAAATCCGTCACCATGTGTCGAGCATCTTGTTTATTGAACAACGTCGTGCTTGCGACGGAATGCAGATAAGAATAAATACTTCCAAATACGTATTTCCTAAGATGTTGACTATACACGTAACAAGTTTTGAGAAATCCAATGGTTCCGGAGATATCGTCATTAATAATCTGTCTCATTTCTTAGTGGCCAGCCTTAAGTGTGCCCTTCATTTGTGTGCTTTTGTGCAGGGGCGGCTTTGAGGGGTAGTGGCAAGGTAAACGCTGTTTACCCCCCTGAAAAACTATTATTTTCCCATTTTACCCCGTCTATGAACACAGTTCCTTCATTGCCCACGTGATCCAAAACGTTAAATGTCATGACTTCTACGCTATTTCAAGAATCATCTTGGGTCATGCAACTCCCCACCATTTTGTTTTCGCTTGTGTTACCACGGCCAAGGCTGGTCTGATGTGTGCTTCTTCACCCTGGCAAAAAATAAACTTTGAGAATGCCCCAAAAAAGAAAGAAGACTACTTAACTTTCTGTCACAGTTTATTGTAGTAGGATGAAGGAATTACATTTATTTCATTCCTGCTTTATCCCAACAGAACAATTTATATGGCCTTTTTGCCGGGTACTTGGTTTTCGGAACAGTGAAAGTTCCGGGAAGCATTTTGCATATTACATGGCTTCTATCTTTCAGGTCTGCTGCTAATTAAAAATGATATCCTGTATAGGAGAAACAAGATTATGAAAACAGGTTTATTCTCCGATGTTTGCTGGTCTGTTGATTCATTAAAGGATAGCATAAGCCCAGACATCTGTGCGAGGAGCAAGTGCGTATCACGTCAGGCGGGGGGGGGGGAATGCAGGGCGCCTGGTTCTCGGCTGTCCCACCATACCCTATCCCGGAGCCTGCGAAAACAGGACGGCCGGCAGCCGCGATCACGTGACCCGGCGTCGATAAGAGCCGGCCGGGGCGGGGCGGGGGGGGGGGGGCTGGGTGCGTCGAGTCCGGCTCCCTCGTCGTTTCTGGGCTGTTTCGGAGTGTACGCAATGCACCATGCCGTGAAGACAGCCTTTCGAAAAGGCCAGGTCGTAGGTACTGACTGCCGACTCTGATCCTTGCAACCTGATGGTGTGCCCGGTAGGGTCTTACGTTCCCGTGTGAAGTGCCCTGGGGTCTGTGCACGCATTAGATATCTAAATCCGTATGGCTGGGATTTTAAATAAATTTCTTCGATTTCTGAACTTTCATTTTCCTTGGGAAAATCGGAGTTTTATTAAATAATCAAGCGCACGGAGTACTCGTGTAAAATGGCAAAGTTCGATGTAACCGCCTAAAACGTAAATTACCCAAGTGACTATGCGCGATGTTTCAGAATAATTTTTTTTTGCAATTCGCACCATTTGCATCTTTCAACAAAATACATGATTTACATCACTTGTACGATATTCCAAAATGCTCGGTGTCTTGATAGTCCGGCCCAAATCTTCACGAACACAGTGCTGCAAAGCATCACTCTTTTTCTGTTTTCGTTATTTTCATCCGTCGTGTGTTGAGCTTCACCTGTTAGTTATGTGCCGTCCAACAACAATTCTCCACAACGGCAACAACGGCAAAGAACCCATTTCATTCGGTATGAAGCATTGACTGAAGATGCATCCGAGCAACCGGAAATGGGCTCAAGTGGATTCAGTTTGACTGTTGATCGCCATATCAACATCCTCTATAGTCAACCGGCGACGTTGCGGTCGTGTAGTGGAATTGCAGACATAATTAAGTTCCTCCAATGCTACCTGGTTCCGCGCATGGGACAAAATTACATCATATTTCGGAGCATTTGAGTGGCGAGGTCAGGGTCAGGCAACAAAGCCGACGTAGTATGGACCCTGATCCTCATGCTTCCTACTGAAACGCGTTGGTGCTAATAAAAAACTGGTAAATGACTGAACATGCTAGAACTTCATCCTCGGCCGAGTCTTTTTATAGAGAAATGGCTCCATAAGCCGCAGCCCTCAAAATCTGTTACTGTAAATTGGGCCCCGTAAATCATCCACCTGAAAGCATGCATACGATACGCGTTCATCATAAGCCCACACATGGTACGCTAATGTAACGATTTGCGTAGCTAATTTCGGCGTCCCGATTGCAGGTTGAATGCCCGTTCCACACCTGAAGGGAAATTGCGCATGAGACAACACAACAGGTATGACGTGCAAGTAGCGGATCCGAGCTATGGCTGGCATCACTATCACAGCTCAAAAAATTGCCTCAGCTGCAGAGTACAGAGCAAAACTTATTTTTGCCGGCGCGGTAAAGTCCGTGAGTTACTGGGACATTTTTGCCCCCCCCCTAGTTTTTCTGGTATGTTCTGAACGACAAAAGCCAGCGACCTCAATTTTTTAGTATCTGTACCTGAACAATCCAACCACCTTTTGACAGAGAAAAAAAATTGTTGGTTCTCCATCATAAGTCAAGTCGTAAAACTTCATGTCATGAATCCAAGACGAGGGTTCCGTGTTCTTAGGACCCGTGACTCCTGCTGCTTGGTCATAAGGTCGTAAGGTCTTTAATAATGCCTCTAGTCAAACTGGGTTTAACCCTATTCCCGGCAGGGGGGGGCGGAATCCGCCCCCCCCCTCGGGTTTTTTGCTTGCCAATTCGAGGCTTTTTAACGCAGTTTCACGAAACTTGGTGAATTTTCCTAGCTATTCTTTCTACGCGCTGTGACAAAATTTCACAATTGTACTTTGCTCAGGAGCGGAGCCAGGCAACGTTTTTGGGAGGAACCTCAGGTCATTTTTGGCCATGTTCAGGGTAAAAGGAAAATGTCTGCCAAAAACAGAGTTTTTAAGATACAACTTAAAACTTTATATGGATGTATAGTTAAATAGTTAGGAAATGTGCACACAAAATTTTGTTTATCTGAGGTCAATTTACAAGGTCAAGTCAAGGTCAAAAGTCAAAATTTGTTTTTTTGCAATAATTTCGGCGACGTTTTTTCAAATGCCAAACCCGGAATATATATGACGTAGAAAGATACCCTCTACTTGTGTACCAAGTTTCAGTTTGATATCAGGTCGGGTCACGGAGATATGACCTAAAATGTCAGTGAGCGTACTTTATATCGCAATAGCCATAAAATGAAATTTTTGGAATAGAGTGAATTCAGATGATTGAAAACGTTTACAGATAGTATCAAATGCACACGAGATCATTCCAGGTGACCCCAAGGTCACTGGAGGTCATTTAAGGTCAAAGGTCACAAGTTGATCTGAAGAACGTGTGACCATGACAGTTCCCCCTTTTTCATGTCCCTGGCACCGCCTATGCTAACATTATACCAACATTGCAATACGATTTGTACTTCTTTAGCATAGCATGACTAGCAGAAGCCAAAAAAGTGTTTTTGCCTTTTTTGTTGATTCAGTTGTTGGAAAATTAATCCTCCTATTTTTGAAACCCTGTGAACGCCCATGAATTTTCTCAAAATTTCAGATTTGTGTACCCATGGTAAAAGCCCTATCCATAATCTCTCGATTCATGCCAGTTTCATCGAAATCGGTCCATAAACGAAGGAGTTATAAGAGGTCCAAAAGTACCCCCCATTTTGACATTTTTGCCCCCCTGTATCCACAAATTTCGAAATTTTGAAAATTTCGTTTTATAAAAATGTAGTTCACGTCACGGCAAATCGATTGCCGTTTGTTGCGATGAAATCGGACGAGTAGTTCTCGAGATCTCAGGGGGGGGCCGAATCCGCCCCCCCCTGCCGGGAATCGGCCATACCGTCTAGCCCTCCGGGAATAGGGTTAAGGTGTGATCCCTTGCTGAAGAAGTGATGCGTAAGTTGGTACGAAAATATGCGAAATTTCCTTGGAACGTAGCCTTACACCTCAGTGGCCTGATGTGACCGTAGCCTGGGAAAGGTCTCAAAACATCCGGAAGTGAACAAACCTCTCTTGTCAACGTTGTATACAAAAGATGGTACAAAACTGTAGCGTGGTCGGCATCAAACGGGCGTATTTAAGACATCGATAATAGAAGCACAGAAATATCAGGACATACCAAACAAGCTAAATCGTCACGTATGAAACGGAAATGTTTCTGTTTACCTCCGTGAGCCAGTGCACTTTCTGTAGCATGTGACACAGTAACCGTTTCTGTAACACGTTGAACGATGCTCATTCCCGTTGTATATGGCACAGCCGCGTTTGCCGTTACACGTGACGTGAAGTGCTGTTTCCCGTAGCATGCGACTCGGTGGCGTTTTCTGTAGGACGTGACACAGACGTGACACTTTCTCCGTGGCAAAAAACGCATCGACAGTATATTGACGTAAGACAATATATACATCGAGGATATTGTCCTACACGTCCGCGATGTCCAACAGCTTAACCAACTCAAGACGAAAATGAAAGGAATCTGTGTTATATCCACTGCCCTCTGCAGGGTCAGATGCGGCTCCTGCGGTATGCGCTTTAGCGCCTCCTCGTCACGCTGCCGGCCACGAGGCGATCACGGTACTGATCCTCTATACATGGGGTACGAAAGTCACAATACGCCGCGATTTCCTTGACACTGCACACAAAGTGATCAAGCGACTCGTCAGGCTCCTGTGCCCGCGAGTAAAGGTCGCGCCGGAGGCACAACATAACAGCTACGGGGCCGGATTCCAGCTCGATCACTCAGCCACATATGGAACGGTGACACCTGTTGCCGAGACCCCTGTCCTGGTTTTGCGACGCACCTGTTCTGATGATTTTATTAACCCTATTCCCGGCAGGGGGGGGGGGCTAAATCCGTCCCCCCTCAGGTTTTTTGCTTGCCAATTCCAGGCTTTTTGACGAAGCTTCACGAAACTTGGTGACTTTTCCTAGCTATCCTTTCTACGTGCTGTGACAAAATTTCACGATTCTACTTTGCTCAGGAGCGGAGCCAGGCAACGTTTTTAGGAGGAACCTCAGGTCACTTTTGGCCATGTTGAGGGTAAAAGGAAAATGTTTTCCAAAAACAGAGTTTTTAAGATACAACTTAAAACTTTATATGGATGTATAGCTAAATAGTTGGGTAATGTGCACAGAAAATTCTGTTTACCTGAGGTCACTTTACAAGGTCAGGTCAAGGTCAAGAGTCAAAATTTGTTTTTTTGCAATAATTTCGGCGACGTTTTTTCAAATGCCAAACCCGGAATCTATATGACGTAGAAAGGTACCCTCTACTTGTGTACCACGTTTCAGCTTGATATCAGGTCGGGTCACGGAGCTATGACCTAAAATGTCAGTGCGCGTACCCTATATCGCAATAGCCATAAAATGAAATTTTTGGAATAGAGTGAATTCAGGTGATTGAGAACGTTTACAGATAGTATCAAATGCACACGAGATCATTCCAGGTGACCCCAAGGTCACTGGAGGTCATTTAAGGTCAAAGGCCACAAGTTGGCCTGAAGAACGTGTGACCATGACAGTTCCCCCTTTTTCATGTCCCTGGCACCGCCTATGCTAACATTATACCAACATTGCAATACGATTTGTACTTCTTTAGCATAGCATGACTAGCAGAAGCCAAAAAAGTGTTTTTACCTTTTTTGTTCATTCAGCTGTTGGAAAATTAATCCTCGTATTTTTGAAACCCTGTGAACGCCCATGAATTTTCTCAAAATTTCAGATTTGCGGACCCATGGTAAAAGCCCTATCCATAGTCTCTCGATTCATGCCAGTTTCATCGAAATCGGTCCATAAATGACGGAGTTATAAGAAGTCCAAAAGTACCCCTCCCATTTTGACATTTTTGCCCCCCCCCCCTGTATCCACAAATTTCAAAATTTTGAAAATTTCTTTTTATAAAAGTGTAGTTCACGTCACGGCAAATCGATTGCCGTTTGTTGCGATAAAATCGGACGAGTAGTTCTCGAGATCTCAGGGGGGGGGCCGAATCCGCCCCCCCCCTGCCGGGAATCGGCCATACCGTCTAGCCCTCCGGGAATAGGGTTAAGGTCTGGTCGGCACAACATGTGCAGTCCTGCCGGCGCTTCTCACGGGAACGACAGCCTGATCTAGAGCGGCGACCGCTTTGAAGACGCCACCTGTCCCCTAAATGATCCTGTTTTGTTTTCGCAGGTGCTTCCGTGGCCGGCGCTCTCACGGCTGACTCTGGGGCGCTGACGGCGTTGGGAAAAGGGGGCGGGGATACCTGCTCCTGGATGTTTTGTGTTTGGCTGCCGCGGTCGGAACGGGGCGGCTTTGAAGATGCCACCTGTCCTTGAAATGATCTTGTTTGCTCGGCCGATACCGGCTCTGTCGCGCCCATCTGCAGCCCAGCGCTGCCTGGGAGCCCGAGTTTTCCCGAGTAACCGAGGCGGCCTACTGTCCTGTTTTGCTGGCATCTGGACGCTTCCAGTCGACACCTGCCGAGGGGCGAGGAGAACACGGGACGGAGGGGTGGGGGTGGGGGAGAGATATCTGACCGGCTGTCGGTGACTCGGACATGAAGCCGCCCGCTCTTACCTTCTAAGGCCCGGCCCGTTGGTGGAAAGAACTGTAAGCACGTTACATTTGTTTGACTTCGGATGCTTCAGACTTCAAAAAATTTCCGATGCAAAAAATTCCAGTTTTCCAATCGGGCAATTTTTGATTTTTTGGGATCAATCAGAGTCACTGAATTGTGAGAAATGTTGCAAAGCAGCAACCAACTCCGATCTATCCTCGAGATTAAAAAAAAAACTAGTGAAATGGGATACAAAACTGGTTCCCCCCTGCAGCGCGCTTCCTAAACCTCCTATTTATGACCGTCGTGATATGGGGTACGCACTTTGGGTCATACATTACAGTTACATTTTGGGCCAAAGCTTCTAAACTCCACCTGATATTGACGTAAAATTTCAAACCCAAACAGAGAACGCTGTGCTGAACTACACATGTCCCGGGTTTTAATTTCAGTAAAAAGCGTCAGAGGTATTTACATGAAACGAATTTCTACGTTTGACCTTCACCTCACCTTGTAAAGGAATTTCAGGTGAGCAAACATATTTTTGTATGTTAGCTCAGGTATTTACCTATGCAATTACGTAAAGTCCTAAGATCTATCTTAAAAACTTGTCTTTGGAGGTGCCAAAAATGGAAGGAGGTGCTTCCCAAAAACGTGGCCTGACTCCGCTCCTAGGCAAATAAAACTATTCCAGTTTGGCGTAATACGTAGAAAAAATAGATAGAACAAGTGACAGAGTTTGGCAAAGCTGCTTCAGAAACCCTGGAAATGGAGCAAAAAGCCGGAGGGGCGCTTCTGAATCCCCCTCCATATGGGATTAGGGTTAAGATGGGAAAGCCATGGGTGGGGCACCGACTCCATGCTTTGCAGAATCACCTATACTTAACGAATGAGTACATTTTAGGAAACTCCAGTGGTAACCAATGAAGGCATCGTATATTTGCATTGCATGCTGGTGTCACGTACGAATGAAAATACAAAAAAAACATGTGTAGCAGTTATGTAACGGATTAGGTCTGCTCAGTAGTGCGCATCGTTCACGTTTGCGCGTGTGCGCACTAGGGTGGTCCTCAAATGCTGTTTCACAGACACAGACAATGCTGACACCGTTTTCCTGTGCAGCGAGCCAAGCCGTGCAATATGCATTACCGTGCTCCCTGTGTGCTTACCCAGTCCATGTGACACAATGCTCCAAAATTCAACGGCTCGGAGTCAGACAGTTTCATATGGGAACCCGAACCGACTCGTGCCTGCGTGCCTGGTGCAAGCGGCCGGACGCCCGTTCATACAGCACTGGAAACTGCAACGCCGGACAAGCAACACTGAGCCTCCACATGACAGTGGTAAACGCCGGTCAATATCGGCGAAATTTTGCACAAGTCTTTCTTTCAACAAGTCCAACAAAGGCATCGAAAAGCTGTTTTGGAAAAGTCCAAAACAGCATTTGACGCCCACCCTTTTGCATACTTCATTGCTATTTATTTAAAACACAAAATTTTGGGTTGCGCAGTCAGCAGACAAGTTTGACCATTTTCCATTGGCATCTGCCCTGTAAACCAACCATGGCATGAAAAATATGCTTTTTTGTAAATGACGCACTCTTTTTGCAGCTTTAAAGAATAAGTGCAGGCGCCGCGCTGATTCTGTAGTGTCAAGAGACTTCCGCATTGATCATAGCGTGTCCAGGAAACGGCTGTACTAGCTGAAGATGTTCCGACAATGACTTTCTCCACCCGGTAAACCATTATAAGACCACCATGCAGATCGCCATTAGACAGGACCCTGTCACTGGCCCAAAAGTTTGGTTTCATATGCTCGTTTTACGGCGCTAGCGTGTACATCGAGTGCATTTGGCCGAAGGATAATCTGGATAATCGTCTGGAGTCATGGTGGGCCACACGCAAAACGTCAGTCTTGCGAACGTCCGATGGCACGGACCGCTCGTCACGAGTTCAGTCCTGCGCACGGAGTGCGTCAGACCAAGAGGCGATGCCCGCACGGGAGGGGCCACGTAAACACGCGACGGAAAGAGCTCGCTCAGTTTATTGCGGCCTCTGGCACCTGGAAATGCCTCACCTTTAAGACAGACTGTCGTCACTTTGCTGGAGCATGATCAGCACCGGACAGGGCGTCGTGCCGGGATGCGTGGAAGCCAGTAAATAGCTAAATAAGCTCAATAAGTTGCTAAATAAGTTCTCCGATAGAACTTTCCTGGTTGATGCTGTCGGGGCAGGACTGCAGGAGAAAAACTATACAACGCCAGTAATAATGTCTTAAAGTACATGACAACAGGTTTACCATACAAGACCGCCGACGACGCCAATAACAAAATAACAAAAACATTCCTGTTCGTCACGTCCACGCAGATGGCTTACGAACCTGAGACATATTGTGGATTTAAAAAAAAAACTGCATGCAAGTACGAGGCAGTGTTTGCCATCACCGAGATACATGCCCTGACACACCAGATAATGGGGCATTACTAAAGCCAGCCTTTTGTCTAAGGGCCAAACACCGACAAGGTTGGTGTTTGGCCCTTAGACAAAAGGCCAAACACGGACAACGAACGGTACGAAGGCGAACCACCGGACTCCACCGAATTCCGCATGAAGTCTACTCGAGGTTAAATCAGTACGCATTGTCATTCAGAACACGACGCATGAAGCAGAATTTCCGCTATGAGACTGCACAAAACGAGTGCGAAAATGGTGAAACGCTAAGGCTCCCGGCGATTTCCGTCCCGACACTTCACCGTAAAGCGTTCGAGCAGGGCCCGCCGGAGAGAACGCGCAGTCCGGGCTGCTGACGACGGCTAACAACACTGACGGCGCGGAACAGGGAAAATGTTTGTCTACAGCGGGCTCTTCTAAGCGCACCACTGGTCATAGAGATGTCGGCCTCTCTGTCCCCGCGGGGGTCGGATTGAGACTAGACTCGTCTTCACCAGCTGACCCAGAGCATTGGATTGGTAACCGCCGGTCGGGCGACGGCGTTCAGATGGCGCTCGAAATGGCACCGACTAGCTATAGCTACAACCACACCTCACGGGATTAAAATACATTCTAAGCAGCATAAACCCCGCCAGACATTAATGTAAGGATAGTAGCGGAAGGAAACGTACCGTGGAATTACCGAAAAACAATAAAGCTGTCAGGACATGAAAACAAATACTGACGACTAACGACATGGTCGCAAAGGGGAGAAGACAAATTCAACACGGCCAGATAGTTCTCCGGTATTTGCTGCTATAACATATCTGTTGCTTAAATTGTCCAGAGGCACAAATGACACGGGTACGGAAAAACGATCGCCAGCAGACCACTGTCAACAATAAAAACGTTCACAATCCTGCGCAACCGCGTCAGAAGACTATCATAACCCACCGCCGAGTTCTGAATTAGGTGGTCACGATCGCTCAACGGCACATCAAACAGCGCGACATATCTCCGGAGGCCGGCTGGTCAATTCAGTCATCCTCCACAACGGGAAGATCATTTGCCGTTGAGCTACCTCTACTGCGCCCTAACTGACCCGGGCATACGTTTCACATCTCTACACGTGACGCCTTGCCAGCTACCGAAAACACCAGCACACAATGCTTCAAAATGGCAACGACAAAGAACCTTCCCATCGCGACCAGAAGCAGCATGGCACGCTGCAGGACAAGGAAGCGTGAAATATTTCGAAAACCCGACGTCTTGTTCCGTCGCTCATTCTTAACGCCAGCCATTTTACCTCCAGGACCATTCCAAACAGCGGCCATCTTTCCTCGCCGGCCATTCCAAACGTCAGCCATTTTGTCTCGCAGAACATTCCAAACAGCCACCATGTTCCTCGCCGACCATTTCAAACATGCGCCATTTTGTTCTGTAGGCCATTTGAAGTCACCCAATGTTTTCGGCCAACATTTCAAACGTCAGCCATCTTGTTCCGCCAGCCATTTCGAACGTTCGCCATCTTGTCTCGCCGACCATTACAAATGCCCGCCAAACTCGGCCGACAAAGTTCAGACGCCGGCCATTTTGCTGCGGTGTAGTGGACGCCGCCGGTCTGCGCGCCGGTTGCAGAGGTAGGCAGTGAGGACGACGCATGCGCAGAGCACTACGGCCAGGTAGATATGCAGATGTTTAAACCGCGACGGCAGCCAGAGGACGGCGTAGCTCAGACGACCCACCTTATCTGGCGACAGGGGGAAATCGTGCTGAGGAGAAACAACGGCTTCACTGCGACGAAAATCTCACACACACGGCTGGAGATCCTGGGTAATGGGGGGTCTTGGGTAATGAGACGTCTGGGGAAATGGGAGGTTTCAGGGATTTTAACATTATACGTATAACACATACTAGAAGGGAGTGATATGCAACACCAGTCACACCCTCCCTCGTCTGCAAATAATTTCCAGAAACTTCCAACAATCCTCATTAACTTAGACTTCAAAATACAGCAGGATATGTTTGTAAACTACGTAGAACAATACAGATCGATAATCAACTAGTCGTCACACACCACTCAGCTCTGGAACGGAGAGACAATAAGTATTTAATAAGGGAGCTATAAGTCGGCGCAACGTGTGGAACACGTCTTCATTAACAGAAAACAACTAAAACGGGTGAGACGCAAGCTGAATGACATCAAACGCACTCTCAAGAGGAAACACAAACTTCAAGGGTGCCGTGACGTTCCAGGGAGGATCACTTTAAGGTTACGACTGAGCAAAAGGTCCTCCGTGGTGATGAATAGCATCGCTGCTACGCTAGCGCGACCTTTTCCGTCGCGGAGCCTTAGCACGGCAATGACTCTTGAGTACTGTTACAGGGGACGCAGGGGGCGTGTTGAGTATAGGGCTGCCTCAAAGGGTAGCAGTGAGGAGTCGGCGCCGGCAGCGCCACCCACCGATCACGGCCGCTCCGTAGCCCATGTTCCTGACGCCCATCCGGTACGAACAGGTGGGCACGACGATCTCCACCGTGTTGTCGTCCTGGGAGAGATCAGCAAAGATCAGACCGCGTTCACGACAGACCCAGATGGCGATCAGTCCCGGCCCAGATCGCGGCCAGGCACCCAGTCTATGGGCGTAGTTTTTTATGCTTTGGCGTGGATCCTGCAGCACCTCCCTCCAATGTTGGCCGTGCACCCCAAAGATCTGTGAATGAATATGGGACCTTATGGGGAAGGGGGGGGGGCAATGGGGGGAAAGATGAAAAAGCGACGTTATAAGTCAATGACCTGACATGACCTCGGCCCGAAATCCTCATTCAAGATGTCATGGGAATGGAAGCTGTCATACTGCACGTTTTAATGCTCAAACAAACATCCTTTTCTCGTTCCGTTCAAAAGTTGCACGGAATGGCCAGTACGGGCGGAGAACGCATCCAAAATTGGCCTTTCCGACCCCATCTGACCTTAAAGATATTGACCTAGGGTCATACAAACTGCACACAATGTAAATCGTTATAGCCCTACCCTGTTCGCAAAATTTCATGTTTTCTAGCTCTTTCCGTTTCCGAGATCGGCGGGGGGTCCTTTTGAGCCACCCCCTTCCAGTGCGCGTTAGCGCGAAACCCCTTCCACTGCGCGGGTTAAGTCATTGACGAAACGCAACAGGATAAGAGTTCTTCGACAAACATTTGTAGTTTGGTGCAAATCCCTGTTGTTCCTCTAATTAACGTGGTGCTAAATTTTACAGCAAAACACTTTTTACGACCTTCCCTTCCTTATGTTACTAAAGAAATCATCTCCGCATGAGACTGGTCCGTACGTCTGCAACCGAGAAGGTGATGGGCTGCATTCAAACGCATTGTTAAAATCGTTTATACGAAAAAGTGGGCGTTCATGGTCACTTATCCCTGTTGTGAAACTAAGGGAACTTTTCCTCCATCGAACGTTACAAGCTTGTTTCGGCAAGTTATCGCCTTGTCTGATGGCCCGTGCCTAGGTCCTTCGCTTCGGCGGTGCATAACATGATAACGATACGCCCGATATAATGTGCTACTGCTCGAGGCGACATGCCTAAAACAATATCCTGGCATGCCTTTAGTTGATCAGGTCCACTATTAAACCGAACAACCGCCAAATGTTGTGCAAATGACATTTGCACCCCACTTGTTTTACTACGCAACTGCTCAACACCTGCCGGCAATGAGTGGTGTCACGGTAGCGCTAGTAGAATCGCGCGCTGAAATCGCCCCATGGTTCTACCCGGTACAAACGGCCTTGGTCACCAAGAGGATCGGAGCGGATGGTGGGCGCCTTTCCGAAGAATGCGCAATATGACTTCTCTCGTCTATTGCACAGTTTCAGTTTCACTTCTAGTCCATGTGCTTTTTGTTGATTTTGACTGTTTGGCTTTTTACCTCTTATACTTGGTTTTTATTCCTCTGGAGTTGTCAATTTTCGTTTTGCTTTTTTCCTTTGGCCTTTTTGATTTTATACCTTTTGACTTTTGCGTATTTCACTTCGGAATTGACACACTTTCGACTTTTATCCCTTGGACTTCAATCCTTTTGACTTACTTCCTTTCATCCATTTGGCTTTTATTCCTTTTGACTTTCTGCCTATTTGACTTTTTGCGTTTGCATTTGACCCTTTTGATTTTTGCCATCTGGCTTTTGTCCTCTTGACTTATGACTTTATGACCTGTATTCACTTCATTTTTATTCCTTTTTGACTTTCTGCAATTTGATATTTTCACATTAGACTCTTTGTCATTTAACCTCTTGGTTTTTTACTTTCTGTCCGGTTACCCCACAGTGGCCTGGAGTTCCCAAGACAATACATGAGCCCACACCCCTAATCCATTTCAGAATGTCACAGTCCTTCGTCCTTCTCCACAAACACCCCACAATCACCCCGCACAGGCCCTAACTGCCACGCCGACCACCGCTCCACCCGCAGCCTGCGTGGGTGCCTGTGCCAGCCCACCTCCAGGTTGATCTGCTCCACTCTGCTGGTGGTCAAACTCTCCATCCGCAGACTGTGGCCCGTCTGCTTACGACGAATCGCCACGTACGAGGTGTGCGCATGCGCAGAGAAGATCAGGTTGACCCGCAGACGGAGCAGCGCCTGTAATTTTAAGAAAGTCTCATCAGTGTTAATAGGTGCTGTCGCTTATTCAAGAATTCCATATGGTATCGTTAGCAAAAAAAGACCCACGATCATTTACGGCGCAGGAAATCACATTACATATCTCCGCTTTTTCCCCAACTGAAGCAGCCTCAGGCAGCAAAAACGGCCCCAGAAGAAGCCAATCGTGATCATTATGCCGTATAGGACGACACATTTACATGGGGTTTGCATTATCAAATGCGTGGAGCTGACGCAGTTGATGGGGCTGATCACTGGATTTGGATAACTACAATCGAGTTCGTGTGATTTATACGACTAATTATGGGTTTACGTCACCACATGTGAGTTGATGTGGCTCACACACCGGACTCGCATACCAGACAACCGGTGCAACTGACGAGGTAATCTACGAAACATTGCCACCGACAAAGAGGATGCCGAATGTGAACAGAAATGTCGTAAACCCTATTCCCTTCGGGGGGGACTGGATCGGCCCCCCTAGGGTTTTCTTCTTGCTAATTTCATGATTTTTGACGCAGCTTCGTGAAACCTGGTCAGTGTCCGTACTGTGACAACATTTCGAAATTCTATTCTGCTCAGTGGCGGAGCCAGGCAACGTTTTTTGGAGGCACCTCTGGGCATTTTGGCCCTGTTGAGGGTAAAAGGAAAATGGCTACCAAAAATATCGTTTTTTTAGATAGAACTTAAAACTTTAAATCGACGTATAGCCTAGTAGTTGAGCAACGTGCAGATACAATGGTGTTTATCTAAGGTCACTTAACAAAGTCAGATTTAAGACGAAATCAAAATTTGGCTTTATAGTAATAATTGCAGCGCTATTTTTTCGAATGCCAAACTCGAAATATGTATGACGAAGAAGGATTTTTTCTACTTGCGTATTAAGTTTCAGCTTGATATCAGGTCGGGTCACGGAGCTATGACCTGAAATGCCAGGGCACATACCCTATATCACAATAGCCGTAAAATGGAATTTTTGAAATAGAGTGATTTACAATGACTGAAAACGTTCACAGATAATACCAAATGCATACGAGATTATTCCAAGTGACTCCAACGTCAATGGAGGTCATTTAAGGTCAAAGGTCGCAAGTTGATCTGAGGAGCATATGACCAAGGTAGTTCCCCTTTTTCATGTCCCTGGCACCGCCTATGCTAACATTATACAAACACTGCAATACGATTTTTGCTTCTTTGACATACCATGACTAGCAGAAGTCAAAAAAGTGTTTTTGCTTTTTTGCTCATTCAGTTGTTAAAAAACTAATCCTCCTATTTTTGAAACCCTGTAAAAGCCTATGAATTTTCTCAAACTTTCCAATGTGTGTACCAATTTTAGAAGTCCCATCTATAATCTCTCGATTCATGCCAAGCTTATCGAAATCGGTTGATAAACAACGGAGTTATAAGAAGCCTAAAAGTGCCGCTTTTTGATTTTTTGATTTTGGTCTTTTGCCTCCTATATCCATCCCTTTCAAAATTTTGAAATTTCTTTTTCAAAGGTATAGTTTATGTCATGGCGAATCGACTGCTGTTGGTTGCGATGAAATCGTACGTGTAGTTTTCGAGATTTCAAAGGGGGCGCGAGTCCCCCCGCCGGGAATCGGCCATACCGTCTAGTCCGGGAATAGGGTTAAAGGTTGGTGACAGCGCCGGGTACTGAAACACTAATCACGACGGGCATCAGTCCGAGAAGTAGATAGGATAACAAACGGCGTTTAGCTGTTCCTCGTTTAGCTTGGTCCTCACAACAAGGTTATTAACGCACTATAAACAAAATTCGTGCGTACGCCACAACCAACTAGAAACACGTGACAGAGAACCTGTTCTTCCTTCTGCCGGCTACGCAAACGGCTCCGGCGGCGTGCGTCTGGCCTGGCTGGAGCACACGCGGAAGGGGACAGCGCATTCCGACGTCCTCCGTGATCCGACTCTGCTGCCCCTCTGAACCTGTCTCTGAGATGTCCCAGCCACTGTGGACCTGTCTCGGGACTGACCCGTCCACTGTGGCAGACTGTGGACCTGTCTCGGGACTGAACCGTCCACTGTGGACCTGTCTCGGGGCTGACCCGTCCGCTGTGGACCTGTCTCGGGACTGAGCCGTCCACTGTGGACCTGTCTCGGGACTGACCCGTCCACTGTGGCAGACTGTGGACCTGTCCCGGGACTGATCCGTCCACTGTGGACCTGTCTCGGGACTGAGCCGTCCACTGTGGACCTGTCTCGGGACTGACCCGTCCACTGTGGCAGACTGTGGACCTGTCCCGGGACTGATCCGTCCACTGTGGACCAGTCTCGGGACTGAGCCGTCCACTGTGGACCTGTCTCGGGACTGACCCGTCCACTGTGGCAGACTTTGGACCTGTCCCGGGACTGAGCCGTCCAGTGTGGACCTGTCTCGGGACTGAGCCGTCCACTGTGGACCTGCCTCGGGGCTGACCCGTCCACTGTGGACCTGTATCGGGACTGAACCGTCCACTGTGGACCTGCCTCGGGGCTGACCCGTCCGCTGTGGACCTGTCTCGGGACTGAGCCGTCCACTGTGGACCTGTCCCGGGACTGACCCGTCCACTGTGGCAGACTGTGGACCTGTCCCGGGACTGAGCCGTCCACTGTGGACCTGTCTCGGGACTGAGCCGTCCACTGTGGACCTGTCTCGGGACTGACCCGTCCACTGTGGCAGACTGTGGACCTGTCTCGGGACCGAGCCGTCCACTGTGGACCTGTCTCGGGACTGATCCGTCCACTGTGGCAGACTGTGGACCTGCCTCGGGACCGAGCCGTCCATTGTGGACCTGCCTCGGGACCGAGCCGTCCACTGTGGACCTGTCCCGGGGCTGAGCCGTCCACTGTGGGCCTGTCTCAGACCTCGGCCGTTCCACCACCAACACAGCACAGCCGCAGCCTGGTCACCAGTTCGCACTCTCCAGGCCCGACATGAATCGGGGACAACGGACTCTGCTCTCTGTTATGTTACATGATAAACTTGCGTAAAACGTGCAGATCATATCAGAAATTTGGGCTTTTGCGGGTAACATCATGACGTGTCTGATGATGATCCAGCTGTTGATTTCATAATGGTTTCCGAAGTGGAGGGTCGAAACATCGAAACACCTTCAGTTGCCACGGCCATTTATTGCGCACATTAATGCCAGATCATAACGCGTTAGCCATCACGAAGTCAGCACGGCTGCAGTTCTCACTGTTTAAAGCGGAAAAACACCACCGTCCGTGGCATGCCACGAACAGACCTCTCCTTTGCCAGACTTCTTCCACCCTCTTCACCCCGCCATGCCTGGGCGTCATCCTCTTCAACAGACCTCGTCTGGCGGCGTCCCTCTTCAGCCGGGGCGTCATCCAAAGCAGGGCCACCTCAGGCAGCAGAAGCGGCCGCAGCGCACATAGCAGCCCCTACAAGGCGGGTACACGACGGCGACAAAACAGCCCAGGCCGGGCAGGAGCCGGCCGGGTTGTCCGCCGGTGTTACAGCTCGGCAGCTGACTCAGGGACGTCGGACGCCTTCCGTCACCCTTCAAAGGGACGGAGAACGAGCGGTCTGAGGCAGCCTTCAGACAGAGAACGAGCCGTCACTGGCGGCCTTCAGACACCCAGGAACGAGCCTCAGAGGCGTCGACGGAGCCAGCCGGGGACCCAAGCAAGGGTACGCCGAAACATAAGACTGAACTGACAAAAAAAGAGAATCAGCGCCGGGAGGAAATAAAAAAAATGCTTTCACAAAATAAATTGATAAAGATGATTTTCTGCCCACTTGACTAAAAGCAGAACTATTTCAAAAACTCCCGGCGTACGTAGCCAAGATTCACTGTCACGAAAAATGAAGGCTAAATACAAGACATCCACCGCACCTCACGTACCGTATCGAGGAGCAGACAGGTGAAGCACATCAGAGCCGTGTATCCAATTCCCGGACGCATTGTTGGTGCTCTTCTCGGCGGTTAAAACCACGCCAAAACACGGCTCAGGCGGACTGCTGAACTGTCTTCTCTGAAATGTTTTGCTTGTCCTTACGGCTCCAGATTTTATCGGTGCTGATTTTCAGGTAAAACTCTCTTCTACCTCCCACACTCCTCTTTCCACATCCTTCCAAGCTAATGCGACGTTCCTCACGATTTGTGAGCGCTCTTTGAATGAACCTGACGTGAATTTTCGGCGGAAGGTGTGTTTTTGACGCACACAAGCCCAAGGTGACGTTTCTCGTCGAGCTCTGCCACCACAGTGTTGCGGAGCTTTGCAAGGATCTTTATATGAAGCGAAAACCTGAATCGGCTAGCGGCTGACGGAGAATTATCGAAACGGACGTCCATGTAAACCTGTTTTTTATGCGCGTCAGTCCTGCACGCCACCCTGGACATTCAAGGCCGACCACGGCGGCCTGCGCCTTGCGACGGTCCGTTGAAAAACACCGGACGAGCTGAGATCTTCACTGACCAGCGACACCGCTCGAGGGAGCCGGTGGACTCAACCATCGGCATCCACGGCACGAACGGGCCGTGAGGCGTGTTCGTAAGGCGACTGCTGACGTCACATGTGTCGCGGATGCCGGCATCGGCGGGGGACGGGGTGGGAGGGGTGAGGGGAGTCCGCGCAGCTAGTCAGGTTCAAACTGCCGCCTCTCGGCTGGGGGAGGCCCGAGCTTATTCTGAAACCCCGACTCAGAGGCAAAGTTTCTGGTCTCCACAACCGATTTACATGCAACTCGCAGACAGAAAAATTACATTCGCAGACAATGCTCCCAGGCAACGCTCTCTCTCGATGGTCAACGCCAAAGAGTTCGGAGTCTGGAGTCCAGAGTCCAGAATCCAAAGTCCAAGTTACAGAATCCTCAGAACAAACTTCATGTTCATTAACCCTCGCTCGCACTTGCTATTTCTTCATCCTAGAACGTACATGCAGGGGGTAGTTGCCAATACCCCAAGTCATTCAACTGCGAATTGAGGTAGAGCCTCGCAACAAAGACCAACGGGTGGCTTGGAACGTGCTGAATCCAACGGTTCCCGATTTGACCTTCTTGGGATAAATACTGACCTTCCAGGTCATTTCAAACAAAAAGATTCTACTTTTTTGCACTACAAACGGGATGTCTCGCACGTTAGTCCCCGTCTAGCAACAGCAAAGCCATCTGTGGTGCTAAATCAGATTTCCAGGTCAGGTCAGCGTATGCCCTTTTCAGCAGAATTCCGCTCCCGACGCTACTTTGAAGGCCGTTTGGAAGGTATCGATGTCTATTTGTAAATCCAAACAGCTTGAAATGATTTATCGAATCAGATTCATGTGCAAAGCAGACAAAGAACAAAAGGTCAACCGAGGCCATCCGAGGTCAAATATCTAATTTCGCCCTGAACAGTAAAAATATATCATTCGTAACCTTATTTGACTTTGACACTGACGATGACTTTTCGTAGCATCTACGTAAACATTTCCGACGCATGCGGGATGCAGTTTGCAGAGCAATCAGCAATTATGGCGTCCGCGGTGCATTTGACGCGTTGTTCGCATATTTTACAGCATGCCGCGCTTTGGGATCGTGACATGCCTTCGAGAACAAGGTCATATCTCAAAAACTAAAGGTGAGAGAAACTTGAAATTTTCAGGGGACCCGTAGAAAACTTAAAAAAGTGCGTACTGAAAAAATCAAACTTCTGTCTTTAATAGTTTGGCGTATGTCGAAGGAAAACCACCTGGGGATGGCATCCACTCCCCACGTGCGGGCGAGAGTAAATCCAGGGCTCGGAGTTCAGGTTCCAGGGTTCAGAATCCTCAGTTCAGACTCCAGAATCACGCGTCCGGAAGACAAAAGTCTTGATTCCGGAGTTCGGAGTTCGGCGGTTCAGAGTCGGCGGTCGCCAGAATGACTCTGCAGCGCCGAGTAGAGGTAGTGACCTCCGGAAACATTTCCTTATTTTTCCGACTTTCAATTCCGACCCCTTGATTCCAAAACATGTTGCCAGAACTGCAAAAATCGAAACAGAAACTGCTCTATTCAGTCCTCCAATTGGCGCCCGGCTGAAACGGCCTGTGATTGGTTGTCGCGTTACGAAAACCCAGCGGCCGGCCGGTCCGGCCGGGCAATGGCGCTTAACACGGCGGAAAATCGCCCCAGGTGTTTTGCCTGCAGTTTCTGAACAGTTCCAGATGACGCTGTGAAACCTGGTGTCTGTTCTCAATGCCTATTTGAACATACGCTGGCACAAATCAACGAGCCCAGTGCCTCAAGAGACAGCTCTAGAAGGCGATATTGTAGGCACAGTGTGAAAATTAAAGGTAGTTTCATAGTCCGGGAAATCAAACTAAATATGTCAAGTATTGGCCTGATTGCCACCTCCTTGGGAAGACCAGCTATCCCGCAGGCCCTTCCACTGCCTTATCATCGACATAACGCCACCCCAAACTAGCGCGGAGCGCAAACGCAACATGAACCGCCGCCAGTGCGGGGGTGCAAGCCCCACCGGTTTTCCCGCAACAGATAATGAGCCGGTTTGCCGAATGAGCCGAAATTTTGACAACCTGAGTTTTGAACCTTTTAACACACGCCCCGGAAAACGCCAAGCTGACGTCATGTCAGGTCTCTGGGCTGTAACCTCGTTCTCGAGGGCCTGTAGGTCACAAATGTCAAAAATCTGAAGCGTACCGGTGCCAATAGTGTTTTAGAGGTGGTTTTAGATTCGAATATTGTTTGTTAGTGGTTCTAGAGGTACCACCCGGCTATGAGGTGGCCTTTTATTCTCATACACAAAATCTAGGTCATCTTAAGTCAAGATCACGTCAGGTCATATTCCGTGAAAATTGGTCTGTTATTGTTCTCCTTTCAAAGCCTGTTCAGAGGCCTCATATGGTTCTGTAGCAGCATAGTTTATGACGTCTGTATGACGCATGAGGTCATTCAAAGTGAAGGTCATGTGAGGCCAAGCTCCGGAATTCGTCTCAGATGATGGAACTTGATCTTTTACCATGCACGAAACTGCTGTAGCGCAGTGCAAAGCCGGTTCAAGGGGATTCGGCCTCTGTTTTTCATGTTTTCAATCTTTGCCTCGAGGTCACTCGACCTCTGTCTTCAAGGTCAAGGTGACCTTATATGACCTCATGTGAACCTCCCCGACCACTTAGACACCATTATGATCGTTATAAAGCGTAACTTTGCGGAAGCATGAAAGAACTCTGCAGATCACGTAGTAACTGGATATGGACTCGTTTGACCTAAACTGACAGGTTAACTCTAAGAGACACTTTAAAATGATTTATTGTAACCTGTAGAGGACAGTCAAGGCTATCCATTGCTTCCATTTTTCTAGAACGTCAGGTGTGAGAATGGTAAGTGGGTCGCATTCCCCTTTCCCGAACTGGCGAAGATGGCGAAAACCAGAAGGCTGGCGAGGTTACTATTGGAATATATGATTATACTATTGTTACTAAATGATTTAACAGCCACGATACTCACTTCACATGTGCTGGGTATCTTACCTTAGTGCCCTGACTCTCGCACCCTTTTGGCTCCCTGCGCTTAGGATAGCTGACTAATGACAGCCCCGCAATACTTCCCTGAGGACCCTGTCCATAGTTACGTGCCCGGAGTTGTGCAAACGGAGTGTAAATTCGGTCAAGTGGCAATACTAAGCCGTGCCCGACTGGCAGTCGGCGCCGATTACGCCCGGCTGGGGGGTAACCACCCTCCCTCTAACTCACGAACGGTTGGACGCACGATAAAAATAAGCACGCCGTTGGAAAGCTCGTGACAAGCAGAGCTCAAAACCGACCTCATTTTTAGTTTTCGATAATATGAAAGCCATTTACGCGTATATAAGTTTTCTCACAGACGACTGTATGAAGCCGAGAAGCAGCCTGGATCTCAAGGGCCGTAATTAACAAACTCTAAGTAAATGCACCAGTGAACAGGCAATAGTCTGCAAATGCTGATACACGTCCAATGTCTCTGATTTGTTTGATATATACGCCGAAACGATGGGTTAAAGACACGACGAATTTCGCGCCGACTGACGGCGGGCGCCGTGGCCGAACGCCGTATGAAATTAACACTATTCCCGGCAGGGGGGGGCGGAGTCCGCCCCCCCTCGGGTTTTTTGCTTGCCAATTCCAGGCTTTTTAACGCAGCTTCACGAAACTTGGTGACTTTTCCTAGCTATTCTTTCTACGTGCCGTGACAAAATTTCAAAATTCTACTTTGCTCAGGGGCGGAGTCAGGCAACGTTTTTGGGAGGCATCTCATGCCATTTTTGGCCATGTTAAGGGCAAAAGGAAAATGTCTGCCAAAAACAGAGTTTTTAAGATAGAACTTAAAACTTTATATGGATGTATAGCTAAATAGTTGGGCCATGTGCAAATGTAATTTTGTCCACCTGAGGTCATTTTACAAGGTCAGGTCAAGGTCAAAAGTCAAAATTTGTTTTTCGCAATAATTTTGGCGCCGTTTTTTCAAATGCCAAACCCAGAATATATATGACGTAGAAGGGTGCCTTCTACTTGTGTACCAAGTTTCAGCTTGATATCAGGTCGGGTCACGGAGCTATGACCTAAAATGACAGTGCGCGTACCCTATATCGCAATTGCCATAAAATGAAATTTTTGAAATAGAGTGAATTCAAACGATTGAAAACGTTTAAAGATAATATTGAATGCATAGGAGATCATTTTAAGTGACCCCAAGGTCACTGAAGGTCATTTAAGGCCACAGGTCACAAGTTGATCTGAGAAACGTGTGACCATGACAGTTCCCCCTTTTCCATGTCCCTGGCACCGCCTATGCTAATATTATACAAACATTGTAATGCGATTTGCGCTTTTTTAGTATAAAATGACCAGCAGAACCCAAACAAGGGTGTTTGACTCTTTTGTTCCTCCAGTTGTTAGAAAACTTATCCTCCTATTTTTGAAACCCTGTGAACGCCCATGAATTTTCTCATAATTTCAGATTTGTGGGCCCATGGTAAAAGCCCTATCGATAATCTCTCGATTCATGCCAGTTTCATCGAAAACGGTCGATAAACAACGGAGTTATAAGAAGTCCAAAAGTGACCCCCATTTTGACATTTTTGGCCCCCTGTATCCACAAATTTCAAAATTTTGAAAATTTCTTTTTATGAAAATGTAGTTCACGTCACCGCAAATCGATTGCCGTTTGTTGCGATGAAATCGGACGAGTAGTTCTCGAGATCTCAGGGGGGGGGGCCGAATCCGACCCCCTGCCGGGAATCGACCATACCGTCTAGCCCTCCGGGAATAGGGTTAAGGGAAATTAGCTTTAGCCTTTCTTTATTTTCGCGACACAGGTCTTTCGACGTAACATTCTTTTATTCTAATGGTTCTTGTGGTGGTTTCTCATGCTTAAATTCTGGAAAAATTCGGTAGTTGTTGATTTACCCAACTGGCGGAGCTATATTTGCGAGAGTCTGTTTATTTCCAAAACATGCAATTTTTCGAAACTTTTTAAGCTTCCTGGTTGCACTCCCAACTGTGTGAACCAGTCCTGCCATTCTGAACCCGTTCTGAGTAATTCATCGCGAATTTCGATGGCCGTGCATTTTAACTTATAACAGCTATTTGTAACTTGACCTTAGGTCCCTGGCTGGAAGTCGTTCATGCTTTGTCCATTGACGGCAAGTGGACGTCTGCATCACTCCAAACCAAACATGTTATAAAAATTCCGTCAAAGTCCGAAAAAAACCACATGTCTTAAAAACGGGGTTGACTTTAGATCAACGATCCGGAAAATTCCGAAAAATCTGAGATAGCAGATTTGTTGCATCCATCAAGATCTCTAATCCCTGAAAGTTCTGTGCTATCATGTTTTTCGAAACAGTTGCAGGGCGCTAAATTTTTTTTGGACATAGGTCCAACTGACCTGACCTAGGTCATACACCTGACTTGACCTGAAGTCAAAACTTTGAAACAAGGTGTAAAAAGGATCAAGCAAAAGGTACAACAAGTTTTTTGGCGCTGCGTTCCTTCGTTCTCTCGCAGTCTTGGGAAAACTTCAAATGGGGCTGTCATTCGCCCCCGTCCCTCCACAGCCCGGGGTGGTTTAAAAGCGACCTTTGGGATGAAATATCCATTAAAGTGCATGATGTTTGAAAAAAAACGGCAAATGGGAATAAATTCTGCATTCGGATTCATAATCTGTTTGCAGAAATTGTAAAATAACAATACAAATGGCGTTCATAAGTTTATTTTGCACTGCCCAAATTAAACGGCTAGCGAATGCTAGTCTCATTTTTTACGTTGTTCAGATACCTAACTGTCCTAGCATGATCGCAAATTCGATCGGTTCAACTGAAGGGTATGCCGTTTTTTGAGTTGGTAGATTCGTTAGTCATGAGCAGTCTTCAACATCAGTCAGTGCCATAAATGGTTATTAACATTACAGTCAGCGTCATAAGAACAGTTATGACAGAGGTAATCATCCACAGATAAGTCCACCGCCACGTTTAGTTCATAGCCGGTCTAAAACAGAACAATTTTGCCTAATGCCAGTACTCGCTTTGGCATGGGCTCTTGAGAAAAAAACGCCATAGCTCTGCACAAGACGCCGTCCTTAAATGCACTGAAACGATGCGGGTGGGGATCCACCGTGCACACAGTTAAAATGTTTAAAGTCAGTCCTTCAATCCCGTCATCTACAAGCAACGACCAGGCAACATATTACTGCACATATATCGTGAACGTCATCGGTGTAATAAGTTTCCTCAGACATCCGTGAGTTCTGGTGTACTGAATGAACGACAGGACCAACATGCAAACCAGAAAGCTGAACCGGCTCCCAATCTGTCGGTACTGTGGCATCACGTTAACTGCTGGCCGTGACGCGTCATATTTACGGGCCATGGAAATATCCGCTTGTCCGAAACGCTGCTATCATCAGGCCACTACGACCTTCAGAAAAGTTCCTGAAACGTTGCACTACGTCAACGCCGACCAACGGTGCGAACATCATTCATTGTGCTCAGAAGCCGGAGGAACGCCTTCCAGCAATGGGAACACACCATGCGGAACTGGAATTTGCTGTAAGTGATATACAGATTAGTTTATTTTCAGGCTTTAATTGGAGGCGCTGTGTGCCAGGTGCTGTACGTTTTAGCCGCGACGTTCTCGTGCCTGCCAGCCGTTAGCCGACCAGGGAGCCAGAGACTGAGGGGGGAGAAAACTACAGTCCACATGGGCACATATGAAATGCCTGAAGTCGCTGTAATGCCCGAAACCGCAGAGAACAATACACCTCTGCCTAACAACCGTTGGAACAGGACCGCGCGAAGTCACAGTGGGCAAATGGTGACGAAACACCGGAATACAACGCGAAACGGCCGGCCGCCAACGTAGCTCGCTGGCGCCTGGGGGCTTCGTGACGTCACATAGCCTTGGGCGCGTTTCATGGCCACTCTACCTTCCGGCGAAAATATTTCATGTACCCGACGTCGTACAGCAATTTGAATGGTATACTGTAATCAGCGTCTGTAATTCTATCGGATGAGTATGAAAACAAAAAATCGGTCACTACTCTATAAGCAGCTCCCGGGCAGGGACGTCGCCAAGGGGGGGGGAATGGGGGCCATAGCCCCCCCTGAACCAACCGGTCTACACTAGCTATATAGCGATTTCGAATGAATTCTGAAAAGTGATGATATATATGTCGCAAAAACAAACATATGTATTCCTGTGGGTTAAATATGAGGTCCATTAAGTAAAATTGCTGCCTTTTCCTATGAACTTCGTCATACACCAGTGGTATATGGCAAACTTTGACATTTGCTTCCCCCCTGAGGACAATCCTGACTACGTGCCTGGCCCCGGACCGGATCAAGGCTCGGCCGGCCAGGGCGGGACATCGGCGGGACTTCCCCGGGGAACCCCACACGACAACGGAGCCGGTCGGAGGGATCCGGACGGCACGCGACGGCGGTCCGACAGACAAACATGCAGTCCGGCGGGCCTGTGGCTGCTGCCAGCACGCGCCAGGAGCGCCGGCGTCACCAAACACGCCGCTGACCGCCTCGTCCGCTGCCTCGCCTGGCTCGGCCCCATCCGAAAACGGGGTAACGTTTCCACGTGGCAGCCGGCGCCTCTGAAGTCCGAAACGGTAAGAAATGGAGTCGACACGCATGAAGACGGCGGCACAATAAACGTCACATCCTGTCCACTGAACGGCCAACACTTCGACCTTGACGCCAAATCTGTCGCGCAATTCCAGCCGTGATGAGAAAAGACCTCGCTGAGGAAAACCCTCATCTGCGCGGGTTTCTTGTGGAGGAGGAGGGGACGCACGACGTCCGACTGATAAACAGGAAGCCGGGCATGCCAACGTCACGCACGTCTAGTCCCCGCCCGCGGCGTCCGTGCTAAGTATAAACGGCATGCGAGCGGCCGGGCGGCAGCAGAAGGTAACTAGCACCGAGCCCGCGCCGACCTCTCCAGCCGTCTTCAGCGAGAACGGCTCGTCAAAACAAACGCTAGGATCAAGCACGCATTGTAGAGCGGAGCAGAATCGAGTGCGGCGACAGATCAGGACACCAGGACGACCAGGGGAGAGCAGGACGGCGGAACAGAGCAGGGCGGGCCGGCTCCATACAGAAGACACAGCAACAGCTGGCAGAGACAGCCAGAAAACCTCCCGGCAAGAAGTGTCCCAGACACCATGCAGATAAAATACGTTATCAAGTTGGCATGCATCGTCTGTGCCATATTCACAGTTTTACGCCCGGTAAGTTGTCCTTTTTGATGCCTCTCTCTCTCTCTCTCTCTCTCTCTCTCTCTCTCTCTCTCTCTCTCTCTCTCTCTCTCTCTCTCTCTCTCTCTCTCTCACTCACTCACTCACTCTGCCTCTATCTCTGTCGCTGCCTTTGTGCCGGTTTACCCTGTCGCTACGTCTCTCAAAATGTGGATGGTGAGCTGACAGCCTCTGTCTCTGTTCTGCCTCAGGTGGAGAGCCAGCGGCGAGGCGGCGCCAGCGTCACTGTCGGTCAGCAACGGTGGCGGCTCCGACGTTCCGCCCTGTTCGGCCGCCCAGCCCGCGCCCACGTGCGCCATCGTCGGCGGCGCCTGTCCGCAGGGCTACCGCCGCTGCGGCCGCCGTTTCTGCTGCAGAATTTGGCTGTCCGGACGGAAATGACCGCCGCACGCCCAGCTACCGCCACAGATGTCCGGCAAAGGCGCTGTCACGTGACCCATGTCAGGCAGAGCAGCTGTCGCAGTAACATGCCTCCTTCAGAGGTTTTCTGCTGACTGAAGATTTCGTCCACCTGGGAGGTGTCGGCAGCGACTGGCGAGCTGCCATATGAACGCAAAACATGACCAAAACCGAACTCGGGAATGTTCTATTGTATTACAGTGCAACATTCCATAACACTATGGAGGTTCCATCATGGGAGTAACTATTGCACTCCGAATGGCGGCGATTAACACGTAAAAGGTGAACACAAGTGCTAGAAATATGGTACGAGCGGTGAATATTACTCCCACTTTACCCTAGGCATTTAGCTTAAATCTGTATGATGTGATTTCACTGTTTTAATGTTTCTCTCATCCTCCACTCACCCTCGTTTTTGGTTCCACTTGTGTTATGCTGCTGGTTTATGATGTCAAGTAATAAACACATACGGATGGCGTCACGCATTCAAACAGACAACAGCTGATGTTCACACAGTATTGGCAGAGTGAAGAAACCATATCTTTACTTTTCCTGACAGAAGAGCTTGCTGTGACGGCTTGAAGTCAAGAGGACGTTGGTCTAAGAATAAAGGCCCTCCGCTGTTAAAACACCGTTGACCAGCAGCCGTTCGCAAGCATCGGCCGACGGAGACAGAGCGCTAGAATGACAATATATTGACGACAGCTGACAGACCCTCTCCCCCATGGAATTCTCGCCACGCTCGCTTGCAACATGTTCTTTTTAATGAACACATGAACAAACGAAACATTGCTGTTTCCAAACCGAACGAAACGATCAACCCTTCGTCAACGGCGGGGGGGGGGGGGCAGCCGGGGACGGGGCGGGGGCAGGGGAACAGCTGCCCCGCCCCCGACTTTTTAAAATCTAACATTAACCCTGTGCGCATTGGGTGAACAAAACTCACTCAAAATGCCCCCTCCCTCCGAATTGTGAGAGTTCCCGTGCCCCTGCCCGACCTAGGCCGTAACTGGGCTCTGGGCGCGATGGTTGCAGAGGGTGGTGGGGGATGGGGAGCGGGGAGGTTAGGCGATGATCCGGCCGCTCGCCGGCAATTCCAGACCGCAAACCGGCGCCCGCCGGCGCTGGCGAGGGTGAGCGAAGCGGGCTCCGCGTGCGGCTCAACGCGGCGCCATCCCAGAGCGGCGCATCTGGCGCAGGACGGAGTACGGCGGCGAGGAACGCCGCAGAACGGCCGACAGCGGCTGAGAAGTTGTCCAAGCCTGGGTCTGTTCGAACAGAGTACGGGGCACAATAGGGCATACGCCAAAGATGTGCAGTCTCATTGGCGTTTTCGGCCGCCTTTGAGTCTTTTTCAGGTTAGTCAGTTCTGCGTGAAAATGACAGGCGTCTGTCTTACTGTTCGGAGTTTCATCCCAAAACCTTCACTGGGAAAACAATTTTTTGTATTCGTATCACGTCACAGCAAGGGCAGACAGTACAAGCGCAGTTATCACAAACGATTAGGCCCGCTCAAGGACGAGATGTTTCAAACCGGTTCTTCTAATTCTGCCCCAATGCCTTGGTTGGCAGTCGGCTGAGAGTTCGGCACGCTCCAGTACTTCGGTGATTACGGGTAAGTTGCGGATGGAGCTTCAGCTACAAGTACTTCCTCTGACAAAGAGAAACATCCACGTTCCCAATGGTCTATTCTATTACTATTCACACATGATCCACATCCAAAACTGTAACTAAATCAAAGACAGGCAAAGCTCATTTACGAGTTGAAATCGACTGCAGAGCGCAGTTTTTTTAAACCCTGCGGACGCATACGAATGTCCTCAAACTTTTAAACGTATGTACCAACGGTAAACGTCCATCTATAAGCTCTATATTCATACTAACTTCATCAAAATCCGTCCTTAAACAGCGCAGTTAAAACAAATCCAAGAGTATCACTCATTATGACTTTTTGTCCCCTATATCCACCCCTTTCAAGATTCAGAAACTTTTGGTTTTAAAAATTACTTTACGTCATGGCGAACCCATTGCCGCTTGTTACGATCAAATCGGATGTGCAGATATCGAGATCTTGGGGGGGGGACAAACCCCCTCCGGGAATCCGCTATACCATTTAGCACTCCAGGAATAACGTTAAGGTGGTAAATTGCATCGGAAGTGAATATGTAGGGGAGCAGCATGTGAATCTCAAACTATTCATTAACCATGTTGCCCTGGACTATTTCCACATATCGATATGCCTTCATCTTCAGAGAAAAATACTGAAATGGGAGGGGGGCTGAGGATGGAAAATGCTGAATGTTCACCATCAGTTGCACTGAAGCAGTTAATGCATTATATAGGTTCCTGAATTGTAGTTCCCGTTGTGTGGCCCACGTGGTACACAACTCTGGTATACAATCTGCGCTGAAATTCTAGTGCCTTTTCTGCTGCTATGGTATATCTATGGATGGTGGGATGCAAACTTTCCTGTCTGGACCCCTTTCAGATGTTAGGAGAACCGCATGGAAAGTTCCTCTCCATCATGGTGCTTGCTGTGCAGTTCCACATGAGTCGACGTTAGGTCAGAAATAAGATGATCCAAAGTTTTGGTGCTGATGTGCCAAAATTTATTTGTCAGAGATGTGTCCAGATATCCTTGAAAATTGAAATTTGGCTTTCCGCAGTGATGTGTGGTGCACGTCAATGGTTACCGTGAGGAGCATCAGATGATGTTCAATTTGTTGTTTAGCTTTGAGCTTAACACTGTTATGATGCCTTCAGTTTTTTTTAACTGGGTTAGGTTTACATGGTTCGAGGTCAGCTACACATCCCTTGCCACATTAAACCGACTTTTTCAGACTGGAGGCATATGAAAGAAACCGGAACTACAGGCAGGCAGTGAATGGAGATTAGGATGCCGGAGAGGAGCTTTAGTGGTCTAATCAGCCCACGAATTACCTAAGCCATGAGTTCGCCTGTCCCCAAGTGACGACATATTTGCAGACGTGGACTTGCAGGTTGTGTAGATGAACTTCATGCCTGGTGTTTTTGAGGAAATCATGATGGCAAAACTTCAACTGCACGTCCGGCCAACTGTGCTCAGCAAGATCTGAACATGTCGTTCGTCGTCATCCACCACATTGTCCGTGTGAATGCGTATCGTATGTGCGAATATACCGCCTGAATTGTCTGCAGGTCTGATTTTATGACATTACCTGTGGTGATTAATACAGACTGATGGCTGGCAGTGCGGAACAAAATGTCAAACTATTTGTCCTCTAGTCTGCTGTGCTGCTGTGCTGATCCAATGGACTCCGGCAGCTTGTGTTTGGAGCCGTGCCATCTTGAATGCGACCAGAGGGAGCTTATACGACACTGGCTCTGGTCCCATCGACCGGCGTTCAGTCGTGGAAAACTGGTGTGCGGCCTTCCACCGCCGGACAAGTGGTCGTCGCTGGCACCCCGTTCTCAGGTCCTCAGGTCGTCAGGTCTGTCGTAGACACCAGTCTGACGACTCATAAAGGATATCCGCTAGACTGTCCAATGCTTCGACGCCGGCAACCGAAAGTTGCGACCCAGATTCCGCCGACCGCCGACCGCACTTCACAGCCCCTGCCTCCTACCCGCCCCCGCCGCCTGCCGACCGCACTTCACAGCCCCTCCCTCCTACCCGCCCCCGCCGCCTGCCGACCGCACTTCACAGCCCCTCCCTCCTACCCGCCCCCGCCGCCTGCCGACCGCACTTCACAGCCCCTCCCTCCTACCCGCCCCCGCCGCCTGCCGACCGCACTTCACAGCCCCTCCCTCCTACCCGCCCCCGCCGCCTGCCGACCGCACTTCACAGCCCCTCCCTCCTACCCGCCCCCGCCGCCTGCCGACCGCACTTCACAGCCCCTCCCTCCTACCCGCCCCCGCCGCCTGCCGACCGCACTTCACAGCCCCTCCCTCCTACCCACCCCCGCCGCCTGCCGACCGCGCTTCACAGCCCCTCCCTCCTACCCGCCCCCGCCGCCTGCCGACCGCACTTCACAGCCCCTCCCTCCTACCCGCCCCCGCCGCCTGCCGACCGCGCTTCAGAGCCCCTGCCTCCTACCCGCCCCCGCCGACCGCACTTCACAGCCCCTGCCTCCTACCCGCCCCCGCCGCCTGCCGACCGCGCTTCAGAGCCGCTGCCTCCTACCCGCCCCCGCCGACCGCGCTTCAGAGCCCCTGCCTCCTACCCGCCCCCGCCGACCGCACTTCACAGCCCCTGTCTGCTACCCGCCCCCACCGCCCGCCGACCGCGCTTCACAGCCCCTCCCTCCTACCCGCCCCCGCCGCCTGCCGACCGCGCTTCACAGCCCCTCCCTCCTACCCGCCCCCGCCGCCTGCCGACCGCACTTCACAGCCCCTCCCTCCTACCCGCCCCGCCGCCTGCCGACCGCGCTTCAGAGCCGCTGCCTCCTACCCGCCCCCGCCGACCGCACTTCACAGCCCCTGCCTCCTACCCGCCCCCGCCGACCGCGCTTCAGAGCCCCTCCCTCCTACCCGACCACGCTGCCCCGCTGCCCCTGACTGGAGGTGGTGCTATTTGCCAAATGTTTTGCGGCTGACAAAAGGTAAGCGATACATGCTATAGTGGCAGCGCCACTTACGCTGCTTGAAAAAGCACCAAAGGCGGGAAGCACTGAACAGCGCCAAATATCGTGGTTAACCCACTGTTTAAGCATTCCAGTATATCAGAAACGGGAAGCTTACCATTCCGGAAAGCCGCTGTTTTACGAAATACAGACATTGCGCTCCAACGCACGTTTAATTTACCAGGAAAGTAAATTAAACGAATGATTTAGTAACGAATGATAAGGTAAAGTAACGAATGATTTTTTGCGTCTTTTCATTTCCAGGCAAGTCCGCTTCAGCATAACATTACTAGGGAACTAAAGGCCACCGCGGCTTTGACATCCAAGAACCATGCAATTCCCTCCGCCCATGGCACGGCTTTGTAAAAAAAGCACTGCTTCCAAAAAAATGCCAGCATTTAGTATCAATAAAAACGACGCTGTGTACGACGTAGTCTTACTCAGTGAGACGTGGCTCAAGCCCACTCGGCCCGACCGACTCATCCCACCTCCGGGGCACAGGCTCGCCAGAGCCGACAGGCCCCGTGGCAGGCGCTACGGTGCCGCCCATCGCCGCTGGAGAAGCAATGAATCTGCCAGCACGTCGAAGACCGGACCGTCCCGGCGACGGTTCGAGAGCCGAGGCGGCTCGAGCGCGAGCGCTGACCGGCCATGGCAGTCTCGTGGTCCGCTCTGTGACCCGTCCGCCGGCTTATACAAAGTCTCACGTGATCGCTGGCCTGGACGAGCCGGAGGAGCAGCAGTATGCTCCCAACAGGAACAGCGGATCCATCGTCGTCGCCGGTAACATCAACATCAACGATGACTCGGACACCGTATCGGCGCAGCGACTTTGACAGCTGCTCACAACGTTACTCGCAGCCGCAGCACATCAAGGGACCCACCTTCCGAGCGTTGGGGCCCACCACTGACGTCATCCGCACCGGACAAGACATCACGCGCGCTGACTACCGGCGCTGTGGATTCAGCCCGTACAGCTGGACTCTACCGCTGGACCGGCTGCCCGGCTGCAGGCCGGTGCCGCCCACGCGCACAGTCCGCTGCTGGACGAAGCTGGACCCTGCCCAACTGAGCTGAAAGCTGCCAGCGACAGACTGGAACCCAGTGTTCGTAAGTGCTTGTCCTGATGAACAGTGTAACTATGTCCCCGAGAGCCCCGTCTATCTTGGTCCTTTGCTGGTTTTGCCCACCTGCTTACCGGTAATAATTGCCTCTTCACCTCCTCTTCCAACATGCAACACTGTGTAACGTCTATGGGCGATGATAGTCTATGCAGAACACACTACGTGTTCTGCATAGACTATCATTATATCATTATATCATTACAGACATTCTGCATGCGTGACCGCGGAGGTGGCGCCATCTAGTACGCGGCGAAACACAGTCGCCACCTATACTTAATCTGTACCAGTTGCGGTATTTCACTGGATTGCTCTGTTTGATCTTATTTTCACCAAAACACCAACATTCTATCGAAGAACCCGGAAAAAGAACAGGGAAAGGACTTCAAAACGAAGCACATCCAAAAGACAAGACCGGTCTAGGACGAACGTCCGCCGCCGAGGTGTATCAGCACACGCAAACCCCACACCGCAGCGTCACCGAAGAGACAAAGAGCCTGACGCATCACCGACGCCGCGCGTCACGTGACGGTGACCGTGAGAAGTACCAGCACCTCAACAGACAGGTCCGCTCTGCCATCCGTCGTGAATGTAGCGTGGCAGGTCGACCGACGCGTCCGACGCGACCGCCCCGGCTCAGTGTGACAAAACATCCGGACGGTGGCTGAACGTCCCCCCGAACCTCCGGACGGTGCCGAACGCCGGAACCCGACCAGACATCGAAGAAGATGCCCTCAACCGGCGCTTCGTGGAGGCGGACATCCGTACTGCCGCTCAGGTGGATTCCTCAGGACAAGACCAGCCAGTGCCACGAATGTGCACCAGGACGTCCCGAGAGGTCCCTGTTTCGGACTCTGATCTCGTTCTCACCGCAACGCGTACGCACAACATTATATGGTGTTCATGATCTCCGCGCGCGTTTTTTCAAACTTTTCGTCTATTTTACATGTGATTTAAGCGTCTACATAGTTAACAATACTCGTCCAACAACACCTGGGGCCTCACCCTAGTACACCCAATCCCAGAAGCCTCCAAATCCACTGAGCCACCAGGATACGGACCCACCTCTATCCTGCATGTTCATTTTTTTCGGCACTTGTGTCGGCATATTTGCTGGCAGGGGCCAAGCGAAGCTCGACTGCTGTCCTGCGGCCATCAGTGAATCTTCGGATTTTCCATAACGTTGTATTAGCCACAATGACACCATCTGCACAGGCTTATCGCCAAACAATCACCGTGCTTTTTCTGATTAGGCCAATTGTCATGTCTCCTATGTCTAATTGCTACGTGAAATGGAAGTGCCTGATACAGAATTGGCCTAACACACCGGGTGGAAGGTTGGCTTTGACTAACTGCTGTTTGTAACTAACTAACTAACTAACTAACTAACTAACTAACTAACTAACTAACTAACTAACTAACTAACTAACTAACTAACTAACTAACTAACTAACTAACTAACTAACTAACTAACTAACTAACTAACTAACTAATCTATTCGTATCTAATCGCTTAAAGCTTTTAAGCGCAATAAGAAATGAAACATTTCTTCGCATATTTAGCCCAAGTACACAAAGGACACTTTAAACTGAGCTGTCCTGATCGTGTATAAAATGGCATGAAGGAACACCATAATCTGAGCATTAGGTCAGCATGAACGTATATTCTGCTGTGCTCTGGACCCTTCGCAATGCAGTGCGCTAACATCACGGACTGCCATGACACGAAGTGGATGTTCACTACGTGAAAAAACACTTGTGGCTTTGTTCTGAAAAGTTGCATGCAGCGAAAACATAACATTTCGAAGTCACGAAAGGAAATAACCGCCAGTTGAAAATGTACTAATATTTCGAAGTGGTGAAATAAAATAACTTCCAGTTACCTATCATTTGAGATGCTGCTGACAAATCAGAGCCAGTCCGTCTGCTCCCAGTTCCAGAGGCGTCCGTGACGGCGGCGGTGTAGTTAGAACAGGACGACATCACGCATGAGGTACACGGCGCCGCGCACGACGGCTATTGCTACGTGCCTGAGGAGGCAACAGTCGCCGTGGCACAGAGCACGGAGCCCGGAGACAGCAGGCCAGATGAGAAGACTTGTGCTACCGCAGGTGTAACACCGCTGTTGTCCCGCTATTTTGAAATGTCTCAGCCCCTGTCAATGCCTTGTAAGCTGCGATCTGCCGAACGCGGTACACGGACCGTTGGCAGTTGGCTGGAGCGCCAGCTGTCTGCGGGTCGGTGCTGATCGGGTTCAGTGCTCTCCACCAGCGCGACATCACGCTATCCGCGGCACGACAGCTGGCGGCGGCTGCTGCCACGTGAGTGTCGCTGGCGGCTCGCCGCCGATAATGACGCGGACCCCGCCCCTTGGCGCCGCAGGAGCGACTGGGACCTCGGTCGAGCCGGACTCTGTCAACGGCGTGCTGGGCGCCAACTGCGGACCGGGCGTCACCGACTGTGCCAACTACAAACCGTGCACTCTACACGCCAAAGCGCAGGAGTCCAGCAAAAAGCAAGTCCAAGCTGAGCTCCGGGAGAGGCAGTGGCCAGCCGTGCACAAATACTGTGCACTGCGCTGATACGGCAAGTGAAACCTGTCTTTGGCATCACGTTACTGAAACAAATAACATATAGAAGCATAACTTCTCTACAAAGGCCAGGGCACGGGCGTAGGAACGGGGGGGGGGGGGAAGACGGGGTAACCGCCCGCCAACTTTCAGATTGGGAGCGTGTATCACCCAGCCTACGCCGAGCAGACATGTGTTACAAATGACATTAATGTTGCAGGTCCCTACTTTAAAATGGGAGTGTTTTGCCATGCGCGCGCATGGCGCTGTAAATGACAAGCGGATGTAGCCTACACAATACATATCGGAACATAGATACTTTGCGGAACGTATGGTACAGTTCTTACATACTTTTAGTTCGGCTCCGCTTGCAAGAATCCCCCCTCCAAAAAAAAATCCGGGCACTGGTAGTAACTTTTTATACCCAAACGTTTGAGTTTATATTGCATGCAGCAATCAGTTTGTTACTAGACATTGGACGCTGTAGCCGGTGCTCGCTGGGCTTGGGATCTATGTGAGGCGTCTCTGATGTAAATAACGACAGACGTCAACAATGGTGGATCCAGTCACCCGCTTCTTCTTTCTTTTTTTTTTGGGGGGGGGGGCAAATCGTCTTGCCAAATAACTTTTCCTACCCCGAAATTTCATTTGCTCCTTTTTTGGACCATTTTACTTTGCTAGTTCCAGATAATTTCTTAATTAAGACAACTTCACTAACAAAGCTGGAGATTACGACGTGGGCACGACAGCCTTTATTACCTTAACATCCTCTAAAATGCGTAAATATATATTTTTTAACCACGCAGTACAATGGAAACTTCAACTTCTATCAACCTGAGCACATCCTTTCAACGTTCAAAGTACCATTTCTTACAGGAGCGCACCGTGCAGCAGTACAAAGGTATGGAAGGATGCATATCCACACCTATTTTACATGGACAATACTTGTTTAACATGTTTACAACACGAACATAACGACTATATATTAACTTTAGTGTGGGTGGATTAAATTTACACTTAAAAATACAGCATTATAAGTATGTGCGTTTGTTTTATGCGACATCATCGCCCACATAGTTAAACACCACTCTTGCGACGCAGACCCTTCCTTCCTCCTGCAAGCCCACCCTAGAAAATCCCATCTCCAAATCCTCTAAAATCACTAAGCCATCATCAAAACGACCCATCTCTTTCCTTCCCACTATAGCCATAGTCACAGCAGGGGCTGTGTACGGAAAGCTGTTTGCAAACCTTTCCTCTCTTCACCTGTTTTCCTCATCAAAGCATGGCTTACGGCACAGTCATTCCACCGACAAGGCTATTTTCACCATCGCTGACAAGGTTTTTAGCGCCATGGACCAGAATAAGATCGAGCTTTTATGCTTGCACGACACATCTAAATGTCTTAAAGCATTATGCCTCGAACGTCTTCTTGGCAAGCTTGCGCTGTACGGCACTGGCACACGTTTCAAAAGCTACTTTTCAAACCATTTCCAAACGTCCAAACGTCTGCGCCCTCTGGTGGTTATTTCATGTCACGTCCGAAGCTCAGTGCGATAGCCAACTACCAGGAATCGGCCACTGAGCCTTTACTGTACACGGTATTCGCCAACGGCTTGCCATTATACCCCGACGGTGTGGACATCGTATAGTATGCTGATGACACGCAGATACCAGTCTTAGAAAGACCGGGCGACAGCAATAGCACTGCGACTACAATGGAAAGAAATCTCGTTCAGCCGTGGAATTGGTTTTGGGGAGAACCGTATGAAAACTAACGCCCCCCCAAAAAACAGCACATTGTACTCGGCACTTGTCAAAAGCTCAATAGCCTCCGGGCTGCCGCTGTCACGTCCATGGGCTCTATGGTTACCGAGTCGCTCAACGTGAAAACCTCGGCGTTACGTTTGACCGACATATGACCTTTGTCAATCACACTGAGAGTGACACCATGTTGTCAGCCGCTTTACGGGCCTTCTGACTGGACTCAGCCTCTGTAAGCACAGTCTCCTGATATCTGTGGTTCCGAGGGTACAAGGGTTTGTCTTTTCTATTATAAGGTACCGTATTAGCGCGCACTGCGCCAGTAGTGCAGTACGTCGGCTGAAAAAGACCCTGAACTTCTCTGCGCGCGCTGTCTCGGAACCTAGGACGTTTCAACACATCAGCAACGTACTGCGTCAGCTGGGATGGCTGAATGCTGACATCATGCATATGCACCATCCCCTGACTTTGCTGAAATGGGTTTTAGCGTCTTCTCAGCCTGAAACATTATTTACCTCACTCGTGACAGGCGAAGGTTTTTCTACTCAGTCGTGTCGGCATTCAACGTGTCTCCGCCCCAGCTGCGAAACCTCAAAGTACCACATTTTAAGGGTGCTCTTAAAAACCGTTTCCTACTGAGGCAGCGGGCACCAACCCGTCTCTTTTATTGTAGTCATGACCCACCTGGACATGCCATTTTGCGTGTTTGTTTCATGTATATCACTGATAACCTGCGCGGGTGCGTGAGTGAATGTTTTTACCTTTTTCCTCGTTTCATATTGACTTGTGGCTCGGAACAGCCATATTGCATATGAGCGTTACGATACGCAATAAATAAATACATAGATTATCCCAAGCATTTACCCCGAGAAGACAACCAAAGCAGGTACATTGTATGCCGACAAAACGTGGTCTGCTACTACGTTCATGCCACCTAGTGGCCAAAATGTGTCAGAATTCCCACTGTGAACGCTTGCCCGACACGCCGTGGTCACATGAACGCGGAGCCGGGCCGTGCGTGACACAGGTGTCCGGTTCGAGCCCCAGAACAGCCGCCAATGTTTGGCCTGGGCCAGGCGACACGGCCGACGTCGGGCGGCCATGTCATGGTGCCGCACGCCGCGATCCTGCACCCTCCAGCGCGATCAGGTTCGGCGCCAGCGCCGACAACTCGTCACCCTGAGCAGCGCGTGCCGGTGTCCGCGCAGAAGGCTCCAGCCAGCGATTCGCCATTTCAACAGGGACGGACAGAACGGGACGGTCTGGCCCTGCCTCACAAGCAGACCCCATTCTACAATGAGTCCGCCCGCCGCCGAATCAGATGGCGCTGTTCAACGTGCCTCAAACAGGTCGGAGCGGCCGGCCGCGACCGGGCTGAAAAACTTCCTGTCATCAGCCAAACTGCCGTGGGTCTTTGTTTTCATAGAACAGCAGTGCCCGCCTAAAGCTGGGTATGAGCCAAAAGGAGCCAAAGGCGCGACCGCTGACATCAGCGTATAGGTCGACGGAGGACGCTAGAAATAAATAAGCGCGTGCATGTTGTGTTGGTTTTGCCACTATATCACACATTCGCGGGGCCAGGCACATCTGGTCCTTTGTATGTCACATCTATAGTTCCCACTGTATGTCTACACTCTGCGCCAGCGACAAACTGTTAATACAAAAGGCCAGAAGATGACAAATTGTTAGAATAAATGCATCACCCATTGTCTCCGATATCAACTCCACCACAACCGCCTGGCTGATAATTCTACGATAACATGTGACCGTACAACTCATCTGACCCAATTGCGAACATACTCCGGAGCTTGAAATGCGATGTTTCGGCGACCAATCATGACATAACCTGACAGCAATGGTGAAAATACGTGCCGGAAAATCGTTGTATTGTCTCTGATCTTGACCTCAACTGGTCCCGATACAGCCTAACGGCGACATGACCTGACCTGACAATGATCGTGACCTGACCTGACCACGACCACCCCTGACGCCGCCATCCGACGGCGTGACCTAGACTGACTTGGCTTGACTTGACCTGGTCCGATTTAACCTGGCCTGACCACGGCCACACCATGACGTCACCCCCTCAAGGCGTGACCTAACTTGACCTGGCCTGACCTGACCTGACCTGACCACGACCACCCCTGACACCGCCCCCTGATGACTTCCGCTGACCTCTCCATGACCGATGACTGACCTCTCGGGTGGCCGTCGACACGCTGGACGTCAGGGGGAAGTGACTCAGCACCACGTTTACGCCGTCGGCCAGCGGCGTCGCCGTCTGGTTCAGCTCCGGCGGAACCGTGTCCACCTGAAACGCAACACCGACCGTCATACCGGCACACGTGGCACTCAGACGGGAACACAGACCGTCACACGGGCACACGTGGCACTCAGACGGGAACACAGACCGTCACACGGGCACACGTGGCACTCAGACGGGAACACAGACCGTCACACGGGCACACATGGCACTCAGACGGGAACACAGACCGTCACACGGGCACACATGGCACTCAGACGGGAACACAGACCGTCACACGGGCACACGGGCCTTCAGAACGGTACACGTGGCCTTCAGACGGGCATACGTGGCCTTCAGACGGGCACACGTGACCTTCAGACGGACACACCTGGCCCTCAGACGGGCACACGTGGCCTTCTGACGGGCACACGTTGGTTGCCAGACAAGCACACGTGCGAGGACATGGGAGCACAAGTGGCCGTCAGCCGTGTGAAGCACCTTGTCACCGACCATGTTGTTCCAGTGTTGAGGATCGGTGATGTATTCCGACGGCAATACGCGCTGTGACACCACCAGCGATTTTTAGATAATGACGTAACAATGCACCGTCGGGTCTATGGCCACCTATCTGCGTGCAACGTCATCAGTGATGTCAGCCGCGGAGCATTAGCAAGGGACGCCTGTGATGGGGCAGTGGTTCCCGGACGAACGTGACGACGCACATGGCTGCAGCGTCAGCATATGCGTGCACATGTAACGTCACTCCACGAGACGCCATTCACGTGTGCATGATTTTTCAGTATACCAGCAAGTCTCGTGAATTTCCCATGCTCCAATATTACACGTAGTGCGCCTCTGCTCTAGAACAGCCATTCATATAATTCGTAGAATAATTTGCAACAGATACCGGACTTTCGCTGACATTCCGTCAGCCGGGACCCCTGGATCCGGCCCTGCCGATGCCGCCCTGGCCGCCGGTGCTGTGCGCTCCGCTGCACGGATTGCAGCGCCTGCGGGGCGATCCTCTGGCGGCGGCAGCGAGCGGTGTGTGGGAAACTAGCGGACCTCATTCGCGAGAACGACGGCGACTGGGACGGGTAGCGCCGACGGCGGACGGTGAGTGAAACAATGTACTTATTGTTATTAGTAGTAGTAGTAGTGGCAACAGAGTGTTTATTTGCCACTACTACTACTTTCAGCCTGGTGCCAAGTAAGAACGTATGAGCTGTGACAGCCTTGGAAGCAATGAACTCATAAATGTAAGCCAGTGAACTTTATGAAGCGCAGTTAAACGTGACCACTCACTGGGTTCTGTGGAACTGAAGTGTATTTCCAGTAGCACTTTCTATCATGATGAGGGTTGTAAATATCAATGTTAGGGCAAAAGTTCGTATCGCAGAAGTTCGTGGAGTAGACATTTGCCGACTTCAGTTCGTTGGACAACAGTTCGTCGTGCGGAAGCTCGTCGTGTAAAAGTTCTCCTGGGGCGAAAGTATGTCTAGGACAAAAATTAGCCGTGCAAAAAAGAATGGCCGTCCAAAAGTCCGTCGTGCAAAGATTCGTCTGCGGCACATATCTGTTTGGTACCAAAGTTTGCGTGGACAAAAGTTCGTCTCGCAGAAGTTGAGCAAGACAAAAGTTCGTGTAGGACAAAATTTCGCCGAGGGCAAAATCCCACCTAGGGCAAAATTCCGTCTAGGAACAGCTCATCCAGCAGAAGCTTTTATAGGGGAAAAATTCGTCCTTGGCAAAGTTCTTCCGCATGAAAGTTTCCTGGTGTTCCAGGTCATGTACAGCTAGTCAGACAGGAACTGGAACATGACAAAATCGTTCAGGGCAAAAGTTTTCTTTTGCAGAAGGTTATCATAGGCAGTAGCTGTGCGTCATTTTTAGATGCCAGAGAGAACGCAATAGGCAATGGCTTCAGACTGCAGCCCTGTCTCAGATTTTATACCTACCGTGCTGGTGCTACATTTCTTTCTCTTCATTTGCATGCCACACAAGTAGTTTGGCCGATCCCCGGGATGTTACAGACGTTGCAGTGCAAGCATCCAATCATTCGCACACAGCAAAACCATTGATCGTAAGATCCCCATCAGGGCACTCAGGTACGCCCTTCGCGCCAGAAAAAAGTCCAAATCGCCCACCACCAACGCAGACGCATAGATCTGTAGCTTGCGCCTGCGATTATCGGTAATCTTTTACAGGGACTGCACGTCCACCGGAAACCAACGTCATAGGACACGAATATGTCTTCGTCACTCGCAGTGAAGGAGGAGAAATTTCCCTTTCCCAGCCATTTGTCCGATTTTTTTTGCGGATAACTCCCCAACAAAATAAGGAAAGTGTATGCGTTTTGGCATATCTCTAGATGAGTGCCAAGTGCATTTTCAAAAGAATAAAAATCGTTCTGAAAATCTGGAAGCTATGAGTTTTTCAAGGTGAACAGCAGACCACATGACGAGTCAAAGCCAGCTACGACCCGCCGTTGTTGCAGAGCTGTCGCCGTGGTTTCGGCCATCTTAGGATCAAACTGACTGTGAGTGACCTTTACAATATGAGAACTGCAGCACATGGCTGAAGGTCGTTCTACATCAATTCAGGTCAAGTCAGGTACTGCCGCTCCAAAACCCATCGCGCTTTTGACCATATGAAGTCTGGACTCGCCGTGGATGACCTGCCCGGTGAAGAGCCTAAGTAACCACATGGCTGAGGTCGTCCTAGGCCCAAAGATGTACCCGATGTGGACATGTCTTATCTCGACTGACCTCCAATGACCCGAACTGTTGCGTTGCTGGTATCATGGTGGATATTTTGCCTCGACCACCATTTACGCTGAAAATTTCGTGTCCGTAGTCATTTCCATTTCTGAGATCGTAATACCGTAACACGGAAAAAATGACCACAGCTGCCACTTGAAGTCGAATTTAACTTGGTAAGTGATGACATATGATCGTGAAATTTGCGTAACAAAGCAAAACAATGTTCCCTTACCCTCTCACGGAACTTCCGTGTTTCCAGGTCCGTATTTTTTCTGATACAGCTCAGCTTGAGTCTACAGCAGCTGCTAAACAACGAATGAAATGAGCAAATTCCGGCATCTGGGACTTGATATGGCCTGAAAACACCTACCTAAGCTGATGAGGCTTTTGCACCATAGAGCTCTCCACAGGCCATGCGTACCCCGTGAAAATTAGTGCCAAAAACGACGAATAAACCAAAGTTTGACTTCTGTCCTTGATCTGACCTCCAAAAATAAGTTCAGTTCAACAAAAATATAACTTCCTGATCGCCCAGTTCTTTGTCTACACCATAATTTAAAGGTTTAATCCCCATCTTGAAGACTACATTCTTGGCAATCATCGTTGTTTTACGGATTAAGGAAATTTTCGGACTATCGTCATCATCTTGTTTGTTATGATTTACGCCGCGTTTCGGCCAGTTAGTTTTCCGGCCGTCGTCAGGCGCCAATTTGTCAGGTGTTAATTGGTCCTGAGGGAGAGAGCTGGTCCTTCCCTGAACATATTAACACCTGAAACCGGCCGGAGAATTAACTGGCCGAAACGTGGTGTAAAGAAATAGCCCACCAGACGAGGGCGACAGTCCGAAAAATAATTTGTCGAATGTTAATTGGTCCTGAGGGAGACAGCCGGTCCTCACCTGAAAAAGGCCGGAGAACTAACTGGCCGAAACGTGGTATAAAAAATAGCGCACAAGACGAGGACAATAGTCCGGAAAATTCTTCCATCCGCAACGCTAACACCCTGTCTCAGTCACTCCGCAAAACTCCAGTCATTCTTCTTCGTTCAGCAATGTCAAAAAGCATGAACGACCTCCCAAAAACTTCGTTTGGCTCCGACCATGGGCAAAATAAAATTGTCAAAACTTGGTATGATACGTGAAAGGAAAAGATAAGAGATGCCCCTGAGTTCCTTGAAACTGGTTTAAACATTCTAGAAATGGCGAACAAAAACCTGGAGTGCTTTATGAAACCCTCTCTCACATGGGAATAGGGTAAAATTCAATATGGCAGTTTTGTGAAATGATTTCGTAACATCCGTACAGTTTTCTCACCCTAGATCCCAGCAGTGCAGTGTTCGTACAGCTGTAGGGGCTCCCTTCCAACACTCCTGGGAGTTGAATCACGGGCTCCATCCCTCGGATGCAGATAGCTTTGAGCACCTGCCGACGACGTCTGTGCAATCACCTGGTTCTGATGGTGATGTTTTCTTTCATCATTTGTCTCGTAAGTGGCCGATGGTGGTATTGTCCAGTGCATTTCAGCGAACCTCCGTTCTGTGGGTGCATGTTCTGATACCACCACACCAATTCTGATACTGCGACGTGATGTGGTGGTAGTGTGACCCACACGACCCGGCGCGTCGGTTTGTATTCCTTTCAGGGGATCATTGGGCCCACTTCCAATGTGACCTTAGGCCCCAAAAGCTACTTTTAATGCCCCCATATTTTTTGCATGTCAGAACAAAGGATATATAATATACTGGTAAAATAATAAAATACACTGGATAATTGGCCGTAATTTCTAAAATAGTCACCGCAGTAGATAACATACGCGGCAAACACAGAATGCAGCATTCAATAACGTGAAACATGTCAAAAAGCAATAGTGACAGAATTTGTGGTTAAACAGGCACAATGACTAGGAATGTCGTTTTCTGCAGGCATGGTAGTGCCCTGGCCTTACCAATTCTGATTCGAAACCAACCCATGTTTCTCTCAGGCGTGCTGACGTTTTTGTTCATTTAACCCTATTCCCAGAGGGCTAGTCGGTACGGCCGATTCCCAGCAGGGGGACTGGTTTGTACCCCTGAGATCTCCAGAACTACAGATCCGATTTCATCGCAACAAACGGCAATCGATTTGCTATGACGTAAACTACATTTTTATAAAAAGAAGTTTTAAAATTTTAAAATGAGTGGATACGGAGGTGCAAAACCTCAAAATGTCAGATATTTTTTAGCTTCTTCATAACTGTCCTGTTTATGAAGAGATTCTGACGAAATTGACATGAATCGAAAGATGATGAATGGGAGTTTTACCATTGGTACATACATTTCAATTTTTTAGAAAATTCATAGGCGTTTACAGGGTTTCGAAAGGAGGAGGATTAGCTTTTTCAGGAAATGAATTAATAACAAAGTTCAAACACGTTTTTAGCTTTTCCTAGTCATGTCATGCTGAAAAAGTACAAATCGTGTTACGGTGTTTGTATAATGTTCTCATAGACGGAGCCAGGGACATGAAAAAGCGGGAGCTGCCATGATCACATGTTCATCAGGTCAGCTTACGACCTTTGACCTTAAATGATCTCCAGCGGTTTATTCCTAAAATTCCATTTTACGGCTGTTGTGATATGTGGTACGCGCCGGGCATTTTAGGTCATAACTCCGTGACCCGACCTGATATCAAGCTGAAACTTGATACACTAGTAGAGGGCACCATTCTGCGTCACATATATTCGGGTTGGCATTTGAAAAAAGCCAAAATTATTACTACAAGACCACATTTTGATTTCTGACGTTAACCTGACCTTGTGAAGTGACCTCAGATGAACAAAATTGCATTTGTATCCTGCCGAACTATTTACCTATACATCCATACCAAGTTTTAAATTCTATCTTAAAAACGCTTTTTTGACAGACATTTTCCTTTTACCCTCAACAGGGCCAAAAACACAACAGGCCTGAAGTGCCTCCCAGAAACGTTGCCTGGCTCCGCCCCTGAGCAAAGTAGAATTACAAAATTTTGTTGCAATACAAATGGAAACAAAAGTTAAAAAAGGGACCGAGTTTTGTGAAACTGCGTCAAAATCCACAGAATTGGCGAGCAAAAAACCCCAGAGAGGGACGGATTCAGCCCCCACCATGCCGGAAATAGGGTTAAAATGGCAGTGGTACGTAAAAAGGCACATGGGACCGGTAAGACAGTCTTTTGGAAGCATGACGAACGAATCCTATTTCACTGCTGTTTGCACCATTATTTTCTCTTTAATGTAGTTCGGGATGCAAAAGGATATTGATCTGTCTTTTCAGTATTCTGAGTCCGAAGAATTGCAAGTTAAAACGTCACGCACGCCCATGATACTGTTCGCTGCAACTACTCAGCAGTTCAAAAACGCTTGTGGAAAAATAGCCTAACATGAAAAATTATTCCTGCATTTTGTGGAAGAAAGTGGTCGCATGCCAACGTTTTGGAAATGCAAAATGCATAAAACTTAAGGAAGTAGGCTATCTTCTAAGAGGAAAACTTTCCCGCATTTTGAAATAAAACTCTCTTGGCGTTCGGCCTCGCTTGTAATGAAAAACAGAGTTTAGCACAGGAACTGTATGCAACAAAGTGATAGTACTGGTATACGCATATACATACATACATACATATATATATATATATATATATATATATATATATATATATATATACATGTGTGTGTGTGTGTGCGCATATTTGGGAGCACTTTAGGCTAGGGCCCTCTTTAAATACATTGCTTTTTAAACAAGACAACCCGTTCAGAATTGGTCAACCTTTTTGTTCGTTTGTTCATGGATCGGTAATATTCATTTGTTATCACTACGTTTATGGAAAACATTCCAAAGCTACTCATTTATTTGTCCACGTTTAGGACTAATTTAGACTCATTATCAAGACAAAACTGTGAAACTACGTTACATGAAAAGCATGCAACAGGTGTAAAAATTTCACAATTTCATTTTTAAGAAAAATGAGTATGACGTCCCTTGACACAAGACACATTTTCATGCCCACTTTCAGGGCTGCAGAACCTCTGCAGCCACCCTGCTTATTTGTTTTCAAACACAGCCATCCTGTTTAGCGAACTGTCAGTCGTTAAAGTGCCAGCTGTGTACGTTGCTTGTTTTGCACACTGATCGGTGCAGTGTCTCTCATGAAAACCGGCTCGAGTGTTGTGAGCCGCATGCGGTCTGCACTGCACGCAACTATGGTCACGTTCTTTGTGAACGTGTTCTAAGTGAGGGTGGTGTTTTGGTTTCCGCGCGTGTGTCTTCATTGTGTCTTGCGTGTTTGTCTTTGCGCGTGTGTCCTTGTGTAGTACTCTTGCTCAGCTGGGGCCTGCGCGACTCTCCAGGTGCATTATATCAGTCTAACGACTACGATTCTCGGTCGGCGCGTAACCATGTACAGGTCTCCAAAAAAGTAATGGTGCGCATTAGAGTCCTTGTGGTAAACCGGCCATAGCTCCAGTATTTATGGTGCTAATGTAATGTAGTTTGGCGAGCTAGGTCCTGCGACGTAGCAGTGCCCTATTATAAATTAATTAATTATAATTAATGATAAATTAATGCCCTACAATAAACTGAAACCTGTGTTTCATATTTTAATTTCATGTCTAAAAACATGAAGAACCACATTTACGCCCGGCTGGCGGGGCCCTTTAGCAGATTTCCTAGTTCCGCTACTGTGCTAACCCTTTCGGCTCTCAGACTGATAAGATCAGCTGCGTTGTGGACGGGGCACTTGGTAGAGGCTATGAGGAGGAAGCGTGTTTTGATCACGTGACATGTTCTGCCGGAGGGCTATGAGGGCGTCGCGGAGACTGACCGGGCCGTATCCGTACCTGCCGTCCCGTCCAAGCATGTAATTTTTCACCTGACTGGATGCTGACATACGACCCGAGCAATGACGGCAGAGCGATTTCTGAGCAACAGCGTTGGGCGTTGGAAATAACTTGCACTCGAATGAACGATTCATATTAGGCACGTTTATACGGGCATTTAAAAAGTTGCCAGATTCCCGGCCAGATTGGCCAGGGTGCACCTTCCTGGCCAGTTTAAGCATCCGGAAGGTTCTGGGTTTCCTTCACGTTCCCTTCACTTGTTGTTAGACATGACGGTCTAAACACCACTGCGACCTATGTTGGTATGCATGAAATTACAAAAAAAGCTAACTAAATCCCTATACCAACCCACTTACCTTCTTTAGGCTCTGAAAATCACAAATCGCTTCAAACAAAGACTCTGCGATCGTAAACAAGGACCACGTGCACAAGTGAAGGACTTCACCGCTCCTTCGCCATTCTCCCTGCGCTTCTAGCTTATCAGTGTTCGACCAATCAGCGCCTTTCGTTGTAAAACCTTTTAGCCTTGTCAAGGTACATAGCCTTTGTGAACCACTGGATTTGGCCAGCGGCCGCACAGGCGAGACGCAGTCAGCCTGGCCAGGAGCTAACAAATAAACCGCAGAACACGCGAGGAAATTACTACGCACGGCATGTAGTACAGAATGCCAAGGTTTTCCTCCTTCTATTTCAAGCTTGTTCGCATTGCCACCCATTGATTCTGCCCCACGATGTTAAAACACGCCTTCCCAGAACCAACTGGTAGTTTAAAGCAGCACTTATCTTAAAGCTAGCCAATCCGGCCAACCTGGCCGGGAATCTGGCAGCTTTCCGAATGTCCGTATAAACGCACCTATTTTGTGTTTGTGTACAGAGGAAGCTTTTATGACAATGATATAGTGAATGTTACTGCCAGTGCAGATAAATGGCAAGGACACGAGATTAAACGGACAAATACTGCGTTTGTTCACACATGCGGGAATTCTGGCATACATAAACACACACATGATCATGGGCGAAACTTTGCATTTCTTTGGAGGGCACGCCCCCCAAACTTTCAGCTGACCCCTAATGGTGATTTGCCTCCCCCAATGCTGGTCTGAGCCCCGTCACAATGGGGCCAGCCCCCAGTACTCTCAGTTCGCAATGATAAGAACTTAACCCTCGCCGGACGCGGAAGGGGGCGGATGCCACCCCAAGCAGTGTTTCCGGGATCACGGCAAAACGGCGCACATGTTTCGAAAAAAGCGGCCCCAGGTCGTCTCGGGGAACTGAGCTGTGACGCCATTAATCAAAGCTTGCAGAACGATTTTTGCGCCAAATGTCGTTTTTTTACCGTTTTAGGGCAACAGCGAAGCCTAAACGGCAGATGACTGCCATGAAATCAGAAAATCAGAATTACAGTCCACATGCGAATAGGTCACTTTAGAAAGGTCAGTGTCCTTTCAATGTCAAACGTGGTAAATGGGCTAAGGCAAACTTTTTGAACTTAAAACGTTCCTATGCTAATCTTTGGGACTGGACGTGATTTATGCCTATTTGGCCCCAAATGTGTCGTTTTAAACTGAGGAAAATCGATGTATAGTTCCTAAACATAAAGTTCGACCTGACTGGCTGATCTGACAGGATCAGGAGGTCACTGGCTGATCTGACAGGGTCGATACGGGTACCGCTCGATTACTTGTGCACACGGCTATCGATTTCTTTTCGTTCCGAGCCGGTAGCTCAATTAGGGGCCAAATGGTGCGAGATGTGTTTATCCTCCTCCCTGTCATCGGTGCGAGTGAAAATCCCTCCCATCACGCGAGCGTTAAACGAGCGTACACATTAATGCTGTGAATGTTGGAAAATATGGATACTCATACCCCAGCCGTATCAGACATTTCGAATGACGTCAATGACAATATGAAGAGAAAAGAGCAAATGGTAGGTCAGGTATCTGTTCCCGGTTCGATGAGCCCGTGATGACCAGTCGTAGCTAAACTTTTGACGCCAACAACATGGTTTCACTGATGTCATCGATGTTTTCCGTTGGATAACTTTGAAACAACTGTAACATCTGTTTAACTTGGCTAGGCTTGAACTGTTCTCGCAGATTTTAGCTGGTTTACGTATGCAAACCTTTGCATATGCATCGTTTCCACGAAACGAATGAAACGAATGGTCATATGTTATTGTCTTCAGATAAACATACGGTAATAGTATATCGTATGACCGCAGGGGCGTAGGAGCGTTTCATAAACAGAGGGCAAGGGTGGTATTATTTTTCCTGACTGGGGACCGAAGAAGAGGTGGTGATTAAGCTTAGCAAAAATCTATCGTCTGATACAGGGTAAATCAGTATTTGGTATAGTGTGAAATATTCATCATTTTTTAGAATAGCGACAGTGTAAACTGAGGTTCTTGATTGAGGTTCTTGATTGAACATCTTGTTTGAGATGTTCTTGAGGTAAACAGTCTGAAATGAGACTTGGCTCCGAAAGGACTCCACACTGGAAATATCCGGCCGAAATCCAGTGGATGGGGCGAAATCCATTCCGCCCTGACCTCATGTTTGTCGCGATTGCCTGCTTTTGTATGCTTTTACTGTGTCGCCAAAACCGGAATAAAAAAAAAAACAGGAAATCAACCGGACATTTTTAGAGTTATGGACTCGTAAAGTCAATCCCAAAGTGGCAAAACCTGCCGACCGTCGATCGCTGACTATGACAGTCTACGTTAGGACAAGCTTAAAACTTTTCCCAATGTTCATACCACTATTTATAACAAATGGATCATTTCCAGTCGCTTGGTATCGTCACGATGTGCAACGCATGTGTTTCCGGTATGGGCTACGAAGTTTGCACGCTAGTGTTCCCATGTAACCCGTGTGCTCAGACGTGAGAACAGAGTAAAAAATAAACAAAGAGGGCCATCCATGGACGCGAACTAGCAATTCCGTTTCAACCATTTCACGTTAAATCGCAGCACCATTCGGCCAACCGAGAACGTTGTGCAATGCACGGCTGTGTTGGTCAAGTTGTTCAGAATCCAGCCGCAACGCCAATCAATGGGAAACCTGTCCTCTCCTTTTTACGGCGCACGAAACACATCCGTTCATTGGTCGGAGTGTTAACATCTGTCCGATTTACTACGAAAGGCAGCCTCTAAGCATGGCCCCGAGACATGTGGCCACCTGTCAGCGAAGGGTCATAACTACCAGGGCCGCACCCAGCAGCAGGCGGTGAAAGCCCTGGCGAATGAAGAAAAAACAATTATCTGAGAAAACCTAGCAGACTGGAACAACGCAGATGAGCGCATCTGTATAGAATGACGAGATGTATTGCAACCGATCATACCGTGTTCTTGTGACGATGCATTACCTACGGTTCAGGAAATACGCTTCATATTGTCAAGTAGCGTAATACCTACCATTGCTTTTCTGGACAACCATAGCTGGAAGCGGGGCTCCGAAGACACATCACACCCGAAGATGTGCAGCTCTCCCGCGCTGCACCGTGCAGGAGAGCCGCCGTGCACCGCCGTTCGTTGACCCGTGCAGATGTACCGCGCTGCAGCGCATTCCACCCTGAGGCTGAGAGCGCTGCACCGCCAAACGACGAATAATGTCAGGCCACTGCGGCGCCGGCTTCAAAAGCCAAGCTGGTGCTGGCTGCTACATGACCAGCCCAGCCATCCATAACACCCGGTATTCAGGGACTTTGCTGATATTTGCTCTTAGGGGGTTTCTATAGTCCTAAACGCAATTCTGAAACGGTTACACTACATGGAATTGCGGTTCTGAGGTTACAGGCATTTTCTCAGTCTTCAAGTTTTGGAAAAGGGCATGTTTCAAATGGCTGCACCTCATGGACTTTTCATCACAGGCGCATGATTCGCATATAGGCGAATAGAGCTTAACCCGCGCACGACCATCGGTCGGCGACGATCACGCCCGACTGGGTGGGGGGGGGGGGGCGGTTGACCGCCCCACTCTACTCACGAACGGTTGGTCGCACGATAAAAAATAAGCACACCGTTGAAAAGCTTGTGACGAGTAGAGGGTCTCATTTCTAGTTTTAGGAAATATGTAAGCAATTTGTGTCTTATATATGTTTCCTCACAGCCGACTGCATGAGACCACGAAACAGCCTGAATCTCAAGGGCTGTGACTAATAACGCATAGGTACAGGCACCAACGCACAAGCACAGGTCCGCAGATGCCGATACACGTCTAATTTCTCAGATCTGTTCAATATATACGCCGAAACGTTGAGTCAAAGACACAGCAATTTTCACGCCCGTTGTCGGCGGGCGCCGCAGCCGTACGCAATAAGAAATTAATGGAAACTAATTTTAGCGTCCCCTTATTTTCGCGAGAAAAGGCTATCCATGTAAATTTTACTGATTTTAGTGGTTCTTGTGATGGTTTTTTCATGCTTAAATTTTGGGAAAATTCATTAGTTACCAATGCACGAAATATATAATTAAATGGCGGGGCTTTATTCGCGAGATCCTGTTTATTTCCAAAATATGCCATTTTTTAAACTTTTTGAGGTTCCTGGTATTACTTACGTCTGTGCAAGCTAGTTCTGCCATTTTCTACCCATTCTGAGTAATTGATCGCTGATTTTGACGGTGGTATATTTTGGCTCAAAACAGTTTTTCGTCACCTGATCTCAGATCAATAGCTGGAAGTCATTGATACTTTGCCCAGTGACGGCAACTAGATGTCTGCTTCATTTCACACTAAAATTGTCATGGACAATTTCGCCAATTTCCAAAAAAAAAACGACGGCATGTCATAAAAATGGACTTGACCTTAGGTCAATGACTCAGAAAACTCCGGAAAATCTGAGATGGCAGATTTCTTGCATCTATTAACATCACTAATCCCTTAAAGTATTATTGTGATATCTTGTTTTCCGAAAAAGTTACAGGGCGCTAAATTTTTTTGGTCATAGGTCCATTTGACCTGACCTAGGTCGGACACCTGACTTGACCTGAGATCAAAACTTTGACACAAGGTGCAAAGCATAATCATGCATGAGGTACACGAAGTTTCGTGGCGCTGTGTTTGTTCGTTCTCTCGCAATCCTAGAAAAACCTCGGGGGGGAGGCGGCCAACCGACCCTCAGTCGGGGGCTGGTTAAGCTGGGCGATAATTGTGTACCAAAATTAGACAGCGGGTTCTTAGCATCCGAAAGTAGGGCAGATCAGCATTCACTTACAGGTTCTGTAGAAGGATATAAATGTGATTTCTGCACACGCATTTAGAAGTTCGACGTCGATTGAAACTGTTTCATGCTGTGTGAATTTTCGTGTGATGAATTTGCTGACGAAGATATATATATATATATATATATATATATATATATATATTGATGTGTTTATAATACATTATATATATATATATATATATAGATAGATAGATAGATAGATAGATAGATAGATAGATAGATAGATAGATGGATAGTTAGTTAGATATAGATACAACACTTCGGAGTTGCAAATTATGTTCCAAAACTAACAGTTTCGATCCATCTCGGCTTCTTATCAAAGTACTGCATGCACACAACATCAAATCCGTTACAGACATTTCCTGGCCATTTTCTTCCATGAAGCAATGAAGCAATGCAGTCAGAGCTTTCACTGCAGCAATTCTCTTTTTTGATATCCGCTTCCACTATACTGAAGAAAAATTGGCCCGGCAGCACAATCACAATGTTGTGCTGATTAGTGCCGACTCCACAATCCGCCGTTTGATGTAGTCATTCGTACTGAATACAGTTCTTGCCTGGACAAAATATAGCGATTAATGAAAATCCCTAACATGGCAAAGAATGGCATTTTTTCGTTCCCAACTCGTATATTTCTCTGGTGTTTGTATATAATTTAACGTAAAGCCCTCCTTATCTACCCCGACATAGACTCTCTTGGAGCGTTCTTTAGATGGGATAACATAAACCACCGATGCTTTTGCCACTTGTTTGTTGGTTTCTTATCCAAGTTTTCTTCATCGTGTTCGGTTACGTTAACACCACACCCCACCTTCCTCGGTCGGAACGGTCCTTCTGCTTCACTGTAGCTGGCTTCCTGTCGGCATGGAGGGACCCCCTGCGGGGGCCCTTGCCGCCACCTGCAGCGGTCCTGCCGGTCTGTGGAGGGCCTCCCTTACGGCCTGCGGAAGGGCCTCTGACAGCTGTGGAGGCCCCCAGTGAAAACTGTTCTTGATGCAATCAATGACAATCAGAAAAGAGCTAGCTGGTTGCATCTAATAACGTTTAGGAATGGCAAGCGTCCATTGTCGTGAAATTTTCTCTGGATGTTTTTATTCAGGGAGCCCACTCATAGCATAGGGGCTCATCATTTGTCATGCACCCTTCCCCACGCCCCAAAATTTTGGTCTGGCCGTACCCCTACTGCGATCCTCCTGTAAAATGTTATGTTAATATTTCTCTCCAGGAGCCCAACATAAAGTGAGGGGGCCCAACGCTGGGCGAGGGCAGCAAAAATTTTCAGATGGCTGTGCCCTTCCTTCACCGTTGCCAACCAACGGCGACACGCCGGGGTGGGCGGCGGACGCCCTTTTTTGTGACGGCCGGCGTTGACCAAAGCCCTAGAAATTTAGGTACAACCCTTCGGCCAAAGTAGCGCCTGGCGTGACGTCATAGGCGACATGCGCCGTTCACTCAACGTGCAAGCAGTGCTAAGTCAGAGCATTTCAACGTTATTTCGACATTAACCATGATCATCAAGAGCGGCGGAAGGGGAGGAGACCGGAGGACACATTCTCCCCCAATCGAGATGGATTCGCGGCAAGACTGTTCTGCCCCCCCCCCCCATTTATCAGCTTCGGGAGCCTCGTAAGCAATTGAACGAAAAATGAAACGGGGGTAAGAACGACGAACACGCTGAAACAAAACAAAAATAGGCAAATGGCACTGCGGAGGCAAGGAAAGAGGCCCATGGTACGCGTGCTCTTTCAAGTCTTACTTGGTTATGGGCCTGTCTCAGTTTTCTTCCGGTAGGGGCCTCGAACAGGCTGCTCCCAACACTGACCAGAGACCGCGAACTTACAATTTCTGAGGGGCGTCGCGGAATGGATTCGACTAACCCACCTTGACACAGAGTCCAGATCGCGCTAGGGGCCCCGGCTTCCATCCAATAGAGAGCCTCATGTCGATTACGCTCAACGGTGGTCCAACGACCAGGGCCTCACAGTTTTCATGGAGCTCACAGCATTCACTGAAAAAAAAAACATTTACTCTTCTATACTACTGACAGTAATCATTGTTTCCAATGCCAAAACTCTGGGATTTACTCCAGTTCACGAAAACAACCCTGAGGTACCTGTAAAACTCCCCACAAATCACCCTGTTAACTCGCGCCCGACTGGCAGTCGGCGCCGACCACAATCGTCTGGGGGCGGCTGATCGCACCCCTCTAACTCACGAACGGTTGTTCGCACGATAAAAATACGCACACTGTTGAAAAACTCGTGACAAGTAGAGCTCGAAACTGGTCTCACTTTCAACAACGTAGGCCATTTACACGTACACATAACACACGGAACACATAGGCCATTTACGTCCTATGGATGTTTTCTCACAGACGACTGCATGAAGCCAAGAAGCGGCCTGGATCTCAAGGGTTGTGATTAATAAAGTCTAGGTGGAGGCACCAATGAACAGGCATAAGTCCGCAAATGCCAATACACACCGAATTTCTCCGATTTCTTTCATATATACGCCGAAACGTTGAGTTGAAGACACGGCGATTTTCGCGCTGTCTGCCGGCGGGCGCAGTCGCCGAACGCGGAATGAAATTTTGGCGTTTCTTTATTTTTGCGACATATGCATTTTCGTGTAACATTCCTAATCCTTGTGGTTCTTGTAATGGTTTCTCATCCTTAAATTTTGGCAAAATTTATCAGTTATCAATCTACACATTTGGCGGCGTTTTGTTCGCATGGGTCCGTTTATTTCCAAAATATGCGATTTTTGGAAACCTTTCGAGCTTTTTGGTATTACTCGTAACTATGCCAGCCAGTTCTGGCATTACGTACCCGTTCCGAGTCATTAATCGCCAATTTTAACGACAGTGCATTTTGGCTCATAATGATCATTCGTGGCCCAACCTTAGATTAATGGCTGGAAGTTATGGATACTTTGTGCATGGACGATAACTGGATGTCTGCCTCACCCTACACTAGAAATGTTAATAAAAAAAACGCCAAACTCCAAAAAGAAAAGACATCTAGAAAACTGCGTTGACCATAAGTCAATGACTCGGAAAGTTCCGAAAATCTGAGAGAGCAGATTTGTTGCATCCATCACGACCTCTTACCTGTGACAGCTTTATGATGATATTATGTTTTCAAAAAAAGCGCGGGGCGGTTAAGTTTTTTTGGACGTAGCTTCACTTGGCCTGACCTAAGCCAGACAGCTCAACTGACCTGAGTTCTTAACTATGACATAAGGTGCAAAAATGATCAAGCAAAAGGTATACAAAGTTTCGTGGCGCTGCGTTAGTCCGTTCTTTCGCAATCTTGGGAGAACCTCATGGGGGCGATCAACCGCCCCTCCCCGAGTCGGGAGCGGGTTAACCTGGTATTACCATCGCAAAACTCCCCAATGCACAACACTAATTCTGTTCCTTGTTAGATCGGATTTAACTCCCTCCCCTCACACTGATACTATTATCCTCCAACTCCCCATGCTGAATTCTGCCTTTACTCCCATCCTGACTCCTATCAAACCCCCTTTTCTACCCAGCATTACCGCCGCACAACTCCCTCAATGTCCGACTCCTACTTTACTCTTGGCTTGACTCCGGATTGTTTCTATGTTGATTCCAAGAGTTACTCTATCTTAACCCGCGCACGACCGTCGGTCGGTTACGATCATGCCCGACTGGGGGGGGGGGCAGTTCGCCGCCCCCCTCTAACTCATGGACGGTTGGTCGTAAGATAAAAAATAAGCACACCGTTGGAAAGCTTGTGACGAGTAGAGCTCGAAACTGATCTCATTTTTTAGTTTGGGTAATATGTAAGCAGTTTGCGTCCTATATTTAGTTTCTCATAGCCGACTGCATGAGACCGAGAAATGGCCTGAATCTCAAGGGCTATGACTAAAAACACATAGGTAAAGACATCAGCGCACAAGTGAAGGTCCGCAAATGCCGATACATATCTAATTTCTCGGATTTGTTCAATATATACGCCGAAACGTTAAGTTAAAGACACGACAATTTTCGCGCCGGCTGTCGGCGTGTGCCGCAGTCGTACGCAGTAAGAAATGAACGGAAACTAATTTTAGCGTATCTTTATTTTCGCGAAAAAGCCTATACATGCAAATTTTACTGATCTTATTGGTTCTTGTGATGGTTTCTCATGCTTAAATTTTGGAAAAATTTATTACTTACCAATCTACACAACTGGCGGAACCTTATTCTCGAGAGCCTGTTTATTTCCAAAATGTGCAATTTTTAAGACATTTTGAGGTTCCTGGTATTACTTACGTCCGTGCAAGCCAGTTCTGCCATTTTCTACCCATTTTGAGTAATTCATCGCTGATTTTGATGGTGGTACATTTTGGCTCACAACAGTTATTCGTGACCTGGCTTCAGGTCAATGGCTGGAAGTCATTGACATTTTGCCCAATGACGGCAACTAGATGTCTGCTTCACTCCGCACTAAAAATGTTATGAAATGTTCCGTCAATTTCCTAAAAAACGACGACATGTCTTAAAAATGGGCTTGACCTTAGGTCAATGACCCGGAAAATACCGAAAAATCTGAGATAGCAGATTTGTTGCATCTATCACGATCAATAATCCCTGAAAGTATTCTTGAGATATCTTGTTTTGCGAAAAAGTTACACGGCGCTAAACTTTTTTGACAGGTCTGTTTGACCTGACCTAGGCCAGGCACCTGACGTGACCTGAGGTTAAAATTTTGACATGAGATGTAAAATTGATGGAGCAAAAGGTACACAAAGTCTCGTGACTCTGTGTTCGTTGGTTCTCTCGCAATCCTAGAAAAACCTCAGTGGGGGCAGTCAACCGCCCCCCCCCCAGTCGGGGACGGGTTAATAATGGGGAAAACTCCCCAGAAATCCCAGCAATAACTCTGCCAAAACATTCACCTGACATACATACACCAGACACCAGGCAAAAAACTTGGTCACCCCTCCTAGACATCTCCTGCAAAACTCCGTCAGTCGCCAAATACTGTACTGAGCGAAACACGTACTGTAAGGCACAACAATCGAGAAAGGGATTTACATGGGGCGGCCAGCCGTAAGGCCGGCTGTCGCCTTTGACCAATGGGGCGGGGCGGCTGCAAAACCCAGCAAAGCATGGCTGCGGCTGTGGCCGCGGCTGTTGCCTGACTAAGGATAACATACAAAATTTAGCAGATGTTTCTATACTTTAAACTTTACATGACACTTTGAACAGAATGAAATGGAAAGGCACAAATAACCACCTCATTTTAATGAGCAAGCCGCATTCTCACCAGATCCTGGAAAAGTACCTTCAGGCTTCAGTCCTGTAATGAGGGTTTGGGTGGGTACCTAGCTACCTAGGTAGTTAATTCTGTGAAGCTAAACAAATTCCAGGCTTCATCTACCTAGCTATCTTCACATGGCAGTCTAATATGTTGCCGAGGGAAAAATTGCCCTGGTCCTGCTTGCCTTATGCCTACAAACTATTTACTTGGCAAAACATCAGGATCTCAATCCCATAGGTCAAATTGGTAAGTGTCCAAGCTACCTGGGTAGGCATCTAGATACCCTACCCTGACTTGTGCCTCCTACACAGCGTGATTTTCCTATGCTCTTTACGTACCTTATGCCTAAGAATGCGAAGCAGCCAGTTTTTTTGCCGTACGTTCGCAACAAATGCGCCTCTCTAGACCTTGGCTTCCAACTTTTGAAAGCATCCCTTCTAAGAGGAAAAGAAATGCTTGGACTGGTAGCTGAGTCCTTTTAGTACCTAATTTTTATTGAAGACAAAATAATGGAACAAAATATTTCCCGGTTATATTATGCAGGTTGATATTTATTTCTATAATTATACTAGCAAGTAATTTAGACATGAATTGCGATAGAACGCAAGCCATGCTGTCTTTTTACAGAGCTTCCATATCATTTTAACAGACATTTCAACGGCACCTGCGGCATTTACGGAAACTTGTAGAATTTTACAATGGAACCTTAGACAAATAACGTTAAATATCGGTTATTTCTGTGTCATTCCGCTACGAACCGTACGATGACTTCATGTCTAACTTCAAAGTGAGCCATATTCTATCATTTTCCATGGTTGCTGCACCTTAGCTGTGTTGATGTTGGTCAGAACCTTGTGGTGTTTGCTGCGCTCGCTGATTGCTGCAGGCTTTTCGTGGCTAGCAAAGGTTATTCTATTATGAACGTAACGATAGCTGCATGCTAATGAAGACAACTTGTGCTGCATTTTGGGCGACTCGTCCTCCTAGAAAGTTAGGATAGAATCTCCTGATGAAGTCACCACAGACTCATTTGGGACGGTACGTCGGTAACCATTACTGCATTTTTAGTTGTGGCTGTGTACCCACCTACCTACAAACCAAGTTAACTACCTACCCAATCAGTTTAGCAGGCCAGTTTCAGAAAAGATAGTCCAGCTGGTAGGTCAACAGGGTCATGATGATGTTGGGCCACACTGCTGTTATTGTTTTCAAGTTTTGGGTGATGGATAACTATGGATAAAGTTGGTAAACTATACATGTGCCTATGATTCATGAATGCGCGCGGGCCTGAATGAGGCGTGTGCTCCGATAAATGGCGTACAAATGGCAACGAAATGCTGCTTTTTCTCGGTTGCAGTCGGAAATAAAAGGACGGTGCATCAGTCAGCGCAGAACAGATCGTTTTAAAATGAATCCAGGTCAATACGGTGCAGACAGCGAGTACAAAGAGAGGTGGCTGAAACACGGCGTCTGGGTACCTGAATAAAAGCGCGAACAAGCTTGTGTAGACCGAAGGCACAAAGTCGCGTTCCACAATGTTCGGCAGGGTTAGAACCGTTGACAGGGAGGTCAAGGCCAGATCCTGACCAGAAAGTAGCAGACTTGACAAAATGAACCAAAGAAAAACCAGACAGGAATCCCGACAGACACCATTCTGAGCCGTCGTTATCACGCTGAAGCAAATCACAGTTGAAATCACTACGTAAAGCAATGTTAGACGAGATAAAATCACTTAAAATCCGCTGGAACTTCGCTTCGAAATCGGAGAAATGTCCTCTCACATCTGCCATTGCGCGTCTGGGTGGCCGACAGATGGAGCTGACGATCAGCCGCCGCTTGACGTCCGGCAGGATCAAAATGACCTCAGAGGACCTCAAGATCACATAGAACAGTCGTGGTATTGTTTCATAGTGTTTGAAAATGTTTCCAGTCATTTGAAACGACTCTGTTGCTATAACTCCTGTTCATAACCGTGGTGATTTACGGCACGCGTGCACACATTTTTGGTCATAGCTCCGTGGTCTGACCTGATATAGGTTTGAACGTCAGACGCAAGTGGAACAAACTATGCTGAGCTGTGAATATTCCGTATTCTTATCTTTAAAAAAATGGCGTAGAAGCATCCACATCAAAACCACCTTTTGAATTTTGACCTTCACCTGACATTGCGGCGTAACCCAAAGTCAACAAAAATATTGTATGTTATAGGTCGACGTGATACCGAGGTATGTCTTCATACTTCAAAGTTGGTTAGTTACCTACTACTAATAAAATCTAGAATAACTATTCATTTGAAGCCTACTGCGTCCTGTTTTCTAGTGATTTTCTGAGTGGTACGTAGATCAAAAACCTGAGAGCTGGAAGACTACAATTCAGGGTTAGAAAAATCCGACGATGATTGTCCCAAATACACACATGAAATTTCGTACCTCCTCAAGTTTCATGATAAGCGGAATATTTGTTTTTACTGGCCGCGCCAGCAGCGACCGGACGTCGTCTGGGCCAGATGGTTGCGGCCAGGCCCAACGGGAAGGGGCTCCGACTGCTGCGTTCAGCAAGGTTGTAGACATGCATTTTTTTATATGTAGCATTTGTGATGTGGCACTATATATGAAAGGATATGTGTGTTCTTATGTAGAACTGTGATGTTTTTGTTTTGGCGTCTAAATGCCATATTTCTTACAACGACATTAAGATTTGAGACAGTCCTCAGTTTTCAGACTCGACATCCGCACTACTTTTCTTAACGAGTCCAAAACCAAGGGGTCTTTCCGCTAAGACACACGCAAGTTTCTGAGCAAATGCTCCGAAAGTGAAGACTTAAAAGATCTTTTGTTACGAGCATCAGACTATCGCCAACGAATGCAAAACCCAGAGGGCAACTTCAAATTCTGCCATCTTTAACAATCAGTTTAATCATCTTGTCATAGAACTTTAGATATGTGGTAATCGTCACATCAAAAAACTACCAAAAAGTCGCAAAATTGACTTGAAAATCAAGAACAAAAACGGTATCATGTAGGATCTCAACACGATCTTTGGTCTCGCTCAAAATGAAAAAATGAGTTCTTCTCCCGAAGACAAAAGCACATGAAAATGTGTTATCTAGTTTGAATAGGGCCAACGAATACCCGTAGGCCGCAAAGCATCCTGAAAATGTATTGAATAACTAAAGATTATTCATAACGGCGTATTATGAACAACAGTGGCTCAGAACAATGTATGAAAACTCAGTGGTTAGAATAACGTTAAGTGGGCATAATTCAGAAACTGTAAGTTTGGAGAGACCTTGCACGCGAGAGGATCCATTAAGCTGCTATTCATTTTGTAGTGATGGCGTGTCTCATTGTGAAGACAAAAAATAACCCTAAGGTAAGAGGCGTTCGTATTGGGATAATAGAGATCACAGTGTCTTGTTATGCAGATGACAGTCCCTGTGTGGTGTGGTTGCAAAGAACTCAGGCCGTTTCCTGGTATTGAAAAAAAACTCAAGCCATCTGGGTTGGACATCAAACATATCGTTAACTAATCTGCCAATATCCTGCCATGCACTGGGTTAGCAAAATGAAAATCTCCGGTATTTCATTCTTCAATGATGAGGAAGAAATCGTTCAAACTAGTTTTTAAACTAAGGCAATTAAGTCAGTGATACGAGTGTGGCAAAGCCGCAAGTTTGCTCTCTGTGTATCTTGCTTTGTGCTGTGTATCCCGATGGCTACTCTGGCAATGTTTTTTCCATGGCTTGTACTTACACTTTAAACAAAAGAGGTGTGTACCGTTTGCTTAAAAAAAGAATGTATCTCCCTGTCACAATCAGGTGTACACAAACAGCTAATGCCAGGTTCCATTTACCACTGGTAATGGCCACTGATTTCGCATTGTCTATCCGCATTTTTAGGATTTCTACGCTAGGTCTCCCACCAAATGTTATTTCTGCGTACTGCTTTGTGTGCAGTGATGACAAGACCACGATGCAGTGGACTGGACTACTCCTGCACCAAATTTAATGAATCTGCACCTTCCAATGAAGTTGGAAGGTGATTTTTTCGCGCAATAAGTGCTGCATTCTCTTCGGTTCATGCGGTGTGACGCTGTCAGCGGTCTGGATCATTTCGCGCAAGCCTGGAGTCATCTCTCCATTTCCATGTGACGCTTTAAATATGTGTGTCGTTAGTTAAATACACTAGCCGTGGTGGGTTCCATTCCTTACATGGACATTTTTCGCTTCGCCTCCGTAGCGATAAAGCATGTTCTACGGTTCATCGGTGTAGAACAACTTTCGATGTTGGTTAGACCTAGTGATGCCATGGATATCCGGTCCGGTCGGGTATCCGGCCGGATACTACAGATTACCCGGTGTCCGGTATCCGGCCGGATATTTTTGTGATCCGGCCAGATATTGCCGGATATTCAGCCGATGTACGATCAAGACGTTGCTCTAATGTGTGCCTGCAAAACAGTTTCAGGAGAAATGTGCCTTGTTACATTAGACCATCGATGTAACTGGCCGTTCCAAAGTCTGTCTGCAACACCAAGCTCAAAGCTGTGAAACAACAGTCAGCATGTACTCAGTAGCCCATTTCGTGGTGTTTTATCAAGAATTTATCTTCCTCAAATCCTCTGATACAAATGACTTAAAAGAAAATACTATTTCAAGCGGCATACCTTAGTATTCGTGTAGAATGCTTATCAGACCATGTATTCTAGTTCTACGAAGGCGCTATAATGGTATTCTGCGTATTGTGGAGCCTTTGCCCATAGGTGTTATCTCTGCGGGGGCTAGCTCTGCGGGAACATATCCTACGTAGTTCTACAGAAGTTCTAATTTGTCCCCCTGATTTTTACAGTATCAAATAGATATTGGCGACACACTTTTTGTATTCTGGAATTCAACACTGGAATTTCAACCGTTATTATCAATTATGCAACGACCGAAAAAAGTGATTATAATGCCTCTCCACCTATTCTTGGCGGACTGCAGCCAGATTGTTCCCTCATTCCCCCCCCCCCTCCATTTCTGAACCGCGGTTACGTTCATGCCTTTGAATGCAGTGGGAGATGCTGAGCTCCGATATAACTGTCGTGCTCTTTATATATCTATTTGTGTTTTACAAGGAAACCTATGGAACCCTCACAGTAATAGGCACTACGATGAATCATCCACACTCTTAACATTCTGTTTAGTCCTTTTCAGTTTTTCAGATCTCTCCTTTTCAGTATCAAATAGATATTGGCGACACACTTTTTGTACTCTGGAATTCAACACTGGAATTTCAACCGTGATTATCAATTATGCTGAACCTTTTCAGTGTGGTCTTTTTCGTTACATTTATCAGTAAAAAAGAAAACAAAAATAAGTAAGCACAACATCCGGTATCCGGCCGTACATCCGGCGCCCCCATCCGTCACATCCGGTATCCCGCCAGATCACAAAAACCCCGATCCAGTGCATCCCTTCGTGCAATCTTCAGAGGGCCACAAGCACGCGCGGTAATTTGCCACGCAAATGACTTAGTAACTTAGTAACTTAGTAACTTAGTAAATGTCGGGTTACGTGCGCAAGGTTGGAAAATGTGTTGTGTTTTGGTGTCGAAGATCACCAGAAATTATGCGCCCCAAAAACATTTTACGCCCCAGAAGTCCCATGGTGTACCTCCATCAAAGGGCTACATTATAACCACCCTTACAAATTCTTAAGTCTGGAAGTGAATGACTATATTTATTAATGACTGAATTTAGTACGAAGGAGGTACGCCGACATACCAGAATTATACCAGGAACACTGCCTTAAACCAGCATTACTCTTCTAAAATGTTGCACTCTAAAACAAAAATTATACATCGACACTAAAAACAAAGGCAGATTCCCAACCCTGTAAATATATAAATGTTGTCTGCGTACATATGTAATATGTAATATGATCATATGTTATATGTAATATGTAATGTGTGCATATGTAGTCGATGCGTGTGTTATGTTCGCAGAACCGGCGCCAAATGGCAAGCCTCGGCAGCGCCATCGGGCGGAACGCAGTGCTGGCCTTCTGCGCGGAGCTGTTGCTGTGCGTCCTCGTGTTCGCGAAGTCAGCCTCTCCGGGCGGGCCGGCCGGCGGCTCCTCATCTGTCCCCTCCGCTCCGCAGTCGGGTGCCGGCAGCACACAGCCGAACATCGCCGCCCCGCCAGGCGACGGCGGCCTCCTGCGGCTGTCGCTGGAGGACCTGCGGGAGCCGGCCCTCCCCAGCGGCTCCTGGTTCACGGACCCGGTCTGCTCCCGGTACCGGACCGGGTTCGCCCGTACCGGAAGTCTGCCGCCGGTCCGGGTCGTCTCGTTCCTCCGTTCCGGAGGACGCGTGGGCGCACTACCTGCTGGAGGCGGCCAGCGGGCTGGCCACGTTGCGGCGGCTTTGCGTCGACGGAAACTGAAGCCGTGCCACCAAGTGAACTGGGCCTGATGTCAGCAGGTGAAATTATGCAAGTTCTCAAGATGATGGGAGGCAGTGACCCTGCTCCGCTCGAACATGGCCTTCGTGGGGAAGCTTATGCCATCCCATATGAGAAACTTGCATTGCGTTCAAGACGCACGAAGTTTCACCTCCATGGCGGAACACAAAAGACCTGGATTATGGTTACCCTCTTTGCGAGCCATATTGCTCGTGCGCGATCCGTTCACTGCCTTAGTTTCCGTCAACCATTTTCAAGAACAACACCCCCTGATTGGCAGCAGTCGTGCGGAAGACTTCACCACGCACGCGAGCAGCTGGGAAACATTTGTCCGAGAACGCACTGAACAGTGGTGACGGCTTCACGAGGACTGGGCCACTGATCCGGCTGACACCTTGCTGGTGCCGTACGAGCTGCTGGAGCGGCAGACGCAGACGCAGCTGGACGCGATGCTGACCTTCCTGGGCGTGGCTCCGGAGCCCGCGCGACTGCGCTGCGCCCTCCGGCACGCCGGGGGGCATCTCAAGGGACGACGCCCAGCCGCGGCCGACAGAGCAGTGTACGGCTCGGACATTCGCCTTATGGTGTGGACGTACATCCACCGACTACAGAAGCTGCTGCAAAGTCGAGGGTACGCGGGCCTGCCTCTCGAACTGTACTCTTTCGCCGACGAAAACGAGTTTCTCCCATGGTCGGACACGCTCGATTGGCGTGCTAATGTCACGGTATAAAACGTGACATTAATGCTTGCTGCGTATAACACTGCGCCTCGATTCCGTGTCGCAGTTCTCGGCCGCATGCATTTGGAAGTCATGTTTTATAAATCACGACGTTAGGCCCATAGCGTGGTCCGGCTACAGTGTTTTCGAAATATATCAGTGGTTGACCACTGTATTGTCCCTGCAGCGGCAACTGATGGTTGGCAGTTGGGTTATTGAACGACCCTCTCGACTGCCAAGGTCATTTTGCGTCGCGACCTCTAACCAGCAAAAGAGCTGCAACGTTAGGTGAAAACGGAAAATCAAAATTTTGCTGTATCCCAGAATTTGTCGACTTACGGGCAACTAAAACAAGTGTGATACTTTCAGGTTTCATCTGAAATTGTTCAGGGGAAAATTGGGAGTTCCCGTTGCGCGCTACTAGATTATGAAGATTCCATATCCTTTCGTGTTCCGGCGCGCATGACTTACCAGCGTCGCAAGCTGTTATCACCACCATCACCTGTCTCGTTTGGTCCCCATACACACGACTTTTATCACCTAGAATCACCGGCAGCGCCAAAAATGGCCGAGCAGGAGACCGTGTTTCATCAGAGCAGCGTGCTATCACGACTGCCACGGACATCTCCCGACCCAGGTGCCGTCCGCCGCAGCGGCCAGTACCTTGTAAAACTGGATAAAGTCGACAACGGAGGCGCTTCCTGGCTCCGAACGCACGCCGGAAGGCCTCCACCTTGTCCGGCTTGACCGGCTCTCGACCCTCGCCGCCCACGTCGTTGTCGCCCGGCACCGACGCCATCTGGCGGACAGTCCGTAAGCTGTGATAATGAAGTCACACACCAGACGACACTGGCTACAAGCCATTCAGCAGAAAATGCACGCGTTTCGATTTCTGATTCGGAAAGGGATTTGACAATTGGGAATTGATCGGGAAAATATGTGAAATATTTGGCGAATGTAACAGTCAGCAACAATTCCAGCCGGCGAAGCACATCAGAAGTCTGATCATGTCTGGAGAATTCCGAAAAGTATTGCGAGGGGAGGTGGTCCACATAGGATTTTAGACCGTTTCTTTCCAGTCACTTGTCATAGGACATGTGTTAAAATCCCTTAATATTGGGGGATCCGGAGCTCCCTTCCAACGCCCCGCGGGATCGCCAGCCATGAGTCTGATGTAAGCCAGCACATACTACTCTGACATCAGCGCTGTACTCTTGGGGGAATAAATGAGACGCTTTCAACAGGGCGCGGCATACACTTGGACCTGGACATAGATCTTCTTGGACTTGGACTTGGATATGTCACTTGGGAATCGATATTCAATACGTGGGGCTGAAATCATTCCAAACACCGCAAACCGCAAAACTAGCCTCCACCTGTCTTTCTCAGTTACCCCGACGACTTAACACCACATCACCCCTCCTCCCTTCGAAGCTCTCACGGCGGCCGCACATCCCATCCCTCCCACGACTGGCCGGCACGGACCAAACAGAACGGACCTCCGCCGCCACTGCACCTTGGTGTTCCTCGGGAAGGCAAAGATGGACCAGAAGCGCCGGAGGTACCGCTCGTACTGCTCGGCCGACGCCACGCTGCCCTCGTCCAGGTTATCGCCCAGAAACACCACGGCGTCCGGCATCACGTGGTGGTACGCTCGCCAGAAGCCCTGCCGCATGTACCTGCCGGGCCGCCGGAGGGGGGGGGCAGTGAGGCCTCTGACGGCGGGCAGCACGTCACCGTCCGGCACATCAGGGCTGCCGTCACACCAGACGTGGAGTCGTCAAAGGCAGGTAACAGGCACGGAAAATGCGGCCACACGTAAAACTCATGCGCTACTGCAATTCGTGAGATGTCGCATGACATTCACACTGGACCACCTCCCGACGTCCGAGCGGACGTCACTTCACTCTCTGACCTGTCCGACTCAGTCCGTCGGACTCCTGACCTACCCTGGCCCAGCCCTCCGACTCCCGGCAGGTCACCTGTTCCTGACCCGCCCTGACCCACCTGTCCGAGCCCCAGCACCTCTCCTGACCCACCTGTCCGAGTCCCAGCGCGTGACGGCGCCCAGCGGCCAGGCGGGCTCGTCCAGTTCGCCCTGCAGCTGGGCGTCGGCCACCAGTAGCAGGCGGACGCTGCCGCTCGGGTGCTCGCCAGGCAGAGGCGGCCAGGCGCGCGCCTGCCGCAGCAGGTCGTACCACTCGGCGTACAGCACCACCGCCAGCAGCGCCAGCAGCAGGATGTGGCGCGGCCCGACCACCGGCCTGCGGCGGGTCACGGCCAGGTCACGGCCAGCTCGCAATAGAGGACACGCCACGGTCCTACCATGTCCAGTACGGTCACAAAGCGTCAGGCTGAAGGAGGGGTCACACAGGGTCATGCCCTGGTCAGCAGAGGGCCACAGCGGGGTCACGTTCAGGTCACGGTCGGGTCACGTAGGGGTCAAAGAATGGCTACGATCAGTTCACGGTTGGCCACAGAGGGGTTACAACAGGAGCAGGGTGGAGTCATGGTTGGGTCACAGCAGGGTTATCAGGGTCGCAGTGCGATTGCAGGAGTTCAGGTGCGTCATGACAGGGCTTTCGTGACATCGATGTGGAGTCACACCGCTGGGTAACAGTAAGACCATCCTGGGCTGCAGACTCCGACTGAACCTTTGTTATTATTGGTGTGCGTCTCAACCCTCTCTCGAGCTTTCCTTTCATTCCTTCGAACCAATGAAAGCATCAGGGTAGTTCGGAACAGGGGTCAATATCCTAATGGACACGGCCCACCTATGCTGGCCTGGGGCGTTTAAAAAATTATAAAATTAAAATTATAAAATAATAAAAATTTATAATAATTAATTTTAATATATTATATTTTTATATATATATTTATATAATATATTATATTATATTATATTTTATTAATAATTTAAATTAGCCAAAAATTATACAAAAGAATTTTCAGCATTTAGTAATTTTCAGAATAATTTTCAGCTCGCAATTTTTCGCGCAAAAACATTGACGTCCGGGCGCCCGGCGTTGCAGTCTCCGTAGGCCGCGCGGCGACGGCCGACGCAGCTAACACCAGGAGGCGGCCAGCGGGCGCGCAAAAACGGTCATGTATCGGAAAGCAGTACCTTCGAAAGCTGTATGAAATGAGTTTGTACGGTTCCAGGTTTCAGACTGGACTTCGAAGGTAACTGCAGTCACAGCACCACGAACAGTCAAGATTTCCGTGAGCACTACTGGTTGAATTCCGATTGTTTGTGTTGCTGTATTCGCTAATTCTTTACGAGGATCAACTCGAAAATTTCGCAGGTGAAGTCTACGCCACAGAATAATCCAGACCCATACGAAATGATTTTGTAAAGGATTCGGAAGTATTATCTCTCGCCACTTGGTCGTTTTCGGCCGCTGGCCGCCTGGTGTTAGCTGCGGCGACGGACGCTGCACGGCCAACGGAGACTGCGATGCCGGACGTCGGTGTGCTTGCGTTTACACACTGCGAGCGCGCAAGCTCAAAACGTTAGACTAAACATTTTGAATGACATCTGGCCACATATTTTTTTTCGAACCGCTCTAGTAAGCATCGTTCTCCGACCTTTCCAATAACTCAGTCTTTTCCAATTTAACAACATCCTTATCTTTGTTTTATCTTTTGTGTCCACCAATAATAAATGACCAAAATTCCAATTTTTTACTGGTGCTAAATGAGTTTTTCCCAATGTTGGCATTTTCCTTTCCATACTTTCAAATGAAATATGATCTGAACATGCAATGATTAGTACCAATATCAAATCTTTTGCGTTTTTGTTAACGCTGCTGATGCTCATGGGAGGGAAATCGATAAGAATACTTCTCCGGTCTTCCAAGGATACCTAGCTAATAAACGAAAAAACGTCGAAACACGGACTGGCGGACCTTTTCACTTATCACTGTTCGTCTAGAGTCAGTTCTGAGCTTACTTCAGGCCACTGGCCTAGATCAGGTCAAGTACGACCATGATTAAAAGAGCAGTGACATAAGTTTTTACGAAACGTATTGATTGACATGAAATTTACCATATTTGTAAAAAACCACACATGAAACAATTCTGTTCTCTCGAATTTTTCGGAAGTTTCCAGGTCGATCACCTAAGATCAGCTAAATGTTTGGACTAACAAATCCCATTGGATCCAAGTTGATCTGCCTTGATCTTTAGAATATTATGCTTGCTTGCAATGCAAATGCATTTTAAGTGACCACAAATGATAAGAACAACACTTATATGCATTCTTTCTGCGCACTTTGTACTGTCCTAGCCCTCGCATTTTAATCGCAAAAACCCTTGCCATTGCAAAAATAGCCTTGCAACAACTATTGAACGTTTATATTGCGGTCGTGCCCACCACCCAGCATCTGTGTGACTAACGTAAGAAATGCTATGTGGCACTGGCTTCATGATGTAGAATGGCTATCACATGAAACGATGCTTAGGATTTTTCGTCGTATCATGTCTGATCAATGGTAGTGCGGCAGACGATGCGACAGACGCCAGAAACATCCGACGAACAGGCATCAGTCCTTGGCCTAAGTCGCCCTGTTGGACCTTTACTTGATAGTTTTGGACTTAACGTGCGTGCTAGACACATTTGCGATGTATCCAATTCAAAACACGTTAGTATAAGTTCAGAAAAGTGGCTTCTGACCTTACAAATGCCGATTTTCCCATTCATTTCAAGCCTTGTTTTAAATGATGAATTTCGACCACAAATGCCTTTTTCATCCAAATAGGTAAATCAGGTTTTCTTATTACTACTAACCCCTCTGGATCCTCATAAGAGCTTTTGGTATTGAAGATTTTTGCCCAAATGATGACAGGGTGATTGAACATTTCAAAAAATCCTGGTGATGGTAATACTGATCTTACTGAAACGAATCACAACAGCTTTCCAATCCTGGTTTTGCTTTTTTGATGGAACTTATTGTTATCAAGATCTTGGGGGTCTCACAAGCCCCTGGTCTGGTGCAGAGGGATCTGGAGGTTGGCCAAAGAGGGTTAAAACTGTGCTTTAGAAAGTTCTCCTGTGCTCAATAAGCAGTAGGAAATACCCCAAAATGTGCAAGGAAATACAAAGGCAAGATATTGAAGATGAAACTAACAAAAAATGAGCACATATGCAAACATAATAGTTTTTTGGAAATAAGTAGGCTAAATTCCTTATCAGGGGAATAAAGGTAATAGTTCTTGACAAAAAACTGAAAGACTGGGGAAAACGTTATGTGAATAAAGCCACAGTCAGGCAAAACCAGTCATCACCAATGCCTGACATGCCAGGTTGATCAAAACTTATCAGAGCTGCTCCACACAATGTCAGCTAATGGGAGCCTAACTAGGTGCCCAACTGATGACAAGAATGCCAAATAAATGTGATGTCAATGGAAGTCAAACAAAGACATGCAAGCATGCTCATGTTTTTCTCAACACAATGTCTACAATGCTTTTGCAGATTTATTGCATCTTATAACTGATTTTCTGATTGTGGCACCACAGTCATCTCTGATTCCACCATGCTCAATCTATGTTAACTCTTTCTCAGCCACCACTGAAGACAAAATCATGTGCAATTATAAAATCACCCTGGAATGGACATAACATAGCCTTCTCAGATCTATGTCATCACTGCAGATAGGCCTTTGTGCAAGCAACAGATGCAATGTCTTTGTGCTGCCACATTTATTTTCCCCATGGAAACAAAATGATGACTAGAATTACAAAAACTGCTTTGCAAACATTTATGGACAAAAATGCAGTAAATGTTTGCAATAATTATCCAACTCTTTGGAATATTTTCATGCTTTCAAAGATAACTTATTATTCTAATGCCTTTCAGCTTTCCAACACTGTTTGAAACATTACAACAGCCATTTGTGGACTGCCCAAATTCTCATTTTCCTGGCATACCATAAATACATGGTGCTTATCATGTGACTCCACAGTTGCTGCCAGCCTGCAACAGCCAGAATTGATAAAGATGTGACCACACTCATTTCTGCCAGCTTCCCACAGCTGCCACTGCCTGTGCCTACAAACCTGATAACCCTTGGCTGCAGCTGGTAGCCATCCCTGAAGAAGCATGGCATCTTGATGACTCTTCAATGCTTGGCCATTGGTTATATGGGCATCTAGCAGGCAATCAACACTGTAAATTTACTGACCAATACAAAAAGTGGGGCTCACTTCCAATGTCTCAGAGTGCCTACAATAAGTATAAATGGAAATAAAAGTAGCACCAATGCTGCAAATAACATAGTGCAGTTGGTTTTCTTACTGCATCAATCACAGTACAAACAAGCCATAGCTTTGCCAGATGGACATAGGTAGCAACCATGGAATAACCAAGAATATCTAAAACAAAATGGTAGTAGGCTATTTTCTTGAATAGTCTACTTCTGAGTTAAGCTACAACACAATGCCTTGTGGGCCCAGCCAGCCAGTGGACATCTGCCTGGGTACATTTAGACTTACAAACTCGTAACTGTGAGTCCCCTTCTGTACAAACTGAACTAACAGGTACACAACATTTGTTAATTTATGAATCAGAACACACAGCCGCTCGGGCTCAGGTGTCTTAAGTCTTGTGGTCAAGTCTTGTGTCTTGTCGGGCGTCAGTCAGTCATCTGGGGTACAAAACTGTTTGTTCGTTTGTTTGTGAGTTAGGACACACGGTCTCTTGGGCTCAGGTGTCCTCCTGGGCCAAGTCTTGCGTCTCGTCGGGCGTCAGTCAGTCGTCTGGGGCACAAAACTTGTTTGTTTGTTTGTTTGTGAGTTAGGACACACAACCTCTTGGGTTCAGGTGTCCAAAGTCTTGGGTCAAGTCTTGTGTCTCGTCGTGCGTCAGTCAGTCGTCTGGGCACAAAACACAGAACTAACTTCTGAGAGGATTTGTCGCTGCTGCGCCAGAAACCATCCATGAATGTGCTTCTAAGTACCAAAAATTGGTTTCGTCCTGTTGTTTAACGATGGGACTGACCTGTTTAACGATTCATACTGCCAGTGTGTAAATCACTACATATTCAGGAACCTAGACAAGGGAGGACCATGGAGGCCTTGGCCCCCGTGAGCCAAGCTGTCTACACTAGATATTTAACGATTTTTTAGAGATACAGAGTAGTGATCATGTGTATACTACAAAAGCAAACATAATATGTTTTTCCTATGTGTTGAATATGACGCTAACTACATGACAATGTTGCTTCTTCCTACACATTTTGTCATATGCCAGTCGTATACAAGATTTGGCATTTGCACCCCTACCCTCTCCGAGGCAAATCCTGGCTATATGCCTGGTTAGATTTTTACCAATTTACACAGCAATACGTCCTCTGTATATCAGTTGTCGTGTGAGCGGTCAAAGACTGGCTGTTTAAATCGGGTGAGGCTAGCTGTGCAATTTGAGAAAAAAGCGGTTCTGCGCATGTGCGCTCAGGCTATCCTGGGCCATGGACTGGTGTTAGGTAGTCCATGGATGGGCGACGCGAGGTTTACACAGCCGGTATCACGTGTCAGTACTGAAGTGATGCTTCCTTCGGACAAGAACAAGGTGTGAAAGCCATGATAAGCCCGATATGACTTTGTTTGGTCATCTGTCGTGATGGTTTGGCGCAGTGGCGGAGGATCGTATTTGATTACGGGAAGGAGCAAACCGAAATTTGGAGGCCCCTTGATCTTGACGGTCCTTTTTCCTATGAAGGGCTTCCTATCCCCCAAAAAGCCGATGTTGCACCAAAATTTCTGTCGCGAGGCCACCTGACCCTCGCTCACGGCAGGGAAGGGTGGTTTGAAGAACCCCGCCAGGTTTTCTAAACAAAGAGCTAGAACTAAAAGAGCTAAAAACGTGACTTTTTCCTTTGCCGTTGGTATATTATTTTTACATCTTGTACGAAATTTCAAAATCAGATCGTATCAGACCACGGACGTATTTGACCTAGAAGGAAAGCATGTCGAAACGTTTCAGCGTATGCCAGTCATTGTCAAAAAGAGACAATGGCAATCTGAAAACACTTTTCGAATCATCAACTTACTCTCTACAAAGTTCATATTCTCCAAAAAATCGTCTGAAAAAAACCTTGGGTCAGCAGTAATGAAGTGCCGTTTTTCGCCTTTCTGAAGGAATCCCAGATGTGTTCCCATTACGTCGTTCTCTTCTTTGACACCGTGGTTTTCCGGGCAAAACAGACGCATTTTACGCGCTATCGTCCGTGACCTGACCTGACATGATCTGTCCTTTGCCCGGCACCGCTAGGCGCGTTTTTATACCCGTGACCGCCTGGGGATTGTCAAAAAAGGCGCCCCTCTGTTATCTCAGGATCTAACCGTCAGATGTGAACCGTCGTACCACCAATCGGCAGTCCTGAGTCTTGCGATTCAGAAAAATAATATATGAACCCTGACCACGTGACTGATGACGTCACAGGCAACGTCAGACGCATAACACAACGTTACAAAAACTGGCTCCGATTCGCACATATCATCGGCAGCACAGGTCTTAGAGCCTTCAACTGGATAAGAAACGAAAGGTCACGATCTTCTGTATCAGAAGCAGGCAGAAATGTTTAAAAAATTGTTGGGTTAACGTCAGCCTGGGTTAGACGAAATAGCAGGGGCGTAGCCAGGATTCCGCCGGGGGGGGGGGCGAATCGGATCAAGGGGGCCCTCGTAACCAAGGGGGACCCTCACCAAGGGCGGATCCAGGATTTCATCAAGGCAGGGGGAGAAGGGGGTGGAGGCGAATGGTCAGCGCGGGGCCCCCATTTATTGCTTTTCAGATATGAAAAATGATGTAATTATGTTTTTTTACCATACGAAATAACCGAAGAAAATTCAAGCGCGTCACCTTATTTGGGAAAATACTGCGTTTGTTCCGGAGCAAAGTTGCCGAGATATCACAAAAAACGTGGGATTTTAGGCGGTTCCGTCCTTCCCTCCATGTGGAATGTCGTGTCTGTGTCTGGTCCAGGAGCTCCCATCGTGTAGCTTCTGGGGATTTTTTGTCAGCTTAGTTTAGGTTCGCTCTTGCAGTTACATGGGCACTTTTGGTGGTCTCGGGCCGTCTACCGTGCCAGGACCCTCTAGTGGCCTCAGGTTCCTTTTACAGTTTCACGTGTCCCGCGGGACGTCTCAGGCGCTCCTTTGGCAGTTTCAGGGACAGCTCAGACAGTCTCAGGGACCCATATGGCAGTTTCAGGGGCGCTTAAGCCATCCCCGGTTCCCTCCTGACGTCCCTGGGACGTTCGCCGTCTAAGGAACCCCTCATTCACTAAAAAAGGCCCTCTGAAAGTCTCTGCCGTGATAGAGGTGCCTCTGGTAATCTTCTAGGTCCTTTGGCTGTTTCAGGTACTGTCTGGACATTTCAAGGTCTAGTAGTTTCAGGGGCCCCTCTGGTCGTCTCAGTGGCTGCTATTGCAAGATAATTCTAGTTAGCAGTCTCAAAGGTCCATCTCTAGCAGTCTCAGTGGATCCCTGTGGTCCTGGGTACTCCTCTTATCGTCTCTATGAAACATTTTTGCCATCTCATGGGCCCTTTGGCAGTTACAAAAGACTTTTTTGTTGATTTCAGGGCCTCTGTGCAGTGTCATAGGCCCTCTGAACGTCTCCGGTGGTCCTCATGGCTGTATCAAGGTCTTCCTCTGTTACATGAGGTATATTCAGCAGTCTTTTAGGGCCCCTCTAGCCGTAGCAAGGGGCTGTTGTTGGTGCCTCAGGGGCCTCACTGGCAGTCTTAAGGGGACATTGCCCGTGCCAGGAGCCCGCTTATCACACTCGGGGACCCTCTGGCCGTCCAGCGCCCCCATAAAACCCAAATGTAGTCTCTGAGGCCCTCTTATCGTCTTTGCCTCTCAGGGGCCCTGCGACCTTTTTGGCAGTCTCAGGGATCACCTGCGGTGTACGGGCCCATCTCGCCGTCTCAAAAACCACCTGACCTTCCCGGGGGCCCCTGACAGCATCAAAAATCCCTCAAGGTTTCAAAAAGCTTAGTGAAGCCCATTTGTGGCTCCTCTCGAGGTTGAGAAAGTCACCGACGAATCCCCGTTCAGGGGGCCCCTCTGGCTGGCCAGCGTCTCCTTATGCCGTGATAGGCACCCTCTTAAGTTCTTTCCGTCTCAGGTGCCTCTCCGGCAATTTTAGCGGCTTCATGGACCCTGTGCCTTGTTGCAGCCCCTTGCTGTCCCAGGGCCCTTGAAGAGTTTCAAGGGCACTTCGTTCCATCTTAGGGGACATCTTACTGTGTCAGGGTCTCATTAACCCTTCAAAAGGCCCTTTGACTACATCAACACCCTCCAGCTTTTCACTCACAGGGGCCTCCTAGGGACTCACTCCTCATCTTGGCCGTCTCAGGGGCCTTATGAGCCATCTGGCGGTCTCAGGGACACTGCCGTGTTGGAGCCCTGTTGTGGTCTCAGGAGCCCTTTGGGAGCTTCAGGAACCCTCTCTGCGTCTCAGAGGTCATCTAACCCTTCAGGGGGCTTCCCTGACTGCATCAAGAACCCGTCAGGTTCTTATAGAGGCCCCTTGAAGTTCATACGGGGCCCCTTCGGGGCTCCTTTTAAGTCTGACAGGGGCTCCTTCTCAGTACTAGGGGGAGCGGCGATCGCGCCAATTGCTCCCCCTCTGGATCCGCGCCTGGTCCTCGTAATCACTGGGGACCCATGTGATTAAAATTACTGTCGGTCTGTAAAGGGACCCCGCTGAAGTGTAAAAGGGACCCATGCTCGTCTGTGAGGACGTTCCTGCCGACCTGTCGGGCGCCCCTTACAGGTCGGCAGGGACATCTTTACAGAAAAACAGGGGCCCCTGAATAATCGTTTAGGGGCCCCTGTTGGCCAGGGGGTCACTACCTGTCTGTAGCGGGCTCCCTATCCACCTGTAAAGGGCGCCTGTAAAGGGCCCTGTCGACCTCTGGAGGCAGGGGCGAGAACCTTCTTCCAGACCGAAAGGAGCGCCCTTCAGAGGCTGACAGGGGCCCTTTATGGGCCGACAAGGGGTCCTCTCCAGACAAGCAGTGGACTCCCCTACAAGCAAGCAAGGACCCCTAAACACTCATTCAGACCTCGGGCCTCTCTTCATAGCACACAAAGCCTCATTATATATTCTGAGTAAGTTTTCTTTACGTTCGTAAGCCTTCTTAATGTTTAAAATATTCTGATTTCGCCTTGTCTGTTTCGGACAGCGTAAGACGCCTTGCAGGCGCCTCACGCCATCCAAAGAACTGGGGCCTTCGGCCCCAGGGGTCTCGCTCAGCCGCCAGGGGGCCCCGCTTGGCCTGTGGGGGGGGACATGACCCCTTTGGCCCCCCAGGCTACGCCACTGTGAAATACTGCTCTTACTTTACATGCCAAAGATCGATGCTTGCAGCCGTTTTACTCTTCCCGTCAAAAAGCAATAATTACTCACTGGGATTCTTAACTGCGTCAAGTGCAGAGCTGAAACGACATCTCACAGAAGTTATCCACGGAAAGACGGAAAGGGGCACTATCTGACACCCTCCAGGCGGTGCCGGATTAACTTCATAGATTTCATAGGTAGTTTACATTTATCTCTCATGACATTGTGACCACATTCACGTGACCCTGAACATTTATACGCGCACCAGAAAGCCTGCAAATGTCTGTCACAACGTGTACATTGCCGCCTTGTTTGAAGAATCGTGACTGTAAAATTTACCTGTTATCACTTTGAATGAGGTTATGGGCCTGTCGTGACGTTGTGAGCACACTTAAGTGCCGATAAGTGTTCGTATGCGCACCAGAAGGTCTTCAAATGGGTGTCACAACGAGAACGTCGACCAAGTTTTTGAAGGAATTGTGCTTGTAAAATTTGGCCCATGATGTCCTTGGGTGGGGTCATGGATAGTCTGCACTGACCTCTCTTGCCAAATGACCTGCACTTCATATTGTCGACATCTTGTTGTCCAAGGCTATCGAAAAAGATCAAGTGAAGTCGAAGAGACGGCAAAATCGTAAAATATGGCTGTTTTCATCACATTATTTTGACATAGCTTTAGGTGGCCCGGCCCGATTTTTTCCAAAATGTGCAGAATTCATCCATCGGGGGATAATCGAAGTATTGCACGGTTTCGCCACGCCAAACCAAAACTACGGAGCAGCCAAAAAGGGGCGTTAAGCGTCCCCCCAGCAATTGCTGGGTTAATTCACATGTCTATGGGAGTGCCCAGTCAACACATGGACCCGCATCAAAGAACAGAAAACTACGTCCATGGACTCGTTGTATGGCCACAGTCTGAGTCTGTCCTGACCGTGAGCTGGGTCTGTCCTGAGCGCGATCTGATCTGTGCTGATCTCTCCCGGGACGACAACACGATGAAGATCGTCGTGCCCACCTGGTCGTACCGGAGGGGCGTCAGGAACATGGGCTACGGAGCGGCCGTGATCGGCAGGTGGCGCTGCCGGCACCGATCGCCGCTGTCACCGTCTGTTGCGGCCCTGTATATAACAGGCCCCTCGCGTCTCCTGTAACTGAACTCAAAAATCATCGCCGTGCTTACGCTCAGGGATAGAAGAAGTGGCACTGGTGTAGCGTCGATGCGCTTTATTACCACGGAGGAACTTTTGCTAAGTGACACTCCCTGAAATGTCACGACACTCCTGAAGTTCGTTTTTTCCTCTTGATAGTGCGTTTTGTGTCCTTCGGCAGAAATTTGCGAGACGTAGCATCGATATTAATTGTGTTCTCTTAACCCTATTCCCGGACAGCTGCACGGTATAGCCGATTCCCGGCAGGGTGGGGGCGGATTCGCCCCCCCCCCCCGAGATCTCGAGAGCTACATATCCGATTTCATCGCGACAAACGACAATCGATTTACCATGACGTAAACTACACTTTAAAAAGGAACTCCTCAAAATTTTGAAAGGGGTAGATGCAGGGGAGGGGGCAAAAATATCAAAATGGGGGATAGTTTTGGACTTCTTATAACTCCGTTGTTTATGGACCGATTTCGATGAAATTGGCATGAATCGAGAGATGATGGATGGGACTTTCACCATTGGTACACACATTTGAAATTTAAAAGAAAATCATTCCCGTTCACAGGGCTTTGAAAATAAGAGGATTAATTTTTCAAAAACTGGATGGACAAAAAGGTAAAAGCGCCTTTTTTGGCTTCTGCTAGTCATGTTATGCTAAACAAGTACAAATCGTATTACCATGTTCGTATAATGTTAGCATAGGCGGTGCCAGGGACATGAAAAAGGGGGAACTGCCATGGTCAAATGCTCTTCAGATCAGCTTGTGACCTTTGGCCTTGAACGACCTCCAGTGACCTTGGAATCACTTGAAATGATTTCGAGTGCATTTAATATGGTCTGTAAACGTTTTCAGTCATTTAAATTCACTCTATTACAAAAATTCCATTTTACGGCCATTGTGATATGGGGTACGCGCACTGACCGTGACCCGACCTGATATCAAGCTGAAATTTGATACACAAGTAGAGGCATCCTTCTTCGTCATATATATATTCCGGGTTTGGCATTTGAAAAAATGGTGCCGAAATTATTACTATAAAGGCAAATTCTGACTTTTGACCTTGACCTGCCCTTGTCAAGCGACCTCAAATAAACGAAATTGTATTTACACGTTGCCCAGCTATTTAGCTATACATCTATAAAAAGTTTTAAGTTTTATCTTAAATACGCTATTTTTGGTGGTTATTTTCCTTTTACCCTGAACAGGGCCAAAAATGTCATGGGGTGTCTCCCAAAAACGTTGCCTGACTCCGCCCCTGAGCAAAACAGAATTCCGAAATCTTGTCACAGTACGTAGAAAGAACAGCTAGGAAAAGTCACGAAGTTTCGTGGAGCTGCGTCAAAAACCCTAGAATTGGCCAGCAAAAAACCCAAGGGGGGGCCGATTCAGCCTCTCCCTGACGGAAATAGGGTTAACGAAGATGTGTTCCGTACGTTGCGTCGACTTACATCTCTCTTGTCAGAGGCTTATTACCTTTCAGTGCTGTTTGCGAATAGTTGAATTGCGATATGTAATGTCCTATTTAGATGACGAAGATAAGCTTCTCCATGTAAACGCGCCTGACCACCATTCGGCGCCATGCACGCCCGACTGCGGGGGGTGGGGGTGACAACCCTCTTACTCGCGAACGACTGATAAAATAATCGTACCATTGAAGAGACCGTGGCAATTGGAGCACGAAACTCGGTTCATTTTTTACTTTTAACAAACTATTTCTTACACCATTAGAGCGTAAATGGCTTAATTTCGACAATGTTTCAGAATACTGAAAAAATGGGATATATGGTCTTGTGTCCCAGCCATTTGTTTAAACAATTTGTTTTGCCACATATGGCCGTTGATGCAAGCAATTGGGGGAATATTGAAATCGTTTACGAATATTACAGCCGAAGTTTGCAACACAAACGGCGGCCGCAGCGGCGGCAGCCCCGGGGGCACGCGCCGCCGATGGTGGCGCACGTGAAGCCGGACTGGGCAACCGAACAGGGGGTTATGTCGGGTCGTCCCCGCCCTTCCGGTGACCTGGCGCCGCGCCCGCCGCCTGCGCCAGAACAGAGACAAAATCTGTCAGCTGTTCGTCCATATCTCTTAGAGACGGCGCGACAGGGAGGCAGAGACATGCGCAAAAACAGAGAGAGAGAGAGAGAGAGACGACGACAGACAAAGAGAAAGGGGAGAAAGAAAGAAAAAAGGGGAGAAAAAGAAAAAGAAAAAAAAAAAAAAAGAAAAAGGGGGAGGGAAGGGGGGGGGGGGGAGGGGGAGAAGGAAAAAAAGATTTTTTAAGTTTTTAAAAAAAAAAAAAAAAATTTTTTTTTTTTAAAAATTTAAAAAACCCTTTTTTCCTTTTTTGGGAAAAATCGCTATATATCAAGTGTAAACCGCTTGGTTCAGAGGGCCATGGCCCCCATGGTCCCACTTGCTACGTCCCTGCACACAATAAAAAACGCCCTGAAAACTCCCCGGAACCATTTGAAATCATACCTGAAAGCATCAAACTTGCAGTTCATTGAGCTCGCAGCACGTTTTCACCATAATATGCCCTTAAATCGCTAAAATCCAAGAAAAAGAAAGAGGTAATTTAATAAAATATTTCTGAGACTTCGATTCTGTGCCATGCTGTGCACATAACGTTACAGTTCACAAAATAGGCCGCTCTAGCCAGCGTCCTCCTTGCGGCTACCAGACTACCCGCAGACAGTGTTCACTAGGAAGAGAAAATTAGTTCCACGTTTTATGCCGTGACACCGGCACGCCAGTCCAATGTGTCCGGCCTCCAGAGGAACTCGTCGGCAGAGGGGCACAGCTTGAGAAGCAGGCCCGCGTACCATCGACTTCGCAGCAGCATGTGAAGTCGATAAATGTGCCTCCACATCAGCGACCGAATATCTGGGCCGCGCATCCTACTGTCCGGCGCTGCTGGGTGCCGTTTCCTCGTAGGGATGCCCCCGGCGTGCTGGAGGACGCACCACAGTCGTCTGGGCTCCGGAGCCATGCCCAGGAAGGTCAGCGTTGCCTCTAGCTGCGGGCTGCCGCTCCAGCAGCTCGTACAGTACAAATAGGGTGTCAGCCGGATTGGTGACCCAGTCCTCGTGAAGCCGCGACCACTGCTCAGTGCGCTCTCGGACAAATGTTGTCCAACACTCCCACATGGAATACCAAGCCGCCGGCGCGACTGCTGTTAATCAGAGCGTGTTGTTTTCCGTTGAAATGGCTGGCCGAAATAAAGGCAGTGAACGGGTCGTGCATCAGCGGCATGGCTCACAGAGGTGATCCATGTGCAGATCGTTTGTGTTCCGCCATGGGGGCGAAGAGTCGCGCGTCTTGGATGTAAAAGAGTTTCTCATTTGGGGGGCATGAGCTTTTCCACGAAGCCCATTTTCGGAAAAACGGCATCCATCATCTTTACAACTTAATTAACGTCAGCACCTGACATCAGATTTATTTCGCCCGATGACGCGGCTTTGTTTTCGATCGACGCAAAGCCGCCGCAGATGGCCAGTCCGCTGGCCGCCTCCAGCAGGTTGTGCGCCCACGCGTGTCCGGAACGGAGGAACGAGACGAGCCGGACCGGCGGCAGACTCCCGGTGCGGGCGAACCCGGTCCGGTACCGGGAGCAGACCGGGTCCGTGAACCAGGAGCCGCTGGGGAGGGCCGGCTCCCTCGGCCGCCAGCTGGGGAGGCCGACTCCCTTCTGGGCGCCACCGGCGGGGGAGGCCGACTCCCTTCTGGGCGCCGCCAGCTGGGGGGGAGGTCGCTCCTTCTGAGCGACAGCCGCAGGGGAGGCCGACCGCCGTCGCCTGGCGGGCGGTCGATCTGCGGCTGCTGAGCGCCGCCAGCTGGGGAGGCCGACTCCCTTCTGGGCGCCGCCAGCTGGGGAGGTCGACTCCCTTCTGAGCGCCGCCAGCTGGGGAGGCCGACTCCCTTCTGGGCGCCGCCAGCTGGGGAGGTCGACTCCCTTCTGAGCGCCACCAGCGGGGGAGGCCGACTCCCTTCTGAGCGCCGCCAGCGGGGGAGGCCGACTCCGGATCGCCGGATACAGATGTGGCGATACCGGCAGACCGGCCTGGAGAAGGCTCACCTCGAGAGCACCAGGGCGCACAGCACGAAGCCGGAGCAGAAGTGTAGCTTTCCACCTGGTGGTGTTTCTAGGACTTGTCATTCGGCGCTGGCTCGCGGACTATGACATAGGCATCGACGTATAGTAAATTTTGTCTCATCCCAGCCTTCACTGGGATATGTCACCTCCCTCTATTTGCGTTAGACCCCTACTCAATAACTCTGCAAGCAATGAAGCGGTTTGGCCTATTCATACGATAATCGATCGTACCTGATATGGCACTCGGCGTGTCACATCATTAAAGGTAAATCTTTTTACAAAGACCATAGGTTATGTGAAAGGGCAGTATTTAACTGATTTGACGGCGCATATGGTCGAAACGGAGACCTCGGCGGGTTCGACCGACCGACGGCCGCCGGACATAGATAAGGCCGACGAGCACCGGGCGGCGCGCCGGTAGTGTCGGCTCTTGCCGCGGCCACCGGGCCAGAGCTGTCCGTCTTCAAACGTTGTACTGGATTTCACCAGCCGTCGGCCGGTCGGTAGCAGGCTGGGATGCTGCCAAGGGGGAGGGGATAACAGAAACATCCCCTCTGCCACCCCAAACGCGGCAGTTCAGGCGCGGGGCAGTGCCAGGGGCGGAACCAGGCAACGTTTTTGGGAGGCACCTCAGGCCATTTTTGGCCCTGCTGAGGGTAAAGGAAAATGACTGCCAAAACTAGCGTTTTTAAGACAGAACTTAAAACTTTACATCGATGTATAATTAAATAGTTGGGCAACGTGCAAACACAATTTTGTTCACCTGAGGTCACTTAACAAGGTCAGGTCAAGGCCAAATTCAAAATTTAGTTTATAGTAATAATTTAGGCGCTATTTTTTGAAATGCCAAACTCGCAATATATATGACGTAGAATGGTACCCTCTACTTGCCTATCAAGTTTCAGCTTGATATCAGGTCGGGTCACGGAGCTATGACCTAAAATGTCAGTAGGCGTACCCTATATATATAAATATATAAATAAATAGATATGTATTTATTTATATTTATATATATAGTCGTAAAATGAAATTTTTGCAACAGAGTGAATTCAAATGACTTGTCAAATCACAAATGACAAATGAAAAAAAAGTTAACAGATAATATTAAATGCATACGAAATCATTCCAAGTGATTCCAAGGTCACTGGAGGCCATTTAAGATCAAAGGTCAAGAGCTGATCTGAGGAGCATGTGACCATGGCAGTTCCCCTTTTTCGTGAAAAAAGGGAACTGTTCCTTCCCCCTTTTTCAAAAAAGTGTTTTTGCTTTTTTTGTTCATTCAGTTGTTGAAAAACTAATTCCCTATTTTTGAAATCCTGTTAACGCCTATGAATTTTCCCAAAATTTCAAATATATGGAGCCAATGGTAGAAGTACGATCCATAATCTCTCGATTCATGCCAATTTCATCGAAATCGGTCCATAAACAAAGTCAAAATATCAGTTTCGTCATATGCCAGTGGTGTATGACAAAGTTTGACATTTGGCTAACGGCGCTGAAGTTCGTGACCATGATTACCATATGCACCAGCAATGATTTCATTTGGTTCCCACTGTCCTGACCAAGAGTCACTGTCAATGCCAAACTCAAGAACACAGAAGAACAATGCACAGGAAAAAGAGTTCTAAACTGGCAAGACTACGACATACTCACGAGGGTCCAGCGATAACAAGGTTTCTGAAGTAGAGTTCAGGTAAAACAGTAAAATATGAATAAAGATTAATACGAAAGGTCCATGGCAATAGCAAATCACAACGGATGTCCTCTTTCAGGCACCCATCGCGTTCCAGCGCTGGACAGAGGTGACTCTGAGTCCTTCTGATCGTCTCTGGCGAGCCCGAGTCCGACAGAGCAGAGGTGGCTGGGAACCAGCTGGGAGTACCCGAGTGATTTCGGCGACTGGCCCAGCCCTTCTGCCGGCGGCGGCAGGTGAAGATTGGCCCGGCTCAGCCGAGGAAAATCATGATAGCAGCCACCGGGGGTGAGGAGGCAGCTTCTGGGGAATGTAAAAAAACTGCAAATTATGCAGCTAAGCTCGTTTGAGGCTCGCTGGAGATAGGCTGGTGGTGGCGCAGGGACGCAAAATGATTGTTTCCCGCAAGCTCCCTTTGAAGCAGACCTTTTAGCAACATGTTCGAACCCTATTTGCGAAAGGCAATGACGCACCAATTTCGACTGTGAATTGTAAAAGAATATCCTGGACTTCAAGTGTGACCTTTTTTCTTTTTCAGTGTAGACGAAATTGGGGCCAGTTAGAACCGGACCCAAATCAGGTGTTATGAATGCGTCTCCTGACAGGCACAAACGTCCTATGTTTGACGTTTTTTTTCTTATTTCACCAGCACCAATCACATCGAGCCACCGGGAGGCTGGTCATGCGAAAAGATGTGGTGCACTGTTCCAATTACGTCCTGTTACCGGAAGGCTAAGATGCAAATGCTCCGAACTTCATGTTGCCCGCCATGTTTATTCGGCTGCGACTAGTCAACCAAGTTGCACAGCGTTGCGTTTACTGGCGGGGATGATTCATTTATGACGTGGCGAGCAAGGCAGGTACTGGATGCACTGGCTTCAAATAGATATTCGAAGTACAAGAACTATTGTATCTTCACTTGCCATTTATGCTGTAGTTACGTGAAACGCGTACGATCCTTCTTCAGGCAAGTCGGTTTTGTGCAGATGCTGGGCTTTTCTCGGGAACAGGCGGAAGCGTTAGGAATTACGTTACTTTGTTTTGTTAATTTGTCGCATGGTGGAGCTAAGTTATATTGTGCTCGGTTCAAAAATGCGTTCCCCACCCGTATAAAGCGACCTGATGGTGGCAAAAACTTCCGAATATTTTTTTTCAAAGTATCCAGCTCTGACATTAATTTTTCTGGTTCCTTCGCACCTGTGCATAAACATTTCAGTTCTTTACAATGGCTGGAGTTTTCCGAAAATTGCTGGCGGAGGGAGGCTCCACATAGAGTTTCAGACCGTTTCTTTCCAGCCATTGTCATTGGCCTAATGTTAAAATCCCTGAATATATGGAGTCCGGAACCCCCAAACCCTCGGGATTGCCAGCCATGTTCTCTACGCGCTTTTTGTCAAATTTTACAACTTTCCCTAAGCACGACAAGTCATTTCGTTCAGCCCTGGCATCCTTAAAGATTAAATATCGTAAGAATGTGTATATTTGCTGTTTCCTTTCTTACTCAAGTGCACATTTTTGCTGTGTTAACTTGCCACAGGGCGGGTTAAACGCCCTCCTTGAAGGGAGGGCGTTTAACGCCCCCCTCCCCTCGCGAATTTCTTAGATATCAAACGCAGCGTCCTGAAACTTTCAGGTACCTTTCCTTACATCAGTTTTGCACATTCTGACGAAAACTTGGATACGAGGTCATCTCAGGTCACTTCTTAATAGCGTTGTAAGAACCACCATGTTTTGCGATTCGACGTTCAATTTTATTTCACCGCCGTAATCGTCAGTGCTTTTACGATGCATGCTGACTTTGGCTTGTATCCCATAACAGCAGGACCTGAGACTTTAATGTGGGGCTCCTCTGACCTCATGTGAGATCATTCTACGTCAAATACGTGTTTCTTCACTTAACGGGTCCAATGAGAATACTTGTTAGAAAAGGAACCGAAAAGAACTGATTTTTGGATACGGCGAGAGAGATAACCGATTTTTTTTTGCAACAGACAGCAGGTACAGCCTACAAAGCAGTTTTTTTGCAACATTGCTACATTTTTCGAAGCTTGACCTTGGTGGTGTTTTGCAGGCATGTAGCCAGGATTTTCCTCCGAGGAGCAAATGTCAAATTCTGTCGTAAGGTGCTATTTTAGGAGAATCGAAAAATTATATTTATTAGACAAATTATAATGTATATAAATGAACATCAAATATATATAACATATTGTATATGTTATATATATAATTTATGGGAAAAACGGCGACTTTATGCAACTTAAATCATATTTGAGGCACAGGAAAACAAATAAGGACTGCTTTTGCAAGATATCTATGATCACTTTTCCGTATCCCCCAAAACCGTTATATTTCTAGCGTAGACCGCTTCGCTCGGAGGGGGGTGCATGGCCCCTTCGATCCTTCCCCTTAGCCACATTCCTTGCCTTATGAAGATTTCAGCTCAGCGAGTGAACTGGTGGCGTCTGTTTGATATTCTGGGTGACCGGTGTGGAGATATCGGCCTTTACAGTGTTGAGCAACATTTAGTGGAAATGTGCAACATGGGACAGATTGGCTTGTAAGGTCATTCAGAAATATTGTAAAGCTGATCCGGCCACGGTTCCGTGAGCGGCTTTGTACGGCCGGGAGCGCTGGAACGCCGCCGCTACCGCCGCTAGAGGGTGAAAGTCTTGGCCAGTGTGGCCACCAGGGGGCGGCAACGGCGGTGTCCCGGCAATGCGGCCGCCAGGCGGTGTCCGCGGTAGAATCCCGGCCATCGGGGCGCTCCGCACCGTGGCTTCTTTGGGGTAGGTCATGTGGGTGTCGGGCTAAAGAGGGTCTCAGGATTTTGGGGTTGGGATTTCCCTTGCGTGAATGTTGATTGTGAGTGTATTAGTATCAAACGTATCGTCTTGAATGTTTAGGTTGATTGTGCACTTCTTTAACTGTAACTAGAAATTTGTGAAAATATATGGGATCCATGAGATCAGTTGTCTTCTCTCCTTCGTGCGGGGTGCCGAGGCTGTCCTACGGTGAACGAGCATTCATTCCCTACCCCGGCTGCTAGCAACTACCGTGTGGCAGGCGGTTAAAGAGTAAATGTTGCTACACCCGGAGGTGGCGTCTGTTGATTAAGACCCTTCGCCTTGTAACGCGCCTGGCCAGCGTGTGACAAGGGGGTCCGTGGATACCTGAGGTACACCTGCCACAATATCAGATGGAGGTCACTGGCGTGCTCGTGGTAGTCCAGGTTTGAAACCACGAAATATTGCAATATTGCATGTGCACGATAGTTGGGGCCATTTTAAGCTTTTTTGTGTCTAAGGCTCCTTGAAAGTGTCCTTGTCAGCGTTATCGGGGTTAAGAAAAAACACTAGAAGGGTAATAAGGGACGTGGGGCAAATTTATCCTCTCGACGGCGGCCGTCCTCCAGTCGACATGCACAGCGACAGCGCCCGCCGACCCGTCGCGTGTTTCACGGAAGTCGTCCCACTGATCGCGGATCACGCGTCGTCCCACTGCCGACGCGTTCCCGGCAAGTCGGCTATGCGGAAGCGGACCGGCGACAGATGGTACGTTTCACTGCGCCACGACACGCGCGCCGCCGCTTTCAGCCAGGCCGACGAGGAAGAGCTCGCCACGCGCGGGTATGAGTAACCGCAGTATACCGTCTCCTGAGTCGTGTGTTAGGACCAGGATCACCTCACGGAGCACCTGGGGCCATGAATTCCTGCTGTGCGGCTAGCAGTGAGAGGTCCGGCGAGTGATACACCATTGGCTAGGACGGAGGAGGCTGTCTCCTTACAGAGACTGTTCTTTGTGCATAGCGCTGTAAAGTGTATTTGGGTAGTGTGTTAAGCTTTACCGGTATTGGTCTTATCTCTATGCGTGTGTTTACCGCGTTTCGCTAGCACGCTACCTTTTAATTCAACAGCCACGGTGCCCTTAAATATATGATTATTCTGTGCATCAAATGCTTTACTTTGACAGCCCGACTAAGGGTAAGAGCCCCAGCACATAAGCAGACGGTCGAGGAAGGAGCTGAAGCGCAGAGGAAACGAAAGGAGAAACACCCGCATTGGGTTAAGCAAAAATAACATTTTAAATATTGCTTTTAAACCAGAGCATCTCATTTGTTCTAAGAAACGAAGAAGTTCTAAGTTCAAGTTCGATCTGGACCGTGTCGGAATCTTCCATTTCTCAGAGATTTTGATGTTTCCGTCTCGCTATTATCGATAGGGTTTGCGATTCAGGTTAGAGAATACTTTCTTTCAGCTCTTGTACGCCGAGATTTATTTTACGGCACGCCTTTTGACCTATGGACCACCTTCGAATTCTCAAGAACACATTACAAAACTTTGTGACGGAATCCTAAACCTTTCGTGTGAACGAGTTGTTCTCTTCATGACTGAAAGAAAACAATTGTTCTCTTGAAATGAATTGAAAAAGAGAGTTGTTCCCTTCATGACTAAAAAAAGAAAGCACTCCTCTGGCGTGCAGTCCTAGTCGTGACAGACCAGGATTAGCACATTTTCGGATCCAGATCATGTGCTATGGAAGGGATGGAGTGGGGGGAAACCTCCATCCACGCACCCTCCCACCTTCAAATGTTGATTTCCATTCGAAATTCCACTAGTGTACTTTATTTTCGAAAACGCACATGCAATTTAGCATATTCTTGTTTTAGAAACAGAATATTTACAATTTCTGTCTGAAAAGGGGGCCAAAAGGGGCCCTCCTCCAACGTCCAAAAAGAGGGACCCATTTCCAACGAAAGGAGGGTTATGGCCACGACTGCCTTCCCTGGATCCGCCAGTGTACCGAACTTATGCAGAATATCAACACGGAACAGTCGGTAGTTTTTACCTCGAAAGTGACAGTAGTCTAACTGGGATTTTCTTCATGAGCGTAGGCATTAAATCTGACGTGATCTTCCCAAAAATGACGACAAATAAGCGTCTATCGTTACTTCAGAAAGTGCAGACTTATGCAGAAATACATTAGCGATAATTAAGCCAACCAAAGGAGCGACAACATCCGTACGACGTGGCTACGTTTCTGTTATCTCTTTAGACAATTGGCAATTTAATGCTCAAGTGCAATGTTTTAAAATATAAGTTTTCGAGCGCAAAAAGTCTGTTTACCCCATTTATGTTTACTCCATTTATGTTTACTTCATACAGCACGATACAATTCTGTCTCCTGCCGAGGCTCTTCGCCAGAAGCATGGAACACGAAAGTTGGATGGTTGTCCGATAGGTTTTGATGGTTTATATCCCGGCGAGTTTCAGGATAAGCCGGGCGTTCCTGATAGCTGTTCCATCATCTGCTGCATTGCTATGGATTAGACATGATCGAGAATAAAATCCTACATCGTTTCATGTAATATCTTCTCTACGTTATGAAACTCGGCATTAAAGCATTTTAGACGTCCGTCACTTCAGCACCAGTGGGTGGGCCTGGCCACTACGTGAAGGCGTGATATTTGACGGGAAGTTATTTGTGCGCTACGAGCTCCGTGCATAGCAAGGAGGAATGAGTGTAGGTCTATCATTTCTAGTCATACAGTGTTTACATCGAAAACAAACAGCGTATTACAAGATGTCAGATATGGTCAGCCTGGGTCAAATGGAATAAGGCCAACATTGGACAGTCATTTCATGCCACATATTAATTGGTTCCAAAGAACATGTGACTATAGGTAAGCATATGGAGACTGTAAAACGATGAATGAGATCCGGTTGCGGATTTGACAAATCGGTCATACACGTGACCTCTCCCGGTGTCACAGGTCGCGGGTTGCAGTTTGTTCACAAAGGACGTGACAAGCATCAGAGCGTATTTCAAACTTGAAAACCGCCAAACCACACCCACAGTCTCAATAACGAATGTACAGGACTTGGGTTTACACGGCCTTAGGTCCATGGCCTTAATCTTTCCGAAAAATTCGGGAAAGCAGAACTGTTACATTCATGTTCTATTAATGTGGCAAGCCTCAGACTAGTGGATACCTACTGCAAAAAGTTAAGTCGCTTTATTTTTATCGGACAGTCTGACATGTCCTGAGCCAATGATCTGAGGTGATGAGTTCAGTGACACAAGGTGTAAGGAAGACATATGAAACTTCCACGTTTCATGTCTGCGCTTCTTCGTTTCCTGGCTATCCACCAAACCCGGAGTAACGCTCCCATGAACACCCGGCACGGCCAGGGTTAGGAACCGAATCAGGCGCCTGTAATTGTTTTTTTTCCACGGAAATATGACAGTCACTTCGCAAAACAGTCTTTGAGTTTTTTTTCTCATTCATTCAGAATGCAAATTATCTCCGCCAGAAAAGACAAAACCCCGGCGTAGGCTTGGGCATAAGCATCCATGACAGTCATTGAGTAGTCTGGGAGCTAGCAGGGCCATACTGGTACACTGCACTAGAATATGCGACGTTGTGGAACTTGGTTGACCAGTCGCAATCCTTTGTCATACACATAACGCAACACCGAACCCAGTCACAAGAAGCAGCAACGACCCTCAGCAGACACAGTACTGTATTGATTCGAAGCCACTCCAACGACCACAGCGCCATCTTCGACACGCGTCGATCGGCATAAGTAGCAGTAGCAGCAGCCACCGCCAGGTGGAAGCACTGACGCAGCGCCCGGCTCGCCGGACGGGCGGCAGTCACGTTAGTGGAGCCGGAAGCTGCCACAGAGAGACAGACGGCGAGGACAGGCGCGCGACGCCGGCGCACACATCAAAGTGCTGGGTGTGCGGCCGCCTGAGCGGCGCGAACGGCAGCTATCACCGGGCGCCGGGGGGGGAAGGAGGCTCGAGACCACGGCTGGGCCAGCGCTCCGCGGTCAGCAGTGCGGTGGTCGAGAGTTCGGGCTCGGGTGTCGGGTGGGCTGGGCGGAGCACAACAGGCGGCTGTCGGCAGGCGGGGGGGGGGGGGGGGCGCGCGGGGCCGGACTAGGGACGGGACGTGTCCATCGGAGAGCCGGGCACGGTGGCCGACGGCGAGGCCGGCGGCTCGGTGGGCGTGGCCGCCCGGCCCGACAGCGTCGGTGACATCTGTGGACGGAGAAGGAAAGCTCGAGTTCAGACGTGCACCGCCACTGCTCAGATATTTTGAGCAGAAATGAAAGTTCAGTGTATAAGAAATGGAAAGTCGGGACAGTTCAAACGCAGACTGGCAAAGTATTCGCTCCCCGAAAAAAGCTCCAAACACCTCGCGTCCAGCACTTTCCAAGGCTTCCAACACATCGCGTCCCACAATTCTGATGACATCAACAATGCCAGTGTTTCAATCATAATGATCATTAAAACACCTGTCATATCCCAGCCGTCTAACTCGTTTGAGCATCCCTTAATACCAGCCCACAGGGAACATCCTTGCCCATTTCCTTACCCCTGATTGCAGTCCTACACACTGCACCCTCACTTGTACCTCAGCTTACATTCATCATGAACTCACCAGACTCTGTAACCATCCATATTCCCCTCCCCTCCTGCCTCAGTGAGGCACCGTCCTCCCACCTGCATGGGCCGGCCAGGTGACATGGCCGGAGCGCCGATACTGATGGCCGGCGCCGTCGGTTTGACAAACTTGTCGTTGCCGGCGCCGCTCACAGATGGCGCCACTGGCGGCCGGGGCCGGACCGGCAGCTGGACGGTGGCGCCGCAGTTCTGGCAGCGTGGCGCCACCGGTGACGGAGGCCCGAACATGTCGCGACCTGACGGAGGTCGGGTCAGGTCAGATCAACTCAAGTCGCGTCAGATGAGATCACGGGAACAATGCCACATAGTGATGAAGTACAAGTGTTGTCCAAGAACTAAAAAAAAACTGGTGACTGTAGTGGCACCAGTCAGTGCTAACCTCGCCCCTAGTGTCGGACGGGCCCGTGAGCCCAGCGTTCCCCTGGGCTCAGGGCGGGTGGAGCCGGGGGAGGTCAGTGACCTGGCGCTCACCTGGGCTAAGAGGGCGGTTGGAGCCGGGGGAGGTCAGTGACCCGGTGCTCACCTGGGCTCAGGGGGCGGGTGGAGCCGGGGGAGGTCAGTGACCCGGCGCTCACCTGGGCTAAGGGCGGGTGGAGCCGGGGGAGGTCAGTGACCCGGCGCTCCCCTGGGCTAAGGGCGGGTGGAGCCGGGGGAGGTCAGTGACCCGGTGCTCACCTGGGCTCAGAGGGCGGGTGGAGCCGGGGGAGGTCAGTGACCCGGCGCTCACCTGGGCTAAGGGCGGGTGGAGCCGGGGGAGGTCAGTGACCCGGTGCTCACCTGGGCTAAGGGCGGGTGGAGCCGGGGGAGGTCAGTGACCCGGCGCTCACCTGGGCTAAGGGCGGGTGGAGCCGGGGGAGGTCAGTGACCTGGCGCTCACCTGGGCTCAGAGGGCGGTTGGAGCCGGGGGAGGTCAGTGACCCGGCGCTCCCCTGGGCTAAGGGCGGGTGGAGCCGGGGGAGGTCAGTGACCCGGCGCTCACCTGGGCTCAGGGGGCGAGAGGAGCCGGGCGACGTCAGCGAGCCCGGGCCGGGGCTGGAGACGGTCCGACTGCGCGGCCCTGTGGCCAGGTCCACCTGGCGCTCCTCGTCCATGTCCAGACTGCAACAGGGCCACAGGTCAGCCGAGGTCATCCAAGGTCACCTGAGGTCACTCCAGGTCAGATCAGGTCAGGTCAGCTCAGCTCAGCTCAGCTCAGGCCAGTCAAGGTCAGGCTAGCGCACCTCGCCAACTCCAAAAGCGCGAAAAAACTTCAGGTACGGACCAAACTGCGATGCTGCTGGATGGATTTGGCACCTGGGCGTGTATTTACGCAGACGGTGTACGCCAGACATCTACACTTAACGGTTGCAGATGACAACTATAAAACACGTAACGGGTCTTGAAACGATAGGAAATCATCATCCACCGACACTGGGCAGTCTGCTGACCGTGGGCAATTAAAATGGCCTCAAACTGCCAAAATGCTCTTCAACTGGACTGTACCGGGATTCCGACTGATCCAAGCAGCAGCCTGATCCTCTCCTGGCCTGCGACGCGACCTCATGACCCCGGCTCGGTCCACGGCAGGGTTTCGTTCCAGTCTCCCGCACCAGTTCCCAGGCCCTGGCATGCACCTACACTGCGACCAGCAGTGTAGGTGGACAGCCGACGTGCCCTCTTGTTTCCGACTCTGACTCTGACCCAGAATCTGACTCTGTGACTCCCACCTGGACTCTTACCTGTGTCTCTGATCAGGACTTTGACTCTGTGACTGACTCTCTGGCTCTGACCTGGACTCTCTGGCCAGGCCTCTGGCTGACTCTGACCTGGACTCTGACTCGGAGAGGTGCCGGCAGAGCGTCTCGCGCCGGTCCATCTCCACCTGGAGCCGACGCTGCAGGCGCTGGTTCTCCTCTCGAATGTGTCGTTCCTCCTGGGCGTACTGGGCCATCTTCACCGAGTCTGGCGGCGGCGACACGGACGCTCACAACACTGCACACGGAACAGTTCGCCCAGTCCAGCGGCCACAGTACCGGCGTTCAAAACACCGCACAGGGAACAGGGCATATTGGCGGGTGACGGCCGCACGGATACGATCAACCTTTCGCGCAGCATTCTTCAACTCTCACATCTGATAACATTAAACAGGTTGTAGTTGTTTCTCGAATCGGATTATAGCTGGCTGGCACATGGACCAAAACTGAAGTGCCGGTCCATGTGCCTACGGGCACATAGCCTTTGCAGCGTGGGAACGACACAAACACCCGGAATAAGTTGCACAGCTCTGAAAAAATCCTACCACTGCTCGTCATTTTCAGACAGCCAGAGCAAAAGCAATTATAAAGCAACCAAGTGCTGCCAAAAGAGTGGTACTGCGACGAAGCATTACTCCCATTAAAAGCTCTCCAGTCCTTTACAACATCGACAGGACGGCGGCGCACTTCACTCGTCGGCTCGCGCCGGCCGGCAGCGGTTAACGAAGTCGGCATACTCGGTAAATTACGCGTCGATCAATACCACTGACGGTGTGTGCCCGGCCGGCCGCCGGCCGCCGGCGCCAGCAGGGGACCAGGAGGCGGGACGGAATGACTCCGCTCGTGACAACGACGTGGCCACCGTCAATCCGACGCAACATCCACTCAACAGGGTCAACCAAGGCGTCCTCCGTCGAGTGACATGGTCTATATGCATACTGTGACGGAGCTAAAAGATCGTAGGCAGAGAAAGAAGACAACTGTGTGCACACGATCTTTTCACACATATTCGGCAGCGCAGGCAAGATAGACATGGGTCTAAAATTGTTGGCGATGTCACGCGGGCCTGATCTGTGAAGAGAAAGAACAGAGGCCATCTTCCATGAGGAAGGGAAAACACAAGTGGCGACAGAGCTGTTGAGATGAAATAAATGTGGCCCGAGAACGGGGAAACATTTTCGCAGCACATACAACGGCACGCCGTCATGTCCTACCGCCCTCGACGATGACAAATCATTCATAGCTCTAGAGAGTTCAGGGAGAGTCGAAGGAGACAGACTCAGACTTGATGTGGCCACGCATGGTGGTCTAGGTGGAAGCGGGGTGTCACCGTGGCTGCCCGCTGCCAGTTCGGCAGCAATAAGAGGGCCGGCGTACGCAAAGTGGCGGTTGAAGTCATCAGCCTGCTCGGTGGACATTTCATCGGCGACATCCCCTCCCCCCTTGGCGGGCTGAAAGGCGAAGCTTTCTATGCCCCTCCAAGAGCTGGCACGGTCGGCAAGCATACTGTCACACGGGAAATCGGGCTAAGCCCGAGTGAAAAGGCTCTTAACGCTGCTAAGAAGGCGTCGGTATGCGGCCAAATCGGTCTCGGTTCGGGATTGACGCCATTTCCGATATGCGACGCCCCGCTCCTACATCAGTTTCCGCAGGTCAGGGTTTTCAAGCCATGGGCAATGGGAGCGACGAGGAGTCACCGTTCTGAGAGGACAATGCACATCAACCGCACTCCACCATACACGCATAAACTCCTCCAGGTTACGGTCAATCAGCGTTTCACGGTAAACCTGGTCCCAGTCCGACTGCCGAAGCTGCAGACAGAGCGCGTCCCAGTTCACCTTACGCCACGGACGGGCAGAGAAAGGCGTAGGACGATAGAGAGGGCGGCAGAAAGGTGCACTAACAATGGTGGCCAAGTGGTCGGCGATCGGCTCCGACAGCACCCAGACCTGACTCCAAAGACGGTGCGTTCGTGATTATGTGACCCAAGAGCGACTCCGTCGGTGAAAGGTGCGTCGGTGTTCGGATGAGCTGACACAGGCTGGTTATTTAAAAGCGACTTGTATCCGGTGCATACCGGGGCCGTCCGGACGCAAGAGGTCAATGTTAAAATCGCCTAAGCAAAGGGTTGGTTTACCCAGGCTCACAGCGGCATGCAGTTGGTCATACAGATCATCGAGGCCGGCTGACATCTGCTCGGATGGTGGGCGATACACCACGCCAACGACAACCGAGTGACGCCCACCGCCAGCAATCGAGACCCACAGCGACTCGCAGGATGACCCTGCACTGGTAATCGGTAGAGCGTTCATGCTCAGGTCGCCCCGGCATAGAATGGCCACACCGCCGCCTCGGGCCGCAGCGGCGCGGCCACGGCCGGGCTGAGCTGGCCGGTCTCGGCGCGCCACCCTATAGCCAGGGGAACACAAGAATCCTGTCCGCGGTCGGATTGGACAGCCATGTCTCGGTAACGCACAACACATCGAGGTTATGGTCCTGCAGAGCCCGGCGTACACAGTTCGGTACCAAACACTAGAAGCTCGAATGACCAATGACCAGTGTCCGTACCAGCCCAACGGCGTTGGTCGGCGTCGCGTAGTTTAACTGCTGAGTCTGCCTGATGGTTTTGCGAGCTGGTACGGTGAGGGTCCGGGACCGCGGCAGCGGACCGCATTGTGCCGGGCCCTAGAGGCTGGCACCATCCCCTCGCACGGGCGTCGTCAGGTGCCCCTCTCGACGCGGAGACGTCGCATCTGGTGACTCGCCCAGCCCGGCATCCGCGCCTGCACCGCTGTCCTCGAGCCAGCGCAGCTCGATCGCGGCGCCGACCCTGCGCGACCGCGCGCGGCACGACCGCCCCAGCCGACCACAGCCTGAGTCTGTCTATGGTCTGCCAGACAGGCCGCAGCGGGGGCCGTTCGCCTTGGCCCAACGCTAGGTCACGGTCGCGCCATCGCAGCGGGATTCGGCGGAGAGCGGTTGAATGGCACATCGGTGCGCTGATTGGTGGTCCTCAGCGCCACACCTCCATCATAAGCGGTAGAACGGAGAGGCGGGTGGCAAGACCTCGTCCATCACACCGCGCCGATATCGCCAAGTAAAAGTCAACAACAAATACGCCGATAAAAGCAAGGCAGCTGCTAATCGTGGTGTAGTCATTAGCCAGCAGCATCAATGTCACAGTCGTGTTGCTGCACAGTCTCACCACCAGGTCACGTCAGACTCCTCGGAAAAATCGCAAGGAAAACAGGAACTCACGACACGGTGGCCGCCGTAGTCAGGCATTCGAACCGAACTGTACATATGTGTGTATGTATATATATATATATATATATATATATATATATATATATATATATATGTGTGTGTGTGTGTGTGTGTGTGTGTGTGTGTGTGCGTGTGTGTGTGTGTGTTTGTGTGTGTATATAAGTATATACTCATATTTAAACGCACACAACCTATGCCTTACACTCTTGTAAGAATGCACTCTTGGTCCCTGTCCCTCCCGATACTCACGCTCCCTCCTGGAGTGCTGCAGCTGTCCCTTGAGCGCGGTCACCTCCCGGCGCAGCTGCTGGATATAGAGGCTGAGGTCGCCGGCCGTGGACGAGTCACGCTCGCGCTCGTCGGCAGCGGCCGGGCCGGCGGCGGCCGCCGGCGTCTGGCCGGCGCCGGCCGCGCCGGCCGCCGCCGGCTGTCCGCCCGGCGAGGCCGGCTCCGAGTCGGCGCCGCGCTCCACGCGCTCCAGTTTCCCCGAGAGCAGCCTGCCGGGCACAGGGCGCCGTCACAGCCGGAGACGCACGCAGCGCGCGGGAGCGGGCGGCAGGCGTCACGTCACGGCGTCACGACGTCATGGGGGCGTGAGCGTGCGGAGTGGCGTCCAGCAAGTCACGAACTACCGGAACACAGCACTCTCAGACGGGACACAACAGCACCAGACACCAAAGCAGGACACAGCAGGATAGGGCACCACAGGGCAGAACACCATCGGACAAGACATCGTCGGACAGAACACCATACGACCGAAAATCACCGGACAGGGCCCTCCAATCCACGACAAGAGATGGTGATTATCGCAGTTAAGCGTGAAACGTCCCGAACAACGGGAAAATATCGACAAGCACGCGCAGCATGTCTGAGCCCGGGAGCTGCATGACAAACACAACAGTAACACGACAGGAAATGCCCGAGTCGTAAACAAAAAACGGACGAAAAAGTTGCACACTATCCCACAACGCTGACACGACAGCACAAAGCCGGCTTTGCTACCGCCGACGTCAGCGGCTTCCATCTAGCGATCCAGCGACGGATGGCGGCAGAAGTCGCCTCCGGACGAGCCGCACGCGGCAGCGCGGCCTGCGACGCAGACCCACGATAACATCGCCACTGGCACGTCACAAAGTCAGCGCCGTGGCGAACCGACACGGCACCACGAGGGCGGGACACTGAGATCGGGTCAGGTCGCCACGCCGCCACTCGGGGTCTGACTACAGCCACGCGGTGCCGTGCCCGACGGCCAAACGGCTCCGCTGTGTTTCTCTCCCGCAGTCAGTCGTTCGGCAATGAAGGCTTTTTGCTCCCTGTTTCACCGTTTGATGGTAACCAACAGTGTCTTTGCCCCACAGTACAGCGTTGAGCGGTGAAGTGTCTTCGTCCCACGGTACACCGCTCAATGAAGACCATGTCTTTGTTCCACGGCACAACGTTCAACGGTGACGGAATCTTTGTCCCACCGTACACCGTTGAACGACGTCTTTGTCCCACGGTACACCGCTCAATGATGACCACGACTTTGCCCCACGGTCCACCGTTCAACGGCAACAGTGTCTTTGTCCCACGGTACACCGCTCAATGACGACCACGACTTTGCCCCACGGTCCAACGTTCAACGGCAACAGTGTCTTTGTCCCACGGTACACCGCTCAATGATGACCACGACTTTGCCCCACGGTCCACCGTTGAACGGCAACAGCGTCTTTGTCCCACGGTACACCGCTCAACGGGTAGCAACATGGGTCACCGTGACGACCATGAACAGCTGACGGACGCCAACCACAAAAGTTCATCAAACCGGCTAAGACGGCGGCAAAGACAGGGGCATGGCGCACAGCAAAGATGGATGTCGCTCTAAATAACGCATGCCACCAAACAGGGCCTACAGCTTGATAATCTAGCCAAGATCTGATCAAAGAAGCAGTGAAACTGCGCCGTAGCCCCTCCCACTTCATGGGCCAGCCCTCGGAGGTCCAGGAACAGTCCAACACACCCTCCAGGACTGCCGGCGGAAGACTGACCAGTGAGGTGCAACGAAAACGCTCGATTATCTTTAGTTGTGTCGACATGCCTTCGAACGGCACATGCAGTGTTCACTACATGGCACCAGGATGCGTGCTAAACTGGCCTCGGTGACAGATTTCGGTCTTATGTCGGCCGCATTACAACATTCTAACAACTTCAGAACGCGACACCGCACCTCTTCTCTGCCTCCAGCTTCTCCATCTTCTTCCACAGCTTGTTGACCAGTGCCTCCTGCTCTTGTTCCAGAGTATTTTCCAGCTCCACCTGGGGGTATCGAGAGGGCCCTGTAAACACATGCTGCACACGCAGATCCGTGTACCCTTGTCAATACAGAAAAAGCGCAAAACGCTTTGCACTGCTCACAGAGTTTACTAAATGTCGACAAGACTTCTCCCCATAAACACCTGAGACTTCCCACAAATACGCTTCTGCTGGTGCGTTGCCTATATCCACTGCAGAAACTAACTAACAACGAGTACAGACACTCCGCCACACCATCCATACGGACATCCATACTTCCTCCATACATGGCCGTAGTCAGTAAACGTTTAGTTCCAATTCGATTCCCAAACCCCACGATGCAAAATGACATCCGATCGCGTTCCATCCACCCTTTACATGAGAAGATCGCAAATACATCAAGTTCTCAAGACACGTGTTCACTCCATTTCTGCGTTTTCCTTACTTCTTCAGATACGGAAACGTCCTCGAACGAATGACACAGTCAGACAGTGGGAGGCACGAGGGCAATTTCCATTAAAACATCATCATCGCACAATTAACGCGGTGAGTCAGCCACTATCCCTCGCCATCGGGAGGGTGCGCCTTGTTCCGACAACCACCGCCTACGCAACCCACGGCACGCTACCCCGTCTCAATCACATCCTTCCCCCTATCCGCCCTATCGGGAAACGCCCCACGGCCCGGAGACGCATGGGCCGCGTGCTGCGAGACGGGCAGACGCGCCACCCTGGCGGCCGAGCGGCGGCCGCCGCCTGGTCGGCGAATGACTCAGTTCTCGGGCCCGCGTCGGCCGGGGGTGTCACAGGCAACAACGCGGGGCCGTCCGGCGCCCGACAGGAGACCCGAGCCAGCGACTCACGGCCCGACGCTGCCTGCTGCGCCCGCGGACCGTCCTACTAAAACGCCGCAAACGAGGAAACACTGCAGCGGGTCCTGAAACCGAGCCCGAACACAGGAGGGGCCACTAGTGAAATGCTGCCACAGCCATAGCACAGCGGCGGACGCCGTACCCGCGCGAAAACCTCGGCCGGCCCGGCACAGGAAGCCCGGCGCCGCTGCATTATTTAGCGCGCCGCCGGCGGCCGAGCGGCCCGGAGCGGCGCCGTCCGGGGCGCGATCCCCGGGGTGTCTGGCGGCGGACGGCGCAGGTGCAGGGCCAGGTTTGACGGCCCGCCCCCGGCGCCGGCCCCCACCGCACGGCGACACACGCCGCGGCTGGCATCGAGTCACGAGTTGTTTTACAGCGGTGTCACTTAGTGTCAGCGGCCAGCGACGCCGCGGCTGGCACAGAGTCACGAGCTGTTTGACAGCGGCGTCACTTAGTGTCAGCGGCCAGCGACGCCGCGGCTGGCACAGAGTCACGAGCTGTTTGACAGCGGCGTCACTTAGTGTCAGCGGCCAGCGTACGCAGCGACGCCGCGGCTGGCACAGAGTCACGAGCTGTTTGACAGCGGCGTCACTTAGTGTCAGCGGCCAGCGACGCCGCGGCTGGCACAGAGTCACGAGCTGTTTGACAGCGGCGTCACTAGTGTCAGCGGCCAGCGACGCCGCGGCTGGCACAGAGTCACGAGCTGTTTTACAGCGGTGTCACTTAGTGTCAGCGGCCAGCGACGCCGCGGCTGGCACAGAGTCACGAGCTGTTTGACAGCGGCGTCACTTAGTGTCAGCGGCCAGCGACGCCGCGGCTGGCACAGAGTCACGAGCTGTTTTACAGCGGTGTCACTTAGTGTCAGCGGCCAGCGACGCCGCGGCTGGCACAGAGTCACGAGCTGTTTTACAGCGGTGTCACTTAGTGTCAGCGGCCAGCGACGCCGCGGCTGGCACAGAGTCACGAGCTGTTTGACAGCGGCGTCACTTAGTGTCAGCGGCCAGCGACGCCGCGGCTGGCACAGAGTCACGAGCTGTTTGACAGCGGTGTCACTTAGTGTCAGCGGCCAGCGACGCCGCGGCTGGCACAGAGTCACGAGCTGTTTTACAGCGGCGTCACTTAGTGTCAGCGGCCAGCGACGCCGCGGCTGGCACAGAGTCACGAGCTGTTTGACAGCGGCGTCACTTAGTGTCAGCGGCCAGCGACGCCGCGGCTGGCACAGAGTCACGAGCTGTTTGACAGCGGCGTCACTTAGTGTCAGCGGCCAGAGACGCTGCGCAAAGAATGGTCACCCTTCCGGAATTCCTGTTTGTTTTCGTAAACGAAATGAGCTATGACAAACTATGGCGACGGAGGGGGTAATGGAGGAAACAATCGCGTTTTGTGATGTTGGATACGGCAAATATTGCTTGTTTCTTCGTGTTTCGATTTCGATGCCTCTACTAGCCTGTAAACGCTTCGGAACACACGCGACACTGGTCGTGTGCGGGACGAACCAAAAGAAGCTGCCGGCAAGACGGGACAACTACGGCCCGTTCTCACCACAACGCCCGTGCCACTGCCAATCACCAGCCCGCCTCCGACCCCGGCTCACGGTCCCTCCTCCCCCTCAGTCCCCTCCTGCCATCACCTTCTCCCTCCTGAGCTGCTCCAGGGTGGTCTGCTTGTTGAGCGTCTGCGACTCGAGCCGCTGGATCTTGTTCATCAGCTTGTTGACCAGGCACTCCTGCTCCTGCTCCAGCGTCTGCTCCAGGTGCTCCTTCTCGTGCCGCAGCTGCCGGCGGAGGCGGCGAGTCAAAATGGCGGACCCCGTACACGACTGGGAGCTCGCCATCTTGGCTGCGGTCGGCGCTGGCAACCGACCGCGTCTCAGAGGTCATTTGCGAGACGCCGACTGATGAAATTAAGAATGCATGTTTCGTGCTTCCGCGCTTTGTGCGGGCGCATTCCATGCTTAGCACATGCGAAACCCGAACAGCAACTGTTGAGCCCACAGAAAGTATTAGTTCTGCCGCAACCAAAATGCACGCCGCTGTTGTAGCTACAGGCCCACATAAGCCTGATACCCACAGGAATGTGACATGAAACACGGCCCGGCCACTGGCAAATAAACCAACAAAAACAGAGGAAAACAGCTAAGGCAGGGGCAAAAAACGCTGATACCCTCCCACATCTGACTGCAAAATCACATCAACGGTGAAGCAAGATCCAAGGTATTTCTTCCAACGAAACTTTACTGGCATTTGCAATTCGTAAATTATTCCCATTCAACCGAACATCCTTATTACGGCGAATCGCACCTGCTGGTAGGCCGGCAGTCTGCGCCAACGCACGGCATGTTTACGAACCTCCACGGACGCCAGGGCCGCACCGTATCGGAGCAAACAAAGCTGCCCAAACAACGTGACTTATGCCATGTGTGAGTGTGCACCGGCACACACCGACTGCTAAAGAAAACAGTCCCGGGCGAATAAAAGGGGTGGTTCACCGATCGCGCCAATGCCGACGATGTTTCCGGCATTTGTTGGCACAGGCACTACGTCTCGGCCTCCTCGCCTCCCACACAGCCACTAAAAACGGCCAGTCCCCCCCCACAATCAAGCAAGCAAGCAACGGTCAACGGCGGCTCAATACAGAACTGACGGGCAGCGGCGGCCTGACACCACACTGACAGTCAGAGGCCGCGCAACACATGAACAGCAGCGGAAAACAGGAGTGACGGTCAAGGGCGGCACACGGTGAAGGTCCACGGGCGGTCAGCACTGGCACAACATGGGAATGATGGTAAACGGAAGGTCAGCGGGCGCACAACTATCACGGACGGCCAAGCGACTGTCAGCGACGGCGCAATAAGGGAAAAGTGGCTGACAGACGGTCGCTGATGGCGCAATATGGGAAAGACGGCTGACGGACGATCACTGATGGCTCAATATGGGACTCAAAGCAAAAAACGATTACTGACAACAACGCCGGACTAATTTTAGGACCAGATCCCTACAAACAGATGGCTTAAAGGCCCAACTGCTATGAAACTACTGTGATGAGAGCGGAGACAGAACACGACGCGCTATCTCGTTCCCCTTTGACGTAAGATGTCATTAACCTTCAAGACAAGACCTTCATTAACGGGAGTGTGTCTAGTAAAATATCGAATTTTAGCTGTATACGTGGGATCGAAAAGGACACTGGCCTGAATCGTCACGTATCATTCGTTTTCCCCAAACTGCCTTCGTTGGCCTACGACGGCCAAGTATTTACCGATATTTGCCACTACTCCAGTACCATGCTGCCAGCCCAGATTTATCGGTTTTACTCCGGCTCCTTTTCGCCACCAAGTAGGACCGATAGCACCGATAACATATCGTTAGCCCCGGCCAATCATTTTTTGAGTTGCAAGCTCGTCAGCAATGACAGCAAACTGTGCCCAGCGAATCATTTTTCGAGTTGTGAGCTGATCGGCGACGACAGCAGATTGTGAACACGTCAAGTTCAGCAGCCTGGCGGCCGAGGCTTTATAGAGGTATGTTGATAAAAACCTGTACACAGGACGGGGTTTTGACTGTCTGATTGCGGAGGTTTCGTTGAATGATTTTTGCCAACATTCTCCACCCCTGTGCGAATGTCCCTTACGAGGCTATCTGGTTATTTACCTAACCTCCTAAGTATTTTGCGACATGACAGATATCCAGGAACTTCAGATAGCTACGGGCCGTCATAATTTAAAAGGTATCGGAATCCAAATAAGGGTTTTCAAAATTTTCCAGGTTCCAGATTGGGAGTTGGTTGGATACAGCATGTATTTTTCTGGAAAAGTTGGACAGCTTATTGCATGTCAACTGCCAAAAATGTGATAGTTGAATGTTTCCTAATATTCCAAATGTAAACTTGACTCCATGCAGCATACACAAGTGACATTTTGATACTGTTATTCAATACTATGGCTGGCTAAGCTTGCCCCACCCCAAATTGAGAAAAATGTTGAATTTCCTCAGACTTGGATGTTGGGCAATTATGGATACTCACATGCAGGATCTGAAAAAACTGATGTTTGTGTACTTGTAATCCAGGAGACTTTGTGTTTCAGGATGTGACTGGATCAGATAGAAAGTTTTGTATGCCAGCACAAACCTGATTGAAATATAAATCTTTGTGAGCACAAACGTTTGCAGTTGACTTGGTAACAGTGCCAGTCAAAGATTTCTTGGGGTACGGAGAGCACGGATAGAGGATTTTCATCAGTATTCCGTGATAGGTTGTAAGTTCTTTTTTCCTTCGCCTTTTGCAAACTGTTGTGTGGAACGATATGGATGGTTGCATTGTTAATGTTTGTGTTTTCTGTCCTGGCACCACACTTATGTAGCTCAACAGTGAGGCTATTCTTTCTTGTTCATTCTTGTATGTCACTTGGGCATTAGCTCTGTTCTTTTCTTTCATAGTGAACATTTGAATCTGGTTTTGAATCCAGTGCAAACAGTCAAGCCTGGCTGATGGGTGTCTGGACAAAAAGTTGACAAGCAGTGTAATGGCTGCCATTTAATTGACTGCTGGTTGGCAAACGTAAAACTGACAACCGCCCATTTGCCATTTTGGCATGTCAACCTCCCAGTCATCACTTAGCACATAACAAAACGGCATGCACCAAACTGCTCATTGATTTTTTGTCCTAGAACTTCACTGATGTCTAGATTAAACCTATTTAAGCCAAAAACAGCAATGATGCAGTCACACATACCCCACTGTTTGTGGGTAAATGTTGTTGTGTGTATATATAAATGGCGCCCACCAGTTAATGGTGGGCACACAATAGGCATTTACATGGGACACTAGCATCATCAGAATAATGGTGGCTATCTGCCTGCTGAACATTTCAACATTCCTATCCATATCAATAACCCTGCTGCAAGAAATACATAAGTGTGCAGATCTAACAATAAATAGTAAAGCGTGCATCAGATGAATTAACTTGGCTTTAGGGGACGGCTAATGTTGTCCTTAGGCTAAATGACACCAGAGGTCAGAGGTTACTGGCTTTATCAACTAGCATTTGGCCTCCCAGGCATTAACAGAATGATCTGTTTCCAGTAGCCCTATCAGAGACTGTAATACGTGCATGGTGGCTATATTCCAATATAAAGGACATCAAAAATAATATTGTTTGCACAACATTACTCCACTGACACCACCAGCAGTTATCGCAAACCTCTTGCAAACCTTGTGGGTGTGTTGCACAAGTGTGATGCCAGTCCAGAGATTAGCAAAAATGCTTCAGTTTACTTTTGGTGGCAACTGGCAAGGTTGCCACCAAAAGTAGATACGTCTATTGGCTAACTGTTGATGCCACCAGAATAGTTCAAATCCGAAATTGGCTTTTTGGTGTGCCTACTAACAAACGGCAGTAGTTTTAACAGGGTTATCTAGAACCCAGCTGATGACTCACATGTACCATGTTCATTGTACTGTCACATGCTGAGCATGTGACAGCAATGCCTGCCGGAAGCAACAGTGGATTGCACTTGGCCGCTTACAGGCTATACGCTGTCATTCTGACAGGCGAGGCATTGTTCAGATATGAGCTGGTCAGTCATCACACTTGCCTACAACCAATTACTGTTTACAGGTTAGTCCCTGTGCACAGCCGGGCAAAGGGAAAGGTCGCCCTGCGACAACAGCGAGCTCCAAACTACCCTACCTACCCGGATGTTGCGGAGATGCTCCGGCTGATGGTGGCTTTCAGGAAATAGGCTTCCATCCCTGGCCCACGTCCGAAGTTCTCCGACTGCCCACGACGCCTACATTCCTATATAAACTCTGGTGCCCGACCATCGGCGGAGGACATCAGCTCGTTCAGGGAGCAACGTGAAGCCCATCGGTGGTATCATTGAGGCGGTCACCGCCGTCGCCATCGAGTCGCCGAGGAGTCTGCACACCCGGAACGGCCAGCGCCGCTGCCGACCTCCCTGAGGATCGTTACTTCCGGCGCGGCAGGCGCCGCAGCCAAGCTAGCCGAAGAGTTTGCACATCCGGAGTGGCTAGTACCGTCGCAACGCGCCGAGCAGTTGGCGTTACCCGCGCCGCTGCCGAACTGGTCGAGGTGTCTGCGCATCCGGCGTCGCCGGCGCCGCCGCGGAGCGCGCAGAGGGGTCGGCGCGATCGGAGCGGCCGGCGCCGTAAATGAGTCTGTACATCCAGTGCCGCCAGCACCGGCGGCAACCTGGCCCAGGAGTCGGCACATCGGGAGCTGCCGGTGCCGCCGAGGAGTCTGTGCATCCGGAGCGGCCGGCGCCGCAGCAGCGCGCCGAGCAGTTGGCGCTTGGGGGGCTGTGGGTGTCTCAAAGCTCCTGGAGCACCCTCCGGAAGCCGTTGCACCCGACATAGTTAGGCTCTGGGAATCGTCGGCGGATGGCCCACACAACGCAGGATGGTACTAATCGTCGAACACCCCGGCCGAGTTACCCCACCTGAGGTACTGTTTTTTGGATGTTATTTGGTATTTTTCTGCCTCGGCTGCACCTGGCATTGCTGGGTTACCATGTACCCTGACATGGATGATGAAAATTGTCACAAGTGAATCAAATTTCCAAATGTTTGATTATGAAAGGGAGTTGCATTCTGATGTGCTCTATGAAAATGACTAGTCATTCCCCTAAATGTTGTTTGATTCTACAGACTGGTGTGAAAAATCCATACATATCTACCTTGCTGGCTACTGTAAGCAAAAACACGTGCATAAATAAAGGATTGAACTGTCTAAGAGAGGGAATAACCAACCTCACCAAAGCGTGGAACTGCCAAACTGAAGCCGACTTGGCAGTTACACATTTTGTCTTGAACCTGGCTCTACCATCTGCAGTCAGTTTACATTGCAAATGATGTCAAGCGCAGGTCACGCCTAGAGCCAAGGGTGTTGTTTGCTATTCAGTTGGGGTGCACGTTCGAGTCCCCAAATTTGGTCCAAGCCCCCTCCCAACTTTGGAAAGAAAGTGGGTCAAGTCCGGGAAAAATTATGCCTGTTTTGTGGGCAGGATTAGCCATTTTCTTTACTTCCCCCTCCCAACATATTTTGCAAAACTACGACCCGCCTGGAACAAAAAAATGAGAAGAAATCAGAGTTTGTTCAAAAAAGTACCAATGAGGCCATAGGTGTAAAATTGGAATAAACTTTGGCATGGAAAAACTCATTCATCAGGCCCCAAAATTTGGCATAACGTATCTACAGTGCGATATTTTATAGAACAGGAAAATACATGAATGGATCAAAATATTAGTACGGGTTCCCCTACCAATAATTTTTTTTGGTATGGAAAGCTCCATCCCAAACGTATACAAAGTTACCCTTGGTTGAGACTGCCGGTAACCATTCGTAATGTAGTATTCGTAATCCAAGATGACCACATGAACATGTGAGCATTCTGCGATCTTATTTTGTCTCAGGTGCGCCGTTTTCTGTATCACGTAGTGATCGTTTCCGGTCCGTTAATTGGTTGCTACCGCCCGTTAGTGCTGTATGTTCACCCGTACAGCTGTCGATATCGCTGATTTGAAAAAAAATCAAAATCATATGAGTGAATTACCATTGTCTGAAGCCTCACACGCTTTTCATTGCTGTCATAAATCACAGCTAGGGTCGAGTATCCGCTGTAATGTCTTTTTGGAAAACCCAAAAGATTCGACACATTCCCTTTAAGTGACCGATGGGATAAATCCGCTAACAGGATCATACTCTCCACTGAACGCGGCATTTCAACCTTTCCCGTGCTCGTGGCACTGTTTGCATTCATCGATTGTACACGAACTGGTGCGCTAACCCTCTGCGACCACCTGCGTCCCGAGACACAGTCAGTCCCGGAATTTCCCACGACTCAACAGTGTTTCCCTTTAGACGTGGCCAGCTCCTCTTCCGTACCGTCCAAGGCTCTCCTCCCGTGCCGTCCGGACCCCTCTCTTCCCGTGCCATCCAGACCCCTCTCTCCCATGCCGTCCAGACCCCTCTCTTCCCGTGCCGTCCAGACCCCTCTCTCCTCCCGTGCCGTCCAGACCCCTCTCTCTCCCCGTGCCATCCAGACCCCTCTCTCTCCCATGCCGTCCAGACCTCTCTCTTCCCGTGCCGTCCAGACCCCTCTCTCCCCGTGCCATCCAGACCCCTCTCTCCCCGTGCCGTCCAGACCCCTCTCTCCCCGTGCCGTCCAGACCCCTCTCTCCCCGTGCCATCCAGACCCCTCTCTCCCCGTGCCGTCCGGACCCCTCTCCTCCCGTGCTGACCAGACCCCTCTCTCCCGTGTCGTCCAGACCCCTCTGCCCCGCTCCGTCCTGCCGGGCCTCCAAACGACGACTGCAGGCTGCAGAGCCGGCCAGGTCCCGGGAGGCCGCCCAGGGGACCGCCGCGGCAGCGCCGACCGCCGGCTCCGCGCCGGCCGAGCCGACCGCTACTGCGCCGTACACCGGCCGCCAGCGGTCAGCGGCGGCCGCCACCGACCGCCCGCACGGCAACCGAGGGGCTGCCCGGCTCCGGGGAGCCGGGCACAGCAGACGGATCAGACCGCTACCGGCAGCATTTGTCACTTCTCGGGATATGGACTTTACCTGCCGGGTTCGCGGCCATGCGGCAACAGGGGCAGACAGGACGCACTTTGCATTTAACAGTCATTATGTAAATACTGTTTTTTCTTCGCAAGTACACTTGTGTTTTAGGACGTAAAAAACCGGCGGGTTTATTATTTACATATCCAGTCCTGGTACGAAAACACGACAGGAGAAAAACACGGTGCGCTGCGATACTGCAAAACAACCTGCCACGACCTAATCATCTCAGTAAAAACATTGCGAAAGAAGAGGCGAGACCGAAGAAAAAGCGTCCAAAAAGTTCGTCCTAACAAAACACGCCAAGGGCCATAACCATTGCAGCCCACACCTCACAAGCTGCTCGGCTCCGCAAGCGACCAGAACCCCTCAAAAAATGCCGACAAGTCGGCGAGAACAGCGCAGGAAAAGGCCAAGACCGTGATCACCACGCCGACACGGCCGAGGAGTTACAGTGAAGGGACATTACAAACATACGAGAGAAGACTGAAACCTATACCAGGAAGGACGCAGTGCAGTCATCAGATGGCGGCTGCAGGGATCAGAGGACGCAGCAACAATAAGCAATAGCGTTGAAAGTAACCAAACTAGTACGGCCGTTGTCGTAAGAGTTACACGATGAACTGGGAGTATGCATTTCCCGCCGGTGATGTTGAGGAAAACGGAGACACGTTGGAGGAACAGGGGGACGGTCAGGAGGACGGCAGGAGTTAGGAGGACAGGGCCATCAGGACAGACGTGACGTCGTGCGGGCGGAAAGACGGTGGTCAAAACGGGAAGCACGTCGGGCGAGTCACGTGCTCACGGCCGGGACGGAGCCTGGGCGACAGCAAGCGCTCTGTCGAGGAATGTTGGCTGGCCGATTATTGGAGGTTTTGGGGGCGCTGTAAAGGCGAGGGCGCTAGCAGGAACGATAGCCGTCGCCCCCTCTTGCATCGCAGACCGGCGGGGACTTTGCCGGGTGGCAGCTCATGAGACCTGACGGCAGAAGACCGGCCGGGTCCGGCCAGCAGAGGCACGGCCACCGCCGGCCGGAATCAAACAATGGCCACGGCGTCCGCACAGAGGCGCCGAACCACAGCAGACAGGAGCACAGCGGCCTGGACCGAAACAGACGGAGCATTAGCGGGCAGAACCACAGCAGACAGGAGCACAGCGGCCTGGACCGAAACAGACGGAGCATCAGCGGGCAGAGCCACAGCAACCGGAACCGTGGCAAAAAGGACCACAAAGTTAGACAACACAGCATACACCCGTCCAGGTCAAAATATGTTCTCTTCATCAAGTACAATGCAGCTGACTGTCGGAGCTCCACACTCCCAGCAACCAATGGTACGCTTCTCCGGCGCCAGGCCCGACAAAGCAGCACTGTCCGGTCCCAGACGGCCAGCGGGCTACACGTGTGGATCTCGCCCGCGGGCGCATGGCCTCTTCCCCACGTCGTCGACGGACTTCCAGAAAAAGATTCACCTCTACGGGAACTCCCGATTCAGAAGGTTCAGCGCCCGTTCGTTTTTTCTTTTTTATCGGGTCCTCGGTCTCCCGAACAGTTCGGCGCCCGGGCAGGACTAGCGGTCAGCTCGCTAGGGCGCGGCCGGTGGCCGCTCCAGTCGTGACTCCCGACCGGGACGGACCGGGGCCTCATCCTCTGGTCGGCCCCTCTCCCGCGCCGCTCGCCGCCGCCCGGGGCCTCCACCGCAGCGGCCGGCTGACGGTCCGGACCGCGCCGGGGCAGCAGCCGGCGCGCAAACCATCGGCCGGCCCGTCCCCGCTTCCCGACGACTCGCAGCCGGTGGCTAGTCAGCGGCGCCGTCCAGCCCGACAGCGTCACGGCCACGGTCGATCGAGCACCGCGCCAGGTCGCGCGCGCGCCGCGGTCAGGACCGTCACGGTCACCGGCACAGCGTCGGCCGTCAACGTGCAGCCGGACGGGAACGGACCGGCCGCCGCGCACAATGTGGTCTCCGGGCGGACCGGGCGGCCGGCCCCGCCACCGTCAAACGGACCGAGTCGCGACACCTCGACAATCGATACGCGACCTAACGAGGCCATTTCGCCAGCCCGTCGGCCGGAGCCCGGGCTGCCAGCTGATGCTGCCGGCCGCCGCCGCCGCCGCCGAGGCAGAGCAGCGGGGGACTGGGGTCGCCGAGGCAGAGCAGCGGAGGACTGGGGCCGCCGAGGGAGAGCACCGGGAGACTGGGGCCGCCGAGGCAGAGGAGTGGGGGACTGGGGCCGCCGAGGGAGAGCAGCGGGGGACTAGGGCCGCCGAGGCAGAGGAGTGGGGGACTGGGGCTGCAGGGGCAGAGGAGTGGGGGAACGGGGCTGCAGGAGCAGAGGGGTGGAGGAACGGGGCTGCAGGGGCAGAGGAGTGGGGGAACGGGCTGCAGGGGCAGGGTGTTACAGTGTGCTGTTCAGTCCACCGAACACCCAGCACCCCGAGACAGCGCGCCCTCCAGACAGACGGACCACTTATCATCGCGCCCTGGTGCGTCGAATCGAGCGACGTTCAACGAGCCGTGAATCAATACGCCGGCCAATGAAGAGCAGCGTCCGCCAACCGTCAAGCCATGAACGAGTCAAGCTAGCCCGACAACGCGGCACACAATAGGGCAGCACGGCACACAACAGGGCAGCACCGGGGCCAGGCGGCTGACGCAGCTCGACCGCTGACGCGCAGCGTCACTGGCACATTGTCTCGGCTGACGCCTGACGTCACTGACGCGCGGTCTCCGCTGACCCGGTCCCCAGGCCGACCCATCAGCTGACGGTCCCCTCCCTCCACTTGCTTTCCGGCCGGAGGGTGGGGAAAAGAGGGAAGAAAATGGGCGGAAGGTGGTCAGAAAAGGCACGAAGTGGGCACGCGTTGAAAGGGATCAGACAAACGTGAGGATAGAGAAAATGCCAGCCAAAATAGTTAGGATCCGACATTTTTTGTTTGGACCCGATGTATAAGCTTCAAACTACGATTCGCACGGCCAGTATAAAAATCAGATCATGGTGCAACTCGTATGTCATGGTTTCGTCACTTTTTCAGGGAAATTCGATGAAATGCGAAAAACGTTCGTATACTTCACATGAAGCACACACAAGATATGATTCAAGGCAACTGTTACGCAATATTCCTCGTCGAAAACATGTTCACGTCGCGTTGTTTGTTCTGTATGTTTATGTTACGGTCGGACATGTTGGCGTTACGCCAGCAGCGTGTCGCGTATGAGGTGGCCCTTACATGGTCCAGAACAAGGGCTTCAATGACGAAGCTATTGGGGAAAGCTAGACCAAGATACCTCTGTGAATGTCAAATCAAAATGTCCCAGTGGAACCAATGTCTGAAAACCCAGTGAAACCCAGTCGAAATCCCAGTGAAATCCCTTTCCCCATCCCACTATCCTATCACTATCCTAATCCCATTCGTAGTACTCCTGATCTCATTTTCTCAAAGAACATCTACAATACCGACAAAACCAACATGGCCCACAGCGGACCGGCCACAGCCCAGGTCGCCTCGTCCCCTAGCTAACCGCCGCGGAATTCCAGAGCATAACCGGCCGACTGTCGGTGAGAACTCCGGTCCATTTCGGCACCGCCGTCGCCGCTCGCGACCGCCGACGCTCGACTGACTGTTTCCGCCGCAGCGCTCCTGGGGCTCCGGCCGTGCCCACCAATGACCACCAATGAAGGCGCATCCGGCCGGCGACGACCACCGAACCGGAAGCGGCCACCTTCCGGCCAGACGACGACCGGCCGGGGCGAGGGCCGTCTGCGGCGGCCCCGCCCTCCAGACAGGCAGGCAGACAGACACACCGTCTGTCTCTGTACAGTGCCGGCCCCAGACAGACATACGGACGATAACATCACCGATACTGCGCTACCCTGCAGGGCGAGCGCCTGCGATCTGCCCCACTAGCCCCCGGATTGGAACATACAAAACATCTCGACCGGCCCAGGTGACAGACAAACATGCCCAGCCAACATGACGCATAGACATGTCGGGTAAACATGGCCAATTCATGGATGGCAATGATGCATAAACATGCATGGCAAACACGGTGGATGAACATGTCGAATACACATGAGAGCTGAACACGGCCGAGAAATGCACAACCGAGTGCCAACACGCCGCGCCCGACAGGATGCAGCGTTGGTGCTGGGAGGGGGAGGGGCGACCACGGTCGGAAGGAATCAAGATCAAGGAAAGCTCCATCAAAGCTGATCAGTGCAACAGTCACATGAGGATGGCGACACCGACATCGGGCTCGGCTGAGATCGATTTACGAGGGCCCCCACGGCCAGGAAATCGCTACTGGCCGTTTTCTGTCGTATCTGCACAAAAGTGTCTCGCTCAATAGCGAACCAGTCAACGCATGTGGACTGCTCCAGCAAGTTACGCCTTGTGCGAGGCTGGCACCGTTCCGCCTACGGCGCACGTTCCTCGATCCTCACAATGTTGTCCTACCTTAGGATTCAACATAGCCTCGCCCACTGGCCGACAGAACTGCCGTTCTATAAAACAAATCTAAAAGCGTGGTCCGGTAACAAAGGAATAACAACAACGATAGCCCCCTGGGTGCTGGGGACACAATGGCCATTGTGGTTAAGTCTGGGTGAAAGCGGCGCCTGCACCAAGTGAAGTAGCAAAGACGCCGCACTCTCGCCAAAGTAGAAATCACCAGAACGACACAAGAAAACGGGCCTTGTGCAACAGATGACTCAACCTGTTCTCGGAAGCTCACCCCCAGGTCGTGAGGCCAGTCATACTACCTGCAGGGTGAAGACCGCAAGTTCCTGATGCCCGAGACCGCCAGTTCCTCGGTTCTCCTGAGTGAATAATATCATGCACTAACAACACCCGCCACAGTACAGCACAAACACGTACCTGGCTGAGTTTGCGCGATAGATCATTGGTAAGGCACTCCTCCTCCTGCTCATAGTTGATGGCCAGCGTCTCCTTCTCCTTCTTCAACGCCTGGATTTTCTTCAACAGCGTGTTACTGATGAACTCCTCCTCTTGCTCGGCCCGAGCTTGCTGCAATCGCGACAAGCGGTCAGAGCCGACAGCAGGGGCTGGACGTGTCAGCGTCTCTCATCTCTGTGACTCTGCCTCTCGGTGTGACGGTCATACAGCCAAGTGTCATCTCAGCCCTCGCCGAGCCGGCCTCCGGATCCACCTTCGCCGGGCCGGGGTGTTGCCCGAGAATCCTCCCCGAGAGTTGGAAAAGCCTCGGCAAAACTAGAAGAAAACACCTCGATTTCCTTCTGTCAGGTCAACATCGAGGCCACCTGAGGTCATCTTAGGCCAAATCACCCGCTGACATTTCTGGCGGAGAACTATCATAATGAAGTCGTTTACGTGAGTCCAAACAGGTCTAACGTAACAAGAATGCCTGATTTACGTATTTGGTGTAGCAAACCAGCCCCCTCAGTCAAATCTGGCCATTTCGTACGAGAATGAAAGTGAAGGAAAAACATCCTCTTTTTCTAAAGGCAGGGATCGCGTTCTTTCATTGCAAAGGACAGTGTTTTAGCGAGATCACGCCGCAAATTCGCTGGCGTGAAGAAACGTGACGAGATACGACAAATGACGAGACGTGAAAAAAGGACGAGAGAACCACCAGGGCGTATATCTAAACTCAAAAACCACAAAACTAAACCCAAAATCCCAATGATGGCGTGAAAAACGCGGCCAGTCTAGCTGACCTAATCGGAAAAATTCAACATACCAGAACCTGCTCGCTCTGTCGTGTTCTCGCCCTGCAGCAAGTTTCATGTTAATCAATACATTTTGCAAAAAACGTTATGCCACTTTATTTTTTTCCGGAATATGGTCTTACTTCACCTGCTGTGGGTAAGTGGCCTGAGGTGACCTCAAATAAAAAATGACACGTGATGGATGCATGAAAAGATGTTCTAACTTCCATGTCTCTGGGCCTCATTTTCTGGCCATTCTTGAAAAAAGAAGGAGCGGAGGCGGGGGTAACAATGAACCCCTACCGGCCCCGCGCGAAGATTAAACGTCCTTAAAACGTCATCAACCTCGCTTTAGAATCGAACCTACCGCTACGGTGACGTTTTCTGAGATGGTGGAGGACTGAGAAGCTGGCCAAGTTCGGCGGCCTGATAAATGTGCAGACCGCGCTGGAGGATGCCGGAATCCCAACCTCTCTCGGCCGGACTGAGGCCCGGGGTCTGCATCTACCGAGATGCGTCCAACACGCACACTCCCGGACCAACAGAGGGCATCTGCGTACCGGGCGGCGGCCGCACGGAACCGCCTGCCTCCAATCGTTACCTCAGCACAAACGCGTCATGTCATAAACCTCGCCAGGACGGTCTCCGGATCCATCTTCGCCAGGCAGGAGGGCGGTCATACCCTCCCAAAATTTCGACAACTATAAATCCCCGAGAAAAAAAGCGCCATTGGAAAGCACCTGTCAAAACTAGAAGATGGCATCTATCTTTTTTGCAAATTAGGTCAATATCAAGTTCACCAAAGGTCACTTTAGTCAAATTTTCCTGTTGACATTTTTGGCACAAAACCTTGATAACCAAGGCTTGTAAATGACTCAAACGGGGTTCAACAGTAAAAAAGAATGCACAATTTACCCATATGAGGCGGAAAAGGGGACCTGAGGACAAATTTGAGCATTTCACGGAGAGCGGAAAATGAGGGGAAAAATCGTCTATGGTATGGGTAGGAACCTCTTTTTCTGAATGTATATGTCCAGACTGGAATACCCCAGAAATAAGTCCGGAACGCATACGAAATCTGTAACTTTCATATTAAATTCAAACAAGGTCAACCTAGACCAATGTGCTGACACCTATACGGCGGGCGATTCTGGTGTCGGTGGTATCACCTGCTACATTATAACTGGTCAGACATGGCACAACTAAATTCTGTAACATCGGATCATGTACCACCCATTCTGCATCATGAAACCCGTGCTCCAAAGTATTTTTCACGAAGCCACTCAGATACGGAGAGCAAATAGGTCCCCAACATATGTTAGTGCTTTCGAAGCTCATATGACTACCAATAACATTCCAAGACTGTAAACCACAGAATAAGTCACTGGTTGGCTCTCGGCGGGCGACATGGTGGTGTTCAAAATTCTGACACTGGCACATCAGGTGCTCTCCGGGGACAAGCCCGCGGACTTGGCTTCACTTTTCATCAGGAATAATGAAGTCCGTGCTTGCCATACCCGCCGAAACGACCATTTCCGCCTCTGCCGCCCGTGTACAGAAGGAGGGAAGCGGACGTTTTCTTACCGCATCTGCGCTGGTCTCAACCTGTTCCATCCCGACTCGCTTTCTCTTTCTGCTTCTCAGTTCAAAGCTACTGTCCTTTCCCATCTCAGGTCCACTGTCGCATAACCAACCTTTGCTCTGCTCTCTCCGCCGCCAATGACGAGAATGACTGAGTGCGTGTTATCACGGTTTAACTTCCCACTTTTTGACTCGGGGACCTAATAGCCACATGTGTTTTATCACTGTGGACCTCCCCACGACGCAAAATACAATATATAATACGACTGTACTCGGCTGCAGGACTGAAAATTTGGCATCGCAATTCGACCCCCGGACATAAATCAAAGGAACCAATTGCACGTACAAATGACATGAGAAGCACCAGGGTGTATATTCAAGCTCCAAAACCATCAAACTGATCCCACAATTTCAATGGCAGGAACAAAAGAGGCTAAACGTTTGGTTGGCCCGTCAATGACATCAAGGATAGCAGGTACAAATCTGTAAACTTTAACTACTAGCTACGATTCAGGTCACACAAGTTCTGTTGCATAAAAATGGATGGACGGACGTAAAAGTAGCAACAATGAAAGTGAGACTTTAATGCATAAATTCTTGAGTTGTCACGTTACTTAACGTATTTTGGGCAGACATCGAGAGGTATCCGAGACAAATCAACGTGCTAGAGGAAAACCAAAACATAAGCACAAGGGATGTAATGTTGGGCACAGATATCAATCACATGGTAAATCACGCACTTGCAGTGGCCAAATGTAAGGTAAGTAAAGGGTGGAGCTAAAGTAAGGATGCATTCATCAACAAATTACAGGTCGATCACAGAACGGAACATGTCTCGTCTACCATGAAGAACACTGAGCACAAAGTCCACATCAAGTGGGCAAATGTCATTCGTCCGGCTAACTAAATCCTACAAATATGGCAGGAAAAGGGCTTTTTGTTTTGTTTTTGTGAAATTTGACACATTTGGTACTAATGTTTGGTAGATAACAGCTAGCACATGGTGTCTGGCAAATGTCTGGGGTTGCAGATTTGGTAGCATTTAGCTCATGCTTTGATGTTTGGATGTTGATAACATATTAGCCCTTCAATGGGAATAACTGAAAAATGGGAATAGAAGAGTTGTCCCATTTTTCATGTTCTACCAACCTGTCAAGTTTCCTGTCAATCAACACAATTCATGAAATGTTATGCTATTGTCATTTTTTTAAGGACATATTTCACTTCATCTGTTCTAGGTCAATAACCTGAGACAACCCAGACTGTACAAATTGACACAAGGTGCAAACATGATGTATGACATCACACTCCAGATTTTGTATCTCATCAGCTTTTTGTTTTTCATTTTGGCTAGCCTCAGAAAAATGGCAAGGAGTTTTGTGAACCCTTTGCAGAGCAAACATCATGCATCTTTTGTGGAAATGTGTACAATGTATATTCTTTTTGCTCTTTCTTTCTCTCTTTTTCTCCCTTGTCTTGCTGTCACTGGCATACACATCTATAATACTTGCTGTTTCCTGTAGAAAGGTGCTTAACATCAAAGCTGATCTGAACTGGCATATCTGGGCCCTTTATTGATCAAAAACTCATACAGTACTATCTGAGCCAGTTCCTTGACATGGACCATATACAAACACTATTTATTGTGTGGAATCTAGAGGAGAATAAACACCATTAGTTTTGCATTCTCACCACAAATTCAAAATAAAAGTTAAAAGCAGGGTTACAGGCTTCTGGGTTTCAAACCAAGACACAGGCCTCCTGGACCTTCCCAGCCAACTGGCATGTTATGCATGAGTGCAAAGGGGAAACAAAGTTGATGTGGTGACTAAAACTGTACAGAAGTTTCAAAATCTATTTTTATTGCAATCTTCATTTCAACACCCCAGTCCAATCCACTGTTTACTGATATGGCCAAACATGCTTTACAACTAAAAGCTTTTTACGCATTACTTACAATTTTTATCTGCCTAAGATTAGACATGATTTTCATTGATCATGCACTAAATTTAAGTTGGCAGGAATCTGACAGCATTTGAGTTGGCATACCAAATGTCCTATTTACACTAATGCCTTTACTGTGCACAAGCATGGTCCTAGATATATATCCATAGCTCACGAAATACTTGTCATGTGAATTTGCTAAGATGCAAAAGGGCAATACTGATCTCCTCTCAATCCAACATTTGGAATACTGGCCCTTTCCAAATAGGTGCCATGTGACCATGCAGTCAGTGCAACTTTACATCCACCTGACCAATCAATGACCCTTTCCACATCTCAAGCTTTCAGCTGTTTAAATGATACATTTTGAAAATTTGTGAGATAACAACCTAAAATAGTGGGGACATTTTAGCACAATGAGGGAATATAACTCCTGGGTTCACAATAACAATGCACACCTTGTGTTTCCATGGTATTACACAAACTGCTTTGATGAATTCCATGTCAGAAATTGGCCTATTTCCTCACGCACACAACAATGTACCAAATATCAAACATCACACATATTTAAAGTTTCAAAAGTATTGAAAAAAACAGCAGAATTGTCTGGTGCATACCCAAACTTGTTCCTACATGCATATAGGCAACTGGTGTGCCAATGAGACAATATCCAAGCTTACAATGGTTTGTAGCCTGGGTCTATCATGCCACGGCTGTTACATGCTTTGTGCACCACAGAATTTACTGCATGCCCTTTTTGCAAACCCATCATATGGCAAGCAGTATTTGCACAATGTACAACAAGCTTGAGACCCTTGCAGTCACCAAACACAGGGCAACTGTATGGGACCATTTTGACATTGCTGGCATGCATTACCTTGAATTTTTTTCCACATTAGCTTTTTTCACAACAAGTAAAGCATGACTGACTTTTAAAAAGGAGTCTAGATACTCACAATGTTGACTGATGCCTGCCTCAGTGCTCGATTTTCCTCCTGCAGTCCCTTCACTCGAAGCCTGAATGTATCCAGCTCCACTTTTAACACACGATTCTGTTGAGCCAGCGATTCGATTCTCTTCTGCAACTGCTCCCGAGTGATGGGCGAAGGGGGCATTAAAATGGATCCTCCGTCGACCGAGCCTGAATCACTCTCGCTGGCGCTGTCTGCCATGGCTGACTGGCACGTTGGTCTACAACCGACGCAATAAATCTCAGGCCGCTCTGAGCATCGGTCAAAACAACACGACTTCGTCCTTTTCGAGATCTTTTGCGAATGTAATGCCGCGCAAAGTCCTGGGAGTTCTACGGACCTTTCACCTTATGGAATCCGATACGACCACGCCACTATCTCCGATCACCTCGCACTCCAAAACGCTATAGACCCACGAACATGTGACGAACACAACTTTGCAGATCCGGTGCGATGAGCAATGGCGCATGTGCGGCAGGCCTTGATAAAGAAATGAGGCCATGAATTTTTAGTTTTCTTAAATAACGCACAACGTCCAAGTATTACAACAAAAGTGCGTTAAATGTTTCGGAAGGAAAATAGTGTCTGAGTTATTATACAAGGTCATGGCAACTTCTTTTACTTGTATCACAAAATTTCGGATTGTTTGCTTGTTACCGCAAGGGGAGATATTAGTACGACATACGTGATGTATGCCTACAGAAAGAAGTTGATTTATGAGTCAGTTTTAAAAAAAGTCCAAATCACTGAAATGTTCATTTACGCACTTAGAGCTGAAACTTTTCTCTAATCTGACAGTTGTTCACTACTGTATTATTTGAAAACTATCCGGAGACGATTAATCGAAAATCTCTTCCTGACATTTAGCAGTCTGTGGAAAATCACGCATTGGATTCCTGAGAGCGAATTACAAACGAGTCGAAATGAGTCTTGTGCGATCGTTCAAAACGAATTTGAAATCAAAACATGTTTGTGTTCTCCACAAAACTTATCCTTCAGATTTCGCAAGAGATGTGGTATCAATTTTTGCTACAATTATGGCGTGCATAATTCGTTTACATTGACAACACTGTAATAGCGGCGGACGTCACGGAAATTGTCGCCGTCTCCGGTCAATTTTTTCTGAGGATACGCAGCGTGGGCGTTGTGGTAAGCTTAGTATGTATCAACTAGAGTGAACCGTTTTTTTATTATTTTTTCCTGGCGTGCACTTTTTCCGTCCATGATACCAAACGGAAAGACCTGTTATCATTGTCAGATGCCTTTGCAGACTTACTGACAATATGTTTGACATCTTTTTCTTGGCGCCACTGGATTCTGCTCAGAGCGCACCAGATTTAGGACTTTCCTCACTGAAATCGTTGATCGTTGCTTTTGCTACCGGCCTCACCATTTCTTTTCATACCTTATCTTTTCTGGATGTAGTGTGCTGCCAGATATGAATTTCTCTGCTCATTCACCTGCTGAAAGTTATCGTTTGGCCACCATAATTACTTATCTCTTGTCTTTTTATTGTGATCCCTGCATCAAGTTCTCCATATGGAGACCAGGAAGTACTATGGTAAAACAGTGATTTTCCTGAATGCACCTTTGCCATGACATGTCAGGCCTTAGTGGCAGTGTCGCATACTCAGGGGAACTCAGGGCAGAAGGCCCAAGTGGCACCAGTGGCGGTCCGATCCCTGTTCATTCCATGTACCTGTGTCCCAGCATCCCGGGCGGCTGGCACCTTAGAGCTGCCGACTTTCTGTTGTCTGTGGCCCACAGGGCCTTTTTGTATGGTGCAGCCTTGTCTGGAACTGCCTGCCACTGGACATCACTGCCTCTCAAACCTGTGGAGAGCTTCTACACAATTTTGACAAACTTTCTCCTGACTGCCTACTTTTGCCTGTATGACTATTGGGCATGTGCTGTATTGTAATGACTAGGAACAAACAGTAATCCACTTGGTGGAAAGATTTGAAAATAAACTGAAACTGAAACTGGAAACTTTGTCTTCCCATGCATTATCATTGAGATGATGTTCAGTTTCCTCAAGCTAGGGGGTTAGCTGCACTGCTGCCACTGCTCAGGTTTTGAAGCAGAAGTATGGGTGTGGAATAAGGGTGGAAAAGGATTTTGTGGTGTTGGGAACACCAGAAAATATTTGCTTCAAAAACATTTTGTGCTCCAAAAGTTTGATATTGTGTCTCTATCAAAAAGCTGTATCATGGCTATGTTCACAAATTTCTAACTCTGCAAGAAAATGGCCATGTCTATTCAGCAAGAAGCAGGCAGGATGTCAAAACTGACTTACACCAAAAATGCCAACTTAAATTAGCACACACATCTTTGTGAAATTTTGTTCTCCAAAACAAAAATTATATTCTTGCACCAAGAACAATGACTAAATGGCCAACCCTGGTGTGGAACTTTGCAGTGGTTATGTTCATGTTGCATTTAGGATGGGTGCCAACACCATCAGTTGGTGGTGTTCTAGGTGCAAACCTCCCACTTTTCATGACTCCAGAAATCCACATAGTTACCAAGCCATATTTATACCAAAAGATGTGCAATAAAAGAAATATTTGAATTGAAGGCATTTAGTGCCTTGTCATCATCACAACTTCCTCAGAATATCCCCCTGGAATGTTCCAGTTACCCCCTGCCCCAGCAACTATCATGAGTTTGAAGCATAGAGCATCTCCACAAGACAGATCAACACCAACTTTTAGACACTGAGGGCTGACAAAGGTGCCATGAAATATGATGTCACTGAAAGACTCATCAAAACACAGCAGTCTAATAACTCAAAATAAGCTGAGATGGTACTGAAATGGTATGAACAGATGGATTGAGATTGACGAGGGACAGGCATGGGTGTCTGTGAGGGGACAGGCACAGCAAAGGAAAACTGGAACCATACAGAGATGTGGAGGAGGATCTGGATGGGGTTGGGAGAGAGATGATGACTAACAGATAGTATTTAAGCAGAATGGTGAAAAGGGTCTGGGCTGGGAAAGGGACAAGCAAGGGGATGGGGTTGGGACACAGACATATAAGGAGATGGGGCTATGAGTTGCTGTTGGAATGAGCCTACTGGTGTGGTTGGTTCTTGAGATAAGCACAGCCAGGGTGTTTAAGGCCCTTGGTTGAGGAAGGTGGTGAAATATCCTAGTCATTGCTAGGTGAACAGTCTTGTCCAGCAACCCTCATTGGGCCAGTCCTGTTTCAGTCTGTATTTGCTTCTTTTCCATCTTTGTTACCCCTTTCTTTTTCTCCCTCCCTGGCCCCATCCCAGTGTACTCCTTGTCCCTGTCCTGTTACCCATTTTTTATTCCATCTTATTCCTCTGCCATTCACTTACCTCCTTATATCATTCTTGTTACTGTCATTTTGCTTGTCCCTGTTCTGTCTCCATCCATTAACCTGTCTCCTTCCCATCTCAGTCCTTTTTCACCATGCTGTCCCATAACCATTCCCCCCATCCACACCCAGTCCTCATCACACTCTCCCTGCCCTGTCCAAGTGCTGCATGTCTGTACTGTCCCAGTTTCCCTTCTCTGTTCTTGTCTCTTCTCAGGCACTTATGCCAGTCCCAGTCCACCTCCCTGTCATGTTTCAGTGCAGTCCATTTCAAATTTTGAGACTGCTGCATTTTAATGAGTCCTTCATTGACGTCATAGGACGCTTTTGTGAACCTTTGACCCTAACAAGTTGGCATTGATCTGTCTACATGCATCAAACTTGTGCTAGTTGTTGAGGCAATGGGTGACTAGAGTGGTTCAGGAAATTATTTTGCAGAAGCTCTGATGCTGAAGATGCCAAAATGCCTTTCATCAGGCTATGTTTTACTGCACGTCTTTTGGTACCAATATGGCTTGTCAACTACATAGATTTCTGGAGGTATCAGAGGGAAGGAGACCTGGCCTATGATACCCAGCTGGTTTATTCATAAATCTGCATGACATTGTTTTGGATATAAATGTGCATGACAATCAGTGACAAATAATATATGGAATTAAGTAAAAGTAATTATGAATACCGGCATAAGGAAATATTTCCTAATCCTTCTGCTGCTCCTACCCACAGAGCTACAACCTACATGTACTTTTGCTCATGTAGCTGGTTCTGCAACTGTATCTGTGCCCCAGTCTGCAAACCATGTCACATTTGTTAACAAGATGTTTGGGGTAGCCTCAGTGTGGCCTTGCAACTGGCCCCACTTGGGCAGAACATATGAACCTACCCCACCATTAAAATGTGGCTCCTCCTCATGTTTAGGCCTCTTTGTTTTGTAGTGAGCAAAAAATCAGTAATCTTTCTTGGTATTCTTAGTCCTGAAATGTGACATCTTTGGTGCATTTGAAACAACTGTGGCACAGTTTTACCATTGGTACTTCTTGACTGATGTTTCTTTCAGAACATTATGATGGTAATGTGAGTCCTGATCCAACCTGCTCCACCAAGGTGGGCTGTGCTGCCTAATTCTGGTACTTCTGCCCCAAAATATTTGAAAGCTGTCTCAAACCAGGCTTCTTGCCCCAGGTCTGCCTCAGCAAGACCTCTTCAAAGCCTTTCATGTTTTGCACACTGGCCTATGCATACACATACTTCTAAACCTATGCCTCCAGGCTTCAGACTTCAGACATCAGAAATCTGAAGTATGACTAAACTTATACCTGACTAAACTTAACTTATATAACATCTTACCTTCTTCTTACTGAATGGAGAAAAAGTCATTTGTTTGCAAAATTAAAAATATGCCAACATAATTACAGTGTGGCTTTTTGATGGAGGCACAAGTTCATACTTTTGGAGTAAAAAACGTCTGGAGCACACATTTTTTGGTGTTCTTCAGTACCAAAAAACAACACTTTTTCCAACTTTGATCAGTACCCAGCTGACACCCAAAACCCAAGTTACTCAAGTTAAGACCCACTATTGAAGCAACAATGCAATGCAACCTTACAGTAAGACCCACCACTGTGTGAAGTAGATGAACGCTGGTTCCGACAACAAACCAGGCTAACATGTAATTCATTGCAAAACATGTAATGTCAGCACACAACTACCTGTTCCTCGCAGAGGCCAGGACGAAATCACTGTTACTCAATTGGTGTTCACATTTTGCCTCCTGTGGGTGTATGATAATACTGTTTGAAAGTGCATTGTGGAGAAACATGGCATAACATGGACAGTTCTCGGCTTTATCTCAAGCTGCCACCTGCTCTGCAGGTACTCCATCAGAAGCAGCCATGATCCACAGCCTTTTCATCATCAACAAGGGCGGCGATGTATTTCTGGAGAAGCACTGGAAGTCGGTCATCCACCGCTCTGTCTGTGACTACTTTTTCGACGCCCAGGCCAAGGCCGACGATCCGGTGGACGTACCTCCGGTAGGTGGCCAACGTTCCCTGTTTCAGTGGGTAGCCGATGTTGGGCCCATTGCCGTCTTGGACAGGAAATGAAAAGTGTGATAAAACGGTTTGTGCATGATTAGCCAAGTCAGCGAATAGCCGGTAACATCGGAAAAGTAGGATCTCTTCTGGGATAACCAACCCAGTGCTCGGTCCATAAAGGATCCATAATAGACTGGGCAACGTTGAATCGAGCACACGTGTGACGGTTGCCTGACTCTTGACGTCACTGGGCCGGACTGGTCGAGTGGAGGAGATGAAGCACAGGTGGTTGTAACGTTTCCCGGCCCACGGCCGGTTTACACCTGCCTGCTATGTCCTGCTCATTGCTGGCTTGCCACTGTTCAGCTCCTAGGACATGCAGACCTGGTTTTTCGTGGTGTTTACGATTTAGTCCCCATATGCTCTCTGGTCTGGTCCTCCTCCTGGTCCTGGTCCTGGTCCTGATCCTGGTCCTGGTCCTTGTCTGCCCTCTGGTCCGTCGGTCTACGGCCGTAATTCTTCCTTGGCGCATCGTTCGGGCCCGGCGACACTTTCGCACCGGTCTGGTCGCCACCTGGAGCCGCTCGGGACTCGTCATCCACCCTCCGGCGCACGTGTTCGGGACTGGTTGTCTACCCTGAGCTGCTCCTGCGGCTACGTGACGTCTGCGCTCGGCGCCGCGGGCTGAGCGGCGCGCCCCGTCCTCAGGTGATTGCGACGCCGCACCATTACCTGATCAGCGTGTTCAGGGGCGGCCTCTACCTGGTGGCCGTCTGCACGGCCGAAGTCATGCCGCTGTTCGTCGTGGAGTTCCTGCACCGCGTGGTGGACACGTTCCAGGACTACTTCGGCGACTGCACGGAGTCGCTTATCAAGGAGCACTACGTGGTGAGTGCTTGGCGTGCCCGCCCTGCGACCGAAAGGCCCCGGTTCGGGTCCCTGTAATGGCAGCATTTCTCCGGCTCCCGCGACAGCCGGCTTCAGAGGTGCGATGCTAAATGAGCTCGGCAGTCGAGAGCGTCCATAATTAACCAGGTAACTCACTAACGTGCCGAGTGCCAAATGCCGGGTGGCCGGCTGCCTGGCGGCCTCCCGGCTGAATTCCGAAGCGGTCAGTTTTTCTCTTCCATCAGTGTGCACGAAAAGAGTAGTATTGCTGACGCCACTGAATTTTAGCGCGCCACCGCCTTCTGCTTTATATTTCTGTCGTTATTAAAACTCTGGAAGCGTTTATTGCCGATAAAAATAGTAAAATCACCCAATCAGAGCATGTAAGAAGTTACAACTGCCCATTGCCAAGTTTGAACTATGTCTCTGCTGAGAGTGGATGTAGAAGTGACTGCTGAGCTGAGGTGCTGGACTCATGTCGTCTTTCAGCCACCCTGACACTGGCCTGTACCATTTTGAAATGCATTTACTTTTACAGTGTTCAATCAATGTGACAACCCACCTGTTTCAGATATGGCACTTGTTCCCAGGAGGCGGTGAAAGAGTCGATTTACCGTCATCAGATGTCACCTGCCTCAGGCCCGCCGGCTCCCCGCTGTACCGGCTGAAGCCCGTCGCCAGCATGTCGACCTCACGCCCGCCTCCCTGCGCCCGTAGGTGGTGTACGAGCTGCTGGACGAGATGCTGGACAACGGCTTCCCGCTGGCGACCGAATCGAACGTGCTGCAGGAGCTGATCCGGCCCCCGAACGTGCTGCGCGCCATCGCCAACACGGTGACGGGCCGCTCCAACGTGTCCTCGATACTGCCGTCCGGTCAGCTGTCCAACGTGCCGTGGCGCCGCTCCGGCGTCAAGTACACCAACAACGAGGCCTACTTCGACGTGGTGGAGGAGGTCGGTGCGCGCGCGGCGCGAGGGAGGGGGATGGACGCACAGCGACAGGATGGGGCCAGGGTTGGATGCAGGCGTGGTTCGGGCTTGGGCCGGTGGTGCGCGGCTGTAAAAAAAATGCGCCGAGGGGTACGGATCAAAGAACGCCCGCTGCTGTGTTGCCGGCCTCGTCTGATCAGGTTTAGATGTGTGTCAGGAAAGCAGGGCTGACACAGATAATGCATTCGGATGGCAGACCAGAATGGAACGGTAACTTTAATTTTAGTTGTCTGTTACCGTTGCTGTAGGCGATAAAACTGGCAAGTCGTGTGTGGGTGAGTGCAGGTGACTCAGTAACAGAACGGTACCATCATGAACATAATGGATATCGCACTTTCCAAGGGCCAGACTGAACTAAAATGATTTAAATTCTATTGAAATTATTTTAGTCAGATTTAAAGGGAAGGAGGTGGTGAGCTGATGGCCCTTGGAAAGCGTGTCATGTACCACTCTGTGGAATAGTATTAAGAATCTCACAGCAACGTCATCCCTGCTGCTCAATAGCATTGCCATCAGTTGTATGCCATTGTGGACTGTCAACTGTCTCGCGATATCACCACCCGGGTTGGAAATTTGGTTTTTATTCTTGGTGCCGGAGTATAATTTTTGTTTTCGAGCACAAAATTTTGAAAAGAGTAATGCTGGTTTAAGTTGGCATTTTTGGCGTAAGTTAGTTATGACGTCATACCTGCTTCTTACTGAATGGAGATACAATCATTTGCTTGCAGGATTAGAAATTTGTCGACGTGGTTAAAATGCTGCTTCTTGATGGAGGCACAATATTGGGCTTTAGGAATATAAAATGTTTTTGGAGCACACATTTTCTGGTGTTCTTGAACACAAAAAACAGTAACTTTTCCAACCTTGTCACCACCTCCGCTGTTTATCAGCTGGAGCGATTGTGGACCCTTGTGACACCGTCGTGTACCATCTCACTGCAGCACTGCTCGTGCCCTGTATCCGGTGGATCCCTTTGGAGGTCCACCATCCCCCACTCTTCATCTGTTGGAAGCTATTGTGGACTGCACGGACTCACTGTAGCATTATTCCTGCTCTTTATCCGGTGAACGTCACTGTGGACCGTCCACCGTCTCACCGTGACAGCACTGCTCTTCGTCAGGTGGACGCCATCGTGGACCGCTCTGGCAGCACCGTGTTCGCCGAGATCCAGGGCCACATCGACTGCAGCGTGAAGCTGAGCGGTATGCCCGACCTCACGATGACGTTCATCAACCCGCGCCTTTTCGATGACCTCAGCTTTCACCCGTGCGTCCGCTTCAAGCGCTGGGAGGCGGAGCGACTGCTCTCCTTCATACCGCCAGGTGGGCAGAGACCAGAGACCAGGGACCAGAGACCAGAGACCAGGAACCAGAGACCAGAGACCAGACACTGGGGACCAGGGACCAGTGACCAGAGACCAGAGACCAGATACTGGGGACCAGGGACCAGAGACCAGAAACCAGAGACCAGAGACCAGAGACCAGAGACCAGTGACCAGAGATCAAAGACCAGAGACCATAGGCCATAGACCAGAGACCATAGGCCATAGACCATAGACCAGGGACCATAGGCCATAGACCAAAGAGTATCCAGATGGAGAGAGGCCAGAGTGGCCGGGCGTAGCAAACCTTTAAGTTACGTCATGCATACTGTGAATCGTGGACCGGTTTCGGTACCTGAGAGCGTCGTCACATCTCATGCCCGTGGGATTCTAGTCGGGATTTGGTGGTTTTTGCGGGCACCGTCGTCATGTTCCTCCACTCTCTCTCTCTCTCTCTCTCTCTCTCTCTCTCTCTCTCTCTCTCTCTCTCTCTCTCTCTCTCTCTCTCTCTCTCTCTCTCTCTCTCTCTCTCTCTCTCTCTCTCTCTCTCTCTCTCTCTCTCTCTCTCTCTCTCTCTCTCTCTCTCTCTCTCTCTCTCTCTCTCTCTCTCTCTCTCTCTCTCTCTCTCTCTCTCTCTCTCTCTCTCTCTCTCTCTCTCTCTCTCTCTCTCTCTCTCTCTCTCTCTCTCTCTCTCTCTCTCTCTCTCTCTCTCTCTCTCTCTCTCTCTCTCTCTCTCTCTTAGAAATGATGGACGAAAAATGTTTGGACGAAAGCCGGAGCTAATTCCCAACTTTTGACAAGTTTCACCATGCTCTCCACCGCTGATGCTGAACCTCACGTCGATCATCATGACCTGCGCCCCGCCGCGCGACGCGTCCAGTGTTGCGTTTCATATTCCCTCTCTCCAACCGACCAACGGACCTTCGGCCACGTGCGCTTCACTGTAACGACTCACTCCTCGCCTGCGCCTGCCGCTAGTCTCGCGTGCCAGCCACACCGCACTCACTACTCCTCGCCCGTATCCGCAGCAAACGACGCTGCAGTCGCCACTTTTCGGCACCGACGGAAGGTCCTGCGCTCACTCTTCGCCCGCGCCCTCCGCAGACGGCACGTTCCGCCTGATGTCGTACCACATCGGCACGCAGTCGGTGGTGGCCGTGCCGCTGTACGTCCGGCACACCATCACGTTCAAGTCGGCCGGCTCCGGCAGCGGCAGGCTGGACCTCACCGTCGGCCCCAAACAGACTATGGGCCGCACCGTCGAGAATGTGCTGCTCGAGATCAACATGCCCAAACAGGTGGGAGGGCGATTCCAGTTTGTTTGTTTTGTTTTGTTTTTGTTTTTGTTATCGAACCGATCATGGTAGTACGTGGCTTCTTGTGGCATTTCGTCATACAGTGAAAAAGAGTGATCGAAAACAGAAAAATATGCACGCATGGTTAAACGCCCATACACTCGTTTCAGAACACAGCACTCCACTACGAGATAATTTATGTACTTGTTTCATGGAGCGCGATCTTAAACCAGCCAAGGTCTCGCATACAATGATAGCCAGTTGAGTTGAGCTTGCCAGTTGAGAGGACATATCTGAGCTAAAGGTCGTGAGACAATTGAGGATCCGGAGTAGGATGGTAGCCGGGGATGTGAAGGCTGTGGTAAGTTCTTGCATGACACGCCGGGTAGCAGGGATGACGTGGGGTGGTATGTTCGAATGATAGTGGATGTTCATGACTAGGAAGCATGCACCGTGGCAAACTGGAATTGGCGCTCCTTGGCTGATACCTTTCCAGGTAAGACCATCCCTTAAACAGACCAGAACTCAGTTATTGAGAATTTAGGCACAGAAAGACTCGGGCTAGCCCTGAAGGTCTTCTGTGCTAATTGTGCATTTCGTGATGCGTTCTGTTCCTGCTTGGTGCATTCGTTGTCTCTAATAATTCCTGTTTTCACCAAGCTACGCTGCCTATTTCACGGCCCTTCTAACCTTCCTGCTCTTCTGAAGATCTCTCTTTCCTCTTTACCTCCCGCAGGAGTTGTTACACCCCACCTGTGCTTGCCACAGGTACTAGTGCAGTGTCTCTGTCGCTGCAGTGGGTGCTGAACTACATTCTTGCTCAACTACAACTACATTGTGTGCTCAACTACATACACCGTCGCCCTGTCCATGCCACAGGCGCTGAACTGCCTGCTTACATATCCCAGGTCGGTGCACGGTTGACTCTGTCCGTGCCACATGTGCTGATGCAAGTCCTGCTACGGTCGCTGAACTGCCTGCTGGCATGTCCGAGGGCCGGTACACGGCTGACGCTCCGTGCCACACGCGCTGACGCAGGTCCTCCTGTCGGCGCCGCAGGTGCTGAACTGCCTGCTGACGCCGTCCCAGGGCAGGTACACGTTCGACCCCGTCTCCCGGCTGCTCAGCTGGGACGTGGGCCGCGTGGAGCAGGCCAAGCTGCCCAACCTGCGCGGCAACCTGAGCCTGCAGACGGGCGCCCCGCCGCCCGACGCCAACCCCGCCATCAACCTCAAGTGAGCGCCGCCCCTGCGGTCCTACTGGGTCGGTGAAGGAACAGACACGCACCGGAGGCACGCCTGGCCACGGTTGGAAAAAGGTGTTGTCTTGTTTTTTGGTGCTCAAGAACACCAGAAAATCCGTGCTCCTAAAACATTTTATTTCCCAAAAGTTTGGTCGTCTGCCTCTGCCAAAAATCGACGTTATAACCGTGTTAACAATTTTTTTACTCTGCAAGCGATTGTCTCCATCCAGTAAGTAACTTGTGTGATGTCACTACTGAATTACCGACTTAAACCAGTATTACATTTTACGAAGTTTTGTATCCCAGAACAAACATTATACTCTGAGACCAAGAACAAAAACCAAATTCCCAACCGTGCACCTGGCTCAGGGAGACCGATGCAGACTGGCCGGCGTGCACTGGGCTGGTTGAACCCGATCGCCGGCCGCCGGCCGCCGCCACAGACGCCGGCGGACGGCAGGGGCTGGTGCGGCGCTCAGACGCGCTTCAGCTCCTGCTGGGTGGTGTCTGCGAGCACGGCGCGCTGATGGTGACATGGGGTAACGTACCCCATGTCACCCGCGCGGCAACCTGAGTATGAGTCAACCAACGTGACATGGGGTAACGTAACGATCTAGAGATTCGTGTTGTCGCTCCGGGTGTGCGCGCCGTTTGACGTTGCAGTAATTTGCCCACCGTTTATGCTGTCACGGTGCTGACCGCGCCAAAATCGCACTCATCTACGCCCGGGAATCTGCGATAGATGTGGAACTTCACTGTTTTGCACGTGCCACCCATTATTATCCACTTGAAGTCGAAGTCTACCGGGCTACGTAACTGCGTGACGCTCAGGAGCCGGCCGCCGTGACGAGACTCCGCGGGGTGATGCGCTGCGCCGCCCGTGCAGGTCTTCACCCGGCCGCCTTCCCCAGGTTCACCATCAACCAGCTGGCCGTCTCCGGCGTCAAGGTCAACCGGCTGGACATGTACGGCGAGAAGTACAAGCCGTTCAAGGGCGTCAAGTACATCACGCGCGCCGGCCGGTTCCAAGTGCGAACGTAGTCGCCGCCGCTGCCGCCGCTGGCGGTCTGCTGCTGTCCGGCTGAGGTGTGAAGAGGGGTCCGCCTGAGATCTGCCGTTCCCCGGTCTGTCTGCGCGAGGGGGCGTCGTGAGACTCGGTGCGGAAGTTTGTGTGACGCCAGTCGGTGACGCCATATTACCTCTGCCTGGGCGCCACGTGAGCCGCGCTCTCGCCGCCGGCGGGCTGTTGTCTGCGCTGGCGAGTGATCAGGCCGCTGGCGGGCCGCTGTCTGCGGCGGGGGCTGTGGTCGCGCGTGGTTCAGCGTCACCGCGCGGCCGTGTGTCCGAGGCCGCCCCTGCCCGCCGGCTGGGCTCGGCGGGCGGCGGGCGGCAGGGGCGGTGGTGAGGCTGGTGCTCGACGCGGCTGCCGCGCCAGTCGGCCCGCCCGCTGCTCTGGTGTGTCGGGCGCACCGCCGGCGGCCACCGGCTGGACTAGCCGCGGCGGCCGTGCCCGATCACGTGGTCGTTTCGCTGGGCTAGGAGGTATCTCGGCGTCTGCTGTCGTTTTCTCGAACGGTGGGAGTTGGAGGCTGCGTCTGGCTGGGCGCGGTATTCATCTGCCGCGCGTTAACGCTCGGCCTCTGGGTTCGCGAAGCTGCCTGGAGACCGGGTGCAGCGGTCGGTCACCACGCCGCACCGAATGGCAGGGACGGGGTCACCGCTGGGTTTGGCATTAGCAGAGATTACTATCGGCGTGGCAGACGCCTCTAAAGTTGAACGTGACGCCTCAGGGCGCCCGGCTGTAGGGAGCTATTTGCGGTACGGAGTTTATCTGCGCGCCGAAATTGTGTATATTTTTGTTGTTTGCCTCCATGCGTGCAGAAATGTGTATTATTCCAAGAAATATACCGATGGGAAAATGTACGTGTTTCAGTGCGAAAGAAACCACGCCGTCTTCCCCGTCCCTACCCGTCGCCCTTGACGTGCCGAAATGTGCCTGTATGGCGTGACAGGGCTGTGAAATGACAGCTGTTCCCTATTGGACTGGGGATTTCCTGGTTGCAGTTGGCTGTTGTAGACGCGGCACGCATACGATTGCGCCAACGAACGACGCTATCGTCGCCTGCTCATTTGATCCTTTTTCGCCTCGCGGTATTTGACAGGCACTGATCAGTGTTCGCAACAAAAAGATACGGCATAAGGCCTCAGTTCCGAAGTAAACTTACCCGCGGACTTCTGTGGGTCGGACCCATGCACGCCCGTCTGGGGGCAGGGGGCGGTCGACCGCCCGCCTGTACTCACGAACGGTTGGTCGCACAATAAAAATAAGCTCACCATTGGAAAGCTCGTGACAAGAAGAGCTCGAAACTGGTCTTGTTTTTAGTTTTGGATAATATGCAAGCCATTTACGTCCTATATATGTTTTCTCATGGCAGCCTGCATTAAACCGAGAAACGGCCTGAATCTCAAGGGCTGTGACTAATAAAGTCTAGATAAGGACACGAGAGGACAGGGAAAAGTCCGCAGATGCCGATACACATCTAATTTTTCTGATTTGCTTAATATGTGTACGGAAACGGTGAATTAAAGACGGTGATTTTCGCCACGCTGCAAGGCGGGCGCCGCCGACGAAGGCGATATGAAATTAACGGGAATCAATTTTTGGCGTTCTCTTATTTTCGCGAAATATGTCACTCCAAGTTTTGTTTCTTGATCATTTAGATCAATAACAGTTCCTTGAATAGTTCCTTGATCTATTGGTTCTTGGGATTATTTCTCATGCTTAAATTTGAGAGAAACTCAGTAGTTATGAATCTACACAATAGGCGGAACTTTATTCGCCGAAATCTGTTTATTCCCAAAATATGCATTTTTTGAAACTTTTTAGACTTCTTGGCATTAGTCGCGACTGTGTGAGCCAGTTATGCTATTTTCAACCCGATCTGAGTCATTCATCGCCGATTTCGATGGCAGTGCATTTTGTCTCATAACAGTTATTCGTCACCTGACCTCAGGTCAGTGACCTTGTAACAATGACAAAGCAAAAGCTACACAAAGTCTCGTGGCGCTGCGTTTTTTCGTTCTCTCGCAATCTCGGAAACACCTCGAGGGGGGGGGGCGGTCAACGCCCCAGTCGGGGGTGGGTTAAAATAAAACCACCCGCAGTTTTGTTTTCCCAGAGGTTTATTTCCGACCAAAACTGGCCGCGTTGCGGCAGGAGCCTTCAAACGAACTAAGCCCTGAGACGGCAAATAATTAAACAGGCCAGTCTGCCGTTCCACTCAGATACAACCAACGATCGCATGTGGTACGTGGTTACAGCGCTCTCACAACCCATCCTGCAGGTTCCATCACGACCGACACGACTGCACAGCTTCCTTAAGGGGAACTTGACACGGAAAAGACGCCTCGGACGAGCTACGACAGTCATTCGGGGCTTTGAATCGGAAATCACTTTCATCCTTTTGGGAGCGCTTTACGGCCAGTGTATCCTCTCCGGGGGTTCCGTTAACATGCTCACAAGACGATACATCTCAGCAGCCATGCGAACACGACACCGGGCTTCAAGGGTCGGCGGATGAATTCTAAACCTACCACAAAGTTCGCAACCATCACTATGCCGAGTGGCAGTGACAAAATGCGCCAGCCAGGCCAGCTGAACATGCCACTGGCTGTCTTGCTGGGTCCTGCAGAACGGAATCTCCGCGATCCATTTCAGCACGAAGAACTGCGGAACGCTGCTGGGCTTGGCTTAGTGCTGCCCAGACATTTTCGACACCCTCAATCCTCTCAGCTGGTACTGATCACCAGAACATATTTAAAATAATCACCCAGCGGGTCTACGTTTGAAAATCACGTGTCTAGACTTCCTACGTAAACTTCCAACTACGTAGACGTCGACTAGGCACTGTCCTTGCCATCGTCACATTGCCACTCCCTTTGACGGATACACCATTTCATACCAATCCATCCTGGCACCGAACCAGGTGGCTAAACTAAGACAGATACATTATTTCAATATACGGCGATTCTTCACCGATCCAACTGCACGCGGAGTGACTGCGCGTTTCCCATTCGGTAGCCCATGGTCCCCAGTCCCCGCACCCTCATGTCAAAAATTACTGCAACGCGGGCCCGGGTTTGCACCCAGGCGAACACCGAAACCAATGCCATCAAACGCAGAGGCTTTCACGCCGGCGTAAAACATCGACAGACGAAAATCGAACGAAGAAACTGAGGTCACGCCCTGGAACGCCACGCCCGTCGGTCCTGGCGAGGCCAGCCGGCCAAACAAAATCCCACTGAAGCAGGCGGCGCCGCCCGCAGTACTGGGCCTACTGCGGCCGAAAACCACAGACAGACCGGCCGCCAGCTGGCCTAACATCAGGCCGCCGAACAGGCCGACCCTGCCGACCGGGCGGCGCCTCGCCGCCGTCTTCACCTGGCCGCTTCACTACCTTCGCTCCGGGCCAAACCCAGACGAGGAGGGCCTCCCGAGCCCCACTTCCCCGGCGACGGACCGCCGACTCCCCTCTGAGCCGAACCCGGAACAGGGGTCTCCGGAGCCAAACTCTCCCGACGCACGCCTTCCGGCGCCGCCTCCGGCCATCCGTGGCTCGAACACCGGTCCCCGGTCTTTCTGCCCGAGAGCACGGCACCTGCGAGCCGGCTCTGCACACACCACGTGCCGCCGCCGCTGCGCTCTACACGCCGTTCTGCTGCGGCTCGGCGCCCGCCTCCCCGTTCAGCTGCGGCGGCCCGTTCGGCAGATGCTCGCCGCCCTTAGCCGCCCGCCGTTGCGCCGCCGTTCCGCCGTTCTGTCGCTGTCTGTCGGCGTCCGCCTGCTGCGCAGAGTCGACGCCGTTCTGCCGCGGTCTGCCGGCGTCGGCCGCCGGCTGCTCCGGCACGTCCTCGGTGGTGTAGGTGCCGTCCAGGAAGCACCAGGCCAGCTCGGCCACCAGCGAGCGGTCCGGCACGCTGGCCGCCATGCCGTACAGCGCCGCCTGTCGGAGGAAAGGCGAACTATCACGATGGGCCCGCCGCATCGTTTTCACCCCTATAAATCTTCACTTCTCCGCGCGAACAGCGTGACATTCGTAAGCCTACTTCCTCCCAGAGTTTTGAAATGATCAACGCGGACCGAAATCCCTCGCAGTAACGCCAACACCAAAGCCAAACGGCAAACTATCCACAGCGACCACCACACGCCAACTTTCAGCAGCAGAAGGGACACACGGAGGCCATCACTGAGGCAGCGCCGGACCACGACTGATAGTAACATTTCCACTCGCCAAAACACCAGTCCAGGCGGTGGCTGCGCCATCGTTGGCCGCGCAGGTCCACGCAGTTACCTTGCTTCTATCCCAAGCAGCGGCCATGCTCCTTATCGTCAAAAGGGTACATTGCCTAATCCACGCTGATGTTACCACCCATCAGCAAAATACCACAGAGAAGAACTATGAGACATTTCCAGAGAGACCTCCGCCAAGCACAACACAACAGTCGTGCCGCGGCCGCCGCCGCCGGCCGACGGTGGCGCCGCCCGGCGGCCGGGGGCGGTACTCACGTGGCCGGAGCCCGAGTCTGCGGATGGAGTGCGCAGGATGTCGGCGGTGAGCTCGCGCAGGTCGCTCACCAGCTGCTCCTTGACGCCCGGCTGCGTCTGACAGTAGGTCACCGCTATGTGGAAGCTGTCGGCGGCGGCAGCGGCGTCAGACAGAGGCGACCGACGGTCGTCCGTTCCCCAACGGCGGGCCCCGGCGAAGCACCAGGGGCAGGTGCTCCTCATCACTCCTATACATACGTATAGATTGATGCCAGTCCGGGCACAAGTGGAAAAGATATGTGGCAAAAGGGATAATATCGAATTTGCTGGAAATGCCCCCCCCCCCCCATTGCTCCAACCGGATCCATCACTCAAATCCCGGTCTGCTACGCGTTATGACGATTAGTTCTCTTCTTGTTTCATGATTTAGACACCAAAGGCCAATGGTGGTGTATCAAATTATGCTGTAGGTTTCGCATCAATCCTGCACACGTCTGAATATCTGGCTTTTCAAAGACGTAATAAAATAGGTACGGCAATAATACAGACGTCAATGGTGACAATGCAGTGATGGTGATGATGGTGCCAACGGCGATCCGCTCTACGGCCTGGACCGACCGCTTCAGGAGCCATATTCGGGCGAGCCGAGAGCGACGCCGGCCTGCTCACCAGGGCGGGAACTGCAGGGCGTTCAGGTTCCAGCCGCGCTTGCCCATGGCGTCCGACAGCCGGTAGATGTTGAACTCGTCCGACGCGAACGCCACCACGCTCACGTCCGGCGAGCCCTGGATCCGCAGGCCGCGGATCTGGCGACACCTGTCGGCCGACCATCGCACCCGAGGTTACGGCCACGCCAACAGGTGGGGCGCCGGCAAGGAGCGGGAGATCATTAGGCACGAACGGTGGCGATCAATGCCTTATGACGTGCGCTTCAGACCAGGATTTAGAAGAGGACTTGGCCAAGATCCGGTCGGGAATTCGGCCCGACATATGACACCCATCAACCCAATTCGACAAATTAGTCGGGACTCAGTCAATGATGACAGGTTGAAACTTTCTATTCTGGGGTTGGGAGGCATCCGGGCAGCAGGCGAACCCTACTAGTCCTGCTTTAAGAGCAACATCTGTGTTCCATATTCATGTACAGTAAGAGTTCACTACTACGTTTTCCTTAAAGCCGTACAGCATATCAGCGAAACGCCGGTCACCTGCCAAAAGTAGAATAAATTTGCCGGCTTCCGGAATATATCACACCCATCTACCATTCCACACTCGCAAAACGGCATACACCTTCTTCTGCAATGACGACCCACCTGCCAAGACGATCCTGTGGTGAAGGAATCACACTGACTCATTCTATTCAGCATAATAAATCAGTGATTTCGTCAGCATTTCAGTGCAGTCGCCGACTCGTCACCTCTGTACTCCCCTGATATGACATCCCTTTTTCCCTCTGGTTCTGGCCGGCTCCCTAACTCGAACACTCACTCTCGCTCGATGTATCTGGTGGTCTCGATGATTTTCCGTGTTGATTCAACGTAGCCGGCGCGTCCATAGTACATCAGGGCCGCCCAGCACGCCGCCACCACCGCTGCAACACGCCACAGACCACACCGTCACACACTGTACCACCACCGCTGTAACACGCCACAGACCATACCGTCACACACTGTACCACCACCGCTGTAACACGCCACAGACCACACTGTCACACACTGTACCATCGCCGCTGTAACACGCCACAGACCACACTGCCACAAACTGTACCACCACCGCTGTAACACGCCACAGAGCGTACCGTCACGAACTGCGCCACCACCGCTGTAATACGCCACAGAGCGTACCGTCACAAACTGCGCCAACACCGCTGTAATACGCCACAGAGCTCGCTGTCACAAACTGCGCCACTGGTGGCGGGCGGCATGCCGTCATGCTCATGATCCCGGAAGAGAACTAAACTCAGTGGATGGACGCAACAGAACTGTGCCAAACTCACTAACTAACACTGTTTCCGACCACTATGGTTGGTACAGAAAGTTAAGCCACCATCTTCGAGAACCAGACTACGAGGCCAGACGGTGAGCAGCTTCACCAACACGAGCACGTGTTACCACACTAAAAATTTCGCCGGAAAAAAACTTTAAAGCCGTCCACGCACGATCAGCCGCACAACGTGACCGCAACCATAAAGACAGCTGCAGATTCACCGCCCGTCACTGATGCCGCTTGGCCTGGTGCAGCAGCGCTTCGTCCTGGCACAAAACACAAGCCAGAACGGTGGCCGCGGCGGGGGGGGGGGACACCGCGGAGAGGAGACGCTATGGGCAGCGGAGACACCATGGAAGGAGACACCACAGAGGGGAGACACCATAGGAAGAGGAGACATCATGGAGAGGAGGGACACTATGGGGGGGGGGGCACCATGGAAAGAAGACAACACAAAAGGGAGAGACACCATGGAAAGGGGACACCATAGAGGGGAGATACCACAGAAAGAGGACACCACAGAGGGGATATACCATAGAAAGGAGACACTATAGGAAGGGGAGACCATGGAGACCACCGAGAGGAGACACCATGGGAAGGGGAGACACCGTGGGACGGGAAGACACGCCACGGAGAAGGAGCACCGCAGACTGACCTCCTGCTCGACTGCCGGCCATCGACGGACTGGCGTAGATGCCCCCGGGCCAGTCCGGCTGCACGAAGTACTGGTAGTGGCGCAGTGTCTCGGAGGCGTACAGCACCACCGACGACCCCTTCGGAGCGAAGCCGTACTGCCGGCGGGGGGGGAGGGTCACATGCACTGATCGGCCAGGGGACGCGAGACGGTGAGGCGGCACTGGACGGGGGACTACAGCTGCGGCCTACACGGTCTACACGGTCCAGGGGACTACAGCTGCCCGGCCGTGTCGGTCGGGCAGCTGTAGTCAAACTGTCGTTGATGTTTGAAGATAAGAAGATGCAGTCAAAGCTATAGCTTTGACTGCAATAGCTTGCAGTCAAAGCTATTGCAGCTTTGACTGCAATAGCTTCGCAGTCAAACTGCGAAGCTATTGCAATACACAAGTGCAACACACATCGACGACGACTCAAGCTGACACAACACAAGTAGTGTCAAGCCCGGTCCACTCAAAACACAAGACGGTGTGATTTAGATGACAAGTACGCCAGTGTCGCAGCACACACACGCACACATACAAATGCACAGGCACGACGACACAACGGTGAGATAAAGCCCGGTTCGCCGTCGTCATTTGACCTCCTTCAAACCTACATCACACATCCCAATGTCGGCCACGGAGTCACCGACCTCGCCCCTGCCCACGAGAGGCTGGCGGCCGCGCGAGCGTCCCTCGGTCACCTTGTGCGTGTCGGCGGAGATGCTGGTGACGCCCGGCACGGTGAAGTCGAACGGCACCACCGGGTACCCGGCCTCGGCCATGAACGGCACCAGGAAGCCGCCCAGGCACGAGTCCACGTGCACGGGAATGTCGTACCTGGGATCGGCGGGACGGGCGGGCTGCCGTTACGGCGGGTCAGACCGTAACGGAAATAAGCCGAGCACGGCAGAGGATGTGACGTGTCGCTTGAAAGATTCAAAACACTGGGCGCACATGTTCCCTCGACCTCTTCGAAAGCTGCATTCCTGGCCATGTGTCACAAGAAGGGACAGCAATTCACGAGGCCACCAGAAGCCCCTGGTTCAGATGCAGTCGCCATCGAGTAAGAAAGGACACCATAATTCCAACGAAATAATCTTACGGCAGACACTTTTTTGCATTTCGTTGGATACCAACGAACGAGTACAGACTCGCTTAAATACAGAGTTAAAGCAAGACTTCCAGAGCGCGCTATTCTCACCTGACACCCAGTGCGGCCACCTCTTCAATTGGGTCCATGTTCCCGTGCGGGAAGGCCGGCGCCGAGCACACCAGCTGCGGCAGAGACGCAACATTTCCCGTCCGGGTACCTCCACTGAACAGCACGGAGCCGGCCGGCCACGACAGTCCGTGCCGTTCCCGTTCCAGGAGTTAAACAGCGCGCCGCTTCTAGGTTTACCGCAGTCAAATCAGAGGAGAATGTCCGCAGACCGACTGCCGTTATGAGCCACTGCGCCTCGTCACCGTCACAAATCATCACATGCCCGACTGATGACCGCGCCAAAATGGTACCTACTATTTGCAAAAGAACCGCCGCACCTCAGGTTTACACTTTACTATTAGATGATCCGCCAGCAACAGGTGTATGTTTTTTTAAGTTCTGACAAGCTGCAAATCTCAACAACAATTTAGTAGTCCGGCTATCAGTGCCGACGTCACGAAACAAAACGCAAACCGACTGCACCAGCCACCAACCAGGGCACCCACCATGACCGTGTTGCTGGTGATTTTGCGCCTCATGGCTCTCACGTCCACCCGACTGGTCTCCGGGTCCACAGGGACGTGGGTCAGCTTCATCCTCAGCAGTTGCGCCCCTGCGGAGACAGCGGCCACGTCAGCGATGGCGACGACACCGCCAACGGCGGCGGCAGCCGCTGCGGCACGCAGAGGGCCGGCAGAATCCTGGGCCCAGCTCCAAAGCGGATCGTGGTGGCGGCGCAGCGGCTCGAAGTAGCATCGATAAAAGCCATACTCATTAGATCGACCAACGAGCCACCCCGACCAGCTCAGTCATCCGGCCACCTACATACAAACCTGGCAGTCTCCTCACTGAAATATTCTTAACACCGAAGTCACACAGCGCATCCGTGTCAGCATCCTCTATCCCACATCCCACCCGACATCCACTGCAGCATTTCCGTCACCATCACCAGCCACGTTCATAATAACATCCGATGTAATATATAGCATAATGACCACGCCTACCCTTACCGCACGCACCGCCGACGTCCCCACGCCCGCCGCCGAGACAGCTGGTCCTGAGAGGTCGCACCTTACGGCAGCGCCGGAGGAGGGTCGCCGTCGCTCACCCTTGTCGAAGGCGGCGTGCGCCGTGACGGGGACGACCACCTCTGGCCGGCTGATCCCGCGCACCTCGCGGGCATAGTCCCGACACGTCTTCATGGCCATGATGATGCTCTCGGTGCCGCCGGAGGTCACCTGACGACGGAGGACGTGACGGTGACGGCCGACGTCAGACGGCACGCGCCAGTGACGTCAGATGAAGTGAACCGGTGATGCCAGGTGGTGCGCACCGGTGGCGTCAGGTGACGCAGGGCTGGAGGACAAGCTTGCATTGTGTCTGTCCTTTCCGAAACGCGTCTTGACGTTTTTACCATCTCCGGTCCCTAATCCCCTCTACCTCCTCTCCATCTCTCAATACCTTCTCTATCCCTCCCATCCTCTCCGCTCCCCACTTTCAACCTCCCTTTCCTCCTCCTCTTCACATTTCCTCTTTCTCTTCCCCTCCTCCTGCTTCTTCCCTCCTCCTATGTCAAGGCCCCACCGCCTCAAAACACCACGCGATAGCCGCCTCCACTGAAGTGGCTCACACCCCGCCCACACCTAACACGCTACAGGGCGGGCTGATATCGTCCCTCGGCGGGCGCCGCGCCGCGGGGGCCGCACCCACCGTACGGCCGGCCCGGGCCAGGTTCGCGCGGACCCGACCCGGCAGAGGGTGCGGCCCGACGGCCGCTGCCGCCCGACCTACTTCGGTCCGACCTGAGGCGTCCCACAGCGGCCGTGGCCCGGTACAGTCTGGGGGGGGGGCCGACAGCGGCCGTGGCGCGGTATAGTCTGGGGCGGGGCCCGACAGCGGCCGTGGCGCGGTATAGTCTGGGGCGGGGCCCGACAGCGGCCGTGGCGCGGTATAGTCTGGGGCGGGGCCCGACAGCGGCCGTGGCGCGGTATAGTCTGGGGCGGTGTGCCCGACAGCGGCCGTGGCCCGGTACAGTCTGAGGGCGGGGGCCGACAGCGGCCGTGGCCCGGTACAGTCTGGGGCGGTGTGCCCGACAGCGGCCGTGGCCCGGTACAGTCTGGGGCGGGGGCCGACAGCGGCCGTGGCCCGGCACAGTCTGGGGCGAGGGCCGACAGCGGCCGTGGCCCGGTACAGTCTGGGGCGGGGGCCGACAGCGGCCGTGGCCCGGCACAGTCTGGGGCGAGGGCCGACAGCGGCCGTGGCCCGGTGTAGTCTGGGGCGGGGGCCGACAGCGGCCGTGGCCCGGTGTAGTCTGGGGGGGGGGGACTCGGGTAGCCCGACATGGGCCGAACATCTGACGGCACATCGGCCGCCGGCCAGCCGCTACGGAACCGGCACGGCAGTGGTATACTGTACCGCCTCCGCAGTCTGCAGCGCACGTGTTAACGTCGCGAAGCGTCGACAAAAGTTCAGATGATCAACTCTCACACTGGCCCGGAGGGGGGAGAGGAAATCCCGGTTTTTCGCTCATTATAGATAAGCGGCTAACTTTAGGCGTCTAGTGACAGTTCCACAAACAATGTGACGCTACGTGGTACTAAACATTATCGACTGGTCGAAAATTCCCGCCATTAAGTGAGAAGACGTCCTATGATGTCGGCAGCCCGGCCGCCACGCGGTGGCGCCCGCTCGCAGATCAAAGCCACAATTATCCCGGCGACGACACAGCTTGCTTAAACAAAAAATTCCGTCGCTATTCCGTCGCTAATCAAATGAGAAGCCCAATAATGAAAACGCTGCAATGACACATGCACTACGTCAATCCGTAAAGAACATGTAATACCAACATTACATGTGGTCATTGGAAAATGATAAGTGTTTACAACAGTGGCTTAACAGGTACAGCGGTCATTACATGACGTAGCACTGTTTCACTGTGCGTCTAGCTAATGGCAAGAAAATCAAAGCAACTGAGAGAATAATGCGCCTTACGTCCAGCAATATTTCACCCACGAAGTCCAAAAAAACGAGAGGGTGTCGCTTGGTGGAAGAAATAAGCTTTCACAACTTGATTTTTTTCAAAGCATTCTCTTCCAATTTTCGGTTTGATCAGCTGATGTATCAATGGTGATGAGTGTCAAATATCACGCAGTTTCGGTCAGTGAATCAAAAAGTAATGGGATATTCTACAAATCCTTCACTAACGCAAAGGTAACTCGGGCAGCCTTAAATCCGACAGTAGAGTATCAGACTGTATGCCAGTGATGGAGTAAAGTTTATCAAAATCCGTGGCCGGCCAGAATTGGGCCAGGGGTTCTGGGTATGAACCTTAACCCGCGCACGACCGTCGGCCCGTTCCGAACACCAGCGACTGGGGGGGGGCAGTTGACTGCCCCCCCTCCAACTCACGAACGGTTGGTCGCAAGATAAAAATAAGCATACCGTTGGAAAGCCTGTCACGAGTAGAGCTCGAAACTGGTCTCATTTTTAGTTTTACATAACATGTAAGCCGATTTCCGCTCTATATATGTTTTCTCATAGCCGACTGCATGAGACCGAGAAATGGCCTGAATCTCAAGGGCTGTGACTAATAACGCATGGGTAAAGGCACCAGCGCACAAGTAAATGTCCGCGGATGCCGATACACGTCTAATTTCCTCAGATTTGTTCAATATATACGCCGAAACGTTGAGTTAAAGACACCGTAATTCTCCCGCCAGCCGTCACTGTGCGCCGCTGCCGTATGCGGTACCAAATTGACGGGAACTAATTTTAGCGTTCCTTTATTTTCGCGAAAAAAGACGATCTATGTAGATTTTATTGATCTTTGTGGTTCTTGTGATGGTTTCTCATGCTTAAATTTTGGAAAAATTGATTAGTTGCCAATCTACAAAGTTGGCGGAGCTTTATTCGCGAGAGCCTGTTTATTTCCAAAATATGCTACTTTTTCAAACTTTTTGAGATTCCTGGTATTAATTACGTCTGTACAAGCTAGTTCTGCCATTTTCTATCCATTCTGAGTAACTCATCGTCGATTTTGACGATGGTACATTTTGGCCCACTACAGTTATTCGTGACCTGACCTCACGTCAATGGCTAGAAGTCACTGATACTTTGCCCAATGACGGTAACTAGATGTCTGCTTCACTCCACAATAAAAATGTTATGGAATATTCCGTCAATTTCCGAAAAAAAACGGCGATATGTCTTAAAAATGGGCTTGACCTTAGGTCAATGACCCGGAAAGTTCCGAAAAATCAGAGATAGTAGATTTGTTGCATCTATCACGATCACTAATCCCTGAAAGTATTATTGAGATATCTTGTTTTGCGAAAAAGTTACAGGGCGCTAAACGTTTTTTGACATAGGTCTGTTTGACCTGACCTAGGTCAGGCACCTGAGCTGACCTGAGGTCAACATTTTGACACGAGACGTAAAATTGATGGAGCAAAAGGTACACAAAGTTTCGTGACTCTGTGTTTGTTGGTTCTCTCGCAATCCTAGAAAAACCTCAGGGGGGGGGCAGTCAACTGCCCCCCCCCAGTCGGGGACGGGTTAAGCTCCATGGCCAGAAAAGCGCGACGAACACTGCACCACTACTGTGTCCGGCTCGGAAGAGCTCACCGCAAAACCACAGACTTACCGATCCGCACGACTGAGGCCCACCACGGAAGATGCCGCAGCAAATTCGCACGATCTCAGCCTCCATCTTCCGCACGCCTGCAACAGACGAGCAGGACCGTTAACACAGAGCGGCGAAATTTCCGTCCTCACGCTGCCCGATAACGCCTTTGTTTGTAATGTCCGACAACATCAACGGCAAAAGGAAGAATAGCGTTGGTTATCGTCACAGTGCGATACATGAATCGTTAATACGGAAATTACTAGCAGTACTCTGTCACAAGTCGATAATAATGCCCCCGCATCACAACCGGTGCTGACGCCGATAATAACATGTCAAAACCGGACAACATCCACAAAGCTGATTTGTATGAAATTAAAACGGACATGAAGAAATTCAAGCAATGGTAAGAGCAATTAGTCTCAACAACGTACATGAACCAAAGACGTATTTGAAATGAGCTGAGATGACGACATAAATCTGGGGAATACCACAAATGATAGAACAATACGCAAGGGGGTAGGTAAACTGGGATTAAAACATTTCCCTATGTATCATCCATCAATCAAGAGTGATCTGCGACTGGGCTTCCAAGTTGTTGGATAGCCGAGAACGACCTCAAGGTCCACACCAACGCCACTCTTTCAAAACCCCAGCAATGCAGTGAAGGCAGCCAGCTGATGACCATTTAATGGAACACTTGGCACAATGAATTCCAACGTTAATCCGGCATCGCCTGGAGGGTGTCAAATAGGACACCTCCTCGATTTTTCGTGAATAACTTCTGGACCATAAGAGCCAGCCCTACCAAACTTTCAATATATGTTTATCAATCAATTCTACATATTTTGACATCAAAACCATTTCCATGGTAGGTCAGGTCATGGAGATATGGCGTCATACGTCAACCCTTGTATGCATGTTTTCGCCTCCTCGGGCGGTGGTGCAAGACATGCTTCGTTTCTTCGATAATACTCGCGAATATAATGCCTGGGTTATTTGGATTGACATAAGATACGATAGCCAAAAGGATATGAAACCGTGACACGTCAACACTGGAGGCCGTGCTAGGTCACATGCATGATGACAGTTGAACTGATTAGCATTGTGGGTGATAGAAGTGGTCGCTGCTGACTTTTTCCATCGTTCAAGCCAGACAAGCAAATCTATATGCGACTGTTCTTAGCATGGTTCACCACATGTGAAAGGTCATGTCAGGCCACGTCACAGGTTGATGTCAAAAAGAAATAAAATACAACGTTTTTTTCTCGAAGATTGTTCAGCCGCAGCAAAAAGCAGTTATTGTTCCTAGTCAGAAGATGAAGAATGACAATCTGTCCTGACCCGGCTTGACCTTGACCTGATAAAACAGCAGACATGGCAGATTCCATTATCGTGAGATATCATTTTAGTTCTATACTTGACGCAATTAAGAATCCAAGCGAGTAATTGCTACTCTTTGTCAGGACGAGTAATACAACCTTATCTGACCTGACCCAGAACGACCCTGACTGGATGGAGAGCAGGTAATGCAAAAGTGATCATTATCAGGTTTCACTTTCGTCTTTTCTGCCGCGTAGATCAAAACGACTGCGAGCAAGTATCGACTTTTGGCACGCAGAGTAAGACTAATATTCAACCTTGACCTAGGCTGACCTAAACCCGATTTTCTGAAAACATTTTGGCATGTTTCTGATGCAAACGATCATAAAGTTTCGTTTGATACCCAGATGAATGCTCTAAGACCAGTATTGCTGATGATATGATGTGCGAACCGGTGTCGGTTTTTCCGATGTCGTACTTTGCATTTTAAGCGCCCTGTGACGCCATCAGTCACGTGACCAGAGCACTTCCGGTTCAGATCTGACGGTGAGATCCTGAGATAACAGTGGGGTGCCCTTTTTGACACCCCCCGCCGGTCGCGGGTATAAAAACACGCCAGGTGGTGCCCGGTTAAACACTGTTCCTAGGGCTTATTCCAAGTGCCCAAATACGACCTGTGACGTCACGGCTGGAATGACGCCACGACCAGGTACCCTCTTCCCCAGACACTCCGGCCCATCCTCCTGGAGCGTACTCCCGAACAAAAGCGGTTGACTGATTGACCACTGGAGCTTACGGGGAACAAGTGTGTTTGAAAAAGCGTGGTTCGAGCATACTCTCAGTGGCTACGACATCCAAATCCCTTGCCGTGGCGTCTCGGCCTTCCACGCTAAAAGCATGCGTGCAAACGAACGCAGCCAGAGCCTGCCACGCCGCCGGCGGCCGTGTGAGGACCCCCGTCAGTGACGTCCGCTGACGCGGCGCTGACGTCAGGCGCGGACGTCACACGCGGCCCGACTGACCGGGGAAGACGTCCGGGTGGAGCGGGTTGGACCAGGCCGCCAGGCCGTACACCTCCGTCATCAGCCGCGTCAGGTGCTCCTCGCCGTTGTAGACGGTGCCGGAGAGACGGCCTTCGCCGTACGAGAACTTCCCTGCAACCGGGACAAGGGCAGATCGGTCGCACGGAGCTCGGACGGGGCAGAGGCAGGCCAAAGTGGACAGTCACAGAGCTCAGATGGGACGCTGGAGATGCAGAGTGGACAGTCACTGGGGCTCAGATGGGCAGACGGCAGGACAGGGTGCACAGTCAAAACCGTGGTCCGCCACCGGCAGAGAAAAACAATCCATGCCTTGTTACTCCTTGTTAAAGATACGCGCAGTCATGACAGGCGGATGAAAACGACTCTAAAATGGTTGATGCTGACATCGATTCTGAAAACAATATGTGTTCACTCATCACCCAGGGGGCCTTACCCAGGCTGCAATACTTTTTCGCCTCTTCGAGGACTTTATCTGCCGAAACGCCGTGGTAGGGAAGTTCTCGGATGTACGGGATTCCCTCGTTCAGACGGGTCATTTCGGCACTGATTTGTGCTTGCATGCGCACCGTCTGTCGCAAAAAGGGCGCCTCCGCGTCAGGAGAAACAAAGAGAAACGACACAAATCGGCAGCGACAGAAGAGGCCATTGCACAGGCCGAGCAAGGCGACACATTCTCGGCAGGATAAAATGGTCACCTGATCGTCACCGTACAAGACAGGGGATAGAGCAATCGTCTGCTTAAAAAAACAGACAACTCAAGAAAAAACCAACGATCTGTCATTTCATATCAAATGCAAACCAAGGTGCGCAAAAAAACCGACTGACTCCCGCTAGGAAAAAGAATCACCCACTAACGCTGTACTCATACAGCTCCCTTCAAGACAGCACAGTGGGCTCTGCTGCGGGCGTTTCGTTAGCGACGTGAGGCTGGCGACCAGCAGAGACCACGCTCGGTCGTCTCACCTCCTCCTGAACCCGCCTCTTCACGGCCGGGATCAACCGCACCAGGCGGAACACGCGCTTCTTCAGCCGCTCCGACACGCCTGGGGAGGACGGCAGGCATCAGCCACAAGGACCGCACCACGTGCCGGGAAACGGACCGGGCGAACGGCCACAGCACGCCGCTCACACACAAGCACGCAGTTCATCAGACAAGATGGCGGAGATATCATCGTTCGCAGAGGCCTGGCTCAAGGGCAACCAAACAAAAACATACAAACGCCAACAACTTCCGGCGAAGACAAACCGCACAGTAACTGGCCCACAGGTGAAAATACCATAAGCGACTAGAGAGTCCCGGCAGGCGTCGTGCCCACTGACTTAGAGTCCTCGCAGTCTGAGTCGGAGTCGCCTCATCCTCCAGCCCGGTAAGGGCTCACTCGCGTGACGTCATCAACGGCCTATAGCCGTCTTCATGGCGCAGCTGACCTAGAGCCACGCCACAGAAAGAGTGACGGACTAACCGTCCTCGTGGTTCAGCTGCCCCCAGAGCCAGGCCAGGGACAGGGTGACCCCGGCAGTTCCGACCACCAGTTTCCAGGGCTCGCGGCCGGCCAGCAGGTCGTTGACCTGGGTCCGCACCAGGCCACACGACTGGCGCACCGTATCCATGGCGACGGCGACGCTGCAACAAGAGGTCGGCCAGGTCAGCGCCTGCTGCCTGACGTCATGCCAAGCAGGCGAAGACAAAGTATTGCGGAAATTCGACATGCCATACAATGCTGGAATTCGCGTATCTCGCGATAACATTGGTTAAGCAGCGAAAAGCGACGGATACGCGGCCGATGGCGCAGGCCTGCTCGTAAGTTTCGACTCAGCGTACCTCGGCAAGCTAAAAGAAAGTTGCGTCATAAAATAGAGGCTCGCGGGCCGCAGTTCGTCGTGGGTCACGCACACGTTTACCTTCTAGCTCTCACACAGCTTCACGGTAAACATGGCCATTGGTCATGTTTACCACACCGCCCATTACGTCACGAGACGCTGTTTAGCAACAACGCGTCCAAGTCGTCAGTCAGCTGACCCCGATCCACTCGGCCCGCGTCGAGGTTTTTGTCGGCGGTTTATCGCCTTTTTACGGCAGGCGAGGGGCCGGATGGCCAGCGCTGGGGTTTGCTGCGGCGCGAGGATGCTGATCTGCTCTAAAACAGGACGAACGAACCCCGGACAGGCTAAAGTGTCCCTGGCGGATATCGAGGCAATCCTTTCTGGGCCACATCTTTTTACGCAATGCGCGAGGCCGAATGTTACAATAACACAGTTCAGAGTGAGCGAGATCTCTTCCCCCGACTCCGGATTCACCGTCCGTCGCTTTGGGCCGCCGAGAATAAGGCTCAAGCGATCGAGACCATGTTGCCCACTGTGCCGGAAGCCTCCTCTCCCGTCTCCAAAGTCCCGTCTAAACCGTGGACAGTGGTCAAACGAACTCCGTTAGGCGTGGCCACTGTTCACAATCTTCCACCCGTCAATGCCGGAGAACATCCACCAGCCTTGTCTCTGTCAATTTCCTTCCGCTTTGTTGAAACGCATGGCGGCTGTCAGCCTTCTATTCGTGGGCTGCGCAAGAAAGCAAGAGGACATCGGAACAATGCGGCTAATGCAGGCTAACCATCGCGTACCGTCGACAGCCTCACTGCCAACAAATGCCCGCAGCCCACACAGCGTGCCTATCCTCGACGGCAAAAACTGCCAAGCCAGACAGCGCAAAAACTTTCGGCCCAATCAAATTCGATTGTTGACAATTGAGGCCGCCGCGTTCTTACAGCGCGGCCGCGCGGACACGAATCAGGCCCGGGCCTGGGAACACAGCACTCGAAACACGTCCGCAGCTTATACGCGATACACAGATCTCGCAAATTTCACCGTCAAATGACCGCTTCGCCAACTGCTTGAGAGATGAAAAACCTCGCGTCAACACAGCGCCTGTTCCCGTCGGCAGACTAAAAGCTTCGCTGGCACAAAGAGCGGCCCGAACACTTGCGCCGCACTTGAGGAAACACCTGTTTCAAGCCGGCGCGGCGACAAGCCGCGGCACGGCGCACACGGCTCAGTGAGTCACGTGCGTCGTGTGTAAGTAACACGTGAAAGCGGGTAGCCGTGGAAACACCACCATCACAACGTCCACGGCGACGGCCCACCACTGATACAAAGCAGCAATGCATCAGGCGGTACGGCCGTCAGGCATTCATAACCGAGGCTGCTGTCGGCTCTGAACTCCACGCAAGTCAAGTGGCGGCCAGCCTCAGCGGCCCGAAACATTCGACGGTGCGACAGTAGACCCATGGCTGAGTCTTGTCTGATGATGATGCACTCAGACATGTCTCCCGCGAGTAAGATTTACGAGCCTTATCGCGTGAAGAAAGGCAAAGGACACGGCTGCACCGCCGCTGAACTGCGCGCGGACTGTGGACGATGACCTGGGCCGGAATTCGGTCTACTTCAGGCACACGAGATACGAGACGAGGGGCGATACGGCCCGCTACGCAAGGCTAGGTCTGTCCATCAGCACGGCAGCACCCGGCACGCATGAGACGCACGACAGCACGCTGCTGAAGACACAACCACCACTGAACACCGCACTCACCGACACAGCCACCACGGAACGCCGCACCCGTCGACACACCCGCACAGAACACCGCATCCACCGACGCACGCATCACAGACCCCGCAGTCACCGACACACCCACCGCCAAGCTCCACAGTTACGTCAGTCAAACAGCAGCGTGCTCGGGTTACACCCTGACGCTGGGTCGCCGGCTTCGGCCTCCGACGCAGGCGACGCCGGATCGAACGGGCTGGCCGTTTCTGGTCAGCTCTCCTGACGAATGGCAACCCTACTCATATCGGCAAGGTCACAGAACGCTCTCGCCAATCCCCTGAACGACGGCTCAGCTGCCGTCCTTGAACTGGCCGCCGGCCCGCTCCAGATCACACCTCTCATCTGTTAATCGCATTCGACACGTGTGGCATTTCTCTGTCACACTGTTCCCGGCAACATATTACCAAGGTTCCTGCGGTTTCAACCAGCATATCACCATGGTTTCGACGGGGGCGGCCACTGCGTGGCAAAGCGTTATAACAGAGAGGGCGGGGAGTTGGCAGAGCGTTATGTAACGTTGTCGCATCAAAGAAAAAAAGGCTTACAACAAAGAGAAAACTAATACGCGTCGTCTCTAGCAAATCCTGTAACTCCAGCTTCTGTTTACCGACGTTCGTAAACCAAACTCAGTGATGCGTCATTCAAAATGTCAGGACAGACAAACAGCGGGGAAGGAGTTATCTGGGCGTTACGTCATTTTGGAGGTAGGTTAGGGGTCTGGCTGATCTTTACAAGACACTACAGAGAGATGGGGAGTTAAAAAAACACATGCATTCCGTATATCGTGAACGGCAGCAACGATCTTCATCCACGTCATCTCCCCGTGATTCCGGCGGTCAGATGTGGTCTTAACCCACATCTGACCCGCTTTCCCCCGTCTAAAAACGCGTTTCACCACAGTTCCTGGTTTCTAGGACGGCGCATCACCACAGACCGCGCCCACCTCACCTCGTGTCCAATCGCGTCTGGCATCCGAGCTCGTCTCCCCCCCCCCGTCCGATCCGGGGAATCGGACGAGCGTTATCGACGCCCGACTGCCGCTCCTGGTACCGGCAAGGCCACCGCGGGCAGCTGACCTCTGACCTGCCCGCTACACTTTCAGACACGCGGACAATGTCGCAGCAGAGCACGGAGCGGCTGGCCAGATCTCCACACATGCAGACAAGGCCAGCGAGGGCAGCTGACCACAGAGCGACTAGTCAAGTCCCAGACACGCAGGCAAGGTCACAGCCGACTGGGCGGCTTCTGCAACACATTCCGTTGGCGTTCGCTGTAGGTTTACTACAGCCCCGCCATCCGACTTCTCGCACTCAGAACCCATTCCCTCCCTCCGAAAAAAACAGCCTCTTCTAGCATATGCCTCCTGTGGCGGCCATGGGGTCCACTGCCCGCCGCAGGGGTCACGGGTCACTGCCGAGGGCGCCGCAGGTCACTGACCCTGGTCCCGGGAGAGCGGATTAGCGGCGAGTCACAGGCTGGGCCCTGGACGCGGGGGGCGGGGCGGGGGGGGGGGGCAGGCCAGCGGCGATTGTCGGTTTGCAGCGGCGCTAAAGTCACGCCACGGTAGGCTATCGGGGCTCGGCTGCCGGCGGCGGAGTGTTAATAACGTCGTCAGCCCAGTGATCGGCACCGCACGTTCCCAGCTCCTCACAGCCAGGCAGCAGGTACGCCGCCTGCACGCTGTGACGGGGGGGTCCGCGCGGTACTGCGGGGCGCAAACCGGGGGTAGGTGGGGGTCGAGGGCGTTGCCGTGACGGCAGAGTTCGCCGCGAGAGGAAAACCACCGCGTGACTCAATGCGGTCAGAGCCGGAACTCTTGCCGTCCGCGGCTTGCGCTGCCGATTTGCCAGCATGACGAGTTCGAGCGTCTGGACGGCGTGGAGTTTCACAACCCGGACGGGCCTGAAAGTCGTCTGAACAGGGGAAGGGAAACTCCTTTCCTGTTGGATGGGCGCTGAGGGGACAAAGAAGCATTCTGGGCCACTTCTTTCCAGTCAACGCCCACAGGGCCGACGTTAAATTTTAAAAAGTCGGGGGCCAGCTGCCCCCTCCTCCAGCCTTCCAGAGATCAAAGTGCAGCAGTAAGAAAACAAACGGTTGAAGAGGGTTCCTTTGTAGCTAGACACCTTTGGGAACTGAAAACGTTTTGTAGTTTTCTCCTTCATTCAATTTTGAGATCCAGAAATGAGGCTGGACCCCTAAGGAGCGCAGGTTATCCCGATCTGCATCTGGTTCAAAGTTCCGCAGGGTGTTTCGTCACCTGCACGCCAGTCTGTTCTAGCCGGAGGAGTGGTTTTCAGATGATGCAAGTCCATGGGCACGTCAGTAAAAAGGTTGATAAAAAGCAGGGGTATCTGCATTCCAGTGGGATCCAGGCACATGTCTGCTGACATTAAGGTGACATTATGGCAGCAGGGGCAAATCCAGGGGAATAACAATGAGAGCTCAGCATGAATGTGATTTCATATCCCTTTTGGAGGGTATGATATATGGCATATATCACATTGGGGGGGCAAATCAGTTTTCTGGGTCTACATGGTAAATCAGCAATCATTGACAATAGGGGGTAGAAGGCAGCTGGCCATGGGTTCAGAGTGTACTTTAGCAGCTGAGTATAACTGGTAAACCACCAACTGAGGGGGGGGGGTTAGCTGAGAAATTTCAAACTCTGGTTGAGTGGAACACCCATGTCTTTGGGGGGGGGGGCAAATGACCACTTTGGAGTACAACATTTTTCTTGGAGCATAAATTTTTTGGTGCTCCCTGACACCAGAAAATGGGTTTTTCCAACAATGGTAGGAATACCCATGTCTTTCGGGGGGGGGGGGCAAATAACCATTTTGGAATGCAAAATTTTTCTTGAAGTATAAATTTTTTGGTGCTCCTTACCACAACACAATGCCATTTTTCCCACACTGCCACAGGGGCACACCAAGGATTATTCAGAGGGGAAGGGGTTGGAAATGGCAAATACATTGCTAACAGTACATCCAGCTGGCCTGTCCCTCCAACACTACCCCATATGAAATTCATGCAGAAACTAGAAACCTTCACAGAAAAAAAACCCTGTCACACCAAACAAAGGAAATTATATGAATGACCTTGTAAACATTTAGGTCATGGACATGAGGGCAAAACTGCAGACTTCAAATGCACAAAATATTACATGCTTTTGGGCATCCATAATTATTTCTGGAAAACAACACCTATACCACTCAGTATACCATACCACTAACTGCAATTCCAGGCAATGTTTCATATGATGGCTGTGAACTATAACATAATATGAATGTTGTGACTTTGCAACCAGCACATGATTTGTGATATGACAGCCCAAGTTAAAGACAGATTATATGTGAGATATCAGCATAACAACATTGGGGATCTGCAGGACTAGTAGCCTTCCAAACTCCCATATTTATAAGGTAAGGTAAGGGTAGTTTGATATGGTGATGTTAGAGAATGGAGCCTGTGCTTTGCAAATCAAGATACAAACTGACCATTTTTGGTTTCTGGTGCTGCCATTATCAGGCACTTTTTATTTTGTTGCATTCACAAAATGTAAGTAAAAAAAAAACCTGCTTCAGGTCCTTTCAGATGACATCAGTTTGCAAGAGTACCTACCAGGAAGAATGTCCTAAGCATAATCTTCCCTTTTACAGTTCCTCAGTGCAACAGAGTTATGCGTAAATATATGCTGGTCCAAAATATGTATCACATACACTTACCTACTTATCTACTTCTACTTTTACGAATTCTTCAACAATCACAGCACAAAACCAATGCACAGGACTGTTAACTGTCATCACACAGGTCAGAGAACTCTGAGTCATGCAATAAACATTTTAAAAATATTGCTTTGCATGCTTTCCTACAGGGTCATTTTTTATTACATAACTGCTGCCAATCCACAATTCCACAGCCCTTGCCTACTTTTTCTCCTTCTCAATCTCCATTTGTACCAAAGGGACACTGAAAGTGATGTCAAATGAATCCTGTTCACACTTAAATCTGCTGCATCTGCAACCCTGATATTCCAATGCATGCATGGAGTCCTAGCTTTTCACTGCCATCCCAGATTTCCAATAAGCCATGGGTGCACAGCACCGAAGGTCGAAATGCACGGCTCGAGCACCACGAGCGACATCAGAACGCAGTTATATTAAGGCCTGGCTTAATCCTAGAACCTCGAGCTGGCGCCGTTACGGACCTGTGCCGCTGACGGCAACGCACAGAGTCGATCGATGAATGCCGGGTGACGCCACAAAGATGTTCTCGCTGCACCTCTTACCTCCCAACCAGTCACACCAAATGACTCCAGTCGCGGGAAAATCGCCTGTACGGCCCCACCTGGTTACTCTCCATACAATAACACAGGCTCAAATCTGTTGCAGTTCACGAGCGAAGCTTTCTTCTCAAGCCTCACCTCCACGTCCCTCCACCCTCTATCGCCTTTCGTCGTCGAGTGACGACGACGGTTTGTCAACACATACTCCTAAAAGTTGGCCGAGTACAATTTGCTGCTCGGAACTGCTGCCCAAACCGTACTCTAAGACTGAGAAGTATTTTGATTTTCTGATGAAAGCAATCGATGAAACTGTAAATGATTACTGTCGCGTTTGGGTTTTCAGATGTTTTATACGGTAACGACTGAAAAAGTCGACTTAAAGGAGCGTTGCAGTCACAAATGACCAATCAGCTGTTGCCGCCCAAGTTATTCCCCAAAACTATCATACAGATTTTCATGAAACCATCGGCGATCGACTTACAATGTCCAGGAATAGTTTGCGTTTGAGTTTTACTGACTCCATAGGTTATTAACAAAGATCTGGACGGAAACCAAAAATGGTCTTGCTGCCCAAATCATACTCAAAAACCACTTATTTCATGTCCATGAAACCATCACTAATCGACTGGAAATGCTTTGAAACGGTTCGCGATCAAATTTCATCCTGAAATATGCGCTCTAAGCAGAGAAAAGTGCATAAATGTGAAATTCGGAACCGCTGCACGCTACCACTCATAATAACGCAACGACCATGTTGCCGCCGAAATCATACTCAAAAGGCACCCGATAGATTTTAATGAAACTACCAGTAGTCGATTGCCAATGCCCAGGAATAGTTTGCGTTTAAATTTTATGAACTTCCATATGTTGTTAACAAAGACAGGATGGAAACCAAAAATGGTACCTCTTCCTGCCCAAACCATACTCAAAAACCACAGAATCATTGCCATGAAACCACCAATGTTCGACCAGAAATACTCTAAAATGTCTTAAGTTCAAATGTCATTCAGATATATGCACTGTGAACGAAGAAAAGTGCATAAACGGGATCTCGGCGTGCTATGATTCACCAATAACGTAACGCCAGTGTTGCTGTCTATCCCACATTCGATAACCGCGCAGGGAATCGTTACAAAATGAAATAAAATCGATGGTTAGTTGTGTTTAATATAATGCGTTTCAGTACTAATGACATGGATGCATTTCAAGACTTCAATGTACCATAAGCTTCAAGCAGTGTTTCTGCTACCCAATCATCGAAGCCATTGCGGACGACTGGATATGAAGTAATGGTTTCAAAATACTGGTGTTCAGTTTTTATTCAAGAATATTCCGTTTTCTCAGGATGAATTGAAATGTAGAAAAAATACGTCATTGCAGAACTCATCGACTGATATAATAACAATATCTTATGATAAGCATATTTTCGGGATTAATTTGGCGCCTTTTTGGATCGTCTTCATTGCCCTGAAAGTGTCGCTGCGATGGGCCGTTTTTAGGAAAAGCACTTAATATTTCACTTATATTTTGTATGTATGGTTTTCTGTGTTCTGTCTTTCGTTGCCTGATCTGTTCCATGCTGGGGTAAAGGCTGGATGAATATTACCGGTCCATGTTTCTCCGAAACTCTCATATTTCTCCCTGGACTCCCAGGGCGGAGCTTTCCAAAAATAACTGGGGGAGGCCCGACCCAATCGCAAATTTGGACTAATTGAGGTGATTTCAAGGTTATTCTTTCCGTCACATAATGTTTAGAGTCCCAAATTACTGGAGGTCCACACCCTCCAAAAGCAAAGTCCCACCCATGTTCACCTTTCTATGGAGTGTCGATTTGCACGCTGATAAGGGTCCTGCCCCCATGTTGGTTTGAGCCAGTGGGTGGTTTGCCCCTCCCGATATTCTCTGCCGGTTTGAAGGGAAGACGACAACACTAACGCAAAGAATGGCTGTAATAGATAAGACATAGGCAGGTAGTAAATAATACAGCATAAAGGGATCTATGTTTATATATATATATATATATATATATATATATATATATATATATACATACCTGTATACTTCTATACATGTGGGTACATACAGTTTTTTACTTGATAAATAATAACAAAACACTTATAAATTTAGTGATCTTTACTCAGTGTACCAAAACGTCCAGAACCCAAGTGTTCAAGAAAGGCTCTATGGCGCAAACGCAGATGCTCGTGACGTCGCAGAAGTTGAAATAGAAGTTGCGTGGGTCCACTGATACCTGGGTCCATGAGAAATCATTTTCCCCACTGTTTAGTGACGCTCATGTTGGATAATTGGGTGAAAGGTCGTTTAACGAAAGATCGTAAGCAAAGGATCGTACGACAAAAGGTCGTGTGAAATAAATATCAAAGAACAAACGTTGCGCCGAAGGCGCAACCCAGCGCAAGAGGCGCGGTATAGGCAGGGCATTGGAACTGGGGGGCAGGGGGCTGCCCCCAAACTTCGAGCAACACTTTTAACATTATTAACCCAATGGCGTTGCATGGAAAAAAAAACGAGGTAAAAATCGCGTTTGCCACATCTCTACAGAGGTTAAACCGCTCCTGGGTATAAGACATATAGGATGAGGTTAGTTCGCGCGAAGCGCGATATTAGGTTGCGTCTTAAATGGGACCGTTTGCTGAACGCGTTACGTTACCCCGCTACCACGCCCGTAAGGCTCGTATCACGCATCACGTCGTTATCGTTATCGTTATCGTTATATCATGTCGTTCGGAAATGGCGGTTTGTTCACGACCTTGAGTGGATGGTTGCACCGTTCAGCACCGGCGCCCGGCGGCACTACATTTTTGGTGGATTACCTTGTAACAATAATTCTTTAGCCGTGTAAAATGCCTGATAACGTGTAGTAATAACATGAAGTAATATATGACATATTATCACTATACGGCCGGCCCAGCACGCGGTGCCTATTTAGATAAAGGGTACGTTCTTTGCGTCAGGACTGCGATGTAGAATTCCCGGGATTCCTGTTGCGCACTGAAGAGTTCTTTATCTACATCTTTGACGTCGACTATGCGTCAGGATTGTGTATCGCCTTGTTGGCATTCTGAAGCAGGACGCTTTTGTTGTTGCGATCACTGCCGTTTGCTCCTACCCGTGTAAAACTGAGCTGTTTGTGTCCAGTCTCCCACATTCGTAATATTCCTCACTTATTTCTCGCAAGCTTCATCTTCACTGGGCGCCGCCATATCGCGAAGGATGTACGGGAGGTTTTCTGCGGATTCCCCGATTTAACGTGGAATTCCACGCGGAATTACGCGTAGAAACAAACGCCCATCATGCCATAGTACATCAGACATAATCTTCTAGTTCGATTAAGACCCTAGTATGGCATTCTATTCTGGGGCCTTTGTCTCCATTGAGAGATGGTGAGCTCCGCCATCGTCGTTGTTCTCTTTTTCACAGTGGGAGATATCGAAATCTTACAACAAGTGTTTGGATGGGTGGAAAATAAATCACAGTCTGTTAACATTTTTTATTTAATTTTTTGGTTTGTCAGACCTTTCTGTTCTTTATTTATCTCCTTATTTAGTCGACGTGGTGGATCCATTCCCGATGCGTGGCCAAAGCCAACAGGGCTTTTTCAGTTCATTCCTTATCATTAATTTTTGGTGGAAAACAAGTAAAGATAATATCCGGTATCCGGCCGGATACCGGGCGTCCCGATTCGGCATATCCGGTGTTCGGCCGGATCACAAAAACCCCGATCCATTGCATTCCAACTGAATGTTAGTTTTGACCAGAGGTTATGCGAGATGATAGCTGACATCATGGCCCGCATCGGTGACCTGATCTGTGGCCTTTCACCACCTAGCTTTAAGGCAGTTTTGGTTGAAAGTGGCACCAAACAGTGGACAGAACTATCTTTGTTCTTACGGTAGGTTGCTGGATAGCAGCCACAATCAGAACTAGAGTATGGTGCGTGGTAGACGTTGGGTTCGAGTCCCAGAGACCGGACACCAGTATTTGGTCGAGACCAGAATGGTCAGCAGGTCATGGGGTGAGCGCGTCGTGAAGTTACGCGGCTTGATGAAACTCCTCCAGCGGCCTTTGCCTGGGCGCCTGCGGCAGAAATTTACGCTTTCATCCGATATGTTATGCCAAATCAAAGGTCACGTTTGTGACGCCATGAGACACGTGACCTGAGATGGCTTCGTTTCCAAATTTTTGTCATGTGCATAACTGATGGAAGAACTTACTGGAAATTTCAGCATGTTGCGTTTCCTCGTTTGGGAGATATGGAAGAAATGCGTCGGAGGAGGGGGGAGGAGGAGTGGCGATAAACGCCCCCCGCCAGTTTTTATTACTATTTTTTTTCACCTGCATGGTAAGCAGCCGTGGTTTTGGGCTCAGAGTACATGCTAAGCAGAGCTTGTTGCTTGTACCCTGAACCCCCCACCCAGTAGTGCAATTCTAATTCAACGGATGATTTTACCTCCGGCCTTTTCGCTATGGAGGACCTATGAGGGATCTTTTTCGTGCCCTACAATGCTACGACACGGCCGCCCAGTGCCAGACTGACCATCTCTTGTCACTTACCATATGACGGCAAGGCGACAGTGGGGTCAGGCATTTCACTGTTTTTCTGGGACTCGAACCCGATGCCACAGGCCCCGACTCCGCGATCGAGCATAAAACACTGCGGCACGCATGTTTTTTTACTCGTAACAGTGACACGTAGAACGACCTAAAGTTGTTCCACATTGCCTTCGAGCGTAGGTCGCAATTTTCGTGATTTTTCCTTTTTTAACAGTCTCACAAGTCCGTGAGATGTCACGAACCATTGACATAAAAGTCCGTATGCCGAAGATCACTGGCCTAAACGTTAAGATCAGGTAGAACGTAGACCCTTGACCTCAAGTCACAATGTCCTGTGCCATTTTTCGCCTTTCGCGTCATTTACCAGTTCTCTCGAGTCAGTCATATGGGCGCCACTGTACACTTACAACTATTGATGCACCGGTTATGGTGCATTTTTGCATTGGCCATATTTTTCCCTGTTTTTTTCCTGTTTTAGTTATTTCAGTTTTGTGATTAAAGTGTATTCTTACGGCATATTTGCACTTCTGCAGCTAGGAGTCCTTCATCCTCTCATCGTCCGTCCTTTCGAACCAGTAACGTCGTGGTAAGATCAGCTCCAGTCCTTGTGGTTGATATCATTATTGGCATCCTATCATGCATTCCATCCAAGCCATGGCTAAAAGGGAAGCATTTTGCTACACTTCTTGGACCGTGAAATATTTCATGATCTGTGTGGTTGTATTGAATGATTAAGCAATAGGTATTAAATGCATCTGCAGTCCCTTAAACAACGCCGCAGTCTCTTAGACCACGCAGGGAAAGAAAAGGTTTTCCGTACAATAGCTATCGCGTTACGCCATAAGAAAGCACGTCCATGAAGTGACGTAGCCACGGGAGGCTTGGCTGGGTAAGAAAAGCATCCTCGTGTCGCTCAGGTCCTTTTTCGTGGTGCGAAGAGTGCCGAAACGGGCTCTCTGTGCCAGAGACCTGCACGCATTGTTCAAAAAGGGGTCCGGCATGGCTTGTCGCACGGCCGCGACACCAGGGCAAGATTACTGGCGACGCCCTCGTTATTTTCATTTCTGTAAATATGATCCGAATTATGCCCTTGGTCATGGTGGTGATCGAAGGCCGTGCTAAGCATGGCTTGTTGCATTGACTTCGACAGCTACATCCAGTGGAACAATGCTAGGTAACGGCAGATTTCGTGGAGAAACCGTAACGTGACGCCAAGGGTGCGACACGACGGTGTGGAAATCAGCGTGACCCCATTTTGGCCCGTTATCAGCTGACGCACGGGCCGAACATCGAACGCCGAGGCGACACGAAACCGTCTTGTTTTTTTTTCAACGAGTCCATGGCCGTATATTGCTTGCTGGTGGTCCAACGGGAAAGCGGCTGCGAGGGCCACGACCAACGCACAGTAAAACTGTGGCAAGAAAAAAGAAGTCAGGGAAAACAAAGTGCCTGTTGGTGCTCTGGAAAACAAAGTTGAAATACGCGGAAGGCGAGCTGAGGAGTCGGCGTGGGCACCGCGACTTCCTGCCGAATGCGAAAAATTGGCCTGTAATGTGTCCCATCGTGGACGGAAACGCACCTCTTTTGTCACGAGCCGTCAAAGGGTGGAACGTTCACAGGCAAAAACCACAGGTGGGGATACATTAACGTTTGCTGGTGTCAACGGAGCACCCGCCATTTCTCTACGAAGCACAGTGCGTAATGTGATGTAGCCGAAGAATATATGGATACGGAAAACTACGGCAGGCGGAGCTGTCTTTTGTTGTGTTAGGGACATGCGCATCGTTTGTATGTTTGTATCGGAGTCCAGTAAGAACTGGAGGAACCCTTGAAGAGGAGGAAATAATACACTAAACATACGAACCGGCACTGAAGAGGCATACTCATTGTAGCGATGTTCGTCCGTGTTTTGGACTCTTGATGTAAGGTATCGGTTGCCCGATATTGTCACCTTGTTGCCTCTGAAAGCTTTATTGGGACAAAATGGCGTCATTCGTCATGAATTTGTTTTTCCTGAGGAAATAAAAACGATGGGATCTTTTACACAGTACAAAAACTGTTGCCATAGTTCAGTGTGACGCACGGTAGGAATGGACAAAACATGAAATATAATAATTTATTGGGTTGGAAACGTAGATGCGTGAGTCATTCCATTGCAGCCACTGCACATGATCGGTATTGCTATATCACTTTGTGCTTGGAAATTATTCTTTTTGACTTTTAACACGCTCTTGATATTTCAGTTATCTGCATTGTGGCATTAACCAATGAAGAAAAACGGTACAGGTTATCTAGTGTGGGGTTTCTGGTCACTTGTAGTGGTGTTTATGTCGTTACGCACCACAGTGCATTTGCCAGCAGTCAGTTTTCTTGGGGTCTCAGTTTCATTTCAGTCTTCTTCAGGGAATACTCATATCCCTTCCATCGATTCCAGTTTAGGCCTTTACCGAGGGGTGATGGATTTTTGTCAAAGTACTGTCCGTTAAGATTGACATGATGACATTGTCTATACCACCAGCCTCCTTTCCACAGTATCGCGCAGTTCCCCGAGTCACCGTCGTTGTCTCTATCAATCGTTGTAAATTTTTGGCCCATGTGGTTCTTCATGCTATCTCCAGCGTCCCCACTGTAATTGCCAATCTGGAGACGGTAGCCTTCGGGTTCCGAATATACCCGAAATCCTTCATAAACAGCATATCGTTTTTGGCCGTCAAAGTCTTCAAGGTCTATACGTAACTCGAACTTCCGACTGACGTTCTTTGTCAGAAGCCACAGGTTCTCGTTACCCAGCCAGAACTCGCCGGTGAGGGAACCAAATCCCTTTTTATACTGCTCCCAACCAACAGTGAAATTCGTCCTTGGCAAGATATTGTCACGCCGTTGGAAGACGGTCCAGCCACCGCCGTTGGTGTCCATGTCGCAGTAGACGTTGATCGAATGTTTTGCGTCAAGCCAGATGGAGTAAACGCCGCTTTTGGAGCCATGCGGTAGGTCGATGCAGTCTCGTAAACGATGGCCGGCTGTGTTGTTATGGTCAAAGTGGTCGCCTTTACAGCCCGGGTAACCCGGGTAACTTGAGATTTGTGGATACATGTATGCGCCACAAGGTACCCACATCCCAAGTATCACAAGAGCATTTATTGCTGTACTGAAACCAGTGAGAGACCACATTGTTCTTCGAATGCGGTGCTTGGCGGCAAAAGTGCAAAGATCCTCCAGGACCAGTGGAATGTTTTCAGGAAAAGGTGTCTTGGAAGCAAGCCTTGGATTTGCTCAATCTTTGAAACAGATATACCATTTGATTAAAACAAATGAGGTGTTTAAAAAGAAGATGAAAAGCATGAACCGAAAACAAGAATCCAAGCCAGAACAAAACAATTAAAGTAAGACTCCCAATTACGATCCTGACAAACACGTGCAAAGTACCAGGTATACCGCCTTCCATGGAGATTCATATTTCAAATGTTTTGCTGAAAGATGCTTGCACATTCTTTTCCCAGATGCAGAAATATCCCTGTCGCAGTAGCTTGTGCTTGAGGTGTAACATTTTTCTCAGTGCTTTTTGACCTGGGAAAATATTTTTGGCCATCGGTGGGAATGTTTTACTAAACCACTTGTAAGCAGTTATTCGGACAAAAATATGGCTGAACTTTGTAGAAACTTTTTCAGGACGCAGCTGTTGCTGTGTCAACAATCAGAGTCTGGTGTCACATGGTGTCGTCGTTGATATCTCCCCGAATGTCATCACCCAGTTACAATGGGAAGAATGGTTTAAATTTTTCCTCCGTGTTGGGGCACACAGCAGTATTTGATAAAAACCGTACCATACTTGGGCCGGAGCAATTTCCCAGGACCTTGGTCGCTGTTGAATTCCTGCCCCAACCTTTGGCGTTGGGCAGAAATTGCCACGCCGCCCTCGGTGCTGGAAAATTATTTTACCGGTGACGAGGTCAGATCGAAGTCAAAGGTCAAAAACTATTTCCGAACATTGAGCTTTTGTTCTCATCATATCAGCCAAAAAATCGGAACAAACGAATATGTAAAAGCTCACTTTATCATGTATCGGTATTACCATTCGATGCAGTCGGAGAGGTATCGAATGGTAATACCGATACATGATAAAGTGAGCTTTTACATATTCGTTTGTTCCGATTGTTTGGCTGAGATGATGAGAACAAAAGCTCGATGTTCGGAAATAGTTTTTGACCTTTGAATTCGATCTGACCTCGTCACCTAATTTCAAATCAATCAAACTATTTTCTTATTTTTCAGTCGGTTATCTGCGCACTCCTAAAAAGTTTGGAAGTCTGTCTTTAAACCTATGTTCGTGGTATCAATTTGAAGTTTACCCTATAAATGACCAATTCTGAAAACAATGACCTGACTCTGACCCGCTCTGACTTGATGGTCCTGGAAGACATTAGTATTTTACATCAAAAGATCCGCTATTCATTTCCGTACAGCTGTACTAAATTTGGTGTGACTGCGCTGCGCCGTTTGGGACTTACTTCGGAAAACCTCAGGGGAGGAGTCAACTGGCCCCCACCCGGGCGCGTGTTAACCCACTCCCTGAGGTTGACTGGGGAGGCAACTGACCCCCCTCTGAGGTGTTTCCAAGACTGCGAGAGAACGAACGGACGCCGCGCCACAGAACTTTGTGTGTCTTTTGCTTGACCATTTTTACATCATGTGCCACGGTTTTGACCTAAGATCAAGTCAGGTATCTGACCTAGGCCAGGTCACGTGGAACTATGTTCAGAGACGTTTTGTACCTTGTAGCCATTTCAGAAAACATGGTATTGCAATAAAATTTTGGGGGATTAGAGATCTTGGTGTATGCAGCAAATATGCTATCTCAGATGTTTTGGAATTTCCTCGGTCATTGACCTAACGTCAACCATTTTTCAAGACATGTCGTCGTTGTTTCGGAATTTGATGGAATTTTCTGTAACATTTTTCGTGCGAGGTGATGCAGACATCCATTTGCCGTCAATGTACAAAGAATCAGTGACTTCCAGACATTGACCCGAGGTCAGGTCACAAATTCGTGTTATGAGCCAAAATGCACTGCCGTCAAATTCGTCAGTGAATTACTCAGAACTGACTCGCACAGCTGCGAGTAACAAGAAGATCAATAACGTTAAAAATTGCATGTTTTGAATATGAACAGATTCTCGCGGATAAAGCTCCGCCAGCGGTGTAAACAGGTAACTAACGAATTTTTCCAAAGTTTAAGCATAAGAAGTCATCACCAGAACCACCGGAATAAAGAAATACCACACGGAAAGGCCGTTTTATACACGGCTGCGAAATATATATTACACGGCCGCGAAAATAAAAAAAAAACGCTTTAATTGGCGTCCGTCAATTTCATACCGCGTTCGACTACGGCAGCCCGCCGTCAGTCGGCGCGAAAATCGCCGTGTCTTTAGCTCACCGTTTCGGCGTGCACAGTGGCGCAGCTAAGGGGGCCAAAGGGGCCTGCCCCCCTTGGAGGCCAAGAGGACCCCATGGCGGCCGAGCGGCCCCCCCCCCGCTCCTAGGGCCAAAGGCTCAGGTTGTTTGGATAGTGTTCGGCGGCCATAGGACACCTTACACTGTCCGAAACAGACAACTGAAGGAAAATAAGAATATTTTAACCCCATTCCCGGAGGGCTGGACGGTACGGCCGATTTCCAGCAGGCGGGGTGGATTTGGCCCCCCTGAGTTCTCGACAACTACTCCTCCGATTTCATCGCAACAAACGGCAATCGATTTGTCATCACATAAACTACATTTTTAAAAAAAGAAGTTTTCAAAATTCTGAAAAAGGCGGATATAGGGGGCAAAAAGTCAAAATTGGGAACATTTTTGGAGTTTTTATAACTTCGTAGTTTAGGGACCGTTTTTGATGAAACTGGCATGAATCGAGAGATTATGGATAGGATTTTTATCATGGGTCCATACATTTGAAATTTTGAGAGGATTCATAGGCGTTCACAGGATTTCAAAAATACGAGGATTGGTTTGTCAACAAATGGATGAAAAAGGGCAAAACAACTTTTCTGGTTCCTGCTACTTATGTCATGCTAAAAAAAACACAAATCGTACTACAGTGTTTGTATGTTAGCATAGGCGGTGCCAGGGAAATGAAAAACGGAGAACTGTCATGGTCACGTGTTCTTCAGATCAGCTTGTGACCTTTGACCTTAAATGACCTCCAGTGACCTTGGAGTCACTTGGAACAGTCTCGTGTGCATTTAATATTGTCCGTAAACATTTTCAGTCATTTCAATCCACTCTGTTTCAAAAATTCCATTTTACGGCTATTGTGATATAGGATACGCGCACTGACATTTTAGGTCATAGCTCCGTGACCTGACCTGATTTTAAGCCGAAACTTGATACACAAACAGAAGGCACCTTTCTACGTCAAATATATTCCGGGTTTGGCATTTCAAAGAATAGCGCCGAAACTATTACTATAAGACCAAATTTTGGCTTTTGACGTTGACTTGATCTTGTTAAGTGACCTCAGATAAATACAATTATATTTGCACGTTGCCCAAGTATTTAGCTATACATCCATATAAAGTTTTAAGTTCTATCTTAAAAACGCTAGTTTTGCTAGTCATTTTCCTTTTACCCTTAACAGGCAAAAATCACCTGAGGTGCCTCCCAAAAACGTTGCTTGGCTCCGTCCCTGAGGAAAATGAAATTTCAAAATTTCGTCATAGTACGTAGTAAGAATAGATCGGAAAAGTCACCAAGTTTCATGAAGCTGCGTCATAAATCCTGGAATTGGCAAGCAAAAACCCGAGGGGGGCGGATTGAGCCCCCCAGCCGGGAAAAGGGTTAAGCATTAAAAAAGGCGTACGATCCTAAAAACATACTCCAAATACAAAAGAGGGTTTTGTGTGCTGTGAAGAGAGAGGCCCGTGGTCTGAGTGTTTAGGCCCCCTGCTAGTTTGTAGGGACGTTCACTGCCTGTCTGCGGAGGGCCCACTGTCGACCCATAGAGGGCCCCTGCCGGCCTCTGGTCCTGCTTTCGGTCCGCACGAAGACCCCTGTTCTTGCCTCCAGAAGCCGACAGGGGCCCTTTACAGGCGGATAGGGGCCCTCCCCTGCAGGCTAGTAAGAACCCCTAAACGTTCATTCAGGGGTCACTGATTGCCTGTAAAGATGCTTTTGCCGACCTGTAAGGGACACCCGCCAGGTTGGCAGGACCGTCTTAACAGGCAGGCAGAGACCTTTGCACTCAAACGGGCCCCTTTAAAAGCCGACAGTGATTTTAACCACATGTAGTCCCACTGATTGCGAGGGCCAGGCGCGGATCCAACAAGGGGGAGCGATGGGCGATCGTCCCCCTCCCCTGATGTCTGAATAGGGGATCCTCTCAGACTCAAAAGGGGTCAGAAAGGGCCCGTATGAGCTTCATGGGGTCTATTTATGGACCTGACGGGCTCTTGATGCAGTCTGGGGGCCTCCAGGAGGGTCAGAGGACCCTGGAGACGCATAGAGGATCCCTGAAACTCCTAAAGGACCTCTGAGACAACAACAGGGCAGAGTGCCTCTGAAACCCAGTTTTGAGGCGGAGGGGGACTCATTTCAAGAGCACATTGCCTGGGCTTCGCCCCTACTAGTGTCTCACAGAAAAAAATCCATGGCGCCGCCCTGGTCACCATGAATTAACCCGCACACGACTGTCGGTCAATTGCGATCATGCGTGACTGGTGGGGGGGGGGGGCAGTTGGCCGCCCCCTCTAACTCACGAACGGTTGGTTGCACGATAAAAATAAGCACGACCTTGGAAGGCTTGTACCGCGTAGAGCTCGAAACTGGCCTCATTTTTTTGTTTTAGGTAATATGTAAGCAATTTACGTCCTATATATGTTTTCTCATAGCCGACTGCATGAGACCGAGACGCGGCCTGAATCTCATGGGCTGTGACTAATAATGCATAGTTAAAAAAAGCACCAGGGCACAAGTAAAGGTTCGCAAATGCCGATACACATCTAGTTTCTCAGATTTGTTGAATATATGCGCCGAAACGTGGAGTGAATTAATAACACCAATTTTCTCGCCGGCTGTCGGCGTACGGCTAAACCGTACATTTCTTACTAGGTCACATTGTTGTTGCATTTCTTGCTAGGTCCCAGGTGGCCAACCCATTCTGTCAGATGAACCAGTGCTTGGGCCCTGTATGGGCCCTCTGTGGGTCATTATCTGTCCTGGATATGGGCCATATGTAGTCTCAGTACGAGCTCTGTACAGGTCCCATGTAGGCTTTGTGTGGGTAAGTTGTAGAGGCGCTATGCTGGGCTCGGCATGGGCTCTGACTGGGCCATATGTGATATATAAACAGCGCTCTCTGGAGATGTGATTGTGGAGTATGTTCTGACGACACGAAAGCCATGTCAAAGGAGTCTATGCGAAAAAAAATGAACATCACGACTAATGTCTTAATCCGGCACCGCCTGGGGAGCGGGGGACGCCAAACAGGGCACCCACCTCGATTTTTTTTGTGGTAACTTCTCAAAAGTTAGAGCCAGCCCAACCAAGCGTTTCGTAGCTGGTCATCAATCAATTCTACATATTTTGATATCAAAACCATTTCCATGCTAGATCAGGTCATGGAGATATGACGTCATAAATGAACCCTTGCATGCATGCTTTCGCCTCTTCAGGCGGTGGCGCGAACATGTTTCGCTCTTGTTCTGATACTATTCACGAATATAATGCATGGATTATTTGGATTTACGTAGGACGCAGTCCCCAAAGGGATATGCAATCGTCACACGTCAATATAAGGGGTCATACTAGGTCACATACATGACGACATTTGGGCTGCTTTGCACTGTGAGTGGCAGACCCTCCCCATCGTTCAAGCCAGAGAAGCAAATATATATGCACCTCTTACCAAGTCCAGCGCCTCACATGACCAACTGCAACTTGAGGTCATGTGAGATCACGTCATAGGTAGATGTCAAAACGAAATAAAATACAGCATTGTCTGTGGAAGATCTTTCAGTAGCAGCAGAGAATAATTATTGTTCCTCGTCGGAAAATCGACTATGCGTCGTGACCTGGCTCGACCGTGACCCGATAAAGAGCAGACAGCAGATTAAGATGCCATTTGAGTTATGTACTTCACCAGGGGTGTCGATTCTATTATTTTGAAAGGGCCTTAGAACAACCAATGTTGATCTGGACCCACCCAATATTGATTAGGGCCCACCCAATTTTGGTTTGCCCCCCCATAGCTTCCGCCGGCTCAAAACGGAAATGAATGATCGAAACGGAAACAGATATGACGCATAACGTGATAGATAACAGATAGGCAGAAAGCGAAGAATAAGGTCCAGAGCGATGTATCACTCTGTGTTTCTACCTTACATGTACATATGCACCTACATACATGGGGATAAATGCAGTTTTTTATTAAACAAAAAATAATTTTTTTTACAGATTTCCGCACGCCAAAATGACGTGGGCTAAATCAGTTGAGAAACCCATATTTGGGGAGAGGTTAGGTTTTCATGGACGTGGCTCGGACCCTCCAATCATTTACAGAAATCGACGCCCCTGTACTTCACGCAGTTGAGATTCCTATCGAGTAATTATTGTTTTTATCAGGAGGAGCAATCCTTATCTGACCTGGCCTACACTGACACGCAAAACTGATCATCAGAAGGTTTCACTTCCGTCCTTTTCGTCGCGTGAATGAGAACGACTACGAGTAAGTATCGATCTTTGGCATGTAAAGTAAAACAAACATCACCTGACCTATGCTGACCTTGATCCGATATTTTTTTACATTTTGGCCCCCTTCTGACGCAGAAGATCGTAACATTTCGTTTCATTCCCAGCTGAAGGTTCTAAGACCAGAATTACCAATGGTATGATGTACAAGCCGCTGTCAATTTTTCTTACGAAGTGTTATCAATGTTATGTGATTTGTGACGTCACCAGTCACGTGACCAGGTCGTAGACAGTATTTTCTAAATGGCAAGACTCAAGGATACTGATGGGCGGTAGACCGGTTCAGATCCGATGGTTAGATCCTGATGTAACAGGGGTGTCCTTTTTGACGCCCCAGGCAGTCAAGGGTACAAAAACACACCAAACAATGCCTAATTAAAGTTAAGCAGCTGGGGAAGTTGCGCAATGGGCGCCACTCTGCTTAATTCCACCACCCCCATTATCTCCTAACGAAGATAAATAATTGACAGATAAAGGACATTTTCTGAGGGAGACAGTATGGCTGCGGATTTGACCCCTTTCTCTTTCTGTCTTTCAGCGGTACGGACGTGTGATGTGTCAATGAAGTTTCAGTACATGTTTCAAATAGCTTTCTGCCTTGTGTTGCCCGCGTATAACTGTGCTATCGATACCGTGAAGCAATATACAGTGTCTCCGTTGTGGAGTTGCCCTTCCCGTTTAACCACAATACAGGTGACATGTTAGCGCGTTTTTTACCCACGGCTGGTTTTGTTATGGTAGAACCATTGCCCTTTTTGCGCCACCATTTGACGGGCCTTATTACGCCAGTGGCACAATCGGGGCAGGACTAGTTAACGGTGCGCTAATGGTTGCTCCAGTGTTTTGTACGTCTCTGGGACGCATTTAAAACGATGATCACGGGGAGATTTCGGCCGCAGAGAGGAAACCCCGAGAGTGAGACAGAAATGTCGTCAGAATTTTCTTGGAAGGGCAGCAGCCCTTAGCCCTCCCCTGTCCCCTCTCAGAGCCCGTTCAGACCCCGCCGTCCACTGGCCGCGGAAACTAATGAAAAACGTCATTTTTTTCTCATTCACCATGTCATCAGCGCCCCAAGTCACGCAGGCAGCCCCCAGGCCGAGAATCCTGGCGACACTCCGGGAACGCGGACCTGGTATCGCTTTTGCGGATTGAAATGTTTCAGATTTTAGCTAATTCGTTTAGAGGGGGTGGCTCGCCGCCGACCGCACTCACTGTGCCCTTAGGAACCAGGTGGCCTCGCTGCGCCTTTCTCCATCGGGGGATTTACCTGCCACTGCAGGAATTAGCTCCCTAATTGATAAGTTAAAACGGACCCCGAAGGAGAATGCACCTCTTTCATAGCCCAAAACCTTTTTGATTTTGGTGGTCTTATTTCGACGTTTGGGATCTGCAGGACTATTGTATTTTCGGGCTTAAGGGGGAAACATTTTCGGATCACAAGAGGGGTTTGGACCCGAACCCACTGGATACGTCTATGTAGCCACCTCCATGGGGCTGCTCATCATCTTGTCAGGATCTGAGCACATCCCCTAACCTGTTTGCATGTATTGGCAAAAGGAATAAAAGTAAAAATGTTCATAAGATACCCGACAGTGTTTGATTATACCTTTTGCTGCCGCAAAGAATCAGGAAATATGTATCATTTCTATGGTGGCGCAATTAGGCACATCATGTGGCGCAAATATGGTAGGGTTGCCCTAATTGCTCCTTTTACAGTGTCTTGCTAAAAACTGAACGACAAATAGCAGACAACGACTTAAGTATGAAAACACCAGATATTATGGTGGTCAAACGACCAGAGAGGTATGTTCCCCATAGCACGATCATAATGCCCGTTTTTCGAAAAGGTGACGCGAATTGGGCAGCTTCCCCTACACATTTTAATCATCTCAAGGAAACCGATAATTCTCCTAAGCTTGCAAGCAATAGCCAGGACCATTGATAGCATCAGGCTACTTGGAATGAATAGACTGTTGCACATAATTTCCAAAGAAAGCGCCCTTTACTGCTATGAAGAGAATGCAGCACATAACATGCAAATAAAATACTCTCCGTCTTTTGGTGCGTGTGAAATCGGAACAGTTGCACTGTGGCCATGTCATCTGGTGCACACAGTACAGAAACATGGCCTGCACTCTGAATATAAAACACACGCACCTTCATAGAGATACATCTCAGTGTGATTTGCTGGATTTTGCTGGAATGTTCTGTACGTCTTGAGTTGCAGCTATGTCCGGGTCCGTCGACAGAAGAAAACACTGACTGTTACTGTCAGTCAAGCTGTATTTGCTCGGAAAAAGATAAAGATCTGAACACCATCGACAGTCTCAGAGTCGCTAACAAAGCGGTGACCACAGACGAGGCATGTTATGAATCGTCACAGCCTGCTATGGATTCAAGTCACACCTCGACATGAACACGGAGCGATATGACGATGTCGGCGCATCCACGGCATGTATTCAAAACGCGCGCACGAACCATGTCCGCGGGCCTCAGTGACCTGAGCAAAATACCTGAGTACAAATACCTGAGGAACGTGGATACCTGAATACCTGAGCCGAATATCTCAGTTCCGTTTGGCCGGAGCGGCGGCTCGGGCCGGCACCGGGCCATCCCGCATCATTGACCCGTGCAGTTGTAGTCACACAGACGATCATCTCATCACACAGACGCCAGGGCCGCTCACGGGGCGCCCCTGGCGGCGGGGCCTGAAGACAGATGAAAAGGCTTTCTCTGGACCTCCGCGGCGGAGACCGCTGATCGAATGCCTCGCCCTACGACGCCACGACATAGTGCATCTCACCTGAACAGCTAACCCTTATGGCATCAACAAGCATCGTACGCATGTAAAATAAAACTATTCACGGAGGCGACTTCACTTGTTATTTGTCAACTGCCGATGTTATCTTGTGGTCGGTGCACGCGGCTAGCACGTCTGCCCTCCGAGTCCCGTAAAGGAGGTCCCCCAGCTCGTCACTGTGGCTCGTGTAGTTGACCCGGTGTGTGAGTGCGCAGAGAGTGGTGGTCGTACACAGGTCCACCCCGGCCGCGCCACTAACGCAGTGGGCCCGCCAGTTGTGACGCGCCACGCCGGCTGCCGCCGCCACGACGCCCGTCACGAACACGTCCTCCAGGTGGTGATAGCGCGTCCGCATCGCCGTCCGGTACAGCGGCGCCAGCGCGTCGCCCGAGATCAGGTACCCGTTGCCGAGCACGAACGGCGGGTACTCGGGCCACGGCCACTCGCGCTCGCTGCTGTACCAGCCGAGGCCGCTCCGGTCCGGGGCCAAATTCTTCGACCTCCTCCCGTAAATGGCCATTGAGGACGGCAGCATGCTAGCCTCCGCCGCCAGAAGGCGGACGTTGATGAGTACGTCGTCGTCGGTCTTGACGACAAAACGAGCTGAAGAGCAGCGATCGCGCAGCACGTCCAGCAGGCTGACCGTCTTCAGGCTCAGGTGGTAGTAGTGTTCGGCAACGCCCGACTGCACGATGTCGTTGAAGCGCGCGGCCTCGTCGTCGACAGCTCGTTGCTGGTCAGCGAATCGCTGTCTCTTCTCTGCCGTCGACTCCGCGCGCCGGTCACTCTCAGCGCCGTCTCCGTCGTCCTCTGTCTCGTAGAAATCCTCGTCGGTGAAGTCGTTGTGGGCTCGCTCGACGACCGTCTCGCGGCCGAGCAGAAACACCAGCTGGAGACCGACCGCGGCGGCGTCCGCGCCGTACAGTCGTCTGAAGCGTGCTCTGACCTCGGTGGCGGAAGGTGTCGAGGTCACCGCTAGCACGGCCAGCGGCGCCTCTGGCTGGCACAGGCCGGCCGGCAGGTGACGAAACTCCGACCGATAGATGTCGCCCGTCGCCGGCACCCTGGGGTCGATCTCCGGCTGCGCGGTGTCAGCGTCTGGGTGTTCTGGGCAAAAACGAAGTTATTGCCCCATCACGATGGTTATTTTCAGCCAGCGTCCAACCGGGGCAGAGAACTTCAACTGTCCTGGGAGCGGCTTTCCAAAACCCATCTGATAATTCAACCGGAGGACACTAAGAAGCTAGATATGTGACGGTCCGGGCTTTTTGCATGACTATTGCAACTAACAACATTCTTTCTGCAGGTGAAAGCTGAAGGTAAGTAAAAATGTGAAAATCGGTTTTGTGCAAATATACATATGTATGTACTGATTTGTAAATGTGTGTGATAATAAAGAAACAAAATTCAGTAAAAAATGACCTTTTAGACTCCTAGGCTTTTGTCATGATTCTGGAAAGATACAACTTTCTTTGTGTCAGGAAGAACCTGCTTTTTCGAAGTAAAAGCTGTGTATTAATAACTGACTCGACATTTCGGCAATTTCTTCAGACTAATAGCTCGGGAATAATGCGTTATTATTATGATTATTATTATTATCATTATTATTATTATTATTATTATAATTACCATTATTGTTATTATTATTTACAACTGATGAAACGTTGCGGTGCTCTGAACACATAAAATGTTTGTTATCCATGTTAACGTGTTCAAAAAACGATAGCCACGTAACAGCCCAGTTGGGGCTCTGAGCCGTCCAGGTCCTAAGGTCCTGTGACTTCATCAATGAACTTAAGTAAAAAAGCAGACATAGAAGGGTATGACGGTAACAGGACTACCACTTAACTCACCAAGATCCCTTGATTGGTCTTTGGGGTGGGGCTTGCGGAAGGGGAAGCTATCGCCCATTACTTGAATGGCAGCGAAATTTTCCGCCCATGTCCCGGTATAGGACCTGACAATCTTACAACCATTGGAAAAGTGAAAATCGCGAGAAGACAGCATGAGCGGGAAGCAAGAGAGAAAATTCAGCTGTGAACAACATCCTCCTTAGAACCAGATAAGCGATCACTTCAACAGGCCTGTCACAGGTCGACATTTTGGGGGCTTTTCAAAGTTTTCGGATCTCAAAATTTTTGGTTCTCAAAATTTGGACTGGATAAAATCACTTTTGCATTCTTAAAAAAAACAAAGAGTCCTGGCCTGCACACTCATCCAACTCCCCAATTAAAATAGTGCTTATTGAAATGACTTTAGTAATTTATCATCCATCAAGATTACAAATGTATTGCCCTTTCCTGAAGATCAACGTCATGTTTCTGAATCGACAGTCTAGATTATAACTGTAAAAAAGTATCTAATTGTGCGCCTTTTAAAACACAAAGGTAAAAACGGGTTCTGTTCTCATTATTCATTCTGTTCCCATCAACCCAGAATGAGGCAATACAATTCTTACCTTGTGTCACAGGTTTTGTCGGGCAAACGTTGCAGCAATCATGCTCCTGGTCAGGGTTGTCGGATTTTCCTGAGCACCCCTGCACCGGGCATTCATGGACACCGCAGTCCATAAATGGACCCTCCTCCGCCTGCCGGCAGCGCATTTCCTTTTGCACGACGGTTCAAAAAGCTAAAAAAATTAGCTAAAAAAAACCGCATCGGATGTCATCCCTACAAGTTCTGAGCTATGTGGTCGATAATGCAAGAGCCACCCTTCTGGTTGGCAGAGCAGTTGGTTGGCACGTGGTGGAGCAGGCCGGTAGAACGACCAATCTGATCTCGCCGTCGCAGTAAGTGCACGCGCGGTGGGTTCGAGTTTCCATCGCTCTCGACGTTTGGCGCATGACGCAGCTAGCAACAGCTCGGTCAAGGCACATACTGGTCATCACATAGGCGTATCGTGCTCCTGTACGTAATCCTTCTGGTTTAAGTTCAATAGGAACGACAGAAAAAAATACAAAAAGATTTGCTCACAAAGCCCTTGCTGAACGTAACAACACTTAACAACGCTCCAACTTATATGGACTTGTGTCCTCTTCGCAAGCCAGCCGGTCTGCTAGGAAAACTCCAAATAAATTACAATTACCCCAAATTAACGTCAGCATGGCCCCTGGGCCGTAAATGACTGCTTCAGAGTTACCTCCTTTACACCACAGACGCAGGCATAGCACAGACGAGGGTGGCCGGATTTGTCCTCATTCGAGCCCCACATCAGCTTTTCTCCCAGACGCACGGCTCGGCCCTCTGCGGTGCATCCATTGGCCGGTGTGATCTTGTCTGAAAAACAGACGTCCCTGCGTAGTGCGACTCTCCAGCGATGACGTCAACAGAAAACATGGCTACCCATCACGCTGATTATTGCTGAACCTTGACGGGCTTCGCATGGAGTTACACGACAATGCCGCGCAACACGACAGCACGTCAAAGCACAGGGCATGAGGATATCGCGTGAAAGCATGAGGCGGCGCGTTTTGCAAAATGCTGCTCTTAAGTAAGTCCATTTTATCTCTAAGAAACAAGGAAGGCAAGTAACCACTGGTCTTCTCTACGGCAGCAGCTACTGCGTAAGCATAAACTTCACAAGAAAATGCACAATCACATCACGTCGCACAACAAAAATTGAACGCCGTATCAAAAACCTCGGTCTTTTAGAATACGCACATCATGGATGAAAACAAGCATCACCAGAAAACCTTAGCTGTACCAAGAGAATGAAACACCACCTAACTGCGAAATATTTTGCTACCAAAGCAGGATGTTCTATCTAACAAATGCACTTCATAAAACTCTGATTCCCTGGATTTGCGTAGGTTCTCATGATTTTAGTACCTCCTGCATGACTTTTGTCCTTTTCATGACGTCTTTTTCTCAATGGCCCTGCAACTCACCGTATTCACAACCGACCAGCTCCGAGCTCACAGGATCCCAACCTCTTGGTAAATGCCGAGGTACCGTTTATATTCGTACAAATCACTACATAACAATGATAGCCGAATCCGAAACTACGAATACCTTTTACTCTGTGTCTTGTGCAGATCACCTTTTCCTTACCTACCCGCTGTTTAAGGGCGGCCAGCTGCTCACTGTCCTTCGGGCTCCCATCATTCATAACTACAGACCGCTGGACGAGTAGCAAAGATAGACAGCATGTGGCCCCGAGTGCCGCAAACAGGAGATGGCCACTAATGACAGAACGATGTCGATGCACTGTCATCTTCCTGTCTGAAATGGCAAAAACATGCCTTTCTAAAAACGACACATCTGTACTAACGACGCATGCCATTTCTAAAGAAAGGGAGCAACATTTCTTTTTCGGCCGTTTCCATATTGTGGACAACAATGAATCACCGTACCGTTCGGCTCAAGAATGCACTGCTTGGAAACACACATCCATCTTAATTATCTTAAACTAAAAGTATCTTTAAACGATCTTAATTCCAAATGTCTGGTGCTCAGAAGGCACCCAGAATATTCTCTGGATGCATAAAACAAGACATGCCCAGAAGAGTTCAGAATTTGGATTCTGATTGTTCAAGACTTCGACCGAAGAGTCGCATTTGGCTAGTGCTGTAAAGGGGGAGGGGTGGGGGGTCATCACGCTACTAAATAGAGCGTCGCATTGCCCAGCGCCATGCGGCCCTCCACAGTGAGTCGGCGGCCGAACTCGTCATTGGGAGCCAAAAGCATCGGTGTCGCCATCTCGCTCGCCTGCCACCCGGCGGCTACGTGCGACCCGGTGCAAACTGATGTGTTGCGTTCACCGCAGAGTAGTCCCGGCACCCCACGCTAAGGAGGACACCCTTTTGTCACATAGCTGCATACGATATATTTTACGTTGACCGAAAAGGAATTTGCCAAAACCGTCCCACCGAATACAATCACACGTTACACGAATATTTTAAACGAACTGAGCAGATTTAAGAGAATTCACGGCAAATGCAAATGTACATGTTACTGCACAATGGGACCCACAGGAAAGCACCCAACCCTTTAAAGCCCACACGGGACAAGAAGAAATCGACAGCCATGTGCCCAAAGAATCCAACGGTAACCATGTCGACCCCGTCAGGTCAGCCAGTGGCCTCCCACATCAGGTCAAACTTTATGTTTGGGGGTTATAAATTGCTTTCCCCAGTTAAAAACGACGCATTTGGGGCCAAATAGACCAAAAATCGTCCCGCTATAAAATTGCGTAGGAACATTCTAAGACCAAAAAGGTCATCTAAGGTCTCTGACCTCGTTCCACCTTGAAAAGGCCATTGAGCTATCTAAAGTCACCTGCTCTCATGTGGATTATCATTCCGAACCGATTTCGTGCCCGTCATCTGCCGTTTATGCATGTCTATTGCCCTAAGCAGTAAAAGACCGACATTTGGCGCAAAAATCGCTCTGCAAACCTTCAGTGACGTCACAGCTCGGTGCCCTGAAATAAATTGGGGTCATTCTTTATTCAAAACACGCACAATGAATGTATCGTCAGTTATGCCGAATTTTACGGCGCTATCGAGCGCCGTTTTGCCATGGTCCCGGAAACAATGCTTGGAGATGGGATCTATCCCCCTCGTCCGTTAAGGCTGAGGAGGGTTAAATTTTTATCATTGTGAACTGATAAAGTACTGGGGGCCAAGTTCCACACCGTGAGGGGGGCCCAACCCAGTATTGCGAGGTCAGCTGAACAATTGGGGGATGCCCCCTCCCCCATTCCACCCAGGACACAACGTTCCGGCCTTGGTAATGTGTGTTTACGCAAGCCAAAATGTATTCGGGCGAGTTAAATGCTCGCATGTAAATAAATGCAGTATTTGCCCGTTTAACCTCGTGCCATTACCATTAATCTGTCCTGGCAATGACATACACCATTTGATTATCACAATGCCTTCTGTAAACAATATGAACCGTTCATTCTTGTGTAAGTTATTTCTACCGCTAATGCTCAGAAATCGCTCAACCGTGATAGCTTTGGTCGAATGTTCAAATCCAGTCAGGTGAAAAACTATCTGTTTCGATGAGACTGCAGGTCAGATACGGCCCGGTCAGTCTCCGCGACGTCATGATAGCCCTCCGGCAAAATATGTCACGTGATTAAGACGCGCTCCCTCCTCATAGCCTCTACCCAGTACCCCATTTACAACACCACTAATTTTATCAGTTTGACAGCCGAGAGGGTTAGCGCAATGGCGGAACTAAGAAATCTGTCCAACGGTCCCGCATACCAAACGTAAATATGGTTTTCGTGTTTTTAAACATGACATTAAAATATGAAACACAGTTTTCACGTTATTACAGATACTGCAACGTCGCAACAGCTAGCTGGTCAAATTACATTAGCACCATAAATACTGAAGCTATGGCCGGTTAACCATAAGAACCCTAGTACCTAACATTGCTTTTGTGGAAACCGTACCTTTACCAATGCAGCTTAACCATGTATCTTCATTTCTACACTTCCACTATGAGCCTTCACCATTATGCCTTCACCTTCACCTTCCATGCACAGACTTCCTTGTCATCGTGCTAAGAACTCTCTTCATTCTCGCACCGAACTTCCCCTTGCACAAACTTCTCCCGCACAAACCTCTTCTTTTTCACGCACAGTCTGCTCACAGTCTGCGAATGTTCCCCTCCCAACGCACATATTTCGTCTTTTTCATGTATTCACAGAATCTCCCCTGGCACCGACCCTTACTTCCAGCAAAACCATCCTCGAGCCACACCACGCACTGAGACCCAACCCTGCATATGACAAATCTTCACCAGACAAATACCTGCAATACAGACGAAATAAACAGCTGCAAATCTGTGCCATAATCCCCCCTTGGGCCAGAACAGACAAAGTCCATTCTCCCCATGTGGCACAAAAAGTTTTGAACTTCCATAATGTGAACAATATACAGAATAAAGTAGCACGAAGCAAACATCAACATCTCCAACGGCACACGACACGTAACTCCTCCAACTTCAACAATACAGAAAATGGAACAGCACAGAGCAAACATCAGCATCCTCCATGACATCTGACACTTGAACTCATATAAACCATGCTGTAAACACAGTGGAACAGTGCAAAACACCCACAAAACTCTTCTTTCACATCATATAACATATGACACTCAACTTTTCTCATTTCAGACAATACATATACTGAGCACATTATTCTTCATTAATATGTACATGTAAAACCATCATTCTGATTTATACATAGAATGAGATGATAGGACACAACACTTAAAACCACCTTTTTCATCAACACGATATGCTGTCGGGTCACAGAGCTATGGCCTAAAATGCCAGTGAGTGTACCCTATATCACAATGGCCAAAGAATGGAATTTCATGAATGGACTAAATCTAAATGATCTGAAATGTTTTCAAACAATATGAAATGCACACATCATTTGAAGTGACTCTAAGGCCACTGGAGGTCATCAAATGTCAAAGGTCATAAGGTGATCTGAAGAACATGTGACTATGACAGTCCCCCTTTTTCATGTTCCTGGCACTGCCTACGCCAACATTATGCAAGCATTGTAATACGACTTGTACTTCTTCAAAATAACATGACTATTAGATACTACAAGAGCTTCTAACGTTTTTGATAATTCAGTTTTGGAAAGACTACTCCTTTTTTTGAAACCCTGTGAATGCCTATTAATTTTCTCACAATTTTAAATGTATGGCACAATGGTAAAGATCCCATTCATAATCTCTCAATTCATGCCCATATCATTAAAATCAGTCCATAAACAACAGTTATAGCAAGTCCAAAGATATCCCAAAATACATGGGACAGAAACATCCCCAATGGGATGTTTCTATCCCATGTATGCACCCCTTCAAAATTTTGAGAACTTTTTTTAAATGTAGTTTATGTTGCATCATACATTTAGTTCTCAGGATATCACGAGAGCTGAATTCATCCCCCCCTTCTGGGAGCCAGCCCTCCGTCTAGCCCTCCGAAAATAGGGTTACAGGTAAAAGTGAGCAAAGAAATTGCTTCAGAATGAGGTAGAGGAATAAGAAAATGATTGGATGGTCAGCCCTCTGATGGTCTTGCAGATGAGCTAGACTTAAGAAAGATAAAGCTTGAAAAGTAAGAAAACATTTAGCTGAGGGGTGTTGTTCATTCAATGGTGAAATTGTTATGAGTACTCAGAAAATTCAAATAAGTATTTTTGAAATTCGGAGAAAAAAATATTCTTAATAGACTTACTTCTGTTCTAAAGCTACTCAGGGCACTGGAATACATGGTCAGCAAAATATGCTGAAGCGCCCTGAACGCCATTTCAGAGATCCTTTCATGTACAATGACTCGAAACATGATTTGAGTCTTTTTCAGAGATTTGATACAAAGAGCTAAAACACATCTTGGACTGCATCAAGCCAAGTTGTCCAAGTGAGATGAAGGAGGTGCCAAATGCTCTTTTTCTGATTACATATTAGAAATACCCTGGGAGTTTCAGACTTTGATTGGATTTTTTTAGTTCTGTTGGATTTATGGGTTGCAGCCTACTGAACTACAAAGATTTATCTCAGTAGTTGTGCAGATTTGCAGTTGTGTGGATAACTACTGAATTCTTCCAAAATTTAAGCATGAGAACAACCACAAGAAACACTTGGGTAAAGAACTATTACATGAAACAAAAGAATGGATCCGAGTTCTTTTCACTGATCAATGATGCAAAAAACACACAAAGTACAAAAAGTGCGAAAAACGCGCAAACAAAAGTAAAATGCGTTCCCCAAACACGCCCATGGCAACACTATATAACAGATGAACCATTATCAAGAATTATTAACAAATTGTGATATGTTCAGCGCGGCAGTACGGCTAACCAGTGCCATACCACAAACCAACGGATAAAGCAGCACGATATCAACGACGTTGTGTCAGGAAAAAGAAACATCAAACGACGCCAAAAATCACTAATACCATGTAAAATGCAAAACACGAGGTGAATCGTCGCCAGACATGGACACAAGCGTACCTTCGGCGACAGCGGAAACGGGAACACGGAGACGTGTAAAATGAAGAATAGTTTGTTAAGCATTGACATAACTCAAAATATAACGAAATATATTCAGATGGGAATCTAATGTTTAAGCCAATACAGAACGAAGAAAAATTTGTCAACCTGTACATTTATAAGTCCATAAATACGAAATAAACTGTGAAACAGAGTAACCTTAAACAACACTAGCATATCGACTACGGGCCACTAATGTAAAAAACGCGCCTCGCCGTAAAAATCCTTATGTGAATTTTTTGTTACATAGAATACTCACATGAAATCTGAAATTTCGTCAGTTTTCTTCCTGAAATAAAAATGCAATTTAGATCGACCACAGCGTTCAACTCCTGTCGAAACTTGAAAGGTTCTTAATGCAGTCAGGGGGTCAGACGTCTAACCCTCTAACCTTAGAGCCCTCAGCCCCCCTCAGATGCATAGAAGCGTCCCTGAAGCTCCCAAAAGGCCCCTGAGACCATAACAAGGTCCCAACAAGTAGATTGTCCCTGAGACCGCCAAACGCGTCACATGGTCCACGTTACAGCCAAAATGAGGACTGAGTCCTTAGGACGGCATAGAGGTCCCTGGAATGTCATGGGGGCCCCGAATGGGTTTCACGGACCTGTGGGAAAAGTTGGAGATTCCTGATGCAGTCAGAGAGCCTCCGAGAGGAGTTATGAAACCATGAAACGGCAAGATGGCCCCTAAGATGAATAGAAGGGCTCCTGAACTCTTCAAGGGTCCCCGGAACCGAAAGAGGGGTCCTGAGGGGTTCCAAGACGGCAAAGGGTCTATGAGATCGCTACAAGTGCCAGAGGAGCCCCGAGACGGCGAAAACTTAAGATGGTGACTACCACGGCATAAGCAGACCCTGGCCAGCCAGAAGGGCCCCTAAACGGGTTCATCAGGGACCTTCTCAACCTCGAGAGGGGCGCTAAATTGACTACACTGGTCTTTTTGGCAACTTGAGGGCCCTTGATGCAGTCGTGGCCCCGGAAAGATCAGGTGGGTCCTGAGACGGCAAGATGGGTCGCTAAACGTCCGATGACCTCTAGGACCGGCCAAAAGGTCGGAGGGCCTTGTGAGGCAAAGACGATGAGAGGGCCTCAGACGGTCTGGGGGCACTGGATGGCCAGAAAGCCTCCATATGTATTAGGCGGGCTCCTGGCAAGGAAAAGAGACAGGCAGTGAGGCCCCTGAAGCGCCAGGAAGGGTCCCTGAAACGGCTGGAAGGGCCCTAAGGCTTCCAAATATACCCCATGTAACAGAGGAAGACCCTTGATACAGCACGGGGACCACCGAAGACGCTCAGAGGGCACATGGCACTGTACAGGGGCCTTGAAATCGCCAAAATGTCTTTTGTAATTGCCAGAGATGGTAGCAATGTTCCCAAGAGGCGACAAGAGGGGCACCTATAACAACATATGGTCATAGGTGGGCATCGTTACTAAAAAATATAACTTCGTTACTCTTTACTCCGTTACTCAAAAAAGCCAGTCCGTTACTCGTTACTCCGTTACTCTGCCTTAAAAAGTAACGGAAGTTACCGTTACTCCGTTATTCCGTTACTTTTTTAAATGCAGTGAAAACCAAGCGAACGCGGGTTTTAAGTCTTTTATGCTGCTTTGTGGTTGTAAAACGCATTCCATATACAAAGCGAAGAAACAAAAAGCGCTTACTCAAAACACTCCGCTAGCTGCCCACTGCCCTCACCAGCCGTTGTAGAGTTGGCGGCGCCGGGACAACAGCCGCGGCGGGTATTCTACCACTGTGTTAGCCACAATGTTCAAACCAACGAATTCCTGTTCATTGCCCGCGGCGCCGACGGAGCGGGAACAACCGGCGCTGGAGCGGACGCATGCGAAATGCGACAAACAGCGGACATCTATCGACTGGGTTTGATCAACAATGCCTCTCGAAGTATCCGCCCTGAACATAATGGTCTCCGTTCAGAGCTCGTTTCGGTCTCGCGAACTTCTTGTTTTGTTTTGAAATTATGTGTGTGTATTAGTTTGTGTACGAGCGCGTGCGTGGAGGTAAGATTCCTGATACCCCTGACGTTTTTTTAATGCCAAACGACGAAGGACTCAAAAAACATGACTGATATGGATTTTATTATTGTGAAATAAAAGACTAAAAAAGGTGCTTTAGTACCTCTTCAGCACACTTGAAAAGACAAATTAGCTATAAAAACATGGTCATAAGTAAGATGCAACGGAGGATGTCAACCGTTCACAAGTGGAACATTTTGGAACGATGACGTGACCTGACATGACCCCTGTGAAAGGCCAAAATTGATATCAATGAACTCGCTATTGTCTTACGGTTCAGTATATGTCGCTTAAGTTCAGCTTTTCAGGGACAAGGTATTGTGTCTACCTAATTCCAAGGACGTGTTTTGACCTTTCATGGCGTCTGGTGGCCTCAAAATTGACCTGAGGTCAAAACTCTTGAATGTTTTCGTCTCGGTTTGACAAAACCTTTCCGCCGGTGTTTTCCTTTTTTCCGTGCGATATATGGGAGCCGAGATCCTGGGAGGTGCGGAAATCCGCGCTCCCCCTCCGGCCGGGCAAAGGGCATTCTGAGCCCGGCCGGAGACGGGTTAAAACACTTCGTTTAACCCTATTCCCTGTGGGGGGCAGATTCTGCTACCCGTGTCTTTTTGCTTGTCGCTCCCACACTGTTTGCCGCAGCGCCACAAGATTTTCTGGCATTTCATGGAATTGATACACAAGTGTTTTGTCAACATTTACAAAAAACCGGTCCCGCAGAGGCGGTTCCGAGCCTCCGTTTTCGGCGGTAATGTGCTGTGCGTGAAACTGCAAAGTTGTGCGGTTCACTATCGTGACATTCTGAGTAGAAATAAAGATCACTGACTCATTTATATAGTCATACACATCCTAAACAATGCGTATGCACACACATTTTCAGGCGAACGCACACCCAGGTACTGAAAAAATGGGGGAGCACACTATTGTGCTTATGGTGCCCTCCCAATTTTGTTTACCTGGATCCACCTCTGCGCTACATATAAACTTAAACTGGCTTGCTAGTTGTACATCTGATGTTTATATCACCCAAAACAAACAAAAACAAAGGAAATTTCTTATTTCAAAAAATCACCCTTCTTGCCCTCCCTGAAACTGCCTATGGTTTTCTATTTTAAATTTCGGCTTTCGGTATATAAAAGAGTTGGACATTCCAAGCTGAACCGTGTTATTCCCATGAAAACTGGTTGGTAAACACGGCCGCAGTGACCTTTCAAAAATCCCCAAATTTTGGAGTTTGTTTGCCCCCACGCCCTATTTTCGCATTTTTTTTAATTTTTGGGGTCCGGAATTGGAGATCTTGTTGAAACATATTAAATGGCATTCATCCCATCAACATTGGACGAATGCATCTCGAGATCTCTGGAAGGGCGGGGAGGGGAAGGGGCAGAATTGGTAATCTTCACCTTTCGACCAATGCATATTTTTCGAAGGTGCAAAAGTGGCAACGGCTCATATCATGTTTGAGTTTGGGTCCTCACTTCTGCGTCTACAAAAAATAATGTGTCAGCCGAAACGTGTTTCGGCCAGTTGATATTTTTTTCGGGAACGCAGGAGTGGTAACTCGAATCGCATGGAGAACGTAGCCTGTCCTCCAAGTTAAAAATGATTTAACCTAACCTAACCTAAAACCTGCTGTATGGTTCCAGGGACTGCCCTAGATGGGCATGTAAAACTCATTTTTTGTTAGGTTCAATTTGCCTGTTTTTTGGTTTGGTTAGCTCGTATGGGCTAAAGGCAAACATGTGTCAACTGAATCAAAATTCAAGAGTTACCTAACCAAGTCAGTTTACACATCCAGTAGGGGCCAGTGCTTAGAAAAATACCTGAATTCAGGTATTTTTCTTTCTGAACAATTTAGCCCATTAATGGGCTAAATTGTTCACACAACTTGTGCTGCCACTTCCGCGTCTCCAAAAATTACGCGTAAGCGTCGGCCGAAAGGTAGATTACCGCAGATCTGCCCCCCCCAGGGTAATGTGAATCTCACTGCCTGCAGAGAATATGGTTAAGGCAAATAGTCCAAGCAACAGTCGACAAGCTTCATAATTATGCTTCACTACTGACAACTTATTGTGCACATTCTGTTCTCATCTGGAAATACCGTAAATAATGCTTCCTCTTGATATGTGCCTTTAGGTTTGAAAGGCTACTCTTGTGACCCTTGATTGTAACCTCTTTCGGTCGGCACAGGACGTACGTAAAAATGACGTTTTTCCCCTCCTCCTTAAACTGAAAGTACGTTTCTAGATGTGGCCATGGGTGACCCAGACCGGGCTCGTCCTCTGCCTCCGAAGCTGAGGCACCGTCGGACTCGGAGTCAAGGTTTTCGACCTCCAGTGGCGGTGTAAAGACGCCTTGATGGGACATTTTAGTGTCAGGTAGTTAAAATTTCAGGCCAGTGAAGAATCAATCACCACTCCATCACCCCATGGACATCACAGACCCAAGGCCATGGCGGCAGTAATCATGTGCTCAACAGCCTTGAATGATCTTGGCGGGGAACCGTGTGGCGGTGGTAAGCAATCCGTGACTAACTTGATACAACATTGAAAACTGCCGTCAGCTGGCTGTTCCAGTATAAATGACAATAACTTTGATATCTTTTAGCCTGAAAAATGACGACTGGTTAATTTATGATTTTAAGTCATATCAAAGTTACGCATAATTCAATACTTTTGTCCCAAAAGAGACCAAAGTCAGCTGGTTTTTATACTGAACCATTGCCGCCAGCTTGCCGTCAACGTTTATCAGCTGACGAATATTGTCAACAAGTCTACTCCGCGATTGTCAGCTGAGTGAGCGCCCAGCCGGGCTTGTATCGCCGCACACTATTGGGTGTTGGCTATTCAAGTAGCCAATGGCGTGTGCCGATGCAAATAAAGCCGGGCGGTGTCTGTAAGTTTAAAAAGTAACGGAGTAACGGAGTAACGGACCAAAAAGTAACGGAGTAACGGACCACAAAAGTAACTCCCGTTACTCAGTCCGTTACAGTAAAATAAAAGTAACGGGTCCGTTACTCCGTTACTCAAAAAAGTAACTTCGTTAGTAACGGAGTAACGGAGTAACGGACCAGTGCCCACCTATGCATATGGTTTACTGAGACTGCTAGAGAGGGAACTTTGAGACTGCTAACTAACAGCCCCTAGCAATATGGGCCCCAGAGAAGAAGGGCTCCTGAAACTTCGTAACCTCGAGACGCCTAGACAGTTTCTGAAACGGCCAAAGAACCCAGATCATTGCCAGAAGTGCCTCAGTGACGCCAGAGAGAGACTTATAGAGGACCTTTGTTACTGCCTGTGGGACTCCACACACGGCAGAAACTCCCTTGGGACAACAGTAGGGAACCCACAATGGCTTAACCCTATTCCCCGAGGGCTAGACGGTATGGTCGATTCCCGGCAGAGGAAGGGGGCGGATTCGGCACCCCCTGAGATCTCGAGAACTACGCATCCGATTTCAACGCAACAAACGGCAATCGATTTTCCATGACGTAAACTACATTTTTAGAAAAAGAAAGTTTCCAAATTTTAAAAGGTGTGGATATAGGGGGGCAAAAATGTCCAAATCAGGGGTATTTTTGGACTTCTTATAACTCCATTGTTTGTGGACCGATTTCGATGAAACTGGCATGAATCGAGAGATTATGAATAGGGCTTCTACCATTGGTACACACATCTAAAATTTGGAGAACAATTATGGGCGCTGGCAGAGTTTCAAAAATAGGAGGATTAGTTGTTCAATAACTGAATGAACAAGAAAAGCAAAGGCACTTTTTCGGCTTCTGCTATAGTCATGTTATGCTAAAGAAGTACAAACCACTTTACAATATTTGTATAATGTTATCGTAGGCGGTGCCAGGGACATGAAAAACGGGGTTCTTCAGATCAACTTGTGACCTTTGACCTTAAATGGCCTCCAGTGACCTTGGAGTCACTTTGATCTCGTGTGCATTTCATATTAGCTGTAAACGTTTTCAATCATTTGAATTCACTCTATTTTAAAAATTCCATTTTATGGCTATTGCGATATAGGTACACACACGGACATTTTAGGTCATAGCTCTATGACCCGACCTGATATCAAACTGAAACGCGATACACAAGCAGAGGACACCTTTCTACGTCACGTGTATTCCGGGTTTGGATTTTGATAAAACAGTGCCCAAATAATTGCAATAAAACCAAATTTTGACTTTTGACCTTCAGCTGACCTTGTAAAGTGACCTCAGATGAACAAAATTATATCTTAACATTGCCCGAGTATTTAACTATACATCCGTAGAAAAATTTTAAGTTCCATCTTAAAAACGCTGTTTTTGGCAGACATTTTCCTTTTACCGTAAGCATGGCCAAAAATGGCCTGAGATGCCTCCCAAAAACGTTGGCTGGCCCCGTCCCTCAGCAAACTAGAGCTTTGAAATTTTGTCACGGCACGTAGAAAGAATAGCTAGGAAAAGGCACAAAGTTTCGTGAAACTGCGTTAAAAAGCCTGGAATTGGCAAGCAACAAACCCGACGCGGGGGAGGGACGGATTTAGCCCCTCCCTGCCGGGAATAGGGTTAACCCTATTCGCCTGCCGAGTACTAATACAGAAAAAACGTCGTTCATCTGCGACTTATGTCGTTGACTCGGTGGATGTATGTTACGTTCTGTTACTTCAATGTACGACGATCCCCTCATTTCCTGTTCATAAAGAGCAAGAATCTTTAACATGCAAACGATGAACTCAAGAGAACTCTTTCATTTGTGGTTTGCATCGCCGATCCGGTGGCTGCTCGACGCGTTCTCTTCTTTCAACGTTTCCTGTGCAGACGGAACAAGATTTTGTGCATTTTTAGTTGACTCGTGTCTTTCACATTTCGTTTTGGTTAGGTAATAATGAATACACTTAGAAAAGAAGTGGACTTCCTTTCCTTTACGAGTGACGAGACTAGTCGATTATGTGCTCCAAATTGCGCGCTGTTTATCCTGTTCAGGCTAAACGAGGTCTGCATCGTTTTGTATTCGCGTTTTACATGAATATGTAAAATGTTTCGCCCACCACGGCGCGGGGTCGCTCTGCAGTCGGCGTTGTGCGAGCCACGCGGTGGGAAGCGGGCGCCACCTTTTGCGCATGACCAGCACCGAGGGTGCCTGATTCGAGCGCCCGCCGCCAGGCGGTGGTCGCCTCGGCCGTCTGGTTGCACCCTGGCGGTGGAGCCGCGCATGGCCGCTAGACGGCGGTGGACGCTACATCAGGTGCCTAGGACGCTGCTGCCTAGTTAGGCGCATGCGCCAAAGGGGTGAACGACCCATCCTGTTGCGCGCGCGAGGTGGGCCGCGAAGGCCCGGCTTTCGGGGCACTCCGCACCGTGGCTTCTTTGGGGTAGGTCATGTGGGTGTCGGGCCAAACAGGGTCTCGAGATTCTGGGGTTGGGGTTTCCCCTGCGTAAATGTAGGCGTTGACTGTGATTGTGCTTGTACCGAATGTATCACGTTAAATGTCGCGAGTTGTACGATTCTGTAGCCGTAACTTGTAATTAGTGAATATATGGGATTCAAGAGATCGGTTATCTTTCTCCTAGTGCGGGGTGCCGGGACTACTCAGCGGTGAGCGTAACACATATGTATGTACCGGGTCGCACGTAACGACCGTGTGGCAGGCGAGCGAAACGGCGATACCGGTGCTTTTGGCTCCCCGTGACGAGTTGGGCCGACAACTCACGGTGGAGAGTGGAACGGCGCTGGGCGGTGCGACACGCTGTTTGGTGTCGTGGTAAGGTCCGATTCCGGAAGGACCCGCCCCACTTTCTACAAATACAGCTTCACCCTGTTAACCCGTCCCCGACTGGGGGGCAGTTGACTGCCCCCCCCCCTGGGGCTTTTTCTGGGACTGCGAGAAAACCAACAAACACAGAGTCACGAAACTTTGTGTACCTTTTGCCTCATCAATTCTACATCTCGTATCAAAATTTTGACCTCAGGTCAGGTCAGGTGCCTGACCTAGGTCAGTTCAAACGGACCTATGTCCAAAAAAAGTTTAGCGCCCTCTAACTTTTTCGCAAAACAAGATATCTCAATAATACTTTCAGGGATTAGTGAACGTGACAGATGCCAACAAATCCCCTATCTCAGATTTTTCGGAATTTTCCGGGTCATTGACCTAAGGTCAAGCCCATTTTTAAGACATGTCGTCGTTTTTTCGGAAACTGACGGAATATTTCATAACATTTTTAGTGTTGAGTCAAGCAGACATCTAGTTACCGTCATTGGGCAAAGTATTAATGACTTTCAGCCATTGGCCTGAGGTCAGGTCACGAATAACTGTAGTCAGCCAAAATGTACCACCGTCAAAATTGACGATGAATTACTCAGAAAGGGTAGAAAATGGCAGAACTAGCTTGCGCAGACGTAAATAATACCAGGAACCTCAAAAAGTTCGAAAAATTCGGACATTTTGGAAATAAACAGGCTCTTGCGAATAAAGCTCTGCCAGTTGTGTAGATTGGTAACTAATCCATTTTTCCCAAATTTAAGCATGAAAAACCATCACAAGAACCACTACGATCAATAAAATATACACAGATCGTGTCTTTCGAGAAAATAAAGGAACGCTAAAATTAGTCCCCGTTAATTTGTTACTGCATGCGGCAGCAGCACACTCCTACAGCTGCCGCGAGAAATGCCGTGTCTTTAACCCGTCCCCGACTGGGGGGAGGGGGCCAATGCGTTTTTAGTCACAGCCCTTGAGATTCAGGCCATTTCTCGGTCTCATGTAGTCGGCTATGAGAAAACATATATAGGGCGTAAATTGGCCTACATATTATCTAAAAATAAAAATGAGACCAGTTCGAGCTCTACTCGTCACAGGCTTTCCAACGATATGCTTATTTTTATCGTGCGACCAACCGTTCGTGAGTTAGAGGGGGGCAGTCAACTGCCCCCCCCCACAGTTGCCCATGTTCGAGACGGACCGACGGTCGTGCGCAGGTTAAGTTACAGCTTCCTTCTGTTGGTTTCAGGCTTGGTCTGTAAGACGCCTCGGGCTGGGCATCTTACCATACCCATCGTGTGAGACGCCCTTTTTCAAGGGTTCAGGGGACTTGAAATGCGATCGCTTTTTCTGGAAGCGATCGTAGCTGGATTTGTACTGATGATTTGTACTACTGGATTTGTCTGGATTTGTTGATGATTTGATTTGATTTGATTTGTAGCTGGAATAGATTAACTGGTACGAGCGATTACGAGAATCCAGTAGCTTGAAAACCAACGTGATCAAGCATGCGTCAGGTCTATCAGTTTTCCGTAGTTTGCTTCCGCAGTTAAGTGAAGCGGGCCTCTTACACCATTCTCCCCTCCTCCACGGTTCATCGGCGTAGGAGAATTTTCAATCTTGTTAGGCCAATGTTATTTCTTATCAATTCCTTCTTATGCTGCACCATAGAATTAACGTCAAAACAATGGGGAGTTTACAGGGCCACCGGCAAGATAGTAGGGCCGCAGCCCTGGCTGCCTTTTGAATTACTACATACATGCCATAGTTACCGATCTCCAGCGAGTACTGTTAACGTACATTTTCCGGGTCTCCTGCGACCAGATGAGGACCAATGAGGACGGGGCGACCGGAAGCCGGCCGCCCCGTCCCCAGTGGTGTTGGGCGTGAAATGCTCTGCCACGATTGTAACCTTGACCTCCGGCAGCGCCTCCTGAACGGCCAGAACCGACCCCACGCCAATGACTCCTGCACCGACCACCACCACGTACATCGCTCCCTCCTGCGGCACATGACCGCGCAGAAATGGTTATATTTCCGAGAGCGGACCAAGACCTCGATCAGGCTTCTGATATGGATTTTGATAAGATCTTGATCCTGAAACTGTTCCGTATCTAGCATCATACTGGCAGTTTTTCCGATGGCTCATAGTTTCCCGTTGTTCCCTCTCAATGCTCTTCAGAATTTATTTACAGAGTGTTCGCGGAGGTCAGGCCAGACCACCGTCCTTCAACCAGCCACATGGCATGGCAGTGGAACCCAATGTCCGCCAGCAATTGCAAGCCTTTATATGTGAATTCAGACAAATCCATGTTCAGTTCTTGGTCAGTCATTGCTCCCGGTCAAAAGAGCCTGAACGCAGACCACTTCTAAATCGTTATCCGGAGAGTTTGTGCTTACCTCTAACAGGCGCACAGCTAACACGGCATCTCGGAGATGCTGTGTGAGCAGTGTCCTGGCTCTCCAAGTACGCTGTCCAGAGGGTGCCCGCCTACAGTTCGCAGTCTTGTTTTTTTGTTAAAGACACACGACCACTTCAGTGCAAGTGTTTATTCTTGAGCTACGTCTCTACAAACATTAATTAGCCTGTGCGCTGTTCACGTAACCTGAGACTGCAAAACACCGCGGCTTTCAAATATCCCGCATAGTCCACTGCGTGCCCCCGACTGGTGAGACGCCAACAGTGGGCGCTCGAGCTCGCTGTGGGCACGGCGTAATGGTGAGTCAGCATCTCTATTAACAGACTCCAGCTGAGCTGCTGCGCAGGCATCCGGTTGCTGAATGATGATTGGCCGATGAACAGATGCTCGGCGAACAAAAAATTTTTAGACACTTTGCGTAGCTGTCATTCGAAACGCTGCACATTCTAGTGGTTCTGTGGTATCAGTGGCGTAGTGGAAGCGGAAGGGGTCAGAGGGGTCAGTAACCCCATTAATGGTCAGAAGTTCTCCAAAATCGCATTACCTTCCCTAACCACCTTTCCTAGCGACCATTCTGTGACGGTATCGCGGGCTGTGAACACGAATGGCAACCGATTGTACCAAGGTCTGCGGCTTAGCCTGCTACAATCATCTGCAAAAAAGCTTCAATTGTCCGGCGCAGCCTCCAAGTTTTTTATTTAAAAAATCCCTCGAATTCGGATTTCCCCAGTGCAGCTCCGCAACAAATCACCCGTTCGATGCGAAACCTGACAAAAAAGGTCACCCTTGCGCACCGTTCCACACAACCTGTTCTTCCAATCCTACACCCTATGCAGACCACACCCCATACAGCCTGCTCCTCCAGCCCTACAACCTGCGCAGACCACACCCTACACAGCCTGCTCCTCCAGCCCCACACCCTACATAGTCATACTCTACAGCCTGCTGCTGGCAGACATCTCACGGACCTGCTGTCGGACCAGACCGGCCGCCTCCAGCGCGCAGCCCCAGAACAGCGAGACGCCGGCGCCGCCGTGTCCGTAGTTGTGCACCACAGGCAACCTACGCCCGTCCGCCATCGCCCTCCGCTCCACCTCCAGCCGAACGCCGGCCGGACGGTACGGTCGCAGCCCCGCCCACGTGCCGAGCACGGGTGCGCCGCGCAGTGCCGCCACCAGGTGGCAGCAGCCGCGCTTGATCCGCGCCGTGTCGGCGGCGTCCGGCTCCCGCCGCCAGTCGTTCTCCTGCGCCGTTCCGCCCAGCACCACCACCTCGTCGTTGGGGATAACGTAGTGGTCGCGTTCGCCGCGGACGGTCTTCTGGGCGGGGGCGCGGACGCGCAGCAGTTGGCCGCGAATGGGCCGCACGGTGGCGTCGCCGGCCAGCTGCCGCGCCCCGAGGCCGCTGCAGTGGACGATGACGTCGTAGCCGGCCAGCTCGTCCAGTGATGTCAGCCGGGAGACGACGGTGGTGCCGCCGCGCGCGCAGAATCGAGCCAAGAGAAACGGCAGCACACGGGCCGGCTCGGCGTAGAAGGTGACGACGTGGCAGCGGCGATGGGCGGGCGTCTGTGGCGCCACCTGCGACTGTGGCGTCACCTGCGGCTCCGGTGTCGGTCGGAGCTCGGCGAAGAAGAAGGGCACGGCGTCGTGCGGAGCGGGCCCGCTGCTGGTGTCGATGCCGCTGATGAGGCCGATGCCCGGGCAGTCGCCCTGCAGCCAGAGGCGGTGCAGGAAGTCGTGCGTGTACCGGCCCCACTGCGCTATCTGAAACACAGAGCAGATCATGGTGATCCGTTCTGTGGTGCGCCATTAGCGGGGTTCATTCTGTCGTGACGCCACTTGGTTAACTGACATGAAAAGCATTTGAAAAACTTGGTGCTGTATTGTAATTATGATGGCTATTCCGACAATGTTTTTCATGACTTCTATTTACACTATGATCAAAAGACGTGTGCACTGTTCGCGTAAAAAAAAACGTGTTCACCTGTCGCACACAGGTGTACACAGAAAGGAAAGGCCAGTTCCATTTATCATTTGTGACAAAAACGTACTTTACTGATTTACCGTTGTCTATCCGAATCTTTAGATTTCCTAAGCTAGGCCTCCTATCAAATGCTACTTCTGCGTACTGCTTTGTGTGCAGCGATGGCAGGAACACGATGCAGCGGACCGGGCTACTCCTACACCACAGCTAGTAATACCTTCCAATGAAGCTGGAAAGTGCTTTTTCGCGAATCAAATGCTGCATTCTCTTCGATTCATGCGGTGTGACGCTGTCAGCGGTCTGGATCACTTTGCTCAGGCCTGGAGTCATCTCTCCATTTTCATGCGGCGATTTAGATGTGAGCGATGTTAGTTTAATGGATTAGCCGTGACGGGCCATATTCCTTACAATGACAATTTTTTTTTGCTTCGCCTTCGTAGTAGTAAAGCATGTTCCACAATGTTTGGTCCAGAAAAACCTTCAATGTTTGTTGGACCAAAACTACTTTTGCATTTCTTTTCATGCAGCGCCAAAAAGTCAATGTTAAAACTATTCATACCCGGTAGGGACACAGCCAAGTTGGTGTTTCGTGGTGTCGTTACTCTGCCTGCCCTATGGGCTGCTACATGTATGCCATAGTTACACATCTCCAGCGAACACTGTTAACATACCTTTTCCGGGTCTCCTGCGACCAGATGAGGACCCCAGAAGCCGGCCGCCCCGTCCCCAGTTGTGCTGGGCGTGAAATGCTCTGCTACGATCGTAACCTTGACCTCCGGCAGCGCCTCCTGAACGGCCAGAGCCGACCCCACGCCAATGACTCCTGCACCGACCACCACCACGTGCATCGCTCCCTCCTGCGGCACATGGCCGCGCAGGAATGGTTATGTTTCCGAGAGCGGACCAAGATTTCGACCAGGCTTCTGCTAAGTATTTTGATACGATCTTGCTCCTGAAACTGTTCCGATTATCTAACATCATACTGGTTGATTTTTTTAACGGCTCACAATCTGTCGCTGTTCTTTTCAATGCACTTCAGAATTCATTCTCAACGTGTTGGCGGAAGGTGAGCCAGACTACCTTCCGTCAACCAGTCACACACGGCAGTGGAACCAATGCCCGCCAACAGCTGCAAGCCTTTGTATATGAATGCAGACATCCATGCTCAATTCTCGCTCAGTGAATGTCCCCAGTGAAAAGAGTCTGAACGCAAACCATTTCTAAATCGTTATCCTGAGAGTTTCTGCTCACCTCTTAGAGACGCACAGCAAACACAGCACCTCTGCACCACAGTGCCCGGACAGAGACGCGGCTTCGAGGTCCCGCCTACAGTTCGCAAGGTCTTGTTCTGTTTATTTGTTTTATCCACGACCATTTGGGTGTAAGTCTTTAATCTTCAGCTACGTCCCGACAGACATTAATCGGTCTGTACGCTGTTCAACTAGCCTGAACCTTCACAGCACCGCGATTTTTAAATAACCTGCATAGGCCACTGCCTGCCTCCGACTTGTGAGACGCCAACAGTGGGCGCTCGAGCTCGCTGTGGGCACGGCCGAATGGCAAGTCAACATCTCTATAAACAGACGCCAGCTGGGCTTCGGCGGAGGAATCGGAGGTTTCTGAATGCTGATTGGCCGCTGAGCAGATGTTCAGCCAACCAACGGCTTCTGAGCATTCTCTGTGATTGTCATTCAAATCGTTGCACATTCCACTGGTTTTGCGGTACCATTGGCGTGGCGGAGGGAGGAATCATAGGGGTTAGTTGACCTTATGGTCAGAAGTCCCCTAAAATCGGCTAAAAACAACACAAGATTTTGGAAGAAGAAGCATATTTTTAATGCTTTTAATGCTAAAGGAATGTATTTTTTTCAAAATCCTGATGTGCTGATTGATAGAATAAAATTACCATTAATTGCGTTAACACAATAGAATGTCATTTGGAATCATTAGTGTATTAATACGTTATTGTCCCGAGGCGATAGTAGTACATTAATACGTCTCTCTGTGTCAGTGGTCAGATCATCCTTTCCCGCACTTGGGGGTGGAACAGTGGGAGGTTACTTGAGCGCCTTTCCTGCTCTTCTACAAGTGATGCGCACCAATAGATAGAGCACATGAAAGTCTAAGTTGGCCATCCGCTGAAATTGACTTCAAGGTAAAAGGTCAAGGTCAAAACGATCGTTGAAAATTTACGTGCCTATTTACGAGTAGATGGCGCTACTTATCACTAAGTGATCAACACCAACAGAGAGAGCACATAAAAGTCTTGATTGGTCGTCCACTGAAGGTAACCAAAGGTCAAATGTCACCGTAAAAACGGGTGTTGAAAATCCGCCTATATTTTTACGAGTAGGTGACTTCACCGACCTCTCAGTGATGGGCGGCAATAAATAGAGCACATACAAATCTTGTTGAGTCATCCGCCGAAAATGACCTCATGGTCAAACGTCAGGGTCACAACGATTGTTAAATACTTCCGTGCATTTTTACGAGTAGGTGGGGTTTGTTAAAATTAAGTAGTAGGCCGCAATATATATAGCACATTAAAATGTTGGCGGGTCATCAGCCGAAAATGACCCCAAGGTCAAAGGCCAAAGCTGAAATGAGCGTTGAAAAATTACGTGCCTTCTTACGAGTAGGTGGTGCGATCTATCACTAACCCACCTAATCGTTAAGATAATGTTTTTTGGCGCTTGTTTTCATCTTGACCTTTGACCTTGAGCCGGTGCATGACTCGCCTAGATTTTTATGTGCTCTATATGTTGGTGCCCATCGCTTAGTGGTAGGTGGCTCCCCCTACTGGTAAAAGGCCATGCAAATTGTCAACACTCGTTTTGACCTTAATGTCACACCTTGAGGTCAATTTCGGGAGATGACCCAGTTAGATTTTTACGTTTTCTATCTGTTCGCGCCCATCACTTCGTGGTAGGTGGCGCCACCTACACGTGAATATGCGTTAATTTTCAATACTCATTTGTACCGTGACATAACTGCTTGCACCCGGTAACTCAGTCCGGCTGTGCGCGTCGCCCCGAGCGGACGCGTCGCTCTGTATGGCTCTCCACCCCTGTCACCCGGTGCCTTTCCGAGCTGTGCGTGAAGCGATTGTGGAGCCTGAGTGACCGAGGAGTGCCTAGTGTGGACCTGACCGAGCTCTTGGCATAGGTGCTCTTCCGATAATACAACTATATACTGCACAACACCAAAACATTTAACATAACCGCATGCATATGCACCGCGATACTGCGCGGCATCTGGTGTTCCTGGCAGTCATCCGTCTTCTGATCGCCGCTGCTACCCCTTACCTACACCAAGACCATGGACGGTACCAGCACGTGTACAGTACGTTCAACATCAATGTCGTCCTGTCGTCAAGGAGCGGATATTCCATGCCGTCACGGCGTAGCCCCTCGCCCGCCCGTGACCCAGCGGCCCGGTCAGGGTCTTGCCCCCGGGCGGTTTACACCGCTCGCCGCCCGACCGCACCGGGGACCGAGCGGCCTTGACCTTGAGGCCAGCTGACCCGCAACCTGCGGCGGTCCCCACGCCCGGACGTGGTGGCCGAGCCCGAAAAACCCGCCGCGGCCTACGCGGCCGTCACCGACAACGAGGCAAAATAGGCGGAAATGCGTGGCGTGGGAACGACAGTTCCGAACTACTGACGATTTGTGCGATAAATGTGCAGTCTCTAAAACCCAAAACAATCGAGCTACATCATGAACTGCATTGGTACGGCTATGACATCATGGTTTTATGCGAGACTTGGTTGAAACCTTGTGTTCCGAACATGTTGTTAGTATTTCCAGGATTTGGCTTTAAGCGTTGTGGCGGTAAATTTGCTCTCAAAGGTTACGGGGGTGTGAGCTTGCCTTGCCGTGATGGGATAGACGTGAAGAAAATTGAGGCTCCTTGTTCCACAAATCCGGCATCTAAACTCGAGACGTTATGGCATTGCCTCAGATGGGACCGAAAGACTGACTGTCTGTGCTGTGTACTCTATGCCAAGAAACACTGCCGCTGCACTTGAAGCATATTTTAGAGATTTAGAAACGCAATATAAGTGTGCTCTCGTAAATCATCCTGATTGCATGACTGCTATCGCTGGTGATTTAAACTGTAATTTGTTGGCCGATTATGGCTCTCACGTCGCCTGTCGGAAACTGAAGTAAACCCTGCAACTGAGCTAAGCTGGCGGCTCAAAATGAACTGACTGCTATAGCAATCAGCGCTCGCATCAGTCCGAACAGCCACTCTGTTACAATTCCTCCGGCTAAAGCAGCACTCGTAATCCAGACAGTGTCACTTGCTGAACTGAGTAGCTAGGTCAGCTTTTTGTTCAGTTTAAGTTCGTCAAAAGGCACCTCGACCTCTTCTTGGTTCATTGAAGCGACCCCGTCTTGGTGCACTGGGACCACCTCGTCCTGATGCGCTATGACCACCTCGTTCTGGTGCACTGGGGCCACCTCGTCTTGGTGCACTGGGGCCACCCCGTCTTGGTGCACTGGGGCCACCTCGTCCTGGTGCGCTGTGGCCACCTCGTTCTGGTGCACTGAGGCAGCCGGGTCTAACTCGGGTCCTGCTGCTGCCGGGCCAGGTGGCGTTGCGGTTGCGACTGTCTTCTTGAGCCGTTGCAACCGTTTTCCGCTGCGGTCCCGGCTGCCAGACAGCCAGCGGGCCACCGCCAGGTTGATGGCCACCCTGGTGCCACCGCCCGGTTGACGGCCACCCTGGTGCTACCGCCACACCGGCGCAGCGTCTCTGTGAAAATTGCCAAAAATGGATTGAATCAATACTTAGTGGTTGGGCTGACAAAGGAGGAAATGAACTGCGTTCATTTCAATACCACTGTGCAGGGGCGTAGTTTCGCAAAGTCAGTTCAGGGGGCTGAGCCCGGTGGAAACGGCCCACACTGTCACCAAAATACACACAAAACATAATATTCCCTGAATCTGGCGCACGTTCGTTTCGAAGTTCAGCGGGTGGAGCTCATGATGAAGTTCAGGAGGCATTTTCAGCTGTTCCCTCAACTGAGTAGGACACGTGTCCTATAACGTCACATATAACGTCACACTTGCAGGGGTGTAATACTACACCCCTGCAAGAGTGACGTTATATGGTGCAGCAATCAAGGTATCGTTGCAAGCCGGAACATTGTTTTTTTTTACGGAGGACAGAAGATTCGCAGCCATTACCCTGCTTGCAGGAAGGACGACTTTACGCCAACGGCCAGGTTTGAACCCGGCACCTTATCGAACCGAGGCACACGACCTTGCCAGCAGCCGAGCTTACCATTTCCGATAGAGCAAACTGATAGATGTGCTCCGTACCAGATCTGCTCGCATATCTATCTGCTATCATCCCATAAAGATTGATGCCTTGCAGGCACAACTTTGCATTGCGGCTAGGCAGGGACAGCCGTTCGACCAGTTCGTTAGAGAATTTATGACGGCCTTAACCCGTCCCCGACTGGGGGGGGGCAGTTGACTGCCCCCCTGAGGTTTTTCTGGGACTGCGAGAGAACAAACAAACACAGAGTCACGAAACTTTGTGTACTTCTTGCTTCATCAATTTCACATCTCATGTAAAAATTTTGACCTCAGGTCAGGTCAGCTGCCCGACCTAAGTCAAGTCAAACAGACCTATGTCAAAAAAAGTTTAGCGCCCTGTAACTTTTCTCGCAAAACAACATATCTCAATAATACTTTCAGGGATTAGTGATCGTGATAGATGCAAGAAATCTCCTATCTCAGATTTTTCGGAATTTTCCGAGTCATTAACGTAAGGTCAAGCCCATTTTTAACCCTATTCCCGGCAGGGGGGGGGCGGAATCCGCCCCCCCTCGGGTTTTTTGCTTGCCAATTCCAGGCTTTTTAACGCAGCTTCACGAAACTTGGTGAATTTTCCTAGCTATTCTTTCTACGCGCCGTGACAAAATTTCGAAATTCTATTTTGCTCAGGGGCGGAGCCAGGCAACGTTTTTGGGAGGCACCTCAGGTCATTTTTGGCCATGTTGAGGGTAAAAGGAAAATGTCTGCCAAAAACAGAGTTCTTAAGATAGAACTTAAAACTTTATATGAATATATAGCTAAATAGTTGGGCAATGTGCATATGCAATTTTGTTTATCTGGTCACTTTACAAGGTCAGGTCAAGGTCAAAAGTCAAAATTTGTTTTTTTGCAATAATTTCGACGCCGTTTTTTCAAATGCCAAACCCGGAATATATATGACGTAGAAGGATGCCCTCTACTTGTGTATTAAGTTTCAGCTTGATATCAGGTCGGTTCACGGAGCTATGACCCAAAATGTCAGTGCACGTACCCTATATCGCAAAAGCCAAAAAATGAATTTTTTGGAATAGAGTGAATTTAATCGATTAAAAACGTTTACAGATAATATTGAATGCACATGACATCATTCCAGGTGACCCCAAGGTCACTGGAGGTCATTTAAGGTCAAAGGTCACAAGTTGATCTGAGAAACGTGTAACCATGACAGTTCCCCCTTTTTTATGTCCCTGGCACCGCCTATGCTAACATTATACAAACATTGTAATGCGATTTGTACTTCTTTAGCATAACATGACTAGCAGACGCTAAAAAAGTGTTTTGGCCTCTTTTGTTCATTCCGTTATTGGAAAACTAATCCCTCTATTTTTGAAACCCTGTGAACGCCCATGAATTTTCTCAAAATTTCAAATTTGCATACCCATGGTCAAAGCCCTATCCATAATCTCTCGATTCATGCCAGTTTCATCGAAATCGGTCGATAAACAACGGACTTATAAGAAGTCAAAAAGTACCCCTTATTTTGACATTTTTGCCCCCCTGTATCCACAAATTTCAAAATTTTGAAAATTTCTTTTTATCAAAATGTAGTTCACGTGACGGCAAATCGATTGCCGTTTGCTGCGATGAAATCGGATAAGTAGTTCTCGAGATCTCAGGGGGGGGGGGGCCGAATCCGCCCCCCCTGCCGGGAATCGGCCATACCGTCTAGCCCTCCGGGAATAGGGTTAAGGCATGTCGTCGTTTTTTCGGATATTGACGGCATATTTCATAACATTTTTAGTGTGGAGTGAAGCAGACATCTAGTTGCCGTCATTGGGCAAAGTATCAATGACTTCCAGCCATTGACGTGAGGTCAGGTCACGAATAACTGTAGTGAGCCAAAATGTACCACCGTCAAAATCGACGATGCATTACTCAGAATGGGTAGAAAATGGCAAAACTAGTTTGCACAGACGTAATTAATACCAGGAACCTCAAAAAGTTTGAAAAATTCCACATTTTGGAAATAAACAGGCTCTCGCGAATAATGCTCCGCCAATTTTGTAGATTGGTAACTAATGAATTTATCCCAAATTTAAGCATGAAAAACCATCACAAGAACCTCTAGGATCAATAAAATGTACATAGATCGTCTTTTTCGCGAAAATAAAGGAACGCTAAAATTAGTTCCCGTCAGTTTGTGACCAGCAGCGCACGAGTACAGCTACCGGGAGAAATGCCGTGTCTTTAACTCAACGTTTCGGCGTAGATATTCAACAGATCTGGGAAATTAGACGTGTATCGGCATCCGCGGACCTTTACTGGTGCGCTGGTGCCTTTACCTATGCGTTTTTAGTCACAGCCCTTGAGATTCAGGCCATTTCTCGGTCTTATGCAGTCGGCTATGAAAAAAAACATATATAGGGCGTAAATTGCTTACATACTATCTAAAACTAAAAATGAGACCAGTTACGAGCTCTACTCGTCACAAGCTTTCCAACGGTGTGTTTATTTTTATCGTGCGACCAACCGTTCGTTAGTTAGAGGGGGGCGGCCAACTACCCCCCAGTCGCCCATGTTCGAAACGGACCGACGGTCGTGCGCGGGTTAACATCGGCCTCCTCGTTGCCGCTGCACCTTGGCCTGAAATGACTCTGGTATATATGTATGCGTATCCATGAGCGCACACATGTTTAATTAGGGCCTCTGAATGCATGTTTCATACATACTGACATGTTGCAAAGCAAATCTGGACCACGTCACAAACTGTTTGACCTTGATCTTAGATGACCTTGACCCTTACTGACCCTGGCTATGGTCTTGGTACACCCATCACTTGTGCCCGAATGGCATCGCCTGCTTGTGTTCACACGGTAGTTAAGTAGAAAGCTGGTTCTTTCACAAAGCTACCATTTGTCAGCAACAAACGTCGCTTCCGTCACGTTTGCCTAACTTCAAATGCTTGAAACTTCAAAAATTTCCGGTCGATTTCCGGTTTTTCTGTGTCATTCGACGAGTTATTCAGTTGCCATAAATGTCACAAAGTAGCAGCAGCCAGCTCCGACCCGTTCTCGAGACATTCAAGAAAAACAGATGGGGGGACAAAAAGACCCCCTTCCAGTGTTAACATACTGAGCCAAAACCGACGTTGCTTATATACTACCTACAAACGGAAATGATTGCAGGATATGAGGCAATTATCGCATCACAATGATAACATACGTAATGAATTACAACGCGGGATTTAATCTAAACATTCTGAAAGCACAAGTGAGAGAGTGTGGGAACGCCTTGCAATATACAAAGGTGGCTGATGAAATGGTTCTGAGATTATGTGCTGTGAGAGCGCTTTTCTCTCCGGAAAGAGAAAGTATCGTTTACATTACGGATATGGATCATCTAGAGGTGCTGCAGCAGGACTGATCTATCTAGGACATAAATGCCTTCTCAGACATCTTTGTCTGATTCCCTTCGATGACGACTCTGAAAACTAGAGCTGAAGACGTTTGGTAGCTGTAGAAAGTTTTCAGAAACAAAGCGTTTTTAGACAAGTCACTAAGTCTTCGGAAATTAAAAAAAAAACATTTAAATCTGAACGCTTTCAGGTAAAGGAACTCCAAGGCCATAACGTAAACATTGGTACAAGGCAGGCACCGTCTCATTGTCCCCACGGTAGAACGTACTGAACCGGCGTCGTGACAGAACCACGGACTCACTGGACTCCATGTGGTTGGTAAGCACGCCGACGAACTGAGCATAGCTCGCCTCCGCCACTCCTGCCGGCACTATGAGATCCTGTGGCAGAGCGAAGAGGGGCGGGCTGGCCACGTCAATGACCGCCCGGCTCACAGGTGACCCTGGGCGACCTTTACTGAATACAGGCAGACGAGTAACAGACCTGGCTGTGTTTCAGCTATTATGATCACAACATAACATAACGTTCTTCCCACACTTTTCATGCCAGCTGGCCAAGTGCCGTAACGACGAATCGAACCTAGCGAGTGGCGCACCACACAGCAGAGCACGACGATCTGCTGTGTTTCAGATAGCGCAGTGGGGCCGGTACACGCACAACTTCCTGCACCGCCTCTGGCTGCAGGACGACTGCCCAGGCATCGGCCTCATCAGCGGCATCGACACCAGCAGCGGGCCCGCTCCACACGACGCCGTGCCCTTCTTCTTCGCCGAGCTCCGGCCGACACCGGAGCCGCAGGTGACGCCACAGTCGCAGGTGGCGCCACAGACGCCCGCCCATCGCCGCTGCCACGTCGTCACCTTCTACGCCGAGCCGGCCCGTGTGCTGCCGTTTCTCTTGGCTCGATTCTGCGCGCGCGGCGGCACCACCGTCGTCTCCCGGCTGACATCACTGGACGAGCTGGCCGGCTACGACGTCATCGTCCACTGCAGCGGCCTCGGGGCGCGGCAGCTGGCCGGCGACGCCACCGTGCGGCCCATTCGCGGCCAATTGCTGCGCGTCCGCGCCCCCGCCCAGAGGACCGTCCGCGGCGAACGCGACCACTACGTTATCCCCAACGACGAGGTGGTGGTGCTGGGCGGAACGGCGCAGGAGGACGACTGGCGGCGGGAGCCGGACGCCGCCGACACGGCGCGGATCAAGCGCGACGCTGCCACCTGGTGGCGGCACTGCGCGGCGCACCCGTGCTCGGCACGTGGGCGGGGCTGCGACCGTACCGTCCGGCCGGCGTTCGGCTGGAGGTGGAGCGGAGGGCGATGGCGGACGGGCGTAGGGTGCCCGTGGTGCACAACTACGGACACGGCGGCGCCGGCGTCTCGCTGTTCTGGGGCTGCGCGCTGGAGGCGGTCGGTCTGGTCCGACAGCAGGTCCGTGAGATGTCTGCCAGCAGCAGGCTGTAGGGTATGACTATGTAGGGTGTGGGGCTGGAGGAGCAGGCTGTGTAGGGTGTGGTCTGCATGAGTTTGTAGGGCTGTTGAGCAAGCTGTATAGGGTTTGGTATGCATGAGGGTGTGGGGCTGGAGGAGCAGGATGTATAGGGTGTGGTCTGCGCATAGTGTAGGGCTGGAGGAGCAGGCCGTGAGTTGAAGTCTTAAGGGTGTAGGGGTAGAGTTGTGAGCGGTAGGACGAGGTCTGTGTAGGGTGAAGGGCTGGAAGAATAGGTGAAATAGAAAATACAAAAAGAAAAGAAATAAAGAAATGCAAGGTGTAGTCTGTGTAGGGTGTAGGGCTAAAGGTTTAGGCCGTAGGGTGTGGTCTGCATAGGGCGTAATACTGAGAGAGAAGGCTGTGAAGTAGCGTTCGTAACGGCAGCCGTTTTTGCCAGGGTTCGCGCCGAGCTGGTGAGTTTTTTTGCGGAGACGCACCGGGAAAATCCGAATTCGAGGGATTTTCTTTTTTTTTAATAAAAAAACTTCAAGTCTGCCCCGGACATTTGAAGTTTTCTGCACGTGACTGCAGCAGGCCTAGCTGCAGACCTTGGTACTAGCGGTTACTTACTGGTACGGCTCGAGATACCACCGCAGAAGGGTCGCTATGAAAGATGGTTAACCCTATTCCCGGAGGGCTAGACGGTATGGTCGATTCCCGGGAGGGTTGGGGGGGGGCGGATTCGGGCCCCCCTGATATCTCGAGAACTACATATCCGATTTCATCGCAGCAAAAGGCAATCGATTTGCCATGACGTGAGCTACATTTTTATCAAAAGAAATTTTCAAAATTTTGAAACGTGTGGGTATAGGGGGCAAAAATGTCAAAATGGGGGGTATTTTTGGACTACTTGTAACTCCGTTGTTTATGGACCGAGTTTGATGAAACTGGCATGAATCGAGAGATAATAGATAGGTCTTTTCCACTGGTTCACACATCTGAAATTTCGGAAAAATTCATGGGCGTTCACAGTGTTTCAAAAATAAGAGGATTAGTTTTTTTAACAACTGAATGAACAAAAAGGGCAAAAACACTTTTTTTGGCTTCTGCTAGTCATGTTGTGCTTAAGAAGTGCAAATCGCATTACAATGTTTGTATAATGTTAGCATAGGCGGTGCCAGGGACATAAAAAAGGGGGAACTGTCATGATCACACGTTCTTCAGACCAATTTGTGACCTCTGACCTTAAATGACCTCCAGTGACCTTGGAGTCACTTGGAATGATCTCGTGTGTATTTAATATTATTTGTTAACGTTTTCAATCATTTGAATTCACTCTATTTCAAAAATTTCGTTTTATGGTTATTGCGATACAGGGTACGAGCACTGACATTTTAAGTCATAGCTCCGTGACCCGACCTGATATCAAGCTGAAACTTGATACACAAGTAGAGGGTATCTTTTGACGTCATATTTATTCCGGATTTGGCATTTGAAAAAAATAGCGCAAAAATTATTGCAAAAAAACAAATTTTGACTTTTGACCTTGACCTGACCTTGTCAAGTGACCTCAGACAAACGAAATTTTGTTTGCACATTGCCGAACTATTAAGCCATTCATTTATATAAGGTTTTAAGTTCTAGCTTAAAAACTCTGTTTTTGGCAGACATTTTCCTTTTTCCCTAAACACGGCCAAAATGACCTGAGGTGCCTGCCAAAAATGTTGCCTGGCTCCGCCCCTGTGTAAAATAAAATTTTGAAACTTTTTCACGGCACGTAGAAGGGATTCCTAGGAAAAGTCACCAAGTTTCGTGAAGCTGCGTCAAAAAGCCTGGAATCGGCAAGCAAAAAACCCGAGGGGGGCGGATTCAGTCCCCCTGCCGGGAATAGGGTTAAGGCAGGCGACATGTTTCTAGCATACCTTACTGCATGAATTGCCTCTTTTCTTAAAAAGCGATCAGTGGGAGAGCAGGCAGGTTGTCTTTGATTTAAGTGGTCTGCAGATGATGTAAAATGTTTCTCACGCCACGGCGCGGGGTCGCTCTGCGGTCGGCATTGTGCGGGATAGGCCGGTGGGCGCGAACGCCACCTTTTGTACATCAGCGGCACCACTGCGTGCAGGATTGCAACATCCGTCGCCAGGCGGCGGTCGCCTCGACCGTCTGGCTGCGCCGGCGGTGGAACCAAGGCAGGCCACCAGGCTAGCCTCGATTTAACTAGACCGCTGAATCCCAGGGAAGGAACGGCTAGCTTGGTGTCTCAGTACAAACGACTGCTTGCCATAACCCCTCGGCTTGCAATCTACGTTTCGAGCTGTAAGAACTCGGCATGTACCAATCACAGGCGTGGTTTTAATTCTCGTAACGCTTGTGACGGAGGCAGAAGAACGGAAACGCCTCGAAAATCGGGAATCATGGGGAGTTTTTGGCCTTTTCCTTATTCAGAAATTAACCCACACTCGACTGTTAGTCGTCGGCGATCACGCTCGACTCGGCGTTGACTGTCGTCCTTCCAACTCACGAATGGCTGGTTGCAAAATAAAGACAAACACATCGTTGCAACGCTCGTGGCAAACAGAGCTCGAAATTGGTCTTATTTTCAGTTTTAAATGATATGTAAGCCATTTACGTCCTATGTACGTTTTCTCACAGCTGACTGCATGAAACCGAGAGGCGGCCTGGATCTCAAAGGTTGTGATTAATAAAGTTTAGATAAAGGTGCCAATGAACCAGTTAACACCAATGAACGCCAATGAACCAGGGTACAAATTCAAAGATGCCGATACACGCCATATTTCTCTGATTTGTTAAATATGTACACCGAAATCAGGGGTGCAGCTAGGGTTTTCCTGAGGGCGGGAGGTCCCGGAGCTCAGTGTGAACTGAAATCATACGAAAACCTCCTGTCGGGAAGACGATGTGCTATGGTTTTCACAAAAAGCAGGCGTAAAGGGGGCGATGCCCTCCCCCCGCTGCATCTGTGGCCGGAACGTTGAGTTAAAGACACGGCGATTTTCGCGTCGACTGCCGACGGGCGCCGTAGCCGAACGCGGCACTAAACTGAGGGGAACTAATTTTAACGTTCCTTAAATTTGGCGATGTAGGCCTTTCTATGTAACATTTTTTTAATTTTAATGGTTCCTGTGATGGTTTTTCATGCTCTGATTTTGGAAAAATCCAGTAGTTTTTAATATACGCAACTGGTGAAGCTTTGATTGCGAGAGTGTTTCTTTCCAAAATACGGAATTTTTGAACTTCTTGAGCTTCTTAGTATTACTCGCAATTGTGCAAGCCATTTCTGTCATTCTCTACTTGCTCTGAGTAATTCATCGCCGATTTTGACGGGGGCACATTTTGGCTCATAACAGTTATTCGTGACGTGACCTCAGGGCGATGATTGGAAGTCGCTGATGCTTTGTCCATCAACGGTAAATGGACGTTTACATTACCTCACGCCAAAAATGTTACAGAAAATTCCTCCAAGTTCCGAAAAAAGGAACAACTTGTTTTGAAAATGGAGCCGGCCTTAGGCCAATGACCCGGGAAATTCCGGAAATTCTGAGATAGCTTATTTGTGGCCATTATAAAGGTTTCTTATCCCTGAGGTTTTCATTGTGATATCACGTTTTCCGAGGACGCTAAACGCTTCTGGACATAGGTCCACGTGACCTGACCTAGGTCACACGCCTGGCTTTACCTGGGGCCAAAACTTTGACGCAAGGTGAAAAGTAATCAAGAAAAAGGTACACGAAGTTTCGTGACGCTGCTTTTGTTTGTTCTCTTACAATCTTGGAAAATCCTCGCTGGGCGGGGCGGTCAACGGCCCCGCCCAGTCGGGGCGGGGTTAATATTCAGAAATTCAGCTTCTTTAGCGTCAAGATAACTTCGGGAACAAACGGACTCTATGTTTTGGAAGTTAAACGGACTATCACAAATAAAGCTCGCCAGTTGCATAGATTGCTAAGTAGTTACAATCTACTGGTAGCTGCAATCTACGCAACTACGTAGATCAATCTCCGTAATTGCGTAGATTGATAACTACTGAATTATTCCAAAATCTGAGCATGAGAACAATCACAAGAACTACTTGGATAAAGAAATCTTACATGGAAGGGCCTATGTCGGGAAAATAAAGAAATGTTGGAATTAGTTCCCGCTAATTTTATACCACGTTCAACTGCGTCCCCCGCCGGCAGTCGGCGCCAAAATCGCCGTGTCTTAACTCAACGGTTCGGCGTAAATATTGAAGAAATCAGAGAAATTCGGCGTGCATCGGCATGTGCGGACTTCTATTTGCCTGTGCCTTTACCTAAACTTTAGTAGGGCCCTTCAGATCCAGGCGGCTTCTCGGTTTCATGCAGTCTGGTGTGAGAAAACATCTAGGGCGTAAATGGCTTACAAATTATCTAAAACTAAAAATGACTCTAGTTTCGAGCTCTACTTGCCAAGAACTATGCAACTGTGTGGTTATTTTTATTTTGCGACCAGCCGTTCGTGAGTTAGAGCGGGCCGGTTAGCCCCAGCCCCAGTCGAACGTGGTTGGCGCCGACCGACAGTCGGGCGTGGGTTAACAGAGGCTTTTTATGGAACAGACTTTCAATGGAACGGCGAAATACAAATTCAGACTCAATCAAGATTATTTATGGGCTTTTCGTATTCCAAAACTATATTTTCTGACTCGTGCAAAGCACTTCATTGCTATGTTCTTAGCAGTTTTGAGTGTTTCGTGGGGGAACCCGCCTTCCTAATACCGCTTTGATGAACTTCCAGCTTCTTGAATTAAAGGTACCCTCAATATCCTAGATTGTAATAAACAGGCCTGTCTGGCGGTGTTGTCTTAAGGATGTGCAACATCAGCCATGATGTGAATGTTATCCCGCGAAATCTTCCCTTCGTAAACCCTGTTTGACTAGGTTGACCATGACTCCCTGAAACCTGTTTGCAATCGCCAAAAAATTGTTTCATTACCAGGGTTTGGCAATATGACTGCTCCGCACCAGTTATTCAATGGCCTGAGCTAACTACCTTTGAGGATGAATCTTACAATTCCATTTTTCGGGGTTCTCGGTAGCATTGCGTTTAATAAACTCTCTCGAAATGCGTGAAACAGGAATACCGTTGAATCCACCCAACAAAAAAGAACCGCCAGAAATCCAACATTCCCGGGGTATTTATAACATGTCATCGAGAAAAGAGCATTTGGTACCTCTTTCATCTCACTCGGACGACTCAGGTCGATACAGTTCAAGACGTGTTGCAGCTCTTCATATCAAATCCCCGAAAAAGGGACTCAGATCATGTTTCAAGTTATGGTACGTGAAAGGATCTCTGAAATGGTGTGCAAGGCGCCTCAGCATCTCTTGCTGACCACGTGTTACAGCCTCGGGAGTAGCTTAAGTCTACTAAGAATATTTTTTCTCCAAATTCAAAAAACATTTCTTTAGTATCTCAGAATGCTCGTAACAATCTCGCCATTGAACGGACAACACCTCTCAACCAAATGTTTTCTTACTTTCAAGTTTTGTCTTTCTTAAGTCTACCTCCTCTGCAAGACCATCAGAGGGTTGAAGATCCAATCGTTTTTATTATCCTTCTACCACGTTCTCAAGCGATTTCTTCGCTCAGTTTTACCTTTAACCCTATTTTCGCAGGGCTAGACGGTACGGCGGGCTCCCGGGAGGGGGGAAGGCGAATTCGGCTCTCCTGAGATCTCGAGAACTAAACGTCCGATTTCATCGCAACGGACGGCAATCGATTTGCCATGACGTAAACTACATTTTTCGAAAAAGAAGTTCTCAAGATTTTGAAGGGGTGGATACATGGGGTACAAACATCAAAATGGAGATATCTTGGACTTGCTGTAACTGTTGTTTATGGACCGATTTTAATGAAATTGGCATGAATCGAGAGATTATGAATGAGATCTTTACCATTGCGCCATACATTTAAAATTTTGAGAAAATTCATAGGCGTTCACAGGGATTTCAAAAATATGAAAATTTGTTTTTCATCAACTGCATGAACAAAAAAAAGATAAAGGCACTTTTTTGGCTTCTGCTAGTCATGTTATACTAAACAAGTACAAATCGCATTTACAATGTTTGTTTAATCTTAGCATAAGCGGTGCCAGGGACATGAAAAAGGGGAACTGCCATGGTCACGAGCTCTTCAGATCAGCTTGTGACCTTTGACCTTAAATGACCTCCAGTGACCTTGGAATCACTTGAAATGATTTCTTGTACATTTAATATTGCCTGTAAACGTTTTCAGCCATTTAAATTCACTCCATTTAAAACATTCCATTTTACGGCTGTTGTGATATAGAGTACGTGCACTGACCGTGACCCCATCCGACATCAAGCCGAAACGTTATACACAAGTAGAGGGCATTCTTCTACGTCATATATATTTCGGGTTTTGCATTTGAAAAAAAAAACAGTGCCGGAAGTACCACTATGAAACCAAGTGTCGCTGACCGGCTAGCGTCCGTCTAAAGACTCTGGTGTGGACTGTATGTTTTATGGACACTAGAGGTCCGCGACACTTAAATGGGCTACACTCGGATCAGGAAAAAAAGTAAGGAGGAATAGGCCGGAAAATTCAGGGGAAGCAGGCGCAGAATGCTACAATTCAGCAGCATAAGAGAAAAACCATCCAATTCAAGATGGCATACGGTTTCTAACCGAGAATGCTACAATTCAGTAGCATAAGTAAAAAACCATCCAATTTAAGATGGCATACGGTTTTTTAACCGAGAATCCTACAATTCAGCAGCATAAGAGGAAAACTATCCAATTCAAGAGGGCATACAGTTTCTAACCCAGAATGCTACAATTCAGCAGCATGGAAGTAAAAACCAACAAATTAAACCTGGAACAGGTGGGGCAGGAGCTCCAATTCAAGAGAACAAGGAACGCTCCAATTCAGGCGCGCTGGGATAGAAATGAACTAATTTTCAGAGTGGCAGTTCAGTCATTAAGGAGACCTCCCATTCAAAAGGCCAAGGAGAGGGCAAAAGAAAATTTCTGAGCCTCGCGGACTATCATTTTTCTGCTACACGTCACTTCACATCATTGCACTGCCGCACACCATCACTGACAACGAATTTCTGTATTGAGGAGACGCCCGAACAGTTTGAGCGCCAGACAGGAGGAGAGCATGGACGTGTTTACGCCAAGCTTATATAACGCGAGCGAAAGAGGTCGCGAGATATAGACAGGCGGAAAGCAACGTAGTTTGGGAGACGCGCAAACGAACAGGCGGTAAAAAAGCAAATGCAGAGGTGGCCGGCCGAGTCTGGGAGAGTGCCGGAGCCGGGAGGCCGGTCGGGCTGGCTTCTCCGCCCCACGGACAGGGCGCTGCACGACCGACGGCAAAACCAAGTTTGGACTTTTAACCTTCACCTGACTTTGTAAAGTGATCTCGGATAAACAAAATTGTATTTCCACGTTGCCCAAGTATTTAGCTATACATACATTTAAAGCTTTAAGTTGTATCTTAAAAACATTATTTTTGACAGTTATTTTCCTTTTACCTTCAACAGGGCCAAAAATGGCCCGAGGTGCCTCCCAAAAACGTTGCCTGGCTCCGCTCCTGAGCAAAATAGAGTTACGACATTTTATCACAATACGTACAAAGAATGGCTAGGAACAATGATTAAGTTTCGTAAAGCTGCGTCAAAAACTCTGGATTTTGCAGGCAAAAACCCGAGGGGGCTGATTCAGCCGCCCCCTGCCGGTAATAGGGTTAATGGCGGAGCTGGGTCGAGCCGGAACTCCCCGCACCAGCGGTGAGCAAGTCTGAGAGGGAGATAATGACCGGACAAATACCGCAGCGGCTCCCGGGCAGTGAGCGCCCGTCGTGCAGAGTCCCAGCCGACGAGCGCGGCCGCCTCGGTCGCGTCAGCGCCGCACGGAGCGGTACTTTTCTACGCGCGGCCCAGTTAGCGCACTCTTCCGAGGAGGGCGCTGCTATACCAACGGCTGGGCGCGCAAACGGCGTGATGCGCGCCAACAGGAGCATGCTATAGCCAGACGGGGGGCGGAAAATCTCGCCAGGGATTCGAGCTTCGGGCCGAAAAGTACCCAAGGGACAGACTGTCGTGAAAAGTTCCAAACATTCTCTTAGCTCAAATAACAGGAATGCAATGGATTAATCGGCATCTGTGTTTGGAATGGTCCATGAAATAAAAACACGTCCGGACTTACGCTAAAAACCTTTCTTGCTGAGCTCTAGGAGAAACAGAACTGAACAAAGTCAAGCCCTGCAAATGTTGCAACTGATTTGGGGAAAACACTATATGGCACCACTCGGCTCAAAAGACTAAAAACCAGACCAGTACTTGTCTTCTGAGGAATCAACTATAGCGTTAACGGACATGAAAAAGCAAATTCCCCGGGGTCCTATGGCTATAGTACTTACCTTTTCCAACACTTCAAGCGATGGAAATACACGTAGGACATTTTCGCAACAAAGCTCACAGGCAGAGATCCATCCGAACGAACGAGTCGGACTGACACGGAAAAACTTTGACAGGCGGAGGAAGAGTTGATCTGCCTAAGAGACAAAACCTTCTCCGTCTTATTCCATTGCTCCCCCCCACTGAAAGATGAAACTGCTGTTTACCTCATCATGTTCGGTCTGCAGACAAGTGCTTGACCACACACCTGACGAAGTTACGGCGGTCTCCGTCCCTGGGGCGCTCTTCCGGAGGGGAACGACCGGCCGGCGACGGACGGAACGCGTAAACAACAATATTTTCGAGTTCCCGCGCGGGTCGGGTGCCAGAACTCCGGACGGGTTGACGACCTCTGGGACTGCGGAATTCGCCGCACGGACCTAACCGCACCTAGTTGGTCTCTCAGCGTTTCAGTTCCCAAAGGCAACAACTGAAGTGTACAAGCGATGGGCCACGGAATGCATGTGTTGCGTGAGCGAGTGGAACGAGGAGCGGGCATTTGTGATGCTTGAAATAAAGAGCGACAGGGAAAAATGGTATGACGAGCATACGGTTGAAGTATGGGAAAAATGGAACGATGACGCCGATAGGGTATAACTGCAGACTTCGTTTAGGTAGAACGCGGTGGAAAACAAAGCGGGCCAGCGTGGCAGGGGACAGAAAGGTGAGGATCGAGATCGTTAACAGTCCGAGCGCGAGAGAAAGAAACGGACAGAAGTTGCGGAGAACGAAGGTAAGGAGAAGAGGTGGTTTATAGTTCAATCGCGGACAAACGAGTCGGGACAGAGAAATGAGCATAAACGGAGGAATTCCAGGGCCGAAGCGCGAACCGGAGGAAAGCAAAGGTGGTAATGACAGAACAGCGTATGGTGTTGACGAAATGGGTGGTTTTAAGTGTTGTGTCCTAACGTGGAGATTTGTATCGTCTCATTCTGTGTATAAATAAAAATTAGAGGATTTTACGCATGACCTATTAATGAAGAATCATCTGCTCAGTACATGTACTGTCTGAAATGAGAAAAGGTGAGTGTCATGTGTCATGTGATGTGGCACAGAAGGGATTCGTGGGTGCTTTGCGTGTTTACCATATGGTTTATATGAGTTCAAGTGTCACGTGTCGTCGGGGATGCTGATGTTTGCTCTGTGCTGTTTCATTCTGTGTATAGTTGAAGCTGGAGGAATTAAGTGTCCTGTGCCGTCGGAGATGTTGACGTTTGCTTCGTGCTGCTTCATTCTGTATATTGTTCACATTATGAGAGTTCAAAACGTTTTGTGCCGCGTGGTGGGAATTGACTTTGTCTTTTCTGCCCCAAAGGGGAATTATGGCACAGATTCGCGGCTGTTTATTCATCTGTATTGCAGTGATTTGCCCGGTTAGATGTGTCATATGCAGGGTTGGGTCTCAGTGCGTGGTGTGGCACGAGGATGGTTTTGCTGGAAGTAAGGATCGGTGCCAGGGGAGATTCTGTGAATGCATGAAAAAGACGAAATATGTGCATTGGGAGGGGAACATTCGCAGACTGTGCATGAAAAGAAGAGGTTTCTGCGGGAGAAGTTTGTGCAAGGGGAAGGTCGGTGCGAGAATGAAGAGAGTTCTTAGCACGATGACAAGGAAGTCTGTGCATGGAAGGTGAAGGTGAAGGCATAATGGTGAAGGCTCATAGTGGAAGTGTAGAAATGAAGATACATGGTTAAGCTGCATTGGTAAAGGTACGATTTCCACAAAAGCAATGGTAGGTACTAGGGTTCTTATGGTTAACCGGCCATAGCTTCAGTATTTATGATGCTAATGTAATTTGACCAGCTAGCTGTTGCGACGTTGCAGTATCTGTAATAACGTGAAAACTATGTTTCATATTTTAATGTCATGTTTAAAAACACGGAAACCATATTTACGTTTGGTATGCGGGACCGTTGGACAGATTTCTTAGTTCCGCCATTGCGCTAACCCTCTCGGCTGTCAAACTGATAAAATTAGTGGTGTTGTAAATGGGGTACTGGGTAGAGGCTATGAGGAGGGAGCGCGTCTTAATCACGTGACATATTTTGCCGGAGGGCTATCATGACGTCGCGGAGACTGACCGGGCCGTATCTGACCTGCAGTCTCATCGAAACAGATAGTTTTTCACCTGACTGGATTTGAACATTCGACCAAAGCTATCACGGCTGAGCGATTTCTGAGCATTAGCGGTAGAAATAACTTACACAAGAATGAACGGTTCATATTGTTTACAGAAGGCATTGTGATAATCAAATGGTGTATGTCATTGTCAGGACAGATTAATGGTAATGGCACGAGGTTAAACGGGCAAATACTGCATTTATTTACATGCGAGCATTTAACTCGCCCGAATACATTTTGGCTTGCGTAAACACACATTACCAAGGCCGGAACGTTGTGTCCTGGGTGGAATGGGGGAGGGGGCATCCCCCATTGTTCAGCTGACCTCGCAATACTGGGTTGGGCCCCCCTCACGGTGTGGAACTTGGCCCCCAGTACGTTATCAGTTCACAATGATGAGAATTTAACCCCCTCATTAACGGAGGGGAAATCCCACTCCAAGCTTGTTCCGGACCGCAAAACGGCGCTCGAAGCGCCGAAAATTCGGCATAACTGACGATACATTCATTGTGCGTGTTTTGAATAAAGAATGACCCCAATTTATTTCAGGGCACCGAGCTGTGACGTCACTGAAGGTTTGCAGAGCGATTTTTGCGCCAAATGTCGGTCTTTTACTGCTTAGGGCAATAGACATGCATAAACGGCAGATGACGGGCACGAAATCGGTTCAGAATGATAATCCACATGAGAGCAGGTGACTTTAGATAGCTCAATGGCCTTTTCAAGGTGGAACGAGGTCAGAGACCTTAGATGACCCTTTTGACCTTAGAATGTTCCTACGCAATTTCATAGCGTAATGATTTTTGGCCTATTTGGCCCCAAATGCGTCGTTTTTGACTGGGGGAAATCGATTTATAGTTCCCAAACATAAAGTTTGACCTGATGTGGGAGGCCACTGGCTGATCTGACGGGGTCGAAATGGTTACCGTTGGATGCCTTGGGCACACGGCTATCGATTCCTTATTGTCCCAAGGTGCTAGCTTAATTAGGGACCGAATGGCGAGGGGGTGCCTACCTCCTCCTCCTCACTGAGGGGAATAAAAAACCCCACCCTCCGGCGAGGGTTCAACAAACGTACGCATTAGTGCTGTGAATGTAGGAAAACATGGATGTGTGTACCCTTCCCATGTTAGACATTTCCAGTGGCGCCAAAATAATATGAAGAAAAAAGAGCAAATGGTAGGTCGGTTATCCGTTCCCGGTCCGTTGAGCCCGGGATGACCAGTCAGGGCATAACTTTTGATACCACTAGCACATATCTACTCATGCCACCGATGTCTTCCATTGGATGACTTTACATAACTTGCACGTTCTGTTTAACTTGGCTAGGTTGGGACTGTTCACGCAGATTACCAGTGGTACATGATATGCGTGCCTTTGCATATGTATCATTTCAACGAAACCAATGAAACGGGTGGCCAAGTTGTAGTGTCGTGAGATAAACGTACAGTGGTAGTATACGGTGTGACTCCAGAGACGTAGCAGCGTTTCATAAAGGGGGAGAGGCAGGAGACAAACTAGTTTTGCTAACCGGGGATCGATGGGAGGAGTTGGTTAAGATCGACAAAAACGTTCCGTTTGATACAGTATACACATGTATATGGTATAGTGTAAAATATTAATCATTCTGTAGAACAGCAGCAGTGTAAAATATTCTTGCAGAGGCTTTCCTGAAAAACTTTGGTTCTGAAAGGGCTTCACCTTGGAAATCTTCGGTCGGAATCCAGTGCAGGGGACGCAATCCATCCCCGCCCCGGACATCATGTTCGTCGCGGATTACCTGTTTTAGCATTACATTAAATAGATATCTAGAGCGTCAGCAAAAGCAAGAATAAAAAACGAATAATAAGCTGGACATCTGGGAGATATGGTCTCGTAAAATCAACCGCAGAGCGGTAAAACCAGACGATCACTCCACTCACCTTCCCCCCGTCATGCGTTACCAAAGACGATATCATACGGAATACGAGTGTTCCGAAGTTGAATGCTGTGTTCTGTTTCCTAGCTGTCGTGGCTCACCCTTGAAGTCGTGGTAAGTCCGATTTTGGTATACCTTCGATCAGCTATGGTAATCATCCGGGAAGAAGTCACAAAAGCTGTCAAATCGACGAAATTTTGGACATTTGACCCAATCTGACCTCGAGGGTGTTGTCCTAGGGTCGTGGAATTTGGACGAATGTAGCTGCCCGCAGCTTCCCCGACGGAGCCTAAATGCCGTTTAATGACATGTTAACCGAAAATATCGCTGACTCTGCCGGTTTATGTTGACATGGGCTTTATGTCTTCGCAACATTGACACCACTACTTATAGATGATGGGCCATTTCCGGGAGCTTGATATCTTCACGTTGTGAAACGCATGTTTTGCCATGTGTTTCCAGTACGAATCTACAAAGTCTGCATCCCAATGTTCCCATGCAACCTATGTCTTGAAAACTGAGAATAGGGAAGAAAAAAAAACAAAACGGCTTTCCATGGACGCGAACTCGCTGTTTCGTATCACCCATTTCAGGTCAAACGATCATACCACTCGGCCTACCAAGAACGCTGCGCAGCGCCCGGATGTCTTGGTCACGTAGCTCGGAAGCTAGCCGCTACGCCAATCATAAGGAAGCCGGTCCTCTCCTGACTCCTACGGCGCACGAAACACATCCGTTCATTGGTCAGCGTGTTAACAGCTGTTCGATCTGTTACGAGAAGCAGCCTCTAAACATGCCCCGACACCACCAACCACCTGCCAGCGAAGGGTCGTAACTGGCAGGAACGCATTCGAAGAAAGCTCTGGCGAATGAAGCAAGAAATATTATTCTGGAAACTTTGGCCGTACTGATACAGTGCAGATGAGTTCATCTGTACAGGATGATGCGAAGCATTATCACCTACCATGCTGTGTTCTTGTGACGATATATTACCAGCAGTTCGGGAAATACGCTCCATATTGCCAGGAAGCCTCATACCTACCATTACTTTTAAGGAGAATCGTAGATGGTGAAGGTGTAATGGTGAAGGCACGTAGTGAAGGTGAACACAATAGTGACTTTTAGCACAATAGTGGCTATATAGCTTACTAATCCTAATTCCAATCACTGGGCGGTCGGCCAGTTAGGTGTGTTGTTAAATATGGAAAGGATATTTGGAAAATTTGTCCCGAGTGTTACATGTGCAACTGCGCAATGCATACATATATATATATATATATATATATATATATATATATATATACGTATCATATATATATATACATATATACATATATATATATATATATATATATATATATATATATATATATATATATAGAAATGCAATGTTAGCAGTGCTTGGTGCCGCTGCGCGAGATTTCGGGCCCTAAAGATGGGAGCACAGTGGCTACAGGTAAGTGCATCAGCAGCTCGGGAGTCCCACAAAACTGCGACGCAAATTGGGCACGGCGAAACGGCAGGCCACATGACGTCAGTCACTCGAGGAAGGCAGCTCCGCCTGCCCAAAGTGGCCGTAGACACCAATGGTGAAAAGCCTCTCGCGACCGGTTGGCGCGGTGAGGAGCGTGGGAGAGTAAAATTGAATCGGCGCCGTCACCCAGATCTCACGTTCCGTAACCCGCTATCGGTCAAACCGGTGGTGGTCCTAAAGCACCGCCGCCGCGCGATTTTAATGCCTCGGCGCGTGTAGATACGCGATGCGACGTCCGTGGCTGTTGCTGAGCAGCAACGGGCGATACAGCAGCACGGGCGAGTCGTTTCAGATGCAGCCAGGGCACGTGAGCGGATGAGCAGGCACTGTCGCTCGTTTCTCACGTGGCGGGAGAGCCGGGCTCCCGCATCTGTCTCGCAGAACATTCTCGAACGGGCGGCCGCGGGGGAGATATGGTCTTTGGCGGCCGACTGGATCCCACGGCGATACGCCCGAGGGCTGAGATGTGCCCGATTGCCTTCGGGACTGTCGCTACGAGGCGGCTGAACTTAAAAATCAGTGTGGACATTTGTGTTCGCGGAAGTGATTGAAAAGCGTGTGTGGCCGGAAAAACCATCATTTGTTTCGTTTTCCTAAATAATGCATCGAAGTGTTTATCCCCAGAGAATGGGAATTTTAGCCGGCCGCCGAAACGAGGGAATCCATGTCAAATATTTCGACCTCCACTGCGCGAGGTTGCTCTGCGGTCGGCATTGTGCGGGCCACGCGGCTGGGCGCGAGCGCCACCTTTTGTACATGACCGGCACCAGTGGATGCCTGATTCAAGCGCCCGTCGCCAGGCGGCGGCCCTCTCGGCCGTCTGGCTGAACCGGCGGTGGAACCGAGGCCGGCCGCTAGGCGGCGGTGGGCGCTGCATCACTGCTGCTGCCGGTTCAGGCGCATGCGCCAAAGGGGTGAACGACCCATCCGGTTGAGCGAACGATGTGGATCGCGAAAGCCCGGCTTTCGGGGCACTCGACGCCGTGACCTCCTTGGGGTAGGTCCTGGGTCTGGGGAGTAAATTGTGGGCGCGGGGGGTGGGGTTGGGTTTTTCGCCTGTGGGTCCCAGTGTGCAGTAACATGTACATTTGTATTTGCCGTGAATTCTCTTAAATCTGCTCAGTTCGCTTAAAATATTCGTATAACGTGTGATTGTATGATAGCCATGTCGGTGGTACAGTTTCGGCTATTTCCTTTTCGATCAACGTAAAATGTATCGTATGCAGCTATGTGACAAAAGGGTGTCCCCCTCCTTAATGTGGGGTGCCGGGACTACTCTGCGGTGAACGCAACACATCAGTTTGCACCGGGTCGCACGTGGCCGCCGGGTGGCAGGCGAGCGAGATGGCGACACCGATGCTTTTGGTTCCCAATGACGCGTTCGGCTGCCGACTCCCTGCGGAGGGCCGCATGGCGCTGGGCAATGCGACGTTCTATTTAGTAGCGTGATGACCCCCACCCCTCCCCCTTTACAGCACTAGCCAAATGCGACTCTTCAGTCGAAGTCTTGAACAATCAGAATCCAAATTCTGAACTCTTCTGGGCATGTCTTGTTTTATGCATCCAGAGAATATTCTAGGTACCTTCTGAGCACCAGACATTTGGAATTAAGATCGTTTTAAGATATTTTTAGTTTAAGATAATTAAGATGGATGTGTGTTTCCAAGCAGTGCATTCTTGAGCCGAACGGCACGGTAATTCATTGTTGTCCGCAATACGGAAACGGCCGAAAAAGAAATCTTGCTCCCTTCCTTTAGAAATGGCATGCGTCGTTAGTACAGATGTGTCGTATTTAGAAAGGCATGTTTTTGCCATTTCAGACAGAAAGATGACAGTGCATCGACATCGTTCTGCCATTAGTGGCCGTCTCCTATTTGCGGCGCTTCTGGCAACGTGCTGTCTATCTTTGCTACTCGTCCAGCGGTCTGTAGTTATGACTGATGGGAGCCCGAAGGACAGTGAGCAGCTGGCCGCCCTTAAACAGCGGGTAGGTAAGAAACAGGTGATCTGCATAAGACACAGGCCACAAGGTATTCGTAGTTACGGATTCGGCTGTCATTGTTATATAGTGATTTGCACGAATATAAACGGTACCACGGCAGTTACCAAAAGGTTGGGATCTTGTGAGCTGGGAGCTGGTCGGTTGTGAATACGGTGAGTTGCGGGGCCATTGAGAAAAAGACGCCATGAAAAGGACAAAAGTCATGCAGGAGGTACTAAAATCATGAGAACCTACGCAAATCCAGGGAATCAGCGTTTTATGAAGTACATTTGTTTTGTAGAACATCCTGCTTTGGTAGCCAAATGTTTCGCAGTTAGTTGGTGTTTCTTTCTCTTGGTACAACTAAGGTTTTCTGGTGATGCTTGTTTTCATCCATGATATGCGTATTCTAAAAGATCGAGGTTTTTGGTACGACATCCAATTTTTGTTGTGCGACGTGATGTGACTGTGCATTTTCTTGTGAAGTTTGTGCTTGCGCAGTAGCTGCTGCCGTAGAGAAGACCAATGGTTACTTGCCTTCCTTGTTTCTTAGAGATAAAATGGACTTACTTAAGAGCAGCATTTTGCAAAACGCGCTGCCTCATGCTTTCACGCGATATACTCATGCCATGTGCTTTCACGTGCTGTCGTGTTGCGCGGCATTGTCGTGTAACTCCTTGCGAAGCCCGTCAAGGTTCAGCAATGATCAGCGTGATGGGTGGCCATGTTTTCTGTTGACGTCATCGCCGGAGAGTCGCGCTACGCAGGAACGTCTGTTTTTCAGACAAGATCACACCGGCCAATGGATGCACCGCAGAGGGCGGAGCCGTGCGTCTGGGAGAAAAGCTGGTGTGGGGCTCGAATGAGGACAAATCCGGCCACTCTCGTCTGTGCTATGCCTGCGTCTGTGGTGTAAACAAGGTAACTCGTAATCTATCCTTTACGGCCCAGGAACCATGCTGACATTAATTTGGGGTAATTGTAATTTATTTGGAGTTTTCCTTGCAGACCGCCTGGCTTACGAAGAGGACACAAGCCCACATAGGTTGGAGCGTTGTTAAGTGTTGTTACGTTCAGCAAGGGCTTTGTGAGCAAATTTTTTTTATTTTTTCTGTCGTTCCTATTGAACTTAAACCAGAACGATTACGTACAGGAGCACGATACGCCTATGTGATGACCAGTATGTGCCTTTACCGAGCTGTTGCTAGCTGCGTCATGCGCCAAACGTCGAGCGCGATGGAAACTCGAACCCACCGCGCGTGACCTTACTGCGACGGCGAGATCAGATTGGTGGTTCTACCGGCCTGCTCCACCACGTGCCAACCAACTGCTGTGCCAACCAGAAGGGTGGCTCTTGCAGTACCGACCACATAGCTCAGAACTTGTAAGGATGACATCCGATGCCTTTTTTGAGCTAATTTCTTTAGCTTTTTGAACCGTCGTGCAAAAGGAAATGCGCTGCCGGCAGGAGGAGGAGGATCCATTTATGGACTGCGGTGTCCACGAATGTCCGGTACAGGGGTGCTCAAGAAAATCCGACAACCCTGACCAGGAGCACGATTGCTGCAACGTTTGCCCGACAAAACCTGTGACACAAGGTTGGAATTGTACTGCCTTATTCCTGGTTGATGGGAACAAAATGAAAAATGAGAACAGAACCCTTTTTTACGTTTATGTTTCAAAGGGTTATAATCTAGTTCTATTCTAAAATCTAGTCAGTTATAATGTAGACTCTCGATTCCGAAACATTACGTTCATCTTCAGGAAAGGGTAGTACATTGGTAATCTTGATGAATGGCAAACTACGGAATCATTTTAATACGCACTATTCTAATTGGGGAGTTGGATGAGTGTGCTGGCCAGGACTCTTTGTTTGGTGAGAATGCAAAAGTAATTTTGCCGTCAAAAATTTTGAGAGCCAAAAATTTTGAGATCTGAAGACTTTGAGAAGCACCCAAAATGTCGACCCGTGACAGACCCGTTAACTGCTAGCTTACCCTTCCGCAAGCCCCACCCCAAAGACCAATCAAGGGATTTTGGCAAGTTAAATGGTAGTCGTGTTACCGTCATACTCCTCAATGTCTGCTTTTTTACTTAATATTGATGAAGTCACACGACAACTCAGAGTCCCAACTGGGTTGTTACGTGGCTACCGCTTTTGGAACACATGAACGTGGAAAACAAACATTTGATGTGTACAAAGCACCGTAACATTTCATCAGTCCTAAATAATAACAATAATAATAATAATAATAATATAGCACATTATTCCAGAGCTATTCGTTCTGAAGATAGCTCATTGCCGAAATGTCGAGTCAGATATTAATACACAGCTTTTACTTGTAAGAAGACAATTGTTCCTGACACAAAGAAAGTCGTATGTTTCCAAAATCATGAAAAGCCTAGGAGTCTAAATGTCATTTTTTACTGAATTTTGTTTCTTTATTTTCATACACATTTACAAACCAATACTTACACATGTATATTTGCACAACACCGATTTTCACATTTTTACTTACCTTCAGCTTTCACCTGCAGAAAGAATGTTGTTTGTTGCAATAGTCAAGCAAAAAGCTCGGACCGTCACATATCTAGCTTCTTAGTGTCCTCCGGTTGAATTATCAGATGGGTTTTGGAAAGCCGCTCCCAGGACAGTTGAAGTTCTCTGCCCCGGTTGGACGCTGGCTGAAAATAACCATCGTGATGGGGCAATAACTTCGTTTTTGCCCAGAACACCCAGACGCTGACACCGCGCAGCCGGAGATCGACCCCAGGGTGCCGGCGACGGGCGACATCTATCGGTCGGAGTTTCGTCACCTGCCGGCCGGCCTGTGCCAGCCAGAGGCGCCGCTGGCCGTGCTGGCGGTGACCTCGACACCTTCCGCCACCGAGGTCAGAGCACGCTTCAGACGACTGTACGGCGCGGACGCCGCCGCGGTCGGTCTCCAGCTGGTGTTTCTGCTCGGCCGCGAGAAGGTCGTCGAGCGAGCCCACAACGACTTCACCGACGAGGATTTCTACGAGACAGAGGACGACGGATACGGCGCTGAGAGTGACCGGCGCGCGGAGTCGACGGCAGAGAAGAGACAGCGATTCGCTGACCAGCAACGAGCTCTCGACGACGAGGCTGCGCGCTTCAACGACATCGTGCAGTCGGGCGTCGCCGAACACTACTACCACCTGAGCCTGAAGACGGTCAGCCTGCTGGACGCGCTGCGCGGTCGCTGCTCTTCAGCTCGTTTTGTCGTCAAGACCGACGACGACGTACTCATCAACGTCCGCCTTCTGGCGGCGGAGGCTAGCATGCTGCCGTCCTCAATGGCCATTTACGGGAGGAGGTCGAAGAATTTGGCCCCTTACCGGACGGAGGCCGGCTGGTACAGCAGCGAGCGCGAGTGGCCGTGGCCCGAGTACCCGCCGTTCGTGCTCGGCAACGGGTACCTGATCTCGGGCGACGCGCTGGCGCCGCTGTGCCGGACGGCTTTGCGGACGCGCTATCACCACCTGGAGGACGTGTTCGTGACGGGCGTCGTGGCGGCGGCGGCCGGCGTGGCGCGTCACAACTGGCGGGCCCACTGCGTTAGCAGCCCGGCCGGGGTGGACCTGTGTACGACCACCACTCTCTGCGCACTCACACACCGGGTCAACTACACGAGCCACGGTGACGAGCTGGGGGACCTTCTTTACGGGACTCGGAGGGCAGACGTGCTAGCCGCGTGCACCCACCGCAAGATAACATCGGCAGTTGACAAATAACAAGTGAAGCCGCCTCCGTGGATATTTTTATTTTACCTGCGTACGATGCTTTTTGATGCCATAATGGTTAGCTTTCCAGGTGAGATGCACTATGTCATGGCGTCGTAGCGCGAAGCATTCGATCAGCGATCTCCGCCGCGGAGGTCCAAAAAAAGCCTTTTTATCTGTCTTCATTGAACACAAAAACGTTTCAGCCATTTATTTTAGCTCACCCCATATCTCACTTACTCCTCCACTTGAGTACACATCGTGTACTCGGTGTACACGCTTTTCTTCTCTCGAATCTGCAGCCCTACTGAAAGCTTTCTGTAGCTGGTTGTCCTCGGTTCCTAGTGGGCTGTCGTCGGTTCCGACTGGGAGTGGCAAACGTGAACGCTCTGCTAACCACGGTTGTGAGGTGAGGTGCCCTTTCACCAATGTAAGGATAGTGTGTCGCCCCCCGCCAGGGGCGCCCCGTGGGCGGCAGATGATCATCTCTGTGACTACAGCTGCACGGGTCAGTGATGTGAAATGGTCCGGTGCCGGCCCGAGCCGCCGCTCCGGCCAACCCGGAACTGGGTATTCCGCTCAGGTATTCAGGAATCCATGTTCCTCAGGTATTTGTACTCAGGTATTTTGCTCAGGTCACTGAGGTCCGCGGACATGGTTCGTGCGCGCGTTTTGAATACATGCTGTGGATGCGCCGACATCGTCATATCGCTCCGTGTTCATGTCGAGGTGTGACGTGCATATACCACGTCATAGCATAGCAGGCTGTGACGATTCATAACATGCCTCGTCTGTGGCCACGGTTTTGTTAGCTACTTTGAAACTGCCGATGGTGTTCAGATCTTTATCTTCTTCAGAGCAAATACAGTTTGACTACCAGAAACAGTCAGTGTCTCTTACTGTCGATGGATCCGGACGTAGCTGCAGCTCAAGCCACACAGAACACTCCAGCAAAATCCAGCAAATCACACTGACATGTATCTCCACGAAGGCGCGTGTGTTTTATATTCAGAGTGTAGGCTATGTTTCTGTACTGTGTGCACCAGATGATAAGACAACAGTGGAACTGTCCCGATTTCACACTCACCAAAAAACGCCGGGGAATGTTTTATTTGCATGTTATGTGATGCATTCTCTTCATAGCAGTAAAGGGCGTTTTCTTTGGAAATTATATGCAACATTCTATTCATTCCAAGCAGCCTGATGCTATCAATGGTCCTGGCTATTGCTTGCAAGCTTAGGAGAATTATCGGTTTCCTTGAGATGACTGTAGGGGAAGCTGCCTAATTTGCGCCACCTTTTCGAAAAACGGGCATTATGATTATGATATCGGGAACATTCCTTCTCTGGTCTTTTGACCACCATAATATCCGGTGTTTTCAAACTTTAGTCTTTGTCTACTATTTGTTATTCAGTTTTTAGCAAGACACTGTAAAAGGAGCAATTAGGGCAAGCCTACCATATTTGCGCCACATGATGTGCCCAATTGCGCCACCATAGAAATGATACGTAGCTTCTGATTCTTTGCGGCAGCAAAAGGTATAAAATATATATAAAACATTGTGGTATATTATGAACATTTTTACTTTTATTCTTTTGGCAATATATGTAAACAGGTCAGGAGAGGTGCTCAGGTCCTGACAAGATGATGGGCAGCCCCATGGACGTGGCTTCATAGACGTATCCAATGGATTCGGGTCCAAACCCATCTTGTGATCCGAAAATGTTTCCCCCTTAAGCCCGAAAATACAATAGTCCTGCAGATCCTAAACGCCGGAGAAAGGCCACCAGAATCTGAAAGGTTTTGGGTTATGAAAGGGGTGCATTCTCCTTCGGGGTCCGTTTTAACTCATCAGTTAGGGAGCTAATTCCTGCAGTGGCAGGTAAATCCCCCGATGGAGAAAGGCGCAGCGAGGCCACCTGGTTCCTAAGGGCACGGTGAGTGCGGTCGGCGGCAAGCCACCCCCTCTAAACGAATTAGCTAAAATCTGAAACATTTCAATCCGCAAAAGCGATAGGAGGTCCGCGTTCCCGGAGTGTCGCCAGGATTCTCGGCCTGGGGGCTGCCTGCGTGACATGGGGCGCTGATGACATGGTGAATGAGAAAAAATGACGTATTTCATTAGTTTCCGCGGCCAGTGGACGGCGGGGTCTGAACGGGCTCTGAGAGGGGACAGGGGAGGGCTAAGGGCTGCTGCCCTTCCAAGAAGGTTCTGGCGACATTTCTGTCTCACTCTCGGGGTTTCCCCTCTGCAGCCGAAATCTCCCCATGATCAACGTTTTAAATGCGTCCCAGAGACGTACAAAACACCGGAGCAACCATCAGCGCACCGTTAGCTAGTCCTGCCCCGATTGTGCCACTGGCGTAATAAGGCCCGTCAAATGGTGGCGCAAAAAGGGCAATGGATCTACCATAACAAAACCAGCCGCGGGTAAACAACGCGCTAACATGTCATCTCTGTTGTGGTTAAATGGAAAGGGTTTGTGGGATTGTGGTTGATTCCACAATGGAGGCACTGTACATTGCTTTACGGTATCGATAGCACAGTTATACGCGGATAACACAAGGCAGAAAACTATTTGAAACATGTACTGAAACTTCATTGACACACCACACGTCCGTACCGCTGAAAGACAGGAAGAGAAAGGGGTGAAATCCGCAGCCATGCTGTCTCTCTCAGAAAATGTCCTTTATCTGTCAATTATCTATCTCAGTTAGGATATAATGGGGGTGGTGTATTTAGGCAGGGTGGCGCCCATTGCGCAACTTCCCGTATTGCTTAACTTTAATTAGGCACCGCTTGATGTGTTTTTGTATCCGCGACTATCTGGGCATCCAGAAGGATACCCCTGGTATATCAGGATCTAACCGTCGGATCTGAACCGGTCTACCACCAATCGATAGCCCTCAATCTTGCCATTTAGAAAATATTGTCTTAGCCCTGGTCACGTGACTGGTGACGTCACAGGTTACATAAAACTCATAACACTTCGTAGGAAAAATTGACAGCGGCTTGTGCGTCATTTCATTGGCAATACTGGTGTTAGAACATTCAACTGGGTATGAAACGAAACGTTACGATCTTCTGCGTCAGAAGCAGGCCAAAATGTTAAAAAATATCGGATCAAGGTCAGCATAGGTCAGGTGAAACGTTGGTTTTACTTTACATGCCAAAGATCGATACTTACTCGTAGTCGTTCTCATCCACGCGACGAAAAGGACGAAAGTGAAACCTGTGGATAATCAGTTTTGCGTGTCAGTCTAGGTCAGGTCAGATAAGGTTACATTGCTCCTCCTGATAAGGAACAATAATTACTAGACAGGATTCTCAACTGCGTGAAGTAGAGGGGCGTAGATTTCTGTAAATGACTGGAGGGTCCGAGCCGAGTGCATGAAAACCTAACCTCCCCCTCAGAATATTGGTTTCTCACCTGATTTAGCCCACATCATTTTGACGTTCGGAAATCTGTAAAATTTTCGCTAGTATTTATTAAACTGAACATTACATTTATCCCATGTATGTAGGTCTATGTATAGATATGACAGGACTAATGCATCGCTCTGGGGTTTATTCTTCGCTTTCTGCCTATCTGTTATCTATCGCGTTATGCGTCATATCTATTTCCGTTTTGATCACTCATTTCCGTTTTGAGCCGACAGAAAATATGGGGAGGGGCCCAAACCAACATAGGATGGGCCCAAATCAACATTGAGTGGGTGCAGATCAACATTGAGTGGGCTAAGGCCCTTTCAAAAGAATAGAAATGGGCACCCCTGGTGACGCTGCTCTTTATCGGGTCACGGTCAAGCCAGGTCATGACACATAGTCATTTTTCTGACTAGTAACAATAATTACTCTCTGCTGCTACTGAACGATCTTCCACAGACAATGCTGTATTTCATTTCGTTTTGACATCTATCTATGACGTGATCTCACATGACCTCAAGTTGCAGTTGGTCATGTGAGGTGCTGGACTTGGTAAGAGGTGCACATATATTTGCTTCTCTGGCTTCAACGATGGGGAGGGTCGGCGGCGACCACGTCTCCCACTCACAATGCAAAGCAGTCTAAATGTCTTCATGTATGTGACCTAGTATGACCCCTAATAATGACGTGTGACGGTTGCATATCCCTTTGGGGACCGTGTCCTACGTAAATCCAAATAATCCATGCCTTACGTTCGTGAATATTATCAGAACAAGAGCGGAGCATGTTCGCCTGAAGAGGCGAAAGCATGCATGCAAGGGTTCATTTATGACGTCATATCTCCATGACCTGATCTAGCATGGAAATGGTTTTGATATCAAAATATGTAGAATTGATTGATGACGAGCTACGAAACGCTTGGTTGGCCTGGCTCTAACTTTTGAGAAGTTACCACAAAAAAATCGAGGTGGGTGCCCTGTTTGGCGTCCCCCGCCCGCCAGGCGGTGTCGGATCGAGAGATTAGCCGTGATGTTCATTTTTTAGCATAGACTCCTTTGACATGGCTTTCTTGTCGTCAGAATATACTCCACAATCACATCTCCAGAGAGCGCTGTTTATATGTCACATATGGCCCAGTCAGAGCCAAAGCCGAGCCCAGCATAGCGCCTCCACAATTTACCCACACAAAGCCTACATGGGGCCTATCCAGAGTTCGTACTAAGCCTACATATGGCCCATATCCATGACAGATATTGACCCACAGAGGGCCCATACAGGGCTCAAGCACTGGTTCATCTGACAGAATGGGTTGCCCATCTGGGACCTAGTACAAAATGAAACAACAATGTGACCTAGTAAGAAACGCACGGCTTCGCCGCACGCCGACAGCCGGCGAGAAAATTGGTGTTATTAATTAACTTAACATTTCGGCGTATATATTCAACAAATCCGAGAAATTAGATGTGTATCGGCATTTCCGGACCTTTACTTGTCCCCTGGTGCTTTTAACTATGCGTTATTGGCCACAGCCCATGAGATTTAGGCCGCGTTTCGGTCTCATGCAGTAGGCTATGAGAAAACATATATAGGACGTAAATTGCTTACATATTACCTAAAACAACAAAGGGGCCAGTTTCGAGCTCTGCTCGGTACAAGCTTTCCAACGTCGTGCTTATTTTTATCGTGCAACCAACCGTTCGTGAGTTAGGGGGGCGGCCAACTGCCCCCCACCAGTCACGCATGATCGCAACTGACCGACGGCCGTGTGCGGGTTAATTCATGGTGACCAGGGCGGCGCCATGGATTTTTTCTGCGAGACACTGGTAGGGGCGAAGCCCAGGCAACGTGCTCTTGAAATGAGTCCCCCTCCGCCTCAAAACTGGGTTTCAGAGGCACTCTGCCCTGTTGTTGTCTCAGAGGTCCTTTGGGAGTTTCAGGGATCCTCTATGCGTCTCGAGGGTCCTCTGACCCTCCTGGAGGCCCCCAGACTGCATCAAGAGCCCGTCAGGTCCATAAATAGACTCCATGAAGCTCTTACGGCCCTTTCTGACCCCTTTTGAGTCTGAGAGGATCCCCTACTCAGACATCAGGGGAGGGGTACGATCGCCCATCGCTCCCCCCTTGTTGGATCCGCGCCTGGCCTTCGTAATCAGTGGGACTACATGTGGTTAAAATCACTGTCGGCTTTTAAAGGGACCCGCTGGAGTGTAAAGGTCTCTGCCTGCCTGTTAAGACGGTTTTGCCAACCTGGCGGGTGTCCCTTACAGGTCCGCAAAAGCATCTTTACAGGCAATCAGGGACCCCTGAATGAACGTTTAGGGGTTCCTACTAACCTGCAGGGGAGGGCCCCTATCCGCCTATAAAGGGCCCCTGTCGGCTTCTGGAGGCAGGAACAGGGGTCTTCGTGCGGACCGAAAGCAGGACCAGAGGCCGGCAGGGGCCCTCTATGGGTCGACAGTGGGCCCTCCGCAGACAGGCAGTGAACTTCCCTACAAACTAGCAGGGGGCCTAAACACTCAGACCACGGGCCTCTCTCTTCACAGCACACAAAACCCTCTTTTGTATTTGGAGTATGTTTTTAGGATCGTACGCCTTTTTTAATGCTTAACCCTATTCCCGGCTGGGGGGCTGAATCCGCCCCCTCGGGTTTTTGCTTGCCAATTCCAGGATTTATGACGTAGCTTCATGAAACTTGGCGACTTTTCCGAGCTATTCTTTCTACGTACTATGACGAAATTTTCAAATTTTATTTTGCTCAGGGACGGAGCCAAACAACGTTTTTGGGAGGCGCCACAGGCGATTTTTGGCCTGTTAAGGGTAAAAGGAAGATGAGTATTAAAACTAGCGTTTGTAAGATAGAACTTAAAACTTTATATGGATGTATAGCTAAATACTTGGGCAACGTGCAAATATAATTGTATTTATCTGAGGTCACTTAAGAAGATCAGGTGAAGCTCAAAAGCCAAAATTTGGTCTTATAGTAATAGTTTCGGTGTTATTCTTTGAAATGCCAAACCCGGAATAGACGTAGAAAGGTGCCTTCTATTTGTGTCTCAAGCTTCGGCTTAAAATCAGGTCAGGTCACGGAGCTATGACCTAAAATGTTAGTGGGCGTATCCTATATCACAATAGCCGTAAAATGGAATTTTTGAAACAGAGTGGTTTGAAATGACTGAAAACGTTTACGGACAATATTAAACGCACACGAGACTACTCCAAGTGACTCCAAGGTCACTGGAGGTCATTTAAGGTCAAAGGTCACAAGCTGATCTGAAGAACATGTGACCATGACAGTTCTCCGTTTTTCATTTCCCTGGCACCGCCTATGCTAACATACAAACACTGTAATACGATGTGTGCTTTTTTAGCGTGACATAAGTAGCGGAAACCAGAAATGTTGTTTTGCCCTTTTTCATTCATTTGTTGAGAAACCAATCCTCCTATTTTTGAAATCCTGTGAACGCCTATGAATTCTCTCAAAATTTCAAATGTATGGACCCATGATAAAAATCCTATCCATAATCTCTCGATTCATACCAGTTTCATCAAAAACTGTCCCTAAACAACAAAGTTATAAAAAGTCCAAAAATGTCCCCAATTTTGACTTTTTTGCCCCCTATATCCACCTTTTTCAGAATTCTGAAAACTTCTTTTTATAAAAATGTAGTTTCAGTGATGACAAATCGATTGCCGTTTGTTGCGATGAAATCGGAGGAGTAGTTGTTGAGAACTCAGGGGGGCCAAATCCACCCCGCCTGCTGGAAATCGGCCGTACCGTCCAGCCCTCCGGGAATGGGGTTAAAATATTCTTATTTTGCTTCAGTTGTCTGTTTCGGACAGTGTAAGGTGCCCTATGGCCGCCGAACACTATCCAAACAACTTGAGCCTTCGGCCCTAGGGGCGGGGGGGGGGCCCGCTCGGCCGCCATGGGTTCCTCTTGGCCTCCAAGGGGGGCAGGCCCCTTTGGCCCCCTTAGCTGCGCCACTGTGCACGCCGAAACGGTGAGCTAAAGACATGACGATTTTCGCGCCGACTGACGGCGGGCTGCCGTAGTCGAACGCGGTGTGAAATTGACGGGCGCCAATTAAAGCGTTTTTTTTATTTTCGCGGCAGTGTAATATATATTTCGCAGCCGTGTATGAAACGGCCTGTCCATGTGGTATTTCTTTATTCCGGTGGTTCTGGTGATGACTTCTTATGCTTAAACTTTGGAAAAATTCGTTAGTTATCTGTTTACACAGCTGGCGGAGCTTTATCCGCGAGAATCTGTTGATATTCAAAACATGCAATTTTTAACGTTATTGATCTTCTTGTTACTCGCAGCTGTGCGAGTCAGTTCTGAGTAATTCACTGACGAATTTGACGGCAGAACATTTTGGCTCATAACACGTATTTGTGACCTGACCTCGGGTCAATGTCTGGAAGTCACTGATTCTTTGTACATTGACGGCAAATGGATGTCTGCATCACCTCGCACGAAAAATGTTACAGAAAATTCCATCAAATTCCGAAACAACGACGACATGTCTTGAAAAATGGTTGACGTTAGGTCAATGACCGAGGAAATTCCAAAACATCTGAGATAGCATATTTGCTGCATACACCAAGATCTCTAATCCCCCAAAATTTTATTGCAATACCATGTTTTCTGAAATGGCTACAAGGTACAAAACGTCTCTGAACATAGTTCCACGTGACCTGGCCTAGGTCAGATACCTGACTTGATCTTAGGTCAAAACCGTGGCACATGATGTAAAAATGGTCAAGCAAAAGACACACAAAGTTCTGTGGCGCGGCGTCCGTTCGTTCTCTCGCAGTCTTGGAAACACCTCAGAGGGGGGTCAGTTGCCTCCCCAGTCAACCTCAGGGAGTGGGTTAACACGCGCCCGGGTGGGGGCCAGTTGACTCCTCCCCTGAGGTTTTCCGAAGTAAGTCCCAAACGGCGCAGCGCAGTCACACCAAATTTAGTACAGCTGTACGGAAATGAATAGCGGATCTTTTGATGTAAAATACTAATGTCTTCCAGGACCATCGAGTCAGAGCGGGTCAGAGTCAGGTCATTGTTTTCAGAATTGGTCATTTATAGGATAAACTTCAAATTGATACCACGAACATAGGTTTAAAGACAGACTTCCAAACTTTTTAGGAGTGCGCAGATAACGGACTGAAAAATAAGAAAATAGTTTGATTGATCTGGGATTAGGTGACAAGGTCAGATCGAAGTCAAAGGTCAAAAACTATTTCCGAACATCGAGCTTTTCTTCTCATCATCTCAGCCAAACAATCGGAACAAACGAATATGTAAAAGCTCACTTTATCATGTATCGGTATTACCACTCGATACCTCTCGGACTGCATCGAATGGTAATACCGATGCATGATAAAGTGAGCTTTTACATATTCGTTTTGTCCAGATTTTTTGGCTGAGATGATGAGAACAAAAGCTCAATGTTCGGAAATAGTTTTTGACCTTTGACTTCGATCTGACCTCGTCACCGGTAAAATAATTTTCCAGCACCGAGGGCGGTGTGGCAATTTCAGCCCGACGCCGAAGGTTGGGGCAAGAATTCAACAGCGACCAAGGTCCTGGGAAATTGCTCCGGCCCAAGTATGGTACGGTTTTCATCAAATACTGCTGTGTGTCCCAACACGGAGGAAAAATTTAAGCCATTCTTCCCATTGTAACTGGGTTATGACATGCGGGGAGACATCAACGACACCATGTGACACCAGACTCTGATTGTTGACACAGCGACAGCTGCGTCCTGAAAAAGTTTCTACAAAGTTCAGCCATATTTTTGTCCGAATAACTGCTTGCAAGTGGTTTAGTAAAACATTCCCACCGATGGCCAAAAATATTTTCCCAGGTCAAAAAGCACTGAGAAAAATGCTACACCTCAAGCACAAGCTTCTGCGACAGGGATATTTCTGCATCTGGGAAAAGAATGTGCAAGCATCTTTCAGCAAAACATTTCAAATATGAATCTCCATGGAAGGCGGTATACCTGGTACTTTGCACGTGTTTTTCAGGATCGTAATTGGGAGTCTTACTTTAATTGTTTTGTTCTGGCTTGGATTCTTGTTTTCGGTTCATGCTTTTCATCTTCTTTTTAAACACCTCATTTGTTTTAATCAAATGGTATATCTGTTTCAAAGATTGAGCAAATCCAAGGCTTGCTTCCAAGACACCTTTTCCTGAAAACATTCCACTGGTCCTGGAGGATCTTTGCACTTTTGCCGCCAAGCACCGCATTCGAAGAACAATGTGGTCTCTCACTGGTTTCAGTACAGCAATAAATGTTCTTGTGATACTTGGGACGTGGGTACCTTGTGGTGCATACATGTATCCACAAATCTCAAGTTACCCGGGTTACCCGGGCTGTAAAGGCGACCAGTTTCACCATAGCAACACAGCCGGCTATCGTTTACGAGACTGCATCGACCTACCGCATGGCTCCAAAAGCGGCGTTTACTCCATCCGGCTCGACGCAAAACATTCGATCAACGTCTACTGCGACATGGACACCGACGGCGGTGGCTGGACCGTCTTCCAACGGCGTGACAATATCTTGCCAAGGACGAATTTCACTGTTGGTTGGGAGCAGTATAAAAAGGGATTTGGTTCCCTCACCGGCGAGTTCTGGCTGGGTAACGAGAACCTGTGGCTTCTGACAAAGAACGTCAGTCGGAAGTTCGAGTTACGTATAGACCTTGAAGACTTTGACGGCCAAAAACGATATGCTGTTTATGAAGGATTTCGGGTATATTCGGAACCCGAAGGCTACCGTCTCCAGATTGGCAAATACAGTGGGGACGCTGGAGATAGCATGAAGAACCACATGGGCCAAAAATTTACAACGATTGATAGAGACAACGACCGTCACAAGAAGAAGAATTGCGCGATCGTGTATAAAGGAGGCTGGTGGTATAAACAATGTCATAATGTCAATCTTAACGGACAGTACTTTACCAAAAATCCATCAACCTACGGTCGAGGCATAAACTGGTATCGATGGAAGGGATTTAAGTATTCCCTGAAGAAAACTGAAATGAAACTGAGACCCCAAGAAAACTGACTGCTGGCAAATGCACTGTGGTGCGTAACGACATAAAAACCACTACAAGTGACAAGAAACCCCACACTAGATAACCTGTACCGTTTTTCTTCATTGGTTAATGCCACAATGCAGATAACTGAAATATCAACAGCGTGTTAAAAGTCTAAAAGAATAATTTCCAAGCACAAAGTGATACAGCAATACCGATCATGTGCAGCGGCTGCAATGGAATGACTTACGCATCTACGTTTCCAACCCAGTAAATTATTATATTTCATGTTTTGTCCATTCCATACCGTGCGTCGCACTGAACTAGGGCAACAGCTTTTGTACTGTGTAAAAGAACCCATCGTTTTTGTTTCCTCAGGAAAAACAAATTCATGACGAATGACGCCATTTTGTCCCAATAAAGCTTTCAGAGGCAACAAGGTGACAATATCGGGCAACCGATACCTTACATCAAGAGTCCAAAACACGGACGAACATCGCTACAATGAGTATGCCTCTTCAGTGCCGGTTCGTATGTTTAGTGTATTATTTCCTCCTCTTCAAGGGTTCCTCCAGTTCTTACTGGACTCCCATACAAACATACAAACGATGCGCATGTCCCTAACACAACAAAAGACAGCTCCGCCTGCCGTAGTTTTCCGTATCCATATATTCTTCGGCTACATCACATTACGCACTGTGCTTCGTAGAGAAATGGCGGGTGCTCCGTTGACACCAGCAAACGTTAATGTATCTCCACCTGTGGTTTTTGCCTGTGAACATTCCACGCTTTGACGGCTCGTGACAAAAGAGGTGCGTTTCCGTCCACGATGGGACACATCACAGGCCAATTTTTCGCATTCGGCAGGAAGTCGCGATACCCACGCCGACTTGGCAGCTCGCCTTCCGCGTATTTCAACTTTGTTTTCCCTGACTTCTTTTTTCTTGCCACAGTTTTGCTGTGCGTTGGTCGTGGCCCTCGCAGCCGCTTTCCCGTTGGACCACCAGCAAGCAATATACGGCCATGGACTCGTTGAAAAAAAACAAGACGGTTTCGTGTCGCCTCGGCGTTCGATGTTCGGCCCGTGCGTCAGCTGATAACGGGCTAAAATGGGGTCACGCTGATTTCCACACCGTCGTGTCGCACCCTTGGCGTCACGTTACGGTTTCTCCACGAAATCTGCCGTTACCTAGCATTGTTCCACTGGATGTAGCTGTCGAAGTCAATGCAACAAGCCATGCTTAGCACGGCCTTCGATCACCACCATGACCAAGGGCATAATTCGGATCATATTTACAGAAATGAAAATAACGAGGGCGTCGCCAGTAATATTGCCCTGGTGTCGCGGCCGCGCGAAAAGCCATGCCGGCCCCCTTTTCGAACACTGCGTGCAGGTCTCTGGCACAGAGAGCCCTTTTCGGCACTCTTCGCACCACGAAAAAGGACCTGAGCGACACGAGGATGCTTTTCTTACCCAGCCAAGCCTCCCGTGGCTACCTCACTTCATGGACGTACTTTCTTATGACGTAACGCGATAGCTATTATTGTACGGAAAACCTTTTCTTTCCCTGCGTGGTCTAAGAGACTGCGGCGTTGTTTAAGTGACTGCAGATGCATTTAATACCTATTGCTTAATCATTCAATACATCCACACAGATCATGAAATATTTCACGGTCAAAGAAGTGGAGCAAAATGCTTCCCTTTTAGCCATGGCTTGGATGGAATGCATGATAGGATGCCAATAATGATATCAACCACAAGGACTGGAGCTGATCTTACCACGACGTTGCTGGTTCGAAAGGACGGACGATGAGAGGATGAAGGACTCCTGGCTGGAGAAGTGCAAATATGCCGTAAGAATACACTTCAATCACAAAACTGAAATAACAAAAAAAGGGAAGAATATGGCCAATGCAAAAAAGCGCCATAACCGGTGCATCAGTAGTTGTAAGTGTATAGTGGCGCCCATATGACCGAATCGAGAGAACTGGTAAATGACGCGAAAGGCGAAAAATGGCACAGGACATTGTGACTTGAGGTCAAGGGTCTACGTTCTACCGGATCTTAACGTTTAGGCCAGTGATGTTCGGCATACGGACTTTTATGTCAATGGTTCGCGACATCTCACGGACTTGTGAGACTGTTAAAAAAAGAAAACACCACGAAAATTGCGACCTACGCTCGAAGGCGATGTGGAAGAACTTCAGGTCGTTCTACGTGTCACTGTTACGAGTATAAAAGCATGCGTGCCGCAGTGTTTTATGCTCGATCGCGGAGTCGGTGCCGGTGGCAGCGGGTTCGAGTCCCAGAAAAAAGTGAATTGCCTGACCCCACTGTCGCCTTGCGGTCATATGGTAAGTGACCAGAGATGGTCAGTCTGGCACGGGGCGGCCGTGTCGTAGCATTGTAGGGCACGGAAAAGATCCCTCATAGGTCCTCCATAGCGAAAAGGCCGGAGGTAAAATCATCCGTTGAATTAGAATTGCACTACTGGGTGGCGGGTTCAGGGTACAAGCAACAAGCTCTGCTTAGCATGTACTCTGAGCCCAAAACCACGGATGCTTACCATGCAGGTGAAATAAAAAAATAGTAATAGAAACTGGCGGGAGGCGTTTATCGCCACTCCTCCTGCTCCCCCCCCCCCCTGACGCATTTCTTCCATATCTCCCAAACGAGGAAACGCAACATCCTGGAATTTCCAGTAAGTTCTTCCATCAGTTATGCACATGACAAAAATTTGGAAACGAAGCCATCTCAGGTCACGTGTCTCATGGCGTTACAAACGTGACCTTTGATTTGGCATAACATAACGGATGAAAGAAGCGTAAATTTCTGCCGCAGGCGCCCAGGCAAAGGCCGCTGGAGGAGTTTTATCAAGCCGCGTAACTTCACGACGCGCTCACCCCATGACCTGCTGACCATTCTGGTCTCGACCAAATACTGGTGTCCGGTCTCTGGGACTCGAACCCAGCGTCTATCACGCACCATACTCTTCTCGTTCTGGTTGCCATCCAGCAGCCTACGGTAAGAACAAAGATAGTTCTGTCAACTGTTTAGTGCCACTTTCAATCAAAACTGCCTTAAAGCCTGGTGGTGAAAGGCCACAGACGGCTATCATTTCGCATAACTTCTGGTCAAAACTACCATTCAGTTGGAATGCAATGGATCGGGGTTTTTGTGATCCGGCCGAACACCGGATATGCCGAATCGGGACGCCCGATATCCGGCCGGATACCGGATATTATCTTTACCTGTTTTTCACCAAAAAATAATGATAAGGACTGAACTGAAAAAACCCTGTTGGCTTTGGCCACGCATCGGGAATGGATCCACCACGTCAAATAAATAAGTAGATAAATAAAGAACAGGAAGATCTGACAAGCAAAAAATCAAATAAAAAATGTTAACTGACTGCCATTCATTTCCACCATAGCAACACTGATTGTAAGGTTTCGATATCTTCCATTGTGAGAACAAAAGAGAACAAAAGAGAACAACGACCATGGCGGAGCTCACCATCTCTCAATGGAGACACAGGCCCCAGAATACGTAGAATGCCATACTAGGGTCTTAATAGAACTAGAAGATTATGCCTGATGTACTTTGGCATGATGGGTGTTTGTTTGTACGCGTAATTCCGCGTGGAATTCCACGTTAAATCCGGGGAATCCGCAGAAAACCTCCCGTACATCCTTCGCAATATGGCGGCGCCCAGTGAAGATGAAGCTTGCGAGAAATAAGTGAGGAATATTACGAATGTGGGAGACTGGACACAAACAACTCAGTTTTACACGGGTAGGAGCAAACGGCAGTGATCGCAACAACAAAAGTGTCCTGCTTCAGAATGCCAACAAGGCGATACACAATCCTGACGCATAGTCGACGTCAAAGATGTAGATAAAGAACTCTTCAGTGCGCAACAGGAATCCCGGGAATTCTACATCGCAGTCCTGACGCAAAGAACGTACCCTTTATCTAAATAGGCACCGCGTGCTGGGCCGGCCGTACAGCGATAATATGTCATATGTTACTTCATGTTATTACTACACGTTATCAGGCATTTTACACGGCTAAAGAATTATTGTTACAAGGTAATCCACCAAAAATATAGTGCCGCCGGGCGCCGGTGCTGAACGGTGCAACCATTCCACTCAAGGTCGTGAACAAACCACCATTTCCGAACGACGTGTGTGTCATACGAGCCGTACGGGCGTGGTAGCGGGATAACGTAACGCGTTCAGCAAACAGTCCCAATTAAGACGCAACCTAGTATCGCGCTTCGCGCGACCTAACCTCGTCCTATATGTCCTATACCCAGGAGCGGTTTAACCTCCATAGAGATGGGGCAAACGCGATTTTTACCTCGTTTTTTTCCATGCAACGCCATTGGGTTAATAATGTTAAAAGTGTTGCTCGAAGTTTGAGGGCAGCCCCCTGCCCCCCCCCCCCAATGCCCTGCCTATACCGCGCCTCTTGCGCTGGGTTGCGCCTTCGGCGCAACGTTTCTTCTTTGATATTTATTTCATACGACCTTTTGTCGTACGATCCTTTGCTTACGATCTTTTGTTGAACGATCTTCCACCCAATTACCCAACATGAGCGTCACTAAACTGTGAGGAAAATGATTTCATGGACCCAGGTATCAGTGGACCCACGCAACTTGTATTTCAACTTCTGCGACGTCACGAGCATCTGCGTTTGCGCCGTAGAGTCTTGAAAACTTAGATTCTGGCCGTTTTGGTACACCGAGTAAAGATCACTAAATTTATAAGTGTTTTGCTACCATTTATCAAGTAAAAAACTGTATGTACCCACATGTATTGAAGTATACAGTTATATCAATAAATATATACATATATCTATAGATATATAAACATAGATCCCTTTATCCTGTATTATTTACTACCTGCCTATGTCTTATCTATTACAGCCATTCTTTGGGTTAGTGCTGTCGTTTTCCCTTCAAACCGGCAGAGAATATCGGGAGGGGCAATTCCCAGCCAGCATTTGGCCGGGCTGAGCCCACTTTGTACTTGGGCAACATGGGCTAAACTTCGTTCTGCTTGGGCATTCCCGAGAACTCAGATGCACACTTCGGACTTATGCTTGAGCAAACCGGTGCTGAGCCACAGCTCGTGCAAAAATGGTTTTGCCCAAGTAATGCCTGCATGGGTTAACCCAAGTTCAGCTGTGGCATGACTGAGTGCAGTATTAACTAGGGCTGAACCGAGGACTACTCCGTTTTGCCCAAGGGTGGGACGGTCTCGTCGAAATTACTCTGCCAGCGTACCCACCCGAGCCTCGCGTTAATTAAGTGCCGACATTAATGATCGGCACTACACCGGATTATCTGTCCATTTTGAGCATTTCGGAAAAGTCGCTCTTTTTGCCCTTTATCATAAGTCACCAAGTATGAACGACACACTTCCATTACCTAACAAAAGTGGGAAATAGACATCAAGCAATCACGCCGAAGTTATGGCGAGATGTCTCATGAATGCGTTGTTCTGCTATTTATGCATGACGATTGTGGGAAACTGTTGGAATTGGATACGCTTTGAATTATTGGCAATGCTAAAGAATCAACAACGCTATCGAAAAGAAATTATGATGCAGTACATCAGAACGAGTCAGCGAAGTCACAACTGATATTTTAAACAGACGTGGCATGGTAGACCTGTGTCAGTTGGCTGCGTTTGTTTGGTGGCGCTAATGCATAATGTAAGAACTGGATAGATGACGCACCCTTCGACGATGGTCACATCAAGTTACAGAGAAAATTCATAGATGGCGCTCGTCTTGAATTAGCCGTTGGCAATGGGCCTGTTCCTAAACTTCATCCAGCCTACTCCGATCTCCTCAAAACTCCTCAGAGTCTGAACCATTCGCACCTCAATCTCCTCCAAGCTCCTCCAAACTCCTCCAGACTCTTCCAAATCAAAAGCAGGTTTAAGTTTGGGGAAGTTAGATGTTACTGAAAGTGGCCATTGGCCAACGCAATCAAATATCCTCTAAGCTCAATTGTTCTGCCTTCCTCCAAACTCATCTAAGGAGCAATGGAACAGGCCTAAGAGTTAGAAACTTGGCGCTGGCGATAGCGAGGTCGAGTTCTTCATTGTAGGCAAACCGAGAGGGCTCCTCCTACGAGGTTTCAATCTTTTTGGACGGCGCAGTATAAGAGAAGGGGCATGGTAATTACATAACGGGAAGTATAACCAGAGTCACAAAGTAACTTTTATGACCTCACGGAGTCTGCACGCTACGATATAACAATTTATGACACCTGAAGTCGGTCCAGCGTTCCCGCGAGGACGTGAGAACGGGCGCAACGACGGGCGCGGCCGCGCATGCTCCAGCCGGTCACGGCTCCGATGGGTTCGCCACCCTCCGGCCACGTCTCGACGCGCCCCGGCCGTTTCCTGGCTGGCCGACAGGGTGGCCAACCGGCGACCGCGCGCGACTGATACTGCCGTCGTCTCCACAGAGAAAGCCCAAGGTTCCTTGGAAATTTAGTCGGTCGTCGTGCGCCCCTCGGATCTGGATCCATTCATCTTGAGTTCCCAATGGTCTTGGTTATGAACGAAATTTATGACGTCAATCTGCAATAACGTGAAAAATTGCCATCGTTTAAGATAGTTTTCATCTTCCGCCATGGATGGCACGTGTAACGGTGTTTTGTGGGGGGGGGGGCTTGGCAGGACGCAGGTCGTCCTCGATGCGGGAAACCGGTCGAGTGTAGCACGCGCCGGGGATGGGGGAGAGGGAGAGGCTCGCTGAAAGGAGAAAGGTGTGCTGGCATGTAAATCACTCTCAAGTGGGCACCCGTATGGTTGTCATTGGATGACTTAATACAATAAAGCATACAGATGTTGATTGTCGGAGTGACAGAAACTGAAGAGTTTAGACGCCGGAGGACCAGTCACTTAGAAGAAATCAAAATACTAAAGAAAACTGGACTATATTAGATGTTCATTAGCTAGAAAGAAGTGGCTCACGCCGACGCCCGCACGACACTGCCCCCTGCTCCTCGCATCGGTACAACGCATCCACATCTGGGGGACCACTCAAAAGGAGACAGTAATAAACTGGATAGGAAACACATGTGCGGCGAGGGTTCGATACGACGACGGAGGCGAAACAGAGCGACATCGAAACGTCGAAAATACGGAAAGAAAAGATACGACAGTTTTGTTTGGAACATACAGATCTAAAGCATACAAAGTACTGTGTACTTATTCTCTAACACTACACGCTTCATATCCAGCTGTGTGCCATTTGATATGGATAATTTCCTTGATGTTGGCACTTTGGAATAAAATGGTAAAAGTAATATTGAGGCCCCTTGCTTTTAGCATCGAGCCTCCCCTCATCATTACGAAATAGCCACGCTACAGGTTTCCTCCAGTTAACATCTCCGTATGCACGTCCACAAGTACACGAAGAACAAACACCACTTCGCTGGATTCAGTCTTTGTTGCATGGGAGAACCTCGCGGGCAGACACTGACGCGGTGCCACACACGTACAGACACAAACTTTACGAACCAGAGCCGATGTGAACCGGTCACGCAGCTGCGTGGCCTTTTCCCTCGAATTCAAAGAAATGCAGGACACGCTCACAAATTCCAGTTTCAGCGGGGCTTACCGTGCTGAAGCTTGTTCGAGGCGACAGCCTGGTGGCAAACTAGAACCCATTTAATGCCCACCTTACCGTGGTATCCATCACTGCAAAGCAATTTTTCATTCTAGCTCAAGCACACCCTGAAAACGCTTGAGTTCACCTATGAGACACCCGAAGGAAGCGCTACCGCCTGGTAACGCAGCATGAACTAGGCGTAATGGTGGGGTTCCGGCAGGACGACTGTGATATTCCAGGACCGGCCGGCGGTCGGCGGTCTGCGGGCAGACGACTCGGCGCCTGTTTGATGGGGTTAATACCCCTGTAGAAAGACGTTAAGGGGGAAGGGCGGGCACACCATGGCCAGTTCAGCCGACTGATATCGGGGCATCCATTTTCCAATGAAAGCATTGTTATCCGTTGACCGAATCATCATGCCTTCATTAAATTTAGAATGTTGCAGCGCTTGTGACAAACTCAGGGCAATATGCCAATCAGGGCAATTCCGACTTGGAATTCCCTGATATGCTTCAAAATTTCGTACAGCCACATTTCTTCCAAGTTTATTTAATATCCTCTGAAATGCTCTTCTGAGTAGAAGCATACTCTTTTCCAAGTTACAATCATGACTTTGTAAAAAGTGCATGCATAAAAAGTCGAAGACCGTGGAAAAAAATTTGCAGGGCTTGGATTTTGCAATACACTATGATAGGGTTGAACCACAGGTATTTTCAGCAGCGAAGATCGCGGGCTAAATTCCGGACGTTTTATGAAAAGCTGATTTCAGCATTTTAGTCCATCAGAATACTTGTATTTTAGGTTGTGGACCAGTGCCATCACAGATACAAGTCGATGTGCTTCGTTGCCATACCTGATATATAGGGCCTTGAGTGCAAGCAAAGTGTGCGTTCCGGTCCTCCGATTTTCAGCTGACAGCGCAGTGCCTGAATCAGACCGAAGCAATAAGCTACCACAGCATGGACGGGGAAGAACACAGAAGGCAAAGGAAATACCACGGTCATTTACCACGTTTATTGTGTCTTGATGGCTTTGCAGTGCAGCTCCAGCCGAATTCGGTTGTGCCATGACTGCTTTGACTTCGGCTGCCAACGACAAAAAAATTGGCATCAGAAGGGCCGTCATCAGTGAAAAATCAGGACGCATATGTCCTCACCAAGCCGACTCGCGAGGTGTGTAGTCTGTCATTCTCCTCGCCTCGGTTGAGACGCTCGCCACCATGTCGTCCCACTTGATCCGACTGCTGGCCATCACCTCTGATGATGTCTGCGGACACTCTCAGGGTGGCCTTGCTTCCTGCGGACGACAGCCACAGTCAGCTAATGCTCGGGTCAACTCTGATGCACAGTACCAGTGTACTGTGTACCACAGCACAGCACCGCCTAGTGCGGGGTCCTTTGCGCCCTCCAGCCCGGCTGTGTGGCTGTGGCCTACGACAGCTCGGCGGCTGCAGCCGTCTGCCAGCCGTATGGCTGCGACACCGGCTGGACCTACCGTCAGAGCTCCTGCTGCAGGTTTTTATAGTCAGAATGACCTGAGACGGATCAGAGCAGAACTGCGAAGACCTGAGGCCGGGCGTTCACCTGACGCGCGCTGTTCCAAAAAGAGGACGTCTTCGTCGTCGTCATGATTCGAAATCTGAGAGGTCAGTTGAAAGTTTTTATCGGTATCGAGCATGATGGGTCGGTCACAGTGGGTGACTTCCGCTGGGTGGGCGGCCAAAATCAGAGCTCGTCAGTTTTAGAAGAGGACGACGCCCCGGCATTAGAGCGGAACGGGCAGGAACATTGTCGCATACTTCGTCGGGAAAAAATTTACAAATTTTGGACTCATAGTTCCATGTTCCAGCAGACCAGCGCATAGCTGAACGTCTACCCAAGCATTGTATACATATATATGTATATATATATATATATATATATATATATCTATATATTCTGCATAAACGATGCCTCACGTCTCAGTGTTCATTGGTCATTGAAATATAATTATTTTTCTAAGATGGAGGTACTCCCTAGAAAAAAACGTAGAGGATTTATCATTTTTGGTAAAACTGTTTCGTTTTGCATGATTTAAGCTCTAATTTTAAAGCCCTATCAAACCGCCCCTGGTGCACGGTTTGCAAGTTGAAGAAGTGCGGGGATAGTGCTCAAACCTTCTCCCCCTGGTGCGGGCAATGTGGATTTAACCTCTGGCACGGGCGGACGTATTAACGCATTACTAGCGGCTCTGGACAAGGACGTTTTAATGGACTATTAACTGTAATACCATTCAGTCACACCAATGCAGATAAGGGCAATTTTGTCCTACCAAACGGCACACCAGGATTTTGAAAATAAAGCTGCATTTCTTCCCAATCTTAGACATGCCCTTGTTTCTCCAGCATTTTGTTTTTTTTGTTTTTAGCCGATTTTAGGGGACTTCTGACCACAAGGTCAACTAACCCCTCTGAATCCTCCTTCCGCCACGCCACTGTTACCGCAAACCAGTGGAATGTGCAACGCTTTGAATGACAGTCACAGAGAATGCTTAGAAGCCGTTGGTTGGCTGAACGGTGTTCAACGGTCAGTCAGCATTCAGCAACCGGATGCCTCCGCCGCAGCCCAGCTGGCGTCTGTTTATAGAGATGCTGACTTGCCAATCGGCCGTGCCCACAGCGAGCTCGAGCGCCCACTGTTGGCGTCTCACAAGTCGGAGGCAGGCAGTGGCCTGTGCAGGATATTTGAAAGCCGCGGTGCTGTGCAGACTCAGGCTAGTTGAACACGGTACAGGCCGGTTAAGGTCTGTTGAGACGTAGCTCAACGTTAGACCCTTGCACCCGAGTGGCCATGTGTCCTAAAAAATAAACAAAACAAGACTGCGAACTGCAGGCAGGGACCCTCTGGACCGCGAATTTGGAGAGGCAGGACACTGCGGTGCGGAGGTGCTGTCTGCCGTGCGTCTGTAAGAGGTAAGCAGAAACTCTCAGGATAACGGTTTAGAAGTGGTCTGCGTTCAGGCCCTTGGCCGGGAGCCTGAACTCGCTGAAAATTACGCGTGATTTTTTCCGCATTTGTACATAAAGGCCTGCAGCTGGCGGCGGGCATTGGTTCCACCGCCGTGCTGTGTGACTGACGGACGGTAGTCTAGCTTGCCCTCCGCAAACACGTTGCGTTTAAATTCTGGAGTGCATGGAAAAGGAACAGCGGCAGATTGTGAGCCGTCGACAAAATCTACCAGTATGACGTCAGATAATCGGAACAGTTTCAAGAACCAGATCGTATCAAAATACATAGCAGAAGCCTGGTCGAAGTCTTGGTCCACTCTCGGAAACATAACCATTCCAGCGCGGTCATGTGCTGCAGGAGCGAGCGATGCACGTGGTGGTGGTCGGTGCAGGAGTCATTGGCGTGGGGTCGGCTCTGGCCGTTCAGGAGGCGCTGCCGGAGGTCAAGGTTACGATCGTGGCAGAGCATTTCACGCCCAACACGACTGGGGACGGCGCGGCCGGCTTCTGGGGTCCTCATCTGGTCGCAGGAGATCCGGGAAAGGTATGTTAACAGTGCTCGCTGGAGATCTGTAGCCATGGCATGCATGTAGCAGCCCATAGGGCAGGCAGGGTAGCGACACCACTAAACACCAACTCGGCGGTGTCCAACCAGGTCTGAATATTTTTAATATTGACTTTTTAGTGCTGCATGAAAACAAATAAAAAATAGTTTCGGTCCAACCAACATTAAACATTTTTCTAGACCAATGAATTGTGGAACATACTTTACCGTTACGAAGGCGAAGTGAAAAGTGTCATTGTAAGGAATATGGCCCGTCACGGCTAGTCTATTTAACGAAAGCCATACACATCTAAATCGTCACATAGAAATGGAGAGATTACTTCAGGCTTGCGCGAAATGATCCAGACCGCTGATAGCGTCACACCACATGAACAAAAGAGAATGCAGCATTTGATTCGCGAAAAGCACCTCCAGCTTCATTGCAAGGTGTCATTAACTGTGCTACAGGAGTAGTCCGTTCCATTACATGGTGTTTTTGTCATCGCTGCACGCAAAGCAGTATGCAGAAATAGGACTTAGTGGAAGGCCAGCTTAGAAACTCTGAAAATTCGGATAGGCAATGAGAGGCCAGTGGTTAAAGTACGTCTTCATCACGAATGATAAATGGAACCTGGCATTTACTGTCTGTGCACACCTGAGTGCAACAGGGAGACACATTCTTTTTTATGCATACAGAACGCACCTCTTTTGATCATAGTGTAAATACAAGCCATGGAAAACATTGTCGGGATAGCCATCCTAATTACGATACAGCACCAGGTTTTTCCAAGGCTTTTGATGTCAGATGACCAGGTGCCGTCACGACAAAATGAGCCCCGCTAGTGGCGCACCACATAGAGGATCACGATGATCTGCTCCGTGTTTCAGATAGCGCAGTGGGGCCGGCACACGCACGACTTCCTGCACCGCCTGTGGCTGCAGGGCGACTGCCCGGGCATCGGCCTCATCAGCGGCGTCTACATCTGCGGTGGGCCCGCTCCACACGACGCCGTGCCCTTCTTCTTCGCCGAGCTCCGGCCGACACCGGAGCCGCAGGCGGCGCCACAGTCGCAGATGGCGCCACAGACGCCCGCCCATCGCCGCTGCCACGTCGTCACCTTCTACGCCGAGCCGGCCCGTGTGCTACCGTTCCTCTTGGCTCGATTCCGCGCGCGCGGCGGCACCACCGTCGTCTCTCGGCTGACGTCACTGGACGAGCTGGCCGGTTACGACGTCATCGTCCACTGCAGCGGCCTCGGGGCGCGGCAGCTGGCCGGCGACGCCACCGTGCGGCCCATTCGCGGCCAATTGCTGCGCGTCCGCGCCCCCACCCAGAAGACCGTCCGCGGCGAACGCGACCACTACTTGGTCCCCAACGACGAGGTGGTGGTGCTGGGCGGAACGGCGCAGGAGAACGACTGGCGGCAGGAGCCGGACGCCGCCGACACGGCGCGGATCAAGCGCGACTGCTGCCACCTGGTGGCGGCACTGCGCGGCGCACCCGTGCTCGGCACGTGGGCGGGGCTGCGACCGTACCGTCCGGCCGGCGTTCGGCTGGAGGTGGAGCGGAGGGCGATGGCGGACGGGCGTACGGTGCCCGTGGTGCACAACTACGGGCACGGCGGCGCCGGCGTCTCGCTGTTCTGGGGCTGCGCGCTGGAGGCGGCCGGTCTGGTCCGACAGCAGGTCCGTGAGATGTCTGCCAGCAGCAGGCTGTAGGGCATGACTATGTAGGGTGTGGGGCTGGAGGAGCAGGCTGTATAGGGTGTGGTCTGCGCAGGGTGTAGGGCTGGAGGGGCAGGCTGTGTAGGGTGTGGTCTGCATGAGGTTGTAGGGCTGGAGGAGCAAGCTGCATAGGGTGTAGTCTGCATGAGGGTGTAGGACTGGAGGGGCAGGCTATTTAGGGTGTGGTCTGCGCAGAGTGTAGGGCTGGAGGAGCAGGCTGCATAGGGTGTAGTCTGCATGAGGGTGTAGAGCTGGAGGGGCGGGCTATTTAGGGTGTGGTCTGCGCAGGGTGTAGGGCTGGAGGAGCAGGCTGTATAGGGTGTGGTCTGCATAGGGTGTAGGGCTGGAGGAGCAGGCTGTATAGGGTGCGGTCTGCATGAGGGTGTCGGGCTGGGGGAGCAGGCTATATAGGGTGTGGTCTGCATGAGGGTGTAGGGCTGAAGGAGCAGGCTGTATAGGGTGTGGTCTGCATGAGGGTGCAGGGCTGGAGGAGCAGGCTGTATAGGGTTTGGTATGCAGGAGGGTGTGGGGCTGGAGGTGCAGGATGTATAGGGTGTGGTCTGAGCATAGTGTAGGGCTGGAGGAGCAGGCTGTATAGGGTGCGGTCTGCATGAGGTTGTAGGGCTGGAGGAGCAGGCTGTATAGGGTGTGGTCTGCATGAGGGTGTAGGGCTGGAGGAGCAGACTGTGTAGGGTGTGGTCTGGATGAGGGTGTAGGGCGGGAGGAGCGGTTTGTATAGGGCGTGCTCTGCGCAGGGTGTAGGGCTAGGGGAAAAAGCTGTAGGGTATGGTCCGTGAGGTGTAGTGTTAGAGGTGTAGGCTGTAGGGTGTAGGGCCTGTAGAATAAGCTGTAAGGTGTAGTGTGTATAGGATGTAGGGCTTGAGGCGTAGGCCATAGAGGTTTGGTCTATATAGGGTGTAGGATTTAAAGAGCAGGCTGTGAGGGACGATGCGTATCGGCGACGCTTTTTGTAAGGTTTCGCGTCGAACGGGTGATTTCTTGCGGAAATGCACTGCGGAAACCTGAATTCGTGTTTTTTTTTAATACAATATTGGAGGCTCCGCTAGACGACTGAAGCTCTGTTGTAGGTGACTGCAGCAGGACTAGCTGCAGACCTTGGTCATAACGGTTACCATTCGTGTTTACAGCCCGACATACTGCCACAGAGGGGTCGCTATGAAAGATAGTGAAGGCAGGTAAGACGATTTTAGGGAACAGTTTCAGAAGCAAGATGTTATCAATCCATGCCAGCAGCCTCGTGGAAATTTTGGTCCGCTCTCGGAAATCCAACCATTCCTGCGCGGCCATGTGCCGCAGGAGGGAGCGATGCACGTGGTGGTGGTCGGTGCAGGAGTCATTGGTGTGGGGTTGGCTCTGATCGTCTAAGGAGGCGCTACCGGGGGTGAAGGTTACGATCGTGGCGAAGCATTTCACGCCCAACACGACTGGGGACAGGGCGGCCGACCTTTGCTCTGGGGTCCATACCGGGTCTACCAGTTTTCCGTAGTTTGCTTCCGCGCTTAAGTGAAGGGGGCCTCTTACGTCATTCTCGCCTACTCCTGGAAGGCACGTGAACAGTGCTCGCTGGAGATCATAACTATGGCATGAGTGTAATAACTCAAAGGACAGCCAGTGCAGCGGCCCTACCACTTGGTGGTGGCCCTATCAACTCCCAGTTGTTTTCACATCAATTCTATGGTGCAGCACAAAAAGGAACTGACGAGAAATAACTAGGGCCCACCAAGACTGAAAATTCCCCTACGCCGATGAACCGTGAAGTAGGGGAGAATGGCGTAGGAGGCCCCTTTCACTTAAGCGCGGAAGCAAACTATGGAAAACTGATAGACATGACACATGCTTGGTTACGTGGGGTTTGAAGCTACTGGATTTTCCTAACCGTTCGTAGCAGTTAATATGTTCCAGACATGAAAAAGCGATCGCATTTCAAGTCTACTGAACCCTTTGAAAAGGGCGTCGTACACGATGGGTATGGTGAAATGCCCAGCCCCGAGGCGTCTTATAGACCAAATCTGAAGCCAACGGGAGGAAACTGTGCAGGGAGGGAACTGTAATTTTAACAGGTTGACACTATAACTGCAGCTGTAACATGTAAAACTGGAATACAGAACGATGCAAACCTCGTTTAGCCTGGTCGGGATACTCTGAAAGGACGACGCGCGATTTGTAGCCTGTAACTGACCAGTCTCGTTGATCAAAAAGGAAAGGAAGTCCACTTGTTTTCTACGTCTATACATTAATACCTAACCAACACAAAATGCGAAAGGAACGAGTCAACTAAAGCTCCACACAGTCTTGCTCCGTCTGTACAGGAAGCGTTGAAAGAACAGAACGCGTCTAGCAGCCACCGGATCGGCGATGCAAACCACAAATAAAAGAGTGCTATTGAGTTCATCGTTTGCATGCTACAGATTCCTGCTCTTTATGAACAGGAAATTACAGGATCGACGTACTTCGAAGCGACAGAAGGTAACGCGCAACCATGGCGTCAACGACATAAATCGCAGGTGAACGACTTCTTTTTTTGTATGAACACTTGGCAGGCACGCCCACGTACCGCACGGGTTGCATCCGATCCACTTCTTGCATGATATGCGGAAGCACATCCTACAGACAAGACGCATAACGCCATCGCTGGCATTGCGTTTGGCGGTTAACTTCTCGTTCGAAGTCATGGGAATGTTTTCCCTCATTAATGACTGCTTGTCTTTTTTCTGCCTTCTCCGCTCTTCTTTCCGACCTCCGATTCTTTGCCCGAAGTTTGTTTTTGTAGGGCGATGACGTCAGCGCAGAAACGCTCTCAGTCGGACGATAGCGCGTCCTTTTCGGTGCTTTCGGCGTAGCACACAGCTCCATAACTACGGCAGACCTTGAGCTGAGACCAAATCGGTGGCTGGTCCTTGGCCAGCCACTGGGAGGTCGCGGCGACGTCGGGGGCGCCTGCTGTACGCAAGGTGACAGCACCATGCGGGGCGCTAGCGTCTTGCAATGTATCGGCCGTCTGATGAGCCTCGGTAGCCTGAGAGGCGTTAACGTCCTGGGTCGTAAGTACCAGGTCAGTCGTTTTAGGGAAGTCACCACTCTGCAGGTCCTCAGTCGGCACAAGCTCGCAACCGGTCTGGAGTTAGCCAGATAGCGTTGTCAGGTCAGCACCATTGTAGGTGGCGTCCGTCATAGCTTGAAGACCCCCGCAGCAGACTGGGAAGCGCAAGCTACTTGGTGGGCGACTGTTCCTTGGTGGGTGCCAACAGGCCGACGGGCAACTGTTTCCTGGTGAGCGCCAGCGAACTGGCAGGTGCAGGTAGACTGGGAGGTGCCTGCTGCCTCGCGGGCGCCATCGGCGTGAGAGGCACCAGGGATTTCGGACTTCTCAGCCATCAGTGAGACCTCGGAGTCGTCGTCGGTGAAGATGGTGTCGTCAACTGGTCGCAAGCCGGTTGTGCTGGAGCTTTTGGAGATCTTGTTCATGGATGTACACTTCCCGTGCCTTTTCCAAAGATGCCTACAACCTGGCACTAGCTGATGCGCGTCCCGGAGTTCGCCATGAGCGATTTGTTCGCGTCTGCGTTGTAGCTCCCCTTTAAGAGACAGCACGTGACTTGCAGCGGCTGCATCCTCCGCGTGGTCCACTTCGTGTTCTGACGAGTAGCCCAAGGCCTCCAGACACTTGCCACCTGATGACCGTGGAGAATAATGATGTGTCTGCGCATCACTGATGGGTTCACAGCTGGCAGGATGTGCTCCAACCACCACAAAAAGCACATTTGGTCTGTCTAGCCCGACTCTGTGCACGTTTTGAATGGGTGAGTCGGAGCACCGTTGAGCATCGAATATGCATATTACCCATTGCTGAGGCAAATAAATTACGGCAGGGAAGTCGGTTTTGTACTAAAACTTGGACCTCCAACAGTCCTCAGTCCCAAACAGCATTTAAGTATATGACCGAAAATGTATTTGTCATGGGATATCCTTCCATATAGTGCACTCGTCTAAATTAATACAGGGAGGCTCTTTCACAAAATGTATACCGTGACGCGGGACAGTACATCACTACCAAACTGTGGTAACATATCCGGATTTCATTATCAACTGACGACGAAACATATTAATTCTTACTAACGAAGGGACATGCCTGATATTTTGAGTCGCACAGCTCCGTTTGGTCCCTTTTTTACCGACGGGCGCAGCGTCTTCACGACGTCTGCGATCTTGCGAATGAAGCATCCGTTTTCCTTCTCCTCCATGTTAAACTGAACATTCAGTCTGAAAAAAATGGCATGAGGCACGCCTCGCCAGCCATGTCGCCACAGTAAAACATTTCACGTGGTCCCGGGCTCCTGCGTCATGTGCTGAAAGTGTCAAAACTACTGTGATAATCCTGTGGCAAGAACGTCTAGAACCAGGTCTAAGTCTTAAGCTGTCATGGTCTACATCCCCGGCAATATTACATCAACACACATGAAGGAACACGAAGATGTGGAAACAACGACGTACGCTGTCTTTGCATGTTAATTGTATGCTACGGACGCACCCGACCTTGCACCTAATCAAACACCAAAAAGGGTTTAGATCCGTACCTTCTGCGTTGTTGGATGATTCTATATCTGCTGGGTAGAGATGGCGTCAGCCTTGCCAGCTTATGATATTTTGACAGAGAGATGTTACCGCCGTCGAGAACTTTTAATACTTCAGTGGGTGATGGGCCTGATGGTGTCGTGGGTGAGTTCAGTCCATATTCAGTAGCTATGGCTTCCATTTGCTGTCGTTTTCGGCGTTTGTGGCGGTCCGTATACGTCCTCCTCTCAGATTCAGGTTGTTTACGGGAGGGGCCGGGAGCAGCTCCCGGCTGCTTGGGCCGGGCACGGCCGGCAGCAGCCGGTCCTGGTTGCCGGGAGGTCTCGGCGGCAGCCGTTGCTGGATGGCCAAGTCCAGCGCGGCCGGCGGTAGCTGATCCGGGTTGCTGAAAGGTCCCGGCGGCAGCTGCTTCTGGATGTCCATGTTCAGCGCAGCTGGCGGCAGCTGGTCCTGGTTGCTCGGGCCGAGCGCTTTGCCCATCTTTACTTGATGAACAAGGATGGGGAGGGGCACGGCGTGTCTTAATAAGACAATCAAAGGGACACGGCGTGTCCCTTTGATTGTCTTATTTGTCCCTTGAAATTGATGACTCTTTCTCTTCTGCTGATGTCTTCTTCTGCTGATGCTGATGTTTGTTCTGCCCTTCTCGTTTGATGATGAGAAAGACGCCGCATCGTCTTTAGATCGGTGGTTATTCCCGGCCTGAATCCTACCCTCGTTTTCAATGATATCCCATCGGGACTATGACGCTGTGGTGAAAGGAACTAGTTTTGCCGACGTGCATTAGTTCGTTGCAAATGATGACCACGTTACCACGTTACGACGGGGGTGGATCCAGGATTTCTCCCGGGGGAGGGGGCAAATGATCAACGGGGCCCCCCTCCCGGCCGCCCCACATTTTTTTGCTCTTTAGATAAGAAAAAAAATCTTGATTTGCTCGGGTTTAGGAGGAAGTATTTGACGTAATTTCGCGTTTTTTGACCAAACAGTGTGACAAAAAATCAAGCTCGTCACCTTATTTGGGAAAACTTCGCGTTTTGGTTCCCTGCAAAGTGGCCGAAATATGGCGACATCGGCAGGATCTTAGGCGCCCGTGTCCCTCCTTCTGTTTGGAATGTCGCGTCAAGAAACTGAACAGAAAAGAAAATGGGGATAAAAGCGACGAACACGCTAAAAACTGAAAAAGGAAATTACAACGGTGCAGGCAAGGAAGTAGGAACATGGCGTGCGTGTTCTTTCAAGTCGTACTTCGTTAAAGTCATCAGCCTTCTTCCGGTAGGGGCCTCGAACAGGCTGTACCCAAAACTGGTCAGAGACCACGAACTTACAATTTTTAAGATCCAATCTCGCGGAATGGACCCGGCTGGCCTACCCCGACACACAGTTCGGACCCTGATAGGGGTCCCGGCTTCCATCCAATAGAAGGCCTAGTGTTGATTACACTCAAAGGTGGTCCAGCGACCAGGACTCATAATTTTCAGGGGTCTCAGAATTAACCCGTCCCCGACTGGGGGGGGCAGTTGACCACCCCTGAGGTTTTTCTGGGATTGCGAGAGAACAAACAAACACAGAGCCATAAAACTTCGCGTACCTTTTGCTTCGTTAATTTTACATCTTGTGTCTGCATTCTGACCTCAGGTCAGGTCAGGTGCTTGACCTAAGTCAGGTCAAACAGACCTATGTCCAAAAAGTTTAACGCCATGTAACTTTTTTGCAAAACAAGATATCTCAATAATATTTTCAGGGATTAGTGATCGTGATAGATGCCACAAATCTGCTATCTCGGATTTTTCGGAATTTTCCGGGTCATTGACTTAAGGTCAAGCCCATTTTTAAGACATGTCGTCGTTTTTTCGGAAACTGACGGAATATTTCATAACAATTTTTAGTGTGGAGTAAAGCAGACATCTAGTTACCGTCATTAGGCAAAGTATCGATGACTTCCAGCCATGGACCTGAGGTCAGGTCACGAATAACTGCAGTGAGCCAAAATGTATCACCATCAAAATCGGCGATGAATTATTCAGAATGGGGAGAAAATGGCAGAACTAGCTTGCACAGACGTAAGTAATACCAGGAACCTCAAAAAGTTTGAAAAATTGCATGTTTTGGAAATAAACAGGTTCTCGAGAATAAAGTTTCGCCAATTGTGTACATTGGTAACTAACGAATTTTTCCAAAATTTAAGCATGAAAAACCATCACAAGAACCACTAAGATCAATAAAATTTACATAGATAGGCTTTTTTCGCGAGAATAAAGGAACGCTAAAATTAGTTCCCGTGAATTTGTTACCGCATACGGCTGCGGCGCACACCAACAGCCGGCGCGAGAATTGCCGTGTCTTTAACTCAACGTTTCGGCGTATACATTGAACAAATCTGGGAAATTAGACGTGTATCGGCATCCGCGGACCTTAACTTGTGCGCTGGTTCCTTTACCTATACGTTATTAGTCATGGTCCTTGAGATTCAGGCCATTTCTCGGTCTCATGCAATCGGCTATGAAAAAAACATGTATAGGGCGTAAATTGCTTACATATTATCTAAAACTAAAAATAAGACCAATTCCGAGCTATACTCGTCACAAGCTTTCCAATGGTATGCGTATTTTTTTTTTTCGTGCGACCAACCGTCCGTGAGTTAGAGGGGGGCGGCCAACTGCCCCCCCCCGTCGCGCATGTTCGAAACCGACCGACGGTCGTGCGCGGTTACTGGACCAGGGTGGCCTGCGCTGAACCAGGGTTCGAACCCCGTCAGGGGGCCCCGGCCTAGGTCCGAGAGAGGGCCTCGCACCGATTACACTCAAAGGTGGTCCAGCGACTAAGACCTCACAATTTTCGGGGGGGTCTCACAAAATTAATGAGCCTGCGCTAAACCGGGGTTCAAGTCCTCCTAGGGGCCCCGGCTTAGGACCGAAAGAGAACCTCGCACCGATTATCACTCAAAAGCAAAACAGGGCCCGGGAACCTACAGTTCCTCATAGAATGGATCAGGGGGCCGTGGACGTGGCTGTGGACTTCAGGAGCTTACGGTTGGACCAAGCTGTGCCGCACCTGCCGAGTTTAGCGGTTGAATGTCAGAGTTCGCACAACGCACGTCGGGATCGTGGACTTACCCCGCGCGGTCGGGCGAAATATGACTCCCATGGAGTGGAACATGAACTTTTTTGGGGGGATGAGGGCACTTGCGTAGGGAAGGGGGCCTCTCTCAAGATCAAGGGGCTTCGAAATTTTGCTTTGCCCCCGTGATCAAATGCGATTCGCTGCCACTGAGTAAACTACATTTTTATAGGAAGAAGTCTTCTATGTTTTGAAAGGGATGGACACAGGGGTAAAAAAGTCAAAATGGGTGTCATTTTTGGATTTCTTATAACTTTGTTGTTTATGTACCGATTTTAATGGAATTGGCATGAATCGAGAGATTATGGAAAGAACTGTTATCCTTGGTCCATACAAGGAAAGTTTTGGCAAAATTGATAGGCGTTCACAGGGTTTCTGAAAAATAGGAGGATTAGTTTTTCAAAAACTGAATTAACAAAAAAGTTAAAAACACTTTTTTTAGCTTCTGCTAGTTATGTTATGCTGGAGAAGTAAAAATCGTATTACAGTGTTTGTATAATGTTAGTATAGGCGGTGTCAGGGGGATGAAAAAAGGGGAACTGTCATGGTCACATGTTCTTCAGGCCAACTTACGACCTTTGACCTTAAATGACTTCCAATGGCCTTAAAGTCACTTGAAATTATCCTGTGTGCATTTCATGTTGTTTGAAAACGCTTCCAATCGTTTGAATTTACGTTCTTTCTAAAACTTCATTTCATGGATGTTGTGATATAGGGTACGCGCACTGACGTTTTAGATCATAGCTCCGTGACCCCACCTGACATCAAGCTGAAACTTGGTGCACAAGTAGGCGGCACCCTTCTACGTCATATATGTTCCGAATTTCGCATTTGAGAAAATAGCGTTAACATTATCCTGTGAAAGCAAATTTCGTCTTTTAAAAGCGATTCCTGATAAACGAAATGATGCCTGTATGTCGACGAACTATTTACCTATACTTCGATGTAAAGTTTTAAGTTCCATCTTAACCCGCCCCCGACTGGGGGAGGGGCAGTTGACCCCCCCCCCGAGGTTTCCTGGGATTGCGAGAGAAGGAACAAACACAGAGTTACGAAAATTTGTGTACCTTTTTCTTGATCATTTCTACACCTTGCATAAAAGTTTTGACCTTAGGTCAGGTCACGTGTTTGGCGTTGGTCAGGTCAAACGGATTTATGTCCAAAAAAGTTTAGCACCCTGTAACTTTTTAGGAAAACAACATCAAAAGAGCCACTAAGATCAATGAAATTTACAGAGATAAGTTTTTTCGCGAAAATAAAGGAACGCTAAAATTAGTTCCCCTTAATTTCTTACTGCGTACGGCTGCGACGTACGCCGAGAGCCGGCGCGAAAATTCCCGTTTGTTGAACTCAACGTTTCGGCGTATATATTGAACAAATCTGAGAAATTAAATGTGTATCGGCATTTGCGGACCTTTGCTTGTGCGCTGGTGCCTTTACCCATCCGTTATTAGTCACAGCCCTTGAGATTCAGGCCGTTTCCCGGTCTCATGCAGTCGACTATGAGAAAACATATATAGTACGTGAACTGCTTACATATTATCTAAAACTAACGAATGAGACCAGTTTTGAGCTCTACTCGTGACAAGTTTTCCAACGGTGTGTTTATTTTATCGTACGACTAACCGTTTGTGAGTTAGAGGGGGCGGCCAACTGACCCCCCCCCCCCAGTCGAGCGTGATCGTGGCCGACCGACGGTCGTGCGCGGGTTAAAAACACTATTTTGGCAGACATTTTCCTTTTACTCTGAAACAAGGTGAAAAATGGCCTGAGGTGCCTTTCAAAAACGTTGCCTGGCTCCACCTCCTGAGCAAAAAAGAATTAGGACATTTTGGCACAATACGTAGAAAGAATAGGTGGGAAAAGCCACCAAGTTTCGTGAAGCTGCGTCAAAAACCCTGGAATTGGCAAGCAAAAAACCCCAGGGGGGCAGACTCAGCCCCCCCCGCGGTTGGTTGGTTGGTTATTGGGGCTTAGGGGCGCACCGACTGCAGGGTCATTCGGCGCCCATCCCCCCCCCCCCCGCGGGGAACAGGATTAAGCCATTGTGGGTTCCCTACTGTTGTTCCAAGGGAGTTTCTGCCGTCTATGGAGTCCCACAGGCAGTAACAAAGGTCCTGTATAAGTCTCTCTGTGCCGTGACAGAGGCACTTCTGACAATGATCTGGGCTCTTTGGCTGTTTCAGAAACTGATCTAGGCGTCTCGAGGTTACGAAGTTTCAGGAGCCCTTTTCGTCTCTGGGGCCCATATTGCTAGAGGCTGTTAGTTAGCAGTCTCAAAGGTCCCTCTCTAGCAGTCTCAGTAAATCACATGTTGTTATAGGTGCCCCTCTTGTCGCCTCTTGGGAAACATTGTTGCCATCTCTGGGAGTTACAAAAGACCTTTTGGCGATTTCAGGGCCCCTGTACAGTGTCATGTGCCCTCTGAGCGTCTCCGGTGGTCCCCGTGCTGCATCAAGGGTCTTCCTCTGTTACATGGGGTATATTTGGGAGCCTTAGGGCCCTTCCAGCCGTTTCAGGGACCCTTGCTGACGCCTCAGGGGCCTCACTGACTGTCTCAGGGAGACCTTTTCCGTGCCAGGAGCCCGCCTAATACATATGGAGGCTCTCTGGCCATCTAGTGCCCCCAAACCGTCTCAGGCCCTCATCATCTTTGCCTCATAAGGCCCTCCGACCTTTTGGCCGGTCCCAGAGGTCGTCTGACGTTTGGCGACCCATCTTGCCGTCTCAGGACTCACCTGACCTTTCCGGGGCCCCGACTGCATCAAGAGCCCCTCAAGTTCTCAAAAAGACCAGTGTAGTCAATTTAGCGCCCCGCTAGAGGCTGAGAAGGTCCCTGATGAACCCATTTAGGGGGCGCTTGTGGCCTGCCAGGGTCTGCTTATGCCGTGGTCGTCACCATCTTAAGTTTTTGCCGTCTCGGGGCTCCTCTGGAACTTTCAGAGATCTCACAGACCCTTTGCCGTTTTGGAACCCCTTAGGACCCCTCTTTCGGTCCCGGGGACCCTTGAAGAGTTTCAGGAGCCCTTCTATTCATCTTAGGGGCCATCTTACCGTTTCATGGTTTCATAAACCCTCCCCGAGGCTCCCTGACTGCACCAGGAATCTCCAACTTTTCCCACAGGCCCGTGAAACCCATTCGGGGTCCCCATGACATTCCAGGGACCCCTATGCTGTCCTAAGGACTCAGTCCTCATTTTGGCTGTAACGTGGACCATGTGACACGTTTGGCGGTCTCAGGGGCAATCTGCGTGCTGGAACCTTGCTGTGGCCTCAGGGGCCTTTTTGGGAGCTTCAGTGGCGTTTCTATACATATCAGGGGGCGTCTAATCCTCTAAAGTTAGAGGGTTAGACGTCTGACCCCCTGACTGCATTAAGAACCCTTCAAGTTTCGACAGAAACCCAGTTAGGCTCATGCCCTACGGGGCCGCTTTTGAGTCTAAGAAGGGCCCCGAAGGGGCCCCTCTCATGGGCCCGTTCTCAGGCCTCAGAAAGGGACGATCTCTGCCATCGCCCCTGCCCCCATCCTGGATCCGCGCCTGTGCTACAAAGCATACTGTGCATGTCGTTACGCAGTTGTTTACTAAACGATAACAGCAACACGAGCCATCACATTTCTTTGAACATCATCAAATCTCACAGCAAGAATGTAACTTTTTAAATGGATAGGGTGCCCGATCATGCATTATCTTGGGTTCTTTGTTCAATTCTTTGTAGGTGCCCATCCCATAGGCTCCACATTAAATTTACAAATCTTCAGGAATGTCCAATTAACATTCGGAGTACCGAAGGACCCACAAAAGAAAAGAGAACTACAGCCATGTGCCACACGGCTTTTTCCCTACCGTCATGATGAACTTCCACTCTCACGGGGCTGTGAAAAGATCGAGGACGACGTGGTCTCTGTCTCCAGCTCTATGGCTATGTTCGTCTTTTCCAGGCGGCATATATGATGGACCCTGGAGGCAACGTTCAAGAACATTACAAGAATGATGTTCTCTTTGAGGAGTTGAACGCTGTGGTCAATCTAAATTGCATTTTAATTTGAAGAAAAAACTAACGAAATTCCAAAGTTTATGTGAGTATGCTATATAACAAAACACTCACATAAGCAATTCACGGCGAGGCGCGTTTTTACATTAGTGGCCCGTTGTCGATTTGCTAGTGGTGTTTAACATTACTCTGTTTCATACTTTATCTGGTATTTATTGGCCTGTAAATGTACAAGTTTATAAATTTATTTCTTGTCGTGTATTGGCTTAAATATTCGATTCCCATTCCTGAATATATATCTATATACTTCTGGGCTTTGTCAATGCCTAACAAAGTCTTCTTGATTTTACACATCTCTTTCCTTTCCCGTTTCCGCTGTCGCTGGAGGTAGGCGAGTGCTCCCGTCTAGCGACGATTCACCTCGTATTTTGCATTTTACACGGCATTGGTTGTCTTCGGGTCTATTGATTTTTTCCCTTATACCTGACACAACGTCGTTGATATCGTGTTGCTTTATCGTGTCGGTTTGTGGTATGGCATTGGTTAGCCGTACTGCGGCGCTGAACATGTCGCAGTTTGTTAATATTTGTTGATATTTGTTCATCTGGCATATAGTGTTGCCATGGATGTGTGGGGAGCGTTTATTTTACGTTTGCTTGCGCGTTTTTGGCATTTTTTCGTCCGCTGTTCGCGTTTTGCATCGTTGGTCAGTGAAGGAAATTTGGATCCATTCTTTTGTTTCTTATTTGGGTGAACCCTTAAAAAAAACAATTTGATTGCTTTTATATAGCATTGGGAGTTATGTGGGCTATTTCGATCTGTATTTTTCCCATTAAAATGCTCATTTTGCTGTATTTTTATATGCATTGACTTCCATGTGTGTTTGGGTGCCAAATGACCCTGTAGTCAGTGCACGCCTAAACCCCAGTAACCAACCAAGGACTTCCATGTGTGTTGAGGAACCATCAGGTGGAACCAGTGGCTTCATTTGGGGGGCAAGCCATAGGTTCCTGGTTATGGATAGTAGGTTAGCAGGTCTTCAGCCAGGGGATGGAAGGAAGCTGGCCATGGGTTGAGAGTATACTTAAGTTACTGGGTATTGATGGTAGGTCATTGAGGTAATGATATGGGGGAGGGGGTAGAAGATGCAGGCCACAGGTTGGCTTGGCATTGTCCATTGACTACAACCTTTGGTTGTGCAGTGATAGTCATTGTCTCTGGTGAGGCTCCCTTATCACAGTTAGCAGGGGCCACAGCTGAGATGCATCCCAGTTCACCAGTGGGAATCATTGTGCAACATACAGTGGTAGGATTTAAAATTCCCTGAAGAATGATTGCATTGGGGGATTTTTGAAATGTACTGGTCATGCAGTGACAGTGCTTTGCTGTGGCTGAGATGCATTTAGTGATTGTTTCCCTTCACAGGAGCATGGTGCAGCGTCTCACATACCGTAGGAGGCTCTCCTACAACACCCGGTCCAACCGGGTTAAAGTGTGAGTCTTCTTGATGTCCATTATTATTTGCATTTTGCTTGGTTACTTACATTTCTGGTTTGTAAGGTATGTTGTCACCATTGTAAGTTATTTTCCTTATGGCATTCCTTTTTCCTCTGTGGTGGGAATTATGGGCACCAAATAACCTCAGTTGTTATGGTTGTAAACCTTGTTAATCAACTAGTCTGTGGTAAGGATTGACCTTTGAGTCACCATTAATGTATGATATATATGTTGCATTGTTTTCTGACTATATTTTGTGATCTTGTGTGGTGAGGATTAAGCACTTCTGATGTAAGCCATGTGGTCTGCACTGTGGTAATGCAGAAGGCTTTTATTTTGACTGTTTTCTAAGTGCTGTTTGTGTTAATGATGTGCAAAGCAATGCCAGCATATGAATATTGCTATGATGTGGAATGAGGGCAGTGGACACAGCTGTGGAGTGATCTTAGCACTAGTTTTCACGAAAGGTTTCGCTTCAGCAAAATATATGTGAACGCATAAAACATATATCAGTCCAGGATCACTCCACAGCCTGTGTCTGTGTTGCAGGCCTGAGTGCCAGATTGAGTAACAGCACCTGTCTTGGAGAGCATGCCAATGTCTGTTGTCTGTGCAAGACTGTGGCACTGAGAGATTTGCAAGTGGAAAAAGGTGGATATGTGACATCTGCATTTTGGGAAGTTGGTGTTGGCCAGAACAGTTTCAAGAGCAGCAAATTATTGAGCCTCTGTTCAGCCATTCAAGAGCAACAGCATTGTGATCTGCTGCCTGGAATGCTCTTCGGCAAGGCCGCTGCCACCACCATCTCCCTCTTGCTGCGGGGCCCTGGAGCAGCGTGGCCATGGAGGGGCTGGCTACAGCGTCGCGCTACGTGCGCCAGTTCGAGTTCAGCAGCGCCGACGAGCCCGGCGCGGCCGGCGCGCCGCCGCTCGTGGTGCGCGTGGTCGTGCCCGAGGTGATGAACCGCAGCTACGGCCTGTACACGTGGCCGTGCGCGCCCGTGCTGGCGCAGTATGTGTTCCGCCGGCGGGCGGTGTTCGCCGGCGCGCGCGTGCTGGAGCTGGGCGCCGGCACGGCGCTGCCGTCGGTGGTGGCCGCCAAGCTGGGCGCGGCCGTGGTTGTGACGGACTGCGCGCGCTCGCCCCCGCTGCTGGCCCACTGCCGGCGCGCGCTCGACATGAACGCCGTGCCGGGCCGCGTGCTCGGCCTCAGCTGGGGCCTGGTGAGCCCCGAGCTGCTGCAGCTGCCGCCGCTGGACGTCGTGCTCGGCTCGGACGTGTTCTACGACGAGGCGCTGTTCGAGGACGTGCTGCGCTCGGTGGCGTTCCTGCTGGAGCGTAGCCCCGGCGCCCGGTTCGTGTTCACGTACCAGGAGCGCAGCGCCGACCGCTGCCTGGAGCCGCTGCTCGACAAGTGGCGGCTGCGCGCCCGCCAGGTGCCGCTGGCCGAGTTCGGCGCCGACCGGCCCTGCCTGGCCGGCTCCGACCTGCCCGGCAACCACAGCGTGCAGCTATTCGAGGTGACCGCTGCCACTTAGCCGGCGTCTGGCGCTGGCCGGTGGGGCGGAGTCCGCGTGGATCGCCGCGTCCCCGGCCGTGATGCGAAGATGCGACGGCCAGGCGGAAGACGAGCAGAGACCAATGAGAAGCGGACTAATTCGTTCTGCAGGGCTCGTTCGCGCGGACGGCGTTACTGTTGCGTGCTGGGGAGGCCCGCATGCCCTGAGCGGAACCGGCGGAGGACTGCCGACTTGGCGGGGCAGGCAGCGTACTGTTTGGGAGGTCTTGTGTCGCCGAGTCGAGAGGAATCTATCGGCTAGTGTGGGTGTGAGGAACGTCACTTGTACAGATACGGGGAGGTAGGAAGTGGCGTGTGCAAAGTGCGGCGTTTTTTTTTCGTGGAACATGTGGAGAGGCATCCTGCAATTCGTTGCCATTACGACGTAAACTGACACTAGCTGTGCCGTTCCCAAGTGTTGCCTTGAGACCGCGTTCTGTGGAGGCAGCAGCAGTTGGTCTGTGGATATCAGTTACGTGATCATTTGCTGCAGTGGTGGACATTCGTAGCTACTGCTGTTGTCGTTTGACAAAATGTATCGACGTGTGCGTCTGTTTCATGGGCGCCCTCCATTCTTACTTGGGCTTATGGTGCGGGATGACACGTTAAGGCTTCTCGTTCAATAATGATAAGTATGTGCCATGCTGTTAGATGATATTCTGCTGTGCTCTTGGCTTGTACGTTTTTTTTACAGTGGACGTTTGCCTACATTTGGTGGCCGACCAATTTTTCCTTTAGCATCGTAGCGGTAGTTGCGCTCAGTCCGTGGCAATACATGCTCAGTTCAGCGGTGGTGGTGCTGTTCTAACCGCACACGATAACCTGACCGTGGTTCTGCCGAACGCGGGGCCGCCTGCTCTCCGCCGCGGCGGGCCCCGCTGCAGATCGACGCCCCAGTTTTGCCGGCTGCCGTCCGCGCACGCTGGTGACCGGCCTGTCCCTGTTCGCAGTGTGAAAACCCCTGGCGGCCGTCTGGTCTACCACTACCGCAAGAAGCCCAAGAGGGTGCCGAGATGCGCCGACACTGGCAAGAAGCTCACCGGTGAGTGGCGGCTGCCGGCCGTTTGGGCCCAGCACGGGAGAAACAGGCGCAGCGAGGGATGCCGGGGGGCCCATTTCGCCGAGTGGTCTGCGCGTCATGATGATCAGAAATGCAGTGCAAATGAGAACTTTGTGACACAGTATGACGCCGTATGACAGTCGACACAACATGACATGCCATGCCATACCAATATACGATAACATACCATGTCATGGCCACATCATAGCAGTCCAGGTATGTTGGAACGAATGCGGGGGAGAGAGAGCAGGTCATCCTTTCCCGTAAATGTGTTTTATATTTTACACCAAAAGAACAAAGCAGTCTGATGAATGTGATGTCATCAGTATGAGAGACGTTATGAACTGTTTCAACAACTCAACCCAACTGCTGAAGCATGTGATCACGCGATACCCGTAGCAGCAACGTGACGTCATCGCCTTGTCACGCCTGGTTTCCCCGCTGACGTCACACTGCGACAGACGGTAACGTGACGTCATCGCCCGGCAGGAATCCGGTCGGCGCGGCCGCATGAGCGGCGCCGCATGAAGAAGAAGCACAAGACGGTGAACCGGACGTACGGCGGCGTGCTCTGCCACAGCGCCGTCCGGGAGAGGTGAGCTCGGTCGAGAGCGGACCGGCCGACGGGACCGGCGCGGCTGCTGCCGCCGTCGGGCGCGGCGGTGGTCCGGTGGTGGGCCGCGGGCTGGGCGGTCTATGTTATCAGGTTTTGGTATGTTCGGTTGTTGCAGCTATCGGCGTGTTTGCTTAGCCCTTCCTGCATGTGTGGGGACTGACGAAGTTCTGATTATCGGAATTGTATTACGTTGTCCAGATGTAGAAGACAGTTTTTTTTAAGGGGGGGAGTCAGTTTTAGAACGAGTTGTCATGAAATTGTGCGGGGTCATTAGAGTCGTGAGACAAAAGGGATTAAAAGGTACGACAGTATTACGGCTTAACTTGCACTGCAATCCATTGATCGCAGTCTTCGTGCAGCGGCTCTGTTCGTGTTCTGTTTTGTGGTCAGGTGCCGGGTTGTGCGGTTGGCGGGCGATAATTTGGTGCCAAACTACCCAGCCGGCGCAGCAGGGCCGCTGGGCTTCCTCAATAGCCGTCCATAACACTGGTACGTTTCGCCGTTTCGCAGGATCATCCGCGCCTTCCTGGTGGAGGAGCAGAAGATTGTCCGGAAGGTGCTGAAGGCCCAGCAGGCGTCCGCTAAGAAATAAACCTCCTCAGACATGTTGACGGCTGTTTTACTGCCCGTACTGTCGATAGTGAGGGCGAGGAAATGGCGCTGGTGGTGAAATGTGCGGCGGACCGTGGTGGAATGCGGCCGGGCTGGGGATCGACATGGGTGGTTAGTTGTGCCGCGAGGTGTGTAGCAGACAGTGCTTCCGGCCTGCCGTGTGGTAACACCCAAGAAACCATGACACAGAGGGCTGCCGGGATGGAGGAAGTATTCGACAGGGATAGTTTCGATCCCACAGTTTGGCAGTTTTGAGACGTCTCGGAATTTCGGTGGCGAAACTGAAATGGGACGGGTGATTAGTCTGTCGGTGGTTTGCCAAGTTTGGCTCATTCTCTGCATACATGAGGGTGATCGTTGTGCGGGTAATGCTGGGTTAACTGCACTCACAGACTTACAAAAACACCCGGTTAACGTCAGGCTGATACGTTACCGGGCGCCGTGCACCGGCCGGTGACGGTTATCGGAAGCCGCGGCTCCAGTGCCATCTGCACCGCCTCACAGGTGGCAGCACTTCCACAAGCATCGATCTCCGGCGGGCCCGCGTGCGCCGCCTTGCGCCTTAGCCAGGCACCGCCCGTCGGCGAGACATCCGCCTCACTGAGGGTCTCCGCAGCTCCAGACACCAGTCTACCCCTCCCCACCCCGCCCCAGGCGCTTGGGGGCGGTCCATGCAGCCGGGTCATCAAGACAGGGGAACGTCCCGGGGCCCCTCCCTGATGGCTGGACATCGGATTACGCTGAGAGCCTCGGCCGCTGTAGACGCCCCCCCCCCCCCTGCGTGCCCCGTGAACGGAGACCTCGGCTGCGGTCTTGAGGTGAAAAAATGCGTCTGGCGGTGTGTGGTCCAGGAGGTGCTTTTCGTGTGGGGAGGGGAACAAGTGCGTTTGTAGATCGCGTGCCGTCAGTCAACAGCCTGGTAATTAAGTTAGCCATCCTGGGACGGTGGTGTGTTTTTGTCTTACACCGGGGTCATTATGGCTTCAGTCCGTCTGTCATAGTGATGCATAAGCCGGGTGTACTGACTGATGTGGGGCTTGCTGTGAATACGGTATGCGGTTTCGATGCATTTCATTAACCCTTTAGTGCCCAATTTATATCCTGTAACATTTTGCCAAATTTTATGCCATATTTATTAGGTCAGTACTAGGGCAAAAAGATAGCTATAGCACCCGAAGCCCCTCATTCGCCGGTTAGAGCTCAGTAGGGGTCCATATATATATGGCCATGGGCACCTGGGCGGTCGAAAATCAGCTAGAAGTTGGGGAAAAAAGGTGCCGACACCAACTGACAAACAGCAAGTGTGTATTCTTGATCAGACAGGACACGAACATTGATATGAGTCTGCAGAACTCACTGAGCATCCCAGTGACATCCGTCAAGTTCTCTGGACCCATGTATCCCAGCCTGCAACCCTTCGGTGTAGAGTGGGACTCAGCATCCAACGCACAGGTGCACATTACAGTTCTGGCACCGTCTTGCGGGTGGCCAGATCAGGCCACAATCTAGCACTGGCACACGCATCAGGATTACAGTAAAAATCCCAGTCCCGTCTCAAGTCCCACAGGACCCTCCAGTACCCAACCTACGACCCATCCGCCGTGTGGAACGGGACGAAGCATCCAACGCAGAGGTGGACTTGACACTTCTGGCATCCTGTCTTGGGGTGGCTCTTGCAGCGCGACTTGTTAGCGCAGGTCCCCTGCTTGGCAAAGGGGACCACGAGGTGGTTGACCCCATCAAACCGGATATTCTGGAGGACCCGGACAGCGGCCGATGAGGAGCTGGGACGCCCAGACGTCGGCTTGACGCTCTCTGCCATGTAGGACTGAACGATGGTTTGGATGAAGTCCAGCTGGGTTTCTTCGGGGTGGTGGCGTCGGTGGATCAGCCAGGCGTTCTGCATCGTAGCTCCCAGAATCCAGTTGTAGATGCACCACCAGAACTTCCTCTGCCGGATTCCGATCCGGTAGCACCCGATGTTTTGGTCCATGCGATCTGTTCCTCCCATCGCACGGTTGTACTCGTTGATGACCTTCGGCTGAGACACACTGATGCGCTTTTTCTCCTTCTGGGACCACCGCTGAACCTCGCTGGTGGGCTTCGAGCCGTACACTGTTGACGTCACCGTGACGGCGGAGTTGTCTTTCCACCTGGCGACGTTGATGCCCACGCTGGTTTCTGTGGCGACGGAGGTCCCTCGGGGCCTTTTTCATTGCAGCAAAGGACTTCAGAGGGCATCCTCTGAGCCGGTTCTGGCGCATGGTCCCGGTGGAGCCTATGCCCTCCTCCCTCAGGGACTTCATCAGGGGAGAACTGGTGAAGAGGTTATCCATGAAGACATGGACCGGATCTTGCCGCATCTCTCTTGGCATCCTGTCGACGAGGATCTTCACCGCCGCGCCGCACTTCCCAAAAGCGGCTTCGTACTCTGGACGCTTGATGATCCCGCCTGCACCCTGGTACACGTCGAATGCCAGGAGGTACCCGTCCGGGCTGTTGAGGCACCAGGCCTTGAATCCGAACCGGATGGGTTTTCCACGGAGGAATTGCTTGCAAACATGCCGGCCATAGTAGGGGATCATGCTCTCGTCCACGTCAAGGTCGGTGGAGGTCGCGGGCCTCTGAAAACCTTGGATGAATTTGTCCTGGATGGCGTCGATGAGGGGACGGAGCTTGACCATCTTGTCGCTGCGGTCGAGCCGTTGGTTGTCAACGAAGTGGAGGACCGACAGGATGGCATCGAAGCGGTTTCGCGACATGACTCGGGCCACGAATTCGACGTGGAGGTCAGGATCGACGGACCAGTAGTGACGACGTGCTGGGACCTGGTGGTAGCCCGCGAAGAACTGGATCGCCATAACGGCTTTCAGCTCGGCAACTGACGGCTCCGGGACGTGCTTCCCACTCCACTGGCTGTACCGGCGGATCTCGTGCTGAAGGTGTCGGAAGAAGGCGTCGTCAAAGAAGAACTCAAACACCTGGACAGGTGTCATTTTGGAGAAGTCCTGCTGGGGGTACGGGCACTGCTCCACCCGCTCCTTGAGGAAGGAAGCCACCTCCCGCTACGTCTTCTTCCTCGTCGGAATCATCTCCGCCGCGAACGATCTCAGCCTCCACTTGAAGGAGGTTGCGATTGAAGTTGTCGGCCGTCCCGCAGCCGTCCTCATCCCCTGAGTCACCATCGCTGCCCTCGCGGACGTCAGGAAGACAAATGAAGATGTCAGTGCCATGCTCTCCATCCTCTTCAGCGAGATCTAGGAGGTCCAGCAGCTTCCCACTTCTGAAAATAAGAATAAATTGGAAATGCGTAATATTCGACCACCCGACTGCCCATGGCCATATATATATTGGGCTGTGCAGAAGCCTGCTCAGTTGAGGCGCATCTCACTCTAGGGAAACTTTTTCATATCAGGGAGTTCGAGAGTGATTCTGAGGACACCACAAAACAAAATCTAGCTTCCACCATGATTTAGACGCTCCGTAGACTCACTGGCGTGTTTTCGACATGTAGGCGTAGAGCCGTGTAAAGAGGGATGCACGATATAGGTTGGACACTCCGACCAAACACACTCACAGCTCTTCACTAAACCCGTGGGATATATTAGAAGTCCTTTTAGTGGCGACCACTCCGCATCGCTCCACGCAAAATGATCTAGAAACACCGTTATAAATATATCGCTTTGGGCACTAATGGGTTAATTGTACCACTGTTCGTCGAGAAATTGTATTGTCTCCTCTCTTCAGTCTCAGTTGCTTTCACTGACTGCTTTCCGTCCTGTCTGGAGCAGAGAAATGCGAGTCGTCTGATTTTGTGCACAAAGGCGTGCTCTTCGGCAAATGCGTCATCATTATTTAATGTGTCCTCACCCGAGCTTGAGCTGGATGAAACATCAACACACTGAAACTTAACTCTCGCCGAACCGGGGAGAGGGAGGCATCGGAACGTCCTCCCCAAAGACTTGGTGATAAAAAATCAGCGCGTGCAGCGCACTGAAATTGTCAGTACGTTTTCTTTTGTCCTTTGCGCATGTCTCGAAGAATTTTCAACTTCCATTGATGCCAGATCACTGACAGGCCACGCAAAAGAGGCCATCCTCCGATTTTTAAGATTTTTTTTTTCGAACCACGCCGTGCTACCGACCAGTATTAAACTTTAGGGATAGTAGACTAGGGCATTTCTAAGAGTTGTGACGTCGCGAATTTGTTGTCAAGGTGAAGGTCACTGACCTGATGTCAGGTCAGTTTCCGCCCTATTTCCCTACTGTGCCTTAAATGCATTCCTGGGTCAGGGAAGTCACGAAACGCGACAATTAGTGTTGGCCCACATAAAGGTTCATGAGGTCAGGTCAGATCAGATTTGGGGTGAACTAGCAAAAAGAGTCTAAATCCCCGGCTTGATTATTTATATGGTAAAATTGGCACTGTACCCAATTTTGCAGTACAAGATTTCATCGACATGCTTCCAAGCTGTGGAATGACCTTAGATCACTTGAGGTCATGTGAGGTCACCGTGGTAGATGCATTCTTGTTGCCTGAACTGCGCGCCTTGGCCAAGGAAGTCACGATACACGACAAAAAGTGATGGCCTGCATCAAGGGTCAAGAGACCAGGTCAGATCACATTCGGGGAAAAGTAGCGGAATGATGTGAAACCCCGTTTTGATAGTCCTTGAGGTTAAAATACGCACTGAAGTCGATTTTGCAGTCCAAGTCCAAAATTACACCAAGAGGCTTCCATTCTGTCAAGTGACGTTAGGTCAGTCGGGTACCCCGGGCCAAATGTGAAGTCACCGTGGTAAAAGCTGAGTTCATATCCAGATATCTAGCTTTATCCCTCTGGTTTACTTCACGAGTCAATGGCAGATCTAGGCATAACAAGATGAAACCTAAATGCGCGTCAGATCAGGTTGTGGTCCTGCGTCAGGCCAGGTCACATGACCAACCTCATATAACACCCTGATGATCACGGCTGTGGAACCCAAGGAGTTTCAGTTCAAGGTTACTCCTTGCCCTTTTGTTTGCATGGTTACTGATGCTCGACAGAAGACGAAATGAAGCAAAAAAAGAAAACGGCTGAATGATAGGCCAGGTCAAATCGCGTCGGCAGGACCTGTTTTAAGAGCAAATGAATGGAGGTGGGGGATTTCGGCCAGTCGAATTATGGGTCACATGAAGACAAAATCTGGGTACTTTGCCGACCTTGGTTTGTCTGACCCCGTCGGAGTTCAGTTTTGACGGGTTGGTGTGGCTGAAACTTGGTGGTCCCAGGGGCTTGGGGGCAAAATGCATTGTCAGATTTTTGGGACAGTGGGTCTGTTCGCGGCACGCGCCCGAGTTTCGTATGAAGTTTGCGTGTTTGTTTGCCACATCTGATATTTTTGAAAGACGCGCGCCGCTACCGGGCGCTCGATCTCGGAAAGCGCGGGCCGCACCGACACCAAACCGGGTGCGTTCGGTAAAGAATCGATTGGAAACTTGCAATGCAAGCAAGAGGCCGAGCCTAGACCGGCACTTGGTGTCTCCTGGCTGCGGGAACACGAAATACTCCTGTTCTGCAAGGTTCCAAAATGGGGTCACGATCTCCGAGACCGTCAAAAACACGGACCCGAGTACATGATGGCCAACCAGAGTAAGATGCCGGCAGGAAATCATTTAGCGAAGTCGACCCGATCCGCCAGACGGGACAGCCACAGTGCGCTTTCAAAGAAGCTTAGGATTTCGAATGCAAAGGCGTCAGTGTCTGACACGAAATTGATACCAAAGGAAAGCCTGTTCTTTTGCCGTTCCGATAATGTATAACACTAATCAGGTGTGTTGTGGCCGTTTCGGCCATGCGACGCCACGTGAACCGATACAGGAGGCAATTTGACACATTTTCAAGTCAGCTGGAGACCATTGCCGACCGTCGACACGACGTCCTTCCCTGGCGCCTAATCTCGCCAACTGTGGGTCGCACCAAGACAAAACCTGATTCAACAGAAAATCGGCTGGGGAACAGTCATGTAAAACAACGCACGCGGAAACCTGCACGTGACGCGTTCTAATCACGACAAAACTAAAAAGGACGTTTTGCGAGCTTAACAAGAAGGGGAGGGCTGAATTCAACCATTAGTTTTAACGGCTCGGTGACTATGTAGGCCCACGTCACAAGGTACCAACTGCAGAGGGCCGAACCCGTCCGCCAAACAGGGTAGCCGCGGCACGCGCTCAAGGTGGGAGCATTTTCGGTTTTCGGGTTATTTGTGCTTACACAGTGATTGCCATAGCATGGAAGTGATATTGTTGGCAAAATTAACACCCATAGAAAGAACCGTTTTTCTTCGTTTGAACGGGGCAATAAAATAACCGTAATTTTCCTAAATTTAACTGCCATGACGTACCAGGTAAACCGGTGCAAGCCGTGATTTTGCGCAAAATCGACATATTTCGAGATATTTATCTTCGATTGGAGATTGCGACGACGCCATTGGGAGCATACCGTTAAAAAAGAAATGCCACTATGTTCCTCAATGGATGGTGAACACGACAATATAACCCATCTGGTGTGTCTCGTAGTCGACTCAAATGAAAGCGCACATAAAATTTGTGCGTGCCGCGTGTTGCGTGTTTTTTTTAGCAGATCACGATCGAAAACCAGTTTCACTTGCTCTTAACTAAAAAAAAAAAAAAATGGCTTATTCCATTCATTCCTTCTTGGTTTGAACTTGATGCGACCTCCAATTTGGGGATTTTAAAAACGTTACAGAACTAAAAAAGAATGTCTCTTTAAGTTCGGCTGGAAATAGATGCGGGCAAACACAAACAGGGTTACACATATACGGACAGATATTGGTAGACAGACACATACGGGAAATAAAACGAAGACAGAAGAAAGGAGGCAAGGAGAGACAGAGAAAGAGAGTGATTGCGTGGGAACAAAGGAGGACCTGGTGGATGTCGGCGAAACTGAGGGACATCGAGGAGACCGGCAAATATTGGCAAAGGTCGCCGAAACATTGGAGATCGACGGAGACCGGTGATGAACGGTGGAGGCTGGTAAGGACCAAAAGAAACCGGCCGGTATCGGTTGAGGCCGACAGAGACCGATAGACATCAAACGAGATTTAAGGTGACTGAACGACTGAAAGACTGATAGCGACCAAAGAATACCAGCAGTCACTAACAGAGATCGAGCAAGATCGAAGGAGACCAACCGAAACGGATGGAGATCCAGGGGCACCGGGCGAGGCTTGCTGACACTCGATGGGGACAGAAAGAGTGCAAGCGATGTTCACGGAGATCGAGGCTGTGAAAAATGACTGAGATGGGACATTGAAAAAAATGTTTTGCTTGTCCGACCTGGAAGAGCGAAAACAGAGCAGGGATGTGGCTGTGGCTGCTTCATACCCCAGGGTGCTGCATGAAGAAAAATTGGTTGATGACGGTTGTGGAAAAAGATTCTGATTGAAGCACACTGCGTTCTTTTACATGACATTTGAGAGAGACCAGCGCTGGCGTGCTGAACATCCCATTTGAATAGCGCTGGGACGCAGAATTTTGCGTGAGAATTGTGCGAAGACCATACTATCAACGTTTGGCTCATCAAGAACAGTTTGTTGGCAATGAAGCGTGCAACGCGATCCTGAGACAGTCCTTGGGTCAATGCGATCTTGCACGCGCAGAGAGCTTTAAATGCAAGGCGTGGCAAACGGCCAGATACCCGACCGATGCGTCCGAGAAACCCGTGCACCTTGTGGCGTACATGTGGACCTATGGGCCACATTTTGGGGGTTACGTGGGTGGGGACAAGCCGGCAAACGACCGTCGGATCTCGCTTCTCTGTCCATGGGCTCGGCAGCCGGATTCGTCGTATTTTTGCGCGATCTGTTTTATCTCGCTTGCGATCGCATTAGTTCATGAAGTTGAACCAAACAGAACGGAATCCAGGAACATCGTCATAAACATGAAGAGCTCTTATTTATGACATCCTTGCCCTAATCTTTGCTCTCATCTATGCCAGTCGAATTCCAGCTGACGGAACTGAAACCTGCCCGACGTTTTTTTTTTAGCTGTGCGCTCATTTTCCGTTATCGTTTTCATCCGATAAATTCGTAGGCTACGAATAGCAGCCTCATTGTAGACATGCTACTGGCAGTCTGCCAGAAGTGTGTCCAAAACGTCGTGCGTGACCTGTTGGCAAAACAACGTTTTCACTGGGGGGGGGGGGTTCGCTGCGCACTGGAGGGAGGATTTGATGGTCAGTGGTGGGGATTGTGCTCCTCCCCCAATTAACATGTGAAAATAGACCGTAGCGTCGGGCCATTGGCATTCTGGTCTGTCTGCACTTGGAAAAATGTTCATACAAATGGTTCCCACCGTTCTGGAGGCAAGCATGGACAACAACTCCCAAACGACGCTCAAAAACCTCACAAATAATGCGAAACGAAAAATGACATTCCGTCCCCGGCTCCGGTCGCCCACGGCAAGGCGAAGGTTGGACACGGCTAATCAGTGTGGCAAAGCGAAATGCAGCCGGTATAGTAGGACGATGGATATGTTATCCTCATCAAAAATCCTGTACTTCAGTATTCCTTTCATTCATTTACTTCCAGGCGTCTATTCTTTATCGCCTCGATTCAGTCTCAAGTTCATATCACGCATTGACGTCTGCTGCAGTAATGGCTGTTCAGCGTTTAGTCATACCCAGGCCCATGCCCACAGGTCTAAAATGCTAAATCTAACTAGCTTTGATTTTTCCTTAATTCTGTGAAATGATGCTTCCATTTCGAAGAGTGTTAGCACGTCCAGTTTGCTCATTTGTGTTATGCGGAAATTCCTCTCGAAAAGAGAGAAATCTATCAAAAGAAATCCCTCGCACGTTGTGTGGTCGTTATGAAGTTTCCCTTCCCTGAAGAAACCGCAGGTCCGTCCGTGACACCGTCTGGCCAGTACTGCAAAGTGGGCGTTTGCGAAGCCGGCAAACAGTGCCGTCTCAATTTCCAAGTGAGCTATTCATTGTCTCGAGGGACCGGCGATAACGTTATGTCGTGCTCTGTCGTGCGTTAAAAAACAGCGACGACCTTTTGTAGCTTGCTTTACCAAATCACACACGGCCCTGAAAATGCTAACACTCATGACTCCTCCTGGCTGCATTTGCCGTTGTTTCGCGAAGAGACCGTGATGATTCTCGTTTCAGCTGCCCCTTGTTCCAACCAATTGCTCATTTGTGTGTTAATCGAGCTCATCGACGCACTCAGTATCTACTATTATATAATACCACGCTCAGTTCGCCATTGGCACTTTGGTGGATCCGGAAGCAACCAAGGTGACACAGCGCGTCTGAACGGACGGCGAGTCGCTGACCACCCCTTGCCCCGCCCCTCACAGCTGACGTTCCGACTTCCGACCCGGAATCCTACCCTGTTCTGCCGGCCTCTGCCGGCTGGCTTGTGAACTCAGAAGCGGCTGATCTGCCTTGCTGAGTTTATGTCTAATTCCGAATCGATTCAGTAGCTTGACGTTTTCGCAGTGAATTGGAGGCAGAATCATTTCACTCGAAAACGGCATTCAATCGGAATCAGAACTGAACCACGTAGTTGTTACTCAACCGTCGGATCGGAACTGAATCGATTCACTTCTCAAGCTGTCGTGAACCGGAGTCCGAATCGATTCCAAGCTCAGTGAATCAGACCGTGAATCGGCTCGCGTGACGTGAATCAGACGCGAGCCTGCTTCAGAGCGGTCGGGCCAATGCTCGGCCCGTGATCAATACGGTCGCGGAGTGGACAGGTAAACAGAAACCCCGCCGTTCGGGGGCGGTACGGGCGCTGGTCCGCCGCCGGAGGGGTGCGTGCGGGAGCCGGACCTCTGGTCTGCCTCGGAGAGGGCCTAACGCTCGCGAGTGTGTGCCGGAGGTGACGGCTTTCTGTTCCAGCTGCGGCCGAGCGGCGGGTGGCGTTGGAGGTCGTCGCTAGGGAAGCTGGTTGCGGAAAATCCCGGCTTTCACGGAAGATTCGCCGGTTTGCCGTAAGATCGCACCTATTTCGGCTCGCCAGAGGTTCGCCGGAAGAGCGCAGCCTTCAGCGAGGGTTCACTAGAGGTTCAGCGGAAGAGCGCAACATTCAGCGAGGATTCACCAGAGGTTCAACGAAAGACTGCAGCTTTCGCAGAGGATTCACCAGAGATTCACCAGACAGCCGCAGCTTTCATAGCTGATTCCGTGAGACTGGCGGAGGCCGCAGCGAACACAAGGGACGGCTGTCCGCGGGGTCCACCGTCTCCCGTCTTCGAGCGTCTTCCAGTGTCTCCCAGCATCTCCCGGCGTCTGCGAGTGTCTCCGAGCGTTTCCGAGCGTTTGCCGGCGGCCGGAGGCGATGCGGCCCATCCACCAGCTGTTCCTCACCTGCGATGCGCTGTTCGTGCTGCTGGCGCTGTTGGCCGTGCTGTGCGGCCTGCTGGCTCTCTCCCTGAGCCAGGAGCCGACGGACGATGACGTCACTTCTCCGGCGACGGCGGACGACACCGCCGCCCTGCTCGACGACAGTGACGCCGTCCCGGTGTGACGTCATCGACCGCAGCATTCACGGCGCACGGAGCACCGTCGTGACATTGCTTGTGATGTGCATGTATGTGCGACATGACCAATGTTGTTTTTTCAGGCGTTTGTCATCCAATGTGTGATTAACACATAGCAAAAAATACGCTCCACTGTTCACGCTGTCACTCGATCACCGCGTATAAAAAGAATTAGACAGGCCAGCGGTGTCAGTCAAAGGCAAGTTGTACCTCAATGTTCTAGAACGACTGCGAACGGCTTCCATTTTGATTCAAACCAAGAAATGTTATCATTGCTCAGCGCGGCCTTTTTCATACTTCGTTTCGATTTTAACCCTTATAAGAAGATGAACAGCATTGAGAACCGAGTTTTTACATGTAATCATTTTCGCAACAACTAAAATATGATTTACGGCCAGGGCCTGGGCGACGCCAAGAAGTCGTCCCGTCTATTCAGCGTCCATCCGGGCTGACAGAACATTCAGCGAACGGTCATTGCCTCTGACATGACCAACATTGTTGGTGATATCACACACCGTTGGTGACATCGTACATCGCTGGTGACGTCACGCGTTTCTGGCGGTAGTCTGGAGACGTTGGCAACATGGCTGACAGATTGTCGGTGGCGTCACATATCAATGGCGTATCACAGATCATCTGTGTGAGGTAGGTCCGGATGAGAGCGCTGGACGCGACACCACACTATCGGTCGGGACGCGTTTGTGACGTTTCGAAAGACGTTACAGGGCGTCACGATGTCAATAAAAGAATGTCGATGAGACTGATGGCTTTCACAGTGTGACGGATATCGTCACTGACGACGTCCAGGCTCAAATTGTAACCGACACTAACTGATGCGTCGTTGGCTGATGACATTTGCTCAGTAGTGGCGAAGGTAATCTTCGCCCTCAGTTGCAATGTAAGACACTACCAATACCTCACTTCAGTCAGAAGTGCATCCAAACCTCTATATAGCAATGGTATAGTTTGTGGTTTGCACAGGCAGGGCCCCAGTATGTAACGTTGCGTGACATGTGACTCAGTGATGCGGCATTCGTTGCAGGGTTGCCTGCGGTGATGTGGTGTTAGATTCGAAACTAGCTGGTACGTTGAAGTGACCGAGAATACAGCGTCGAGTACGAAAACAAGGGGATCATCAGTGTGGCCTTCAGGTGTGATGTGACCTAATCGCTGTGCCACCTCAGCTTGTGAGAGACCTGCTGGATTTCGACTTTCCCCGCTCTCAAAGAGATGATGCCACCCGTCGCGAAGTGCATTTTCTCAGCTATCAATTTTCTCTCCCGTTAAGGAAAGTCGCACGACGACCTACACGCGACTCCACAAAACCATAAAAACTATGTCACTGTGGGACGTATTACTTTCAGCCATCGTTTTCTAAGCGCAAATGTCAAAGAGCTAGTGGGGACAACGGATAATAACTTTCACTATCCTTGTTTGTATGCTTCCCTAATTCATTTTATTCCTTTTTCTCGCAGCAAGCTGACAAAATTTCTTGGTCTCTGAATGCAATATGAAAGGCACCACGCGCGCTTGGTGCGTGGAGCTGGCCGTCATGTGGCCCCAGGGTCTGCGGACGCCGAGCCTTGGCCGGCGGCGGTCACGTGACCGAACGATGAGGCTGGCGCGGCGAGTTGCCTACGAGGTGGCCAGCCTTTGCCCAGAACGCTGTGCCGCAGCAATACAAGCAGAATGAGAGGAAAGTCTTACAGATATGTTGCCAGGAATCATGTTCGTTGTAGGACTTTATGGCATGGCATGCTGCTACAAGCTAATGCTTTTAAGGTGCTGAATAAATAAAAGAAATGTGTGTCCTTCTCCAGACAACGTCGGACAAAGGAAAGTGCAAAAGCCATTGTTTTGGGTCGTAATACCTTTGAAATGAAATTTTCTTCTTGAGGCGTCAAACAAAATGTAACGTAAGGAGTGAAAATCAATCTGCAGCCTGATTGTCTCAACAATATTTCTGAGAGTTTGCATTGCGTTTCATTATTTCCAATGATCTGAGATCATGATATATGTTATCCATGGCGCAGATGTGTCCTCTTACTCCCCACAGAAAGGAATGGGGGCGGCGGGTAACCTGAACCAGGTAGCTCGGTGGCCGCGCCCATGCCTCTGCTGATGACATATGGTATTGATGCCTGATAACATAAAGAAACTTTTTTTATCGCATGGCGTTTCGCCTGTCATAGCTCCAATTTCGATCGGTAGATGGTTTGATTAAATTTTCTTATGGCATGTTATTCGTCTTTCTCGCATCGCGAGTCTCCCTGATTCGTCACGTTTCTTCGTTATTTAGTTCTCGCCGGGCCACCTTCCGGATCCACCTTCGCCGGGTGGCGGGGGTTCGCGAGAGCCCCAAGGTCTCGAGATCCTAAGTGACGCAGAAACGGCTTTAGCAAGAGCTGTTTGCTAGACCTCGGCCCGTGACTGCACTGCGCAAACCTTTTCCGGCCGGAGCCTCGCACCATAAACCAGCACCTTAGCGGTACCCGCTTGCGCTGGGCGATAGATCCCCGGCCAGGGGCTCGTCGTGAACCGAGGTCGTTACACACTGATCCACTAACCATATATTACGTGTCTCGAGATGACGTTTGTGGTGGTTGTTGCCAAGGACGAGGCCAAGTATTTGTTTAGAGTTCCTTCGACTCGTCAGGTCTTGGTGGGGCTGTGGGATGGAAATAGGGGATGATTTAAAACATAATGATCAGAAGTCGAGGAGAAGTCCGTGGATGGTATCGGCCATTCGAACGAACCGTCCTTTTATACATGTCCAGTGGACGACGTGTCGAGTTTAGGCATGACACCCGTCGAAACGCAGGAACACTGAAACCATAATAAAAATGATGCGATCGGTTGTAAGCTATGTATTCTTTGGCCGACATTCGATCACGAATTACGTATGCGTATTTACATAGAAGACAACTAACGAGTCAAAATGCAGAGCGACGAAGGCCGCTGCATCGATCGTCGGAACAGTTAACCCGATGATTACTGGGGATATTCCATAATGCGACTCACTGAAAAGGTTTTTTGCCCCCGCCCCTCCCATCCTCAGAACCAATGAACCAATTACGTGAATTTGAACACCAATGGATAGTCCAATAAGTTTAATTCAGGGAATTTCTTTAGTTTTATCCTAGCAGTTGCCGATGACGTCACACACCAGGTCAAGTAAAAAGGTTTCTAGAAGGTATGTTTTCGAGGTAGGTCGGCGACTTATTGCGACGGGAAACACGAACTGTGGTTGCAGGCACACAACAGATGTCTGAAAACGTTTACTTAGATCCTTTTGGTCTTGAGTCACAAAAGGCCATGCGAGGTCAAGAGGTCAAATGGCCGTTCTTGATCGCTGTGTAATATGATGAATGCTTCGAGACTGAATTTTTACCAGGAGCTCGAAAAACCGGTCTAAAACTTCGTATGTGGCGCGTGATATTGCCTATGTGCATAATTCGGTGCAAACGCCGCTCATACTGTATATGACCTAGGATGACCTCGTAAGGGTCACAAAGTAAAAACTGACCGCTAGACCCCAACTACATTTAGACTGATCTGTCGGTACGTCTGGACCTGACTGCATCACAATCGGGTGACACGATTGGCATCGTGGGCACTTATGACATAATGATGACCTGACCTAGGATGACCCTCACGACTATATCATCTTTCCATTAACTGTAAATCTTCAGTGGCTGTTCAGTCGCAGTTGATCTGTTAAATTGAGAAAAGAACGTATTACGAATGTGACCCAAGATGACCTCGTAGTCCCATGGTTAAAATTGACTCCTAGTCACTAATTACGTTTACACTGGACCGTCAGTATGTCTGAAACCGCTTGTGTCCCAAACAGACGGCAAGACGTGTCACACGCGTGTGAAGAACGAAACCTGCCATGGTCTTTGTGACGTTGTTGTGACATGAGCTGGCATGACCCGACATCAATTTTTTCTATAAAGTTTCATTAACTACTGATCTGAAGGCACTAAAAGTATCAAGCCTCTGACTGCATCGGTTCGATGCTGTCGCAGGAAATCCAAACGGGCGGATAAAAAGCCCCCTCCAGTAACTAGCGGGTTTTTAAGTAGTCGAACGTAGCACCATGTATTGTCCGAATGAGACCATGGAACGGGCACTACGATTTTGCTGGCGCCATGAAATTAGAGCGGTGACGCGGGAAATGCACATGTTGTGACGTCGCTTCGCCACAGAGCAAAAACGCCATTGGAAAGGTCTTGGGAAGAATGGAAGGGAACACGTGGGCCTCTCCAGTAAGTCTAATGTTAAGGTCACCATAAGTAATCTGAACCCGCGCACGACCGTCGGTCCGTCCCGAACACCGGCGACTGGGGGGGGGGCAGTTGACTGCCCTCCCTCTAACTCACGAACGGTTAGTCGCACGATAAAAATAAGCATACCGTTGGAAAGCCCGTCACGAGTAGAGCTCGAAACTGGTCTCATTTTTAGTTTTAGATAATATGTAAGTCAATTTACGCCCTATATATGTTTTCTCATAGCCGACTGCATGAGACCGAGAAATGGCCTGAATCTCAAGGGCTGTAACTAATAACGCATAGGTAAAGGCACCAGCGCACAAGTAAATGTCCGCGGATGCTGATACACGTTTAATTTCCTCAGATTTGTTTGATATATACGCCGAAACGTTGAGTTAAAGACACCATAATTCTCCCGTCAGGCGTTACTGTGCGCCGCTGCCGTATGCGGTACCAAATTGACGGGAACTAATTTTAGCGTTCCTTTATTTTCGCGAAAAAAGACGATCTATGTAAATTTTATTGATCTTTGTGGTTCTTGTGATGGTTTCTCATGCTTAAATTTTGGAAAAATTAATTAGTTGCCAATCTACAAAGTTGGCGGAGCTTTATTCGCGAGAGCCTCTTTATTTCCAAAACATGCTACTTTTTCAAACTTTTTGAGGTTCCTGGTATTACTTACGTCTGTGCAAGCTAGTTGTGCCATTTTCTACCCATTCTGAGTAATTCATCGTCGATTTTGACGGTGGTACATTTTGGCCCACTTCAGTTATTCGTGACCTGACCTCAGGTCAATGGCTGGAAGTCACTGATACTTTGCCCAGTGACGGTAACTAGATGTCTGCTTCACTCCACACTAAAAATGTGATGAAATACTCCATCAATTTCAGAAAAAACGGCGATACGTCTTAAAAATGGGCTTGACCTTAGGTCAATGACCCGGAAAATTTCGAAAAATCCGAGATAGCAGATTTGTTGCATCTATCACGATCACTAATCCCTGAAAGTATTATTGAGATATCTTGTTTTGCGAAAAAGTTAGAGGGCGGTAAACTTTTTTGGACTTAGGTCTGTTTGACCTGGTCTAGGTCAGGCACCTGACCTGACCTGAGATCAAAATTTTGACACGAGACGTAAAATTGATGGAGCAAAAGGTACACAAGGTTTTTTGACTCTGTGTTAGTTCGTTCTCTCGCAATCCCAGAAAAACCTCAGGGGGGGCAGTCAACTGCTCCCCCCCAGTCGGGGACGGGTTAATAAAGACGTTTTTGCCGAAAACATTGATAACCGCGCCTTGTAAATCACTCCAAATGTGTTCCTACGATAGGACAAAGGGCACTTGAGGTTAACATTGGTCATCTCAGACGAAACTGAAAATGAAAGAAGAGTTTCACTTTTTTGCATAGTTTGAGTCACATCCGAACGTATAACTCTTTGTGAGGCACTCCGTCTCCGGCGTCGCATTCCAGTCCTCGGGCTACACGGAATACGAACCAGCAGACAACGGAGGTGTTGGGCAACATCGGCAACGTGCTTTCACGCGGTGGAGCAGCTTATGCTGTAACCGTCTTTTATATGGTTCCCATTATATAAATATACTGCATCGTTTATGGATTTGGTGCTGGAGTTTTCCTCACTCTTGCTGATTGTATCTTGTAATGCAGCTTAATTATGTATTTAATTCATTTGATGTCGCCTTCAAATGATTCGTGGTATTCGTCGTATATGGCAGCAGACTGGGTCTCAGGAAACTATTACATCCCTTTGTGAGATTGAAGGATTGCTGAACCACTGCATCAAACAGAGTGGATGTCTCTAAAAAAAATTGAAAATGAAAAGCCTCTGAGGCATTCCACGACAATCGGACAGTGCCCAACACCATGAGCTCTCAAATATTGATGAAAGCTGGTCCCAGTGGAAAACTATATCATATAATGTGATAAAATGGGCGCGTTTACATAAAATGTGTAACGCAATATAATAGGCGCCAAATGCGGTTGGCAAAAAAAAATCACCACTCAGATCAAAGGCGTAGGAGTTATGGAACCTTTGAAGCTATTGATCGGTGTTGGTATCTTTGACCGTCAGTAAAACGGGCAAAATTCAATACAATAGTGTGTCAAAACACACTGCGGCATCCAGAAATGTTTAAGGGATCTAAATATGATGCGATTTTGGTGAATTTAATAATATTTATGCAGCTGACATCGTAACCTTACGTCACGTGATCTAGCTTGACCCTAAGCTAGGTAAGATATAAACTTTTGTGGGACAACAATCAAAACCAATTTGGTTTAGTACATCTTTAAACAACAAAAAAGTCTTTTTCAAGTCACAGGAAAAGTTTTTGCATTTTCTTCTACCTGAGTGTTCACAAGTGGGATTTACTGCACGGGATTCAAATGTGACTCCTTTATTTTGCAATCTCAATTAAATTTGTCCGCAGACGTCTAACCCATCCCCGACTGGGGGCGGTTGACCCCATGAGATTTTTTGGAGATTGCGAGAGGAAGAACGAACGCAGCGCCACGAAATTTTGCGTACCTTTTACTGGATCACTTTTACATCTTGTGCCAACGTTTTGATCTTACGTCGTGTCAAGTGCATCGATATCAAAAAAAGTTTAGCGCCCTGTAGTTTTTTCGAATAACAAGAAATCGCAAGGAAACTCTCAGGGACTGGAGATTTTGATACATGCAGCAAATCTGCTACCTCAGATTTCTGTCGGAAACTTCAGAGTTACTGACCTGAAGTCGCCCCATGTGTAGGACATGTCATTTTTTCGTACATTAACGTATTTCCTGCAACATTTTGAGTGTGATGTGGTGCAGACATGCAATGGCCGCCATTGGGTGAGGTATCAATGGCTTCCAACCATTGACCTGAGGTCAAGTCACTAATAATTGTTATGAGCCAAAATGCATCGCCGTCAAAATCGGCGACGAATGACTTTGAACGGATAGAAAATGATAGAACTGGCTATTACAGTTGCAAATGGCACCAAGAAGTCCAGAAATGTTTCGGGCATTGGGTATTTCGAAAATAAACAGGCTTTCACGAATAAAACCTCGCCCATTCCGTAGACTGGTAACTACTGAATTAACTGAACTACTGAAAACCACAGAAAGCCATTACAGGAATCATTGGCATCATTACGGCGATTAGCTATCATTTAACACTAGTAATGATGGTCCATTGGGTCTTTGTTTTCGGCATGACCAATATGTAACCTAATCCCCGGTTACGTGACCCAGAAACATGCCCGTTCCATGCACACGATAAAAGCTGTTTTAAACGTAACTGCCATTGTACTGGGCGCAATCTTACCATCATTCGCGCCTGCATCCATTTTTTGCGTAAGTGGCAAGGCATTTGCCGTAGGTCTGCGACAAAACCCTATGATAGGGCACAGATAACCATAATTCACTTTGTTTACAACAAAAAAAACACCATTTTCAACTTTTGGTTTACAAAGGCCAGTTATTAGTGCTAACCCTATTTCAGCATGGGAAGATGTCCGTTACGTTAGCAACGAAAATGAGAACGAAGTCACAAACGATGACACATTTCGACGAAAACACATTTGTATGTCATATAGCATCCACGGATTAGGAATACGAGACCCATTTTCACCTCAGGTGAAAGGGACAAAGTCAAGGTCAAATGGAAAGTCCTAAACATATGTACTGTTTTACGAATAGGTGGCGTATCATACCATTAAATGATGGGCACTAATAAATAGCACGACTTAAATCCAGGTGGGTCGTCCACCGAAATTAGCCTGAGGGTGAAAGGTCAAGGTCGAAACCCTAAATAGTATAGTGCGTAAAAATAAAGGTGGGTCATCCGCCAGAATTGTCTTCAAGGTGAAAGGTTAAGGCCAGAGCGAACGTTGAAAATTTACGTAACTTTTTACGAGTAAGTAGCGCCACCTAGCACTAAGTGAATCTACATGGATCATCTCCCGGACTTGACCTCAAGGTCGAAATTCACGGTCAAAACCAGGGATGAAAATTGGCGCACATTTTTACAGCAGGTGGCGCCGCGTATCATTAAGTCCTTTGTACCAATAGACAGAACACATAAAAATATAGGTGCGTCATGCGCCGAAACTGACCTCAAGGCCAAACGTCAAGGTCAATTAGAGTGTTGAAAATTCACGTACCTCTCTTCGCATAGGTGAAGAAACAACCACTAAATGTTGGGCACCAATAGACAGAAAAAATAAAAATCTGGATAAATCATCCGCCGTTATTGATCTTATGGTCAAAGCTCAATGTTAAAAAGAGCGCTGGAACTTACCTACCTATTTCGTACAGGTGGTGCTACCTACCACTAAGTGTTGAACACCAACAGATCAGTCACATAAAAATATAGGCGGTCCTGCACGCCGAAATTGATTTTTGTTTTGTTGCTTGTTTTGACCTTGACCTTCAAACTTAAGGTCAATTCCGGAGGATGGACCACCTATATTATTAAATTTTATATGTATCTGTGCCCACCACGTAGTGGTAGTGGATGCCAGATACTTGTAAAAAGGAACGTAGGTTTTGAACACTTGTTTTGACTTTGAGCTTTGACCTTCAGGTCAGTTTCGGCGGATAAACACACCTAGATTTTAAGTTGCTCTATTTACTCGTGTCCATCACTTAATGGTATGTGGCGCAACCAATTCGTAAAAAGGGACATACTTTTAGGACACTATTTCACCTTGACCTTTGTCTCACTGACCTTAGGTGACGACGGACTTCGGATTCGTAATCCGTCGGTGCTATATGACATAGAAACGTGTTTTCGTCGAAATATGTTATTGTTTGTGATTTCGTTTTCGTTTCCGTTTCAAGTTTCACGTACGTCATAGGGAGGGGTTTCAAAAGCGTCCCCTCCGGTTTTTGCACGCCATTTGTGGTATTCCCAGCCATTCTTTCTACGTATTACGCTAATTTTCTTTTTTGTCTAGGAACGAAACGAAACCACGTTCTTGGGAGACATATTTTTCACTGTTGTAGATAAAAGGAAAATGCCTTCCAAAAGCAGCGTTTTCTTAGATAGGACTTAAAACCTTATATTAGTGCATGTGTAAACATCTAAGCAAACAAAAAAAAAATATTTCTGCTGATCTGAGATCACTTCACAAGGTCAGGTCAAGGCCAAGACTCAAAATTTGATTTATGTAAATGTTTTCCACTTTAATGTTCCAGATACGAAAGCAGAAACAAATATGACTTAGCACAGTGTTCTTTGGTTGCGCTCCAAGTTCCAGGCTTATATCAAGTCAAGTCACGGAGCTATGACTTAAAATGTCCGCACGTATCTTGTATAGCGACCATCAAGAGGACTTATTCGTTGAGTATAGTCAGTATAAGATATAGTCAATTCAAAAGATTGTAATTCTTTTCGGACACTATGGAACGAATTCAAGGCCATTGTATTTTACTGTGAGGTCAAATGCAAATGGGGTCAAATGAGGTCATTTAAGGTCAAAGTTTTTAAGCTGACCTGATGAGCATGCGACCATGGCAGTTCCCCATTTTCAGGTCCCTTGCACCGCCCATGCCAACATTATATAGGCACTGTAATACGGTTCGTGTTTCTTAAGTATAATATGACTAGTAGAAACTAAACGATGTTTTAAATTTTATGAAAATCCAGCATTCAGAGAAAAAGTTCGTCATATATTTCCAAACATAGGGAACGTCCATGAATTTTTCCAAAAGTTAAAAGTATCGGCCAATGGGAAAAGTCCCATCGGTGAGCTGTGGATTCATGCCAGTTGCATCAAAATTGGCCGATAAGCAACAGATAAAAAAAACTACTCCATTTCTGGCTTTTTTGTCCCTCTGTATCCACGCCTTTTACGATTTCCAAAACCTCTTTTCGCAAAAAGGTAGTCTGCGTCATGGCAAATCGATTGTCATTTCTAGCGGTGAAATCAGACGAGTGATTCTTGACATCTCGGAGAGGGGGGGGGGAGAATAAACATAATAGGGCAAATAATAACATAATAATAACAAATATGGCGCATTTCCGTAGGGGAATGCGCCCGAACGTAGGCACGGGAATACGGTCAAGGAATTCTTTGAAAATTTGCTACTTTTGCTTAGCTTAAGGTCATACTAGGTCTCATGAGGCAATGTCATATGACATCAGAACAAAGAAATTATTCCAAAAATGTATTCATTTTCCTTTCTGAACCCAACGATGTCTTGCCATTATGACTAAACTTAACCTACCCGGTTTATCTACCATCAATAACAGTGCTTATTCTCCAATCGCCTACAATGCCGGAGCTAATAACTCCATAACTGTACATTTGACGATCCTGAAATTCTAGCAGGCATCGATAGGACCGATATAGGCAACCTCTATAGGGGTTGTCTGCTGTGCTGATCTACATAAAAATTTAAGAAACGAGGGTATAAAATTGTCCTACTGATTTGTCAATTTCTCTAGGAATGCGGCCAACCAAAAGTCTGTGTTTCCCAGACGTAAACTTGGCACTACAATTCGTTCAGTCCCAGAAACACCACTCAGAAGCCTGGAATGTTCATCTCATTTGTCCAAAGATAAAATACTTATGGTCACCCGGTAGAGCTAAGAATTCGGAATTTAATTATTTGGATTTTCGGCCAAATATTCGGATTTATCGAGTGTCCGAATCTCGATTTTAGGAATCGAACATTCGACCATTTTCACAGCCGAAGGCTAGCCGAATAACGGAATCTAAACCGAGCATTAAAGTATTCTTCCCATTTTGTTTCGGAATCTGAAGACATTTCTGACTAAAATCGTGTAAAAAAATAAGCTGGAGCACTGACTAACGTTTTGCGGCGTCTGTACACCACTATAGCTGAAAACAATACGTGACAGGGCCACGGATTGTTCCGTCCCTTCCCACTGCGGCCCTGATTTGCACCTTATGTTTCGCAGGGAAATGAGCGGCCCCATGAGTAGTCTGAAGCTCCTTCAGTGTCTGTCCACGGCTGGCAGAAACGCTGGGTTGGAATTAGACGGTAAGTGGGATTGGACGGAAGTGGACGCTGCCGGATTCAGACGTTTTCACGTTAATTTGTTTGCTTTTAGTCATGTTTATTGAGATGAATATAGGGAAATGGCCGACCTCTGAATACATTGATTGGTATGCGCTTGTAATGACGTTTTGTGCGCATTCATTTCCTAAGCATAAGAAAGATTCCCAAAGCTAGGAATAATTCGAATACAAACATATGACAGGAATGTGGGTGGCAGCCAAATATTGCATTCGAAGCTGGGAGGGATGATACCACCCCAATCTCGTTAACATTTTCTTCTTGACACTACCTGTGATTACGAGCTCATCGAAGTGCTTAATTTCGAGGAAGACAGCGCCATTTAGACGGAATTTCCATTAATAATTTTGCAAGTGATCCAATGGTAAATGTTTGTGCACCCATTTCCAGTGAATATTTCTTCTATAAACTTGATCTGTAAAAGAATTTGATACGGTGCTATCGAATCCGAGCCAGACCTTAACAGAGCCAGTTCTACAGACCCAGACTTCTGCGCGCCACAACTGTTTACTGCATAAACGGCATGACTCTGTAGCGGAAGTTTGGTGCATCGACATGAACGACACGGTCACGCCACAGCCGTGTGGCCCTATAAAAGCCAGCGAGGCAGACCCCCTTGCAGGCCAGGCGGTCCCTCTCTCGATTCAGATCAGACACCTCCCAGGGGATCGGCACTCTTTTCAAGCGGGCGTCCCGTACAAATTTAACACCTCTCACATACTTGGCGCCCCTGGATGTGTACAGATCAGGCGTCCTTACGGGACTTGACCCCATACAGACCAGGCGCATTTTACAAGGCATGCGCGCCGTACAGGCCGGGCGCCTTCGTATAGACCAGTCGTTCCTCTGGATGCATGTAATTATGCGCTAGGAGCTCCCGTAAAACCCGACTGACCATCATCCGTCGTTTACATACCTACACGGTGCCCCTGAAAAACCAGGCGACCTCATCGGAATCGGTTGCCATTGATATTCGGCGCCTTATGCAGGCCAGGCGCCCACCCCATATGTACAGATATTTAACCTTCAGAGACTCGACGCCCCTCACAGACTGGTCTTGAAGGACAGGCACCCTTTGCAGGCCAGGAGGCAAGTACAGATCAGGCGCACCGATGGGCGCCATAGTGATGATGCAGTCACAGCGCTCTAAACTCTGAATTCGGCTAAAGGTAAGTTTCTGCCCGACGGAATCGCAAACAATCCTTTGTATAGTTGCCACTGATGTAAAGAATGTATCATTCTGTTTCTAGCCATGCTTTCCACTACTTGACTTTCTAAAAAATAACAACGAAATCGTAACGATAACGTACCACACAGTAATACCGTGCTGCAGTCCACTGGCGGAGAACAACATTATTCCGCGGCGGAAAATGTAGTGCCGTCAAGGTTAAGGTTATTGACATCAAGGATGTGTAGACCCTGCATGCATCTTCAAGCGAAAATGACGTCATATATGAAAATTCTATTCTGTTGCCACAAACTGAACTTGGAGGAACTGCTGAATTATTGCGCCGTTATATTATTGTATTAGATAATTGTTGGGATATCTGATATCAGTATTAATACATTATGACATTTAATACTCGTTACATTACATTAGGTTGCTAGGTTGGGTTATGCTGGTCTAGGTTAGATAAGGTTAGATTAGGTTGGGTTAGGTTAGGTTAAGTTAGGCTAGGCTAGGCTAGGTTAGGTTAGGTTAGGTTAGGTTAGGTTAGGTTATGTTAGGTTAGGTTAGCTCACTATGTTAGGTTAGGGTAAATTTTTATTTATTGTTGAAGTGATTATTTCACTTCCTAATATTTTCCAGTTTTGTTGCGTGATTTCCTTTTCAGATATTTCATTTCACTGTTTTTTATTCTTTTGTATTTTTCAAATTGCAACTTTACCTTTTCATGTTTGTAATATTTTTACTTTTTATCATTATTGTTGTTTGTTATTATTAGTACTATTTTATTATTATTATTATTGTTATTATTATTACAACGACTAAGTTTGTTATTTAAAAAAAATTATTTCGCATTAGTTATTTCCCAAACCTTTTTTTATTACTCTTCATTGGACCTTGAGTCCGACCGATGACCAATCAGCGTCGAGATTTCACGTAAACAAACTATTTAACGCAGAAACGTCAAAAATCCCTACGCGAGCGTCTGGCGGTTAGCATACGAGTGACGACGCAATCTGTTTCGGGAGAAATAATGTGTGTTTCTGGTTTTTCCGGCAGAAATCGTAAGTAGTACTTATCAATATTGCATTTGAAGCGCCATACAACGACTACTACGATTATTTTCCCTCGAAGTAAGCGCTCGGTCAAAATCTTACTGTTGACCCCGAATTCCCATCAGCAGGCGTCCCTCACAAACTTAACGCTTCATCCAAACCAGGCGTCCCCCTACGGACGTCAAAATGACGTCATACGTTTGAGAAAGAACATATCATTGTCAAAGAAGCATAAGAAAGATTCCCAAGGCTAAGATAAGAGAAAGAAAGGAAAGAAAACTCATTTATCTGGCTCCCTAGCACCGCTCCTCTCCGGGAGTATTAACCCAGATATGAAAACATACTGAAATAGCACTCCCTCCTGGGGCTCAGCAGCACCTTGGAGGTTTGCGCTTCCCAGCGGATGTTCCTGCCTCTATTTATCGCGCTCCTTCACCACTGCGTACAGCCAAGGAGGAAAATCATATCGCGTTCAAAATGGTTGCATTCCCATGTTAGATCTGATTCGATTTCTTATTTTCACTCCATTCATTCTGAAATCCAAAGTTCTGCTGTCTTAAGGGCTTGTTGGTTTGCTCCTGATTGCACAGAAGCCTCACTGCCAATCAGAACGCCTTCTGCCGCTGACGTCATGCCCCATCCCCTCCTCGTCTGAGCCCGGCCGCCGATAAGTTTCGGCCAGCGCCGGAGCTCGGCGCTGGCCGAAACTTAGAAGACCTGTAACTTGTTCATGTAATTGTGAACCAGTCCGATTTTTACATGTGTTCCGATCTTGCCCTTTGAGATGAAATGACACGTTATGTTCACCTGCACCACCCGCCCCTGTTCTCCTTTTTTGTGGAAAGCATGTTTAAAACCATCATACGTAGCCCAAAACGTCAATATAAGTTTGTCGTTCGTGACTCCTTCCTTTGAGTAAGGTTCGTTCTCATTCGGCTGACTGTAGTTGTGGGACTCTGGCTCACACTCCAAAAAATATGTAAATATGTGGAACTTTAGCCCGTTTCATGAGCGCAGAGTCACAAATATGACTGGGTATGGCTCTTTACACGTTTATTTTTTTCGGCAAAAGGGAAAATTCTCCGACATTTCGTAATCCTATAATAAGAGTGAAAAGCCATTGCTGTATCCTAAATCCCAACAAGAAAGACCTAAATCCCGTTAAATCCTAAAGACATGAGCAACATTCAGCTCCCTGATGCCACATTTTGAAACATCATGGTACCCGTCTGACCTGCCTTCCCGGGTGATCAACTGGCTGCGCCGCTGCGACCATTGGGTTGTGCTGGCTGTGGACCCTGCTCCACGGCAGACGGCACGCCGCAGCGTGGCATTCGCCGTGCCGTCCTGATAGAGAGGCTGCCGGTGCCACCTCTCTGTCAGGGGTGTCGCCACCAAACGGCGGCCTTGTTATTTAATCATTCACGTTCATCGAATTCTCGTGCAACAGAAACAATTTGAAAAACCAAGAAAGCGTTCGCTTAAAAACCGCGACTTCGCAACTTCGCACGTGACCTCGTACTCCACTCGTTGGAACTAATACAAGACAGTGCTTGGCTCTTACATTCGTAATTTGATCGTATTCGCTTCATTAATACACTCGTTCATTCATTCAGTGTCGTTTGTCCGTGAAGGGGACGTCAACTTTTGTTGGCTACTTGTTCACAGTATGTTGCGAGGGCCCGGCCCCTCCGATGTTGATTCCCCCCGTTGGTTTGGACCCCCTAGCGTTTCTCGTCAGAATGTCGCAAAAATTAAGGAAACGCTTAAGCGTCAGACAAAGCCTACCTCATTTGGCATTATTTTATGGCCATGCTTATTATGCTTCTCAAATAAGGGACATTTGCTCCATGACCATCCGCGTTCCAGCTCTAGATTCAGTTTTTGTTCAGAACATACCCCTGCAGGCCAAATGGCAAAAAAGACGGAAACGGAAAAAAATGAGAAAAATGGAGCATCGACAATGAAATGATCAAAATCAGAGACGTTTTTTTACGGGAAGTGGGTGGCAAGTAAGCCAAGATCTGGTTTTCTCCCAGACTCGGCGGCTGAGTTCGCCACTGGGTGGGCCCCTTCCCCCGAAGTTTCTAAAAAACCGACACTTCTCGTGCCGACAGACGCAGCATCCGGCGGCAGGTGAACGGCCGCCTCCGAATCACTAGCACCTCCTGTGCGAACGCCCGCCGGCAGCAGCAGGTGTCGTCCTACCTCCGTCATCGGACCCGGGAACAAATAATGAGGCCGTTTGACACGTGGAATATAGCGTCGCGTCTACCGGCTCAGCAAAGGAAAACAGTCGGTGGGTAAAAAGATATCAGGTCACTCCCCTTGGCATCCGTAAATTAAAGAACATCTTGAAGGCATCGCAGACATTCCTGTCCAAAGAGGCATGACAGGCGCAAAAAGTCATCACGGCATACCTTAAAAGCGTGACATTTACAAGTGTACCGTGCTGTGCTAACTCGCACTAATCATGCATGCATGCAAGTTCCATGAAGCACCATACGGCCCAAACTGCATTCCCCGAGGAAATTTACTGAATTGCCCCTGAGGCTCGGCTGTGCCGCAATGCTCACGACACGATCGAGGTAACCCTGAGGCGAGGAGATGTTTTGTGGGCTCAGAAAGCAAGCTGTCTTATCATGTTTAAATGCACTACAGTTATGGCGAACTTTATCTTATTTTACCTGATGAGTTCCCCTAATTGTAGAACTGTCCCATCCACAGACCCGCCCTCTTGTTCCCCAACCTACCGGTTGGAGGCGGGACTGACATGAATGCGCTTTGATGCAATAGAACGCATGGCACACAGCTGATATAATTGTGACGCGTCCTCGTGCACAGATCTGTGTTTCGTTATCGACATCAGTTTACTTGCTCAGAAAAAGCAGGTACGGTACTGTGTGGTTCCCACATGAACAGGTTTGAAAAATGCGTGTGGCTTCTCAGATGAAGTGACAGCCAGAGGGCGCTGTTCCATGGCCAGCATCGCTGTTAAAGAATGAAGTACCACGGGACGCCTAAGCACGTGTCGGCGCTTTGTTTTCCTTCTGCAGCCTGACCTACGGACCCAACACGGATGATGGATAATACGAGGGGCGTTCAAAAAGTTTTGAACGTCTCAAAAAGACCCAGCGTCTTTGGAACGAGGTGGCAACTGTGACAGTGTGACGCGCCATCTATTGGAACAAAATGGATCTCAGGGGACACGTGTCGCCTGCTGTTTAGTGCGTTGCCAGGAGGCTGAACATACACTACTCCTACGCTCTGCCTGAAAATGGCCTCGCCGCACAGAACTGAATGGAGATTTTATGTTTTCATGAGGACGAAGCTCGGCGAGGATGCAAGGCAGATTCAAGCTGACCTGAACCAAATTTTAGGTGTGCATTGTCCTTCACATCGCACAGTAGCAAGATGGGTATCATCTTTTAAGAATGGGAGAGAGTCATCTGAAGATGACCCCCAATCTGGACGTCCTTCCACGTCACGGACCGAGGAAAACATTGTTGCTGTCAGACGAATGATCCACAAAGATCGACACACAACGATTGCTCTTATTAGTGATGATCTTGGACTCTACTGGCAGCATTAATACGATCATTCATGAAGATCTAAAGATGAGGAAGGTTTGTTCTCGATGGGTGCCGCATCTCCTGTCAGACAACGAAAAAAGAGAAGAATTCAGTGTGCTTCGGCAATTCTCTTTGAATTTGGTCTTTAAGGTCAAAAACGCATCACAGACGTGGTGACTGGTGACGAGACGTGGTTTTACTTCTTTCAAGTGCCACACAAGAGGCAAAACATGGTTTGGCCTGGAGAAAAAGATGCACGACCCACCGTTGTCAAGGGAGGATTTCGTTCACGAAAGCAAATGTTCATCGTGTTCTTCAGTTCAACCGGCCCTGTATCCGTTGTTACTGTGTCCAAAGACCAGAATGTTAATGCAACTTACTATACAGAAACAGCTCTCAAATCAATAATGAAAAGTCTAGAAAAATAACAAGGCCCACACGCCTTGCCTCAGGAAAGTTTCACCTCCACCATGACAAGGCCTCCAGTCACACTGCTGTCAAAACTCGCCAGTTTGTGGAGGAAAGCAAGCTGCAACTCATTGACCATCAACCTTACAGTCCTGAACTGGCACCATGTGACTTTTGGTTATTCCCTAAGTTGTCAGAAAAACTTGCTGGGATCAATTTCCACAGGGAACAGGACCTTGTCAGAAGGATAAATGCAGAACTGAAAAATATACCTGCTTGTGAGTACTCTGAGTGTTTTGTCAAGTAGATGACACGGCTCCAGAAAAGCGTAAACCTTGGAGGAGAGTATGTTGGAGTGTGAGGCTCAATAAATGTGTATCGCTATCAATTTTGTTTTCGTTACCCTGTTGCCAAAACTTTTTGAACACCCCTCGTAGAACTTAGAATGCCATTTGTAAGCATCGTGAAGTAATTTCGATGCAGGGCTGCATTACATGGGAAGAAAATCGTGACGTTTTGCGTTTTTTCGGAACAACTACTAATATAGTTCACAGCGACAGACTCAGCGATGATGTTTGTCAAGGACTGCGGACTGTGCCTCCTGACTGTTTATCTACACCTCATCTCGCGTGTGTGGTCGCGTGTGGAAACAATCACAGCTGTGGCATGACCGTGATTATCATAAACACGGCTCCCATAACCAGGACGAAGGGGACAAAGCAAATCGATAGTCCGCCACACCGCGTATGGTGGGCTCTTAAACTGGCCAACAATGTTACGAAGTTCCGTTTTCCTCCCGCGCCGCTGCGCCGCGCGCCGCGACGTCTTCCGACCGACCCTCGTATCGTCGACTGCGACGGTCGCGCCGCCTCTCCCGGCGCCCGAGCAGCGGGGGCGGCGGCCGCCACCACCGTCGACGCAGCGGCGATCAGAGGTCGCCGCCGGCACGGCTTGCAGCGCAGCTCCCAAACCAGGTCAGCACCGCAGGACGCCTCGGCACGTGGGAATGTCGCGCTTTGTTTCCCGCGTGGAGTCACTTTGTCGTGGGATGGTGTATGATTTTGTCGAATCACGCACATGCTGGTACTAGGCCCATTTTAGGGTTGAGTTCAGGGGGTAAAACTGTTAGCGTTCATTTTGTGGAATTGTGTGATGGTTCGCGGTCACATCTCGCCGCTGGATATCACGAAAATTAATATCTTGTTCTTGTTCTAGTTCACTGGCAAATCCAACGGGGGAGGGGCATCAGGGCCTTCGTCCCCGTTTTGTTGGAAAATGGAGTTAACATGTCTTTTGACCCTCCTTTCCGTACAGAAGTGTATTTTTCCGAGCAATTTTTAGGGCGTGTTAATTTTCGAAAATGAGACAGTGGCAGAAATCCGGGGAGAAATCAAAATTTTTGGGTAGGTTACATTATTCAGATGTAAATTTAGTCCTCGTCTCTAGCATACGGCCTGGATCCGCCCTTGGGCACGTTCGATAATGTTTCGGATTAGATGCACTCGACTGGTCGTAAATGTATGCTTGCGATACGCGCATAGGCTAGATTTGCCTATAGATATCCTGGGCCGTCGCCGGGCCCCGTGCCGTGTGGCTTTATCGTTAGCAACAAGCCGATTGTTGTTTTGTTTTCTGTCCCGGAAGAAGGGGGCTCAACCTGTCAGGGCGTTTGTTGCTGCAGCTGATATCCCGAGGAAAACAGCTCCTCGCTAGACTCTTGTCGGGATTATTCCTTGTCCTAAACATGGCTCATCATAGGACAGCAGGGCCATTGCTGTTGTCGCAAAAACAATCGTGCGCCGCAGTGCTGGTCCTGTCGGAGAAGTGCCGCCGTTTTCACAAAGAGCCTTCACCCTATGCAGTGCTGCTGTCCGCTGCGCACGATTTCATGCTGGGGGGCAGGCTTTGCGCTCCTCGTGAGACCTCGAAAACTAATGGTTCGATTTTCTAGTAGAAACGGCGTTCGATAGCCTGTAGCAAGATCTACATTGAAAAGGAAATCTTGAAAATTTCGAAAAGGGAGAACGGGGGGGGGGGAGAATGGGAGAATACGTAAATTCATACGGGTTTGCTTCTACGAACTTTCTCCTCACATTTTATGACCAGTTTGCTCTAATGCATGCCATTCTACAGGGAATTAATGGATGTATTACATATTTTAAGAAGTCGATTTTCAAAATTCATATGCGCATCCTGGGCACATAAAAAGGTGTTCATGTCTTTGGAAATGTTAATTCATTCACAGGGTATCATAAGTCTAGCCAGTTTATTCGTGTTCGAAAAATATTTCCATATGTGTCACACGCCATATTACATACATGACAAATGGCCATAGGCGGATCCAGTTACGAGAGCAAGTAGGGCGACTTTCTACATAGTAGACTGAGTCAGAGTTTCGCAGGAATACAAGGAAATAAATGCTCTGTTTAACATTTCCCTTGAACTGCCTCTGATCTGTATTTTTACGGAAATATGTGGCATTTGATCGCAATATATCCGGGACTTAAAAAACAACCGCACAGATGTCTGTTACGCTCACTGATGTACACCCAAATATCGGTACCCGGAGACGTCCTTGGCAACATATGTAAGTCTGTTACGCTCACTGATGTACACCCAAATATCGGTACTCGGAGACGTCCTTGGCAACATATGTAAGTGAATCACATACGTGGATTAGGATATATATGTCTACATCACACATTACCTTTGTTTTATTCATACAACAATTCATACATTCCTGGGAATAAGAAAATATAAATACCCATTTTACATGTCTCCGGATCCGCCACGGACCAACAGTTTTCTTACAAATGTTTGAAAGTGTGCGGATTGGAAATATTTCTGTCATTTGGGTCGTCCGCAACATTATAAAGGCTATCAGAAGTGACCAAGTCGAAATGCGCCATCTCAGGAAAGCGCGACGTTTCTCAAACATGTCTCCTAGAAAGGTGTCCTGGAATCGCCTCTGGGAAGGCAAATTTTTGAAATTTTGCCAGAACATGTGAAAAAAAATAGGCTTTTGTGAAGCAGCCCCAAAAACCCCAGGAAAAGAGAGCGAAAAACCGAAGGGGGGTGGCAGAATCTACCGTCAGCACGAGGTGGGGTTATCCCTATTACCATATGGAGGGAGGCTTCAGAAGTCCCTCCGGTTTTTCCCCGCCATCTCCAGGGCTTTTCAAGCAGTTTTACGAAAGTTGGTGACTTTTTCGCCTATTCTTCTTACGTGTCATGCCAAATTCTCATGATTATATTTTGGTCAGGAGCGGAACTAAGCCACTTTTTGGAGGCACTTTATGCCATTTTTTGGCCCTGCTGAAGGTAAAAGAAAGATGACTTCCAAAGATAGTGTTTTTGTGATATAGGAGCTTTATAGGAGTGTATAGGTTAACCCTATTCCCGGAGGGCTAGACGGTATGGTCGATTCCCGACAGGGGGGCGGATTCGGCTTCCCTCGAGATCTTGAGAACTACTCGTCCGATTTCATCGCAACAAACGGCAATCGATTTGCCGTGAGGTGAACTAGGTTTTTATGAAAAGAAATTTTCAAAATTTTGAATTTGTGGATACAAGGGGGCAAAAGTTTCAAAATGGGGGGTACTTTTGGACATCTTATAACTCTGTTGTTTATCGACCGACTTCGATGAAACTGGCATGAATCGAGAGATTATGGATAGGGCTTTTACCATGGGTACGCAAATCTGAAATTTTGGGAAAATTCGTGGGCGTTCACAGGGTTTCAAAAATAGTAGGATTAGTTTTCTACCAACTGAATGAACAAAAGAGACAAACACCCTTTTTTTGGCTTCTGCTAGTCATGTTACACTAAAGAAGTACAAATCGCATTACATTGTTTATATAATGTTAGCATAGGCGGTGCCAAGGACGTGAAAAAGGAGGAACTTCCATGGTCACACGTTTCTCAGATCAACTTGTGACCTTTGACCTTAAATGACCTCCAGTGACCTTGGGGTCACTTAGAATGATCTCGTGTGCATTCAGTATTATCTGTAAACATTTCCAATCATTTGAATTCACTCTATTTTAAAAATTTCATTTTATGGCTATTGCGATATAGGGTACGGGCACTGACATTTTAGGTCATAGCTCCGTGACGCGACCTGATATCAAGCTGAAACTTGGTACACAAGTAGAAAGACCCTTCTACGTCATATATATTCCGGGTTTGGCATTTGAAAAAATGGCGCCGAAATTATTGCGAAAAAACAAATTTTGACTTTTTACCTTGACCTGACCTTGTAAAGTGACGTAAGATAAACAAAATTATATCTGCACATTGCCCAACTATTTAGCTACACATCCATATAAAGTTTCAAGTTCTATCTTTAAAACTCTGTTTTTGGCAGGCATTTTCCTTTTACCCTCAACAGGTCCAAAAATGGCATGAGGTGCCTCCCAAAAACGTTGCCTGGCTCCGCCCCTGAGGGAAATAGAATTTTGGAATTTTGTCACGGCACGTGGAAAGAACAGCTAGGAAAAGTGACCAAGTTTCGTGAAGCTGCGTTAAAAAGCCTGGAATTGGCAAGCAAAAAACCCGAGGGGGGGCGGATTCAGCCCCTTGCCGGGAATAGGGTTAATTAGTGAGCAAACATACAGGAATATTTTTGTTGATCTTATGTCACTTGACAGAGTAAAGTCAAGGTCAGAAGCCAAAACTTGGTTTGTTGTAAACATTTCTGAACTAACTTCGAAATGCAAAATCCAAAATATATATGATTTAGCACAGTGCTTTCTAATTGTGCTTCGAGTGGGTCGCGCAACTATGGCCTACATTTTCTGCGGGTATCCCTTATCATGACGGCCATAAACAATACTTTTAGGAGTATAGTCAGTTTCAGTAACTGGGAACATTAAATGAAGTCAAAGTCATTCCATGTGATTCTGAGGTCATTTGAAGTCATTTAAGGACAAAAGTTACAAGTCAACCTGGTGAACATTTGACCATGACAGTTTCCCCTTGTCATGTCCGTGGCGCCACATGTGCCAATATTATACAAATTATGAGCCAAGCAAATATGTCAATTTTATATTTTAGTTCAGTTTTCAAAGCAATATCCCTCTCGTTTTCCAGACCCTGGGAACGCCTGTGACGCTGTGTTTCAAAACTCCAAACATATGCGTCAGTGGGAACAATCTCATCGCTGAACTCTCGACTGATGTTCGTCGCATCAAAATCAGCCCATTAAGAGCGGAATTATAATGAAAAACACTACCCTTTCTGACGTTTTTAACCCCCCACCCCTGTCCACTCGTTTCAGTGTTTCTGAAGTTTCTTTTTCTTAACAATATGGCTTACGTCATGGCAAATCGACTGCCGTTTGTTACGATGAAATGGGACGAGCAATTTTCGAAATTTCAGGAGCCCGAACAAGCCTCCCCTCACATACGGGGAACGTGCCCCAGCGCCTTGGATACGGGATTATGGTTAACGATGTCATTCTCGCAGATGAAAAAAAAGAAGCGGCGAGAAATTACGCTCTGTTTCGTACACATTACATAGGGGTTTCGTTTTCTATATGCCTGGTAATGCTCTCACCCGACATGTATTGATGTGAGCCCTACCATTGTTCTTCGGAACTATGTCATTTTTTCGTAATCAGCTGCATGCAAAAAGCAAGTGAGATGCAGATTTGAGCAAATAATCAAGAATTTTGTGCAGCAGCGGGTTGGAGGTGTATATAAACATGGTTTGGATGAAAATTCTGTCATTGTTCGAAATGGGATGGATTAAGTCCCTTGAGAACTCACATTCGGGGGGAATCAGGTTGTCAGGTCCTCGGCTCAGCCCACCAATCATTTACACTCAACAGCCTGCAAACACATGTTTACGCAAAGTAAACGTTTCTGGGTGTGTTATTACGCAAGCGTGTTCCTCGAAAACACCAATTTGCCTTACCACTAAGTACCTGCTCCATTTTGACATTTTTTCAGTACTGGCCTAGATTTGCGTTTTCCAGGCTATTCATCAAAGAGAAAAAACGCTCACAACGCAGTGCACATTTGCAGATTGTGATTGTCGTGAAAGGCCGGCAACGTTTCACAAAATTTCCTTGCTTTGCGACTTTTTTTACCAAGGAAACCCCAAGGGTCAATGTTAGAATTTCCCTGGGGCGAAAGGTCGCTGCCCCAGCAGAGTTTCGTTTCCGTCTCCTCCATTTCCGACGACCCCATTTCCACGTCTCGAATTTCGAGCCGTGTTCCGAGCACTCGACTGTGCGTTTCAGTGTTTGTGTGCGGGGAGAGGGCAATACCACTGAGTTTAGTCCTTCCTGGTGGCTGGACTCTTGGATTCAGTTTCCGTGAGTGACTGACTGGTGACTGGCAACCTCTTCCGCTGTCTCAGGTCCGCAGGACGGGTTCGGTGAAGTCACGATCCGTAACGGTGGCGTCATATTGTCGGCCGAACATCTTCATCAGCCGAAAACCGCCTCGGACTGAAGACTGCTCGACTCAGTTTATCAAGTCCGTCAAGCAGAACCGCAGTCGTCTGGCCACATACTGCGCCGTACAGTTTCGTTGATCGGCCTGACCTGAACTGACCCGGCCTCTCCGTTACGGCGCGATCTGACGGACTCGGACTCTGACTAGCTCGGTCCGCTGACTCTGCGACTCTCCAGATTAACTCTCCAGGTCATCTGTCCATCGCCATCGCGCAGATCTGCGGTCCGCAGTGAGCTGCTTTGACTCTGCCCCGTGGAATCACCTGATCTGGAGACAGCGGTCTGATCTGGAGACAGTGACCTGATCTGGAGAGGGTGGTCTGATTTTAGGCAGTGACCTGATTTGGAAATATCGGTCTGGTTTGGAAACAACAGCCTGTTCTGGAAACATCGGCCTGATCCGGATACAGCGGCCTGTTCTGGAGACAGTAGCTTGGTCCGGAGACGACAGCCTGATCTGGAGACGGCGGACGTCGCCTGGCCCAGCTGACTTGACCTGACCTGACACAGATGACCTGACGGAGGCCAGGTCGGGCGCACTGTGCTGCCATGCCGACGGCGCTGATCATCTTCGACCACATCTTCCTGCTGCTGCTGTTCTTGGTGGCGCTCTTCTTCGCCGTGATGAGGGCGAGACGGGCAGGCAGCCGGCCGACGGAGGTAGTCTGAGTCCTGTCACAGTCGGTAGAGAGGTAGTCTGAGTCCGAGTCACAGTCGGTAGAGAGGTGGTCTGAGTCCTGTCACAGTCGGTAGAGAGGTAATCTTAGTCCGAGTCGGAGACGGAGCTAGATCAGAGTGACGTCTGAGCCGGGACTGTAGAGTCTGGATCAAGTCAGATTAAGGATAACTCCGATACAATGTGATTAAGGTATAGCAAATCAAAGCTATTCAGATAAAAATCACAGTGCGGTCAGACTACAGTAAAGTAAATGCAGTACCTCTCAGAGATTGACATCCGAGTTAGCTTTGAAACACACTTTAGATTTATGTTGAATGGGGAAGACTTAAAGGTAGATGCCAGAGTAAATTCATCCCATGAATTTGATTAGGACGAAAACCAAGGCTACCAATGGCATGTAAACCTAATGATATTCAAGCCTGTCTGGAGCCAAGTAGCTGGTTGTTAAGATGAAATATGCACCTGGCTAGTGCCTCGGTTTGTCTTTGCGGGCAGCATGGTGTCAGAGGAGAATGACAAGCCAGGGCATGAATTCACCCACGGAGAAGTAAATCCTAGTGCCTACAGGAAAGTCCTACCGCCAAGCGTAAGCAATAAACAAAGACTTTCCATGACCTGCGAAAGGGGAAACTCTTCAGTTTAGGGAAATGAGACTTGCTGTTTGCAAAGAGAAGATACAACTGGCATAATTCGGTTTGAGCATCGATGCGTTCGCTGGAGATGTTTTCTATTGGATAGATTCGGAAACATGTGTCAACGTGTGTGTGTGTGAGAAAACTTCCAAAACTGCGTATGTCGTCAGCTGATCCTGGTATACACGGCGTTCATGTTCCCTGCAGGGATACCAGGTAGATTTCCATATTCTGATGTATTATTGAAATACCCGTACGAGGTGCGTGGAGACATCTGTTTGTTGAAATAAAACGAATTCCAGAATATTCCATGTTATTTTAACATCTAAAGACCTAGAAAGCAATGAAACGAAACCTCACAGACGCCGAAATAAGTAGGATAAGACATCGGAAGCAGTTCGTGAGACAAAGCAATGAGTATACAAGCACATCGTACGCCAAGCACGGCGTTCGTATCCAAGAAGTGAGCGCAGACGGAGAGACTGGGCCAGACCGTTCCCGCCTACCAGCGGCTCTTCATCACGTCAAGGAGGTCCAGCCGGTGATCAGAGCGCTATTACTCCCGGGTTACCGTCCTGATGGGGCCGCGGAGGCCGGGGGATCCACAGCCGACCCCTCCACCGGGGGTCCACTTGTCTAACGAGATCAGAGCGCGGACCAGAATGGCCCGTCAGTCGTTAGAGATCGTTCAGCCTTTGTTCCGGTCGTTTTGGACGTTATATGGACGTTAGAGCGACGGATGGGAAGGGGACCCCATGCACCTTCTTCTGCTCCTGGCGGTGTGTGAAGACTCCCTGTGGCCACGCCATTCCCAGTCCCGACAGAAAATACTGCCTCAGTTGGTAGCGTGATGCGCGAAAATCAACAGCCGTTTTCTCTCGTGTGCTAATGAAATCCGCTTCGTTGTGATAATCTCAGCCGTACTTTGAATCAGAAGCACATTTTCAGATATATGCAAAGGCTGACTGGTGATTGTTGTGGCCATTCTGCTCGTAAACTGGACCTGACATTTAATCGTCAGTAAGCCTTCCAATCACCACATCCGTTATTGGATGAAAATCTTGGTTTGAGTGTAAGTGACCCAAACTGGATTTCCACTTTCATGCCTTGAGGTGCGCTTCACCGCACCACCAACTTAACTGTCGTCCCGCCCTCCCAACAGAACGGCGCACAATCTACCCACTCCCAGCTCCCGACCCACAGCACGACCCACACCTGACCCACGGCCCAAGACCCACGACGCAAACTATTCCCTGTCCATGACCCACGGTATAGCCTGCACGTAACCCACGACCCACGACTCGCGGCTTGACCGATTCCCGACCCACGGCTGAATCCGTACGCCGTCACCGCCATAATGCCCTCCGCCCCGACAGCCGTCGGCGGGCGCGATAACTTCAGACCATTAGGCCGGCTAATGTGCTCAGGCAGGGGCGCCGAGAGGCCATTACCCCGTCGGCCCCGACACCCCCCCCCCCCCGGAGCGGACGGGTCGCCGGGATGTTCGTCTGGGGCTGATTGTCGATGGTTCCGCCGTCGGTAACAAGATGAATAGGTGCTCCGACGGCAACGCCAAGGACGTGCTCAGGGCAAGCGTATTGGCTTATGCTGTTGACTGTTTTTCAAACGTGTCGTTGACACGGCTGCTGTCAAGTGCTTTTATCCCGTCGAAAGATTCTTGGCATCAGGTGCTCTTGTCAAGAAATGTGCAATCAAATCACATAAATGAATTAAATTGTTGTACGTGCGCAAAGTGAAACAACATATGGGATGGAGAAGCCACGCTTATATAGAAAATCTTGTCATTTACAGCAGACGGCAATTTAAGCCCGGGATGTAAAGCGGCGACTGAGACGCAAAACCTGACTCCACCTCTCTCCAGCACTACCAAATCAGAAACGACTCTGCTCCGCGTACCGGGCCCAGGGCACTAAGAGGTCTGCTCCGTACCGGCAAGACCACGACGCGTCTGCCGCACCGTCAAGATGACCGTTTAAATCGGACCAAGCTGAACTGTCTCCTACCTGGGAGCAGGACGTGGTGTTCGACATGCGCCCGGTATGGGCGAAAGCTTTTGGCACATAGGCGCGTTGCCATAACGAACAAGGCTGTCTGGAGGCTATGTTAGTTATTAGTCAATCCTATTCATTCACATGCGATTACCCAGCCCGTTCTTAACTTCACAAGCAATGTTCTAAAAAATTTCAGAGCCGATGTCTTTCCACGACGCTTGCATTCCCAGACTGTTTTACAAGCACGGCCAGAAACTCGGGGACGGAAGAGCAGGCCGATGCTCTGCGGCCGAGCACAGTTGAAGAGCACAGCTGGCGGCTTCTATGAACAGGAGTCGTGCGTTTATAGAAATACGAAACGTAAAGTTAAGTAAGTTTACGGGGTAATCAATAAACAGCCAGCACTAGCACTAGCCTATTCGCCATCGCCATCCCCCGCCGACGCCCGGTCCGCCAGTGACACCATGAATATTTCACCGGGTCCTAATGGCGGCCGTACGATGGCAATCCTGTCAACCCGCTGTCAAAATGGAAAATATAAATCAGAGCAGATGGGTATACTTCATAGTCAGTAAAATCGTTATCGCTTTTCGTTACATCAATTTCGGTAAATTCATTATCGCTTTTCGTTCCATCTGTTTTAGCCCAATAAAAGTCGCACAGACAATAGGGCACATAGGCAGAATACGAATAATAGCAGCCACAGGAAGAATAGGTAAAATGTCAAACGCAGTCTCATAAAAGACGCTAATCTAAACCGATTAAAAAGTTTTAATCTTTATTAAATCCGTAATAATCCATTCCCGAAGTTAATTTTTCTATAGCTGGTGAATTTCAACGCGCGAACAAGGAGCCTGAATTATAGCAATTTCAGGCTGCGGACACTGCTTAAATTTGCACTTAACCCTATTCCCGGCATGGGGGCTGAATCCGTCTCCCGCAGGTTTTTTGCTTGCCAATTTCAGGTTTTTTTGACGCAGGCTCACGAAATTTGGTCACTTTCCTAGTTATCTTTTGTGCGTATTGCGAAAAAAAATTCGAAATTCCGTTTTGCTCAGGGGCGGAGTCAGACAACATTTTTGGGAGGCACCTCAGGCCATTTTTAGCCCTGTTCCGGGTAAAAGAAAAATGACTGCCAAAACTAGCGTTTTTAGGATAGAACGTAAAACTTTATATGGATGTATCGCTAAATAGTTAGACAACATGCAAATGTACTTTTGTTTCTCTGAGGTTACTTTACAAGCTCAGGTCAAAATCATAAGTTCAAATTTATCTCTATATTAATAATTTTTGCGCTATTTTGTCAAATGCAAAACTCGGGAACCGTATGATGTACAACGATGCCCTCTAATTGTGTCTTAAATTTCAGCTTGATATCACGTTGGGTCACGGAGCTATGACCTAAAATGTCAGTGCGCTTACCCTGTATCACAATAGTCGTAAAATGGAATTTTCAAAATAGAGTGGATTCAAATGACTGACAACGTTTACAGGTAATATTAAATGCACACGAAATCATTCTAAGTGACTCCAAGGCCACTGGAGGTCATTTAAGGTCAAAGGCCAAGAGCTGATCTGAAGAACACGTGACCATGGCAGTTCCCCCTTTTTCATATCCCTGGCACCGCCTATGGTAATAATATACAAACATTGTAAAATGATTTGTACTTCTTTAGCATAACATGACTGGCAGAAACCAAAAAAGTGTTGTTGCGTTTGTTGTCCATTCAGTGGTTGAAAAAAGTAATCCTCCTGTTTTTGAAATCCTGTGAACACCTACAAATTTTCTCAACATTTCAAATGTATAGACCAATGGTAAAAGTCCCATCCATGATCTCTCGATTCATGCCAATTGCATCAAAATCGGTCCATAAACAACGAAGTTATAAACAGCCCAAAAATAAACCGAATTTGGAATTTTTGCCCTCTTTATCCACCCTTTTGAAAATTTTGAGGGTTTCTTTTTATAAAGATGTAGTTTACGTCACGGCAAATCGATTGCCGTTTGTTGCGATGAAATCGGACGAGTAGTTCTCGAGATCTCAGGGTGGGGGGTGGCGAATCCGTCCCCCTGCCGGGAATCGGCCATACCGCTAGCCCTCCGGGAATAGGAATAGCCCTCCCTATTCCTTGCAGGGGGAGGGGGCTGAATCCGCCCCCTCGGGTTTTTTGCTTGCCAATCCCAGGGGTTTTGACGTGACGCAGCTTGACAAAACTTGGTCACTTTTCCTAGCTATTTCTACGTACTCCGACGTAATTTCGTAATTCTATTTTGTTCAGGGGCGGAGCCAAGCAATGTTCTTGGGAGGCAGCTCAGGCCATTTTTGGCTCTCTTCAGGGTAAAAGGAAAATGTCTCTCAAAAAATGTTTTTAAGATAAAACTTAAAACTTTATATGGATGCGTAGCAAAATAGCTCGGCAGCGTGCAAATACAATTTTATTCATCTGAGGTCGCTTTACAAGGTCAGGTCAAGGTGAAAAGTTAAAATTTGGTTTTATAGTAATCAGCTAGCTGATAGGGGGCCATGGGAGACATGGCCCCCCTCAGCCACGCGGTCATCACTAGATATATGGCGATATTGCACGAATACGGATTAGTGATCATATATACGTTGCAAAAACAAACATTGTATGTTTCCCTGCGCGTCAAACATGAGGTGGATCGCATCAAATTGCTACTTTTCCCTACAATTTTTGTCATATTCCAGTGACATATGACAAGATTTGACATTTGGCCCCCTGAGGAAAATCCTGGCTACGTGCCTGATAGTAATAATTTTGGAACTGTTTTTTTTTTTAAATGCTAATCCCAGAATATATATGACGCAGAAGGGTGTCCTCTATTTGTGTATCAAGTTTCAGCTTGATATCAGGCTGGGTCACGGAGCTATGACCTAAAATGTTGGTGCGCGTATCCTATCACACAATTGCCGTGAAATGGAATTTTTGAAATAGAGTAAAATCGAATGATTGAAAACGTGTAATGATACTAAATGCACACGAGATCATTCCAAGTGACTCCAAGGTCACTGGAGGTCATTTCAGGTCAAAGGCCACAAGTCGATCTGAAGGGCATGTGACCATGGCAGTTCCTTCTTTTATATGTACCTGGCACCGACTATGCTAACATTACAGAAGCAATGTAATACGATTTGTACTTCTTTAGCATAACGTGACTAGCAGAAGCCAAAAAAAGTGTTTTTACCTTTTTTGTTCATTCAGTTGTTGAAAACTAATCCTCCTATTTTTGAAATCCTGTGAACGCCTATAAATTTTCTCAAAATCTGAATTGTGTGTACCAATGGTAAAAGTCCTATCCAGAATTTCTCGATTAATGCCAATTTCAACGAAATCGGTCCAGAAACAACGGAGTTATAATCAATCCAAAAGTACCCCCATTTTGATATTTTTTCCCCCCTGTATGCACCCCTTCCAAAATTTTGAACGTTTTTTTAGTGTAGTTGACGTGATGGCAAATCGATCGTTGGTTGTTGCGATGAAATCGGATATGTAAATCTCGAGATCCCAGGGTTGGCCGAATCCGCCCCCCCCCCCCGGGAATCGGCCATACTGTCTAGCCCTCCGGGAATAGAGTTAAAACACAATGAGAAATGAAAATTTTTACTTATGACATTCATGATATGTAGCAGACGTCATGAACAAGTTGATCATGGGCCCATGCTGCCTAATTGGTCACTGAGCTCAAGTCAATCAAGTTGGGACAAATGATGTGCGCAATAAATATAAGTTATTTTTACCTCAAATTTACTTTAACCCGGCACCTCCTGGCGTGTTTTCCTACCCGCGACCGTTCGGTGTGTGTGTGTGTCAAAAAGGGCACCCCCTTTGATCTCAGGATCTTGCCGTCGGATCTGAACCGGATTACCACCAATCGATGACTTTGAGTCTTGCAATTCAGAAAATACAATGTCAGCTCTGGTCACGTGACTGATGACGTCACAGGTCGCATACAACGCGTAACACAACGTCGGAAGAACTGACACAGTTAGTACATCATACCATCGGCAATGCTGGTCATCGAGTTTTCAACTCGGCATTCAACGAAAGGCCAAGATCTTCTGCATCAGAAACATGAAAAAATTCTAAAAAACGTCGGGTCAAGGTCAACCCAGGCCAGGTGAAATATTGGTCTTACTTTACATGCTTAAGATCGATACTCGCAGCCGTTTTCATTCACGTCACAAAAAGGACTGAAGTGAAACCTTCTGATGATCAGTTCTGCATTACCTGCTGTTCACCCAGTCAAAGTCAGTGTAGGTGAGGTCAGATAAAACTGCATTACTCTTCCTGACAAAGAGCAATAATTACTCGTTGGGATTCTTAACTACGTCGAACATAGAGCTGAAATGACATCTCGTGATAATAAAATCTGCTCTGTCTGCTCTTTATCGGGTAAAGGTCAAACCAGGCCAGGACACATAGTCATTTCTTTTTTCCTAACTAGGAACAATAATTGCTCTCTACTGCTGCTGAACGGCATTCCACAGACAATGAGGTATTTCATTTCGTTTTGACATCTACCTATGACGTGACCTGACATGAACTCACGTTGCACTTGGTGAACCTTTATTAACCCGTCCCCGACTGGGGGGATCAGTTGACTGCCCCCCCTGAGGTTTTTCTGAGATTGCGAGAGAACCAACAAACACAGAGTCACGAAACTTTCTGTATTTTTTGCTCCATCAATTTTACATCTCGTGGCAAAATTTTGACCTCAGGTCAGGTCAGGTGCCTGACCCAGGTCAGGTCAAACAGACCAATGTCCAAAAAAGTTTAGCGCCCTCTAACTTTTTCGCAAAACAAGATATCTCAATAATACTTTCAGGGATTAGTGATCGTCATAGATGCAACAAATCTGCTATCTCAGATTTTTCGGAATTTTCCGGGTCATTAACCTAAGGTCATGCCTATTTTTAAGACATATCGCCGTTTTCTCGGAAATTGACGGAATATTCCATAACATTTTTAGTGTGGAGTGAAGCAGACATCTAGTTACCGTCATTGGGCAAAGTATCAGTGACTTCCAGCCATTGACCTGAGGTCAGGTCATGAATAACTGTAGTGGGCCAAAATGTACCACCGTCAAAATCAACGATGAATTACTCAGAATGGGTAGAAAATGCCAGAACTAGTTTGCACAGACGTAATTAATACCAGGAACCTCAAAAAATTTGAAAAAGTAGCATATTTTGGAAATAAACAGGCTCTCGCGAATAAAGCTCCGCCACCTTTGTAGATTGGCAACTAATCACTTTTTTCCAAAATTTAAGCATGGGAAACCATCACAAGAACCACAAAGATCAATAAAATTGACATAAATCGTCTTTTTCGCAAAAATAAAGGAACCCTAAAATTAGCTCCCGTCAATTTGGTACCGCATACGGCAGCGGCGCACACTGACAGCTGACGGGAGAATTACCGTGTCTTTAACCCTATTCCCGGCAGGGGGGGGGCGGAATCCGCCCCCCCTCGGGTTTTTTGCCTGCCAATTCCAGGCTTTTTAACGCAGCTTTACGAAACTTGGTGGCTTTTCCTAGCTATTCTTTCTACGTGCTGTGGCAAAATTTCAAAATTCTTTTCTGCTCAGGGGCGGAGCCAGGCAACGTTTTTGGGAGGCACTTCATGCCATTTTTGGCCATGTTGAGGGTAAAAGGAAAATGTCTGCCAAAAACAGAGTTTTAAAGCTACAACTTAAAACTTTATATGGATATATAGCTAAATAGTTGGTCAATGTGCAGATATAATTTTGTTTATCTGAGGTCATTTTACAAGGTCAGGTCAAGGTAAAAAGTCAACATTTATTTTTTCGCTATAATTTCGGCGCCATTTTTTCAAATGCCAAACACGGAATATATATGACGTAGAAGGGTGCCTTCTACTTGTGTACCAAGTTTCAGCTTGATATTAGGTCGGGTCACGGAGATATGACCTAAAATGTCAGTGCGCGTACCCTATATCGCAATAGCCATAAAATGAAATTTTTGAAATAGAGTGAATTCAAATGATTGAAAACGTTTAAAGATAATATTAAATGCATAGGAGATCATTCCAAGTGACCCCAAGGTCGCTGGAGGTCATTTAAGGTCAAAGGTCACAAGTTGATCTGAGAAACGTGTGACCGTGACAGTTCCCCCTTTTTCATGTCCCTGGCACCGCCTATGCTAACATTATACAAACATCGTAATACGATTTGTACTTCTTTAGTATAACATGACTAGCAGAAGCCAAAAAAGGGTGTTTGCCTATTTTCTTCATTCAGTTGTTAGGAAACTAATCCTCCTATTTTTGAAACTCTGTGAACGCCCATGAATTTTCTCAAAATTTCAGATTTGCGGACCCATGGTAAAAGCCCTATCTATAATCTCTCGATTGATGCCAGTTTCATCGAAATCGGTCCATAAACAACGGAGTTATGAGAAGTCCAAAAGTACCCCCCATTTTGACCTTTTTGCCCCCCTGTAACTACAAATTTCGAAATTGTTAAAATTTCGTTTTATAAAAATGCAGTTCACGTCACGGCGAATCGATTGCCGTTTGTTGCGATGAAATCGGACAAGTAGTTCTTGAGATCTCAGGGGGGGCCGAATCCGCCCCCCCTGCCAGGAATCGGCCATACCGTCTAGCCCTCCGGGAATAGGGTTAACTCAGCGTTTCGGCGTATATATTGAACAAATCTGGGAAATTCGACGTGTATCGGCATCCGCGGACCTTTACTTGTGCGCTGGTGCCTTTACCTATGCGTTATAAGTCACAGCCCTTGAGATTCAGGCCATTTCTCGGTTTCATGCAGTCGGCTATGAGAAAACATGTATAGGGCGTAAATTGCCTTACATGTTATCTAAAACTAAACATGAGACCAGTTTCGAGCTCTACTCGTCACAGGCTTTCCAACGGTGTGCTTATTTTTATCGTGCGAGTAACCGTTCATGAGTTAGAGGGGGGGAAGTCAACTGCCCCCCAGTCGCCGATGTTCGAGACGGACCGACGGTCGTGCGCGGGTTAAGATGTTTCGTTATGCTAAGAAGCGCTTGATTGATAGATTTGCTTGTTTGACTTTAACTCACAATGCAAACCAGCCCAATCGTCATAAAGCATGTGACCTAGCATGACCTTTTAATGTTTACGTGTCACGGTTGCATATCCTTTTGGGGGCCGTGTCTCATATAAATCCAAATAATCCATGCATTATATTCGCGAATATTATTAAAACGCAAATCATATTTGCGCCGCCTCCTGAGGAGGCAAAAACATGTATGTAAGGACTCATTTATGACGTCATGTCCCCATGACCTGACCTAGCATGGAAATAATTCTGGTGTCAAAATATGTAGAAGTAAATGATGAACAGGAACTAAAAGTTTGGCTCTAACTGTTAACAAGTTATTCACGAAAAACGGGGCGTTGCCCTATTTGACACCTCTAGGCGGTGCCGGATTAATCCGCAGTCAGTGGGTCTATGCCAGCCTAGAAGCCTGCTGACAGGTTACCACACAAAATCAGCAGCCTGTTAATGCGCGCACGACCGTCGGTCGGCGACGACCACGCCCGACTAGGAGGGAGGCGGTTGGCCGCCCCCTTTAACTCACAAACGATTGGTCGCACGATGAAAATAAGCACACCGTTGGAAAGGTTGTGACGAGTAGAGCTCGAAACTGGGCTCATTTTTTAGTTTTAGGTAATATGTAAGCAATTTACGTCCTACATATGTTTTTTTCATAGCCGACTGCATGACATCGAAAAACGGCCTGAATCTCAAGGGCTGTGACTAATAGCGCCTAGGTAGACACCAACGCACAAGTAAAGGTCCGCAAATGCCCATACACATCTAATTTCTCAGATTTGTCCAATATATACGCCAAAACGTTGAGTTAAACACATGGCAATTTTCGCGCCGGCTGTCGGCGGGCGCCGCAGCCGTACACAGTAAGAAATTAAGCGGAACTAATTTTAACGTTCCTTTATTTTTGTGGTATAAGCCTATCCATGTAAATTTCATTGATCTTAGTGATTCTTGTAGTGGTTTCTCATGCTTAAGTTTTGGAAGAATTCATTAGTCACCAATCTACACAATTAGCGGAACTTTATTCGCGGGAGCCTGTTTATTTTCAAAATATGTAATTTTTGAATACTTTTTGAGGTTCCTGGTATTACTTACGTCTGTGCAAACCAGTTCTGCAATTTTCTATCCATTCTGAGTAATTCATCGCTGATTTTGACGATGGCACATTTTGGTTCACAACAGTAATTCGTGACCTGACCTCAGGTCAATGGCTGGAAGTCATTGATACTTCGCCCAATGACGGTAGCTAGATGAGTGCTTCACTCCACACTAAAAATGTTGTGAAATATCCCGTCAATTTCCGAAAAAACGACAACATGTGTTAAAAATGGGCATGACCCTAGGTCAATGACCCGGAAAGTTCCGAAATCTGAGATAGCACATTTGTTGCATCTATCAAGATAACTAATCCCTAAAAATATTATTGTGATATCTTATTTTCCGAAAACGTTAGAGGGCGTCAAACCTTTTTGAACATAGGTCCGTTTTACCTGACTTAGGTCAGGCACCTGACCTGACCTGAGGTGAAAACTTTGACACAAGGTGTAAAATGATCCAGAAAAGAGGTACAAAGTGTTTCGTGGCTATGTGTTTGATCATTCTTTCGCAATCCCAAAAAAACCTCAGGAGGGGCGGTCAACTGCCCCCCCCCCCGCAGTCGGGGGCGGGTTAAGCATCGACTAACAACACGAAGATAGAGCAGCTGCTTCGGGTCCGCAAAGCAACATAGCCGTTTGAATAGGACATTACGCGCCCTGACGACAAGTAGGCCAGACCAGTCCCCAGACCGATTTAGCCGCGTATTCTTCACTCTTTGTCTTTTCAAGCCAACATAGAAAAGAAAAACATTAACCCGTTCCCGACTGGGGGGACAGTTGACCGCCTCCCCTGAGGTTTTTCTGGGATTGCGAAAGAATGAACAAACACAGTGCCACGAAGTTCTGTGTACCTTTTGCGTAATCATTTTTACACTTTGTGTCAAAGTTTTGGCCTCAGGTCAGGTCAGGTCCCTGGCCTAGGTCAGGTGAAACAAACCAATGTCAAAAAAAGTTTAGCGCCCTCTGACTTTTTCGCAAAACAAGATATCACAATAATACTTTCAGGGATTAGTGATCTTGATAGATGTAACAAGTCTGCTGTCTCGGATTTTTTGGAATTTTCCGGGTCATTGACCTAAGGTCAAGCTCATTTTTAACACGTGTCGTTTTTTCGGAAATTTATGGAATATTTCATAGCATTTTTAGTGTGGAGTGAAGCAGACATCAAGTTACCGTCATTAGGCGAAGTATCAATGACCTCCAGCCGTCGACCTGAGGTCAGGTCACGAATAACTGCAGTGAGCCAAAATGTACCACCGTCAAAATCAGCGATGAATTACTCAGAATGGGTAGAAAATGGCAAAACTGACTTGCGCAGATGTAAGTAATACCAGGAACCTCAAAAGTTTTAAAAAGTGCATATTTTGAAAATAAACAGGTTCTCGCGTATAAAGCTCCGCCAATTGTGTAGATTGGGAACTAATGAAGTTTTCCAAAATTTAACCCTATTCCCGGCAGGGGGAGGCGGAATCCGCCTCCCCTCGGGTTTTTTGCTTGCCAATTCCAGGCTTTTTAACGCAGCTTCACGAAACTTGGTGACGTTTCCTAGCTATTCCTTCTACATGCTGTGACAAAATTTCACAATTCTATTTTGCTTAGGGGCGGAGCCAGGCAACGTTTTTGGGAGGCACCGCATGCCATTTTCGGCCATGTTGAGGGTAAAATGAAAATGTCTGCCAAAAAAGGTTTTAAAGCCAAAACTTAAAACTTTATATGGATGTATTGCTAAATAGTTGGGCAATGTGCAGATGTAATTTTGTTTATTTGAGGTCATTTTACAAGGTCAGGTCAAGGTCAAAAGTCAAAATTTGTTTTTTTGCAATAATTTCGACGCCGTTTTTTTTTAAATGCCAAACCCGGAATATCTATGACGTAGAATGGTACCTTCTACTTGTGTACCAAGTTTGAGCTTGATATCAGGTCGGGTCACGGAGCTATGACCTAAAATGTCAGTGCACGTACCCTATATCGCAGTAGCCGTAAAATGAAATTTTTGAAATAGAGTGAATTCAAATAATTGAAAGCGTTTACAGATAATATTAAATCCACACGAGATCATTTCAAGTGACCCCAAGGTCACTGGAGGCCATTTAAGGTCAAAGGTCACAAGTTGATCTGAGAAACGTGTGACCATGACAGTTCCCCCTTTGTACTTATTTAGTATAACATCACTATCAGAAGCCAAAAAAGGGTGTATGCCTCTTTTGTTCATTCAGTTGTTAGAAAACTAATCCTCCTATTTTTGAAACCCTGTGAACGCCCATGAATTTTCTCAAAATTTCAGATTTGCGGACCCATGGTAAAAGCCCTATTCATATTCTATCGATTCATGCCAGTTTCATCGAAATCGGTCTACAAACAACGGAGTTATAAGAAGTCCAAAAGTACCCGCCCCCCCCCCATTTTGACATTTTTGCCCCCCCCCCTGTATCCACAAATTTCAAAATTTTGAAAATTTCTTTTTATAAAAGTGTAGTTCACGTCACGGCAAATCGATTGCCGTTTGTTGGGATGAAATCGGACAAATAGTTCTCGAGATCTCAGGGGGGGCCGAATCCGCCCCCCTGCCGGGAATCGGCCATACCGTCTAGCCCTCCGGGAATAGGGTTAAGCATGAGAAACCATCACAAGAACCACTAAGATCAATAAGATTTACATGGATAGGCTTTTTCGCGAAAATAAAGGAACGCTAAAATTAGCTCCCCTTAATTTGTTACTGCGGACGGCTGCGGCGTACGCGGACAGCCGGCGTGAAAATTGCCGTGTCTTTAACGCAACGTTTCGGCGTATATATTGAACAAATCCGAGAAATTAGATGTGTATGGGCATTTGCGGACCTTTACTTGTGCGTTGGTGCCTTTACCCATGCGTTATTAGTCACAGCTCTTGAGATTCAGGCCGTTTCTCGTTGTCATGCAGTCAGCTACGAGAAAACATATATAGGACGTAAATTGCTTACATATTATCTAAAACTAAAAAATGAGACCAGTTGCGAGCTCTACTCGTCACAAGCTTTCCAACGGTGTGCTTATTTTTATCGTGCGACCAACCGTTCGTGAGTAAGGGTGGGGGCGGCCAACTGCCCCCCAGTCGCCCATGATCGTAACCGACCGACGGTCGTGCGCGGGTTAATACTGTCCAAATCATTTTCATCTTTTTAGAAAAAGTGACATTTGGCGTCAGAAAATACAAAAGGGCCTCGGATTTACTTGACGATCAAGATGGCACTGGCTATCTTTCCAAGAGATGGAGAGCTGACACAGCTTAGCTGGCTGGGAACATGATATCACATGGACACTGAGGCCCTATGGCGGGCCAGTGAAGCCCAATCCGTTCATTATTCGGAGTAGGGACACATGAAACTGAAACACTCGGCGATACTGGTGATCTTAGAGCGTGAGTGTGTGCTTAGAGTGTGAAACGAGTCTGTTAGATGGTAATGCTGTTATCGAGAGCCTTTGGATGTTGCACATGAAGAATGTTTTTCGTCGTCTTCTTGCGTGTTTGTGAGTGAATTCCTTTTGTCATCTAGACTGATGAACTGTACTGCGTTTCCATTCGTTTTCTAGAGATTGAAATGGAAAAGTTGCGTCGTCGTTGGAATTCATGCAGTGATAAATTAAAACACAATGCAATACAAAATGCTCATGTCTTAAGTCATTTAGACTCATCATCTAAGTGGCAGGACCACCTGTCTTGAAAGGTACGCATTGGTGCGGAGTTTGCTGAGCAGTCAACAAACCCGAGCAAAAAAAGCATTACCTGTGCCGGTTACAATGTTTGTATTCTCACAGGAAAGTCAGGCGGAATATCGAGAACAGCTGCCTTCCCCTTCCCAGCGTAGTCCGGTAAAATATTTAATTAGTTTCATGGTATTGATTGAAAGGAGACAAGTTGAAAAGAGCTCACCTCAAAAATGTTTTTCTTTTACTTTTCATACGCCTTTTAGTGCACAGTCTTACTGGAATTTATTTTGATGATATATTTATTAATCATTTAGTCAAAAGCGCCGCCGCATAGTGGTGTTATTTTATGCAGTTCGTAATCGTCGGTAAAAAGGTGGCATTCAGCTACGACAGTTCCTTTAGTTACAACCGATGCATTTATTCGTTTTGCCTTCTATGTTCTTTAAGATACGTACTGACCATGCTCTTGCTTTTTAAGATACATATTGCAGTTCTTTTTAAATGAGACTCCTTGCTTTCTCTCTCCCTCCTTCCTTCTCTCTTTCTTCCTAAAAACATAGACGAAATAACCGCTCCAACGTTACATGACCATGTTAGCGGAAAACAGGTTTGGATATTCGTGGAGGTCAACATTAATATATATATATATATATAGAGAGGATTCTGTTTGTCAGAAAATATATGGTCACTTGTGAATTTCCCATCAGCATGCACCTTTACTTTATTCTGCGATCCATTTACTTTTTACCGCAGCAGCAGATTCCACGCCATTTATATCACTCATCCACCCACTTTACTGTAGTTTTCATTTCCATCCAAATTACTTCTACTACAGACCTCGGCTTTTGGATTCCGCCCTATACAGTTTGAATACCTCTGATAAGCTCTGGTCAGTAAATTCGCCAGAGGCCAACCAAGTAAAAGCCACCATAATCTTTTTCCTAGGAGTTACATCGTGCGAAGCTTTTCTTTAACGTCAGCGTTTCCAAGCTGACTGATATGCATGTTTTATACTAATAGGAATTGGTGAAACCTGTGATACTCACTATGAGGCACTTTTTTCGCCCGGAGGCCGTGGGGGACGCAGCTGTTTTTCTGCGCATTATGAGACTCAAAACGGACGGAAATTCTGCCTGACGCCGTCTGTGCGTTTCTCCTTTGGCCATCTTCCTGTCATGGAAACAGCTCTCCATGCCGAATAACTCCATCTTTTCCGCATATCGCCCAACAGTCTCTCACATGACCAAGATTCCCCTTTTACGCTCGCCGTGTCCCAGACCGCCGACGCTGGACCGCCACGCGCCAGCGATCGACGATAACGACGTTAGCGTCGGCCGGAGGGCGGGGTGGGGGGGGGAGTTGAGGTCGGCCGGAGCGCCTCAGGCGGTACATTTATTGCCCCGGGGCGTGACAGGAGGCTGAGAGACTGGCGCGACCCCAGCTGTATGTGCAGGGGGACTCCAGCTCTGGCAAGAGAACGTATTGGTGGTTTGGGTGGTAGGAAGATACGGGATTGGGCACGGGGCCTCGGTAGAGTGGCTGCGCAAAACGTTGTTTGTCATTACCTCTAATTTCGGTGAATTTTGAAAAATATGGGTGCTATGATATAATATTACTACGCTAGTGGTATCGTGCGGTACGCTAGTCAGACATTCTGGAAGACTGCTTACCATCTCAACCGAACGTCTTATATCTGACGTAATCGATTCAGCCAATCTTGAAGGTAATGTTTTTATTCCGGCATGGTTTTATCCCTGAAACAACTTCTGGTGCCCATATTTGTAATGCGCTTTTTCAAACCTGTCAAAGGGTGGTCGGAAATAACTGAAAGAAAAGTACGCCATATTTTTCCAGTGAAACAGCAGGTGCGTAATTTCGTCCGCATTAATTATCACTGGTAATCGGTCCGATCTGTTTTTCCCATTAACCCATCTCGCTAGGTTGACATCTCATTAATAGACTAAACGTTGTTTTTTCAGTCAGCGCTGCTAATGCCATGGTTCTGCCCACTTTTTCCTCGATTTTTATTCTGTGCTAGTAAACGGCTAGGTCAGAAAACATCTAGTCACAGCTTTAATTAACCCTGTTTTCACGTGGCGGATTCCGGTCAAAATCCGTGCTGGATGCCGATGCGGCCTGACATCTGCAGATCTGCCAGACTGATTTCGACTAAACGGAGCTTAAACGGAAGCTTTTGATATGAACATACTTATCACATGCGTAAAAGTAGAAAAAAAACACCAGTGGCGCCTGAAGGAGACCAAAAAGGGCTAAAAGGCCGCTTCTCGTCCTCTGACATATGACGCTAAGCGGAATAAAAACATTTCGGTAGTTTGACTCTTATGTCAACGTTTTGACTTTTAGTTGGCCTCAAGACAGGCTTAGAAGCAAAATTTTTGCTTATTCTGTCGCTTGGTTCTGCCCGAATACCCAGGCCAAAGCCAATACCTTCAACCCGCGCACGACCATGGATCGGCAGCGATCACGCCCGACTGGAAGCGGGCAGTTGGCCGCCCCCTCTAACTCACGAACGGTTGGTCGCAGGATAAAAATAAGCACATCGTTGGAAACCTTGTGAAGAGCAGGGATCAAACCTGGTCTCATTTTTAGTTTTAGATAATATGTAAGCAATTTACGTCCTATATACATGTATGTTTCTCATAGCCGACTGCATGAGACCGAGAAACGGGCTGAATCTCAATGACTGTGACTAATAACGCATAGGTAAAGGCACCAACGCACAAATAAAGGTCCGCAGATGCCGATACATATCTGATTTCTCAAATTTGTTCAACATATACGCCAGAATGTTGAGTTAAAGACAGCAATTTTCACCCCGGTTATCGGCGGGTACCGCAGCCATACGCAGTAAGAAATTAAGGGAACTAATTTTAGTTCCCTTTAATTAAAAAGTTTCACCAGTTACCAATCTAAGCAATTGGCGGAGCTTTATTCGCGAGAGCCTGTTTATTCTCAAAATATGCAATTTTTGAAAACTTTTTGAGGTTGTCGGTATTACTTACGTCTGGGCAAGCCAGTCCTGCCATTTTCCACCCATTCTGAGTAATTCATCGCTGATTCTGACGGCGATACATTTTGGCTCACAACAGCTATTTGTGACCTGACCTCAGGTCAATGGCTGGAAGTCATTGATACTTTGTCCATTGACGGTAACTAGATGTGCGCTTCACTCCACACTAAAAACGTTAAGAAAAATTTCGCCGATTTCCGAAAAAACGACATGTCTTAAAAATGATCTTAACCTTAGGTCAACGACCCGCAAAATTCCAAAAAATCCGAGATAGCAGATTTGTTGCATTTATCAAAATCTCTAATCCCAGAAAGTATTATTGTAATATCTTGTTTTCTAAAAAAGTTACAGTGCGTTAAACTTTTTGGGCATAGGTTTGTTTGACCTGACCTAGGTCAAGTCTGTCTGAATCTGAGCTTGTCTGAGTCTGAGTCTGAGTTTGACGGTCTGAGCTTCCCGAATGTATATACTTGGTTTCGTCCTTGCCCTGCATCTTGGCATCTGCCTGTGGCGGTCTCCAGGCATTTTTAGACAATGAGACTTGTTAGGACATCTAAAGCAGTGAGCACGCGTCTGAAGTGATCGCAAAGTGGCCTGCTATGCCTCCCAGAAAAGCCTCATGGACCAGCTCTTGTTTTGTGCTAGACATTAAAATTCTTGAGTTAAATGGAAAACGATTGGTTTCCCAGTCTTCATCATTTTTACGTATTACCCACCAGTTATTAACAAGTTACAAGATGTTAGCATTCTCTCGGCTGGGGGAGGCGGAAATCCCTCCTAATATTTTCCGAGGGTGAGGAAATAAAGGCGGCGTGTAGCACCGCGAAATTTTTAGGCTTTTTCTTCATTCATTTGGCAACCTGTGAGCAAATTTTAAGTTGTAAGCAGTCAAAGAGGTTAACCCGGTAATGCCTGATAAGTTTCTGTATCCCCGACCGTCTAGGGGCGTCAAAAAGGGCACCTCCCTGTTATCTCAGGATCTAACCGTCGGATCTGAACCGGTTTAGACCGGTTGGTGGTAGCTACCACCAGTCGATAGCCCTGAGTCTTTCAATTCAGAAAATACTGTGTTAGCTCTGGTTAGATGACTGATGACGTCAAAGATCACGTAATATACATAATGCTTCGTCGGAAAAATCGACAACGATTTATATATCATATCATCGGGAATACTGCTCTTAGAGCTTTGAGCTGAGTGTCAAGCGAGAGGTCGCTATCTCCTGTAACAGAGACATGCCAAAATGTTAAGAAATGCCGGGTCAAGGTCAGTCTAAATCAGGCCATATATTGGTCTTATTTACATGCCAAAGATCGGTGCTTACTCACAGCTGTTTTTACTCACGTGACAAAAAGGACTGAAGTGAAACTTTTTGATGATCAGTTTTGTACTACCTGCTATTTACCCAGTCAAGGTCAGTCTAGGTCAGGTCAGGTAAGGTTGCATTACTCCTCCTGACTAAGGTGACATCTGTTGATAATTAAATCATTAAATCTGCGCTGTCTGATCTTTATCAGGTCAACGTCATTTCATGTCAGGAAAGAAAATATTTTTTTTCCTTTTCCGACTAGGAACAATAACTGCTTTTCGCTGCTAACTATCCTCCACAGACAACGTTGTGTTTCATTTCGTTTTGACATCTACTTATGGCGTGAACTGACATGACCTTGTATATCTTGCGCATATATGACATTAACATATGTTGTATTTTGCGAACATTGATCAGAGGCGGATATAGCTTGGCTCCTTTGGCTTAAAAGAGGGAGAGGGTCAGCGGTAACCATTTCTCTAACCCACAGTGCAAATCAGTCCAATTGTCATCATGCCTGTGACCTAGCATGACTTCTATTGACGTTCGATTTCCCGAAAAATCCGACATATACAAGTTGTTGCATTTATTACATCCTGTTACTCTGGTAAGTTCATACCATCCGACTCTGAAAAAAGTTATGAGGATTACAGTTTTTCAAGGTTGACCTCTCTGAACTGACCTTGGTCGGTGACCTGACCTGTTCGGAGCCTTAAAATCCGATAACAGGGTGCAAAATAGATAAGGGATAGAGTAGGTGCAAAATAGGTAATGCAAAATGCAGGTATGCAAAATAGGTGGTGCAAAATAGGAAAGAGATAATGGAAATTTCGCGGCGCTGCGAGCTGCCGTTATGCTGCTACCGTCGGAAAGCCGAGGGTGGCCGATTTCCGGCCACTCTTCGGCCGGGCGTGAGCCAGCGGGCCGGGAGTCGTGAGCAGCGCCTGAGGCGGACCGGAAGTCGGCAGCGGCTCCCCTAGTGGGCCGGGAGTCAGTAGCAGCTCCCGAGGCGGCCCGGAAGTCGGCAGGTCCCCAGAGGCCATTATTCCAAGTTCCGTTCTGATCGGACGTGATAGCTGCGCTGCCTCCCGGACTGTTTCAGTCGTGCGGCGTGGGAAGCAGGCGGCGAGAAGTGATCAGCAAACTATCGAGCACTGCAGACCGGCGGCCTGGTACGAATTGTTAACGACTGCGTGCCGCGAGGACATTGGCCCTTGGGCCGGATAATGCAGGTCCTACTGCGTGCAGATGGGCGCCTGCGCTCGGCGCGTGTGCGCTTACGTGGCGGAGTCATACGCCGACCGGCAAACATATTGTTTGTTGGAAGAGGCAAAGGGGTGCGGTTGATTTGAATTGTGGCCCTGTATGCACAGTGTGCACGTGCTGCACGTCGTGTGTACCTCTCACCCTGTTGCGGGGGATGTGCAACAGAACTCAGTCACCCTCTAGCTTTTGGTGTATGAATTTGCGGGGGACTTTTCCTGTAGCCCAAACATTTATCTGGACAGAGCGGATTGATCCGCTATGTCCAGAATGTTCATAATGAATGCTAGGAATAAATACTAGCAATGGTTGTAGCTAATTAACAATGGTTGTTGGGTAAATGTTCAGCGATTCGGATTTCGAAGTTTTGGCAGTTCGTGACAAGTGTGAAGTGATTTTTCGGTTCAAACAAGCTAAACCATCCGGATTCAGCAACAATTATCAAGCCGTAGAGTCACTTCGACGATCGGAAAGAAGGAAAAGTGGGTGGGCAAAATCGCATTTTTTCCTCTCCAAAATTAGCGGCCGGATCCGTGCCTGGGCTACGCCGTGATAGCAGGCGATCAGCCGTTGCAGGAGCGGTCCACTGTGCAGCTGCCATTCTCAAACTAACCGCTCGTGCGAAGTCCAGGTATGGAGAAGTCTATGGTCATATTATTTGATATGGCATGCAACGCATAAGCAAATGTTTTTCGAACACAAGTATGCTCGCAAGACTTAAAACATGTCGTAAAACGAGTCAGTGCTTCCAAAAACCTGAACCCATTTTACGTGCCTTAGATACGCCTAAATATTTTGAAACTCGATCTCTTCTTAACCCGTCCCCGACTGGGGAAGGGGAGTTGACTGCCCCCACCCCCCTGAAGATTTTCTGGGATTGCGAGAGAACCAACAAACACAGTCACGAACCTTCGTGTACCTTTTGCTTCATCAATTTTACATCTCGTCCCGAAATTTTCACCCCAGGTCAGGTCAGGCCTGACCTAGGCTAGGCTAGGCTACCTGACCTAGGTCAGGCCAAACAAACCTATGTCCAAAAAAGTTTAGCGCCCTCTTACTTTTTCGCAAAACAAGATATCACAATAATACTTTCAGGGATTAGTGATCGTGATAGATGCAACAAATCTGCTGTCTCAGATTTTTCGGAATTTTCCGGGTCATTGACCTAAGGTCAAGCCCATTTTTAAGACATACCGTCATGTTTTCGGAAATTGACGGAATATTTCATAACATTTTTAGTGTGGAGTAAAGCAGACATCTAGTTACCGTCAATGGCCAAAGCATCAATGACTTCCAGCCATTGACCTGAGGTCAGGTCATGAATAACTGTAATGAGCCAAAATGTACCACCGTCAAAATCAACGATGAATTACTCGGAATGGGTAGAAAATGGTAGAACTGGCTTGCACAGACGTAAGTAATACCAGGAACCTCAAAAAGTCTTAAAAATGGCATATTTTGGAAATCAACAGGCTCTCGCGTATAAAGCCCCGCCAGTTGTGTAGACTGGTAACTAATTATTTTTTGTAAAATTTAAGCATGAAAACACATCACAAGAATCACTGAGATCAATAAAATTGACATAGACAGGCTTTTTCGTGAAAATAAAGGAACGCTAAAATTAGTTCCCGTCCATTTGGTACCGCATACGGTAGCGGCCCACACCGACAGCTGGCGGGAGAATTGCCGTGTCTTTAACTCAACGTTTCGGCGTACACCCTTGTGCATATTAATTGACTCAAACTCTCAAAACAATAAAAATTATCGTTTTTGTCAAAATAATCGTTTATTCACATAATGTTTTCTTATTTTTTCACATTTTAATACGTAGTATGACCATCTTTATTGTCTATCACTTGTGAAACCCGCTTGGGCATGGAATCTATCAAGTTTTCGCAGTTTTCTTTTATCTGTTCGTTGTGGTACCAGACCTGAATGATGGCTTGTGTCAGCTTGGTTTTGTTTGTGCAATCCTTTTTGCGGAGACGAGTCTTTATGATAGACCATAAATTTTCTATAGGATTTAAATCCGGCGAGTTTCCCGGCCAGTCCAAAACATTTATCTTATTTGTTTTGAAAAAATTGGTCACAATCTTCGACGTATGGCAAGGAGCCAGGTCCTGTTCAAAAACCTCTGAACCATCTGGAAACGCCTTCTGCATGTCTGGAATCGCCTTTCTCCGTATCACGTCGATGTGTTGGGCAGATTCCATCATTCTTTCGACAGGATGAAGTGATCCCACGCCACGGAAACTGAAACAACCCAAAACATTTTCTTTTCGGGGTGTTTCACGGCATGGTTCATGTGACCTTCACGGGCTTTCTCACCAGGAGAGCGTCGGACATGTTGACTCCTCTGTCCCTGAACGAAAAAATGGCTTTCGTCCGAAAACATGACCTTCCGCCAGTCTTCCTTTGTCCAGTGCCGGTACTTGTTTGCCCATAACAAACTTTTAGCCTTCATTTTCTCTGTAGGAAGTTGTTTTTTGTGGTCTGTGAGCCCTCCGACCGGTCTCTAGAAGCCTCCTTCGAACAGTGCTCGAACTCACACTAACTCCAGATCCGGCTAGATCTTTTTGCAGATCATCACTAGTCTTTCGTGGTGCAAGTTTGCTTTGACGTATCTCTCGGCGTCGTTTTTCGTTTTCTTCCACAATTCCCTTTTCGTTTCGGTGACAGAGATCCAGTTGTAACCCTTGTTTTATCATCCGTGAGACTGAGCGCTGACTGACACCAACTATCTTAGCGATCTCTCTCTGTGACTTCTCAGAATGTTCGAATAAAGTAAAAATCTTCGTCCGCTTCCTAGGCGTGATGTCCATTGTTTTAGAGCTGTTGTGTGTGTGCGATGAATGCTCAGTGAATCAATGCCGCTGACGCAATGACGTGTATTGCATCAGCCAACCAAAGTTCGCGCATGCGCAGTACACACTGGTTCCAAACTCACTTTGAAAAAGCTCTTACAAAAGACTACGAACAAACATTGTTAAAAAACACGACTATGATAGTGGAAATTATTGTGTGATTGTATAACAAAACAGCATCTTCGAAAAACATGGAAAAACTGTACTGAGTCATTTAACATGCACAAGGGATACTGTTCTTTTGCCGGTTTCTTTTTTTACTTACATTCCACATTTTTATATGTTTTGCTTATGTAGTGACTACACGTAGTTTTGTGCATGTAACTACATGTATTTCGGCTCGGGCCTATGTAACTACATTTGTAACGACATGTGCGCCCGCCCGCTCCAGCGCCTCCCTACCGGACAGCATGTCCTCATAAAGGACTCTAAGGCGGGTCTGCGGGACCGGTCGGGGAGCGTCATGGGCGTCGGCTGACGACGAACTACCTGGTACGCATGCCGAGCGCGCTTATACTGGCCCAACAGCCGGTATCTCCGACCCCTGCGACCGGTCGTGATAGTCTCGCAAGGCGGCGGCAGCGATCGAGACGACGGCGACCGCGGCTGCTTCGACTCCGGCGGCCGCCACGGCTGCGACGGCGGCATTAGGGGCGATGGCAGCCGCAACGACGGCCCCGACGACGCTGGATATGGCGACTGCGGCGGCGGACGCGTCAACGGCGGTGTGTGGCAGCGACCGCGTGGGCGTTAGAGCTCCTGCACTACTGTCCGCGAGGCGGGCTGCGAACTAGGGCTGCGAGGAGGCCATTGGCCGCAGAGACTCTCGGTCAACTGGTCCGAGCCAGTGTGTCGTTACGTGTAAAAGGTACGGCAGCATAGTGGTAGCCAGGCCAAGCAGTGATGATCGGTTTCATGGGGGTGGTTGCATTGTTATTGGCTGTTGCTTTGTGCTGTTTGCGTACATATGGGTTGGTCTCACCCAAGTCTTAGGGGAAGTGTTTTGTAGCCATGACTGCGCTGGGCTCGGACGCCGGCGTCTGCGGCCCGCTGGCCCGGCGGGCCTTCACGGCCGACCGGGTGACCGTACGTGGCCCGGGGCGGCGGCTGTACTGCCCCACCTGACGTGTGTGCTTGGAATGGGATCGAATCGGAAGGAACCGAATAGAGTCGCGAGAGAGAGAGGGCTCAGCTTTGAGACGTGTTCCGTGCTCGGAGAAGTGTCCCGGCCTGCCGCGCCTCTCGGAGAGACGTCATGGCTGTGTTCAGAAATGTTGGAATAAATCACCGTGTTTCCCGCCTATGACCCCGATTAGTTAATATCATTATTTAAAAAATGATGCGAATGGCTCGCTAGGGTGCTTTGAAACCAGAGCCCGTGCTCAGCAGTGCTTGTACAAACTGCTCTGCGCCGGATGATGTAATGCTAGTCTGACTGCGTAATTCGGAGGCGAGAGTTTAAAGTGTGGACATAACCCACACGACCGCGCGGTAGCTAGTGTCTCCTATGGGCCTCCTGGAGTGCTGAGTGACCTCCGTGAGGAATGCTGAGGGCCGAGACGACTCGAACCCACCTAGCCAGGGTGGGCAGCGACAACAGACGCTCTAATTGAGCCTGACACGTTATTGACATAAAAACATGCACCTTTCCTATGGATTATTACTTTCATTTCATGAAAATATGGCATACCACATAATCCGTTCATATCGGGGTGAAGGAGAAGCACAGGCGTCCGGCGGCCGAGCTCTGGGCTGCTTATTCAATGCCCATGGTGGGCGCCGACGGAGTCACTCCCAGTGACGTCACACAGCGGCTTGCGCAGAGTGTAGACAAATCGCTTGGTGACCATACCTGGTATAGAGGGCCTTGGGTATGACGAACTTCTCTCAAACGGAGGGACCCAAGTCCAATAAGTTTCACGCTCACATGGATGACATCTGGCCACTGATGCCCTAAATCTTGCTTGTCCTGGATGACGTTTGTGATTTTGCAGCTCACGACGAAATCGGGCGCCTCTAGCGTCAACTGTTCCCAAACGAAAGGTCTAAATAGCACAGGGGTACACTTCAGCCCACGCGTCCCGCTCACGCCAGACTGAAGCTGTTGATACGCAGAACAGCTCCATATATTGACTGCCACGTACGACGTGCTTCTGCCCGTTCTTGTTCAGGATTCCAACGGTAGTACGTCCATGGCAATGAAGGGAGCGTGTTATTCGTGGGCATCTCGCGCTTCACGTGCAAGCTGCACCCCCGTTTCGGCCAGAATCCTTCGCAATTGGCCATACAACTGTCCGTCCGCCTTGCCAAGCCATCACCGCACCAAAGCTGCACCGTTTGCTTCCCAGTAATTGGCCCATAACAAACACAGGAATGTAAAACAGGCGCGCGTGCGCTGCACGTGACCCGTTGGACCGTGCCCATCATGTGGGGTTGTTGGACCATTAATCATTGGATAGTCCTAGGGCTGATCTATCTACCACCAAATTTCAACCGCCTAGGTCACTTCTGACGTCATTCGGAGGTCTCCGGGTCCGAAATCGAAACAAGTGTCTGTGGATCGCCACGTGGATTGCACGTGGGTGCCGCCCACAAAAGCGAGTGCCCGCAAGTGGTGCCCATGTTGTCACTAAGCCCTGAATCAACAGCGCCCGCTGTTTGACCTGCACCCGTGAGAATCGAATTCTGCGGATGCCCGGCTCGCGCCAAGTGGCACGTGCTACACGCCACCAATCGCTTCGAAACCTGTACCGCAATCTGTTCGCCGAATCGGCGCACCTGATGGTGTTACTTGTGTCGCGAGCGGCTGGCGTGCTCGGGCGGTAGACGCTCGGAAACTTGAACCCACTTACTGGTCGACTGACTGACAAACACTTCGATCTGAACTTTTCCAAACGACCGCCATACATGAAATCTCCCTCGCTTAATGCGTACAAAGCACGCCTTCATCTCCTTCGTTTTTGAATGATCATCATAATTTTTGTCCAGAATGCCAGGCAGTTTGATGCGCTCAGTTCTCAGCTGCAATGAGTTTTCGTCAAACCATTCGACAACAGGATAAACGTGCCATAGCTGTCGTGTATTTCGGTCATCATAATCGAGGTAAGTAGCGTAATCAGAATATACGCAACGTCTGGCATTATGGCAACAACGGCAACGGCATTAAAAGGGGTTTCTTCCCAAACATCAACGTAAAACAACAATAATTTTCAGCCATTTCATCTGATAATCATGAAACTGATCCTATTTAATCCTTCAGACACGCGGAAATTGATGGTTTTCCAGAACCACGTTTGGTTGTGCTTTCCAGGGTATTCTGCATCCACGAAAACGAACCGCCTGCGTCTGTTGTACAGCCAGGTTGGGCAGGCTGAGAGAACAAGTGCGGTCATTCATTTAGTGAGAACCAGATTCCTGTTTGATTGTTTGTTTGCTTGCTCGCTCGATCAATTGTTTGCGTGTCGGGTTGTTTGCTTGAAAAATAATGTATTTCCTGAAGTACATAGTCGAGGCCTAAAATAGTGCACGATATGAAGCAGAAGTTGTCGATGGTGCCACAACCTATGCCTGGTCCCCCGTCTTGAATTACCAACCATTTTTAAATTTTTGCATCTTTTAAAATGGAAATTACCGAGTCTTTGTAGCTGGCTTCCTGTCAGCTGTTATCAGTGGGTATCTACCAGGCAATCCGCCTGATGACTGGCCGTGCAAAATCAGCAGCCTGTTTAAGCATGAGCCAGTTACGTGAAAGTTTTAATCCTTCGTGCCACATTTACCTTATTCACGGGGGTATGGCCGATTCCCGGCAGAGGGGGGGGGGCCATTCGGCCCCTCGGAGATCTCGAGAAAAACAAATCCGATTTCATCGGAACAAACGGCATTCGATTTGCCATGACGTAAACTACGCTTCAAAAAGAAAGAAGTTTTCAAAATTTGAAAAGGGGTGCATACAGGGGGCAAAATACCAAAATGGGTGTATTTTTGGCCTTCATCATCAAATCAAATCAAATCAAAGGACAATACCGAAATGTGCTCGTGTTTTCGTTAAACAAAGACCGAGCACATCCATCAAACAAGGTGGCCATCGCTAGGCTTTAGATAGACAAATTTCTCCGTGGAAAGCGTTTCCGGCGGCCGGCCGCCTTCACTTCATGGGCCGTCGCCTTGATGAAGAGCAAGCGAGCCCTCGCCAGAATCCCCATACACGGAGACCGCCCTAGAACATGGATACCACCTCAGGCTAGTACTCACAAATGTAATTTTGCCCGGCTTCCTGGAACGTGTCACTCCACACGCCTGTTCCTTTCTGGATATTCGCGCTGAGCTTTCGGGACATGTCGCCGTTGGGCTGACTCGGCTGCCACCCGATGAACGTTACGGGGGAGCCGTCAGACCAGCTGAATTCTTGCGCCGCCTGCTCCGGCAGGTGACTGAAGCCGATGTGGGCGAAAGACATGCTGACATTCAGCTGCGCCACGAACGTGTTCTCCTGTTCGGAGACGATGGAGACGAGGTGTCCGCCGCGGGCGGCGCGGCCGCACGCCTCCTCAGCCGCGTACCACGGGATTTCTACGCCAAAGTAGCGGTAGCAGCTGCCGCAGAACGGCTGCCAGCCGTCGTCGCAGACCGAGATTTCCAGCAGCGTGCAGCGGTCAGGATCGTCGACGCCGCCGTGAGAGACGGCGATGCAGCATGTCTGGCCGGCGCAGAGCAGGCCGCACTGCAGCGACGAGCGGGCCGACAGAGAAGCCAGCACGGCGCCGCCGGCCGGCTGCCGCGCCAGCCAGCGGCGCGACGAGCTGGGGCCGACCAGCAGCAGGCAGACGACCAGCAGAACCGGCAGCGGCGGCGGCGACCGCCCGCCGCATAATGAGGCGGCAGACATGGCGATTCGGAGGCTCCGAACCGAGCTCAGAAGATTTCTCTGGACGTGAACTGAGCTCAACAGACTTCACCAGCCCTGAACTGAACTGAGGAGATTCTGCCGGACGTGATCTTAGCTCAGGAGACTCCGGCGAACTTCAGCTGAGCTCAGGGGACTCCGGCGGACTTGAACTGAGCTCAGGAGACTCCCGGCGCTGTCAGTCCGTTCCGAGTCGTGGCTCGACTGACGACACACCGCCCCACCGACCGACGCCGCCGTTGCCAGCGCTCAGATTGTCGCATAGCAATAGCGCGTGGGCAACATGGCTCCGCGGCCCTGGCTCGAGCTGAGAATCCGGACTGATTTTGGGGCTTGGACATTCGAATGAGTACGTTTCATCGCATGTTGGAATCTTTGAAGTTTGAACCATTTCGTCGCATTAGGTGCGATCAGAGCAATATGTGCAAACCAGACAGATTCACCGTCGCGTGAAAAGTTTTTTTGAAAGAGCTTGAAATTTGCGGCCGGCGCCGAGCACCGAGCGGAAATTGAATGAGAACTGAACGTTCGGCATATTGGCGCCAAGCGGCCAGAGCACAAAACGGTTCTGATCGCTGTCGATCACGCAGTGGTCGCGTCGTTGCATTTTTGCGGCACAAGCCATTTCAAAGCAACAGAACTAGCGGTGTCGATGTATGTTCTTTTGAGGGGGCCCTGGCCTACCCATTGTTGATTTGGGCACATCCTAAAGTTGGTTCCTTCCCCTAATAATTTCTGCCGGTTTTGGAAGGAAATAAGTACTAATAACGAAGAGAACAGACACAATAGATGAGAGATAAACAGAACGTAAAGAATAAAATCTAAAGTGATGTGTCTCTCATCTTTTTTTCTATCTATGTAGATATGCCCATATACATGGAGATCAACGAAATTCTTATTTGATAACGGGTGGCGAAAAAAACTTATGAATTTCCGTTGGTCAGGATAAAATGGGTTAAATTCGTTGGCAAACCGAGATATGCGGGAAAGTTAGGTTGTCCGACCCTCGGCTCGCCCCCCCCCCCCCAAATCATTTACAGAAATCGGCGCCCCTGAACAGAACGATTCCCGAGAGCGTTCGCCTGTCGTTTTCTTGAGTGCCAATTTTGGAGTCCGTTTTCCCCAACAGTTGCGAAGGGGTCGCTGGTGCTGACATTTGCCTGATGTTCTGCTGTCGACGATATTCCGTTGTTACCTCTCTCCCAGTAGCGACGGGAGGCAGATCCAAATTTCTGACCCAAACGACAATCAGCCAGACCGCTTTCCTAGTGCCTCAGGTTGGTCTGTTTACCGAGCTTAACGTCAGTGGCTTTGCCACGTGTCATCAGTATGTTGGTCTGCCTCAGAATCCTGCCACGATGTGTCACCAGTGTTTCGGGTTATGTCGGACTTTTATCACGACGTGTCGTCAGTGTGTCAGATAGCATCGGCCTTTTGTCACGACGTGTCATCACGTTGCTGGATTACGTCAGCGCTCTGTCTCGTGTTGTCGTGAGCGTATGTTTCACGTTCTGCCGCGTCGAAGGTGGAAGGACGCAGAACCTCTCTCCTCTGCTTTCACTGGGACATGGGACGATCGTTCGATACTGCCGATAAATTTACCCTACACTTTATGACTTTCTCTGTTTTTCGGGGCAATCAAAGAAATGTCTGACCATTAGCAAGCGTTTTTAACTGATACAGCCAAGTTGTAGCCTTGGCATTGCAAAGCTTTTCCCCGGTATATTTTGTGCAAAAAGTCCGTGGAGTTCACGGATGTTGAAAGCGATTTCCAACGAATCTCCTTTCCTTTCTCATTCGCATCCTATTGTCAGCTGTTGCGGACAACACGAGCTGTTACAGCCTGTGAAACACCAGCAGAAGATCTGCATTGTGATCACACATAAATGGGTGACATCAAATTGCAATTTTTGTTTACTTGAATTGGTAATGGATCCAACTATTCATCGCAAAAATTAACACCGTAAACGTGATCGCCGACATTTCTCAGGCCAACGGTATTCATCTGTGGAAAGTCGTCTCAGGAACCGCTAAGCTTTTTATTGTTTTACGAGTACGTCGTGACTGCGCGCGTCAGACGACTGGCCCATGCGCGGGCATTAAGCTACTTGATCCCCGTCGCCAGTGATGGTTTCAGGTCACAATCACATGGTCGGTTCCTGCGGCCGGGCCGTCGTGCTTGCTGTGTTCGGTGCTCGTCAGGTTCGCGTGCGCGGGCTGATGAGGCCGCCCCAGCCCGCGGCCTCCACGCCTGCCGCACAACAGCCGAGCATCGCAGTAAAGCCACGGACTCGGCCTTAATGAGTGCGGAGCGCTCGTGGGTTGTTGCTTGCTTTCAGTGGTCCGCCTCCGGTGTGCATGAAAGCTGCGACGTTTGACTTAGCTTTCCATTCAGCTCCATCTGCAGGTATTTCACGTAAAAGTTTGTTAGCGTTGCCAGGAGTCTCATGGACCTGCGTGCTGAGGACTATTCCCTAAGGTTGAGGGCTACAACAAAGCTGTACTCTGAACAACACAACTGAGATAGTTTGGGGTCGGCACAGGTTTCACGTGGCTGTCGTGTGAGTACCGAAGTGCTATTTTAGGCAGGGACTGAAAACAAAACTGTAAAACTACTAGCACTGAAAACGAAATTACAATTTAAGCGCAACTGTGTAAAACATTCCATCCGTTGTTGCTTCCTGTTCCTTATATGTTCCCATTCATTTATTCACGTGCTGTCCATTTGTTTCCCAGGGAGGTTGGTAACAATGCAGTTGCATCCTGGACCCTAGATCAGTGTGAACTGAAATCATACGACAACCGCCTGCTGGGAAGACGATGTGCAGTGGTTTCCACAAAAAGTAGGTCTAGGGGAAAGCGGCCGGGACCCTAGCCCCATCTCCTTTGGCTTTGCCGGTGCTTCCATCTGTCGAGAAAATTTTGGACGGAAAACACTCATCCTTGGTGAGCGTATTGTGCGGCCGTGTCGTGCGCGATGACATAGCGGATGTTTTCGCAGCGGCAGTGATATTACTGTCTTTTTACTACATGATAGATGCCATTTGTTTCAGCGATCACTGGGCCAAGTCGCCTGAAAGACCTCATGTTTTTTCATTGATCTTTTGTGATACATTTGGTTTTTACGTGTATGCGGAGTCTCCTGAGCTAAGGAGACTCCGCCAGCTGTGAACTGAGCTGAGGAGATTCTGCCGGACGTGAACTGAGCTGAGGAGACTGCCGGTCGTGATCTTAGCTCAGGAGACTCCGGCGGACTTCAGCTGAGCTCAGGAGACTCCGGCGGACTTGAACTGAGCTCAGGAGATTCCGGCGCTGTCAGTCCGTTCCGAGCCGTGGCTCGACTGACAACACGTGACCCCAACGACTGACGCCGCCTTTGCCGGCGCCCGAAGCGTCGCGCAACAACTACCGTGATCTACCGTGATCTACCGGGATCGGTAGCTGGTGGTGTCTCCCACCCAGTGCAGTACGACTTACACGCCCATGTCTTGGATTGCGCTGAAAATTGGTACCGAGGATTATCTGGTATGTACAATCTGCCTAGCACAATGTCAGCATTCTCTCGCCTACTGGTCAAGAGATTTTCACGAGGCGTTCTTAGAGCTTGACGTAACGTTGGTATGTTCTGAGCGCCGTGGCACCAAGAAAATGCTCCAAATATTATCAAATTAGATGTTTTTCAGATTGAAAAATCTTTACGAAAAAAAACAATACAAAAAACAGAATTCACCGAGGTCAGTTTGGAAAAGTGACCTACTGACCTATGCCAAAGGCCACCGTGTCGCCTTCGAATAAATTCCGTTCCTAACTTTTCATTGCGCAGGTAATGCGCTTCATATGCTGTCGTCCTTGGTAAGTAAATAACATCGGAGGGTACGAGTGTCCAAATGGCCTTCCAATGGTTCAGAGCATCGCCCTGTGCACTTATTTGACAAGCGCACGTCACCGAAATGAGATGTTTCTTTACCAACGTACGACGCTAATACATTGGCCATCGCTTAGATTTCTCTACAAACTGGTACCGGAGGTTATCTGGTACGTGCAATCCACCTGGCACAATACGAGCTCTGTCTGATCTACGGGTCACAGGATATGACCCGAGGCGTTATGTTAAGTTCTCGGAGATCCCGATGGATGATGGTGTACGTTATTCTTGGAAATTTTCTTGGTGGTTGTTGGCCTGTTTGCTGTATGTTGTGGCCTGTGGGCCTTAGAAGAGCCGGGAAAGTAAGCAGACGTGTCGGCCATGGGCCGTCTTCAGTGCTTCGTCAGTGTTATCAGCACTGAAGGCACTTAAAAAGCACTGAAGAGGGTCCGTGGCCAGAACATCTGCTTACTCGCCGGCTCTTCCGAGGCGTTTTAGAACTTGGCGTAACATTGGTATGTTGTAAGCGCCGTAGCACCAATAGAAATGCATGTGGTTGTGTAAAAAATATGTTGCGAAGTCATGTGTAGTTGAGCTTGCAGTGAAACACTGTACCGGTCTCGGAGCCTCGGCCTCCGGCCCTGTGCAGACCTCGTCGTGGGAGAGTCACCACATACTGGGTGTCCGGTGCCAGACCCTCGTTGGGCGCGCGTGCGCTGGCTTTCGCGGGCATTGGCAGTTCCGAAGACCGACAGATGGTTCCATCAGCTAACGGGTGCGCAGCACGCGAGCAATTTCCGTGTGTTGCTTTAAAACCAGGGAGAATGACTACAATGCTTGACTGTTGTTCATACCCTGGCAATATGCCCGAAATGAAGACCAAAATCGCCTACAATCGCACTCTGAGCCAGAAAGTATTTGAACAGCTGGAGCATGACGGATATCAGCTGGCCAGTCGTGATCACCGTTGTCAATGGTGCATGCTGCACATAGAGCAAAAGGCACGAGCAAATATTGGACCTTCTTCGTGTTCAACTCTTGCTGAATAACGCAAACATCTGTTGCACTTTGTTTTGAACCACTGAAGAATCACAAAGAACAACAGATCACAACAGAACATCAGATTTAAAGTAAACCAAGGACACCTTGAAACGTGAGATCAATCAGACTAAGTACACATTTCCCATAGATGTCGTGGTCTGCAGAAACTGTGACGGCATTGGCCTACCCGAATGGAAAGATGTCTTAGACTCCGCTCGTTCGTTCTCAACAAGTTTCTCGAACAGAAACGAGGATGACTCAGAATTTTGGGACGCCACCAGTGGTGCCTGCGTTCTTCTGCTTTTGAAAGAAACACCCGTAAAAATAAAATTATTTCAGGACCATACAGTATTTATTTGCCGACATTAAAATGAGATTTCGTGTTCTCTGTATCACGAATCTTTGAAGTTTCACGTAAATCATTTGAGAGAGCGCAGAGACCGCAGCAGCATTAGGTGGCCGAAGCATTTTTAAGTTTAGCATTTTTAACATCTGTCAGCCCTTGGTAATCCACATTATTCTCAACGTCACCTTGCCGATCTCCTTAACACAGCGACCAAGAATTTGAACTTTGAACCGTTGAATGCACAGAGTTGGTCTCGTAATCTCCGCGGTCGACTTTTTCGGTTGTATGACATATATACAGAGCAACTTGTAAATCCTGCTGTATACAGGTGCTCTGGGACTATAATGCCGGTCGTCGTCGCGAAGTCCTTCAGATTTTTAATCCAGTAGCTAGTTTTTCTCTTGGTGGAATCACCTTTTGCAATACGTGTAAAATCTTTGATCTCGTCATCCTTCTGGTCATCGATGCCATAACCCAGACAAAATAGGCTTTGGTTCTTCATGCGACCAAGCGACGTATGGTAATATATAATAAGACAAAGGGCCGGCAGAATAATTTTCAGGACCGAGGTGATTGCTGCATTTTCCGCCTGGAACCGAAAGTCGAGGGTGGACAATGCAGCGACGACCGAAGTACCGAAGAATTATTCCTGCGTAAGTGTTGTATGATTTTTGTCATATGTCGTTTGGCCGCATGAAGAAGCAGAGGCCGTATTTCCCATATTGTCTGGGTTATGACATCGGTGGTGAGGAAGATGACGAGATCAAAGATTTTATACATATTGCAAAAGGTGGTTCCACCAAGAGAAAAGTTAGCTTCTGGGTTGCAAATCCGAAGAACTTCGCGACGACCACCGGTATCATAGTCCCAGAGCACCTGTATAAAGGAGGATTCAACAAGTTGCTCTGTATTTATGTCATGCAATTGAATAAAGGCGGCAGTTGCGATTACGAGACCTTCTCTATGTATTCAACGGTCTCAGTTGAAATTCTTGGTCGATATGTTAAGGAGACCGGCAAGGGGACGTTGAGAAAGATGTAGATTACCAAGGGCTGAGAGATGTCAGAAAGGCTAAACTTTAGCTCCTCAAGTCTGAGGGGAAGGGCAGTCGCCCCAATCAAGCGCTCGCCGTCAGCAAAGAGGAAGAGCAGACGCTGCATGACGTAGGCCAGTTTGTGCTGAGCAGCCTGACGCCCTTCAACGCACACCCTGGTGGCACATGGAGGTGCTGTCTGGCCACAGGGACCGTGACGAGAGCCGCCAGCTGAGATCGGGTGATGTGCAGCTGAAGCCTGACCCCGCGGTTACCGAGTAGTTAGAAATCAACGAGTGGTTAACCAAGACCCGCGACGAGGGATCAGCCTTTGGTATGAGCGTACAGAACGCACTCTGCATGAGCGTCTGGGGTCCGCTTCGGTGGGACCACAAGCGACGGAGCAACATCGACGTCAACCGGAACAGCATCGAGCCGCAGCTGGAGTGACTCGGGTGTTTCATTTAACTAAATGTCAGAACGTGAATGTGTCGAGCAAGTAAGCTCAGGGATGGAGGAGGTTACTGCAGTTTCTTCGCAAAAGCTGATAATACGCTTCGCGTTTTATCGCCATTTTTCAGCATTTTGCTTATTACACTGGTTACACATGGCCGTTGGTTTGCGAGGTCGTTGACCCAAGTGAACTAAATGCTTCATAGGTTACGGATACCTCATTTTTAGAAGATGCGTGAAAAAATATCCTGGTATAATGCAAATGCCCGACGAACCGAAAGCTTTGACCAATTAAATAAACATTGCATCTCAGCAGTCCGAAAACCTTTCACCACACGCTCGTGCTAATGTCAAAAATGTACTACGATATATGGCAAAGCGGAATATTTGCTAGTGAACTATTTTGGAGATGTCCATTGCTTTTGTTTTGGCGACGAAAAATGAGGACTTGGGGGAAAAAATTATCAGAAAGTAAGCATGGCTTTGGTGATTTGCCATTTGTGGCCTTACACAGTGGGCACACATTCGAAACATTCATTTTTCAAAACGTCAGATGAGGTCAGGCTTGGCTAAGTGAGACTACGTCAGTTAACTTGTTAATCAGTTACTTACCATACTTCAGTGTTCATGAAGCAGATATGTCTACTGACCAGCATTCAAAGACGGTAAGGTATGATGTTGATGGTAAATACGATGATGAATAACATTGGACTGCGAGTCCCAAAATTTGGTATAAACCGTGACCTGACCGAATGTCACGGGTCAAAACGCAAACGTACTTGTGTGAAAGATATAAGAAGCATCACGTAGCACAGTTAAAGTCCAAAACTACCAAATTAGACCCTCAATATTAACTTACATGCGAGAAGATCGAAAGTTTATCTGACTCTGAAGTCACTAGCCTAGGTATTTTCAAAAATTTTAAGAGAGCAGAATTTCTGTATCTCACGAGTTTTAGCTATGTAACAAGTTTGAAGTTCGTACCGTAACAGTCGTCATATCCGCTTTCCCCGTACCATGGGAGGACGTGTTTGAAGATTCCCCTCTAACTCACGATCCATGTATCGGAAGGAAATGAAAGACACATCATTGCAAAGTAATCGAAGATTAGAGCTCGAAACTGGTAACATTTGTGAAAATTGGTCAGAATTTTAAGGAAATACAGCAAGAAATTTCTAAAGTTGGGATTTTTGTTTCTTTATGGCTCAGTAACTAGTCCATAATTTGCCCCAAGTTATCCCTTATACAATAGCTAATAACACACCAAACAATCATTTTTAAGTAAATTTATCTATTTTCGACCTCCAGCGCTTGTCAGGTCACGTCACGTCATCGTTCCAAAATGGTACATTTGTAAAATTTATATCCTTTTTTTCTTCTTCCTGATGAGCATGTTTTATTGGCTAATTTGCATTTAAGAGGGTGCTGATAAGATACCTAAGCACAGTATCGACATCCAAACACGATTCCAGGGTCACGGATGCTCTGGTGACATTATGGTAGCACATGTGAGAGGCCATGTTGTTGATAACATCTGAACATTGCTATCCCGTAAAATCCCGTTCAAATTTAAACAGATCCTCAAAAAGGGCTATAATTGATCCAGCCACAGGTTACCAACCTCAACTTTCGGGAAAATTTGGAATCTGCGAATTGCACCTTCCATCATATGCCATAGCTCCTGCAAGTTTAACGAACTCAGTCCAATCCCAGAAAAGTTGTAGGGGGTCAAAGTTTTTTGAAGATTGATGTCTTTGACCAGACCTAGGTCAGTGACTTGGCCTGATGTGGGGCTAAAATTATGATATGATATGAACAAGGAATGGCAAGAAATCTATGGTAAGTTTAACGGTTCTGTGTTTTTCCGTTTTTACGTTATGAGGGGTGTACGAACTCCCCCGGCCGGTACGGAATGCATCTAAAAAAAAAAACGCTTAGACACTTTACTTTTTGGAACATGGTTTCTCTTGGCCTGTGCTGGGCCAGTCACCAGAGGTGCCCTGAAGTTGAAAGTTGAGAAAATGTGTCAAACGATGCAAAAAGAGTTCCCCTACCTTCATGTTTCTGCACCTCTTCGTTTACTGCCATTCTCGTAGAACCGTAGGGGATTTTCATGACCTCGACTCCCCCTCCCCCTCCGGCACTGCGCAAACTAAAGTTTTTTGCGGGAATCCAGGCAGTTTGCTACGCTCAATTCACAGCTGGAAGGGGTGGATGTTAAACCTTTAGACCTTAGGACAAACTGTCTTTGCTATCGTGTATTACGATGATCACAATCGAGCTAAGTAGCGTAGTCAAGATTTATGCAATATCAGGAACTCCAAACACTGTCACAAATACGTAACATCCACGGTTTGCGTGTGCGTGTGTGCGTGATTGGGGTGTTACAGGACTAAGCTCCGACTCTGTGGCCACGTGGTGCCCGATAATGCCAACGGTAAAAAGGCTCTGTGCCCGAGCGTCAACATCCAAAAACAGTAATTTCCAACGATTTCGTCCGACTGGCATGAGACCGTTTTTATTTACTCCTTCACACACAGAACAAATCGCATGCTATTACAACACACTGCTTGGTGCACCGATTATCTTCCAGAACCACCTTTCGCAGTGCTTTGCAGAACACTTTGCATTCACAAAAAACGACAGCTTCTATTACTTTATTGCTGAGAACGCTGAGAGAGCAAACGTTTTCATTCATTTAGTGAAAACCATATTTCTGTCTGATTGCTTGCTGGCTTGCTTGTTTGGTCAGTTGTTTGTTTGACTGTTTGCTTGTAATGGACATGTCTTTCCTGAATTACACAGTCTTGGCCTAACACAGTGCACGGCATCCTGATGTCGTAAGTAGGTTGTCGGTGGTGCCATAACCCATGACTACTCCCGTGACTGGAACTGCGATCAGAGCAACATGTACAAACCAGACAGATTCACCGTCGCGTGAAAACTTACGGTACTTCAAATTTGCGGCCGGCGCCGAGCACCGGGCGGAAATTGAATGAAAACTGAACGGCCGGCCTATTGGCGCCGAGCGGCCAGAGCACAAAACAGTTCTTATCGCTGTCGACCAAGCAGCGCTCGCGTCTATGCACTGCGCATTTTAAGTGATGAATGTCCTACAACGTAGATTACCGAGTCTTTGCTGCTTGTTTTGTGCCATCTCTCATCGGTGGGTCTCTACCAGCCAAGCCACCTCGTGCAAAATCAGTTGGCTGTTTAAGCATGAGCCAGTTGCCTGAAGGTTTTTATCCTTCATGCTGCAAAAGGGCATTAGGCCTAAAGGCCTAAAGGGCGACTTATTTATTTACATCAAAATAACCAGAGCTTTCCACTTCATGTAAAGGGTCTGTGTCCAGATTTTTCTCATGAGATTTGCATTGACATCTTTTGAGATGGTTTGAAGTCGCCCATCCGATCATAAATGCATTTTTGACAAGATTCGAAACGACTTTAAGCAGACATGCGCGGGGATTCCGATGGGATGCAGGTTATCCTCGTTTTGCGTCGGATTCTAATTTGACTGCAGTAAGAGTTGCGTTATCTGGGCACCACTTTGCTTCAGAGGAGCACGACCTTTCCGAGCTGACGCTATGACGTGCCCAGATGAACGAGGGGTTGAATACAACTCGGAGACAACATAAAGCTATTTTCGGTAGCAAAAAAATCTGATCATGTGTCGGACCTGGTTCAGAAGCTCTCTGCTCACGGTCTGGTGAGGCTGCATGCTCTCATGCTAATACACGAGGTCCGCCTGCAGGGCGAACCCGAGGACCTTGCCGGTCGGTTCCGAACAGTGTCTGAGACGCATCAGAGGAGCATCAGCTAGCACCGTGATTTACAAGTCCTGCAGTGCCGCACCGAGATGGGGAAACGTCGTCTTTGCACGCGAGCTACCGTCCTGTACAACGCCCTGCCTCCTGGCTTCCACGGACCGTCCTTGCTGCCTTGCAGGTGCGCACTAAAGCGTCATTTGGTGTGTGCCCACCATCACTAACAGGACCTGGCAGTGTCATCTGGTCATGTGCCGTTTTGTACGTGAGTTTTATTTGACATCGCCACTCTCCGCCCCCTGCGCTGTTTTATCACCTCAACGATGAGCCGTAATAGCCACAAGTGCTTCGTGGACTGCCCAGATATATGTCTATGTCTCTGTCTACGCATTCCATCGGAATCATGGTACATGTCTGATTCTGGGACTTAAAGCTACCCTAAGAACTGAAGATGTTGGAGACATATCCTTACATTCCACGTTTTATGGGCGTAATTCAAGCTACGCTTGTGAATTCCAGTCAATCAATGAAGTAACATATGAAAGCACCATTCAAAATGAGTCGCAGTCAAGGAAGCAGGAGTCTAGTATTTATGAGTAGTACCACTGTATTCGACACCTTTGTTCGTTCTCTCCGTCTGAATCATTTCCGATCATTCATCAATCATTGGCCAGCAAACCTCGAAAAGCTTATCGAAAGACGTTTCGGAAATCACTTGAAACGACCACATGATGCACCCCTTATACTGATGCTTTGTTTTAGGTTACAAACGTAAGTATTGAAAGGCATTATTCCGACAGCAGAGATGAAAATATTGCGTCAAAAGCTCAGCTTACCTCAGTCTGTGCGCAGGAGAGCATCTGCATTGAAACAAGGCGTCCTGTTCTATTCATTGCACATTGTAATTAATACTATGCAAAGGTGTCCAATACCATCAGATCACCATCCATTTGGTATTTGCAGAATGACTCTAGGCTTGAGGAAATCGAGTGATAGCCTGTCCCATGCACCATGGGTCAATCTTCTTCGCAACTGACTTAAAAGCTTGGCCGGTGGTGAATAAACATTTCTTTCGGGGGGCGTCTGTGAGTAAAATGGCGTAAACAGACCGGAGTTTTATCCGAAGCAATACCGAAATGTGCTCGTGTTTTCATTAAACCAAGACCGTGCACATCCGTCAAACAAGTGGCCATCACTGGGTTTTATACGGACAAATTTCTCCGTGGAAAGCGTTTCCGGTGGCCGGCCGCCTTCACTTCGTGGGCCGTCGCCTTGATGAAGAACAAGCGGGCCCTCGCCAGAATCCCCATACACGGAGACCGCCCTAGAACATGGATACCACCTCAGGCTAGTACTCACAAATGTAATTTTGCCCGGCTTTCTGGAACATGTCACTCCACACGCCTGTTCCTTTCTGGATATTCGCGCTGAGCTTTCGGGACATGTCGGCGTTGGGCTGACTCGGCTGCCACCCGATGAACGTTACGGGGGAGCCGTCAGACCAGCTGAATTCTTGCGCCGCCTGCTCCGGCAGGTGACTGAAGCCGATGTGGGCGAACGACATGCTGACATTCAGCTGCGCCACGAACGTGTTCTCCTGTTCGGAGGCGATGGAGACGAGGTGTCCGCCGCGGGCGGCGCGGCCGCACGCCTCCTCAGCCGCGTACCACGGGATTTCTACGCCAAAGTAGCGGTAGCAGCTGCCGCAGAACGGCTGCCAGCCGTCGTCGCAGATCGAGATTTCCAGCAGCGTGCAGCGGTCAGGATCGTCGACGCCGCCGTGAGAGACGGCGTTGCAGCATGTCTGGCCGGCGCAGAGCAGGCCACACTGCAGCGACGAGCGGGCCGACAGAGAAGCCAGCACGGCGCCGCCGGCCGGCTGCCGCGCCAGCCAGCGGCGCGACGAGCTGGGGCCGACCAGCAGCAGGCAGACGACCAGCAGAACCGGCAGCGGCGGCGGCGACCGCCCGCCGCATAAGGAGGCGGCAGACATGGCGTTTCGGAGATTCTGAACTGCGCTCAGAAGATTTCTCTGGACGTGAACTGAGCTCAACAGACTTCACCAGCCGTGAACTGAACTGAGGAGATTCTGCCGGACGTGATCTTAGCTCAGGAGACTCCGGCGAACTTCAGCTAAGCTCAGGGGACTCCGGCGGACTTGAACTGAGCTCAGGAGACTCCGGCGCTGTCAGTCCGTTCCGGGTCGTGGCTCGACTGACAACACACCACCCCGCCGACTGATGCCGCCGTTGCCAGCGCTCAGGTTGTCGCATAGCAACAGCGCGTGGGCAACATGGCTCCGCGGCCATGGCTCGAGCTGAGAATCCGGACTGATTTTTGGGCTTGGAAATTCGAATGAGTACGTTTGATCGTATGTTGGAATCTTTGAAGTTTGAATCATTTCGTCGCATTAGGTGCGATCAGAGCAATATGTGCAAACCAGACAGATTCACCGTCGCGTGAAAAGTTACAGAACTTGAAATTTGCGGCCGGCGCCGAGCACCGAGCGGAAATTGAATGAGAACTGAACGTTCGGCATATTGGCGCCAAGCGGCCAGAGCACAAAACAGTTCTGATCGCTGTCGATCACGCAGTGCTCGCGTCGTTGCATTTTTGCGGCACAAGCCATTTCAAAGCAACAGAACTAGCGGTGTCGATGTATGTTCTTTTGAGGGGGCCCTGGCCTACCCATTGTTGATTTGGGCACATCCCAAAGTTGGTTCCTCCCCCCAATATTTTCTGCCGGTTTTGGAAGGAAACAAGTACTTATAACGAAGAGAGCAGACACAATAGATGAGAGATAGGCAGAAAGTAAAGAATAAAATCTAAAGTGATGTGTCTACCATCTTTTATTCTATCTATGTAGATATGCCCATATACATGGAGACAAACGAAATTCTTATTTGATAAAAAGTAACGAAAAAAAACTTGAAAATTTCCGTTGGTCAGGACAAAATGGGTTAAATTCGTTGGCAAAACCAGATTTGGGGAAGATTAGGTTGTCCGACCCTCAGCTCGCTCCCCCCCCAAATCATTTACAGAAAATGACGCCCCTGAACAGAACGATTCCCGAGAGCGTTCGCATGTCGTTTTCTGGAGTGCCAATTTTGGAGTCCGTTTTCCCCAACAGTTGCGAAGGGGTCGCTGGTACTGACATTTGCCTGATGTTCTGCTGTCGACGATATTCCGTTGCTACCTCTCTCCCAGTAGCGACGGGAGGCAGATCCAAATTTCCGACCCAAACGACAATCAGCCAGACCGCTTGCCTAGTGCCTCAGGTTGGTCTGTTTACCGAGCTTAACGTCAGTGGCTTTGACACGTGTCATCATTATGTTGGTCTGCCTCAGAATCCTGCCACGATGTGTCACCAGTGTTTCGGGTTATGTCGGACTTTTATCACGACATGTCGTCAGTGTGTCAGGTTGCATCGGCCTTTTGTCACGACGTGTCATCACGTTGCTTGGATTACGTCAGCGCTCTGTCTCGTGTTGTCGTGAGCGTATGTTTCACTTTCTGCCGCGTCGAAGGTGGAAGGACGCAGAACCTCTCTCCTCTGCTTTCACTGGGACATGGGACGGTCGTTCGATACTGCCGATAAATTTACCCTACACTCTATGACTTTCTCTGTTTTTCGGGGCAATCAAAGAAATGTCTGACCATTAGCAAGCGTTTTTAACTGATACAGCCAAGTTGTAGCCTTGGCATTGCAAAGCTTTTCCCCTGTATATTTTGTGCAAAAAGTCCGTGGAGTTCACGGATGTTGAAAGCGATTTCCAACGAATCTCCTTTCCTTTCTCATTCGCATCCTATTGTCAGCTGTTGTGGACAACACGAGCTGTTACAGCCTATGAAACACCAGCAGAAGATCTGCACTGTGATCACACATAAATGGGTGACGTCAAATTGCAATTTTTGTTTACTTGAATTGGTAATGGATCCAACTATTCATCGCAAAAATTAACACCGTAAACGTGATCGCCGACATTTCTCAGGCCAACGGTATTGATCTGTGGAAAGTTGTCTCAGGAACCGCTAAGCTTTTTATTGTTTTACGAGTACGTCGTGACTGCGCGCGTCAGACGACTGGCCCATGCGCGGGCATTAAGCTACTTGATCCCCGTCGCCAGTGATGGTTTCAGGTCACAATCACATGGTCGGTTCCTGCGGCCGGGCCGTCGTGCCTGCTGTGTTCGGTGCTCGTCAGGCTCGCGTGCGCGGGCTGATGAGGCCGCCCCAGCCCGCGGCCTCCACGCCTGCCGCACAACAGCCGAGCATCGCAGTAAAGCCACGGACTCGGCCTTAATGAGTGCGGAGCGCTCGCGGGTTGTTGCTTGCTTTCAGTGGTCCGCCTCCGGTGTGCATGAAAGCTGCGACGTTTGACTTAGCTTTCCATTCAGCTCCATCTGCAGGTATTTCATGTTAACGTTTGTTAGCGTTGCTAGGAGTCTCATGGACCTGCGTGCTGAGGACTATTCCTTAAGGTTGAGGGCTACAACAAAGCTGTACCCTGAACAACACAACTGAGATAGTTTGGGGTCGGCTCAGGTTTCACATGGCTTTCGTGTAAGTGCCGAAGTGCTATTATAAGCAGGGGCTGAAAACAAAATTGTAAAATTACTAGGGCTGAAAACGAAATTGCAATTTAAGCGCGGCTGTGTTGAAAATTGCGTCCATTGTTGTCACCTGTTTCTCATGTGTTCCCATTCATTTGTTCACGTTCATTTGTTCATTTGTTCTCCCGGGCAGGTCGGTACCAGAAAAAAAATTGCATCCTGGCCCCTAGATCAGTGTGAACTGAAAACTTTAACAAAAATATAATATAATAAAAATATGTTATATAATTACAATATGTAAATAAATAAAGAAATAAATGTATATATATATAATATAATTATAAATAATAATATATACAAATGTAATATAATAAAAACAACCGCCTGCTGGGAAGACGACGTGCAGTGGTTTTCACAAAAAGTAGGTCTAGGGGAATACTTTCGGCAAATAACAGAGCCTGTGGCCATCTATCGGTTCCAAAGTGTCCCTTGCAGTCTAGTTCATGGATGAGCGCTCTTGTATGAAGTATAGCTACAAGTACTGCATGAAATTTGTTCCTTTATTTGAACTGCCCTTTGCGACGGAAAGTAGCAAGGGAAATCACAGAGTAAAGTACTAAGTGTCCTTACATGTTTGTATTATGGAAGCAATGAACAAAAATTGCCGGCTTCGAAGGCATTTTTTGCCTCGAGTATTTAATGGTACGTTATGGCGTGCGAGACGATGAAAATGACGGAACACACGCGCCGGTCACACGACTTCATATCATGTTGTTTTTCGATCATGCTCCAGCCTTTTCATATGGCGAGAAGTATTTTGGTCCATGAAACATGTTTTTATTGATAGTCAGTATTTGGAAGCCAGAACATAACTGGTATCGTTACACTTCATGTCAAAGAACGTCCAAAGTCTCTCATTACCCTCATCAACACTAGCAGCCGCCGTTTCTAAGCACTGCCTCGGGTATTTCACCAGCTTTTGGTTACTGGGGGGAGGGGAGCATTTTTGTTCCTGGTCGCCTCGAGACGAAATCAATAACCCGATATCCTGAGGCTCCATATATTCTTCATTTGCACTGCACTACGCTTTCAGACTAGACATGGGATAAAAATAAAGCATCCAGATCTATCATAACGCGTTTCATTGTGGAGAAATAGCGTTGCTAGTTGGTCCAAGTGACTGTCCTTAGGAAAATTGCCAGATTTGGGATTGGTATGTTTTACACCCTGCTCCTCCGCACACTGTCCTTTTATGATCACATGTTCGCCGAGCAACTCCATCGGACCCAGAACCGTGCCTGATTGCCCTCGGTCTTTCCGTCTATATTCGGTCGCGTCCTATTTACGACTGACGACTGACATCATTAGGAAGCGCAGGTCGTTATAACGCCATATAATTTGACGAGTACGTAATATAGTTCCCATAATTTTTGCAAGGTTTCTAGCCATGTTTTGGGAGCAATGGGCGCTAAAAACGTTATCAGCAATAATTTTTAGCGTACCGAATTCTGGTTATGAAAAGTCGACTTAGGTGGAAAATTTTGTGTAACATGAACGATCTCGTCCCCCGCACCGGCGGATGTGTTGCTTGGGCTCAGCCGTATTTTGCGACTTTAGGCAAGCTAATGTTTAAATCTCCTTATTTGACGTGCCGGTGATAGTTTGAGTGACATCAGTATTTTGACATGTACTTTACCCGAAACGTTATGCGTTACTGCAGGGCAAATGACAAACGGTCCGACAGATGGTGGCGCCATCTTTAAATGTCGGAGAAGCGCCACCAGGTGGCCGCGAGCGCTCGTCAGTGGGCGGCACATGAACCATGCTGACGGTCTGACCGCCTCCAGACGGTATCGTCCAGATCGTGCGGCCTCCCACGCCCAGCCCCTGCTGCTGTGCGGAGGACGGGTGAACCGCGAACGTGTGAGCTGAGCTGTGAGCGCCGAGGGCGGTGAGCAGACGAGCGCCCGCACGTCGCCAGGTGTCAGCCAGCGCCGAAGCCCTGGGTGACACCTGTTCCCTGAACATTACGTCACCAGCGCCGAGAGTGAACAGGTGCTCGACCGGCAATGGCTTACTAGGCTCAGGCGCCGCTGACATGGAGCAAGCACCACCATCGGAGCCAGCTGAACAGGCTGAACACGCGATGATATACCTCCGGAACCTGTCGACTATTTTTTAGGCAAGTTTTCCGCCATGTTTTCTCTGGCCTTCCCAAAATTACGATTTCTCCTCGGATTTCGGCAACTCGTTTAACCATTTCTGGGGCACGCACAGAAAAGCTTTCGGTTGCTTTGCGTGAAGTCGAGGTCGTGGTTGTGGTTTTTGGAAAATGATTGTGGATGCCCAAAACGCATCTGGGGACATTGATTCGCTGGGTATCGGGGGGGGGAGGGGGAGCAGGGAGTCGTGACAGGCGATTATGCCTGAAGTCCAAAGAAATGAATTCAAAAAGGTAATACTGCGGGTAAATTACAGAAGGATACCTAAATCATCGGTGGATTTATGGCTCTTTACGACTCGGCTTGACACAATTTTACTTGGAGGGTGGTGGGGAAAAGCAATTGGTGGGTGACGATGGGATAAATATGTCCCGAATATTCCTGATAGTTGATTTTTAGAAGTTAACGTTATGGGCCTGAGAAAATAACTATATTTCAATATTTAAACATACTTTCAGCTGAGAGTGCCCAAGTCGTATTGCGGGTACCCATTTCCATTTTGTGGGTGCCGGGGCACCCACAAAGAGATAGGAAACCACACCCCTGGTCGATTCGTGGCCCGCTTCAAGACGGAGCTTCCGAGGCCTTTTAACGTGTTAACGTGATAACGATTCGGTGCAACTATTCAGTCCAGCACCGTTGATGAAATACATGTTCCCTGGTCCCTCAGTCATTTTTTGGGTGCATTCGGTACAACGCCCTCCACAGAGCGACTGCCGAGGTCCCTACAGCAAGCCTCTTTGGAATCCACATACGCACTGATTAGCCCAGGTCGCAGCATCCACACTGCATAAGAACAGAAAGATATATGTCGTAGCGCATTGACGGTCAAGAGCGCCCCAGTAGGGTTAGGAATGATATTGTGTTGTTCCTTGTTGTACGTGTGATGTTTCCGCCAGTCGTGCGCAAATGTTGACCAATGCCGCCTTTAAACACACTCGTTAGATGGGACAGTACTTTATTGCACGGACAGTAACGCTCCTGAATAAGAGTACCACGCATGTTTCATGAATTCGCAAAAATCGTGCGCTGTGGTACGTGACTTTCGGTATTGTCTTCATCGACCCCGCTAGAGGGGCTCAGCACGCGCATGCCCGCATCGAGAGGTCACATGCACGCTGTCACAACCACCACTGTCAGGCCACAGAGACAAGGTCCGTCTATCGACGCGTCTGATCCCGGCACGTTTCGGCACGGCCCGCGCCAGACACTCCTGATAGCACAGAACGAGGCCAGGTCGGCCTCGGGAGGGGGCGAGTCTGCCCCGCTAACGGCGGAGAGGCGAGGGAACTTCTCGTTGCAAACAGTGGGACGCGTCGGTAACGGCAGGCACGCAGAAACAACGGGGCCCGGTGCCGAGCAAAGAACGACGGAGAGAGAGAGAGAGAGAGAGAGAGAGAGAGAGAGAGAGAGAGAGAGAGAGAGAGAGAGAGAGAGAGAGAGAGAGAGAGAGAGAGAGAGAGAGAGAGAGAGAGAGAGAGAGAGAGAGAGAGAGAGAGAGAGAGAGAGAGAGAGAGAGAGAGAGAGAGACGAATGACACTAGAGCATCTCGAGACTGAGCCGAAGACAAAGCACGCAAGGGATGTACAGAGGGAGAGGAGGAGGCAGAGGGAGACATAACGAGCTTGGTTCGGCGGACCGCATTCATTGCTCCCAGCCGGCGGCGCCCCCGGCCCCGCAGCAGGGCGACCGGGTGCCCCGACACCCACACGGACCACAGCGGGCCCGCCGGACCGACGCCGCCACCTGGCTCACATGCGCTCACACCACGCCGGGCCCGCGCCGCCAACAGCCGGCTCTGAACAACTGGTCGGACGTTGGCCGCCCGCCGCCGCACGTGTTTTGAACCCGCGACGCCGGCGACCGCAGCGGCCGGCGATTATGCCACTACGCCGAGCCTCACGTCCAGTCAAGACGGCGCGGCGCCACGCACAGTCGTAAATACGCTACAACAAATAATTTACACCACACCGCGACCGGAGCGTGGAACCCAGCTAGCATGCTATCACCTAAGTCCGGCTCGAAATGTCCGGCTCGGCTCGCGCCCGTGACCCTGCGGTCGCGCGCGTGCTCACGCCAGCTTCGAGTACAGGTCGTCCAGCTGCGGCTTGAAGTACTTGCGGATCTCGGGCCGCTTCGCCTTCAGCGTCGGCGTCAGCAGGTTGTTCTGCGTGCTGAACGGGTCCGGGTGCAGGTAGATGTCCTTCACCTGCCAGAGGGCGGAGAGGGAGGCGTCAGCAGGGGCAGCCGGACGGCGGAGGACGCAGTGCCCCGCTGGCATATACACATACAACGGACGCCGGCGCCCAGCACTGGCGGCGGTAAATGGCCTGAAGACAACGGCGGCAGACCGCTCCGGGACTCGGCACTGTACCATCTTATTGAACAACTGCACAGTTGAAAATGAAGAAATAATTCGCCCAAAACGTGGCGCTACCTGAACAGGCGCATCTACGACCAAATCAGCGTCGTCTAAATCCTTTCAACCAGCGGCCAAACGGTCAACAGCAACAAACAATGGCACTGCCGTCCAAACACACCCCAGCGGCCTAAGAGCAGCGGTGCGAACTATCTATGGCGCGTCTCTGTGATCAGTAGTCTACAGTGCGCCAGTGTGGAGCGGCTGAGGGCCCACTGAGCCAGTCAGCCCCCTCCCTGCCCGAGACTCCGCCACCAGCGCCGAGGCGGGACCCTGATGGCCGCGCACCTGCTCGAAGCTCTTGAGGTTGGCCTCCTTGGCCAGCCGGTTCATGTCGTCCAGGATGAGCTGCTTGACCTGGGCGTTCTGGCAGAGAACGGACAGAGTGCCGGGCACGCCGTGCTTGGCCGCCCACGCCTTCAGCACCTCCACGTCCGGCACGACCACGGCCACCACCGACGACTTCAGGCTCTCGCCGTGCACGAAGATCTGCGCGATCAGGCTCGACCGGATGTAGACGTTCTCCACCTTCTCCGGCGCCACGTACTCGCCCTGCGGGGGGGGGGCAGCGGTCAGCACAAGCAGGGGCTGGACAAAACGCCGCACAAGTCTGGACGCGAAATAGACGCCGCAGTACCAGCGCTGACTGCAGAGCCATGCTTCGCGTCTTCGGGCCTCGTATTAGCGCTGACGTTGAGCCGGCCCGTCAGCGGACACAGCCCACACAGGGCTCGGCACCCACAGAGGGACTCTTCACTGAGGGGACACAGCAGCGGCCATCACGGCTAGCATGTCTCGCACACATCCAGCCGCAGCACGATCCGCATCACCACAACCGGCACGAAGTAAACCGCTATACCCACAAACTGTACAACACCACCGGCAAAACTCCAAGCCAGTTAACGTCCCCACACACGCGCCCCGTACCCCACGACACCATCTCCCCACCATCACGCCCTCTCCCTTAGCCCATCTGCCGGTAACCGTACCATCTCCTGCACCCGCCGCAGTCACCACATCTCCCGCGCCACCACCTCCGGCGCCGGCGCCGCCCCAGCAGGAGCCGTCGCCAGCCCGGCGACGGGCGCTCACCTGCGACAGCTTGAAGATGTGCTTCTTGCGGTCGATGATGCGCAGCGTGCCGTTCGGCAGCCACTGGCCGACGTCGCCCGTGTGCAGCCAGCCGTCCGCGTCCAGCGTCTCCTTGGTCTTCTCCGGGTCTTTGTAGTAGCCCTGCGGACGGCGCGCCGCTCAGAGGCCAGGTCGGCATCGCAGGGCAGCTCAGCAGGGGCGAGAGGTCAGCGGTGGCTGCAGGCCGCGCTCCGGGGGTCCGGGGCTACTCGGTGGGTTTGGCGGCGCACCGAGCAAGGCCGTGTCGCACGGACCGTCACAGCGCGTCACCCCCACCGGGTGAGGTCGTTGTCCCATCGTCATGGAATGATGCCCGCCAAAAACTGGGCGCAGAGCGGACAGCACGAGCACAAGTCCGCAACCTTGCGAAATTTGACGTTAAACCTCCGGTGCTGTATTGAAAAAAATGATTCAGTTTCCTTTCGCTTCGCTGCTTTCTTATTTTCTCCCCCAACTTTGACAATTTTCCCCTCGCGTTTCTCCCGTCTGTCCATGAGACGTCACCACACATCGCGTCGACCGCCGGCCCGTCACTTTCGGTCCGGCCACTGGATCATCTGCCGACGCCCTCGCTTCCCGCGCCACTTCGCGTCGCACGCCGTCCAGCGGCCGCTCACCTTGAACACGTTGGTGCCGCGCACGCACACCTCGCCCTGGCCGGAGACGGCGAAGTACTGCATGTCCGGCACGTCCACCAGCTTGATGTCGCAGCAGGCGAGCGGCGGGCCCACGTGGTCGGGCCGACAGTCGCCCTGCAGCGTCAGCGTGCACGGCGCCACGCACTCGGTCTGGCCGTACCCCTCCAGCACCTGGACGGCGCAACGGGCCGAAACGTCAGCACGACGCACGGGGGCAGATGTAAGCAGTCTGCGGCGAGTACGACGAGCAGTGGCTGCATGCAGGGCGTCATACGGCAGCCTTTTGGCCATGATTTCATCTCATATTGCAGAGCCTCGATCGACAACGGTCTGGCTACGGTTCCACACAGCCAGGACAGTTAAAGCGTGCTCAGAGTTACGTTTACGGTTACGGTCAGTAGAATTTGTACCAACTAGCAGTTGCATGTCTGGCAGCAATACAATCAGTGATCCATGGCCACACAAGGATCCAACCCATTGCGGCCAACACCAGGACAGTCCTCACTGTGCACCGTTCGGCCAGGTCTCCGGGAATGTCCTCCGTGAGGACCGCTTACGTCAATCAGCAGTCTCCAATACGTATAATCTCACCCAGATGTATATATCCCAAATCATGTATCCCCAGTGCCCAGTCACACACATTCCGGTCATGATAGTCCTCAGCATGAGTCACCCCGCCCAGCCACCACACGGGCAGACCTCAATGAGCATCGTCACAAATCACCAGGGCGGTCGTCAGCAGGGATAACCTCGTCCAGTCGTAAGGACAGTCCGCAGCAGGACGCAGCCTATCCAATAACAATCGGCACTTTCCTCGACGACAAACGTCCCAGGGCAGTCCCAAGTCACCAGGACAACAGTCCTCAGAGACGACCATCCCGTCCCGTCCCCACGAGTGCCCTCGATGATGACCGGCCTCCGCGCCGGCGGCGCCGCCTACCGTGCAGCCGAGCGCCGAGCGCATGAAGGTGAGCACGTTGGCCGCCATCGGGGCGGAGCCGACCACCAGCAACCGGACGCGGCCGCCCAGCGAGTCGCGCACCTTCTTCAGCACCAGACGGTCCCAGAACGAGTCGTTCCGGATGATGCCCCTGCCGGCGGCGCCGCCGCTGCCTCACCGGACGCGGACGGACGGGCAAGGGACGAACACGAGACGAGCGCTACGGCACGAGCGCCAACGAGCAGACGACCCGGCAAGCCGGCATCCCGGACAGAGACATGGTGGTCTGCGGAGCTGGCGGCCGGAGAGACTGTGGACCTGGCCAGGCGCCCCTGCGGCCGCCGGCTCGACGTGAAGACACGCGCACACCCGACCACGACGGGGGACGGTGACCGCGACAGCGACATCGGCTTAAGACACTCCGTTTCCGCGTACAAACACGACCAGACCAAAGCGTGAACACGCAGAGCGCGGAGCAACACGCCATCACGAGCCCACCACGCGTACCCGCGTGACTTCCTGACACCCCGCTGACATCACTGTTCCCACCATCCAACAGCACAACACCGCCCGGACCGCTAACGGCAGCGGGCGAACTCACCTCTTAATCTCGGTCTCCTTGGCGGTCAGCGCCCACTGCAGCATCTTGGTCTTGAACTTGCTGCCGGCCACGTTGGACCACACCTTGTCGTAGATGCGGTTGAGGAGGCGTGGCACGACTGGCATCAGCGTGGGCCGCAGGTGCTTCATGTCGTCCATCAGCGCGCGGATGTCGCCCAGGAAGAAGCCGACCGCGCCACCCTGCATGTACATGGCCGCCTGTCGGCGCAGGGCGGCGGCGTTAGTCGGCTCACGGGAAAGGACGCGGGGCGCGTGAACCGCAGGAAAAGGTCCGCGGACCGCAACAGTGTCCGTGAATCTCAGATACCTGCCGATAACTTATACCGTGTCCGTGAACCACAGAAGAGCCCGTGAGACACAAACGACTGTTCGTGAACTAGAGGTAAAAGTCCGTGAATCGCGTACACGTGTCCGTAAATCGCTGAGGACTGTTCGTGAATCGCGGGCAAATGATTGTGCGCCACAGGAGACCACAATGAGTCGTTACGCACAGGAAGCTACACAAACTGAGTGAGTTCCTTGGAAGAGCAACAGACACTGTCCACTCAAGATAATCCACAGTTAAAACAGCCTTTCTCCTGTTGTGCTTGTCATCTCCCGCGTCCTGCATTCCCTACCCATCTTCACAGCCAACATCCCGAACTCTTCAGCCTACAGCCCAACCAGAACACATCCGCTCTGACCACAGCCCCACGAAACGCACACAGCGCACCTCCACCCAACCACACCCGTTCCTCCGACCCCCCAACACCCCTCCGACCCCGGCCTCCTCACCTCGCACACGCGCTCCAGCATGTGGGCCAGCGGCAGGAACGAGATGAGCGTGTCGGTGTGGTCGGGCTTGCAGTCTCCCAGCTGCAGCAGCACGGCGCCCACGTCGGCCACGATGTTCTCGTGGGTCAGCATGACGCCCTTGGGGTTGCCCGTGGTGCCGGACGTGTAGCAGATGGTGGCCAGGTCGGACGGCTTCGGCGGCTGCGGCGCGGGGACGGTCGGCGTTACGCGGGACCAAACGCCGTCACACGGGCAGGTCACGGCCACACGGGGCAAGTGACGGTCACGTACAACCAGGTCATGGTCACATAGAAGCCGATCACGGCCACACAGGACAGGTCACGGTCAGACAGGGCCAGGCACGGCACGCTGGGGAGGTCACGGTAACACTAGGAACGACGCGGTAATATAGGGCATGGCAAGGTCACACAGGGCAGGTCATGGTGTCAAATGGGGCGGGCACGGAAACACAGCGCAAGGAAACGCAAGAAAAGTCACGGTCACGACTAATACAGGATAAACCACGGTAAGAATGCAGACGTTATCGTAGCCAAGGTCAGGACTATGTAACGATAATACGGGGGGAGTTACGGTGGCAGCGGACAGGTCCGGGGAACAGCCAACACAAAGAAAGTACCAGTAACTCAGGTCAGGACACGGTAACACAGGAAGTTGGTCACGGTAACAAATGAAGCCGGGCAGATCACAACACGGGACGGGATCACAGCACAGGGCAGTCTGCTGGCAATGACTAAGGCTTCTGATGTCAGTGAAGCAGAGGAAGCCACAGCAGCGCCGGACGGGTCCCGTCACAGGGGGCAGCTGTCACCAGTCACAACTCGCTGACAGGCACCCATCACAAGAACACAACGCCACACATGACGCGGCGCTGAATATCGCGAGACATCACACCGTCACAACGTCGTCGCCCATCGTGACATCATATTTCGCCCTTATTCTCAATGGTTTGGGCTCGAACGCCAGGGTCTTTGTGTTGCACTGGGCCGGGATGGGAGCACCCGTGGCCACCTGCTCCCAGACGGCGGACAGAAAAACAGCGACGCATCTACCGCACGGTCTCCCAGTGCGCCACAGACCACCAAGAGCAAGCCTCCACCGCGTCTGCGACGAGTCACGCCACACAGAGCCACGGAACCTCCGTCGCCGCCCGTGATCCTCTCTGGCAAGACAGCAGGTCCATACGGCCACCCTGAAGTCCCCGCTCCGCGTCCCCCCCCCCCCGCTCACCGACCCCACTCCGATCCCCCGCTCACCGACCCCACTCCGATCCGGCACTCACCGTCTCCTTGATGTTGGCCGCCGAGCCCAGCTTCTCGACGTCGGTGAAGCGGGAGATCTTGATGCCCATGTCCTTGGCGCGCTGCACCAGCTCCTCCTTGACCGGGCGCGTGCTGACCACGTGCGTCAGCGGCCGGGGGCGCTGGCTCAGCAGCGTGCTGATCTTGGCTTCCGTGTCCACCACCACCACCGAGATGTTCGCCTGCCGGAGTCGCGCAGCGTCACGGAACAGAACGTCACGGGTGTCACCTCACAATATGGTGGGCGGCGTCAATGCCGCGTCACATCGCGCCACAGTACTGCGCGCCACGGCACGCTACGTCCCAGTTCGGGGCGTCTGTCACGGTCAATAACAACATCCCATTACCAAAATCCAGCCCAACGGCCGCTTTCCGCCGCCTGTTGAGTGGGACAGTTCCGGCACGCGTGTGAACATCCCTGCTACCTCGCTGCCTTCACAGGCTTTTTTATGCACTATGACAGCCAAGAAAACCACGGTCGGAATGGTTTCTCAGTTTCCGTGATGCAAACCGCTAGTCAGGAGAAACCATTATCAGAATAGATACGTTCAAGCTAAACAAATCTTAACAAATAAAACTAAACAAATTTCTAGCGGCCGACACCGCCAGCCAACCACATGCAGGGCCCAACACCGAGTGGCCAACCCTCCCATTTCATCCGCACTGCACTGATGAGCCTGGACAGCACGGTTCCACGCGGGACCAGCTCATGCGCGGGTGGCGCCCGGTCCGAACGGTGTCGCCGCTACCGCTTCGCTGATTCACGACAGGGATCTCACAGCCGAGCCGCGGGAGTCCCCGGGACTTCACACCACGGAGGCCCGTCACAGGGGCTGGGTGGTGACGAAGCGGCTGGGGCTGGGGCTGGGCTGGGTGGCGGACGAAGCGACTGCGGCCTGACAATGTGACTGGGGAGGTCTACCCGGGAACGTTAACGTGACTACGGTGCCACTTTCACCACAGTTTCGGAAATGGGCTAGAAGGCCGCTGGGGGATGGGCTATAAGATCCCGTTTTTGATATTCAGCTTTCATTTTCTGTAACATTTCATCTCCCGATTTCCCATGTAAGATTCCATTCCATATCCCAGATTCCCTGCCAGTGACGCATATGCGCAGATCTCTGGAACGTGCGCGGTGCGGGCGCACCTGATTGATGATGTAGGTGCACGCCTCCTCGCCGAGCGTGTCGTACAGCGGCACCAGCACCATGCTGAAGCTATAGCAGCCCTGCTCGGTGAGCACCCATTCGGGGCAGTTTTGCGTGTACACGCCTACATTGGTGTTCTGACCCGGCTTCAGACCTGCGGACGAGAGGGGGGTCAGCGCAACGTCACCGTCACAGCGGCACGAGGCGGCAAAACACGGCACACGGCAACTCAGCATCCCGGCGAACCGATGCGAAACACGGACAGGAGCAGTGCGGAACACACGGAACACGGACCGAGACACCGCGACAGCTGCCGAGAGCGAGCCGACACGGAGTGAGCCGCCAGAGTCGCAAACTGCCGCCGGTTATCCCGAGACTACCGCGCGTAGCTGCACGGTAAAAACGGAAACTCCATAAAACGCAACCAGACCATCAGTGAAACACTCGCAGCTGTGCGTTACTCTAGGCTAAGCCAGCAAAACCATTGTGGACCACCCTTCGCCGCTAGCACATGCAATCATAGGCTTCAGTACTACGCAACGGTCAAAGCAAAGCGCAATCAACCGCAGCGGCCAAACACATCGGTGAAACAAACGGTGCAACGGTAAAAACAGCGGCGGCAATAATCGGCGGTCAGCCTCCCCCCGGCACACGAGGCGCCGGCAGACCCACCTGACGCCAGCAGGCCGGCGGCGAAGTTTTTGGCGCGCAGCAGCGACTCGTTGTAGTGGATCCACTGGTAGGGCTTGTCCTTGTCGTCGTGCCAGCCGAGGCAGGGCCCGTTATCTGGCGGCGGCGGGAGAAGGGCTCAGCGGTCAGAGGTCAGCTCGGCACGAGACGCGGGATCACGCGGTGGACGCACCAGCGAAGCACCTCCGCGGCGGAGGGACAATCAGGAACGGACCATCGCCGTACCATCGGCTGCGTTCGCCGCCCAATATCCACGCGACACGCGTCGTGGACCGGAAGCCAGCGTCGTGAACCGGAAGCCAACGTCTGAGAACCCGCCAGCCGAGCAATCGATACTCGTCTCCTAACGGCGCACTCGCCAACCACCAACATCAAGGCCAATGGTGGCACCAGGTCCTGGCCAAACACGGGAAAATGGCCGCAACATACTCGCTGTCCATACTGCTAAATTATGGCCAAACAATACTAGGAATGCGTAAAACGTTTAATCACTGCAAGTCACAAGGCGATTTGGCTTGAAACAGATTTGTCATAAGAAGACTACCGTAAAATTCAGAACCACCCTAACGGCTAGATGCTACTTATGTTAGACAAAACGGCGTTTCATGGCCAGGCGAGACAACCTTCTTGCATGCCGCGTCTGAATGCCTAACCACTCCAGCCATCGGCCTCTTTGGTTCAGAAGTAGGAGTATAACACTGGGCAAAATCATTGCATAGCAAGTCTGTCACGAACAAAAGGACAAACTGACACAACATACGCAACAACATACACTTTAGCCAGCCCTTCGTACAAAGTCCTTGTCATGAATCCGATTATCAGCTCCGGAGCCCACGACAGTCCGCTGCGGACACTCACTGGATAGTTTGGCGCCTCGCCTGAAGCAGTCGAACAGGGTTTTGGAGTCGTCGTCCAGGTATTTGAAGTACTGGCCATCCTTGGAGCCGGGGTAAGGTATCCGCGACTTCCTCACCAGCTCCGGGCCCTGCCAGCAGACCAGGCGAGTTACATCACAGACAGTCAGGTGGGCCACAGAGCGGACCACGGACAGGGAGTCCAGCACACAGACCACGGGATCAGACCAAGCCATGGCTGACCGCCGTCAGACACAGCAAACCCACTCCCCGAAACCACAGACCGGTCAGGACGGCGAACGGGACGCTTTGCCAGGTTCGGCAAGGGGGACGGTCAAAAACGGAACGGAATGAAGGACGCAAAAATGGGCTTCGATGACGATCAGTTTATTTTAATGTTGCCCGGAACAAAGCCGATAAATGAAAGATGGGCACATCCAGATCCACAGCTCCGTAACCGCGCGGTAAAAATCTCAAATGTTCCGGCGTTTCGAAGCGGTAGAATTAAAGAATAGCTTCCCACAACGAATGCAACGTTCGTGTAAAGAAGAAACATGACGTTTACACAAATTCAGTGAGCTGCCACCTTCAGGCTGTAAAGTCAGCGGCGTAACAGCTGTTGTCTCGTTTCCCCTGACGCGACTGCAGGACGACAGCACACCAGGACCCCGCCGGTGAAGTCCTGACAAGCCCCGTAGTGAGGGGGGGGGGATATAACTCCGCGGCCGACACTACCGACCAGGGGGATCGCCGGCAAAGCCTAGTCACGTCCCGTGCCGGGGGGGGGACCTGTCTTCCTGGGCGGCAGTGAACCTGTCTTCCTATATGGCAGAGACGGCAGTCACGGCGGTGAGGCCGCAGGTGAACGCTCGAGCCCTGGTGACGCGGCGGTGTCCGGTGCGGGGGTGGCGGCCGCGCCTGCTGTCTTCGCCGCCTGTGACAGCCGGGCCCCCGTGTCCGCGCTGAGGGTGACAGCCGGGGACGGCGCCGCGACCCTGACACCCCGGCGGCCAGAAATAACGCCACTGACGGCCGGCGGGGCGGCCCCACCGGCGACCTGTCCGCCGCCGAGCCGTCACAGCCAGCTGACCTGCCTCCGGGCCCGACCCCGTGTCATCGGGGATTTCTACAGAGTCGACCTGGCCGCTGGCCTCTTCAGACCTTCAAACGTCTCCGGCACTGACTTCATCCTGGGTCGGACATGGGCAGAATCGTTATGCTTGTTCCCTTCACAGACTTGCGTTCATGAATGCGTCTCATACAGAGCACAAAGAACAGGATAAACAAACGTCAGATGTGTCCCGAAAAAAAAACAAATCTTCCAGCTCTGCCAGTTTGCTTTCAGTTGGTGAGCCGCGCAGTGTTCGCAAGAATTCATTATGTTCAAAACGAAATGTTAACGTGCATGTGCGAAAAATTCCGGCGCCAAATCCTGGCCCATACGAACTGTGCGCAAAACAAATTACTTCCGCGCTCTACTTAATGCACGGCGCCCTGTGGAGCCCTCCGGTCATTCTGGCAGCGCCTCTGACCGTGGTTAGCGCTTCGGCAGCACATTTATTTCGCTGATCTAAACCGGGCACCCTGTCCTTGGGAGGACGCCGAATTCGCGCGGAACCGTCGGCCACAAATCACGCACGTCGAGCTACTCCTGAATCCCAACCCCGTCTCTCCCCGGCAGCCTCGTGGCGTCTCACGTCAGCCGCTGAGCGATCGGCGACGAATGACGAACCAGAGAAACATGCCGCTCCTGCCACTCTAACTTCGCGACGGCATGACTGAAGCCACTCATCCGCTTGCCAAGCTCATCCGGCCGCCAACCAGCCTGGCACCGAGTACAGTTTCGCGCAGACCACAGCTGCTTCCACGCAGCCATTTAGCGCCACGCATTTCGTACCGACAGCTGAGCGCATGACCCCCCTCCCCTCGGTGTCCGGCAGGTGTCCACAGCGCACCCCGCCCCTCCAGCCGTACTACGCCGCGCGGTCCAGCGGTCGATACCGACACCCGTCGGCCCGGCCCCACCGCTGGCCGCCGCCCACTCCACGTCCGATACCGGTGCCGGTTCCGGAGCGGGAAGGCCGGCCGCGGGACGTCCGGCACCGGCCGGCGCCGGCGGCGGTGGCGGTGGCGCCGCATGGCGTGACTCGGCGCCGACCAATCAGCGCGCAGCAGCTGGGCCGCGCCGACCGCGCCGCCACGTGGCCGCGTCTCAACGGCCGGCGTCATCGGCCGATGACGCCGGCTGACGCCATCGGCCCGTGACGGCGTACAAGATGACGGTACACGGGAGAGAGGCCATGTGGGCTGACGAAGTCTCTTCAGGCCACCGGAGGATGGCCTCAAACAGCGTCACGTGATTTAACCCGAGCGCAGCCCGCCGGTGCCAATTAAATTCGAAAATTCGAAAGCAGGTACAATTACCGCAGCAATGCCGACTGACCAAAAGGCCAGGCTTTCACCGTGGACGAAAAACTTGAGGTGGTCAAACCTGAATGGAAAACCCCTCGGCTACAAAATACGGAGAGGTGCCTCACCGAAAGGCACGACATTCCACATACACGGCCGCGAATACCCGCGGCTGAGCGCGGGATTTCGCAGCACATTCCAGGGCAGCAGCTGCTAACCGGCTCGCCAGGCGACGGACCACGACGTTTCAAGAGCCGTTGTTAAGTTCACGACGCCAGTCAGCCACGCCTTCCGTGTGCATACTTCTTCATGTTCAACTGGGCGTGCACCAGCGTCATAGGTCAAACGTGACGTGAAAATCCATTATATTTAATAATGCAATGCCGCCTTAAGCATGAACCTTCAACTGAAGCTGTTCCGCAATGATCCAACCGCCAAACGCGGAAGCCTCCGACGTCGGCAGTCGCCATCAGCCAACCCGAGCCGCCCGGCGCTAGAACCGCCGTGGTTGCCACGGCGGTAACCACGGCGGTAACCACAGCGGTAACCCCGGCGCCAACGCGTCCTCCCCCGTCGACACGCATGTGCGTCGGCGTGTGCGCGCGCCTGTGCGCACCGCGCCACCCGGCTATCGACCGACACGGCGGGGAGGCGGGCAAAACAGGCCGGCGGACGTGCGTCACAGGGCGGCCCTTCATTCGACCCGACGCCGGCTATGAATAGACGCCAATCGGACAGCGCGCGCCGGCTTAAATCTGTCCCCGTCGGCCGTCACGGCGTCAGGCCGGACCGGGCGGCGTCACCGCCCGCTGACAACATCGCCTGACACTCGGCACAGAGCAGCTCCACCCCTGGCAGCATCACCAGACACTCCAAACGGCACTCCTGGCGGCGTGTCCGGACACTCCTCCAGCAAACCTCCTCCTCTGACGGTTGGTTACTCGGGCTCATGGGCCAGTTGAAAACTGCAACCCCGGCAGGATCCCCGGCCACTCCTCCAGCGAACTTTCCCTGGCAGCGTGTCCAGACACTCCCCCGGCAAGCCTACCCTCTGGCAGCCGCATCGGCCGCCACCTCCCAGGAGCCGCCCGCTGGCACTGGACCAGGGGGGCTCGTCTCCTTCCCGCCTGCGCCACGGCCGTCTTCTCACGGGTCAAACACGCCGCGGCCGCCCCGCCGGATCCTGCCGGGTCTCACATCGCCGGCTCGTCCCTGGGTCAGAACGAGGGCCGAATCCCTCATTCGCCGACGCGGCAGTGCGCCGGCCAACATCGCCGAAAGCGCTGGCAGCGGCGGCGGCGGCGGCGTATTACTGTCCTGCCGTGACGTCACAGGTCGGCGGCGCGCGCCCGAGGGTAAACAAACAGGTCGAGCCGCGGGCGGCCGCCAAACGGCCAGGCACGTGTTGGTGGACGGTCACCTGACGAGCGGCGCTGCACGTGTCACCGGTACGGAGACACGCAATGTTAACGGGCACAGACGGGTATCCGTTGTTCCAGTAACGTATTGTTTTTTTAATGATACACTCGAGCGTGCAAAGGGCCCCCGGGACTCCACCACGACGTCGCGTCTGGCTGAAAATCGTCCATGAAGGCATTCGCGACCGCAGGAGTTGTCCACAACCCACACCAGTGAAACACGCGCCGTCTTCGCTGCCTCCCGTCAAATCCCGAACCCACGCAGATCCCACGCACCCCGGGGAAAACGCCGCTCGGCTGCTGCAGACCAGCTCGTCATCGCCATGGACACTAATCCCGTCACCGCTGCGCCGCGAACAGCCGGCGAGTCAGACACTAAGGCCGACTGGACAGCAGACCGCGACTGACCGGAGCTCGCAGCCGCGGGTCCGGCCGGCCGCAGCCCCTCCACGTACCCGGACCGGGAAGCTCTGGTCGTCCACGTCCACAGGCGGCACCACCGGCCGCCGCCCCAGGATGCTGCACATGTCGGGTGACCGTCGAGCGTCGCCGTTAACGTCCGTGCTCCGCCGGGCCGACTCCCGCACTGGCGGCGGCGGCGGCGGCGGCGGCGGCCGGGCAGCCGAGCGGCGGCGGCGGCCACGTCACCGCCGCCAGCCGGCCCGCCGACGGCGTCACGATACGTCACGTCACGCCATCAGACGACCGCCCGGGGAAAGCCGGCGGAGGGTCAGGGGCCGGTGTCGTGTCAGGGGCCGGCCCAGAGCAGGCATGGCTGGAGACCCGGAGGGCGGGGACCTCCCTCCGTATTCAAGGATTTTAACATTAGACCTAAGGCAATGAGAGGAAAGAAACGGCCTGAAATGCTATGCAGACCCCACAAAGTTTCGGAAATGTCCTGCCACGGCTGCAAGTCTAGGACCCGGTGTCGCTAAAGGGCCGGTGTTGAGTCAGAGGGCTGTGCGGGGTCAGGCCGGCCGCACTTCGTGCACTCCAGAGTGGTTCAGGCCCCTGCCACAGACTCCGCCCCACGAGCGCGTGGTGAGGCCCGCGACGGGTACGGCCGCGATTCGTCCCGCGGTGGATACAACCACGGACGCCATCACGACAGTCTCTGCAAAGGCACCATGGGCAGCTCCAAACCATGGTCCGCCCACTGGACCCTGTTCCTCGCTCTTCAAAAACAAAAGGAGAAACAGAAACGATGTCGGCAACTTTCGCCTGAGAGCGCGAACTCGAAACCGAATGCACCCAGCGCGTGCATCGGGTACGCGGCAAAGCCCACAGAGAGCTATCACGCCACACTGTTTAAAAATCCTCGATCCAAATGAACTCCGACTAACGACGCAGACTGGCGCAGGGAGGGGGGGGCAACGACAAGGGGGGCATCGAGCCACCGTCACGTGATTATCGGACCACCGCGTGACGCACTGTCCCGTGACGGGGCCGAGGAAACAGACCCGGCCGCCGAACCGGCAAACCGGACAGCTGGTATGCGGCGCCACGTGGGCCACACCAGATCACGCCTCTCTCAACCTAAACACGGGAACGGCAAGGCCCCAACAATGGCGTCCTGCGTTCTTTCGGCCGGTTATCGCTATTTTGTTTCATGCCCGTCCGGATGCGTGCGGATGGTTTGAGAGCAGGATTCGGCTGAGGGCGTGTGAAGACAGGGCAAAAGAGCAGCCCCGTCCCGGCTCTAAAGGCAACACAGATCTGAAACATCGCTGACGCTGGGTGGCGTTTCGCGACGGCTCCGCCATGGCATTCCACGTGATGGAAGGTGGGGTTTACACCTCCCTTCCGTAAGCTTACTGCACCACTCCTTCCCGTACTCCCTGTCGTAACCTGACCTAAAAGTTTACTTCTGCTGGGATTTCGGCCGCTTTGTATTGCCAGGCACCCAATGGGAAAGAAATTTCGCATCAAAGCTGCGAGGAGTCGTCACCCTCTTATAACGTCATATCAAAACGACAAAGACTGGGGAATGCTCCCACTTCATGACCATGGATCATGGCTGGCGATCCGGGGGGGGGGATGGAGCCCGGACTCCCTCATTATTCTGGAATTTTAGACCTATGGCAATGACTGTAAACAAACAGTTTGGAATCCTTTGTGGACGCCCCAAACAATTTAAGGAAAACTCCAGCTATGCAACGGGTACAGAAAGACTAACACGCGACATTTACTGACTTTGGCTAGCCACCCTCAATGTCTGAAGTCCTATCGTCGCTCGTAAGTAACTTTCTTTCATCTCTAAAAGGTGAGATGCGAAAAGAAAATATGCGCTCTTACAGTATTTCCCAATATCCAGGGATTTTAACATCAGGTCTATGGCAATGACTGGGAAGAAGGGGCTTGAGACGCATGACACCCCCTTCCTCCCATTAACTTTCGGAAATCTCTAGTCATACGGTCTGACGAAAGAAGATCGGTTCTTACAAGATCATTTAGTTAGTCAGGGGCTCTTACGATGCCTATCACCCATCACACAAAAACACGACCACTTCCTTGCATCTAATTCCGTATGTCTCAGCCCAACTCATTGATCCACCTCTAAACAAAGAAAAAACATTTCCTTCCAACGTGCAAGATAAGAGAAAAACACGTTCCGCATCATTCAGCTTCATAAGCAAATCCGTTATACTGTCTTTGAAGATGTCATGGATGTTACATAAGGTTACAGTTTCACTTTCGCGACCCGAGGTCGACGAGAAAAAGGTGCAAAAACAACGTAAAGTAACACAAATCTTTGACATTTTGTACTACGTTCGTGGGCCAATATTGAGAGCTGTGTTTACAGCGTGCACATTCAGATCTATTTAAGCAGTTACAACCTGGCTTCACGCTTCCGAAACATCACCCTGGTATTCCGGAATTAGCAGTAGGCTGAGAATCCTCATCTGTGATGAACTACAAAAATCATTAATAAACGTTACTGAAACGGAGGAGCCGGATGACTGCGAGGGACAGGACTCTCTTTTAGTGCACTGGAAACCAAAGGAAGTGATTCCGCTACTCCAAAAACATTGAGAACATCATATATTTAGGTCTGAAAGTTTTGAAGAGCACCCACAACTCTGACCTTGGTCAAACGGAATCTGGTCATGGGTTCCGGGCTAAACACCACGGCTTTTTGGTCCCGTTTTTACAATGTTCTACCTTACACACGTCAGACGGCCCCGACCCCACGTGACCCGCACCAGTTCGGCGGTGTCGTGTAACGGACCGCCGCCCCCGTCGCTGGCGGCGCCTGCAACGGCGTGCCTGGCATAGACTGCAGCAGCACCTGCTGCCAGGGCGGCCGGACCGAGGGCCGCCGCCGCCGCCGCCGCCGCCGCCGCCCAGCAGTTCGGCCGGCCGGCAGGCGGCGCCAAGGTCGGCCGGCGCCGCGGCGGCCGCCGGCCTAGTATTTTGAGCGCCGCATTTCTGGCACATCGCGGCGGCAACAGCTCAGCAGAGCCGCCCCGGCCCGGATACCGACCGTCACCGGCCTGACGTCGGCCAGGCCCGCCGTCACGTGACGTCAGAGCCGACCCACGGGAAGCTGGCGCCAGCCCCACCCATTGGGCAACTGGCGCCAGTCCGACCCAGGGTCATCTGATGTCCACCCCGTCCCACGGTCACCTGACGTCAGCCTGACCAGCGGGCACCTGACGTCAGTCTCTGACCCACGGGCGAATGACATCATTCCGACCCACGGTCATCTGATGTCAGTCCCGGCACCACGGTCGCCTGACGTCGGCCTCGACCCAGGAACCGGTCCGACATCAGCCGACCCACCGTTCGACATCAGTCCCGACGCACGGCTTCCTGACGCCCACTGGCCCGCGGTCTGACGTCATCTGGCCTGCAGCCTGACGTTCCTCCCTGACTGGTCGCCTGACGACAGCTGAGCAGTTCATGTCTGAAGTGAGCCCCAACGGCCTGAGGCACTTTAAACAAGCTGATGACGGTGCTACCGACCCCGCAGTCAAGCACGATCTGATGGCCGGCAGAGATACGTGCGGGAATCCGGCGCAACACTTGGCGTACGCCTATAACTTCATCAACTGAGATTTGCGGCACTTAAGCCGTCGTGCAACGATGGCGGAGCGACTGGTGCAGGAACATCTGACTAGCTTGCTGTGACGAACAAGCGGCGAACTTCTGACTTGCCTGCTTGTGACTGCCAATGATCGCTTCTTCAAAACACTGAATTACGTGTCATTTCTCTCCAAGTGAAAATCTCTGGCTTTTCAGAAACGATCAGAACATGGGAGTCCCATTAAAACCGCTGACATTGGACAAAAGGATCACATCTTAGCCATCAGCACCTTGCGCAGTACTAATGTTCAGGTTGACCGTGCTTAGTTGGAATCTGACATTCACCAAAAGTCGCACGCAAAAATGGTCCGTTTCAGCAAGTGTCGGTCTCTCCAGTAAAGTAGAAACAGCGACAGGGCTCTCCAGGGTTGGCAGAGCCTCCACGACAATCTCACGCAGGTGTCATTTTGAAGGCAATGTTTCCCGATGATCGACTCTCCGGACACAGACCTGCTCGGTTCCGCAAAAACGTTGCTCTTCGTGTTTCCGGTAACCATTATTCTACTATACGCCTACAAAACAACTAGAATAACTGAAAGAAACTGATGATAACAAAGCAACGATACACCTCTACCGCTGACTGGCTTGCACCCGCTCGTGATGTCCCGCGACAGCGATGCATAAGGCATAAATAAATGCGCCGGAAGCCGCTGACCACACGACGACAAGCTGCAATTCGGCTATCTGCACCTAAAACACGCTTTTAAGATGGAACATTTCCGTACCGTATTCGGATCCACGTCTGACCGTCTGTGACCACCAGACCGGATGTCGATAATGGGGCCGACACACCGGTACACGACCTCCGTTTCCACCTCAGTGATGCGTCACGGTTTATATCCCCTGGGGCCCGTTTCACAGGAGGAATATACTCCGTTCCGATGGCGAAGCACACCACTTTGTCCTTACGCATTACTCCGTTTCACGGCGTGACGCACAGGCGTAAGTACGCCTGTACGTCAAATTATGTCACAGCGGGATGATGTGGTTACAGCACTGATGGTTACGACAATTCTGCTGCGAACGAATACCAGATCGTCCGCTGGCGGCCGCGCCAGCCTGGCTAAAAAGTACGCACGTTCTCACGGCATAAATAGTTCTACGCACGCTGAGTTTAGGAGAGCTAGAGGTGAACGGAAGTGAGGTGTGAGTGCTGTCGAGATGTGTCTGTGCTGCAATGGAGAACGACGGGACCGGAGGAGGACATCGTCAAGCTGGAGAAGGTAGAAATGAAGCGGCAGGAGCGATTACAGCAAGAAGACCAACAGTTTGGCAGTCACGGACGAACATAGTCGATGACACGCCACCGAAGAAATTTACGTGAGCATACTGCTTTAGCGACGTTGCCCCAAAACGGTGCCCGGACGAATCTCTGATAACAAGGATACCTGCACAGGGGCAGGGCGGGTAGACCGCACATACCATGGCCCAGAGGCCCCAAAATCATAAAAAAATAATGCGTAACATGCAGAATTTCTTTAAAAGACACGGTATTGGTCAATTCCATACGGCCAGTCAGCCATTCAGCGCCCCACTTCCCATGGTGCACAGAAAACTTCACATTCTAAGTTGGAGATGCACAAAGGTTTTGTATAGCCTGCATACCCTGAAATAGAACCTTTTGAAGGGGAACCAGCGATTAAAGTCGAGAGGCTGTTTACTGCGAGCTGGGAAGCACGAGTTCCTTGGGCTCAAGGGTCCGTGTCTAATCACGTCTGGCGCCCCGTCAGGCGTCAGTCAGCTGTCTGTTGAAAGTTGGCACAAGTCCAGATCCGTCACTGAACTGCACGTCACGAACGCGCCGCTGTTGTCGACAGCTTTCGTCAGCAACACAGCCAGCGAGTTGTGCGCGTCCGCTGAAGAAAACAGTGCCATCTTGCAGTAATCCACGAATATCCATGGTCAAATTCGTGGCTTTTGGTTAATTTTAGGCAAAACTTGCTTATCCGCCATTAGTCGTGGATGATTACACTCGCATTGGAGTACTTTGTTTGGTTCGCGCATCTACGACGGCCATGAAACCGAGTACTATCCGTGCCGTAACTTGGCCGGGGTATTTACGCCGGTGGCTGTCGGGTTAGCAAGTCCGTAGTGAAACGAGTCCCTAGTGTCGGGTACACCTTCCTCTGGCCTGACGCCTGACCCCAGGCACGTAGCGTCTGCACCGCGACCAGGGCCAGGGCAGACGTTCTGGAGGCTCCGTCAAGCTGGACGACCACGTTTCCGTAAATCGTATGGTCATGTTAAGTCACACAACGGCTACCTCTTTCATTACCGGATGTGTTCACCAAATTTTCCGCGCCGTTCTCAAGTCGCCAAGCCCTCCGTCAGCCTCCAGCCACATCTGCATCATTTGAACTCGAAAACGACCTCCGAGAGGTCTTGTCACGGCCAATGGGGCCTTTTATACCCCCACTCCCACCCCCCACCCGCACCAACTCTGAACGTCGACGAACATCTCCGAAGGTACGACCCCATCGCCATCATCGCGTCCCCGCCATCAGTTCACCTCTAGATTAGGTGGTCATTCCCTGAAAACCCTTCGCTGTCCGGCAGAGGCCGCCATGCGCCAGATATTCCCGGCTCCAGTCGCTGTCACGCCGGTCTGCCCGCGGGCGAAGATTCAGGGGTTCGGCCGACGCCGCTCCGTCGCCGCTCCGTACCTGTTCGACGGTCTGCTGCTCGAGGTCGACGAGCGGCGTGACGGGGGTGGGCCGGCAGGAGTAGTAATAGGTGGCGGCCGCGGCCACGGCGGTGAGCGCCACGGCCCCACTGGCGCCACCTATCGGCTCCAGGTACTGGTCCATCAGGGCGGCTGCCGGACGGAGGAGGCATTCAGTTGCACGGCGGCAGACGGCTGACAGACGCCTGATAGACGAGGCACAAGAGTCGATCCGAGACGCCGACGCCTGAGTCGAGGAGACCGTGCGTCCTACCTCACAACAAACAGTCACGCGGCCGATCACGGGGGCAGGAGCTGACAGTGGTCCGCGCGGTACGCAGAGAGGAGAGATGCAGGATGGGGAGGTACACGGCCGGCCGCGGGGACGCAGCAGAGGTGAGCGCATTGCACAGGGAAGTCGCAGGACGGGTAAAAACACGACAGGTTACAGATAGAGATAGGCAAGATAGAGATCGTCCAAACGGCACACGAAGACGGGAGACAGGTCAGGCAGCAGCGCGACAGGTTACATGGGTGATGATGGGACTATTGCCCGCACGGCACAGCGAAGAAAGGCCCACATGGTGGTCAGCCTCGCATACACCAACCCCGCTACATGGGAGGGTCAGCACAGCTGCACCGGCACACAGCGCTCACAGGGCAGACTACAGCCACAAGACCGGCCACTGGGCTCAACAGTCCACAGGTCAGCCACACGGCACAGACCGGAGAATTCCAGGGCAGTCAGCCGCTTGACTGGACACCAGGGACAAAGCAGATCCTGGAGTATGAGACCTGCTGTCCAGGGCCAGGAGAACGGTCAGCCGCACATCCCGACACGTCGGGAGGGGCAACTGGCAGCGTCAGCGCCTGCGGGCTCACACCGCCGACAGGGAGCGCCACCGGACAGGTCGGCCACAACGGCAGCGGACAACACTACGCGACGAAGCGAACGGACACGCACTTGCACGGGACCGCCCCGTTCACACCCCGTGACTGGCGGGGCCTCTCTCGGCGGATCTCACGCTCTCCAGCATCGTACCGATTCAGCCACCAACGCCACACACGTGGCTCGTCATGCGACAGAAGAACAACAAAAACTGCCCCGTCAGACACCTGGCAACCGTCTAAACGGGCGTTGGACACACCTAGAAAAACGTGCACAGGTGCCCCTTCCGACGGTTACGCTGTCAGAAGCAACGCAACATTCTCTGCTTCCGCCAACAGCGCACACGGCTCGACGCACCCCCCACCCCCAGCCGGCAACAGTCTGAACCATGCCACATCTCGGATGCATCCGAACCATCACAGAAACGACATGCAGCCGTTCGTCGCAGCGGACACGCGACCGCCCGTCTGCAGCGTGACCAGGACCGTCACATCACCGGCGGCGCCATGGACGGACCGTGACGCACGCGCGGGGCAAGCGGACTGCCTCGGCTGCCAGCGGCTGACGAGGCAATCGCCCGGACCGGCGGCTATGTGCGCACGTCGTCTGCCCTGCCGCAGACGGCCCAAAACACGCCCCGGGGCTAGACCCGACGTCGGCCGAATGCTGCCGACACATTTTATGATGATGGAATCCCGGGATTCACGGCTCTGGCGATTTTTGCAGCAGTGCTTTCCACACAGCACCGCCGTAAATAACGTTAAGTCGTCTGAAGTGCCAAGAAGTATCCTCTCACCCCCGCTTCCCTCCCTCTGGCGGAGTACGTGTGCGCGAGACATATGGTATCTGAAAGGCTCCTCGCTCGCGAGCTGGCGCCGTGACTTCTCTCTTGCAATGTGACAATGAGAGCCCTTTCTGCAATGGGCGCTACGTCTGAACCACTATCGCAATCAGACGACGCTTGCGACCAGCCTATACGCCAGCCAAACGGAGTGGGAGGAGTGGAAAATGTACTCAGGGGGTTTTAATGTGAATTTAGTTGTTCGCAACTATTAAAACAGATTACAGAACGTAGTGCAAGCGCATCTGGCACATGGCCAGAACGGATGTCCACTAAAACAGTAAGAACATAAGAAACTTGCAAAGTTTGTAACCTAGTTTGTAATCTATTCAGGACTGCCATCTCCTAGATACGGGCCACGGGCAGCAATGACTGCAAAGGAACGAACGCCAATTTCAGTGTGTGTCAATCACACACTAACGACGTGACCCAGTTTTCGCGACGGCTCGTGCACTGACAGCACAACTACTACCCAGACAGCATAAAAAAATACGCAAAAACGGACTGCTGGCATCGTGAAACATCTGGGCACCCAGTCTGGGCGCCATGACCACCCGGGAACCAAACGGACAACAAAAGGTGCACGAAAGCAGATCAGGCACAGATACTCAATCAACAGGGCCCGTATGGCGTTGACTGCAACCAGCGGGTAAATCTGGAAGTTGACATTTCTCTTCCTTGCTTTTTGGGTTGCCGATAGAAGGAACTCTATGGGGCCATAACCATTCGACGTTCACAGATTAAATGAATATACCTGCAAATGTACATCACCACCCAACTGGTTCGTTCTTTTAAAACGACTGCTTGACATGAAGGCATTTTGATCAAGAGAGGAATATGGTCAAATAACCATTACAAATTAAACTGCATGTTTCACACAGATTCAACACGCCAGGAAAATGGTTAGGGAAGATCTTCATGGTCACAGGTGATTGGAATAAAGTCCCACAGCTTTTCCGAAATGCACAATTACGTCTGTAAGTGTTCCATGACCAACATCTCCGAAACACTGTCCTCAACTCTGGACCCGCGTGGACGCAACTGGACAAATAGTTTCCCTAGAAATTCTAGTGAGCATGTCCCTGAGACCAGATGTACAATTTCTCTAATTTCCCGGATGATATCAGCTAGCAAGGCCAGCCGAAAGACAGCCAGGACGATTGGTTATGATGTGTGAAAACATACGGATATACAGGGTGTCCATAAAGTCTCTTTACAATTTTGAAAATTTATTACAAAGGCAGCTGACAAGATTTCCTAACTAGACTTGTTCTAATGTAATCAGTGGTTGTCAAAGTTTTTTTTTACCTCATTTAATACACCTCTATATGGGCACCATTAGTTGCACGAAGCACATCAAGACGGTACTCGATTTTTTGCCATGTTCGCTGTAGCATAGCCTCATCAGTGGTGGCAATAGCATCAGAAATCCTTTGCTTCAAGTCAGTAATGTCCCGTATCTTTATTCGATACACGATATCTTTCACATAACCCCATAGAAAGAAGTCCAAGGGAGTGGTATCTGGTAGATAGTTTCGCTGAGTCTGCACATCCGATTTTGTCTCAATAAACCGTGATACATTGTGCCTTCTCTTGAGGAGTAGCCATTTTTTAGGGTCCCATTTAACAGCACCCCGTTCAACAGAATACCTGAAACACAAAATTTCAACGTGATCACAAACTTTAATACACACTGATTAAAACAAAACAAATCTGGTTAAGATAACTTATCAGCTGCCTTTGTAATAATTTTTTAAAATTGTAAAGAGACTTTATGGACACCCTGTATATATATATATATCCTAACATTCACTGAAATCCTTAATCCGCGCCTAAGGTTATCCCCCGCCCCCTCCCCCCAGCGGAGAAACTGAAGCCATTGACGTCCTTAGGGAAGGGACACGGAGGCCATCACCATCTTGGCCTGCAAAACCCACGATCAACAGCCTGTTGCCTCTAGTTTTTCACCAGAGCAGAGATGTTATAAAGAAAAACGAAATATTTGCGTTATTCCTAATTTTACGGACAGACAAACCAGACCCATCAAAACAAGAAAAAAAACGGCATTTAGGGCTACCGTAAGTAACAAGAAAAGCCCTCCCCCCGCCCAGCACGCGGTCAGGATCCCCTGAAATCGCACCCACGGGTTGAACAGGCAACAACATTTTATAATTCCCGCTCAAGTTCCAAGAGCGAAGCACCAAATTTGCGACAGAAACATAGCACGTACAAGGACAAAGCATGAACCTTTTTGGTCATCTTCACTGATAAACGGCTAAACAACGCTGGCGAGGATCCAGGCTTACAGAAAAGTGGGGCAAGGTTTAGCGAAATGGTGCACAAAGTTTCCTGCACTCGAAATCCACCGTACAACTGAAGAATATTCTAGAAGTCTGTCCATACCAATGAGAAAGGTGTGCGCACCCCTGAAATCTCCTGGACGCAACATGGGCTTCACCAAAACGAGGCGGGGTGAACGTTTCCCCCAAATTTTGTGGGAATTTAGAACAGCGATTACAGGCTTACCACATACACGGGAAGAAACACCTCCAAAATTCCGAGTCCCCACGAAAACGTTTGACCGTGGCGACCCTCCTGCTAACCAACAGACGAACAAGCGTACGGAATTATTGTATACCTATAAACGACCCAATATAAGCCAGCAGTGCAAACGGCAGGTCGAGTGGTGGCCCTATCAAACTGTCGGCGGCCCAACCGATTTTGGATAACTTAACAACAGCGTCATGGTAATGTATGGAAAGAAACTGACCAATAATGGCTCTGGCCCTATGAGGTTTGAAGCACTTTTAGACTGATGACCCAATAAACATCTCTTTCCCGAAACAATTGACTAGTTTAAAACAAGTGTTAAGGTGTATGCCAAATTAATCGGCAAAGCACACATATCAAACAACGCACCCCTTAAAGGCCCCAACGGAGCAGGATTTCATAAATCGGCAATAGAAGATGAAGTGTACCAGCCTGGTATGACAGAAGACGGCGGGAATACTCAAAGCTGAACTGAGAGCTACCACCGAGAGTTGCGTCTACAGTACGGAGGTCTTGTAGTCGTTGGATACTGCGAAAAACGCATTCCACCGAACGCTTACCTGGCGCGCTATGAACCGATGACAAATTCACGCGTGGGCACCACTGGGTCGCGTAGCAGAAGCCGGCGCGATTGACGGCTGGCGACACTGACGATCCATCCACCTACTTTCACGCCATTGTGAGCCTTACCAGCGCAGCCCAAAATCGATACCGTCAGCTGATTAGTGGCACGACTCGGCTGGACCAATGCGGTGCGAGCCAGCCATCGATTTGGAGGTGCGTCGCTGTCACGTGACGTCACGGACTAAACAACCCCTCCCCAAACTGCGTGTGGTTTCACTGTCGAAGAACGCTTAATACCTTAGTGTACTTTGGCAAAATTATACATGGCGTCGTAGGGTTTTCTTTCGTCCGTAGTGCAGTGGAAACTTCCTTCCACTGTGGTTTTCAGACATTTAAATGGTAGTGGAATGGACCATAAATGCACACTGAGGGACAACCTCCACTTCATTATTCGATAAATTAATCACGGGGTTTACGGGGTTTAGATGGAAAAAATCTGCCACAAATTGCGATGTTTCTCACACAAAAACTAATTGGTTTACTACTAACTACTAACTGTACTACTACTAACTACTAACTGTACGGTAAATATCCCTTTTCCCTTGCTAGCAGAAATTTTCGCAAAGCAAAAGATGCAGCGGCTACCAAGATTTACAAAGCGATCAAGTGTTCTCGCAATGAGGGTACACCATCACCCAGAAAACTGGAGCCAGACAACTGAATGAAATAATTCTGCAGCAATATCCATCGTGTGTTTAACCCTATTCCCGGCAGGGGGGGGAGCGGAATCCGCCCCCCCTCGGGTTTTTTGCTTCTCAATTCCAGGCTTTTTAACGAAGCTTCACGAAACTTGGTCACTTTTCCTAGCTATTCATTCTACGCGCTGTGACAAAATTTCAAAATTCTATTTTACTCAGGGGCGGAGCCAGGTAACGTTTTTGGGAGGCACCTCAGGCCATTTTTGGCCATGTTGAGGGTAAAATAAAAATGTCTGCCAAAAACAGAGTTTTAAAGCTAAAACTTAAGACTCTATATGGATGTATAGCTGAATAGTTGGGCAATGTTCAGATGTAATTTTGTTTATCTGAGGTCATTTTACAAGGTCAGGTGAAGGTCCAAAGACAAAATTTGTTTTTTCGCTATAATTTCAGCGCCGTTTTCTCAAATGCCAAACCCGGAATATATATGACGTAGAAGAGTGCCTTCTACTTGTGTACCACGTTTCAGCTTGATATCAGGTCGGGTCACGGAGATATGACCTAAAATGTCAGTGCGCGTACCCTTTATCGCAATAGCCATAAAATGAAATTTTTGAAATAGAGTGAATTCCAATGATTGAAAACGTTTACAGATAACATTAAATGCACACGAGATCATTCCAAGTGACCCCAAGGTCACTGGAGGTCATTTAAGGTCAAAGGTCACAAGTTGGTCTGAGAAACGTGTGACCGTGACAGTTCCCCCTTTTTCATGTCCCTGGCACCGCCTATGCTAACATTATACAAACAGTGTAATGCGATTTGTACTTCTTTAGTATAACATGACTAGCAGAAACCAAAAAAGGGTGTTTGCCTCTTTTGTTCCTTCAGTTGTTAGAAAACTAATCCTCCTATTTGTGAAAGCCCATGAATTTTATCAAAACTTCAGATTTGCGGACCCATTGGTAAAAGCCCTATCCATAATCTCTCGATTCATGCCAGTTTCATCGAAATCGGTCGATAAACAACGTAGTTATAAGAAGTCCAAAAGTACCCCTCATTTTGACATTTTTGCCCCCCTGTATCCACAAATTTCAATATTTTGAGAATTTCTTTTTATAAAAATGTAGTTGACGTCACGGCAAATCGATTGCCGTTTGTTGCGATGAAATCGGACGAGTAGTTCTCGAGATCTCAGGGGGGCCGAATCCGCCCCCCCCCCCTGCCGGGAATCGACCATACCGTCTAGCCCTCCGGGAATAGGGTTCATCGCAAAGAAGTTAGGAAGCAACATGTTGATGCCATCGCATGCGGTTTGATGCACGTAGCCTAAATTGTGCTGAAGGCGGCTGAGGGGGGAGGGGGGTCCAAAATCATTCCGGATGCGCACGCCATTTTGAGTCATATTCTCTACGTGCAGTGTCATAGGGGTATTGTTAACTTTTTGCGCAGCCGCGGTTGTGCCTGCGGCCATTCCCAACATACAATTTAAGTTACATCTGTGAGGCCGCTATGGTCTCGTTAAGTAACGTCCCTGGGTGAGACGAATAACCCTTTTAAAGACTCAACTCAGCGTTTTAATGCTGGTAGACGACTGGAATCGAGGGAATGAAATCTGTTCTAGCTGTTGTCGCATTCTTTCCACATCTTCAATCTCGCCCTCTCCCCCGCCTCCCAGCCAAAAAACACTCGGTCATGTCCGGTCACTGAGCTACGACGACATTCATGCCGCCACATTCGGCGACCTTCAAGGATGTAACCCACATTTTAGTTCTGCCTCAAGTGGCCTGAAAAGACATCATGCAGTGGCATAGCCACGGAGAGGAGAAGCGGGGACAAACTATCCCCTTTGCACGAGCAAATTAACAACACTCCATGGCGATGCATGAAATGAAAAAAAAATCGGAATGTCGTTTGCTCTCGCAGAACCAAATTTCTGACAAGTCACTGACATGAGGTGAATTGTTTCCTTTAAACAGCACGAATCTCAACGGAACATTCGGCCTTTAACATACCTATTTGGGTTTATAGGCCAACAGGCACTTAGCCAGAATTTTCCTGGAGGGTGGGAAAAGGTCAAATTTTGCCATATGCCACTGGCATATGACAAAATTAACAGGAAAAACATCAGTTCTACGTAATTAACGCCATATTCAACACACAGAAAAAACATACATGTTTGCTTTTGTAGAATATCTATGTCCAACGATCTGCATTCTTGTGAAACAGTTAAATATCTAGTGCAGACCGCTTGGCTCAGCAGGGCCAAGGCCCCCATGGTCCTCCCCCTTGGTTACATGCCTCTAAGCAGATTTACCTCAAAAGACCCCGACAGGTAATGGGGAAACTACCGGTGGTATCATCTTCACAAGAACAAAATGAACGAAAAACTGTCCGATGACAATGAAAGCACGACTATCGCTATGATGTGTTTTATTTCTCTGTGACCTGACAGGCCATTGTGCCTCCAGAGCGGTAATGTGAGCCAAATCAGCCCCTGATCACAATGACCAGCAGAATTAAACGCACATCGAGGAACATTTTCTGTTTTTCTTCTTTATTCACTTTTTTATTCAGTCTGAGTCGTTTGCTGAATGTTTGATATCAGAGCCCCAGCTACGCCGAACTATCTTTGAACAGATTCTGGACCAACTCACGATCATTAAATTCCCCATAACGGCGGATTTTTCCATTGCGAAAGTTTAACATGCTGTCGAAGCTAAGACACCATCGTGTGGTCGACAGCATGCCTCTCTGTTTGCCAGCTGTGGCATCACCGCTCCGCAAAACCACCTCTTTAGTGAAGGGTAAAATGCAAGAAAAACCATGGCGATGTAAAGCATCAAAAAACTATGAGTTTTCCTGATGTCATCGGTAATCACTAGTGTTTGCACTTAATGGCGGACACGTAGCCAGAAATTTTCTCAGGGGGGAGGGGCGAATGTCAAATTTTGTCATATGTCGCTGGCAAAGGACAAAATTTAGGAAAAAGCAACAATTTTATGTAAATGGACTCAAATTTAACGCACCAGAAAAACTTCTAGCGCTTGCTTTTGTATCATATGTACAATCACTATTCCGAACTCCTGCGAAATCGCTAAATATCGAGTGTATACCGCTTGGCTCATGAGGGGAGGGCATGGCCCCATGCCCCCCCCCCCGGCTACGTGCCTGTTCATCGTACATACATTTTCAATCTCCAAACGATTTTCGCAGTTTCATAACTTCAAAGGTTCTGTCAAGGACAAAAGGCTTGAAATATGCTTCGAACAAAGAGTCGCAAAAAGCCCTCGAAATACATCTGGCATATTTTTAGTGATGTCACTCGCGTGGCTTGGAAAGACAGATACGGGCTGAAAGCATCTAAGTTTTCTTAGCGGCCTTTGAAGGCAATTATATCCACAAGCGAAGCAAATGCGACGAAAAAGAAAATGGATGGCTGGAAGGCTATCAATAAAAGCTTTCTTGGACCAATGTTTAACATGTGACTTATTTCGAGCGGACCAGGGTTTCCACATGCACGGGTCAAAAGGCAGTGAGAACAGCGATCAACGGCTTGGGAAGCCAGAGTTCATAGCGAATACATGATCCTGTAACTAATTCTGCCGTATGTTTGTGCACACACGAAAAACGTGCAATGGAACTCATGTTACATACCGTCGACTATACTAGTCTCCCCACGCACTCATGCTCCCTGCCGTATTTTCCGGCTCTGGATCTTCATTTTGTTCGAGTGTATTTTTTGCCGTCGGGCCGTAACGCAAACGTCTTTGACAAAAATGATGCATCAGTAGACAAATAACGGCATTTCAGTTATCATTTGGTTCCGCTGAAACATTTCCATTTTGTTTTACTTGAGACCTGGGAAGCACGATATGTGTGAAACACCGGTGATTTTTGTCTGTAAATTTGATCCGAGCCGTTTGAAATGGTCGGCGTTCGGAAAACAGTCCATCACATCAAAGTCTGCATAAATAGCAGTTTTTTTTGGCAAATCTTGACCCTACTGCCGAAGGAAACCAACATATCGACTAACTTTGGCTAGGGCACCGTACCACATGATGCTATGGGATTTTTTGCATTCCGTAAAATTCACAACACAGCCGCCCCCTGGTTTGAGCTGCCCATTCTGATTCAGGCCAAATAGCGTTGGCTCCTTCTAACATTTAAAACAAGATGCCTGCCATCCATCGGGTATGAAACGAGCATGCCATCGCAGAAACACGGGGACGACGACGAAATTATTTTCGAATAAAAAGAGGAAGGCCTGTTTTCAACGTCGAACGAAATGTTTCTGTGTGATAGCTTTTCCAACCGGACTGCCGGCGCCTGGCGGCGTACATGTTAGTTAATCCTCCGCAGAACACGAAAGCAGCTTTAACTCACTGCTTGTTTTATCAATAAACCCAACGCACGCCACCACCAAGGACCTCGTTCAACTGTGCAGGACTAGGTGGCACTGCCACCAATTTATGTATAAAAGCATGCATAAAGATACACGCGAATGCGTATGAACAATGCGTGGCCTGACGCGGCGCGTATTTCGGAAGCGGTCCGTAACCGGACCTCTGTTAGACGTGCCAAAATCGTCAAAAGGCCCAAAGCTACCACCACCAATTAGTAAAAAACATCACTGCCACATAGGTGACTCACCAATCGCTGACAGTTTTTCTTTTATCGCATTAACACAGTCCATGATAAACTGAAACAAATAGAACAGCTTTAAGTACATCACGGGCGACAGTTCGTATGTGAAATCCCAGCAATGAACGACTCCCGTAGCCACTTCTTCATCTCAACCCTCAAAAGTTTGGTCCATAGTACAGCATGTCTGCATTAGTTCCTTTCACACAGCATTGATGTTGGGACGAACGGACCAAGCAGGTTATCTGATACAGGTCTCTTAAGGGAAGGATTTTCAGGGCGATACAGCCTGATTTATCAACACTGAAACGTAAAAATAGTCGCTAAATTAAGATATTTTATCAGTTCTAGAGTTCCACACCGCCTTTTCCCACTGGTGTTTTATGAAGGCCATCCAAAATAACCGCCAGTTGCATCCCATTTCGAAATCCATCAATAACTCCTTGGACTCGTCTGAAATGAGTGAGTACGTAGTATCCAAGAAATGTGGAACTGCCATAAAAGAGCAAAGGGTTTCTCGGTCGCAGTTTCATTTGCATAAAAAGGAAAGAACGGCACCCAAAATATCGCGGATTAAAACAATAACAAAATAATGGAAGGAAATCCTAAATCTCGAAATGAGTCCTTGTCTGCGAAAGGCTGCAACATTTCCTCGGTTCTCCTTCTGCCTGAGATCTGCAGCCGCCGTCAGCCGTAGCCCAGTCGCCTCCACCGCCGGTGCAGGTCACGTGACCCGGGTCGACGTCACAGCCCTGCTGCGGTGGGTCGGCCACCGCTGAGTGTTCCGAAGGTCAGTGACCTTGATCATGAGCTAGCGGGCTGGTGGTGCAGGGCCGGGCCGTTCTCGCTGTGGCGTTATTTTTAGTTTCATCAAGGCAAACGCGTCAGGAATGTGGCGCCATCATTGTCCAGCGAATGCGGTAGGTAAGCGGGAGTGAGGGGTATGATGTGCCTGTAATTAAACCGTGTTGCGAACCATCGTTAATAGTCCCTCAAAGGAAGGAGCCACCGCCTTTGCGACAGTCGTAAGAGGTAACACCACATCACCGGCAAATGAGTGGAGGGGAAAATGTCAAGATTAAGAGCTTCAATACAAACGAAATAATGCCACGCGAAAGGTAATGAGCTTAATTACACGAACAGGCGTTTCGAACAAAATAATAAAATTGGGAGATGCGGTAAGCAGGTACGTAAGGTGGGCGTCTGGGACTTCGGGGATGATCTGGCTTAGCTTCCTAATGATTCTTCAGGCAAAAAAGAACTATCGTTGGTATCTGTTAAAAATGCCTGGGTGCGGTAGCAATGGGCATTTGATACAAAAACTGCACTTCAATAGTGGCAATGACATGCGTTCATCAATGATCGGTTCCAACTACACGATAACCATGCTTTGATCCGTGAAAACCAAGCTTTACGCCCGAGGAACACAGCATAACTCACAACGGCTACGTGTTGGTCGTATCTTGTCATGCTGCTTCATTCACAGCGTTTGCACGCCATTCATAATTGACAGCACGCCACGCCGGCACGCATCGTTGTTTATTCTTTGTCCCCGGTTCCGGCAAGCCTTCCATTGCCGTCGCAACGCCGTGACCGAGCCCCCACGCCGGCTGTTCCCGAGGCGACGAGCCGTGCACAGCACACATGCGCTGTGCACAGCACATGCAGACCTCGCTGCTGCCGCGCGCTGCGCGTGGCGGACGTCCCGGCACGGGTGATATAGGCTGCCGGAGCTAATCCCATCCATTTGCGCACCGTTAAAAACGGTAACTGGATCTTCCAGTAGCTTAAAAACCTGCAGGATTTGAGGACCGACGTTTGGGGTCTGATGCCGAGTCAAATGAAGCTAAATGCAAAGGATGATTTCGCGTGCAGACACAGCTGATGTCTTCTCCGCCATTTAGATGTCATGTAACAATGGTTATCCATGAAGGATAAAAATCAGTCACTCAAATCGCCCCTGATCAATCACTCTTTGCATGCTCAACTTTTTCCGGGCACACAAACACAGCATCCAGCCGGTAGCGCTGATGGCGATGTTTTTTGTTGACTACTGTTGACGAAGCTGGATTGCACCGTCGCCATGGGGTTGCATATATGTCTATGCTGGGCATAAGGCATCTGAGAGTTTGCATTTCAGAATGTGAAAGCTGCAGAGGGTGACACACTGCAGAAGAGGCTGGATGGTATAATGAACATAAAAATTAAAGATCACAAGGTACTGCCAACAAATTACCAACCCAATACATGCTCCAGTTCACAACACAGCAGTGTGCAAACTTGGTTTGCACACACCAAGTTTTGCAAAATCTGCCATTGTGCAAAGAAAGCAAAAACTATGCAAACTTTAAAGTCCTCAATGAACCCATGCTAGAACTACTGTTATTTCAAAGGAAGAAGTCTTCAACCAATTGTGCAGGACAAAACCTGCTACAACTACAATGTCAAGTCCAGCTGAAACAATGAAAGATTTCAGTCAAATGTCCAATGGTTCTTACTCCTGGCAATTTGCAATTGCTGCAGAATGGATATCCATAAAAAATGGCATGGGGCTGATAACTGCTTGCTCAGCTGGGAGTGCAGTTAGCCCCATAACACCATTCATGTCACCCTTACTTTGTGTTTATTTCCTAAAAGATGTAGAGCAAGTTTAGACAGGGCAGAACCCACTAGCTGCCATAGCCTACCTTCTTTAAAAGTGCAATCAAATTCCTAGACATTTAGGTTCTACTTCTCATAACTATCAATCCCTTGTCTTCATAAACATTCAAAACAAGCTGTGTTGCCCAGCAATGCCAAACTGTCCAGGAACTACTTCCATAACAAGAAACCCCCTTAAACATAAAATCATTTGAGCAATAGCCAACAGACCAGTAGGGCAAGCTAGAAAGGACTGGTACATTCTACTGCAAGCCAGTAAAGAATGGCATCAGACTTTTTTGTTTCAGTTAATGCCAATTATATCTCATCATGTCATGCACTGCCATTAAGACATGAAGAGAGTTTACAACTATTTGGTAACAAAAGGGCTGGGAACCATAAAAAAGCTTGTTGAACACATTTTCACTAACACACTTAGATGGTGGGTCATGACTATATGGACAAGTGAGTCTCCTGAACATGGACTGCAGCAATATACCAGAATCCCATTTATGCCATGGTGACAGAGGAAAAACTCATCAGAAAATACATGACAGTAGAAGGAAACTGCTGAAAAATAACAGAACTCAATAAATGTGTCAGTGATTTTCACTTTGCATTATCAGAAAATAATGATTATGGAACTATTTCAATAACATGTGTCCACTGTGAATAGAAGGCAAAGGTAAATGATCAGTGGAATCACCTGTCCAGCACTGAAATTAAGCATGTGTAGTTTACTACTCAATACACATTCAATGAGCAGAATTTAGCTTCTGGGAATGGGAAATGAGCATAAAGTATGGAGGTATGGATGGACAATGATTGCTATTGTGGTGTCATTCCCTTCCAGTCCACCAATTCCTAGGACAACAAATTGCAGACAACGAATGTCGTTCTGGCAATGCAAAGAAGTTGGAAATGTCCCTAATCCACTCTTCCACACGTACCTGCAGGATCAAAAATGGCAAGGAGCTGCAATACAGCTGTTTTCATGAATAATCCATCAACTTTTCAGTCCTCAGTCCACTCTAACACACATACCTGCAGGATCAAAAACACCAAGCAGATGCAGTATGTTTTTTCATGAATAATGCATCAACCTTTCCATGGTGTCTATGGACACTGAATCAAGTACGCCAATAAGTCATTACCTTCTTGAGAGGTCCTTCTGCTAGACCTGTCCGACGCGATGGCCCAAGAGTGGGCCACAAAGAGTTGAAAGACTGTCAAAATTACACACCGGCTGTAGATAAGTCAAAACGTAAGTCTCGCGCTCCGGCAATCCTGGACTTAACTTGTTCCCCCAAGACTGCCAGTCCCGACTACCGCCGTAACGCCGGTGCCGGACTCCGTCGGACAGCCGGATCCGGATACATTTACAATCCAACAGCGCTGGTGAAGTCTTTTCCGTTGTGTAAAAGTTTTACCCCTGTCGCTTGTTTTTCCGTACTGTGGTGTCCAGTTTCACACATTTTAGAACTTGTTTTTATATAGTGATAGATAATTATTTACTGTCATTGCTCTCCATTTAACAGGTAAATAGATCTCAGGTAGAGACACAGCAGTGATACTACCTAGAAGAGTTTCTCTTCATGGCTTCTTTATCTCGTGCATAATATTTACCCTCTTTCCCTTCAAGACATTGGAGTACTTCCTTCCATATACTTCCATATTCGGATCCTTGTGTTTACCTCTGTAGTACGTAATAGTACGCACTTCGTGGGAATTGATAGGCAAGGAACAACCTGGGCATGAATGGTTTCATGTAAGTTTGGAATATGGTAGGGCATAGCCGACTTAACGCCATAATAATCATTATATGTATCTATATATATTATACGAATCATAATAAACCATTCAACCATAATAATCGTTGTGCTTCGAAAGAAAGGCTTCATATCAACATGTGCATGCCAGTGCTGATCCATCGAAAAGTTCTAGCTTTAAACTTGACTTGAAATAGACGTTGAGTACTGATTATGTCACATGCAATGGGCAGTCTTATTGGCATTAAGCTACTTATTGTTCCAGATAAAGTGTGCTGATTTCATGACATTGTTGACATGCTGTCACAAACCCTGAATCTGGTGTATGAAGATGTGCATTGTGCAGGATTGCTGTGTCATAATGAAAAGTCATTATTCTGAAAGGAAAGTCATGAGAAGAGGGCATTATAGCCATATCCAGCATAAAATGTATGATTTCATCTGGACACTAGTGCATAGCTGTTCTGATGGAAAATTCTGGGGTGGTATTTTGATTTGTGAGCTTTTATTTGGTTTATGTGGTCTGCAATATAAAACACCTTCCCATCTTGCAGAGCCTTGCATATGATGCCATTGAAATTGTATTATTTCCTGTTATGGGGCTTTTATTAATTTGTTAATACAGTTTGTAACATGTTAGTTAATTGTTATTTTACAGCCATATGGGTCAACAGTAAGATTCAGCCCGAGCGCTTACTTCCAGGAAAAATAATCATAGTAGTGGTTGCATGGCATTTCAAATGCAATATTGATAAGTGTTACTTACGATTTCAGCCGGAAAAACCTGAAACACACATTATTTCCCCCGAAACAGATTGCTTCGTCACTCGTATGCTAACCGCCAGACACTGGCGTAGGGATTTTTGACGTTTCTGTGTTAAATAGTTTGTTTACGTGAGATCTCGACGCTGATTGGTCGTCGGTCAAACTCAAGGTCCAATCAAGAGTAATAAAAAAGTTTTGGGGAATAACTAATGCGATATAAATTATCTTTAAAATAAAAAAGTTAACCGTTGTAAAAATAATAATAGTAATAATAATAATAACAATAAACAATAATAATAAAAATTAAAAATATTACAAAGATGGCAAAGCATAGTTCCAATTTGAAAAATACAAAAAAAACAAAAAGCAGTGAAATAAAATATCTGAAAAAAAAATCACAGAACAAAACTGGAAAATATTAGGAAGTAAAATAAAACAATAAGTAAAAATTTACCCTAGCCTAACATAGTCACCAAACCTAACCTAACCTAACCTAACCTAAGCTAACCTAGCTTAGCCTGGCCTAACCTAACCTAACCTAACCTAACCTAACCTAACATAGCCCAGCACAAAAAATTACAGAACAAAACTGGAAAATATTAGGAAGTGAAATAAAACAATAAATAAAAATTTATCCTAGTCTAACATAGTAACCTAACCTAACCTAACCTAGCCTAACCTAACCTAACCTACCCCAACCTGATCTAACCTAGCCCAGCACAACCCAACCTAGCAACCTAATCTAACGAGTATTAAATGTCATAATGTAATAATACTGATATCAGACATCCCAACAATTATCTAATACAATAATATAACGGCATAATAATTCAGCAGTTCCTCCAAGTTCAGTTTGTGGCAACAGAATAGAATTTTCCCTATATATGACGTCATTAATCGCTTGAAGATGCATGCAGGGTCCACACGCCCTTGATGTCAATAACCTTAACCTTGGCGGCACTACATTTTCCGCCGCGGAATAATTTTGTTCTCCGCCAGTCGACTGCAGCACGGTATTACTGTGTGGTACGTTATCGTTACGATTTTGTTGTTATTGTTTAGAAAATCAAGTATTGGAAAGTACGGTTAGAAACAGGATAATACATTCTTTACATTGGTGGCAATTATACAAAGGGTTGTTTGCGATTTCGTCGGGCAGAAACTTACCTTTAGCCGCCATATGTGAATAAAGATAACTATCTGACTGGCTCATTGCAATTTTGTGTCACCTTAGAATCAAACTGACCTGCCTCAACCTAAAATGTGGACCAACTGAATCCTTACTGTGGAACCTGACATTACATGCAAAATGCCTTGTGTTATCAGTGATTTTCCTAGTACCATCCTTTAGATCCTATATGTTTTAACAGTTTTGAGTGGACCAGTTACATGCACCAAGAGTGCTGCTGTGTGTTTGCTACCACATCTTGCTTTGGAGTTCATTGTTGCTCTTTAAATGAATTGTCATATTATTTTTATGAAATTGCTTACTGAAGCATACTGAAGCATATTGCCTGTCAGTAAGATATGGTTTCAAAAAACTGCAATTTTATGAAACTCAAAAACTTTATAAAAACCTCATGAAATTGCCAACTTTTTTGGGTAGTTTTATGAAATTGTCAACTGAAACACAGCCTTCATTGCCAATTTGTAAAACATAATCTGGAAGAACAGGGAATAGGTTTGAAATGGGTGTCACCAGTGGGGAACCTGGATGCCAGCTGAACTGGGGTTTTCCAGTGCTCCAAGATTTCTGTTTTTGTAAAGTTTATGCTCCATTTTCAAGTGCTCCTTGACCTTCCTCCAACCCGTAGTCAATTACACAACTCCCTTGAAAGATGCTTATAATAATCTTATTCAAGCATAATGCCCTGTTTAAGAATCCAAATTCAGTGATTTGGCATGTCTAGAACCATTGAGATAATTCTGTAATGTCATTGTTTCTGATTTCCCAACCTGAAGGACATTTATATATTGTGTGCACTTGTGCAGGTCACCTGATTGCTTAGCTGTTTTGTAAGTGGATTGATAATGTCCAGACCTGATGTTCACAGGTGGTTGTAGCTGTTCAGCATGATGCTCAGTACCTGAGACAGGACAGCACTGAGCCCTACACCATTCGGTGACGATGTCGACGCCTGGCGACTCGCTGCTCGACAGCCTGGAGAACCTGCCGCAGGAGCTGAAGCAGAACTTCTCCATGATCCGCGAGCGCAACAACAAGTGCGACGCGCTGCAACGCCTGATCGACGAGCGCTCGGACCGCTACCTGTGCGGCCTGGGGCCGGGTGCCTCCGCCGACCCGCCCGACACCATCGTCAAGATGTACGAGAAGCTGAAGAAGTACAGCGAGCACAACGTGGCGCTGGCCACCAAGACGTACGAGCTGGTGGACAAGTACATCCAGAACCTGGACGTGGACCTGGCCAACTTCGAGGCGCAGATCCAGGGCCAGGCGCGCCCGGCCGGCCAGGCGTCGCGCTCCAAAAAGAAGGCTAAGACGAACCGGAAGTCGCGCAAGACGACCGACGAGGACCCGCTCTACAGCAAGTCCATTAAGAGCCCGGTGGCCGTGGAGGCGGCGATCCGGCAGCTGATCAACCCTGCGCAGCCGGTCTCCACCGACGGGCTCGACATGCCGGTCGACCCGAACGAGCCGACCTACTGCCTCTGCAACCAGGTCAGCTACGGCGACATGGTCGGCTGCGACAACGCCGACTGTCCGATCGAGTGGTTCCACTTCTCGTGCGTCGGCCTCACGTCCAGCCCGCGCGGCAAGTGGTACTGCCCGCGCTGCATCAAGGACAAGAAGAAGTAGGCGGCGGCGGCGCGGTGGGCCGGTGCGGGGCCCGATCGGCGGCAAGCGCGGTGGAGCCGGCGGCCTCGCGGCCGCGTGCGACGGACACTGTCCTGAGATCGTGTCCGGAGGCCACTGTCGAAGCCTGCGGACTCCCCGCGCGGTCCCGGCGTGGGTGCCGTGGACGCAGCTGCCTGCGTCTCTGTCCCGGGGCAGGTCGGGCCATTTTCCGGCGGCGACTTGTTCGTCCCGTGTGGTGGATACTGCCGGAGGCGGGCGGCGGAAGTGGCGGTTTCCGGACGAGGGCGGCGGAGAGCTGCCAGCTTCTCGGACGCCTGACGTGACGAGGGATGCCGCACGGGATCGTAGGCGGTGTAAGCGTCAGCGCGCAGACGTCAGTGTTGTGTATGAGGGCAGTGCGGTCTGTGTTTCGATAAGATCCGCACGTAAGCGGGCGACGCCGCCGAGTGAATATCGGTTCACGTGTTAACGGCGGCGCCAGGAGGGAATAACATGCACGGCATGCGGCCCTGACAATTTGTTCGTTCTGTTGCACGGATCCTGCTGTCTCAGTCTCACCGGTACCGGCCGAATCAACCTCTTCGCTTCATCTTTACCGTGGTGCGTGAGGGTTTTGGCCAGTTCAAAACAGTCGTGATCCCGGGTTATCTGCTCCTCGGGGCGTGGCGGGCGGAGAGGTGCTGTTTCCGGACGTCCATTGTTAGCGTTCACTGACGGCCACGTGAAGAACCAGTGCTGCCCCATTGATCACTGTGGAACTGCGGGCCCGACGCGGTCCCTTACAGCGTGTCTCTCGAGGGAAAAACGGATAATTATACAACATGATGATGTATTTCGTACCTTGTCTTTCGCGAAGACAGGAATATCATAGACAAACAGTCGCACCTCTGCCATGCGCGGATCCCTGACTTCCGAACGGAAGAGGGCACGGTCCTGTTAACGCACCCTCGACCGCCGCTCAGCTCGCTCTTTGCTATGCGGAAAAACGGTCAGAAGGGGCGCGTCGCACCCCTGCGGCCCCAGACCTTCCCCTCCTGTCGGCAATGTCATATTCGGCCGCAGCACACCGTGAGGAAGTAGAAAATAGTCAAGACTGGTCGTTCAACAGGCTGTTGTAAGATAAGCGTCTGTTAGATCAAGGACATAAAGGAAAGAGGTTAGTCGCAAGACATAGGTAACGAAGCTCCATTAGCTTCTGGTTGCGGGCCATGTGTTCTGGCGAAAATTTTTCTTAAAAGGGGAAATGATCAGGTTTCTTAAGCTCATGACCAGTTCGTTCTCTCATATGATCACAAATTCTTGACAAAAAAAAAAAACGCCAGGTTACCGCACCTGAGTGTAATGGAGAAGGGGGCTCTTCAGGATTGTAGACCAGTTACCATGGAAACAGTAGAAGCTGGACGGCGACGTCACCACCGCGACCAGCTACAACTTAAGCATTAACTTCGGCGGGAGCTGCGTCAGACCACGTAGCCGTCCGAGTGGCGCGACCGATGCCTCGTCGGCACAATGCTCCGGATGTCCTCCTGGGACAGTTTGTGCACGTTCTCCAGGTGCCGCCGCAGGTGCTCCACCTTGCTGGAGACCTTGCCGCAGAGCACGCACGTGGTGAGCCCCTCGTGCATCTTCTTGTGGTACTCGAGCGAGCGCGGGTTGGTGTACTGTCGGCCGCAGATCGGGCAGACGTACGTGCCTCCGTCTGCAACAGCCAACAGGAATCAGGACGATCAACACGGCACACAGAGTCCGGGTGGCTCAACATGGCACACAGAGAGTAACAGCTGCTCAACACTACACAGAGAGTAAGAGTTGCTCAACACGGTAAACATAGAGTGACGGCCGGTACACTGAGGGTGGCTCAACACGGTACACAGAGAGTAAGAGCTGCTCAACACGGTACAAGGAGAGTAAGAGGGCTGCTCAACACGGTACACAGACAGTGACGGCCGGTACACAGAGGGCCGGCTAAACACGGCACACAGTGAGGGTCGTTCAGCTCGGTACAATGCCATCGACAGCAGCCAGGACCAGGCGCCGCGAGCCCCCACCTTGACTGAGGCCGTCCTCAGACGCCGGCCGGGACGCCGCGGACAGCTCCCCCAGCGGCTGGGGAATCCCGACTAAACTGTCGGCCGCCTGCTGGGACATCCCGCAGCCGGGCTGGGACGTCCCGGCCGGCTGGGACAGGCCGGACGCCAACAGCCCTGCGGCAGAGGCGCGGGCTGACTGAGCGCCCGCGTCTGACGGAGATGATCGGCCCATCGACCGGACGGTTCTCCAACGAAATCGTCGGCTGCGTTCTCGTACCGATGAAGCCGTATCATGCAGGTGGCATTTCTGAGCACGAATTCCACCGTATGACGAGTGGTCATTCTTCTCTGGAGTTGAAAGGAAGCGCATGGAAGGCTGTGGCATCTATTTAGCCTCGCTTTCCTTAGGTCGCGCCGGGTGCCAGCACACTGTCGCCAGGCGACTTTGAGACACCCACCCTCTATTGTCAGATGACGCATCAGGGTTCCATTTAATCTATGAGACACCCACCCTCTATTGTCAGATGACGCATCAGGGTTCGATTTAATCTGATGAGACACCCACCCTCTATTGTCAGATGACGCATCAGGGTTCGATTTAATCTGATGAGACACCCACCCTCTATTGTCAGATGACGCATCAGGGTTCCATTTAATCTTGAGACACCCACCCTCTATTGTCAGATGACGCAGCAGGGTTCGATTTAATCTGATGAGACACCCACCCTCTATTGTCAGATGACGCATCAGGGTTCGATTTAATCTGATGAGACACCCACCCTCTATTGTCAGATGACGCATCAGGGTTCGATTTAATCTGATGAGACACCCACCCTCTATTGTCAGATGACGCAGCAGGGTTCGATTTAATCTGATGAGACACCCACCCTCTATTGTCAGATGACGCATCAGGGTTCGATTTAATCTGATGAGACACCCACCCTCTATTGTCAGATGACGCATCAGGGTTCGATTTAATCTGATGAGACACCCACCCTCTATTGTCAGATGACGCATCAGGGTTCGATTTAATCTGATGAGACACCCACCTTCTACTGTCAGATGACGCATCAGGGTTCCATTTAATCTTATCAGACACCCACCTTCTACTGTCAGATGACGCTTCAGGGTTCCATTTAATCTTGAGACACCCACCCTCTATTGTCAGATGACGCATCAGGGTTCCATTTACTCTTAGGAGACACCCACCCTCTATTGTCAGATGACGCATCAGGGTTCCATTTACTCTTATGAGACACCCACCCTCTATCGTCAGATGACGCATCAGGATCCAATTTACTCTTATCACATCGCTGGTCGGCGGCTCACCAGACGGGGTGTGCACTGTCTTCTGAGGGGGCCGACCACGGTTGGAAAAGGTGGTGCTTTTTGATGTTGAAGAACATCAGAAAATATGCTCTCCGAGCACATTTTATTACTCCCAAAGGTTGATCTTGCGTCTATCAAAAAGCTATATTACAACCATCTTGATGACTTTCTACCTCTGCAAGCAAATGACTGTCTCTATTCAGTAAAAAGCAGGTCTGACGTCATAACTGACTTGCATCAAGAATGCCAAGTTAAACCAGCATTACTGTTTGCAAAATTTTGTGCTCCAAAACAAAGCTATACTCAGTCACCCAGAAAAAAACAGCCTCCAACCCTGGGGCCGACACACCGCAGATTGGAGCTCTGAGGGCACCACTCACCGTTGCCCAGCGCGTGCTCCGGGCCAGGGCGGCCGGCGCTGTGCCCCGTCGCCCGCAGCCCCGCGGCGGGCGGCCGCTCCGGCTCGGCGTAGCCGCCCTCGTACTCGGCCACGCAGCCGAGCGTGGCGTCCTCCTCCTCTTCCGTCAGGTCCACCTTCTCCACCTTCACGGCGTCGGCCGGGGCGGCGGCGGGCGGCGGCAGCAGGCTGCCGCAATCGGCCGGCGGCGGCGGCGGCGGCGGCGGCTCAGCCAGCGCCGGTGCCGGGCTGTCGGCGGCCGGCGGCGGCGGCGGCGGAGAGACGGAGCGGCGTCGACGCTTGGCCGGCGGCGGCGCTGACTCGGCGGCGGCCGGCGGCCGGCCCGCGCCAGGACCGGCACACGACTGAGGAGAGACGAGGTTACCGGAGTGACGGTGCAGCCACGCAGCGACGACGGCACCGTGTACACAGCGGCGTGTTATACGGCGGGACGGCAGGGATAACACGGTGTACACAGCGGTGTGTTATACAGCGGGACGGCAGGGATAACACGGTGTACACAGCGGTGTGTTATACAGCGGGACGGCAAGGGTAACACGGTGTACACAGCGGTGTGTTATACGGCGGTACGGCAGGGGTAACACAGTGTACACTGCGGTGTGTTATACGGCGGTACGGCAGGGGTAACACGGTGTCCACAGCGGTGTGTTATACGGCGGGACGGCAGGGGTAACACGGTGTACACAGCGGTGTGTTATACGGCGGGACGGCACGGGTAACACGGTGTACACAGCGGTGTGTTATATGGCGGTACGGCAGGGGTAACACGGTGTACACTGCGGTGTGTTACACGGCCGTACGGCAGGGGTAACACGGTGTAAACAGCGGTGTGTTATACGGCGGTACGGCAGGGGTAACACGGTGTACACAGCGGTGTGTTATACGGCGGGACGGCAGGGGTAACACGGTGTACACAGCGGTGTGTTATACAGCGGGACGGCAGGGTTGACACGGTGTGGACTGCGGTGTGTTATACAGTGGTAATGCAGGGATGATGTGGTGGAGCAGCACGGGTGACACAGAGGGACAGCAGGGGTGGAGGACAGACTGATGCTATATGACTGATGACACGGCATGATGCAAAAATGTGATCAGAAAATACTGCTGATGGGAATGATGACGGAGACGGGAACACTGGAACGCATGGGAGGATAAACATCACATAACTGATACCACAGCAGGACAAACCTCACACCAATTAATGCTGATGGCACCAGGTACAGCATCACGTGACGAACATCGCATGACTGATACATCACAAGCAAGGAGTAATCACACAGCGAGACAGGATTAGCATCACAGAACTGATGACAAGGCATAACGGGATTAGTATCACTGGACCGATATCCAGTAGAACAAAGCTGAACGAAGGCGGAACACAGCGAGGGAGAACACCTAACGGAGCAAATCACGACGAACACAACTTTACAAAGACTAGGTGGTATTCGGGATGTCAAAAGATAGGCACAAAATTCGGTTTACAAAGGCTGAAAATTCTCAACACCCCAAAGAAGGCTGGAGGCCGACAACACAAGAACCAGCACAGAAAACGACACGGAGTACACATTTGAAACCAACATCAGTAACATATGCAGATCTATGTCACATTAATTATGATTATGTCACATCTATGTCCTTAACTTATTAACCCACAAATGCCCAGAGAAACAAAACTATTCGAAGGATACACGATTTTTATGGTAGTCTCCAAAATTCGATGCGGCGTAAATCCCACGTTCCCGTGAAAATTCCGAGACGTCAGGGTTCAGCCAACAACTGGCGCCGCTTCACCGCATTAGGACGGCGTCTCCAGCTTCAGAGAGCCTTGTATGTGCCCCGCACAGAACGACTTCCAGCTGCTCCATCCGCAGGACAACGGGCTCGACAACGTTAACGCCGACCAGGCCGAAGACCAGGATAGCAAAACCCGTCCCATTCCGCTACACCAGCGAGCTGATGCCGGCCATCTCACCTTCTCGTCCTCACCGCTGAGTCCTCGGATCTGCAGCATCTCTGCCGTCTTGATGAAGCTGGCCAGCTGGCTCTGGCACACGTTCACGCTGCCCTTGTACATGAACTCTATCACTGCGTGCAGGTCGGCCACGGTCGTGTCCCTCAGGAAAACCACCATCTGCTGGCACGGGTTGTCCTGTGGAAAACACCACACACGAAGCTGACACATGCTGTCGGCATGAGAACAATGTTGAGACGTGATTTAGATAACAAGGTCTGTTGAGAACATTTTGGACACCCAACAGCAGCAGTAAAGTGAGGGCACTGGGTCCCAGCATCTGGCAAATGCCTCTCGTGTGATGCTGCCGTAGAAGGTAGTGCTTTCTAATGCCACCTCAAGGCATCCTTTGCATGTACCTGCTAAGGAAGGACCTGACTACTTTAAGAAGGGCAAAACCCACGTGTGCCGGGGGTGGGCGGAGGAGTCGAATGGCGAAATATGGACTTGGCTGCTGAATGACGGCGAGCGAATCCAGTCAGCCATCATGAACTGTCATGCATGTTCGCAATGGCAATAACAGCGTGACGCGGGGACGGATACAGGGATGGCAAATGCTGGCCAGATTCGTATGTAGCCATGCTGTTCATAAACAGCTCCGAACCAAGGGTACAAAAACGGCCGTCGAGGGGCTACCAGTTGTGATAAAGGCAGGTGCACGCGGCGATGCCGGCAGTACCGGCAGCTATCCACAGACGGGGGGACACAAGACGGCCTGGCTGGGGAATACCAGCAGTGAAGTGGCAGGTGGGGAACCAGCCGATGGTGAGGGTTCCAGCAAGTGGGCTGCTGGATGAAGATGACGGCTCTCAGGCGGTGCAAGGCATGATGAGCCCGAGGTGCCCGACCCTTTCAGACTCAGAGCTTGCTGACGAGTCTTGATGTATGTGATGGTTTGGCCACAGATCTCCACAGGCTGGACGACACGTCAACGTCGCTGGACTGAGTTCGATCCTACTTTTCCAGTTCTACACAACCCGCCTGGCTAGCTGACAACTCCTCTCCAGAGCTGCCAGATTCGCACTGAAGGGATTTCCTTAATTTGAAATGAGAGTCTGGGTTATGTGCCCAATAACTACAGCTGAAATCCTGAGAGTTTCCTTTCACATAACATTTCCCATTAAAAGAACAAAAACTTGCATCAGAAGTAGCTCTGCAGTATTGCAGATCTTCATCAAATAGTGCAGTGTTACAACAGGTCAAAATATCAGAGAGGGAACAGCACATATTGCCACATTCATATCCATGCACAGCAAAACCCATCTTCATAGCAGGCAATGGCAATAACACTAACCCCCTGGAATGTCCAACAGGAGCAAAACCAGGTGCCATATGAAACTGAAGGAAGTAAGCATTATGCTTGCTTCTTGTTTTACTGTGCAAATTTTTGCTGAGGACTGGAAAAGAAGAGCATTGGTGGGCTGGTATGAGATAGTTGGTCCTTGTTCTTGTTCTTACAGTGTTAGGGCGCACAGCCGCTCGGGCTCAAGTGTCCACGTCAGATCTTGTCTGGAGGTTCTGGTGGTATGAGTAGTTAAACGCTAGCCTTGGTTGATACTGTTTTTAACTAGAGTGGGCACACAGAAATACGTGAGGAAATGTCTTGTCAAAGTTGAGAGAACAGGTGGATTTGTTTCAGGAAACACATCAGGGCTTCTATGACTGGTTCGTTCTTTCCTAATATACCGTGTGGTGAGAATAGTAGGTTTAAACTTCGGCATGTCAGTCGTAGTTTTTTCTTTCTCTCTGGTCCCTCTGGCAGTCAAAGAGTACGAGTCATACTGAAAGGTATGAGTGGCATGGAACACGTAGTGGTCTGTCTGAGTGATTTATTATGTGTGAATGAGTCAATCTCGTGTGTCCCAGTCGTAAGCGTGCCAAAATAACTTCTTCCCGGCGGTTTTGGCGGTAGCTGGTATCCCATTTCGCAACCGAATTTTTCATGTGTTTTAAAAGTGCTGGACGAGGGTGGCTGCGCCAGTATGCATCTAAGCATTGATTTACGAGTTCCCTTATTTCTGCAGAAAATTCCCTGTGTCCAATTGGGACCGGGGTGACTGTTGTTATCCGTGAGGCTTCCTTGACTCGCATATCTACTTTTTCGTTTCCACGTATACCTTGGTGACTGGGAATCCACAAAAAATTTAACGGTCGTACCCTTCTTTGTGATGTCGCAATACAGATTGAATATGAGGACTGTGAGGGGATCCGGTCTGCTCAAAGACTGTAGGGCCTGAAGAGCGGAGAGCGAGTCAGAGCAGATAACCGACTTCTGATGCCTTGAGCCTTTATAAATTTCAGGCCGTGATGAATTGCGCTACGTTCCGCAGCGAAAAGCGAAATTTCATCCGGTAATCTGTGTCGTCCGGTGATTTGTTTTGTACACAAAAGCGCACCCTACTGTGTCGTGTTCTTTGGAGCCGTCGGTAAAAATAAAGTGGTCGTCCGAATGATTTTCAAACTGACTTCAAACTGAGCAAACTGCGAGAACATCTCTTGCACTTCGTCTTGATCCAGGATGTTCTTATTTTGTGAGATAAACACCTGCAAACTGATTTGTGAGCTGGTCCAAGGTGGTGGTTCTGAGGTATTCCATAAAGTGTTTCAGATGGTGGCAAGGGTGTTCTTGGTCACTTAGAATTCCGTAGGAAGTAACGTGTGGCCATCTCCCACCTTCTCAACGACAGTGGTGGCACGTTAGTTCCAACTCTGAGACTCAACCGGTGAGGTACACCGAGCACCCAGTGCGATTCTCAGACAAACGTTCTGAATGGTCTCCGAAGACTAAAGGGCCCTTGACGATTGGTTAGATACTTGTGCGCCGTATTCCAGAATTGGTCTGATCTGTACGAAGTACATACGAAGGAAAGTTCTTTCTGTCTGTCCTGAGACCCGAACCAGCTATGCGCTTAAGACAGGGAATTATTTCCATCGCTCTGGCCTTTAGATACTGGATGTGAGTGGTAAAATTCAACTTGGTGTCCAGGTGTTCTCCAAGAAATTTAGCGTTTCCACAAATTCGATGGGCTGCCCATTGAGGAGAAGATCCATTGGAGGTCTGCACTGCTCATTTCTTATGTATTTTTTGAAAATGATTGCTTTCGATTTCGGTAAGGGAGAATGATAATCCTGATTTTTTTTTTAGCCCAGTCTTCAGTTCGGTAAAGAGCCGACTGCAGTGTCTGAAAAATCAACCGCAGGTTTTTTTCCGGTTGCCCACAGAGCACAGTCGTCTGCGTACAATGCATGAGACACACCAGCCGGACATTCGTCGAAAATATCATTAATCATGAAAAGAAAAAGCAGAGGAGAAATGACCCCGCCCTGGACCACACCAATGTCCAGGGGGAAGGGGTCTGAGAGGGTTCCAGTTTTAACTCTGTAATGTCCGTCCGCTGAGATAAGAATTTATAAAATGCATGAAGTGTCCCCGGAAACCTAGGTGATGAAGTTTTGTAACAAGACCTGCCCGGGACACCATATCATAGTCATGCTTAACATCAAGGAAAATTGCCACAGTAAACTTTCTTGCGAAGAAGCTACCACGTATGTTTGATTCAAGGCGCAGTACACGGTCAATTGTGGTTCTTCCATGGCGGAAAGCAGATTGATATTTCGACAAAATCTGGAATTTTTTGACGTGCCACAACATCCTGGAATTCACCATTCTTTCCATGATTCTCCATAAACATGAAGTAAGCTGAACTGGTCGGTAAGACTCAAATACGTCTGTAGGTTTTCCCGGTTTTAAAAGACGAACCACAAACGCGTGCTTCCAAGGCGTGGGGATTCTGTTGAAGAAAGCAAGGGAGTTGAAGCACACATAGTTGAAGAAAGCAACTTTGGGTGTCGTTAAGCTGCTCGGGAAATGCATAGTGAATGAGATCCGGACCAACTGATGCTGAAGCTGATGAATTTATGGATGAGTTCAGCTCATGCAAAGAGAAATGGTAGTTGTATGGCTCTGTGTTGGTTAAATCGAGAGCAAAATCCGGTCAAAAAGCAAAAAAAAAAATCAAATTGTTTGTCATAAGACTGTCTTGGATACGAAAGCGTGGGTCATAGTTTGTAGAAGATGACAGTTGGGAGTAAAATTGACCCAGGTGATTGGCCACGTCTTTTGGGTTATCTCCCTGGATTCCTTGGATTCGTAGAACCGGGAGAGGACGCTGGAAGCTTCTTTTAAGTATGAAACTTCGAACAGTATCCCATAATTTGTGCACGGGTGTGGAGGTGGTGAATTTACTCAGGAACTGTAGCCAGCTGGACCGCTTTGCTTCTCGACTGTTCGTCTGGCTTTGGCTTTTTCCTTTTTGTAGTCAAGGAGAGTGGCGGGGTTGTTTCTGTTTCTACGGAATCTATTTAGTGCTCTTTTTCGTGCTGCTACTGCCTGTTTACAGGCGTCTGACCACCACAGACAAATGTATTTCCCTTTTAGCTTAGATGTTGGGATATGGGCTCGCGCAGCGGAAGTAATCGATTCTGTTATTTTTGTGCAGGCAGAGTCAAGATCTGTGAATTCTGAGACGGTCTGCCACTCGGCTCGGAAGCAGTTCCCAGTCACCTTTTTTAATGTTCCACTCTGCTGGAGCATCGCACTGGAAGTGTGTTGTTTGGGTTGCACCGTCAACGCATTTAATTGTTATCGGGAAATGGTCACTAGAAAGAGGGTCGTTTTCAGTTTCCCATGAAAGGAAAGGAGCTAATACGCTAGAACGTAACGAAATATCAATGTGTGAGACGAGTCCAGAGAATTCATCCAGCCGTGTTGGGGAGCCGTTGTTCAAGACCTGTAAAGCGTTTATTCTAATGAGTTGCTCAAAGACTAATCCTCCTCTGTCGCATCGGTCAGCCTCCCACAAAAAAAATGTTTGTTGTTGGCGTCCGAACACAAGATAAATGGCGGTGGGAGTTGATCAGTGAGGTTTTGTACGTCTTGAAGACAAACAGGAACGCCTGGGGGGAGGAGATACTAAGAACATACACTGATACGGCGGTTTGAAATAAAAGCCGTGCAGGCGACGGCTTGTAGGTCTGTGTGGATTCATAGCTGCCTGTGAGGTATTTTGTTTGAAATGTATATGGCAACTCCACCATGGCGTCTATGAACGTCGTCACATTTTGTGAACACAGAGTGCCCGGGTAGACTGAAGTCGTAAGAGTCGTCAGTGAGAAAATGCGTTTCTTGTAAACATATAACATTACGAGAACAAAACATCAGTAAAGGTTTGATTTCTGCCCATTTGCTAAGTAAACCACGACAATTCCATTGTAAAATGGAGTCATCATTACTGTAACGTAGAACCGAGGGCAGAAACCCTGTCTCTTGGGACGTAGTTGCAATGGGTGTAAGTTAACTAAAGATGTTTTGAATCCCTGAACGGGCCTGTGACCCCTGCTGAGTTCTACCGTCACTGGATGAGCGGACCCGGGGTCGACTGGGGCCGGGTCGGGGCGACGGAGGTTGAGTGTCCGTCCGCGGAGTCCGCGGCAGAGCCTCAGCACCAGGATGGTGTGCAGGTGGATGTGTCTGGAGCGTAGGCTGCGGGGATCTCCTGGGGACAAACTGCACAGGAGTTGCGGGGGCAGTTGCTGATATCCCTCTCGCACGCTATTTCGCACCAGACTATTCTTCTGTTTCCGTCAATGTGTGAGTCTGACTGGACTGGGGGCCGACAGAAATAGACTGGCGACATAGAGGCTTCAGGAGCTGAGGTGGAGGACGCTGTGGAATGTCATCAATTTGAGCAGGCGAAGAGATAGTACTTTTTGAGGCGACCTGTGCATATGTCCCTTGAGTTTGGTTTTTCTCGAACTGTACCTGACGCCTGGCTTCGGGATTCGAAATATTCGTTTTTGTTTTGATCTCACAAATGCGCTTTTATGTCAGCCAGACGGGACATGTCTGAGTTTGTGGCACGGTTTGAAGAGTCGCAAGAGATGCATCTAGCAGGCTTGGAGCACAGAGAATCGTCATGCGTATTGCCACCGCAGCGAGCGCCGCGAGCCGTTTGTCTGCAGCTGCGGGGCCGTGACCAAACCTCTGGCAACTGAAACAGCGCAGAGGGTTGGGGATGAATGGGCGCACTTCGTAGCAAAGGTAGCCTGCGTGGAGTTTCAGAGGGAGACGGGGAGTTCCGAACGTGAGAACAAGAAGATTGGTGTCCTGACGCTGTCCGTCCCTGAAGGTGGTAAGTTGACGGACGTTCGTTAGCTGCTCAGTTCGTTTCTCAGTTCTTGTTGAATCTCCACTTCGGACATGACGCGGAGTTCAGGAGCAAACGCAGTTCCCTTGCACGAGTTTCGAGTAGGATGAAAGGTGACCGTCACTTTCTTGTTACAGAAAGTGGTCTGTTTGAAGAGCATTTTTGTTTGGTGGCGGTTGTTGGTTTTTATGACGATAGAGCCATCGCGAAGTGCTTGGATGTGAAGCCGAATGCTTGGACCACAGATTGCTTCCATTTGTTTTGGAGGCGTCCAGACGTTGATTTTCTGGAAGCTGATGTTCGCGTCGGTTGGTTTTACTATCACGTATGACCCGAGGGAGTCCAGAGGGCTCTTTGGTCGGGCGTGGTGTTCCGTGTGGCTGGTCGCGCGTTGGACACACAGAATGACGGTATCCTCTGCAATAGCGTACAAGTCGTTTGCTCTGGTTGCCTGTCCGGGTCGGGATAAGTCCTTCGACCCTTCCAGCCGGACCGGTCCTGGCACGCTGCCAGGGCCATGGGGCCCGGACGCAGTCAGTGGCAGGTCAAGGTCACGAGAACGTGAGGCGTCAGTGTGTCCGAAAATGGAGCGGTTCTGAGCAGAGGCCGAATTCGTGCCAAAGTCAGTATCCGATTTCGCGTCAGACGAAGTGTGTTCGTGTGTAGAGGTCTGTTCCGGGTTCAAGCCGTGGTCATCGTCTTTCTGTACATGAATTGTCCTATCCATTACACCTCTGCAAACACCAATGTCGATGTCTGCAGAGGGGCTGAAGTCAAAGTCCGAGTTCGAGCCTATAGAATAAGTGTCGTTTTTCCTCTGTTCCCTCGCTTGCCCATGAGAGGACGGTTCGGGAACAGCCCGGAAAAGAAAACTGTGAAGTGGAGAGTAGGCCTACCTTAAGTCTCTGGGTCACAGAAATAAATGTAGAGGTGTACAAAAACTACCAAAAAGCACACAGTATAAGTGTGGACAAGGGGCTAAGTGTATGTGTCCACCCAATCGACCTAGGAGCAGAGCGGAATACGTCCGACTTCTGCGGACGACTGTGGCACGACTGAGATAGTGGGATTAGAGCACCAGCCTGTGACAATGGCATTAGGTGGAAACTGATACTTCATGCATGGGTTAAATATGAAAAAATAAACCTTTATGTGCTTGGATGTCTTATAATGATCTGGCATTTCACAGACTTCAGCTCCCACAACTGCATAAAACATGGCATGCCCACTGACCAGAAAAGTTTGTAATTCCAACAACAGGAATTACAAACTGATCTATATGAATATACTGCTATAAACTCACCTTCAGCAAATCTCTGAAGTATGGACTACAGGCAGAGAGCATCATTCTGTGAGCCCTGACTTTCTGGCCCTCACAGCACAGAGTGATGTCCACCAGCTCCTCATCTTGTCTGAGGTGGTCAAAGACTGAGGTGACACTGCTCTGGAAACCATCCCACTTCAGACAGAACTTCTGGCCATCCATGATCTGGAACAAACATCATTGGTAGATAAGCATGCTTCCAGAAGGGAACTTATGTTTCAAGGTTATACAAAAAATAGAATGCTGCATAACAAAGTCAGGGCAATAAAATGCAGAAGCATACCACTGCTTGAAACCAGAACAACTAGTTAGGGTCCGAGAAGCACATGGTTCCTTGTTCAAAGCCAATGGTGGTTTGTTATTAGAGGCAACTGATGCAGTGCCTTACCAGAAATACCAGGATATGTGGAATCAAAATCATACACAACCTGCTTGCTATAAGGTTTATAAAATTGAATTCAACTGGAATAATATGCCCATTTTGCTCTGCATTCATCAACATAGCAGGGGAACATGCCAGTAATGACACTCCATGCAGTGTTGTATCCTTACCTCCTCTGCAAGCATGCAATACAAGGTGCCCATAGAGGCAACCAGCTCATCTGCCTCAACTAACATTACAATCCCATGTCATACAGAACCCCTGGTGAGTATCAACAAAACTCAATGAAGCTGACAGAGCTCATGTAAGGCAAGATCAAGCACTGCCTCTAGCTACCACCTTCACAGGGTCACAGTCAAATTCACCAACAGAGGATGCTCATGTGCATGAGCCAACATCAGTGGCACAGAAAGGAATGTGTTTCTAAGATAAACTTTTGATTTAAATGTTATACAGCAAATGTTATACATGTTATATGAAATCAAAATGATACATAAACATTTTGAACCTATGTACAAATCATTGGATGCTGTGTCTGTGATGTCCCCTGCAGTGACAAACATTTATCCATTCTTGAAACAAATGTTTCCACCTGGGGCACTAGAGGCTGGCATATTCTGACAATTTTTCTTCAGATTTTAGTGAAGGCCCAGTTTGCTCTGGCTTTCTTTCCAGATACAAATAGAACACCAACAGTGATGTCCTGTAACAACTTGTTTCTTTTGAACACTGAATCTGAACAGATCTGGATATCATTCACAGTTTAATAGTTTGACAACATACATAAGGTCAGCTATATGTAAGATAGTTTAGTGTTACGCTTGTGCTGTGTCTCAGGTGTAAGGGAGACCACGAGCCGCCACTGTTCAAAGCCCACAAGACTTTCCAACTTTATATTTTTCCACCACAACAAAGAAGTCCTTCACTGTCCTTCAGCATAACGTTCTGACGACGACGATTTTCGCAACCATGTAATGCAACGTTTTGTCCATACATTACCGATCGTTTAAAGTCGTAGACTTATCTTCTACAGACCCACTGTTCTTCGGGTCCACGACCACAGTAATCCACAAAACACAACAAACATGTGCGCCATATTTGCCGTCATCTCCGGTTAAGTCCACGGGTCTTTTACAACCAATTGTTATAGGTTCGCTGAATCGCAAAACACGGACGTTGTTGTTTGTAAGGTAAACCATGCGACAGCAATACATACTGTTTGCCTGATTCCACATTTGTGGGCCTGTGTTGTCACAAATGCCTCAGCCTATGTTCTTCACATTTTTGTCCATGTCGTTTCATGCACTGTGCTGTAATATTGTATTTCGGTTATCTGTGCATATCAGCTTTTCAGAAAACTAAAATAATGCTTTTACTTAAATTTAGCCAAGCGTGGAGAAATTAAGACAAGTGTTACTTTTCTTCTGGTGTCCTCATTTTCATTATTTACCTGTGCAGCTCTTCTTACATGTGTAAGATGTATAAGTGGTTCCAAAGAAGGCCTTTTCAGAGTATGCTGCAGTCACCTGTTAACTATGAGTGTTGATTGATTTGGTCTAGTAAAATTTCCTTTTTACATTGGGTTTCTGTCTCCATGACTTCATGAGGACTGCAAGTTTTCAGCCTGGGCTAATCTACATGCCAATTCTTTGCAGCACCACAGGATAACATGAACTGTTTCCAAGCAGGTGGTGGCTTGGCATCTGCTGCAGAGCAGTAATGCAATATTTCATGCATCAGCATTGTTCCATCAGGATGTAATGGTTCCAAAGAAGCAGTGGGCTGATGTTTGTACATAGCTAAGGGAAATGAAACATTGCATGTATGTATACACAATCTTAAGTAAAAATAAAGTGATGTACATGACAAATACCATGCATGGTCATCTAAATGCAGATCAAAGATATTGAAAAGGGGTTCTCTTGGGTTAAAAGTAACCATCCACCTCATCACTGATTGTTTTTTTCTTGGGTGTTTTCAAAATAGAAAAAGGCATGTATCTCAGTGCCCTTTGGATCTTCTCTGAAGCACTTTGCCACCTTACTGCCTTCAGGAATATTTGGAAACCATCCAGGGCATGGCAGACTCAGGGACAGTCTCTGACCTGTGAGGATGGCTTTGACCCATTAGGACACTGAGCTGTGAGGACAGTCTCTGACCTGAGGACAGTTGTGGCCCATGAAGACAGTCTGACCTGTGATTCACAGATCAGAATTTTGGGTGTTTTCAAGCTTTTTAGGCCTCAGGGCATTTTGGTCTCAAAATCTTTGAAATGATCAAAACCTTTTTTTTTTCTCATTGAAACAAGAGGAATTCTGCCCTGTACATTTATCCAACTGCCCCATTATTGTAGGATTTATTACAGATTTTCTTGGTATGCCATACAACAGGATTCCAATCTTACTACCCATTCTGGAATAGCATTGTGGTGCTTCCCTAAGTTTGGGTTATGGCTGCAAGTAAATTTTACTGTGCACCATATGAACATCAACTCCCAGTATTACCCAATGTCCACTTGCCACTCTAACACCACACAAAGGTATCCTTGTACTTCTCTTTTGTTCTCATTTTCCATTTTGTTTTCACCAACCTTAGGTCTCCAAAGTAAAATTCTGACCTTCCCTGTGAGGACAATCTCTGGCATGTGAGGGCAGCCTGACCTGTGAAGACAGTCAGACCCAGGGGCATAGCCAAAGGGGGGCCATGGGGGCCATGCCTCCCCCATGCCAAGTGGCCTACACAAGACATATGGTGATTTTGCACAAATGTGGAATAGTGATCATATATATTTTGTGGAAGCAAATATTATATGTTTTCCTGTGTGCTAAATAAGATGCAAATTACATAAAACTGCTGTTTTTCCTATAAATTTCATTATATGCCAGTGGTATATGACAAAATTTCACGTCCCCCCCCCCAGGAAAATAGCTGGCTACATGCATGGTCTGACCTGTGAGGACAACCTCTGACATGTGAGGGTAGTTTTACCTACAAGGATGGTTCTGACCTGTTGCCCCGACCTGTCCGGCCGGCATCTCTCCTGTGGTGACAGCTTCTCTGTGAGGCGTGAAGACCCGCGAGCCCGCCTCTGAACCGTGGAACGGCTGACCGGCAGACGGCGGCCGTGACCTGAGGCTCCGACCATGTGGACCCGGTGTGGCCGGTGCGGCCGGCAGCTGCGGCGGACCGCCCTCCTGCTCTCGGCCGCGCCGCAGCGGGCCGTGACTCCTGTGCGCTCCGTCGGCGCCAGGTCAGGACCGCCCGAGGCGGCGGGCGCCGTCGCCGGCCGGCGGCTCGCCACCCCCCGGCGCTCCTGTGTGTCCTGCACCGGCCGGGGTTGTCGGAGAAACTGCCCCGCGGCGCACGGACAGGAGCGCTGCAGTTCGGGTGTTCGTTGGCATCCGTCCTTATATTGGGTCCTTGCAGACCCCCGTCGACATTCATGCAGCCGCGCCGAAGCTCGGTTGCGCAGTGTGTTTTTGGTCGACGATGATTATTCCTTGCTTATGTTGACTAGCGTCAGCGGCTCTGATGGCCATTGAGTCGGGTCTTTCACCACGGTTTTGTCTCACGCCTGCGCATGTGCCCATGTTGAATGATGTTTACGTTTCTGACGGCCGCTGAATGGGATTGTTTCATTTGGCGCTCGTCCGACAGGCGTGAGATCAGTGACTGGACGACACGGTGGGTTTGTTGCAGCGTCCTGGCCGGCCAGCGGCCCCTGCTGCGGGCTGGCCCCCTGGGCGGGCTCGTGCAGGTGACCCGCTCCATGTTCATTCAGACGCAGGACACCCCGAACCCGAACAGCCTGAAGTTTCTGCCGGGTCGACAGGTAAGCGGGCGGACGGCTCTGTTTGGGCCTGGAAGGAAATCGGACGAATACCGATTTGTGATTTGCTACCAGGGTTAAAGTCGGATGCGATTTGAATACGGTTTTCGTCGTGAGACTCTTTATTAAAGACAGGCTGTACTGTGAGACTTTCCGACCTGCCTATCCGGAACAGAAGACATCATGGTGCCCCTGTCGTTGCAGTGTATTTTTCATTTCCCAGTCTGTGAACGCCAGTCTTGCAAGCGCAGCCACAGGCTAACCGCTTAGCGCAAGAGAAATGCACTGCATCTAGCGCCTTCCACGTACTCCGTGAAGGAGCGTCCCATATCAACAGACCTAGCAGAGACACCATTTCCCGGGAATGTAGCACATGCTGACCCCTCTTCTGGTCCCACCCTCGCCCTGGAGAACGACTTACCGCGCGGCGCGGCCACTCCCCTGCCCGGGAGGTAGCCGGTACTGGCGTCGTCGACTGACCGTGCCCCGGTTCCAGGTGCTGGAGTCGGGCACGCTCGACTTCCCGACTGTTGCTGCGGCGCAACACTCTCCGCTGGCCAAGCTGCTGTTCCGCATCCCCGGCGTCAAGTCCGTCTTCCTTGGCGACCAACTTCATCACCGTCACCAAGGTGGGCGGCATCTGGTCGACGTTTGGCGGCGGTGTGTTTGTCTTATGCCTGATGTTGCGCGTGGACAAAATTCCGTACCATTTGTCTCATCTTTTTCATCCAAGACACGAAACCTGTAATACCTTTTTCATGGATCGGCCCTTAAGGAAGGGAGAATCTGCAGAAAGAGGTGAATGAGGCTCAGTGTAAAGTGCACGCAACAGTATGCGCGCGACCGCGAGCGGACCGGCCTGACGTTGAGCCGACCACCATCCGAGGCGCCCGGCCACTTGGTCGGCGACTGGAAGGAGCGGTCTGACGGGAGCGAGCTCAGTAGTGCCTGTGCAGGGGATAGGCTCTGCTGATGTGCAGCGCAGTATAGTGTCGGCCGATGGACACAGCCCGACAGAGATCTTTGCCGCCCGCAGGTGGACGAGGAGGTTGAGTGGCGGGTAATCAAGCCGGAGATCTTCGCCACCGTCATGGACTTCTTCGCCTCGGGCCTGCCGGTGGTGCACGAGGCGGCGTACGCCGCGGCCGCCGGCGAAGGTAGGCGCCTCCTATGGAGGAAGATGGACGCTCGTGATCTCTCTGTTGAGGGAACATATTGATGCCACAGTGTTTTGTGCGGTGTGTTTGCTACATCATGGCGACCTTAAAAGGATGCATGAAGTAATGGCGTGGCCGATTCAGTTTGTTCGTTTTCCAGTGTGCAGAAAGTGGGGATAGTAAATGTATGGCCCAAGGTGGAAAATGACATTGGTCATTATGAATGTACAACTTGTGCAAAGGCTTGCCAGTGCAGATGCAAACCATTGTGAAGGTTGAAATGAATGCGTAGAAACACGATCTCAAGAAAAGATCGAAGTTACTTGTTGTATCTCAGATTTTTTTTTTGTATGTCATAACCTTGAACGAATCCTCACTTCAGACCTGGCTGAACATGTGTCGCCGATGCTTTCCAGAGGACGTCGATGACGGCGACGAGAACGAGGTGGTGGCCATGATCAAAGAGCTGCTGGACACGAGGATCCGGCCCACTGTGCAGGAGGACGGCGGCGACATCGTCTTCATGGGCTTCGACGACGGCGTGGTGAAGTTGAAGATGCAGGGCTCCTGCACCAGCTGTCCCAGCTCGGTGGTGACGCTGAAGAACGGCGTCCAGAACATGCTGCAGTTCTACGTGCCCGAGGTGAGCTTTCGCTTCCGGCCTCGGCCCGGTCCAGAGCGCTGATTGGTCGATGGTGACGTGGGTGACTCTGTCAGGAACGCTGATTGGCAGATAGTAGCGTGGGTGGGCTGGTCCGGAGCGCTGATTGGTGGACAGTAGCGCTTACCCAGAGTGCGCTTTGTTGGATAATGGCTTGGGCGGCTGGTTCCTAAGCACTGATTGGTTGAAGATGGCGTGGACGGCCCGTTCCGTAGTGCTGATTGGCAGACAGCGGCGCGTAAGTATGGCTGAAGCCAAGTGCAGACTGGGAAAAAGAGAGAAGTCTGATTTACCGTAACCGGCCTCCGGATTTATCGTTCTCCTGATCTGGCTTATTGGCGGGTGGATGTGCACGTGATGGTGCCAGTTTAAGCTTTCAGTATGATTCAGACGCAACATGGTTGGGCGTAGATGCAGTTGAAAATAGCCCTTGTGGGCATCAGAGTAAAGGCACGGTGAAAAATGGGCAGGGTATAACCGTCTTTGGCGGATAGAAGTTTGTTTCGAAACGAGAAGCATTAGATATGAGTTAGCAGCTTGACCACCCCACAAAGGCCATCTTGATTCCCAATCGCGACTAGAACCGTCGACCCGTTCCATGAAGGGGAACGGGTCGGGTGGTGTCTGTGGAGCAGGTGATGACGTGTGATGTCTGCTGCCAGGTGGTGTCCGTGGAGCAGGTGATGACGGAGCAGGTGATGACTTGTGATGTCTGCTGCCAGGTGGTGTCGGTGGAGCAGGTGGTGACTTGTGATGTCTGCTGCCAGGTGGTGTCCGTGGAGCAGGTGATGACTTGTGATGTCTGCTGCCAGGTGGTGTCGGTGGAGCAGGTGATGACTTGTCATGTCTGCTGCCAGGTGGTGTCCGTGGAGCAGGTGATGGACGAGGCAGATGCAGTTGCCGAAGAGGAGTTTAAGAAGTTTGAGCAGAAGCTGAGCCAGGATCAGACGAAGACGGACGCCAAATAGGCGGCCGGGCTGTCGGCAGTTATAGTCGGACTGGGCGGCAGCGGCAGCCGGCGGTAGGCCGTACCGCAAAGCGTCAGTCAGCTGTTTCGGTGCCGCCACGAGGCAGCGTGTCCGGGGCGAGGAACCGTGTCAGAGAGTGTACGGCCAGCCGGTGAACTGTTGTCAGATAGTGCCTGACATTGCTGACCCTGTCTCCGACACTGTCGACCCTCTGTCGGAGAAGGTCGGGCTAATTAACGGACTGATGTCAGGCATTGTCTGGCGCTGGGTCGGACAGCTCTCTGTCTGTCCTTGGGTGTGATGGTTAATAGCAGACTATTGTTGGACATATTCTGACTGACCTGCTTTCATTGTTGTGGCTCTGTTTTGACGGGTTCAAGAGCCGAGGCAGTTGTAACGCCAAGTGTGAATTGTGATAATGACGAGAAGTCATGATGTATGGATGCCGTTCTTGAGAGTGGTGTACCCAAAACGGATAAAACCGCCAGGCAAACTTCCGTCTTCTGTTTGGTGTGCATCTCAGCCTGGTTTCGTTGAAGGCCGGTGCCTGAAGCGATCAGTTGCACTAATTTGGAATTTACCAGCCAATTTGTCGTCTTCCACCCCAGGAATACGATGTGGCAAGGTGCAGTGTACGCACTGTGAGCAGTGGCACCATTTGCCTTCCTACTTTCGCACCACAAGCCCAGCGCTACTCAGCTGCGCTCTTGCATACCCACCACGCGCCGATGTGCGCCGGAGGATGAGCTGATTGTCGCATGTTGGCAATAGCTGACATTCCATCAGCAGCAGACCGGCACGCACCGCCGTGAGCACGGTACGCGACTGAGAAGATTGCGACGTTCAGTTGTTGCTCGTGCACAGGTGCCGTGACGATTCGGCGACTTCCTCTCGTGTTTCCGGTCCACTGATTACGGTGGAGCGCCGATGCCGCCGTCACACGTGTCGAGGACAAGCGCACAGTGTCATTGCCCTTTACGTCATTATATCACCTGTAAAAGGGAAGGCGTTGGCACAGTCGGAACTGATAGCCGTCAGGTTTTGTTGGCAGCATTCGCGTGAGAAAACGCAGCGGAAAATGCGGGGAAACATTCGGACAAGGATGGAAGGGAAACTCTTTCAATAAATCTCTCACCGGTGGAAAGTTACTACAGACCTGCTGATAGGCCCCACATGTTGGTCCATGTCACTGAACAGGCTCACTGGATGCCTGCTGGTACTGCTAGGTGCGTCAAACTACCCATGAATCAGCAACGGATAACGGAGGTGGCGTCAGCGACAAGAAAAGCAAAACAGAAGCCAGGCAAAACGCAGTTTAAACGGCTCTTGCTCTTCCCGAGTCTCCGGAGCTCTGACGCCTTTCCTTCGGACCGTCACCACCTGGGCGCACAGTTGAAACAGGTCCTGGCCGAGCCTGACGGTCGGCGGCTCGCGCTGGCGCCGGTGCCGCGCTGAGCTGGCGGGACGGCGCGGTCGGGCGGAGGCCGGAGGCCGGCGCCTGTCTCTGCGCGCTCGATCGCTGCTGAATGACTCACAGCCCGCGGAAGCCGTGGTCAAACCAAGTCCTGGTTCGCCGCCGCGATAAGGGACAGCTGCGGGCTTGTCGCTGGCGGCTGCCGACGCGATGCTGGGCGGTTGGGCCCCATCAGAGCGCCGACAGAACTAGTGTCCGTCACGGTCCGGGCCGGCCCTGTGGGCTGAGGCCCCGGGTACGTCCCGGGATACGGTCCGGGCCCGCAGAGCGAAACATCCACAGGGACCCGGACTGGGCCTGTGTCCAGTCTCATTCTCATTCTCAGAAAATTTTCACGGATACTGGATTGCTGGATATACCAAAACTGGGCCTTGAAACGAAATTTGGTTTGATTTTTGGTTGATGAGTTGGCATGAAACTCATGCCTTTCAGGCTTTTGCACCGGCCTGTTTGGACGCTGGAGGCCATTTTCGCAAACATCACACTTCAGGATGAAGCACGCCTACGTATTTACCTGATGCAACAAGGACACATCGGCATAGTTCTAGCAATCTGTGAGATAGGGCACAGCCTCAGGACGCTCAGACAGTGTCAGACGCTCAGACGCTTAAGCACTTCAGCATGCTACGAGTGTTTAAATTGTCATGTGCGCCTGCCCTTCATGCGATATCGCAAAACGCGCGCAATAGACTGATCTCAGTCTTCATCTTTGTTAAAGTGAACGGGTCTGGGTAGGGCTTGGACTTCAAGTTGATGGGCTATGGCTTGGCGAGGGCCTGTCTTTATGGGACCGTGGCGGAGTTCGCTTCAGACGTCCCGCTGTATGAAGGGCCTCGACATTTTCGGAAGTCGTGCTTCTCTGGAATGTTACGTAGTCCGGGCGGAGTTGCGTCCAATTCCGTTTAAGCTGCCGTTGAGACTTATTTTAATGCAGACAAAGGCCCTAAATGAAATGTTTTCTGCTGCCGAACTTTTTTTTTAACTTCCTCATTTTTTTCACTTTGATGCATGTTGGTGCACATTACATTTCTTTTTTTTACCCGCTGTACCCGGTTATATTTCCTTTTTCGTAACGGTAAAGGCTGAAAAGGTATGGTTTGTGACGCGCAAAGAAACACGTGCGGTAACAAAAATCGGCGTTCACTCAGTGGTCGTTCGACAGAAACATTCGGCGACCGATGGCAGTTGCCACTCACCCGCCTTCTGTTAGCGGACGCATATGTAACAATAGACTGGCCTCTGTGACTAAAGCTATGACTATTCGCTGCTCTATCTCTGGTCTCGGGACCGACTTCCGACATCCGGAACCAAACCGAGGCGGGGGAGGGGCTGCTGACTCAGGCGGAAATGTCGGGATGCGCTGGAACCGCACGCTTCGCGCGTTCATCGCAGAACTGCGGGCGGATCCTGGGAAATGACGGTGGGCGGCGGAGGGTTCCCGGAGTCGGTGCGCTTCCGGACTTCCCATTATACTGATAAAGAGAGGAGCCCATCGCAAAAATGGACAAGTGCGCAAACAAAAACGCACGGTACTATTGATGCCTTACAGATTGTTGTTAATGACGCGTGCGTCACCAAGCTTTTGTGCTACATAATGGACTCTGAAGCAAACACGCGGAGTTTATGCTTTTTTAACCCTATTCCCGGAGGGCTAAACGGTATGGCCAATTTCCAGCAAGGGGGGGGGGGGCAAATTCGGCCTTCCCCCTGAGATCTCAAGAACTAGACATCAGATTTTGTCGCAACAAACGGTTATCCATTTATTATGATCTAAATTACATTTTCATAAAAGAAAGTTTTCAAAATTTTTGAAAGGGGTGGATACAGGGGGCAAACATTTCAAAGTGTGAGATATTTTGTTTGTTTATAACTCTGTTGTTTATGAACCGATTTTGATTAAACTGGTACGAATCGAAACATTATGGATAGAACTTTTGCCGTTAGTCCGTATACATTTTTTTTAAAGAAAATTCTTAGGCGTTCACAGGTTTTAAAAAAGTAGGGTAGGTTTTTTCAAAGAATGAATTACCAGAAATTTAAAAACGTCCTTTTAGCTTTTAATAGTCATATTTTGCTGAAGAAGTAAAATCGTACCACATTGTTTGTATAATGTTAGCATTCGCGATGACAGGATCATGAAAAAGAGGAACTGTCACGGTTACATGTTGATCAGGTCGACTTACGGTCTTTGACCTTAAATGACCTCCAGTGACCTTAGAGTCACATGGAATGATCTCGAGTGCATTTCATATTCTGTAAAAACGTTTCCAAGCATTTTAATTTATTCTGTTCTTAAAATTTCATTTTACGACCGTTCAAATACGACTGTTACCATAACGCACGACTGTATATAACACAATGGCGTTTTAGGTCTCATGACCCGACCAGATATCAACCTGAAACTTAGTACACAAGCAGAGGGCACCCTTACATGTCATATATATTCCGGGTTTGGCATTCGGAAAAAAATAGCACCAAAATTATCGCTGTGAAACCAAATTTTGACTTTTGACCTTGACCTGCACTTGCGAGATCGCCTTAATTAACCTGTTTTGCGAAATGGCCTTAATTAAATGATCTAAGATTAACAAAATTGTATTTGTACGCTTGCCCAGCTATTTTCCTACACACCCATATAAAGTTTTAAGTTGTTTTCTTAAAAACGCTATTTTCGGCAGCCATTTTTCTTTTCTTCTCAACAATGCCAAAAATGGTCTGAAGTGCCTCCTAAAACGTTGCTCTGCTCCGCCCTTGAGCAAGATAAAATTACGAAATTTTCTTACAATACGTAGAAAGAATAGGTAGGCAAAGTGACCAAGTTTCGTGAAGCTGTGTCAAAAACCCTGGAATTGGCAAGCAAAAAAAGCCGAGGGGGTGGATTCAACCCCTGCCAGGAATAGGGTTAAATCGTAGAAAATTCTCTCGTGTTACCATCGATGCCTTTACGTTCATTTTACTTTCAAAACGAACTTTGCGCGTTGGTATACTTATCAAATCCGTCGGCTTTCGAGCGAGCTCTTTCCACCGGAAACTGTTATTAGTAAATTCCACGTAACTAGTGCGCAGCATTTTGCCAAACGCACTCGGAGAAACATCTCCGGTTTCAGAGAACGCCGCGACGTTCCGTGTCCCCGCTCGTGACAATCTGCGTCACGTGACTCTGAGTTAGGCGCCTCCGGCCGGCGTCTCTCCGCTGTTTATTTATCCCGCGGCCGTCTCCGGCGGTCATAGAGCGGCGGCTCGGCGGCAGCGGCTTCCAGCTTCAGCTTCGTTCATCGCCCGACCTCGCCTGATCAACAGTTGCCCGGTGGCGGTGACGGTGATCGCGTGCACGGGCAGGCGGGCGTGACGGTGAACTGCGCGTGTCAGCGGGCGACGACCGGCCGGCAGACGGACTCGGAGATGGCAGGCGCGCCGACGCTGCTGCTGCTGCTGCTGCCGCTGCTGCAGCTGGTGACAGCCGAGCCGGTGAGTTTAAAGCGGCCGTGACGCTAGGCGAGGGTGCCGAGTCTTATCCAGACCCTAACCAACGGCCTCAGCTACCGTCTCCCACTCTGCAACTAAGCAATGAAACTGTTCTCCTGTGTCTTTCTCTGACAGTAAACAGCGGTCCGTCCTGCTGTATCTCGCGACAACACCTGGCAAACGCTTGCCCTGCTGTCTTTCATCCTGACTCCAGACGACAATCCGTTCTGCTGTGTCTTATCCTCACTCCAGGCAATAGCAACTTCTGTTGCGTAGTGCCCTGACACCAGAAATCGGACCGTCGTGCCATCTTTTACCATGACACTGAACCACAGTCTGCCCTGCTGCGTTCCGCCACGACATCAGAAACCGTTTGTCCTACGGTGCCTATGCCGTCGGCGTGTTCTAAAGCCTAACATCCAACCACTCCTGCAATGTCTTGTTCTGATTAAGAATTAATGGAAGATAGCAGCTGAAGCATGATCTCTTATGTGTGAAAACACGGGAGGGTTGTGCATATGTCACCGCATGGTATTTTGCCTGGAAACGACGCGTTATTTTACTGGACCGAATGCGAATGCGCCTAGCCCCAGTTTTGCACTGGCTGGATATATTATGTCAGCGTGGTGCTCCAGCTCATGTTTGTCGTTCCGAACGGGTGACTAAATTTCCAGCGTGAGGCTGGGCGGAATCTCAGACTGAGATGCTACTGCATAGTGTGTTTGGTTCACCTGGCTGGCTCGGCCCGCGTAGCATTATTTGCAAGACAGCACTTCGCAGGAGTTACCTGAAGGGCAGTTGTCTGAAGTTGGCTATTATGGCCCCTGTTTTTTTTTCGCAACAAAGAGGGCTGACCAACAACAACAGTTCCACGGCTGGTCTTTGTAGCTGTCGAAAACGTCGCCGTGTATCGTTTCGGAGCGTTATCTTCGGAAATAAGTCGTGAATTCCCAAACATGCCAGCCTGGAGCGCGCTCGGTTACTACCATTGTGACATACGCAATGAAATCCTGTACTTCACTGGTGCTACAGTTACAATACATATCCCGGATAGTGTTCGTTTCAGGCCGGACCAGCACTATGGGCTAAGGGCCCTAGGGCCCGGGTAGTGCTAGGGCAGGCTAATCCCGAAATGCTTAGAGCTAGGACCGGGCTTGGGCCCAGTTATTCCCAAAATTTACATCAAACGCTGAGTTCCGGGGTGAAACTAGCTAAATTGTGCTTGAAGTGAAACTTAATTAGAACTTTGAGCTACTTTTACACGAAGACTTCCACCCTTCAGACTTTCTTCACGACTTATTTGACAATGAATGACCTAAGGCTGGACTAGGTCTCCATATACACTGAAGCGATAGAACCTGGGTAAGGCCTGGGCTTCGCGTCTGCAGGCCCGGGTTGGGCTAGGGCCTGTCATTTTGGAACCGTGGCGAACTCGAATCCCAGGCTGTACAGCAAGGACAGTTACAGAATAATCCCGAATTGTACTACTACGGGAGAAACAGTGTAATCCCATCCTGTTGCTGTATTGGGTCGAAACATACCGTATAATCCTTAGGTGTGCTGCGGCGTCTGATTCGGTATCATCCCGACTTGTACCGCGGAGACTTGTACACCATAATACCTAACTGTACTGCAATGACAGGTACAGTATAATCCCAATCTGTACTACTGCGGGCGAAGCAGAACAATCCCGTATGTACTACGGCGACATGCACAGCATAATCCCGAACTGTTTTACATTAACAAATGCAACATCGTTTGAGCCTGCACCACTGCAGTAGACGCGGTGGACTGTGCGTTTTCGGGAGGAGATTGCGCAGACGGAACGCGTAAATTCGCCCTCGCTCGGAGGCCCAGTAAACACACGACAAGTGACGTCATCCGGGAATTCCAGAGCCAAAGCAAAGCTGGCAGACAGGCGCGACAGCTCCTGAAGAGTGGCAGCAACGCTGGCTCATCTCACAACTTGTTACGTAACATCTCCATGGGACGGGTTGCCAAGGAAGAAGAGACGCTAGAAGTAGAGAATCGGTTAGATGCCCCACAAACTCAGCTCAGGCTATGCCCAGATTTCACTGCCTGTTCCCGCTATGTTCGGGAGATTCACCGTTTGCAACAAACTTTCAACACCAACGGATTTGGTGGCCAGCAGCAAAAACTAATTAGGCGCATCGGCGAAACGGTAACGTGATAATCCTGACGGTTACAGCACAGAAATTTTGGGAGGGACTAAGCGACTGACGATAGCCAAAGGCAATCCCATGCTCCGAGTCTGTGGAACCGATTCCCTTCAAACTTTCACCAGTCGACGGGTATAAAAAATCTCAGCTTTCCAGAACCTCAACCTTCCAGAAGCAACCTCCGGACCCTGGGTCCAGGAAGTAGACAAAAACTTCCTGAAAACTCTGGTCTTGCCATATCCGAGTTCAAGGCAATCCCACGCTCCGAACCTATTGGACTGAACACAACCAAACCTTCACCAACCGACGTAATGTAAGCTATTTCCTTCCAGAACCTGTGAACCTCAGACCAGGTCAACAACATTCAAAAGCAGCAAAAACACATTTTCGACCGTAGGCAATCTCATGCTCCGAGCCTATGGGAACGATCGCCACCAAACCTTCACCAATGATTGGGTTTTCGCCGCTTTTAGATGTAATCGACCTGATCTGAGGTCACCACGCTCTGGAGAAAAAAAACAGCGAATCACACACGGCGCGTCGACTGGTGAAGGTCCGGTAGTAATCGGTCCCGTAGACACCGAGCATGGGACTGCTCGTAGCCGAAAATGGGTGCCTTTGCTGCTCCTGGATGTGATTGGCCTGACCTGAGGTCACCAAGTCCTGAAAAGAAATGCAAATTGCATACGGTGCGTCGATTTATGAAGATCGATTGATGAAGACCCACAGATCCAACAGGCTCATAACATGGACTGACTGCAACTTGGATATGGCAGCACCGAAATTTTCAGCAGCCTTTGTCGACCTCTGACCCGGCCTAGGGTCACAGGACTTAGGAAGGATGTGAATTTCTCATACACGCTGATTGGTGAAGGTTTGAAGGGAATTGGTCCCATGGGTTCGTAGCATGGCATTGCGTGTCGTTATCGTCGGTCGTGTAGTCAGCCCCTCCTAAAATTTCCCGGGATGCATATGACAAGGAAGACATCGCAACAAAAACAGCAGTCGCAGCAAACCGATCGGATGGCTGGGTGAGGGGGAGGGCAACCATCCCAATAGCAACGATGAGCCATTTCAGGCCGGGCTCCTAGCGACACACACTATCGAAACGAGGCAGGAGCTGAGACGAAGTGTGTGTGCAACAAGAAAACGACACTGGACTCGGATGGCATGGACGGTCACAGCTAAAGCGATCATGGTCGGGGCGATTTAGGTGGTCTGCAATTGAATGATTCGGGGATGAGGAGGGTAAACGCTGCAGACGGCAAATGAGTACCGTCATCGGAGCCAGAAACTCGACCAAACGTCGAGATGCGTACGTATTTTTACTAAATTAATCCTTTTGTAAGAGCTAAGTAAATGGACAAAAATATCATTTTTTCGTCAGAAATCTCGGTGCGACAAGGTATCAAGTACTCGACTCATTATGGCCCCAGCCGTTCACAGAATGATGGAGTCCAGTGCGGAACAACTCGTGAAGGCTACTTCCAAGTACCGAATCTGAATACAACGAACATACCGCACAGCCATGCTTGGTATTTGACACCCTTGTAGAATCGAACAAAAAAATTGTGCATGACCTCTTCTTGAAAATGTCCTTAATTGGTGGTTGGTAGAATCACGCAAAAAAGGCGTGTATAGCTCTCCTTCAGAATTTCCTTAACCCTTGTTAAGTTAAGTTAACATTCTATTTCAAAGTAAAGAGGAGGATGGCCCGCTTTTGCATAAGGTAGAATCATGCATCAAAGCGTGTATAACCTCTCCTTTAAAATTTCCTTAATCCTGCTAACGTGCTATTTCAAGGTAAAGAGGAGGAAGACCTGCTTTTGCATGCTGTAGAATCATGCAAAAGGCGTGTATAACCTCTCCTTCAGAATTTCCTTGATCATGTTAACGTTCTATTTGAAAGCAAAGGGGAGACCTGCTTTAGCTAAAGACCTGCTTTAGCATATACAAAACCTCCGAGCTGTCTGCTTTCCTTCATGAGCAGCATTGGTTGCAGCTTATGCAGCAAGACTTCCGATATGACATGTTCGGGAGACTTCGGCTCGTTGCTCTAAACGTGCTAAAACAGTACAGATTAACCAATATGTAAGTAACCTTTGAGATTTTCACTATGAACATTGCCATTTGCTTTGAGTTGTCAAAGTCCATCTATCTGTGTCTTCTAATCAAGATATGAAAAATATGCTACATATATCATAAGCGTAATATGTGCATCATATACAATATTTTATAATAAATATGGTTAAAGTATACGTACCAATATACAAAAATATAAAGAAATGTGCTAAAAAGTGTGTAGCAGCCTTTTCGGCGGAAAGGGCAGTAGTACATACGACCTTAGCCCACGGGAAGTTGCTTAATTTTGCTACAGATTACCTGAACTGGCCACATAGTTTAAGCCACGTATGTCTTCACGTAGTTTTAGCCACGTTTTTTCCACGTAGTTTTAGCCGGTGGCGTACTGCCTCGAGGCGTCTCCGGTGCTTGTTATCGATGTTTTGAGCTGCCGTGGCACGTTGCCAGTCTCCGCCCCCGTGTTTTGAGCCGCTGCTCCGTCGTTCTGTCGTGCTGCCAGATTTTCGAGCGGCCGCTCCGTTGTGTTGCCAGATTCTGTTTCCGGACGACCCTCAGTACCCGTCGTACAAGGACCGCACCACAACGAGCACAAGGCCGCCTGTGGTGGTTCACAACCCACGGCGGCAGAAGGACAAGTTCGGGTGAGCACCGACCGGCACCAGTGGGGAGGGCCAGACCTAGATCTCCAAAAGGTCTGCTGTCACATTGTTTAGCAGCCTCCCATGCTGATTTGCCAGCAAAGAAAGAGCAGGGAAGAGCATCACGTTTGGTTAATGACGTTAGTTAACTGGTCAGAGCTCCGTCGTCCCTGTCTAGTCGTTTCGGACATCGGACATACGAGGTTAAAGAGAAAGGTTTAGAGAACGTGTTATCATTGCCGGGAAAACAGGGCGTGAAGGAATGCATGTCGTCGATGATGAAAGGATGATTGCCAGCACTCGCTGTGTTCACCACTTTCAGTGACATCACCGTCTGTTCATCCTGAGTCTCCCAGACTGGGACTGGTTTGCAGGATGCAACGTCCGTGGAAGTGTAAACCAATGCAATATTGCTATGATTGTCCCTTGTTGCCGAAAGGGCCGAGTCTGGGCTATATTCAATACTAACTTCCACGGTTTAGACCAGTGCATTGGTCTAATACTGGTAGCACTGGTAGCACGCTGCACTGCAGTGTAACGCTTTTTGCGACTTCTCCAATGCCGCCTTTGGCCCTCGACTGCGTGCAAAGCTCAGTGGCTCCGCTTGCAGGGGAAGAAGAGGGTCTTCTGCCGGGGTCGACCCCAACCGGAAGAAACAGCTGACTCCTGGTGTCACCGCACGCAGAGGCGAGCGCAGATTCCGGTAGGCAAAAGACACCGACGGCAGTATCAACCCAGGAAGTCTGGAGACCGAAGCTGTTTGCGCTCGGGCTGTGCTGGTTTCTGTCATTGGTGGCGTGGTGCGGTGTAGCTGCTGTTTACTTCAAATTTCGCTTGGCACTGCACTTGTAATCTGCGGTGGTGCTTTGCATGTGAGGTCAATCTGGCACGGCGCCTGAGGGTAGTTTCGGAAATTAGGCGTGGTGATTAAGCGGGTATGGACGGCTGGCCTGGTGGGTGAAAGGATGCAGCAGCTGAGCTCAATATGAGAGCGGACTTGGCTGCCTGACACGCCTCTGAATGTTGACGCCCGTTTCAGCTTTGACCGGCGCGATCGTCAGCAGCAGCGCACGTCGAACCTGCCGCTGGTGGGCCTGCTGCCATCTAGCGGCGACCTGGAGACTCAGAGCAGCCGCCGGTCCACGGTCACGACCCAGGATGGCACGCCCGTCATCATGGAGATGGGCGCCAACGTGAATCGACTGTGTCCCCAGCCCACTGGAAGGTGCGGTCTCAGTCTACCGGCCCAGAGAGAGAGAGAGAGAGAGAGAGAGATGAGGCTACTCGGTCGCAGAGAGAGAGAGGGAGGGAGAAAAAGAGGGAGAGGGAGGGAGAATGAGAAGAGAAGGGAGACCGATAGAGAGTTACACGACCCCCTCTCATGGACCTTGACAAAGCGGGCTTACTTCACAGACGCACTCCGTCTGCTCTGGAGTGCCAGGCGCTATACGATCACGGCTCTCTCATTCCAGTCTACCCTAATCTTTATACCCAAAACCTCCACTTCTCCGCACAAATAAAGTGCCACTCAGACCTCCCTATAACCTAGTAGCTCTGAAATGGTCCGTGCGGCTCGAAAGATATATAATCAACGCCGGACCAAGGCCTCTCCCGCCGTGAAGGCGTCCGCCTCTTGGCCCAAGGAGCGGTAATCTCCCAGGATTAGCTCATTCGTCCATTCACGGCCATACGGCACTGGAAGCGTTTGCTATGACGGTACGCGTGAAAGTCGGTGTTGAATCCCTGGATTGCTGCGCTGCAATTGTGTGGCATACATCTTGCACCCGCTTAGCACATCGCATCTCGCGACTCCCCTCCCATTCCCAATGCTCGTTAAGCCAGATCAGTATCCCGCTATGTCTTCCCGGAAGAAACAGGTGCTACGTGAGCCTTTGGGAACTACGTTTGTCACACGACAGTTGGTCATCCTACACCATGCCGTAATGCGTGCCCTTCGTTCCTCCTCCGACGGCGTCCCTCCGCGCAGGGGCGGCAGACGGCATTCTTCCCGCGTGGGCGTCCCTTGTTCTCGATGATGCGCCACTGACAGTCTTTCTGCGGCCGCGCCCCAGGTTTCCGATAATGCGGCACTGCGACAAGTACCTGGAGTGCTCCTTCAACGTCGGCTACGTGCGCTCCTGTCCGCCGGGAACCAGGTTCGACTACCGCTCCACCAGCTGCAACTTCCCCTACCGCGTCCGCTGCGTCGACGACTTTGAGCTCCACGAGGGTGAGGCACCGGCCCGGCGCAGGCTCGTAGGTGGAGAAAATGCCCTGAGAGGTACGAAGGAAAGTCGAAATATTTCGGACAGAGCTGGCAGCTAGAGACGGTCCAGAACTTCTCAACTTTTAGGGATTCCCATGTGAAGCCCTTGGCGTTGATTTGGCAGAAATGGTTCCTGTTGGGACCTTCAACCATTGTCGGATATCGCCAGTCATGACTTCGATGCGAACATCAGGTGCAGTCCTCTTAGGACGGTTGGGGGGGGGGGGTGGCGCTCATACGCTCCGGGGTGCGTGGTTCGGGAGGAGAGACACATGCCCGGATGCCTTCTGCATGGTGGCTGCGAGACCGGCCTACCAGAACCTCGGCGTCTTCTGGATGTCATGCTTTCTGAAGGACGCTTGATGAAGACTCAGGCTCATTGGGTGACGATAAACATCGGAACACGGAGAGACCCAGTCCTGGCTGTTTATTCTGAAAAGGTCGGGGTCGACTGCGGGTGTATTACGACGTCGCAGACAGGCAATGCACTCGCCTTGTGCACCACGACGACGTGCGCGACCCCGCAGACGTTGAACAAAAGTCATATACAGCGGTCAAGATGTGCCATGGGGCGTGCTAACTCAGTCGGCATTCAAGTTAAATGTAAATTCTGAAATGCGTCCCGAACGTGTGATGTGTGATATTGCAAGCGGAAACCACCAAAGAAAGGTTTTAATAGACTGCGGCCTCCCAAAGTGCTCTAAATGCGGTGGTTTTACCGAAACTGGCCATATCACTCAGACGAAACTTTCTTGAGTCGCCATTCTCATTTTATGACCGTATGGGGCTCTGCGTTTCATACGTCATCGAATATCTCGTCAGAACGACCTGCCTGCAAACTCGGATGTCCATAACTTGCACCGGAATCCATCTCCAACTGCATGTGCTCCCAAGCAACCACGACATGACCAGGCACGAGGCCTGTAATACACGAGGTCTTCGTGTATATATTTTGTAAAAGTGTATGCTTCAGCTCATATTTCAAATGATCCAAAATGGTCTCATGGCCAAACGTCGGCACAAACGATACTCTGTTCTGTTCTGTAACGGTCTGTACGATTTCTAAAAGTAAAAACGATGTTTTGTAAAAGTTTATGCTTCAGCTCATATTTGAAATGGGTCAAAATGATCTCATGGTCAAACATGGATACAAACAATTCTCTGTGTTGTCAGCTTTCACATGCTTGTGTAAATGACACGATTTGGCCGTTTCTAGCGCTGAGTGTAAATGACGCTGCTGTGTTTAACTGGCTGTGTTGTGCATAACTGGCGGCGCTGTGTGTGTCTGATGGTTCTGTGTGTAACTGACGTCGTTGTTTGCGGTTGACAGTGCGGCGCATAACCGACAGCGCTGTTCACGGCTGACGGCGCTGTGCGTGTGTCTGACGGTGCCGTGTACGACTGGTGCCGCTGCTGGTGATGACTGACGGCGCTGTGCGCGTACCTGACGGTGCTGTGTACGACTGGCACCGCTGCTGGTGATGACTGACGACGCTGTGCGCGGCAGGCCGGGAGGACCTGTCGAGCGCGGCCTCCAGCCTGCCGCCGCTGACGCCGTCGGTGATGGAGAGGCCCACGGCCACCATCAACCCGGACGGCAGCGTCTCCAGCCGGTGTCCGCTGCCTGCCGGCATGTTCGCCATCCCCGGCAGGTGAGGCCCGGGACAGGGCCGCCTCCGGAGGCCGGCCGGCGACCACTGGCCGGCTGGAATACGCTCCACCGAGCGGTGGTCCCCTCCTGAACATGCAGAACCCCCTTGCCGACGGTTATGGTCCGTGTCTTTTTTTTTGTTTTGGTACAGCTCGGTGCTTGTTGCTCCTCGTCGTGCAGTGTATTTCAGTTGGTTCAAGAAGTCAGTGGGGAATCTGGACATGAATTCCACGTTCGTAATGTCACCGCTGAGTCGGTGAATTGGTCGCCTTAGTGTTATACGACCCCTGAAACTGTCTCGCCTTTACGTCGCCACCGACGTCGTGAAGAGGATGCCTAATTGTAGTCACCACGAGGGTTTTGACACAGTTTATGAACCGGTAGATGCGCCGCTTTGTTGTGGGTGCTCCTTACGCAGCAGAACAGTCAGCTGAGGTCGTCTCAAGCGGGACCGCGACGCAGCAAATAAATCTCTGACATCTCCGTGACGTGAGCGCCGTGACGTGACGTGCGACGTCACCACCGGGGCCGCGACGTATGATGTGACTCCTCCGGCAGGTGTGACTCGTTTCTGAACTGCTGGAACGGCGTGGGCTACGTGCAGCAGTGTGCGCCCGGCACGCTCTTCAACTGCCACACGGAAAAGTGCGACTTTCCGCACAAGGTCCGCTGCGTGCAGCGAGACAGTAAGTTCCGGTCGCGCTTCAGGTGTTGCAGTTTGTGCTTTGGCTCCCTCACGGTCACTGAAGTCCAGTCTATCCGAGGCCAATGTCGCGTATTCTTTTCGTCGCTTCCGACGAACGGGCGCGAAGTTTTGTTCACTGTTCGCCGGCGAACGTGCTGGATTTTGTCCGTGGCTCGCAGCACGCAGCTCCAGTGGTTTTGCACAGTGGTGACGCGCACTCCTCTTCATGGACAATTGCCGTTCATTGATGTACTGTCCATGACATCGCCAGTTTATCACACCGCGATTCTTATTTCGTTAGATGGTCCTTTGGCGAGCCCGAATGGAACTCGTGGGTATGTGCTTCATCGGGCGTTACTGAGCACAGCACAATGTCCACTGAGCTCCGAGCGAGAGTGCTACAGTCATAACCGACTTGTGGTCTTGCTTTTGATGAGCTACAACACTTCGCGAACCCCAGTCGCAGTATGGCGAAACATTCACAGTTTGCCCGGTTTGTTGGCTGTTCACAAAGTCCCAGTAGCCAATGATTCATGTATATGAGTTTGCCCGGTTTCTTTCACAGAGCCGCAAGTAGTGGCCGAGTCTGTTTGTTTGAGCCGAGTCAAGTCCGTTTCATAGCTGATTTTAATCGGTTTGTTTTGCACCTGAGTAAACGCCGTTTGTTTAACATCTGAATTGATGCGGATGGTATGACATCTGAGTTCACTCGCTTTGTTTCACATGGCCGCAAGCGCCGACGGTGCTCACCTCTGAGTTTGCGAGGTTCGATCCACGTCTGAGTTTGCCCGGTTTGTTTGGCAGAGCCGCAGGCGCCGATGGTGGACATCTCTGAGTTTGCGAGGTTCGGGCCGTCGGCCGCTGTGGCCGCCCGCTCCCGGTTCGGGGCCGTCATGGCGCCGCCGTCGGGACAGCGGCTGAGAATCCGGGGCGGACGCTCCATCTCTCAGGTGAGTGACCTTCCACCTCGGGTCAGTGACCTTTCACCTCAGGTCAGTACACTGCCATCTTAGGTTCGTTATCTTTCGGGCCAGATCAATGTCCTATCATCTGCGGTTAGCGACCTTTCATTGCAGACCAGTGGGCTGCATATGAAGGAGGTTAAATGCCATTTTAGTTTTCTAGGTCAGTGAACTGTCGTTTCAGTTTCTGTGTCGGTTTGCCAAGTCAGTGATCCGTAAGATAAATTACCCGGTCAGAACCTTGCATCGCGTTCCCATTGTAGCCTTCTCTCCGTCTCACTGTAACCTTTCGTTTTAATCTCACAGTCGGCGACCTCTAGCCTTATTCCCTGGGGCAGTGACCTGTGGCGTCCACTGGGGAGGTCACATCAGGTACAGCTTTGCCTTGTTGGAGTAGACTGTATGGCGTTTTGCAGGGGCACGTGCAACTGTATCACGAGGGTCAGTGGAATCATATCTGCGAGGACGAGTTCACGAGGCATATGGCCGACACCGTATGCTGGGATCTGGGATTTACACGGTGAGACACGCGCTGGAACCCGACATTTACAGAGTGAGGCGCCACCTACCGTGAACTGGGATTTACAATGTGAGACACCATATATTAGCGGATCCTGGATTTTGCAACATCATTTCCACCGCTGAACACCGTTTTCTGGATGGAACCTGCATGTCCTCCTGCCAACAGGCGGCTTACAAAGAAAGACATTCTGGTGTCTCATATGTTGTGACGAATCTGCATAAAACGCAGCACAGGGCGGGTTCCCTCACACAGAAGTGTAGAAACTGCATTCATTTTCAGTGCAAATCAAGTCAATTTTTTTACCGGAGCGATCAAGGGTTTTACTGCCCATTTTTGTGTGGTGACATTTATTCAAGGAGAACGGGAAAGGGTCCTTTTTAGCCTGAGGTCACTAATTCCGATAAAAGATGATCCACGGTAGCAACATTATTTAACGCGGGCTACCATATCGTGCTGGACTTTATTTTAATTATTTCGCCACTTGAATACCCCTGAACGCAATCAAGTTCTGTCCGCCGTTCTGCAGAGGCTCCAAAGAGCTGAACATGAAGACCTCTCTGCGCTTCAAGCTGAACCAGAACACCCGGCTGCTGGCGCTACAGTGCACCGGGGACGAGATGCACGTGTACGAGTGTCAGAAGAGGGCGCGCGACACGTGCAAAGTCGTCGGTTAGTGCTAGCTGAGGCGGCGGAAATGTCTGAAACGCTTGAACTTTTGGACTGGAGCTCTTTCTATCGCCATTGGGTCGAGGAACGCCCAATGCCTTGGCTTTTGACACCACCTGCCTGAAGTATCTGTGAGATTCTCATGTGCTTCCACTTTCGAATGGAGGTTTTTTTTGCTGTTGGTGAAATGCTCCGCAAAAATGTTTGTGGTCTGTAGTTTGGTTTGTTGTTTTTCGGCGACGCACAGGGCAGCTTACGCCTTTCTTTTCCCTTCATTCCGTGGAAGCTAAGGCAGACGCGTGTCAGGTCGGCAATACCATAAACATAGTGCACCAAATAGGGAAAATGCGATGGAATGTGGAAACCCTAACCCATTTCTACGCCCTCAGGCAATGTTGTGAATGATGGCGCCGAAAATCCACGGCAAAGTCTGGTAGCTGGATTTTGAGCAGAACGCCTTCGTCCGCAGGTGTGCAGTGCGAGGAGAACTCCTTTTCGTCCTGCCCGGAGGGGTACCGCCTGTTCCAGGAGCACTGCTACAAGGTGCACCCGATGCACCCGCGCTCCCGAGAGGAGGCGATGATGACCTGCGACAGGGAGGGTGCCGACCTGCTCGCCATCGAGACTCAGGTGACCGGCTCGGAGTGTACTGGCGCCGCGCAACTGCTCAGCTGGCCTGTACCGTCCGTCGGACAGAGGCAGCGGCGGGTGCAGGGCTCGCGGAAGACGAAGTGACGCAATTTGAAGGACGAGGTCTGTGTTGCACGTGGAAAATCGTTGCTTCTCAGCGTTGAAAGCTGAACAGCCAGGCGTCATTCACGTGACACGCTCGATACTCACCTACGCTAATCGCCAGTGGCGATTCGCGCAGGATGACGTTATCTTGTGGACGGCAGGAGGAGAATGACTTCATCAGCGAGATGCTGCAATACCTGCCCAACATTGGCTGCCTCCACACGGCCGGCGTCGGTCTGAAAATCTTCCGCAGCGTCCTGTGGGTCTGGGAGACCACGTCGCAGACGGTCCAGTTCCAGCGCTGGTGGCCGGGTGAGTCTCCGGCTCAGTGACGTCACCAGCAGTCTCGTAAAACGCCAGAGGTCTCAATATCCCGACAAACGCGAACATTTGACGGAAAAAGCGCAGCTGGTGCAGCAATGAAGTACCATCTGGAAGGACCCTTAGCCGTGGTGCTGGCGCTGTTTCCGCGTTCCTGGGCAGGTAAAAGCCCGTTTTGATCGCTGTCAGGAGTGCATTTCTGGCCTTGAGGCCACGGCAACGGTACAGTCGCGGCCAGCTGAGCTGATGAGCAGGAGCAGACTGCACTGCACTGAACTGGGTTGAACTGAACTGAATCGAACTAAATTAAACTGGACTGGACTGGACTGGACTGAACTGGGCCGAACTGGGATGGACTGATCTGAACTGAACTAGACTGCACTGCACTGCTCTGAACTGGATTGGACTGCACTGCGTCTAACTGGACTGATCTGGAGTGAGCTGAACTGAACTGGCGTGGATTGGATTGGACTGAGCTGAACTGAAAGAGACTGAACGAGAATGAGCTGAACTAAACTGCACTGAACCAAACTGAATTACACTGGACTATGCTAGGCTAGGCTAGGCTAAGCTAGGCTAGGCCAGACTAGGCTTGGATAGGCTAGACTAGTCTAGTCTAGCCTACCCGAGCCTAGCCTAGTCTAGCTAGACTAGACTAGACTAGCTAGACTAGACTAGACTAGACTAGACTAGACTAGACTGGACTAGACTAGACTAGAGAAGACTGGACCGGACTAGACCAGGCTGAGCTGAGCTGAACTGAACTGGACTGGGCTTGGCTAAACTGAGCTGGACTGCACTGGGCTGAACCGGACTGAACCGAACCGGACCGGACAGAACTGGACTGAACTGGACTGAACTGGACTGTTTTGCTCTGAGCTGGTGCTGAACTGTCGCGAACGGCGGCGCTGCGCCGACTGCCGGTGACCCTGGACTGCGCTGCAGGTTGGAACCGCCAGTCGGAGGGAGAGGCGCCCCGGCCCGGCATGAACAACAAGTGCCTGATCTTGCAGAACGAGTTCCCGTCGCCGCCGATGAGGGGCAGGTGAGTTTGGGGTCGGTCTCCGTTGGACCCTCTTCACCTCAGACAGTGGATGTAACAGCCCATAGAACAGGTGTGGCAGCTGCTGCACCAGCTGCGAGAACACTGTAACCTTGGCCCAAAAGAGGTGCATGGGAAAATTGCCTTAAAAAGCTCTTGTCATGCCGTTTTTGAAAACGCTCCCATATCTGTGCCTCAGACTAGAAAACGAAAAGACAGGTCACTGTCGAAATCGGTTTGGAATGCTAGCTGTCCATCATTGACCGCGTTACGTGTGTGAGAAAAACGCAACGAATCAACATTACGCCGCGTTCAGGTTTACTCCTATTACTCAGTTTCCGTTGTAGCCCAGACCCGAAGAATTTTGTTTCAGTTACGTCGTTCAACGCCCCTAGAAAGAGCTCGTGTCAATAGCGCCTATTGCTTTCTTATTGTCTACATGTCTTCACTGCGGCCCTGTATTTTTTTTTTTTTTTTGTTCCTCATTGGTCCTTTGACCCGTGAACTAGCCTCTCGTCCAATTCTCTTCCGTGCCCAATATTTTTTTTATGTCGTTTCCGTTGCATGGTACTTTTTTAATTTACTGGAGTTGTTTGTGGCGTCACAGGCCGTCTTCAATTTCTGAAGTCGTCCTCTATACTTCGGACTCTTCTCTCTCGTTTTAGGTTGTCCTTTGCTGACCCAAATTTTTCTGTGTTATCTCAGGCAGTCCTTTGTTTCTTAGGGTCTTCTTTTGTTATCTGAGGTCGGCATTTGGTGCCTGAGTTTGTTCTATGCTTCCTTAGATGGTATTCTGCGGTGTAATGTCGTCCTCGGTTTCCTCAGGCCGTCTTTTGTTGTCTGTGATCCCCCTCTGCCATAAGACGCTGTCCGAGATATCGTTATTTGAGATATCTGTCATCCTTCTCCGTATCCGTTATACGTTATCTACGGGCCGTCTCTTGTTTGGAATACTCCTGGAGAATATGTTGTCCTCCGTTATGTGAGGTGCCCGTTACACGTGATCATATTACTGTCGTAGTACTCCGTTGTCTGAAATAAGCCTCTGCTCGCCAATGTTATCCTCCGTTATGTGATGTTTTTTTCTGTTAGCTGACGTCTTCTGTTATTCGAAGCTGACCTAGGGAATACGATAGGATAAAATAGGATTTGAACGAGGAACAGAGGTACTATTCGAAGGTCTGCCTCTGTTGTCTGAGGTACTCCTGTGTTATCTGACGTTATCCTTCGTTGCCTGAGGCCGTCTCCGGTTGTCCCTGGTCTGCCTCTGTTGTCTGAGATACTCCTGTGTTATCTGATGTGATTCTGCGTCACCTGAGGCCATCCTCGGCCGTCCTGGGTCTGCCTCTGTTGTCTGAGATACTCCTGTGTTATCTGATGTGATTCTGCGTCACCTGAGGCCGTCACCGACTGTCCCAGGTCTGTCTCAGTTGTCTTAGATACTCCTGTGTTATCTGACGTCATCCTGCGTCACCTGAGGCCGTCTCCGGCTGTCCCTGGTCTGCATCTGTTGTCTGAGATACTCCTGTGTTATCTGACGCTATCCTGCGTCACCTGAGGCCGTCTTCGGTTGTCCCTAGTCTGCCTCTGTTGTCTGAGATACCCATGTGTTATCCGATGTTGTCCTGCGCCGCCTGAGACCGCCCGCGGTGGCCGCAGGTCGTCCCTGGGCCGCACCAACGTGACGAGGAACATCGACGCCGGCTACTACTGGTGGACGGCCGGCGACTGCCTGGAGAAACTGGCCTTCGTCTGCGAGAAACGCCAGGCCGACATCGGTGAGCAGACCGTGCCTCTGTCGCCGACGCTGCGTGACCGCCACACCGCGTTCCCTGCGTCGCACACAAACGTATACTCGTGACGTCAACGTATGCCGTTTCTGTATGCTTCAACGTTACTACATCACGTATTATTAATGAAACACGCCAGTACATTACGGATAATTCGTGAAATGCGTTCATTCGTGACGTATAAGCAATTTTAAATACGCCAATACGCTGTTAGGTTTGTGCGTGGCGTTGCGTCAATGCAACAGCGAATACGTTACGCATACTCTGTGCGTTTACGTATGCATGTATTTCACAACGTGAGCATGTCGGGGCCGTGCGCAGACCTTCGTTCTGACTATTCGGGTCTGCACGCCGATTTGAGGCCAGAATAAGCTGTCTGAGCTTAAGACCGAGAGATGTTTTTCTAAGTCGAGAGGATAGCCTCGCCCCTGGGCGCACCTGTGTTCGCATGCAGCCAGAAACAGGCCGTAGACGCTCCAAAGCGTCGAGAGCTCATCCGTGCAGCATCGCCCAGCCGCAGACAGACATAACGGCCGCCGGAGGGATTGTCTCTCGCAGACGCAGCGGCGCGTTATGGCGCTGAGAGCTGCGCCGCTGGGCGCGTGTGTCCGCCGCAATGACGGCAGCGTGCTGGTCGGCAGGCTGCATGCGTGGGGCGGGCATGGACTACAGCGGGAAGGCGGCCGCCACGGAGTCCGGCCAGCCCTGCCTGCGCTGGACCGATCCGCAGATCCGCGACCTCACCAACCAGCTGATGCTCAACACCGAGATGATCGGGGTAACGCGCTCACCACGCGGCCGCCGCTTTGTGCCGGCATGATCGCGGCCAAGTCAGCTGATCCTAAATATCGAGATGGTTGTAGTAACGGGCTGGTAGTTTGCAGCCTTGGAGTCGTCGGACTGCAGGTGTGCTAACGATTTTGGCAAAACGTCTTTACGCGGGACCACGCAGTGTTCTTGGGATCAGCCAGCTGGTGCAGTGGGCAGTGGTGGCGCCATGCCTATGGAACGAGAAGGCCAAAAGCAAGGCCGGGTGGGGGGGGGGGTTGCATTTGATGCTGCAACATGCGTTTGTGTCCGTTATTTGAATTATGCCGTGTCACATGATGCTATGTTTCATGATCATTTTTCCGCTCGGGGCTGCGACTTACCCCTCCTGCCATCCCCTCTCGATGGTGCCGCCACTGTTGCCGGAACCTGACCATCGCAGCCCACAATCCATCCTGGCCGTGACTTCGGAAGAGTCATCTGGCTCAAGAGAAACCGTCCGTGACGCCGCCGTGACGCCGCGTGACGCTGCCGCAGGACCACAACTTCTGCCGCAACCCGGACAACGACGACCGGCCCTGGTGCTTCGTCAGCTCGCGCGACTACGACTTTTGCGACGTTCCGCGCTGCCAGAAGACCGAAGTCACCAGTGAGACCCCGGCCCCTGCAGCCCTGTAACGCTCTGCCGGAGTCCTGCAGACAGACGCTGATAGTTCCCCGGAGTCCTACCGATAGACGCTGATAGTGCCCCAGAGTCCTGCCGATAGACGCTGATAGTCCCCCGTAGTCTTGCCGATAGATGCTGATAGTCTCCCGGAGTCCTGCCGATAGACGCTGATAGTCCCCCGGAGTCCTGCCGATAGACGCTGATGGTCCTCCGGAGTGTAGGCAGTAAACACCGACACCATGATTGTGCTAATGGTCTGAGAATCCCACCTACAGACATCGAGTGCCCTTGCGACTTTTGTTGCAAACTCATTCCCAATAAGGCAAGATTATCTTGTCATTCTCGTTATCCGTGTTTGATTTCCTGAGTCCATCTGAAAATGGGAATACAACGTTCTGACAGTTATAAACAATATATGCATGCCAATCTCCAAAAAAAATCTCGTACGTCGAAACAGTCGTTTTCTGGTTTCTTATTTAGTGGCGTCCGCGGTACCGGCGAGAGCTGTGTTCGGATCGAGAAGCTGTTTGCCCCCGAACTGGCGGTGCAGAGCTGACGCGAGTCTGCCGCCGTGCCGCAGCGTCCGTACGCGAGGATGTGGCGACCGCCGCGCGCCGCCAGGAGGAGAGCTGCGGCGACAGCATGTTCCAGTGTCGGCCCGGCGAGTGCAAGTTCTTCTCCTGGGTCTGCGACGGCGAGAAGGTGTGTCCCGGTTGGGGGTAACCTCTGCCGGCTCCTGTACGGGTCTGTTACGGAGGAGAGGGGAAATGTCCACGCCCCGTGTAACCTTTTCGCTCGGATGGTGAATCGTGCGTGGTGCATTAGCCACTTCAATCTCAGGGTTACGCTTGCGTCCTGTGCCTGTCACAACACGTGGTACGAACATCCTGTGGTCTCCCCTAGCGAGAGGTTCCTTCGCAGCACCCAGTCCATTCTCACACCGTTTCCGTGTTGACTTCCTCTGCAAATGGCCTCGGGCACGGCATTTCACCTGCTTCACCCCCGCCCGGCCATCCGCAGGACTGCAGCAATGGCAAGGACGAGGACGACTGCCACGACCACCTGAGGGACTACAGAGAGACGCCCAGGACCAAACTAGTCGGTACGAACGCCACCCAGGTCGGGCAGATGCTTTCCAGGCTCAATAGACCGCCTTCGTTCTTCGCATAGCTCAGCAACATTGCGGTGGTGGATGTGTTCCGGGTGTCAGGTGACGGTGGGCCCGACGCTTTTGTCAGGTGATGGGGGTTGTGTTGCGGGTGTCAGGCGACCGTGAATATATTGCGGGTGTCAAGTGGTGGTGGATGTGTTGCATGTGTCAAGTGACGACGGGTGCTGTGTTTGTCAGATGACGGTGGGTGTGCTGCGGACGTCAGGTGATCGTGGGTGTGTCGGTGATGGCTGGTGACGGTGGGTGCACTGTGGTTGTTACGTCGTTGGTTCTGTGCCCGGCAGGCTATGACGTGGAGAAGTGGATGTACACTGAGCTGCAGACCTGCGCCAGACGCTGTTCAGAGACCAAGGACTTCCTCTGTCGCGCCTTCAACTACAGGTATGAGAGCTTCCACAACGACTTCCTCGCTCTCTGTCGATGTCAAAGAATGGCACCTTGTGAATTCATATCCGCCTTTGTACCTTAAATTGCAGACGTTTGGAGATGGTGCATAAGGCTGCGTTTTTGCCCTTTAGATTCATTCGTTCCTCTCATGGTATTTATTCCAAAGTCCAGGCTTATAAGAGCCAACTGGCCACTTCCCGGGACACATCATGATCCACAAATAATTCAAACGACTCAGGCCACGGTACAGCAGCCGTTCCTCCCCTTCTTTCGCTCTCATAAGTCTGCGCCAATACGGAGGAGCGAAATTCTCCCACCTCACCCCCCTTCCCCCACCGGTCAGTACCTTTGTCCCAAATCCGATACCGTAACGTTCCTGTTTCATCTGGCCAGTTGCTGCGACGAGGAATCCGACATTCTCTGAGCACCATTCACAGTGCTGTGAGCAGGTGACTGTGACCCTAGTCTCAAACTGACAGGGCTTCAGACCAGGCCTGCTTCCTGCTGGACTTGAACGTCGCTGTAAGCAGCTGACTGTGACCTCGTCGTCGAATTTGCAGGGCGTCCGACCAGACCTGCTTCCTGCTGGACTCGAACGTCGCTCTGTCGGGCGCCGCTGAACCGGACGCCGAGTTCGATCTGTTCGAGCTCGTCTCGGAGATCCCCGACTGCAGCTCCAAGTTCGTCTGCCCCAGCGGCAAGTGCCTGGAGCAGAGCCAGGTGCGGTCCGTCTGCGCCCGGCAGAGACTCTCGGGCGCCGGCCCGGCGGGGCGCCGCGTTCCCGAAGCGGAGTTTCGTTGCCGTTATTGAGGTCGGGGGTGGCGTTCTGCCTAGTTCTCTGCGTTATTTACGCGGCACAAAGGTCATCGCTCTTTTTTGCGCTTTTGCTCCAGACTGGTCCTATCTTCTGACTGAATGGCCAATGATTCATATTCGGCGACCTGTGCTGATCGTGTGGTCAGTAGGTCCTTCCAGAGCACGACACACGGCAGGCCTGCGCTATCCTTATTTTCGGCATCCCTTCCTGGAGCAACAGCGCTCCGTATGATCCTATGATCAGCATTCCTCCGGAGGTTGATCAGCAGCTCTCAAAGGCCTTCATGATGAACAGCCCTCCGGGAACCTTACGCTCGGCAGTCTACCGTGGACCGTAGGACCCAGATCCAGATCCACATCAGCTCCTTTCAGAGACCTTATGTTCAGCACCCCTGCGGAGGTCACACGATCTCCCTGGAGCCTTCTTAAAACGGGCCAGCACTATGGCTCCTCCTGTCCGGACAGTGCCGCTTCGCTAACCGTCAGCGGGCACGCGGCCACCTCCGTCACGCCGGGCGCGGGAGCCGCCGGCCACGTGTGGGGAGCGCACCTCGTCTGTGACGACGAGGGCCGGTCCTGCCGCCGCCGCGCCGGCCTGACGGCCGTGCCGTTTCTGTTGCTGAAGAGCATGTTGGCCGTGGCCGCAGAGGTGTGACGGACGGCGGGACTGTCTGGACGACGCCGACGAGGCCGACTGCCTCGAGAGAATCGACTTTGACATTCGCCTGGCCGGCGGGCAGTCACCCAACGAGGGACGCATCGAGGTCAAAGGTCAGATCCGTGTTGTGGGCCAGTGAGCCCATGTTGTCTTTCAGCGAGATGTGGTGGTCTCGTTTCGGTAATGTTGGTCCCGCCGCTGATACCGCCTGACCTCTGCCTGCTTCCCCAGCCCTGGGCCGGTGGGGGGTTGTCTGCGACGATCTGTTCTCCATCGTCGACGCCGACGTCGTCTGCCGACACCTGGGGTACCCGCTCGGCGCCTCTGAGGTGGGTTCGGCGCCGCTGTCGACGGTGTAGATCGTCGGTGCCTTCTGCTGTCGACGTTAACGTCGAACAGCCGCGACCCGCGCTACTTCTGCAGGCACCTGTGGTCGAAGCAGACCGAGTGTGACCGTTGCTCAGGGTCTCGAACTGCTGTAGTGCTGTCATGGTGCATGCTATAGAACCGTCCTAGTAGAAACAAAACCTTTTCCATCAAATTGCCGCAATGCTATAAGCACACCATATGAGATATTATTCTCAATGCCTCTCAAAGTACTTAGCGAGCTATAAGCATTGTAAGTTGTAAGCTCCATGTCGACATTTCGATTCGGGGGCTGGAGCAGGCGGTCACTGATTTAGCCCGGGCTGCGACTGGAGTGAGGTGTCCCATGTCAGGAGATTTATCACCTGGCGATGACTCACTGGGCATGCACTGTGACACCGGAGGTCACCTTATCTGACCTCATGTATGACCTCAGCCGGTGACCTCCTCTGACCTGCACTATGGCGCAAATTGCGACCTTATTTGACCTGGGCTGCGGCGTCATCTGGATCTTGTTTGACCTGAGATGTGGCATTAGACAGTGACCTTGTTTGACCCTGTTTGACCTGGTTTGATCCGGGATGTGGTACCAGGTGACCCTTTGTTGGACGGCGGTGACCTTGTTTAACCCGGCTGTAACGTCAGGCGGTGACCTTGTGTGACCCTGTGGTGACCTGGTTTGACCGGGCTGTGACGTCAGGCGGTGACTAACGCCGGGTTCGGCTCCGGAAATGGTCGTTTCCTGATGGACGACCTTGATTGCCGAGGTCACGAGAAGAAACTCACCGAGTGTGACTTCGCCGGCTGGGGGAAATCGGACTGCACCGAGGCCGAGGTCAGTGACCTCCTGGATACCGCTGATCTGGGCTGCACGGCCGATGGTGAAAAACGGAGCTGCGTGTTTTCGATGCAGATCCCGCCGATACATTTCACTAAAAATCGTGCAGTCGTAGAGTACGGCCTACGTTGCTATGCCACGACATTTGACAACAGGCAGAAGGGAAATGCATTTAGGAGGTTTTGCCAACGCAGTCAGCTTGGAATCCAGTCATGGTTAAGGATTGCGGCTTTCTTCTTCAAAGGACTACGGCTTAAACACCGGCGCAACCAAAGGGGTCCGTCCCCCCTTGGACCCGCAGTTTTTGTGAAAACCGTTGCACATCGCCCTCCCAGCGGGCGGTTTTCGTATGATCTCAGTGGACACTGAGGCCCTGGTCCCCCTTGATTGATGTTAGTTCGATTTCTTCCCGACAGGTGGCGGGCGTGAAGTGTTACCAGGCCGGAAGGCCATGCTAGCCAGATGTCGCGGTCCGCCGACGTTAGTTTCACTTATCTCCGACAGGTGGCGGGCGTGAAGTGTCGCCAGGCCGGCGAGCCGTGCACGGACAACCAGTGGCGCTGCCGGTCCGGCAAGTGCATCGCCCTGGCGCACGTCTGCGACAGGGTGGACGACTGCGGTGACTTTTCCGACGAAGAAGACCAGTTGTGCAAGGTAACGGGCCGCGCCGCACGGGCTGCCCATGATGACGCACAACGAGGATGGTTTGACAGCCGGCTCTCGCGGGCGCGTGCCGAAGTGAGCGAGGAAAAATTGCGGTTCGGATCGAAACAATTCCCAGACAAAACTCGCCCGTCGGTGATCATCCTGGACTAGAATTAAGGCGCTTTGGCCAGAGGTGTGACTGGGACGCGTGGGCGTGGTGCCGTTACTGACGGAAGCCGTGCATAAACTCAGAATTTCATAAAAGAGGAGTGTGCGACTTTGATAGCCAACATGCTGACATGCTTCTCAGCTGCCCTCCCGCACAATGCACTAAAAAGCGCCCGGTGAAACAGGCGTTGGTCTGCTGGACTTCGAAAAAAGTGGGTCGTGGTCAACATGCATTCTCGGTCCAGAGGTGAAAACAGTGCCGACACGACAACGTATGACGGTGGAAATTTCAGCCTTCTGGCCATTCTCCGTACAGAAATATAGCACTGGAGGTACGGAACGCACGAACTGGTTGTAGGGTCTCAGCTTCAAGTAACCGCGAAAATAAATAAATTTTCCCAAATCCAACGGAAACCAATGAATCGCGACCAAGAATTTGCAGCTTGCTCCCCACGCATCCCATTTCCCCGAGAGATTCCAAAGAGCAAGGAGTGTTTTCTGCTTGTTGTAAATTGGATATAATTAGATGCCTGTTGTAAAATTTATTCTTGGACCTTCGGCATCAAAAACTTCTACTCGCTCAAAAAAGCAACTTTTTACCAGAAATAGCTCATGGCGGAAATTTGTGGCAGTGCTTTGTGCAGGCATCTAGACTACAAAGATTATTTACTATGTTTCTCTGCAGCAGGTGAGTCAAATGAGAGCACATCAATGCAAGCAAAGTGGACTGTAACATACTGTATTATGCCACTTTATATTCGGGTCATGTTCCCAACGTTCCCCTGAAACCGTGAATTTTTTTAGGATTTCTGAAGAAGAATTAGACTGGATAATCCAAATGCACACAGAGGGTGACGTTTCCCCTGACAATACAGTTATTTTGACTCTGCCAAAAGCCAAACCGTCACGAAATTATCCCAAAGCATGAAAATGAAGTGTGCTCTTTTAGAGGAGATTTTAAGGGGCTCGATTTTTCGGTGGCGAAAATTTCGTGGTGAAAAATCCTGTTGGTGGAATTGCGACCATTTTTTCTTCTCTGCCTCGGTGCCTCGTTCCCCTTTGAAACGATAACACACTGAACACGCGCTCCGACCTGCATTGTCCAATTTAGTCAGAGCTGTACTGGTCTGTTGCTCGCCACTGACCTTACCATCTTCCACACTCTCTCTCATTGGCAAAAAAACCGAGCGACCACAGGCGGAGCATTTTGCCCAGAGCTTTGGGAACGCAGATTTGCGCGAGGTCCAGGATACAAGAACAAGCCTAAGACTTTTCGTACCTCGATGTCGCACAGCAACTGCGCGAAATGCCAACATCTGTTGTGCCCAGACTTTTTCTCTCGCCAGTAAGACCTGCTCTTTGCCGAACGAGGTCTTGTGTACATTGACACGCTTCCTAATGTCCCGATTCTGAGGGAAAATGTTTTGTTCCGAATTCACGTCTTTTCACTTACTCGGGATCTTCCTGGCCTCTTGTTCCACGTGAACGATGGTATGAAAATACGTGATACACAGGCACGTTGTGCGTGGTGTACTCTTCATACGTTCCTGTAGTGATCCATCTAACCACTCCATGTTCAATCCAGTTGACCCCAATGGTCCATGAGACTGTCTCCTGCTTATTCCAGCTACATCTTACACTAATCGGCTCCCTGCAGCTGTCTCTGACGCTGATCGGCTTCCCTCTCTCTGCAGCTCCATCTTACGTTAATCTGTCCCCTTTCTCTGCAGATTCATCTTACGTTAATATGTCCCCTTTCTCTGCAGCTCCATCTTACGCTAATCTGTCCCCCTTTCTCCGTAGCTCCATCTTACGCTGATCGGTCCCCCTTTCTCGGCAGCCACGTCTGACGCTGATCGGCCCGCTTTCTCTGCAGCTGCCTCTGACGCTGATCTGTTCCGTCCCCTCTGCAGCTCCATCTGACACTGATCTGTTCCGTCCCCTCTGCAGCTGCCTCTGACGGCTCGTCTGGTCGGAGGCACCAACAGCTCCGGCCGGGTGGAGCTGCGCTACAGGGGAATCTGGGGCACGGCGTGCGATGACGACTTTGACTCGGAGGACGCGCAGGCAAGTGCGATCTCACGGTGCCACTGGGCTAGGTGACGGCCGTATGCGGCAGTGGAGACGTCGGATAATTATTATTGGTCACTTCACTTCTTTGCCCTTTCTTTGCATACATCGCCATCGGCCTAATGCTAAATTTCGAAATAATTGGCGGCAGATGAGCGGCATCAGTAGCGCAGATTCCACCCGAAGTCGCGTGGATCTGTTCGTATGACGACTTGATTTGGTGCAACAGAATGGTGATACAAACAGAACATTACGTAAAATAATACAGCCCTGGTTTACCGATGTTCAGTCCTTTTACACATTTCATATGATTTGCTGGATGTTTTTGGTGCTGTGGAACTGCTGTCCACAGAGTACTAACGCCTTCTGTTCGTTCCGCACTGAAATTATGCGACAGTGGAAAAAGAAAGCCTCCTGCATTGAGTTTGACTTCCAGCTGTGCACAGCTCCGTGAGCCATGTTGCGCAGTCTGTGGCGCACATTTCCGCTCGACCTTGTCACCGCCTCCCGTGCTGTCAGCTCATCCTAACTCAGCTCAGCTCAGCTCGGGACCGAGGCTCAGTCGCCGTCTTGGCCGGCAGGTGATCTGCCGCATGCTCGGCTTCGAGGGCGTCGCGATCGTGCACGAGAACGCCAAGTTCGGCCCCGGCCGGGGTCAGATCTGGCTGGACCAGGTCAACTGCCAGGGGACGGAAAAGAGCGTGGACGAGTGAGTGCCTCCGCCTGCAGCGCGGTGCCGAGCTCGCGAGATAACGTCGCCCAGGATCTTCCTGGCGGGCCATAAAGAGGCTGAAAATGACGTGCGAATGGGCAACGTTTGGCCAAGTTCATAACAAAACAATGAAAGAACGGGGCTCAGTGGACACCGCTCACCCCTCGACATTGGTTTAGCAATTCATAGCCGACATTTATATGCATAGCTACATGTATTTATGGATGTATACATGCGTAGCTACAAGCACACATCATATGTGCTCATCTTATGGCCGATATAAGGCATGTATGCAACGGCCATAGTAAACCGGCGCCGGCCCAACCAACCCTGAATATTTTTAGTACTCTATGGTGGAGCTTGGAAATAAAACCCAGAAATGGCTACCGAATGTACAAATGCTCCTGCACTGGTGCTCCCCAAGACGCTGCTGAGCCAGAATGACATAGCACACTGCTCGTGGAGTCGTTTCATTGTGCCTAATTGTTCGACCGTCGCTCTGGTCCACAGGTTTTAAGCTTGCGATGAAGATAAATGGAGGTGGAGCATGATGCTCCACCTCCATTTATCAGTGAGGCCGGTTTTGCCAAACATACATGGCGTTTTGACGGTGACCTTTGCTTGACCGCAGGTGCTACCACCTGCCCTGGGGCGAGAGTAACTGTGCTCACGAGGAGGACGTGGGCATCAGCTGTCACGCCAGCTCCACCAACGCCAGGGTGTGTGCCGGCCCGGCCGACTGACGGAGACCGGACTCGACGCGATCCCGTGTCAGAGAGTGTACCGGAGAGTGGCGAGCTGTCCACCGCGTTCCCGTGGTGCTGGCTTTCAGCAATGAGCTTCCTGATCACGGGTTCAGTTCTTGCTCCAACTAAACTGCGTGATGATTTACCAGTAGCATTGCCAGTCACATCTTTCTTTTCAGAATGCTTGTACTAGGGATTTTTGTGGTCGCTGCAAATGCTTTATCCTGTCTTCTATCGCTTCTCCAAAGGTTTAATGTGCAAAATCAGCTTATTACTTTGTACGCACTAACAGCGAACGGAGACATCGTTAACCAGTGTTTTCCGTGCCGTCCGCTAGGGAGCGCCGCCGTCGCAGCGGCCCCCGTTGAGCGGGCTTCTGCCGCAGAGCTGCGGCCGCCGAATAGTGCCAGACACGCCGATCGTGCCGCTGGACCAGAACCCCAAAATCGTGTCCGGCAAAACGACCGAGCCCGGCGCGCACCCGTGGATGGTAAGTTCCGAGGGCCGAGCGCGGGCCGCGGGCTGGCTGGCTGTCGCGGGTGATGCCGCCTCTGGATGGTGCTTTTTGCTGACGGGGGTCTGACGCCGGTATGGTCGATCCCAGCAACTGATCACTCCACCCTGCGGCGTGTTGTCTGTTCTTTCCTGTTGGCCCTCGATGATGGTCATCCCATCCACGGGGGGGGGGGGGCGGTGGTCGCGGGCCCACCCTCGTCAAGGAAAAAGATGAAGAGAAGGGAAAAAGTCGCCGGTGTAGGGTTTGGTCATGCATCTTTTACCACCGCGTGTCCTCCCGAACAATCCCGGGTGCGCCCCAGGTGATGGGGCGTTGCAGCGAGTATGCAGTCCCATATGGTGTGTTATCTGACTGTCCGTTCCTGCGTAATGGGTTGAATGATCAACTCTTCGCTCCTGGATGGCGTGTCAGCTTATCGTCTTTACATTCCCTGATTGATGATACACTGCGTGGTCTTACACTGTTAATCCTCACCCCTGAACATATCTCCTCCGGCCCTCAGTCTCTGGATGGTTGATCCACGTGCTTATGAACGTTTTTCAAGTTGGTACGGCCAGAACCATTTTCACCCTCTTCCTTTCCATTTATTTCGCGCCATTTCAACACTACAGGGCTCGTGTTCAGGTGTTCCGAGACGGTACGGCCGCTTCCTTGCCTCCCCAGTGGCCTCCCACAGGGCCGCGGCTCAGACAGGCGAAGAGGGCCACGATCCCCTTGGGGCTGAAAATTTAACGTTTCTTTGCGCGCCAAAATGAAATAAACCCGGTTCTGTAACTCGAAGCTAGAGAGGCCGAAATATGAGAAGTTTTCAGTTTCGAAGGGGGCTTGGCACGTCCTGACCCTTCCTTGGTGACCTCCTGGTGGCGGCCGTGGCCCCCACACGGGCGGCTCCGTCGCGCGACGCCGACGCTGGCCGCCTTGGTCGCCAGGTGGGCGTGCGGATCAAGGCAGGCGCGGAGACGGCCCACTGGTGCGGCGCCGTGGTCGTCTCCGAGTACCACATCATTTCGGCGGCCCACTGCCTGCTCGACTACCCGCAGCAGGTGTACGTCCTGCGCGTCGGGGACTACGACAACCAGGTGAGCCGCCGGTCGGAGACACGGCAGCCAGGCGAGAGGTTGATCAGAGACTGCGATAACCATGTGAGGCACCGGCCGGAGACTACAACAACCGAGAGGCGTGCCGGCCACTGTCAGGTGAGATGTCTGCGGCAGACTGCTGAGAGATATGTCGGAGACTGCGGCATACAGTTGATAAGTCTGTCGGAGGCTACCAAGTGAGAAGTGTCTCGGGGACTACGACAGTCAGGTGAGAAGTCTGTCGGAGACTACGAAGACCAGGTGACAGGCGACCATGACAGTGGGGTGAGAAGTTCATCGGAAACTACGACGACCAGGTGAGAAACGTGTCGGAGATTACAACCAGGTGAGCGGCCGGTCGGAGATTATGACAACCAGGTAAGATGTTCCGCTAAAGATCTCAGGTAGGCGTTGCCAAGCATTAAATCAGGTCAGGCACATGGCCGACGTTATATCAGGCAATAGGACGAGCTCAGATCATACCTGCATTCTTGATGGTAATTATTGTGCTCTGCGAACGTTTTCTTTCGTTGTCTAGCGCGTTCATTCAAGGAGGGGTGCGCTGTCGTTCACTTGTCCAGTATGGCAAAGGACCGTTTCTGCTGTGTTGGGAGCACTCTCTGCTGAGTTGTATGGTCAGCCTGGGCATTGAGCAGCGCTGATTTCTCGTCACAATGATCATCAGGTCACCGATCCTGAGGAGCAGGAGTTCACCATCGAGACGATGTACCCGCATCCGGAGTTTAACAAAGGAACCTACCTGAACAACGACATCATCATCATCAGGGTCAAGGTAGACATGAAACACTCGCAAATTTGCGCGACGCCGTGTCTCGCACCATACTCCGTAAGGCCGCAACAGGTTCCGAACAGTCTTAAAAACGCTGTTGGAACGATGAACGTTCTTTTGCGGCCTTTCATCAACATATTCTTATCGGTCTTTCAAGAAGTCAGTGATTGACACCCGTGCAACGTCACCATGTTTGCGATTTGATCTGCATGGCGTCGCCACGGCATCCAGTGAGATGTCGCTATAAGGCTACCGTGGGCAGTACGACTGAGTACCGTCTGATCCCTGTGGGCAATGTTACGTTCCATGCGACGCACCCAGTGCGACGTCACCGTTCAGTCTCCGTGGTATCATCATGCTCCTCGCCCGGTCTGACGTCACCGTTCAGTCTCCGTGGTATCACCATGCTCCTCGCACGGTGTAACGTCACCGTTCAGTCTCCGTGGTATCGCCATGCTCCTCGTCCAATGTGACGTCCTTTGTTTGCGGTGTGACGTCACCGTCCGTGCGGCAGGCTGTGCGGGGCCGTGGCGTGCGGTTTGGCCGGCGCGTGCAGCCGGTCTGCCTCTCGCCGCCGACACTGGAGTACGAGCCGGGCAAGAACTGCACCATCGCCGGCTGGGGTAGCACTGGCCGCCGGGCAGGTCAGTCGAAGGCAGCTCCCTCCCCCCCCCCGGTCTGTGTAAGTCTGACAGAGCTCCACCTCCCTGTACTAGTCTGCCAGTCTGACGGAGGTCCAACTCCACAATCGTCTGTCTCAGTCTGGGGAAACCCCCCACTGGTCTGTCTGGCGGGCAGCCAGTTCGAGACAGCTCCCCTTCCCCCTGGTCTGTCTCAGGGCGAGTCAGTGTGAGGCTGTTCCCCTTCCTTTTGGTCTCCCCGTGTGCTCACTTATCCGGCCCACCGAGGCAGAATCACCCGAACTGATCGTGCCTGAGTAACGCAGCTATGTTGGCCGTTGTGCGATCTTGTTCGCTGACACTGCGCGGACGCTGACTTTTGTCGACATCTCAGTCATGGATGCCAGCTCCTCTCTGTTTTACCTTCATGTGACTTGTGACTTTTCACAAAGCTATCAGTTGTCCGTATCTTAACTTGACATCTACTTAGTTGTGCTGCAGATCTGTGACGTAGTCGCCTCTTCATCTGTCTTTCTTGGCCGCTACGGTGGGTCGTCTCAACCCACCACTCTCTGCTTCCTCACAAGTCCTGTCTTGCTGCGGAGGGTTGTCGGAATATACTGTCCCGCGTCTTCGTCTGGTCTGTTTCCTTCTGTGCGGCAGGATTGTCTTGTTCCAACGGCCCATGAACTCATCTGATATGTGCGGAAGGCCATTTGAGTGTGGTCAGGCGCTTAACCTGGATTTCTTGGAGGGGGGAATGTCAGATTTTGTCATATGTCACTGGTATATCTCAAAATTTCTGTGAAAAAACAACAGTCGTATGTAACTCACCTGATATTCAACTTACAGGAAAAACATATAATGTAATGTAAACATTTATCAGATATATATATATATATATATATATATATATATATATATATCAAATGATCGCTATTCCGTAATCCCGCGAAATCGATAAATATCTAAGACGCGACCGACGGTGGGTCAGCGCCATGCACGCTCGGCTGGGAGAAGACGGGGGGCGACGGTTGACCGCCCCCTCTAACTCACGAACGATTGGTCACACGATAAAGATAAGCACATCGTTGGAAAGCTCGTGACGAGCAGAACTCAAAAACTGGCCTCCTTTTTAGTTTTGGATAATATGTAAGCCATTTACGCCCTATATGTTTTCTCATAGCCGCCTGCATGAAACCGAGAAGCGGTCTGGATCTCAAGGGCTGTGACTAATAAAGTCTAGATAAAGGTACCAGCGGACAGGTTGAAGTCCCCAGATGCCGATACATGCCTGTTTTCTCTGATTTGTTTAATATGTACACGGAAACGTTGAGTTAAAGACACGGTGATTTTCGCAATGCTGCACGGCGGCTCCACCGACGAAAGCGGTATGAAATTAACGGGAACTAATTTTATCGTTTTTTTTATTTTCGCCAAATATACCATTTCAAGCGCTGTTTCGTGATTCTATTGGTTCTTGGGATGATTTCTCATGCTCAAATTTTGAGAAAAAACTCAGTAGTGATCAGTCTACATAACTGGCAGAGCCTTATTCGCGAAAGTCTGTTTATTCCCAAAGTACGCAATTTTTGAAATTTTTTCGACTTCTTGGTATTAGTCGCAACTCCGGGAGCCAATTCTGACATTTTCAACCCGATCTGAGTCATTGATCGTCGATTTTGATGGCTGTGCATTTTGACTCATACCAGTTATTTGTGACCTGGCCTCAGGTCAGAGGTTGGAGGTCATTGAAGCTTATCCTACTGACGGAAACTGAATGTCTGGATCTCCCCACACTCAAATTGTTTTAAAAAATTCCTCCAGTTTTTGAAAAACGGCGACTTATGTTGAAATCGGGCTTGAGCTTAGGTCAGTGACCCGTATATCTCCGAAAAATACGAGATAGCAGATTTGTTATATTAATCAAATCTCTAACCCTTCAAAGTTTTATTGTGATATGACGTTTTTTTGAAAAAGTTGCAGGGCATTAAACGTTTTAGACATAGGTTCATTTGACCTGACCTAGGTCAAACACCTTAATTGACCTGATGTCAGAAATTGGCTGAAAAGTGTAAAATGATCAAGCAAAAGTTATACCAAGTTTCGTGGCGCTGCGTTGGTTCGTTCTCTCGCAATCTCAGAAAACCCCAGGGGGGCGGTCAACCGCCGTCCCCCCAGTCGGGGTGGGCTAATGCAGACTGCTTGGCTCGGGGGGCGAGGCATAGTGCGTGCCCTCCCCCCCCCCGGCTAAGTCCCTGCCTACAGTTCTGTATGTTCAGCTGCCATCTACGACAGCACTGTCGGTTGGCTACCGGGTTAATGAACGACGCTGCCGTCTGCCGACGTCACTTCTCGGCCGGCCTCTGACGGCGGTCCTCGCGGGGTGCGGCGACATGGCAGGACTGTCCGACTCCACCGTCCTGCGTCTTCCCCGTCCTCTGTGGAGGTGTGTCCCGACTCCGCCGTCCTGTGACCCTCTGTGACCCGCCGCCGCCTGGGCCGCAGGGTACGCCCGCCGTATGCAGTCGGCCGTGCTGCCGCTGCTGCCCATCACCACCTGCACGGCACCGTACGTCTACGGCGACCGCAAGATCACCGACGGCATGTACTGCGCCGGCTACCTGGAGGGCGGCATCGACACCTGCCAGGGCGACAGCGGCGGGCCCATGGTCTGCCAGCACGAAGGTGGGCTGCGCGCGATGCGTCGTCCACGCCGGTTGTTCCGCGGCAGTGTTGATTAATGGCTTTGCCTTGACCCGATTGTCGTTTTCGGCGACCACGGCCGGCAGGGATCTTGTGTGTTCGTCGCGATCCGTTCGTATGGAGAGCTGGTTTCGTGTCGGTTCACTTGCGGGGAGGGTTGGTTTCATTCTTGACTTCGCTCGACCTGTGCAAGGCTGCATTGTACCGCTATGACGTGTGGGCAGGTCTGAGTGTGCTGTGTACAGCTGGGGGCAGGGCTGTATAATACCGTTGCCTGTAACGTGTCGGCAGGTCTGAGTGTGCTGTACGGCGTGACCAGCTGGGGGCAGGGCTGTGCTGTACCCACAGGTCTGAGTGTGCTGTGTCCAGCTGGGGGCAGGGCTGTATAATACCGTTGCCTATAACGTGTCGGCAGGTCTGAGTGTGCTGTACGGCGTGACCAGCTGGGGGCAGGGCTGTGTTGTACCGCTGTGATGTACCCACAGGCCTTAATGTGCTGTACGGCGTGACCAGCTGGGGGCAGGGCTGCGCGCGACCAAACAAGCCGGGTGTTTACACGAAGATCACCGAGTACCTCTCCTGGATCTACCGGACCATCGAGGAGGACGCCATGCGGTAGATGACAGTCCCGTAGTGGAAGGGAGGGGCCAGGCTGGGGGACGCGATGCAGCGCAGAGGCCAGGAGATGTCGCTGATCTGTCTGTCGATCTGCGGACGGACTGGTGGCCGGGGATAAGGGAGATCGAGAATGAGAGCCGGTGCCAAATTCGGTCGTGGTTCGTTGAGAATGACTTTGTAGAAACTGCACTGCGATAGAATTACTACGGTCGGAGTCGTTCTTTGGATGTCCTTCTGAGAAGGAATTTACCGCTTGTTGGAACAGCCTGGGTGTAAAGCTACCGAATTCTTGCTCTTACTCTTGCGAACAGAACGAGGGAGACGTGTTTTACAAACCCCTTGCAGCGTTACTCATTTTTCCTGCAGAACGCTATGTCATGCGGTTTGCAACGTGCTCCTAACGATTCGCAGCGATACAACGCATCCAGTTTTATTAAACCATAACGTGGTATTTTGGTCATTTAGCAAAACGTGGCTACTATGGGAAAAGGTAAAATGTTTCTCGTTTGTGTTAGCAAACAAGTGTATCAGTAAAGCCAATAACTACCACACACCTGCACGGATTTAAAGTGCTTTGTGCTGGGCGAAGTAGACGGACTCGGAACTGTTTCGTGGTTTGTAATAAAAGTACGCCGCAAATGGTGTCACTGGAAGCAGTCGTTTTCTTCATTGCGTTGCGTGCACTGACGTTCGAGTCTCCGTGCTCTTTTCCCGTCATAAAGCAGAGTTACGCGAAATGCTGAGCTGTTTGAGTGCGGAAACCTCTGCACATGCAGACTGCGAGCTTATCTGGTTGACGTCTCACGCTGGGGCGGTGCCTCTGGTTTGGGCCCAGCTCGAGATTCTGGTTGCAAGCGCTCTCTGCTGCTGATGCTGGTTGCGCAGTTGCTCCGTCGTGGGAAAGCGAGCTTAGTTCGGCAGACGGTGTTGCGGCCGAGATGGCGACTGTCTGCTGCTGGAGCGTAATGTTCGTTGCCTTGATCTCCATTGCATGCAGTGGGATAAACGCCGGAAAGGCCTCCACCATACGTAACAAGTGGCGTGATGATGTGACAGTGTGATAACGAGACGTGGCTTATTGTGTGACGTCGGGTTGGTGATACTAAGCCATTTGAAAACGCCACGAACACCAATAAAATCTATTTGTTTATTTCGGCACGATTGAAGAGTCACGACCTTTGTGCTCGCCTGTCGGTGCCCTGCTTATCCAGGAATTCACCGTTATAATACACAAGGATGACTTGCGCCCAAGGCAGTGATGTTTGATAGATGCATTTTTCTCACATTGACTGATGACCGAAGAAAATGTAATTATTTTCTGAGGAGTTAAGCAAGATCCATGTGCGATGCAATGTGCCATTGTAAATGTATATGAACATCCAAAGCTAAATTTCATGTTCTTCTATCTTCACGTACTACTGTCTTCAAGACAAAAGATTGATCTTGCGATCACATACAGTCATATTAATGCCATGGGAGAGACTCACAAAGGTCAACGACAATTAAAAGGGGCTTGCATTCTCCAGAACCTGGCTTCGAATTTCGACAGATCATTGACGCTGGCCAGTCTGAAAACACGGACAGACATGACATGTCTGAAAATAGGTATCTGGGTGCCTGGACATCAAGACAACGAAATATTTCCATCCTGGCTATCTGCAGCTGCCCAAAAGAAGCTCACAGTAATGAGCAGGGCAGTTCTGCAGCAAGAGCAGACAGTAGAAACGGCGAGGCCGACCAGGGGCGCGGGAACTCCTCCAGAGTTAGAGTAAAGAGGAGCCATCGGCGCAGCCAGTGGACCCTCCGCAACCAGTGGTTCCCGAGTACCAGTCCCCTGCCCCCCCCCTTCCCCTTAGGCTTGCATTAACCCGTCCCAGACTAGGGGTAGTTGACGGCCCCCCCTAAGGTTTTTCTGGGATTACGAGAGAACCAACAAACAAAGAGCCACGAAACTTTGTGTACCTTTTGCTTCATCAATTTTACATCTCGTGTCAGAATTTCGACCTCAGGTCACGTCAGGTGCCTGACCTGATCTGACCTGGTAGATCAGGTCAAACAGACCTATGTCCAAAAAAGTTTAGCGCCCTCTAACTTTATCGCAAAACAAGACATCTCAATAATATTTTCAGGGATTGGTGATCGTGACAGATGCAACAAATCTGCCATCTCAGATTTTTCGGAACTTTCCGGGTCATTGACCTAAGGTCAAACCCATTTTTAACACATGTCGCCTTTTTTCGGAAATTGACGGAAATTTCATCACATTTTTAGTGTGGAGTGAAGCAGACATCTAGTTACCGTCATTGGGCAAAGTATCAATGACTCTCAGTTATTGACTTGAGGTCAGGTCACGAATAACTGTAGTAACCAAAATGTACCACCGTCAAAATCGACGATGAATTACTCAGAATGGGTAGAAAATGGCAGAACTAGCTTGCACAGACGTAAGTAATACCAGGAATCTCAACAAGTTTGAAAAAGTAGCATATTTTGGAAATAAACAGGCTCTCGCGAATAAAACTCCGCCAGTTTTGTAGATTGGTAACTAATGAATTTTTCCAAAATTTAAGCATGAAAAACCATCACAAGAACCAGTAAGATCAATCAGATTTACATAGATAGTTTTTTTTGCAAAACTAAAGGAACGCTAAAATTAGTTCCCGTCAATTTGTTACTGCATACGGCTGCGGCGCACGCCGACAGCTGGCGTGAGAATTGCCGTGTCTTTAACTCAACGTTTCGGCGTATATATTGGACAAATCTGGGGAAATTAGACGTGTATCGGCATCCGCGGAACTTTACTTGTGCGCTGGTGCCTTTACCTATGCGTTATTAGTCTTGAGACTCAGGCCATTTCTTGGTCTCATGCAGTCGGCTATGAGAAAACATATATAGGGCGTAAATTGCTTACATATTAACTAAAACTAAAAATGAGACCAGTTTCGAGCTCTACTCGTCAGAGGCTTTCCAACGGTATGTTTATTTTTATCGTGCAACCAACCGTTCGTGAGTTAGACGGGGGGGACGTCCAACTGCCCCTTCCCCAGTCGCGCATGTTCGAAACCGACCGGCGGTCGTGCGCGGGTTAAAAAAATGTTTTAGTAGCACGGACGCAGCAACAGAAGTGTTTTGCCATTCTCCATGTACGGGAACGAGTACCGGTGATCAATAGGAATCTTCTTAGTGAAACCCATTGTACATTGTCTTCCCAGCAGGCGATTTTCGTATGAGGTTCAGCTCTCACTGAGCTCCGTCCCCTCCTTGCGAAAATCATGGCTGCGCCCCTGGGGGGTTGGGGACAAAGAAACATTTTGACAGAAACATTTTCAATTCTTTCTGTGAAAGGTTTACCTCAGGTATCCACGGACCCCCTTGTCAGACGCTGGCCAGGCGCGTTACAAGGCGAAGGGTCTTAACCCGCGCACGACCGTCGGTCGGTTACGATCATGCGCGACTGGGAAGGGGGCAGTTGGCCTCCCCCACTCTAACTCACGAACGGTTGGTTGCACGATAAAAATAAGCACACCGTTGGAAAGCTTGTAACGAGTAGAGCTTGTAACTGGTCTTATTTTTTAGTTTTGGGTAATATGTAAGCAATTTACGCCCTATATATGTTTTCTCATAGCCGACTGCATGAGACCGAGAAATGGCCTGAGTCTCCAGGGCTGTGACTAAAAACGCATAGGCAAAGGCACCAGCGCACAAGGTCTGCAAATGCCGATACACATCTAATTTGTCAGATTTGTTCAATATATACGCCGAAACGTTGAATTAAAGACACGGCAAATCTCGCGCCGGCTGTCGGCGTGCGCCGCAGCCGTAGGCAATAACAAATTGACGGTAACTAATTTTAGCGTTCCTATATTTTCGCGAAAAAAGCCTATCCATGTAAAACTGATTGATCTTAGTGGTTCTTGTGATGGTTTTCCATGCTTAAATTTTGGAAAAAATCATTAGTTACCAATCTACACAATTGCCGAAGCTTTATTCGCGAGAGCCTGTTTATTTCCAAAATATGTTATTTTTCCAAACTTTTTGAGGTTCACGGTATTACTTACGTCTGTGAAAGTTATTTCCGCCATTTTCTACGCATTCTGAGTAATTCATCGTCGATTTTGACGGTGGTACATTTTGGTCCACTACAGTTATTCTTGACCTGACCTCAGGTCAATAGCTGGAAGTCATTGATACTTTGCCCAATGACGGTAACTAGATGTCTGCTTCACTCCACACTAAAAATGTTATGAAATATTCCTTCAATTTCCGAAAAAAGACGACATGTGTTAAAAATGGGCTTGACCTTAGGTCAATGACGCGGAAAATTCCGAAAATCTGAGATAGCAGATTTGTTGCATCTGCCATGATCACTAATCCCTGAAAGTATTATTGAGATATCTTGTTTTCCGAAAAAGTTAGGGGGCGCTAAACGTTTTCGGACATAGGTCTGTTTGACCTGACCTAGTTCAGGCACCTAACGTGACCTGAGGTCAAAATTTTGACACGAGATGTAAAATTGATGAAGCCAAAGGTACACAAAGTTTCGTGGCTCTGTGTTTGTTGGTTCTCTCGCAATCCCGGAAAAACCCCAGGGGGGGCGGTCAACTGCCCTCCCCCAGTCGGAGGCGGGTTAATCAACAGACGCCAGCTCCGGGTGTAGCAACATTTACTCTTTATCCGCCCTGCCATACGGTAGTTACTAGCCAGCCGGGGTAGGGAATGAATGCTCGTTCACCGTAGGACAGCCTCGGCATGCCCGCACGAAGGAGAAAAGATAACTGATCTCTTGGATCCCATATATTCACATAAATTACACCAAGTTACAGCTAAAGAATTGTACAACCAACCTTAACATTCAAGGCGATACGTTCGATTCTAACACACTCACAATCACCGGTGCCTACATTTATGCAGGGGAAACCCCAACCCCAAAATCTCGAGACCCTCTTTGGCCCGACACCCACATGACCTACCCCAAAGAAGCCACGGTGCGACGTGCCCCGATGGCCGGGATCCTACCGTGGACAACGCCTGGCGGCCGAATTGCCGGGACACTGCCGTTGCCGCCCCTTGGTGGCCACACTGGCCGTGACGTTCACCCCCTAGCGGCGGCAGGGCGGCAGCGGCGGCGTTCCAGCGCTCCTGGCCGTACGAAGCCGCTCACGGCACCGTGGCCAGATCAACTTTACATTTCCAATAGTCATAGGGTCGATGTTAAGTTTCAGAGAATACAGCGAAACAGCTTCCCTTCCGCCCCTCCCCCTCCCCGATTCCCGCGCTCCGCGCCCTTGCTGCCGTTTAGTGTTGTTTGGGCGGGTAACGTCCCTGCAGAATGCCGGATGTCAGCTTTACCGAACGAGTGGCGCCATGGGCTCCTTATCAAAGAAAAAATGTAATGTACCCAAACCTGGCGCGCATAGTACAAATCTCGTTTTGCAAACCGGCGACCCGCGGCGGCGAGTGAGTGACGCCCGACGAGGCGCAAGACGGTGTAGGGTACAGACGTTTGAGTCCAAGAGGCCGTGCGTCTTAACCCACAACAAACGAACAAACAAACCCGAGGCGGCTACTACCTTTCATACAACTGAACTTAACGAAGGTGCATAGTGGTAAGCATAAAAGGATTTAAGAATAATGGGTCCAGTTGGGCATTTTTCACACGCCACCTAGCATGGGCACCTGCTCTATTTTTTGTCATGCACCGGGGCTGATACATTACTACAGTGTGTAGTTGCCAGCATATGTTTATGGGCGACCTTGTATGGAGATAATTGCGTTGTTATCTATTAAGACAGCTGAGCTGCTGCTGATATTTTTTTGTGGAGTGTTTGAATCGATGTCTTCCCTAAAAGCACTTGCTTAAGATCTTGTCTTGTAAGTTTTGTTGTTTGCATATGACATCTGATCAAAAGGTGCTGCTATGGTGCCCCTGGATGCATTTTCCTGTCAATAGATGAACTGGACTATGATAATCATTGCCCATCATTTCAGCCAACATGTGTGCCTGCTAAAAATAAAGGGATCCAGAAGTAGGCATAAGCAGTGTTTCTGGACAAATTTAAAAGGGCATTGCTTTGAAAAATGGAGAAAGGTCATAATATGTGTACCAGTGGGTTTTAGTTGGATAATGGTTGGCAAATGGCCTAGTACTTCTGATTCTGGGATTTTTGGAAGTTTCTTGTAGACCAGCCAGTTTTATTTGTGCCACAAGTCATAGAAAAACAGCATCACGACTTGTGAGCAAAGGTCAGCCATACATGACATTTTCACCTGGCAGTGAAAAACAGCATGAATGGCATAAAAATCATACCACAAATGGTTCAAAGTTAAATACCTGTGATCTGTTTGCTGCATAATATTATTTCAAGATGAAGAAAGTGAAAAAAAATTACCGAAAAATATTGCCACTCCATTTGTTGCTAACCACTGTGCCAATTGTGTGTTCAACTGTTGCTGATTCTACAGTAACAATTCAAAAAGGGCAATTCCATGGAAAGGTATTTTGGGCCTAATGATGTCATTGATATAACCTAACCTAACAAATATTTTAAAAAATGGCTGACCCAACCTAACCTCACCTAACCCTTACCCTAACCCTAGCCTAACCAAACCTAACCTAACCTAACCTAACCTAACCTAATCTGACCTAACCTGGCCTATTTAGTCAAATGACCTAACCTCTGTTGGACAGAGCTGAGTTCAATTACACCCTTTTATTGGCTTATGGCCTCTAGTATCTTATACTGTGCCTCCAGGGTTGAGCCTTCCTTCTGCCTTGTATCATTTACTGATAATGTCATCAAACCTTACACAGTACATAGGGCATCATTTGAGCAAAAGCAGTGTAAATAAGATGGGGCTAATACACCCTCACTTGGTGTATAGCATTGTTTTTGGTGGGAGTGATATTTTACTTAAACAGGTCTAGGAAAGAAACACCAGATCATCAAGCAGTCATAGAGCTGAGGTCATGGCATAAAAGAGTACTGGGTATTTCAAGCAAGTATAGGTTGCAGTTGGTGCAAAGGTCTAGCAGTAAAAGAAAAAATGTTAAGAAAGAAAAATGACAGGGTTATTCTAAATTTCCACTTCAACCACATTTCTGTAGTAAAAGCCTTTTGAACCAGAAAGCCTCAGATTTCTGGATAAAAGTAGCTTCAGAACTATTAAAATGCACAATTTGTGGTTTCCTGGAAGCCAGAAGTAAAGCTTATTTCGATTAGGAAATCTGTCACAGCTCAGTGGTCCAGACCAGTAATGGAAGGCTCAGTACTGAGCTCAGTGAGAGTGGATGCTATGCCTAGGGAGTTACCCTTTGAATTCAGACAGAGGAGGGATCATTTTGGACAAAAGAAGCAAACTTTATGATAGCTTTGCAACTGATGCACATGGTTGTAAGAGAACTCAGCTGTAAAATAGACTATACACTGACATAGGACATTGGTGCTGCTATTGTCTGTCAATATCTTGACTGTTCTACAGCAGATTGTTCCTTTTCCTGTGGAGATCTAGTCAGCTAAATATGGGGAATGCTGGAGAGGCTTCTGAAGACTGCAAAGATGGATCAGCCATGGAGTATGTCAGCATGTCTGGTGATCCAGCCCAAGACAAGGTCAGCAATCATCCGATTGTCTTTTAACACCACCGTGTTTACTGTTATTTTAATTGATTTATGTGAAAAGGTGATGAAGTAAGTCCTTATGATGAGGGTTTTATAGAGGAAGACAAGGATTAAAAACATTTGATTCCCACTATTTCACCTCATGTTTCATAGTGTTATAATGATGTTATCACATGCAAGTCACCATGTGATGTTTGCATGATTTGTAGCATGTTTCAGTTTGTATGTAAGAGATGATAGCATAAATGGCAATGGAAAATAATCCATTTTTGGTGGAAAGTATTCGAAGTATGGTTTTTGCTCTCCTCCTGACTAGCCTTGCCCAAGTATTTGTTCTTTGATTAATGCCAGTTCCATCTTCCATTATCAGCTACTGCTGCAGCCTTTTCACTACATCTGCCACATGCCTGGGAAACAAATTCGCACCAAGCTTGCCCAGTCCTTCAACTACTGGATGAAGATCCCAGCAGATAAGCTGCTGGAGATTGAGCAGATTGTGGAGATGCTTCACAATGCCAGCCTCCTGTAAGTTGTCTTTTACCATTTAGTTAAATGGTTCTATAGGATGCAATAGTAAAGCATAATTATTATGAAGATCTAACAGATATGTTAAATGTAGAGATAAGATATGTTTGATAAGAGGTAGATATGTTTAATATATGCTCAGTGCCATCACACTTTTCATCTTTTTGTTTTTTTTCTTCCTGACTTTTATCATTTTTCACCTTTTAATGCAAGCACTATTTTGGGTTTAAATTAAAGGTATGAAATTTACTTGGGCATGGGGAAAGGGCAAACTACCCATGATACCATCCACTAGGGCACAAATTGTGCAAAGGCCTGTGTGTGACTGTTTTCTTTTCCTGTGTTGCATTTTCAACATGGTAAGTATTCTCACATCACAGAGGTATTGAAATGTTCCATACACAGCTTTACAGGAATGTAATGAAAATCATTTAACCATTCTACACAAGGTCATTCACTATAAGGTTCAAGAAATACCATGAACTGTGAGAGATGGATCTGGAGCCAATACAGCTGCCTGGTGGATTTTTATTGGATCGGCCAGGGGAACTGAACAATAATCTAAAAGCTATATTTCCAAAACTGGGCCTGTCCATTACTAGAACTGGGCCTGGATGTTTGATATGTAGTCTCTGCATAAAGAAACAAATGGCATCTCAGCTGTTTTGATGGGTAACCAGCAGGTCCATACGCCTGCAACGAATTTGGGACAAAATGGTTTTGCTGATGCTTACCAGGTGGTTAAGAATGCTACTCTGTCTGTGTATCAGTTGGATGGTGAGTTACCTGGCCCTGCTCAAGACTATTGATGTTCACTGATGCGAGTAATGATAAAACATCATCAGTTGCTAGAACAGCTTTGAAGTATTATGGTGTCTGTGTGATCTTATGACAGCTGGAGAAATGAATGAAATTTATAACTTTTTCACGTGTTGTATTCATGAAGCCAAATTTGCTGCCTGTGCCAGGGTTGTGTCACTTAGCAGTCAAGTGTCATTTAAGTGCTGTGATGACCTCCACTTAATGTTGACAGGCTGTCAGCATTTCTGCTTCTTCTGTCCACATTCTGTTTGCTGTCTTTTTTATCCCCCCCCCCCCATCGAGAGCAGGATGCCATTCATTTCAAGCAGATATTAGTTAACATTATGTAACACCCCATGCATGCAATTTTTCTTTTTTACCTATATTCCTTGGAAAATGAACATCATATGACCCATGGTGCTTTGAGACTCATATAACAAACCAGTCAGTGCCACCAAAAACAAAAATTTGCTTGCATTGTCAGCTAGCTTTTAGCTAGAGTAATCAGCATACATGTTCAGAACATCCTGTCCATTTGAGCCCAGTTTCTGGAGTTCTGTCTTGCTGGCCCACACGATGCCATTGCTTTGTTTCTGAGCTTGTTTGGTTGTGGGTAAGGATACAAGGACACATCTTGAGTAAGGATGGTTGTGAGTAAGGATACATCTTGGGCTCAGGTGTCCGGAGTCTTGTGTCGACTATTGCGTCACGTCAGATGTGAGCCAGTCATGTGATCCACCTGACACTGAAATGCCCTGAATCCGCCGTCGCCCGTGTCTCGTGCGTCAGGATCGACGACATCGAGGACCGCAGCATCCTGCGGCGCGGCATCCCCGTGGCCCACAGCATCTACGGCATGGCCAGCACCATCAACGCCTCCAACTACGTCTACTTCATGGGCCTGGAGCGTGCCCAGGCGCTGGGACATCCCAAGGTGGGAGTCCTGAGGCTGCGCTCTGGGACGTGTGATGTCATCACGTGACCGTGGTGCGCCGTGTTGGAGTGCTGACAGTCGCAAGGTTGAACCAGTGCTTCTGGCCGGGCGAGACCGGAAAGGAGTGATGTAGGGCTTTCAGAGAAGCCTTCGGGCCAGCAGTTTGAGTCTTTTTTTTTAATAACGACTGACGGTTGTTTGATGCGTTGCAGCAGAAGCCTGGTTATGCTTGTGGATGGATGAACGTCAGCTTAAGTTGTTCTTCAGTATTCACTGCCATTGCGCGACGAAAGATTTATGAGGAAAGCTGGATGAGGTTGAATAACAGCCGAATTGGATTTGCCCAAACTTCGGATTCAGCCGATTGCAAGTCATTGCAGTTGGGGAATTAACTCGGTTGTGCTGACGTGTCTGTTTCGTGCCGAGGAAGGCTGCTGCGGTGTTTTGTGATTCGTGGGGCTGTGTTGTTGCAATTCTTAATATCACCGTTTTCCTTGTCGCGGAAAGACGTCATGACGCTTAGTGAATACCAATCACAGATGGGTAGCTTTTGCGGATGCAGCCAGCTTCCAGCCTACGGCGGCTTGCGACGTTTTTTTGTGAGCGGCGGCGCTCGTGGCCAGCCGATGACGTTACAATTTCCCCTGGCAGGCGACCAGCGTGTTTTGTGAGCAGCTGCTCGACCTACACCGAGGCCAGGGTATGGACATCTACTGGCGGGACAACTTCCACTGTCCCACCGAGGCCGAGTACCGGCAGATGACCATTCGCAGTGAGTGCCCGGGCGGGGGTGGCCGGGGGGCTGTCAGTTGCACCAGAGGCTGATGGCAAAATTCCACTGCAGGCGGACAAGCCGTGCGGCAACTGACGGTAATCAAATACATTGAGACATTTTTGTAAGCTTGCGCGAAACCGAACGTAACGACATTTGACGCCGCTGGAGACGGGCAGCCTGTGACGTCACCGGACACCGGCCCGTGATGTGGCTGTCCGCCACTGACGGGAGACTGTCGGCTTGCGATGCGCCCGTGTGAAGTCACCAGGCACGATATGTTCCATGTCACCGGACGCGGTCTGCCTGTAAGATCACAATGGACAGGCTGTGACGTGCGTGTCACCATGCCCTGTCGGCCTGCAGCGTCACCTGAGACGAGCCCTGACGTCTTTATGTGACGTCACCAGAGACGGGAGGCCTTTTCGGCTTGGCCACGCGGCTGATGCAGCTCTTTTCGTCATGCGAACATGACTTCAGCAAGCTCGCCTCCACGCTGGGCCTCTACTTCCAGATCCGGGACGACTACGCCAACCTCTGTCTGGAGGAGGTCAGTGACTGCTGGAGGCCATTGACCCCTAGATAGGCTTTGGCTGCAGCTAAACTGTGTGTCGTCAAATGCGCACCAGACACCAGATGTGTGATAGTGGGGCAGTATGTTCCTTTGAAGGAAAATACTGGTGTCATGTAATTTCATGTCTTGCATCAAAGGCAGATTTGTTGCATGTTGCAACCGATGTATGGAAAAGTCCCTCACCTTGGTAAGTTTTACACTAGCCGTAATGAAACGAAATATTTAGGCTGATGGACGATTTTTTTTCGACGGTTGTTGTCTGTTCATTTGTATTTTTTATTTTTCTTGTTTTTTATTCTTTGGAAGAGTTTAATTTCTGGGGGAACCCAATCACGTTTTCCCCACGTGCGTAAAGCGAGAATTGTGCCATCTGGAGAGTTATACTCATCGTCCTCCGTCCAACAGTACGCTGAGAGCAAGAGCTACGCTGAGGACCTGACGGAGGGCAAGTTCAATTTTCCCTGCATCCACGCCATCGCGAGCCGGCCGGACGACACCCGCGTCATCAGCATCATCAGACAGCGCACCACTGACGTCGAGGTACCGGACGGCCGCCGGCGAGCCGACTGCGCGCCGACGCGGGTTCGATTCCTGGCAGTGGCCGAAGTGTTTCGCGTGTGACGTTTTTTGCAGTGCCGGCCGCGAAGGGCCACCTTTTTCTTGACTGCCTGTACGACTTGTTGTGACTTGGAGGTTGGCTGGTAGTTTAAGCTGTCATTTGCTTTATGGCTTGGTCTCAGAAGAGGCTTTCTCAGTCAGAAGCTAACTCATCACTGGCTCCCAGATGACTCAGAGTTTGACTCAGAGAAGATCTTGAGGCCCCGATCCGCTGTGCGTCTCGTGCTGCTATGACTCGGCGTGCGACTCGAGGCCTCGACTCGCCGCACGACTCGGACAGTGCCTCCGGACGACATCGTGACCCGGTAGTTCCGTTATCTCTGCAGGTGAAGAAATACTGCATCTCGTTGCTGAAGCAGTTCGGCTCGTTCGACTACACGCTGCAGACGTTGAAGTGTCTGGACGCCGAGGCCCGGCAACAGATCGAAATGCTAGGTAAGGGCCGGCGGGGTCTGAGGTGGGAAAAGGTTTTGTTGGGCTGTCGTGCGGCGTTAAAGAAGCTTATGACGTTGTTAGCTGAAGTATAAAATAACAGCACATTACAATTTGTTGGCCTTGGCCTGGCGTCCTCTATGGAGAGGTGGCTCAGCTTACATCAAACGAAACTGTGAACTGGTGCAGCATCACGTGACAAGTTGGGCGAAAAAGTGAGCAGCCCCTTATTTATTTGTGATGGATGCTGGCAGGCACAAAACCATTTTATGAGATTCTTGGATGTCCTTTTGTTATACACATGTTGTGAAATCTGTTCATTGTCTTGTGAAATGGAATTTTGAGTTACTGGGAGACCAGCCAATGCATCCAAGTTTGGTGTCCATCCTCTCGACGCCTCATGTACTCTTTGACTGGCATTTCATTGGTGAAACGTTCATAAGTGTCGCGTTAAAGTCTGCCCAGTTGCAAAGGCAGTCTGGCCCATCCCCATTCTGATTGACCCTTTGTCTCCAGCCATCTTATCATTTTGCCTCAGGTGGTAATCCCCAGCTGGAGCTGGTACTGAACTCACTGAAGGTGTGGTGAGGTCGGTCGTCATGGTAACGTCGGACGGTGCCGACGTCGGCCCGGGCACCTCCGTTCCGGAGAAAATGTAGTTCTGCGGCCGATGTCGCTGGAAGAATAGCACTGCTTCCATGGGCCTGTGGGCAGCGACATTTGCTCCGTGGTGGAACAGCTGATGTGGCCGGTGAAAGCGATGGGGACCTGGCCTGTGCGAACGTTTCTCAGACATGATAGGACCAATGTGCCATTTTGCATTTGCTTGCAGTGAATAATAGGGTGCGCTTTGTTTTTGTCTCTTCATGGGGAACGCTTCTGAGGCATTGGAGCCTAAGATCTCTGATACAGCATGATTAAGACAGACCGGGAACTATTATGATAAGTAGGCCGTGATTTCTGTGAACCTAACATTATATGACCAGGCTTGGGATAATTTATGAGACAGATCGACTCCGTCCGTGGCACTTGCTGTATCGCATCTGTTTAACAGTGGCCGAAGATTTCGGTGAGCGTGGTTTAACCAGAATCCGATATTTATTGCGTCGACGTTGCAGCTTTGGACGAGTGGCATTAGTAGCACTGTGATTACCTCCGCTACCTTTGCTTTTTTAGTTGTTACTTCGTGCCTGAGTGCCGGGCCGTGTGTCCGTCCTGCGTTCCAATCAAATAGTTCACACTGTGATCTCGCCGGTCGTCAGCGGGCTGGTTCAGAAGCCATCTGTGGCCCGGCCAGGCTGCTGGTGTTGATTCGTGATGCACAGATCTGGCCTGTTTCTGTCAAAAAGACCGGAGCGTGCCCTCCGCCTGCCTCTCAGGGCGCCATATGGGGTCTTTAGGACTCGGACGCAGCGTGACGATGTTGGCCCTAGGTCAGGTCACCTGCGAATGGCCGTCTTATATGCATCCCTCGCCCGTCCACGGCCGCAACGGTGGCCGTATTGACCACGTGGTGGCATGTTAAACCCACCTCGGTTTGGACGCTGGCGATGATGACCTCAGTTGGGTTGCAGCGGTGGCGATGTGGACTTCAGCCAGGCTGCAGTAGCGGTCGTGTTGACTCCACGCCGTGCCAGTGGTTGGGTTGTCTCGCGTGAAACGCCGTCGCCACAGCGTTAGGAAGTGACGGTACTGAGTGCCGCGTCTCTGCCCTGAAATTCCCTGCGGTGTGGTAGACGTGACAGTTGTGACAGATAATGGCAGACGTGACGGTGTGGCAGATGCGACAGACGGCTGCTGTGCGTCGGCGGCCCAAGGGGGTACGAAAAGAAGACGTCCCGGGCAGCCGTTTTGTACTCCGGTGTCAGTGTCTGTCATGCGTCTCACCGGCGACCCGGACGTACCACTTCATGGTGCACGTTTTACGTGTCTCTTCCAGTAACTGGCCACCTCTCAGGGTCACCTGTTCACCGAGAGTTGCGGGCTGCCTTGGACGAGAGGTGCTCCTGCTCCTGTGACGTCATGCGTGACTGTTGTTTGAATACACTGGCCCTGGGTACTTTCTTTTGTTGGTACGTAGATTTTAGCGGTGCTCGGATGATGCTGGGGTATGAGGGAGCACCGACGGGCCAGAGGGGGCTAAGAGCAGTACCAAGCCTTCTTATCTCAGCCTTGACCGCCTCTTGGAGAAAAAAAAACTGGCTATGCTCCTGGGAATGACGCGTGGGTGACCCGACTATCACTTGTCTGCCATCGGACCGAAGAGAATGGACTGCTCCGCGCGTTGTTTATTTAGGATCTGGGTGCGTTAGGTATGCCAACACCACGTGGACGTCCAGTGCGGAGTCCCAGCTGTCGCGTCAGGGAGACCAGGGCCCGGTGACGTCAGGTTGAGAGGAAACGGAACACGAAGTTGTAGCAATGTTTATCACGGAATGTGAGCCAGGAAAGCTAGCCCACGTTTCCCATTCGTTGAACCGTGCATGCCTGGGATACGGCTTCTGTGGCAGAGGTTAATATTCGCAGCGTGTAGTTAAACCCAGTCGGCCGTCCCGCCATCCAGTGGCCAAGGAGAATCTTTGTCATATCGATCATTTAGCTGAGCCAGAGTCGTCACATGCGCCCGTGGAGACCATGCACTGACCTCGGCCAGGGGTGTTGTTCGATGTGAATTAGCGGGGCGGGGGGGTTAAGTTAGAAACTTTTGAGGGGGGCCCACTCCAGTAGTTTTGGCCCCGGGGAGGCCGAAATCAGCTTCGGATGGACCAATATTTATTTCAATCCAAGGGTTATACTCCCCGCAAAAGAATGCAAATCTACACCCGTCGCCTCGGCCTTTGTTATAGGTTTCGAACTAACAAAAGGAAGAATGCAAATCTACACCCGTGGCCTCGGCCTTTGTTATAGGTTTCGAACTAACAAAAGGAAGAATGCAAATCTACACCCGTGGCCTCGGCCTTCGTTATAGGTTTCGAACTAACAGAAGGTCTATGGTGATCGTGGAAATCTGCCTGTGCGTTTCCTTGTCTACATCGTCCATTTGTGAAAGGAAGGTTTGAAAGGTGGCATGATCAGAGTCATTTTGAGGCGACAAAATCTAAATCTGAACAATCTTTTTCATATTTTTTCGTTCTTAGCCACGCTCAGCCAAACGTAACAATTTAGCAGACTAAATCCTTTAATTTCGGCTTATTCCATCTTTTTCTGAGTAGACTTGGCTTTTTAGCCTAATTTAAAGATGCTCACCCTAAAAATATTATTTTTTGCGAGAAAACTGTCCTAATGTTTTCCTCACTGTGTGTGTTAGAAATGCTAGAAATATTTAGTAAAATATACTGACAACGTCGCTCTATCGATAAACAAAGATCTCTTGCGCTGTAGATTCGGTGACGAAGAGTAGCGCGCCCGAATCTGGGCTAACTGTCGGCATTTACGGGCTTTAAACTGTGATAGTTTTATCGTCTGACTCTTTGTTTTATCTGCAATCCAAAGGTAAGCATTTCTACTCCGAAACAACAGCGCTTAGCCGCGTCTTATGCATCGTAATTTCGGTTTGCCGTACCGAGTAGAGCGCCTGGCGGATGACTGCTGAACTAGTGCTGCGTCATATTGATTTCGCGCTGAACTCAGTCCTGTTTCCGGTGGACGCCATATTTGGTTTGTGCGCTGGGGGAGGGAGGGGGGGTTTGAAGAGAGGAAAGAGAGGGGAAGGGGGGCTTCCAAGAGGGGGGGGTTTTTAAGGGAGGGGTTTTTCTGAGGGGGGGGAAGGCGAAGGGGGAGGGCGAAGGGGGGGGGAAAAAAGGGGGGGAAGGGGGGGGGCCGGGGAGAGGGGGGGGGGGGGGTTTGTTTGTTGGTTTAGGGGTAAAAGGGGTGGGGTTGGGGGGGGGGTGGGGGGGGGGGGGGGGGGGGGGGAGGGAGTGGGGGGGGGGGAGGGGGGTTTTTAAAATTCATTCTTTTTTTAGTTATTAGGGTTCTTGGCATTGTTCTTCTAAGCAGGTCAACAGTAAGATTCAGCCTGAGCGCTTACTTCCAGGGAAAATAATCGTAGTAGTGGTTGCATGGCGTTTCAAATGCAATATTGATAAGTATTACTTACGATTTCAGCCAGAAAAACCTGAAACACACATTATTTCCCCCGAAACAGGTTGCGTCGTCACTGGTGTGCTAACCGCCATACGCTCGCGTAGGGATTTTTGACGTTTCTGCGTTAAATAGTTTGTTTACGTGAGATCTCGACGCTGATTGGTCGTCGGTCGGACTCAAGGTGCAATCAAGAGTTATAAAAAAGTTTTGGGGGAATAACTAATGCGATATAAATTATCTTTAAAATAAAAAAGTTAACTGTTGTAAAAATAATAATAGTAATAATAATAGTAATAATAATAATAATAACGAACAATAATAATAAAAAAGTAAAAATATTACAAAGATGGCAAAGCGTAGTTGCAATTTGAAAAATACAAAAAAAAACAAAAAGCAGTGAAATAAAATATCTGAAAAAATCACCGAACAAAACTGGAAAATATTAGGAAGTGAAATAAAACAATAAATAAAAATTTACCCTAGCCTAACATAGTAACCAAACCTAACCTAACCTAACCTAACCTAACCTAACCTAGCCTAGCCTGGCCTAACCTAACCTAACCTAACCTAACCTAACCTAACCTAGCCTAGCCTAGCCTAACCTAACCTAACCACCGCACAAAAAAATCACGGAACAAAACTGGAAAATATTAGGAAGCGAAATAAAACAATAAATAAAAATTTACCCTAGCCTAACATAGTAACCTAACGTAACCTAACCTAACCTAACCTAACCTAGCCTAACATAACCTAACCTAACCTAACCTAACCTGATGTAACCTAGCCCAGCACAACCCAACCTAGCAACCTAATCTAACGAGTATTAAATGTCATAATGTAATAATACTGATATCAGACATCCCAACAATTGTCTAATACAATAATATAACGGCGTAATAATTCAGCAGTTCCTCCAAGTTCAGTTTGTGGCAACAGAATAAAATTTTCCTATATATGACGTCATTAATCGCTTGAAGATGCATGCAGGGTGTACACGTCCTTGATGTCAATAACCTTAACCTTGGCGGCACTACATTTTCCGCCGCGGAATAATGTTCTCCGCCAGTCGACTGCAGCACGGTATTACTGTGTGGTACGTTATCGTTACGATTTTGTTGTTATTGTTTAGAAAATCAAGTAGTGGAAAGTACGGTTAGAAACAGGATAATACATTCTTTACATTGGTGGCAATTATACAAAGGGTTGTTTGCGATTTCGTCGGGCAGAAACTTACCTTTAGCCTAAGCTCATTTAAATGAATATAGAATTTGCACCAGGTTGATCATACATAATTGGCAATGGTTGAGCAGGCCTCCTGTGTCTCATAACTCTAGATATCTGCAGTTACCTGGGCATGTTTGTACCAGATGATGCAGAACAGAAAAATAGTCCAATCACAACTATTTGATGCATTACCAATGCTACACTATCCCATATATCTTGCCTAGAAATGACTTACATACCCAATGCCAGTTCAGTTAGCATGAGTTCAAAGCATGGATCATCTCTAAGAAATAGATCAGTGCCATCCATTAAGGGTTGGCATTTCACAAGCATCATGAAATATGACATCACTTAATGACCTGCAAAAACAGCAGTAAAAAATGAAATAAAAGATAGCACTGCAACAGGATAGAGTTTGACTGGGACTGAATGAGAACAGGCACAGGTGTCAGGGATGGAAGAGAGATGGAAAAGGGGTAATCCTTACCGATCGCACACCATGCGCAGAGTTGAAGGTAAGGTTAACGCGCGAGTGTAGTTTCCGGTTTCGCCACCAGGGTGATATTCGTTCTTTTTCTCGGCGCTAGGGAGCGTACGTAAAAATACTGACATTCACTAGGATGGTTCCGCTCAAGAACGCGCGAGTGTAGTTGCCGATTTCGCCACCAGGGTAGTATTCGTTAGGTTAGGTTAGGATAGGTCTGAACGAATTCATCTGCTTTCCATCGTGGTTCGGCAATTCTGGAGAAAGTGGTCCTTTTTTTCGTGATTGACCTTACCTGTGACGTCATCAGAGGGTCAAAAATAAAAGTGTGTAAGTCACAGAAACGAAACGTTCGGCACTATCAACTGGCGTTCGAATCAGCCGAATCAAACTATTGGTTATCATACCATTGGTTCTTGAGTGGAACCATCCTAGCGAATGTCAGTATTTTTACGTACTCTTCCTAGCGGCGAGAAAAAGAACGAATATCACCCTGGTGGCGAAATCGGAAACTACACTCGCGCGTTAACCTTACCCTCGACTCTGCGCGTGGTGTGCGATCGGTAAGGATTACCGGAAAAGGTTTGGCATAGTCCTGGGATATGTAGAGGCATCTGGATGGGATAGGGATAGAGATGACTATAGTGGGACAGGCACGGAAGGGTATTGAATCAGGACACCAAGGTTGGTACATCATTGTTTTGTACTGGGAAAGCCTCATAGCAAAAGGTTTATATGCTTATGTGGTAAAAGGTCCAGAAAACATTTGTATTGGACAAGATTCAGTCAGAAATGGGTTGTGCTTGGCACTGCAGGTGGGTTACAAGATTCTAGAGGCCTCAGACCGAGTGAGACTGCGATTAGGGTAGGCTAGGTTGCCATTATAGATGCATTCCTTTTCCCTGTGAATGTTTTTTATGAACACTCCATGCAAAAGTTTTGCAGTATGGACCTTTGTATTATGGGTCTTTTCTGATGTAAAACTTTTCTGATGCAAACCCTTTCTGATACAAACCTTTCACCATGCAATTCTTCAACTATCTGAACTTCATGCATACAAAATTTTGGTTGTGCATGAACAATCAAAACAAAACCTATGTAATCCCATGTCTCGTACAAAACTTTGACCTATGGATCTTGGTCTCCTGGCTCAGTACCCTTGCATGCCCATCCCATTACAGACATTTTTGGCCCTATCCCATCCAGGTCCCTCTTCATATCCCAGTACCATCCCAGTCTTCCTTCTCTGTCCCTCTTCCCTCCCAGACACCTCAGACTGGGAAAAGTACTATTGTTGTTGGTGTTGAAGAACATCAGGAAATATGTGCTCAGAGAGTGTCCAAAAACATTACTCTAAAAAGGTTGATCTTGTGCCTCAATTGAAAAGCTGCCATAGCTGTGTTGACAAATTTCTAATGCTGCAAGAAAATTATTGTCTCCATTCAGTAAGAAGCAGGCTTGATGTTGTAACTAGCTTATACCAAGAATGCCAATGTAAGTCAGTAGTACTCTTTCCAAAATTTTGCACCCCAAAGTGAAAATTATACCCCTACACCAAGAACATGGGCCACATTTCCAATCCTGATGCACCCATGCACACTGTTGGAAAAACTCATTCTCTGGTGTCAAGGAACACCAGTGTCAAGGAGCACCAAAAAATGTATACTCTAAGAAATGTTTTAAACTCCAAAATGGTCATTTGTCCCCCTCCCCTACCCTGAAGACATAGGTATTCCTACTCAACCAGTTTGAGGTTGCTTGCAGCATCCCCTTCCCCTGGTTGATGGTTTACCATCTATACTTGGCTGCTGAAGTTCACTCCAAACCCACAGCCAGCCACTTCCCCCTCCCCAGTCACCAACTCTGCTGACCTACCATGTAGACCCTGGAAACTGATTGCCCTCCCCTCCCCAAACAGATCCACTGGATCTGCCCCTGCTGGCCACATATGCTTGCAAAGCACCTAGTTTCTCACATCTAGTTTCTCCATGTTTCTCACATAAACATGTGCCATTTTATACTCCAAAAGAGAATTTGTACTCTTGACTCCAGGAAGAAAAACCGGGTTTCCAACACTGCTCATGCATATTGTTGTCTGGCCCCAGTCAACCTCTGTCATGTTGCATTGTCTTTTGTTTTGAATTTTACAGATGTTGGTTTTGTGGATGTCAATGATGTCATATTTCAAGACACTTGCAAACTGCAAACATTTATCAATTGGCATTGGTCTGTTCCACTTAAGATGTGCTCTGTTTTGTGCTAGTGGCAGTGGAAGGTGCATTGGGTGTCAGGACCATTTCTGGACAATATTTTTGGAAATTGTGGGGTTGGTAAGGCAGAAAATACTTCAGATTGGGCTTTATTTTTATTGCACATCTTTTGGCACAAATATGGTATGGCATCTGTGAATGTCCAGAATTTAGGGCGTGGGAGGCCTTACCGATCATTACGTTATAATTTGTGTTAGTTCATTCTGTAGAAACCATGTCATGTGTCTAGATACTAGGTACAGAATTAATGCATTTATCCTAACTGGAATGCTTTGTCTCACTGTCTTTGAGCACCTTTATTTTGGAGCTTACTTCAAATAAGATTCCATCTCTGTTGCTTGTTTTTTTTTATTTTGCCCATATTCATTATTGATTCTTTTGGTATTACCTGTCAGAATGCAGGGATGATTTTACTTTTGAATCATTGTAGTTTGTCTAAGTTTTAAGTCCAAGGTACAGTGTCTGAAATCCTAAAAAATTTGATGATGTGAAAACCAGATCCTTAAGATTATAAGTATTTTTGGCTTAGTAAACAAAATGTATTAAAGCAATATTAATTGTGGATTAGCAGTGAATTGTGGCAGACAAATTAAAATTAAAGAACCAAATATATTGTGCATGTATAGGTAACAATGTTGCTCAGAATAGATGTCATGCTAAATTTGCCTGAAAAAATGAGTGTCAGGCATCAGTTTGCTAAAAGGGCTTGAAATAAGAAGAAATGACAAACTAAATTAAATACATAAAGACACATTGATTGATCCAACAAAAGCTAATGCAGTGCTTCTGTTTCTAACTACTGACAAGATGGTCAGTAATCCAGTCATTGTCTGCTGATGTGACATACAGCAGCTGTTCTATAACAGTCTTCAGTAATGGTCTGTTTGCAGTCCGTGTCTTTGGGAGCAAGGTTGAACCCCAAAACAGTGTCAGAATGAAATATAATCTAAAAAATATCCTGCAAGTACTTCATTCTTGGAAATTACTTTCTGTCATGATGGCCAAACTCATTGCATTTAAAAAAAGACTGATAATGTGAAAATTAAATAGGAACACTGAACACCATGTTTGATTTGTAATGTACCTGTTTTGGATAAGAAAAAGCTGGGATGAGGGGAAGGGGGGGGGGCATTAAGTGGAAAAGATAAGATAGGGCAGGTTTTTGGGTAGTTAAACAATCTGGGTGGTGTTCTTGCTTCCCTTGAAGGACAGTTCTCATTGTCTTGATAAATGCATAATGTCATTTAGCCCTTCAGCTATGTGCTTGTATAAATCGTAGTTGTATACACAACAAATCTTCATAACTTAGCAACCATTTGATTGGAAACTTTGTTGGCTGAAGTTACGCCCAGACATTGTCAATGGCAGTCCATGCCTTTATTTTTATGTTCTTAAACACAAGCTTGCAGTGCTGATTAGTGCATTTTCTCTTGTTATGACAGTTTTCTGTTCAGATTGCCTCCTTTTTGGCACACCATGTGTAGCTGTTTGTTGTTTGTTTAACATGGTGAATTTCTCCAGCTTAGCATCCTTTCATGGCTGTTTATGCTCTTTGAAACTACAAACTGTTCTTGGGAAGTTCATGAAAGATTTGCAATTGTGTGTTGTCTATATTGGCAGTGTTCCCAGTGCAGATGCCTTGAAGGAATGACAAAGTTAATAAGAACATGTTTTCCCAAATTGTACATGTTTTATGTGATTTGGTTTGTGGTGGCCATATATGTTATCACCTAGAAGTAGGTAGAAGCAAGTCATGACATGGTTTTGTTGTGGCATTGCTAATGAAGACTTGTATGCATTTATGGGAAGGTGGTGTTTGATGTCTCTTTGACATATGACTTTAAGTAATGTTTCCAGTTCTTTGTTTAGGCTGCAGCTCCTGTGAAACATCCCTTATTTACCAACAAGTGCAAGTTAATGTTCCTTTGATTGATATTTCTGATTTGACATCAGATTTTGCACCAGAACCAGCAGCAATCATGAAGAGCATGTTGGGGACAACATCACTGCCAGTTATTATTGTGTTGTTTCCTTTGTACTCGCTCATTGTTGTGATCAGGTGCCTGGTGTGGGACAGTTTGATACATATTGGTCGACTGAAGCAGTGTCTGTTGTTTTGTTGTCTGCACTTTTGAAGTTTGCTATAATGGCCAACCATTCATTCCAGAATAGATTTCCATGTTGCCAGCAATGCTCCTTTCTCAGTGGATCAAGTAAGCCACTTTCTCCTCAGTCTGCTTCTCTGGCATTGCCGCCGCTGCCATCGGCACGCTCCACAGCCAATTGCCGGCGGGTGCGGGCGCGGGCGCCCGTGTGCGCGCGGCGCCCGGCGCCAGGTAACCGGAGCCCGGCGCAGGCGGCCGGCCGTGCACTGACCGGCGCCCTCCTTCCACAGGCGAGCGTGCTCCCGCGCCCCTGAGGCGGCTCGCCCGGGTCGCACCAATGGTATTTATGTCCGCGGCGCCGGCCGCGCGCAGCTAACGTAGCGCGGTGCTCCCAGCCGCCTGTCTTTGCAGTGGTCCTTGCAGCGGTTGAGCTTGCCAGTCGCCTCGGGCCCGGCGGCGGCCCGTTTGAAGCGGCGCCCGAGGCTCGTGCGCGGCCCAGAGCCAGTCAGAGAGAGACACAGACAGACAGACAGACAGACGTCCGGCCGCTTAACGTAGGAGCTCTGGGCCGCTAACGCTCCATGGTAAAGTATACCTGTCCGCCCGCCCGCCCGCCCGCCCGCCCGCCTGTCCCTCTGCGGCCGGGCTGCGGCCCGCTGCTGCGCCGCCGGCGGAGCGTGTCTCCCCGGCGGCGCGAGGTGGACGGGGGCTCACCCGCTGACGGGCGCCGTTCGGCCTCTGTTGCAGGAAACTGTTCGTCGGAGGCCTTAGCTGGGAGAGCTCAGAAAGTGAGTACAAACACTGGAGTGGGGGTGTGGTGTCGGCTTTACAATCGCATTAAACACACTGGATGACATTTCCCATTCATTGAATATGTTGTCCAATCTTTGTAGCTCCATTGAAAATTCTGTAAATCCATGTAAATTTATTGCTTTAAATGGAGTTACCAGTATTGGGACGCACTTGCATGTGCATCCTATCATTTGCAGTAAAGTTCTTTTTGTGTATGTGAGAGGGCTGTTTAGTTCTGAGAGGAGGCTGAGGAGATTATGGGCCATTACTGAGTGCCCTAAAATCCAAGTAATGGGTCAGCTGCCATTAATTGGTACTGTGATACTCCGTTGTTGATTTCCTCGCCGACTCCAGTGTCACACGGTCGTCCTGGTGCCGTCCACAGAGGAACTGCGCGAGTACTTCGGCGAGTTTGGCGAGATCGAGTCAGTCAACGTGAAGACGGACCCGAACACAGGCCGGTCTCGCGGCTTCGCCTTCCTTGTCTTCTCCTCCACAGAAACCATCGAGAAGGTACGCCGGCTGTCTTCGGATCCTTCGTCGTCTTACGTTTTTTTTTTTTTTTGTGTGTGTAAGTGTGGGAGAGGACTTGGTCATGCTGTGATAGTTGGGACCTGAAATTATGGGTTTGTGTTTCCTGTCCCATTGCCATTCCTGTGGTCTTCCCCTGAAAGAGTGATGTCCTTCTCAGGTGTTAGGCAAATCTGAGCACATCATCAATGGCAAGAAGGTCGACCCCAAGAAGGCCAAGGCGCGGCACGGCAAGATCTTTGTGGGCGGCCTGAAGCCCGAGATGACTGACGACGACATCAAGAACCACTTCAGCGCCATGGGCACAGTGAGTTGTGCCGCACAGGCACGGCACCGACCTGCGGAATCTGGCCTTGTGTCCAATATTGTGGAAGATCTGCATAGCTGATACTCTCCCGCCTCGAACGCGATTGTCGTCCTCAGTTATTGGGGAGCACGACGCTAGCAGTGTAAGGTGCTGCTAGTAGGCAGTGTTAAATTTCTTTTGTTATTTTGTTATTATTATTTGTGTTCTGGTCCCATCCTGTATGCCATGCAGAGTTGCATGTGGGCAATTATGTTGCGGTGTGTGGACGATGAGGGGCAGCGTGGTGGTTTCTAAGCTGGTCTTTCATTTTGCGAGACCCTCTGAGGCATGACCGTGCCTCCCTCTTCAGGTGGTGGAGGTCGAGATGCCAATGGACAAGATCAAGAACCAGCGGAAGGGTTTCTGCTTCATCACGTTCGAGCAGGAGCAGGTGGTGCAGGACCTGATCCGCGTCGGCAAGACCAAAATCAAGGACATCGAGGTGGACGTGAAGAAGGCGACGCCGAAGCCGGACGGCGGCCGCGGTGGCATGCGGGGTGGTCCGCGCGGAGGCCGGGGTATGAGAGGTGATGACTACAGTCATTTCATTACTACCGTCCGCCGGGCCGTGGTGATGTTTGGACTGAGCAGTTTCATCAGTTGTGTTGTGGTTTTCCTGTCATTGATGAATTTTCCTTTACTGGGTTGTAACTGGGTGGACATGTAACTGATCAACTGTATCAATTGAATAAGGTGGTGATCACGTACCCCGGCGGCGGGTCGCCGCTCCATCGGCCTGCCGCTGACCGCCCGCTGTCTGCGCCCGCCCTCAGGAGGCCGGGGCCGCGGCGGCTGGGGCGGGCCCGGCTGGGGTGGCGGCTACGGCGGCTACGGTAACAGCTATGGCGGCTACGGCGGGGGCTATGAGAACTACGGAGGTGAGTTCGGGCGCCGGCCGGTCAGCGGGCGTGGCGGCCCGTGTCAGGGGCTCCGGGGAGAGGTGCGTGTTCCTCGTCGGCCGCGCCGTGCCGTGTCCTGTTCCGGTGGCGTGGTCTCTTGGTGGGAGTGATGTGAGGGTGCTCTGACCGGTGCGGCTCGGACGGTCGAAGTTCTCCCGGCTTCTGATGCGGACGTCAGTCGGGGACGGATGGTCGCGTCGCGGTTCGCAGTACAGCGCCCTTCATGCGTTGCCCGGTGTGGACGGGTCTGGACGGCGGCGGTGGTTGCTGACTCCTGTCGGGCTTGTCCTGGAAAGATGTAGACGCCCGACGCCGATTTCTCCCTTCCGGTGGTACTTTTCCGATCATTTCGGCAGACGTCTGTCGGAACGTGGGTGCCCGCAGCCCAGGCCGAGGCCTGCGTGCGTTTCAAATCTGACGCGAGGACCAGGTGGCGCCGAGGTGCGCTCGGCGGGCCGGGAGTGTGCTGTGAATGGCGCCGGTGGAGTGCGGCGGGCCGCGGCCGCGCCTCTAGCCTCGTCTCCTCTGCCCGGCAGCGAGCGCGACGTTCGGCGGGAGGCCGCCCGGCAGCGGCGCGCCGCCCCGCCGGCCCGACTCGGACTCGCACGGCGCGTGGCGGCACTGAGGGCGGGCGGGCGAGGGAGAGACGGCGACGGCCTGTCGTGGTCGCTGGTGGCCGTGCCGTGCCGGGAAGGCGCACATGCCCGTGGCGTGACGAGGACCCCGCTCTCGAGGCGCGCTGTTGTCCGCGGTCTTCCTGCGTAATCTCTTCTGTTGTATTGCCATGTTGTTTTGTTGTGGTCTGTGCTCGCTGTGGGGTGGTGTTCTTGTCGCTAATAAATCGTGCGTCCAAACTGATACCTCTGCCGTCGAGCACGTGTCTGCCAGTGACGTCTCTGACAGGTAATTGGTGCTGGAAACTTGGTCCGGAGAGGCAGCGGAGTCACGGGCTCTGGACGTTGGCTGGTTCCGTCGACTGCGGTCGTGTGATGTGCTCAGTGTCGGAGTGTGGTGCGTGCGGCTCCGAACATTGTCTCCCCGGCCCTGCTGCTTCGTGTCTGACCGCCCCCGTCCGTCGGCAGGCTACGGCGGCGACTACTACGGCGGGTACGGCGGCTACGGTGGCTACGGCGGATACGACGGGGGCTACGGCGGCGGGTACAGCGGCGGCTACGACGGCGGCCAAGGCTACAGCGGCGGGAAGCAGCGGGGCGGCGGCGGCCGCGGCGGCAGCTCCCGCCACCAGCCGTACTAGCCCGCCTCCTCCAGCGCCAACATCCGCCAGCACACATCCCCTCATCAAGGTGCGTCGTGGGAGCCGACCGCGCGCCGCCCGGCCAACCGGTCGTCTGCTGCTAGAACCGCCTGCGGCGCTGACGTCAGGGCTGGTGTTATCTCTATGATTCAGGTGTAGACGAATGCCCAGGCGGTATGGGCCGTATGTGTGTCGTGGTGCGTTTGTGTTCTGCTCTCTGTCCGGCTTGGCGGCGCTCGGCCGGCCGCCGCCGGCCGCCTGGAGAGTGAAGTTGCCGTGATGATCTCCACAGTCAGTTCTGCTACTGATCGCGTTGACGACGCTCCGACTCCTGAAGCCGGTCCGGCCGGGCGGCCGCCGCCGGCGGGTCTGCTCGGCTGACGCTCCTCGTCTGTGCCGCAGGTTCACCGCGCCGCCGGCCATTCCGTGCAAGCAGCCGGCGTCCGCCCTCGATTGTGTCCGTGTCCGAATACACGTGTCTTGTGTACAGAGCCGAGTGTTCGTCGCCCTGGAAGGGCTGGGCAGAACGGGTCGCCGGTGGTGGCTGACTGGTGGGCGCCGCAGGAGCAGGATTAGTGGTGTTAAAACGAAATGATTAGTGTGCGATTAGCCTGATCATTGAGACACTTTAAAGGACTAAAGGAATTGAACGCGCTGTTTCGCCGGGTCGGCGGAGCCGAAGTCACGTAAAAACTACGCACTACAAGTTTTCATCTCCATAATCTGACGGCTGAACTCACTTCTCTGAGCTACGCACACGGCATAAAGATTGAACTTGTGGGTCTGAGTGCACAGGGCTTTCTGAACGCTTGCGGAAGGGCAACTTTGCGTTGCAAGGTGCGGGGAAGGAGAGGTGGAATTTGCACCGGGTTTCTCGCGGGCGGAAACAATTATGTGACTGATCGGCATGTATGGGGTTTGAATTAGGACCGACTCGCACGGCTGACCGTTCACGAGGAATGCCAGACCAACGCGGTACCTGGTGCCACGTGCAGCTTCCCCGTCGATGACCAGTCATTACATCAGGCCGCTAAGATTATCGTGACGCGCTGCGATCCAATCGCAGTTGGCCTGCATTGCTGTGCACGGTCTGACGTGTGCCGTTGCATTAGCGTGGAAACGGGCGCAGCCAGGATTTTCTTAGGGGCGGAAAGGGAGGGGGGGGCGGTGCTCATTGAGAACTGAAATACGGAAATCGCCTGCTGGGAATATTAAACGAGGAAAATGGGGGCGTAAGGGGGAGGGCAAGGGTCTCCCCTTCGGCTGCTCCGGTGGTTGGAAATGTCCGCGCGTAATAGATAGTCCGCATAACAGTTGTTAATCATCCGAGTTTTCGAATGGTTTTTGACGTCTGGAATTTGGCTTGCAGCGCACAATGCTGCGAACGCACTTTAGCAACATGGAAAGTATCCTGCAATGGAGAATGAGTTGAGCACACATGAGCACAGACAATGAACGGACCCCCGCGGCCTCAGAATTACGGCCATCGTAGATATTCTTCAACGTCAATAGTGTTACCAGTGATGCCGTATGCGCATTGAAGAACCATCACTGAATAAGCCATTGGCAGGCATGTAGCTAGGATTGTCCTAGGGGGAGGGACAAATGTCAAATTTTGCCATATGCCACTGGCATGTGACGAACTGTGTAGGAAAAAGCAGCAATTGTATGTAATTGGCCTTATACTGAACCCACACCAATACATATTGTTTGTTTTTGCAACATATATATGATCACTATTCTGTATTCGTGCGAAATCGCTATATATCTAGTATAGACCGTTTGGTTCAGAGTGGGCCACGGGCCCCATGGCTGCCCCCTTGGCTACGCCCTTGGCTTACGGCATTCAGGTTCTATACGTCACGTCATAAAATCGCCGGCTCGCATCTAAAGGCTCGTCACGGTGCTGTTTGGCTCGCGGCGCGAAGAAGCGACGTCAGCGTAAGGGTGGAGTGCTGCTTTTACCGCGCTCACAACTTCTAAATATCACAAGCTGATTGGGCAAAGGATGCTACTGCGAGCAACAGAACGGCTGTCAAGCCAAAACTGCTCAGGGTTAATGTCTTGACGCTGGAGAACCCGTCATGAAATTCCGACGGTGCTGAGTCGTGCAGAGTGCGGACCGGCACGTGCGGAGGATTTGTTTGTGGTTACACGCTTATAAAAGTCAGCCGACTGTGGCAGCTGAGTACTGCTGTGCAGTGCGAGAGTAGACGTTGCGAGTTGTATCTTTGGTGCTTGTATTGCGAGCGCTGCGAGTGACCAACATGTGGGACAGGCGGAAAGCGCGATATTTACCCAGAAGCCAGAACATCCCATGAATTAGGGTGCTTTCATGCATGGTTGTGGGTCTGGTCCCAGAGGGCTCCCATTCTTTTCGTTCTGCAAGTAGAACACTAGTTATCTGGTAACTTGGCATTATGTTGTGGGTATTTTAAGGTTGAAGTATAGTTAATGCATGGAAAGGATTAACTGAATCAATAACAATCTGAAGCCATTCGTGGTGTCATGAGTAATCTTCAGGTCTTAATCTGTGGGCATTACTATTATGACTGAACCAGCCTATCTGCTGTTAAAATGGGTGTCACATCATATTTGAAGTATTTAAGAGCTTGCCACTTCAGTCTTAGATACATTAGGTGCATACATACAGATATGTACACATAAATCCCGTAAGTCTTATATACACCACCTAGATACAGACTGATTAAGATCTATCAGTATGACAGATTTGTTGTACCAACAACTACCTGACGTTTAAAGGTCGGATACGCCAAGCAGGGGATGTTAAACTTGTAGAACTATGACCATTTATTTCATTCAACTCAAGACCAAGGCCAGTGTGTTTGTTGAACAGCATTCAGATTATCATTAGCAGTGCACTTCATAGTTTGTATTTTTATTTATGATATTTCATTTCAGGCACATATCAAGAATATGGCTAACTTCCTTGGCATCTTTGCTGCACTTGTGGCAGTTGTTGCAATGACAGTCAACTTCTCCCTTCACAAAATTGAAGAAGGACATGTTGGGGTTTATTTTCGGGTAAGATTTTCATGTTGCTGAGTATGGTTGGAATGTGTTGATTAGGCAGGCAGATATACCAGGTGCATGTATTGTTTATCTGTCTTAGGAAACAGTGTTGTGATGTGCTTCAAAACATGTCCTGCATTGCATGACACTTTCCAGACAAAATATTTCTGGATTTCTGGACCAAAAAATTGCATGGATCATTCATGACCAGTGTTGGAAACCTGGTTTTTCTTCCTGGTGTCAGAGTACAGATCTTCTTTTGGAGTGTAGAGTGTCATGCATTTATATGAGAAACATGGACTTACTTGGTACTCTGCAAGCAGGTGTGGCCAGCAGGGGCAGATCCAGTGGGTTTGTTTGTTGGGGAGGCAAACCAGTTTCCTGGGTCTACATTGTAGGTCAGGGAAATCATTGACCAGGGGGTGGAAGGCAGCTGGCTCTGGGTTTGGAGTGTACCCCAGTGGCTGAGTATAGATGGTAAACCACCAACCAAGGGCGGGGATGGTGGGCAATCTCAGATTTTGGTTGAGTGGAATATCCATGTCTTTTTTTTGGGGGGGGGGCAAATGATCATTTTGGATTACAAAATTTTTCTTGGAGTATAATTTTTTTTGGTGCTCCTTAACACCACAAAATGAGTTTTTCCAACACTGTTCATGACTTACATCTTCTGCAAAATATCCACATGCATGGATGTTGTTTTGTGTGAATCTGGTAGGACCCATACCATACCATTGTCATCCCCTACTCATCTCACTCAGCCTACCAATAATTTACATCAAATGACACCACTGTCCACATGTCATTCAGACATGGTTTTTGGGAATTCTTGTCATAACAAATAGGATTAATATCCTATATTTCACTTGATTTCATGTGGATTGTTTCTCTCATTCCATCTCCACTTTCCATTGGCTGATTGGCCTTACCTGTGCTTTTTTGCCCCAGGGAGGAGCACTGCTGCAGCAGACCAGCCAGCCAGGGTACCACATGATGATACCGTTCATCACCACTTACCGCTCTGTCCAGGTACCTATTCATTGCCTCCCCCTTTCTGTTCAGGTAGCCATTTGTTGCCATACAGCATTCCACCAAAGGCAACCGTTTATTGTGTGGCACCACTTTGTTTAAGTAGTTCTTCATTTTCCTCCCACTGGTTCATTAAAGCAACTATTCATTATTTGCTTCTGATCTTTTGCATTTCAAGCTGGTTCTTGGAAAGGTCATACAGGTCATGGATAATGTGCCCTTAGTTTGGAGTGTTTGGCTGTGTCAGTGAGTAACAGATATGACATGAGTCACTGTTGCCTAATCTCAAATCTCCTGATGCATTGTTGGTATGGTTTAGGCACCATGACACTGAAGTCAAATCTGATTGTTTTTTTGTGGTATTTTGCTGTTTGATAACTGTAGATCTGACATCTGCACCATGTTGTACTAACTTGTCCAGATAATGTGTGTCATCATTTGATGTGAAGTTTTTCAACTCATTGTTCAAATGGTTATATGTTTATGTATCAGTTTTCCACATTCAAAACTTGAAGTTTTGCCACTCTTTTGACTGCAAGAGCTGTCATTTTCCTAACAACACATAATTTTGCATGCTGCATCACCAAAAACTGAATTGATGAATGAAATGGTCCTTGAAGAGGCCATATATCACAGTTTGAGATGTCATTTTGATGTATGCACATTGGAGATGTGTTTTGGTAGTCATGCCTATTTCAGGAGAAGTAAATGCTCAATGTCTCCTAGTATAGACACCAAGAAATGGCAGTTTTCCAGTGCCGGACCGTCAGGGTTCCCCTGCGCTGGTCCCACCCGACCGAACCTGACCTGGCCACTCCTGGCCGTCCTTTAGGTGACACTGCAGACGGACGAGGTCACCAACGTGCCCTGCGGCACCTCGGGAGGCGTCATGATCTTTATCGACCGAATCGAGGTGGTGAACTGGCTGTCTCCAGATGCAGGTGTGCTGTCTTGTGTGCGTGCTGCAGTTTCTCGGCCCCTGTGCATTGCCTGCCATTTTGACGGTGGGCTGGACTGGAGGGAAGGAAGGGAGTGAATGGGGGACGGCATACCGAACGGTGGCAGGGTCGGGATTTTTCTTGATGAGGAGGGGGCAAAAGATCACATGGGAAGAGGCTGAGATGGCATTAGTCCTCAGGGGCTTCAGACAGCAGTCATCATGAAACCAGTGATAAACATCCTGACTACTGGAGGGGCCCCAGGTATTCCTTGAAAGAGTCGGTCTTCCCAGAAACTAACAAAACCATGGCTGGTGGTCATACATAGCTCAGGCCTCAGGCATTCTAAGGACCTTTGTGCCTGATTTGACCTGTTTTTTTTTCGTTTTGGCTAATAACTAGGCCGCCGATGTAGGAGTGCAACTTTAACCATGATTTGCCTCACTGTAATGACGACACCAGTCTGATTCATTGCTGTATGTGTCATGGCAGTCATTGGGATATAGTCTGTGAAGTATCATGTTTATAATTCCCACACTATTCCCCTGTGGTGTAGGAGTTCAGTTTATTATATTATTATTATATTTTTCATATATGATATATATATATATATATATATATATATGTGTATATCATTTGTTATCATTGTTATATGATTATATTATTATTAACAGTTCTCCTACCAGGGTGCACAACGGTTGATTTGTGTGCGACGACCAGACATATGACGGGCTCCCGATGGAATGTCGTTTTGCGTCGGATTCTAAATGAACCAGGGTAAGTTTTGCATCGCCTGGGCTCTGCTTTTCTCCGGAGTGACGCAACCTTCCAAAGATGACGCATTGACCCGCCCACGTCAACAAAGGGTTGAATACAAACCGGGGATAACCCGCATTCCATCGGGATCGTGGCAAATGTCTGGCCACGACTACTTGATGTCTGGCGGCGCGCATGCGTTACTTCAGCGGGCTCCTTTCAGTGCACAGCATCGTGAGAAACTACACCGCCGACTACGACAAGACGCTCATCTTCCACAAGATCCACCACGAGCTGAATCAGTTTTGCTCGGCACACACGCTCCAGGAGGTGGGCGCAGGAACCCCCCTGTCCCATCATCCCAATGTCACATTTTGACTATGTCTGCCCCTCCCCCCCCCCCTACCGATTAGGCTGGTGAGTGGTTGGCTCCGGGATTGGCGCGCTGTTTTCAGCTCTTATTTTCATATTATTCTTTTGTCATTTTTTTCATTATTTTCATCTTATTTTCAGTTCTCTCTTTTGTCAAATATGTGTATGTATACATACATGTATACATATATATATATATATATATATATATATATATATATATATATTTCCTTCACTGTCACCATTGTGCATTGATTCGCTTGTGTCGTCAGGTATATGCTGAATTGTTTATGTTTGCAGTTGTGTTTTGAATCGCGTATGTCGTCAGCTATATGTTAACTCATTTGTGCTGTGGTGTGTACATTGCATCGTCAGTTGTATGGTGACTTGCCAGCACTTTTGGAAATTTGGTTTTCCTTCTTGGTGTCGGAATATAATTTTCGTTTTGGAGTGCAAAATTTTTCGACGAATAGTAATACTGGCTTGAACTGGCATTCTTGATGTAAGTCAGTTATGACATCATACATGCTTTTTACTGAACGGAAACAGATTCGTTCGCTTGCAGAGTAAGAAATTCGTTAATAGGGCTGTAATGTGTCTTTCTGATTGAGGCACAAGATGAAACTTTTGGAGCACAAAATGTTTTTGGAGGGCATATTTTCTGCTGTTCTTTAACACCAAAAAGCAACATCTTTTCCAACCTTGCTTGTCAGTTGCCACCATGATGAGGTGTATGAGTCTATGAGTCCCTGTCTCCGTCGCCAGGTGTACATCGACCTGTTTGACCGGATTGACGAGAACCTGAAGGCGGCGCTGCAGAAGGATCTGACCGAGATGGCGCCTGGTCTGACCATTCACGCAGTGCGGGTCACCAAGCCCAAAATCCCAGAGTCCATCCGGAAAAACTACGAACTGATGTGAGTCGTCTCGCAAGGTGCGAATCAGATGGTTCGTTGATGTTGGCTTTGCCGTGGTTTTGTTGTTTTTGCTGTGCGAATATGAGTTTCGCGGATACTGACTGTCATCGTGATGGTCTCGTACTTGTCATTTGTGTTCCTGACTCGGTTTCGTGGTGGCCGCCATCCGGCGCCTAGTCTGTGATTTATTGCCCCCCCCCGTCCTCATTTATTTCCTGTCTGTCTGGTCTTTTCTTGTCCCATGAAAGATGCTGATGTAGATCTAAATTTCTCCTTGTCTTGTTGCGTTTTGTTTCCTGTGTGGGTGATTTATTCTCTCCGTCCGTATTTGTGTCTTGCTCTGCTTGACGGTGGTGTTTTAGCCGCCTGGTAATCTCTCCTTTTACGTGACCTGCCGGTGTGGTGTTGTTTCGTGCTGTTGTGAGTGCCCTGTGGCTGCGTGATTCTGGCAATTGTCTGTGCCCTGCTGTGACTCGTTGCTGCCATATTCTGACTGTTGCCTGTGCTGCGACTGTTTTGTTTATGTTGCGACTGTTGTCTTGGCCATGCTCTGATTGTGTCTGTACTGTGAGCATCACCATTTCTCTGACTCGTCTGTGGCCTGCACTGCTGCCAGGGAGGCGGAGAAGACGAAGCTGCTGATCTCCATCCAGCGGCAGAAGGTGGTGGAAAAGGACTCGGAGACGGAGAGAAAGAAGGCCGTGATAGAGGCGGAGAAGAACTCGGAGGTGGCCAAGATCCGGTACCAGCAGAAGATCATGGAGAAGGAGTCGCTGCAGCGGATGTCCACGATCGAAGGTGAGGTCGTGAGAACCACATATTCCCCCGCAGAGGCATTTTGAGAACGCGCGCCGTTGTCCGTCATTAACGGAAGGCATGACAAGGCAAGGCATAATTGAGAGCAGGCGCTCGTCATTAACGGTGTGTTGAGGTGAGCTTGTCACTGTGGCTTTCACCACGTTGAGCACGTGGAAGACGACAGGTTTACTGAGACGGATGTTGACACCGCCTGCAGATTAGCAGGGGCGCACTCAAGTCAGACTCGGTGGGGGCGGCCTCCTCAAGGTCCTAGATGACGTAGTCCGTAAAACAACTAGGTATTTTTACGTGGCGTTACGGTTATTTATGTCAGAGTGTAGTCAGCGATTCATGTCAGCATAGTGGATAAAGTCGTCCTGGAAAATGTCAGGGCTTGGGAAGCTGGAAAACGTCAATATATCGGAAGACATCATGGAGATGGGCTTTTCTGGCCCAGAAATCCTTGACACCACACTGAATGAAACTGGCCAGACTGGCTTTTAGTAATGAAATCGCTAATCTAGTGTTTCCATCGTGGACTATACTCGACAAAATGTCTTCTTTCCGGGCGAAAGCCTCGGGGAAGTTCCCGGACCCCCGGCTTCCCTTTGGATGCGCCCGTAAAACGTCCACTCCACGGCCCTCCACTCGTCCCGAGATGATGACGTCACCTTCCGAGACGCTGACGTCGCCCACTGTCGCCGAACAGACGAGATGGACGTGGCTAAGAAGAAGGCGGCCGCAGACGCCGAGTTCTACACCCGCGAACGGCAGGCAGCCGCCAACCAGATGCTGCTGACGCCGGAGTTTCTCGAGCTGAGGCGGATCGAGGCGATTGCCGCCAACAGCAAGGTCTACTTCGGCTCTGACATCCCCAGCATGTTCGTGGAGAGTGCGGCCGGCTGGCCGCCGGCGGCCGTCGTCGCCGCTGCCGCCCCCGGCGCCGTGACGGCCGCCCGGCCGGCCGGCGACGCCAGCGCCGCCCCGGCCGCGGCGGCCGTCGGCGGAACTACGAAGCCGGAGGCCGCGGCGCCGGCGCCGGCGCCGGCGCCTGTGCGAGGCTGATGGCGGGTTATCGGGGGGGGGGGGGCGTGCGGCGGTGCGGCACGATTGAGCGCGGCCGTGCGAGATGTTAGTGGCCGCATTCTGTAGACTACTGATTCTCTCGCTACTGGTGGTACTAACTGGGCGCGTGCAAGTGTGGCTGCGCGTGTCTTGACAAGGTGGTGATTCGCTTTGTCTCGGCCGTAGTATCAGAGCGTGTGAGGCCGTGATTCCGTGCGTCCTGGCGACGGCATTCCACGGAGCTATGGTTTTGTGGGATTCCCCGGCCCCCTAGGAGGCCGGTTTTGTGGTTTTTGGGGTGACACGCCCTGGTCCGTGTCGCCGTTGCGCTTGCAGTAGACCTGTCGCGTGGCGGACACTCGGCACCAGGTCCTGCCTCACGGCGGGCCGCCGGCGCCAGACCCTCCTCTGGGATGGACCGCCGCCGGACCCAGACCCTGCCGCGTGACGCGAAGAGGCGGCCCCACAGACCGCGTCATGTGACGCCACGGGTGCGGCCCATCGCCCGCTCGGCTGACTGGTGCGTCACGTGCAGCGCTGTCCGGGAGCAGACTGCAGGCGGCCTCCGCCGGGCGGGCCCCCGGGCCGGCCGGGCCGCCACAGGCCGAACGGCCCCGGTGGCGGAGACTGCGGCTGGTACGGCGGACAGCTGGTCCGTACCACGGGACCGCGGTGGCGGCGGCAGCCGGCCGGGTTCTGCCTCTGCCGCGGCCCGGTCGGAAGCCGGTCATAAATGGCCCTGTTCTGGAACTGGGCGGCTCCGCCGGTAGACTGAGCTGGTCTTGCTGGCCCCGGCGCTGGCAGGCTGCGGCGGACATCAGCGCTGCCCTTGGCTGAGGTGCGCTACCACGGGATCATCCTGTGGGCATTCGGGGTCCGCCTTCACGTCTTTTGATTATACAGCGTCAGTCGTAATCGCGCTTGTGATGATGGGTCGACTTTCGTCATTCGTGATGGTGCCGTGTCGGCGTGGCCTTCATTTTCCAACATGATGTGTTCCTGATGATGTCATTTTGGCCGTCGTTTTCCATGGTGTAGTAGAATCAGCTGAACTGGCGGTCTGTGTTGGAAACAGGGTTCAGTCAGCTGTAAAACGGCTGCCGCCGCCGGACAAGGAATCAGAATGCTGCCGTTCATTCGTTAGTCTAAGGTAAGAGCAGGGCATTGACTAGGTTTCCGTGCCGTGGGTCGAACCGAAACCGAAGAAATGTGGGTCAGACCCACCTGATAGCCGCAGGGGAGGCAAGTGGCATACGTCTGGTGCTTGTGGTGATGGTGCCTGACCGACGATTCCAGTATCGGGGGGGGGGAGAGCTGTGACGAGAGAAATCCGGGACGGAGGAGTCCACCGCAATTTGTTGTTCCGTGATGTTGCCGTGTACTCTGTCACCAGTTGTACACGACTGTGATCATCGTTTGTCCTTGTGTCGAAACGAAATACAAATGCTCATGGTTTTAGACGGCTCTGAAGATCTCGTGGCTGGGAAAACCGCAGTTGTGCTGTGACAGTTCGCGAGGTGAAGCCCGGCTGGGCAAAATCCCGGAGTGGGCGGAGGCTGCCTCTCAGTGGAATCCAGAGCGCTGACGGAGCACGGCGGGTGGGAGGTCGAATTGGTGTCGAATTGGTCTCGCCAGTGGATCGGCAAGCTCGCTCACTTGTGTACGGGCGTGCAGGGAATCATCCCCCTCCTCCCATCAGACACCTGTGTTATAGCAGTTCAAAATCAGTGAGCCACAAATGCATTGTGTTTCTTGCAAGCATTCTTGCATTCTTGTTTGCATTCTTGTCACAAGCCCTGAGACAGCCAGAAATCCTGAGACAGTCAGAGGCTCTGGGACAGTCAATGGTCGGGAAGAGCCAGGAGTGCTCAGGGGTCTTAAGGCAGTCATGAGCCCTGATGCAGTGAGAAGCCTCAGACGGTTGGAGGTCCTGTGACGGACAAGGGCTCTGTGACGGTAAAGGCCCGGAGATGGCCAGGGCCCTGGAACAGTCAGGGACCTGGAGTGTCAGGGGTCTCGGGAGAACGGTGATCCCTGAGGAAGTCAGTAGCTTACGACGGCCAGAAGCCTTGGAGCAGTCAGAGACTAGAGAACAGTCACGAGTCTGAAATAGTTATGGGCCCTGGGGCAGTCATGATCCCAGAGACATCAGGACCCTAACGCACAGCAACGGTCAGGAGCACTGGGATTCAGGGGCCCTAGGATGGCCAGGAGCAGACAGGCACGTACCCAGGATTCTCCGGCGGGGGGGCGGGCAAATGTCAAATTTCGTCGTATGCCGCTGGCGTATGACGAAATTTATCGAAAAAAGCAGGAATTTTACGTAAATTACCTCATATCTAACGCACAGGAAAGCATATAATGTTGCCTTTTGCGGCATACATATGATCAATATTCCGTATTCGTGCGGAATCGCCATATATCTAGTGGGGACCGCTTGGCCAAGGGGAAGCCATGGCCCCAGTGTCCCTCCCCCCCCTTCGGCTCTGTCCCTGCGCTGAGGCAGTGATGCAGTGTGATGTAGAACAATGTAAATGTGGTAATAAGGAAACCGTGTTGAATGCACCGCCCATGGAGTGCTGAACAGTATTTTATTTGCTATCTTATGATGGAAAATCTCACAGTATGCGATCCACATCAACGATTAACAGGGAAATGGGAGGAGCCTCGTTTGTCACAGTCCTACGACTACAACACGTTTTACTGGTTGTAGTTGACGTGAGAAGATTTTCTAATGCCACGTTACCACAGACCGCTTCAGAAACCAGCTCCCACTTCAAACCAGATCAGATTGAACTTCACCTGAATTCGCAAACGAGACTTCTGTTGCTATTCGCTGTCTAAACCTACAGCCAATAGAAACCTAACTAACATGCAAACGACAATACACAACACAGTAGTAATCCATCTACATACATAACGGCGACTTCCACCTTGCCGCAAAACATTTGCAACGTTTGCAGGAAAAAGACAGAGGTGCGCCTCATAACCTCTGAGCAGCACATGGGGACGACGGGAGGGGAAAAGTCGTGCGACTCCAAGAGTAGCCATAAGCGAATGCGCACGAGAATGATGTATAAGGAAAGGTAAACGCCTCAGGGAGCAAACCTAAGCGGTCGCACGCGGGAACGAATCGGGAGGTCGACTGCCCGCCGCGTGCCGATCTGTTCATGATGTCATTTCGGGGTCACGTGACGGGGGGTCAGCCGGCCAAGAAAAGGCAGGAAAATAACGCGAGTCAAAAAGCAAAACTGACAATATCCAACGCAAAGGTCAGAAATCGAACTCGGCTTGCTCGCACGCCTCACGAGCATCCTACCACTCAGCTAGTTGCATCTTTTCGCGCCCGGACGCACTGGTAAGACCGCAGACTGTTTCATTCATTATACCTTTTGCAAATTTGTATGATATGAAATAAGGACCTGGTCCGATTTTACTTCAGGGACCCCAGAAAATGAAGCGAGAAAATTCGAGTTTTTCTAATTCAAGGTTGGTCGGGAGTCCCGGCCTTCCCTTAGGCCCGCATTTTTGTGAAAACCATTGCACATCGTCTTCCCGGCGGGTGGTTTTCGTATGATTTCAGTCCACATTTAGCTCCAGTCCCCGTTCTTAAGCAAATCCTGGCTGCGCCCCTGCGACACTGCCTCCCACTGTTTTGCTTACGTGGTAGGTATACGGATCATAGCATCCAGAAGCATTAGCGGTGTCACCGAGCCACGGTTTGCTTATCCCGTGACACCTCCTAACGGGGTCATACCCTGACCTTCCGGTGCCGCGGGCGACTGCTCAGACCTGAGCCCGGGGGCGGCGGGCGGGGGAGAGGGTGATCCCGGCGAACGTTCGGCGGTGTTAACGGGGCCGCTAATGAGCGCTAATTAGCGGCTGCCGGGAATCGCCGGGCCAGGTGAGCCGGCCCAGAATGTCCGCCGACATTCCGTCACGGGCAGGGGCGCCGCCAGCCGCACAGACCCGGCAGGGACTTCCATGTGAGAAACGACGAGTAGCGTCGGGGACGCGACCCCTTTTTGGGAGACATAACATTAGCTCAATGGGGAAAACATTTTTGGCCCCTCCGCCTTTTTGGGATGCTCCATACGCCCCTGGGCTTACCCCCGTGTTGTTGACAAGGGCGCCGCCAGTCCCATTGATCAGGGAGGACCTACCCCTGCAGTGCTGACAGCCCCACTGGTCCCGGAGGACGTCCCTCTGCAGCATGGCTGGAGGCTTTAAAAATCATTTGGAATTGGGGGGGGGGGGTCCGCACAGGATTTCTGACGCTTTTCAGTCGTTGCTTTAGGCCTAATGTTAAAATCTCTGAATATTGGTGGTCCGCACCCCCGCCCCCCCCGTTCCCCCGAGATCGCCAGCCCTGCCCTGCAGTGTTGACAGCGGTGCCGCCAGTGAATCTGGCTGATGTAGTTTCGTTCCAGACGTTAGTCAACGCCACGGGCGTAAGTTAAAGTTACCCGGGGTTGGCTGGACTGCCGCCGTACGCCTGCCCGTTCATCGCTGCTCCCCTGCAAATCTCTGGTGGCGAACAATCCGGCCACTGGCCGAAACCCACCGGGCCGACGTCGGACCCTGAATAGAATCCTGTCCTGTCGTGGAGCCGGCCATGACGTCACATCACATCGGCTGACCATCACGCAACCTCTCTCACGCTGTGTGCTGCGCACGTCAGTTGTACGCTGTCAGTTGTACACGTCTCGCACGCCGTACCGTGGTCCATTGGTGGCGACGCCGGCGGGGAGGGGAGCTAGCGGGGGAATTCTCCCAAAAGCTCGTGGAATTTAGCATTATCCCAATGGCGATACGCGGAAAGAGAGGCTCCGAAAACGTCGTTCGCTGCCGTTGTCCTGAGTACGTGGCGCCGCCGCTGCTGTGACCCCCGCAGGGGCCCAGGGAGGCGGGGCGGCGACCGTTGCCGGTCCTGCCGGCGCCCCGGGCGGCCGCCGAGCCGTTGGAGCGGGGCGTTTCACGCAGCTCTTGAGGTCGCGGTATGCCGGCTATGCGCGGCCCCCCGGACTGGAGACTGAGGTGGGCCGTTTACGGTGCGGTGCTTACACGTTAATGTGGCGAGCTGAGGCATGGAGCGCTGGCGCCGGACAGGTGTTCGTGGCGCGGGTATGAAACGGACAATTCGTGATAAACAGCTGATGGCCTTCGAAGGGCGTGACAGATTGAGAGGGACTGCAGACTACCAGCCAGATCAGGCAGATTTTTATTTTGTCCGAATTAGTTGCTAGGGTGGTGCTTGGGATCAGAACCTGCATAAGCACACCTTGTTGCACGTACTCGATCGTGCAATTCCAGGTACCGGCTGGTTTGAGGCGAAAGTTTAACGTGCCGTCAAAGATTCGGCAAGTTTGTTAGTCTGTATGTACGTAATCGTGTGTGCTTCGTGAGTTATGCATATATCTGATATATATATATATATATATATATATATATATACATATATATACGATACTTACCTGTCTGGGCAGTTGCCAACTGTCGAAATGCGTTTGACGTAGGTGCTTTTTTATTCAAATTTTGCATGGAGCGAGGTAAATAATGTCATGAATGGAACCGGACTATGCTGTCTGCCAAGTCTCGAAAAAGATGTAAACGACATGAAGAGCACTCGTTGCCGATAGATGGTTCTCCATTGACGTTTAGCATCTTTTTTTTAGGACTTCTGGCTTTTAACCCTATTTCCGGAGGGCTAGAAGGTATGGCCAACTCCCGGCAGGGGATATTCCCCCCCCCGAGATCTCGAGAACCACACGTCCGATTTCATCACAACAAACGGCAATTGATTTGCCATGACGTGAACTACACTTCGCAAAAAAGAAGTTTCCAGAATTTTGAAAGGGTTGGATACAGGGGCAAAAATATCAAAATCAGGAGTATTTTTTGCTTCTTATAAGTTCGTTGATTATGAACCGATTTCGATGAAATTGGCATGAATCGAGAGATTATGGATTGAACGTTTAAAATTGGTGCACATATTTAAAATTTTGAGAAAATTCATAGGCGTTCACAGAGCTTCCAAAATAGGAGGAATAGTTTTTTAACTTATAAATGAACAAAAAGGGCAAAAGCACTTTTTTGGCTTCTAATAGTCATGCTATGCTTACTAAATACACATCGTATTCCAATGTTTGTAAAATGTTAGCATAGGCGGTGTCAGAGACATGAAAAAGGGGAACTGTCGTGGTCACATGCTCCTCAGATCAACATGTGACCTTCGACTTTAAATGACCTCCAGTGACCTTGGAGTCACTTGGAATGACCTTCTACGCATTTAATATTATCTGTAAACGTTTTCAATGATTTGAATTCACCTCATTTAAAAAATTCCATTTTACGCCTATTGTGATATAGGGTATGCGCACTGACATTTGAGGTCATAGCTCCCTGACCCGGCCTGATATGAAGCTGAAACTTGGTACAGAAGTAGAGGGCACTCTTTTACGTGTCATATAAATATATGTGCCAAACCCATATCTTCCGGGTTTGGCATTTCAGGAAATAATGCCGATATTATTAGAAAAAACAAATTTTGACTTTTGACATTGACCTGACTTTGCCAAATGACCTCAGATGAACAAATTGTATTTGCATGTTGCCTAACTATTTAGCTATATATCTATATAAAGTTTTAAGTTCTATCTCAAAAACGATGTTTTTGACAGTCATTTTCCTTTTACCCTCAACAGTGCCAAAAATGGCCTGAAGTGCTTCCCAAAAACGTTGCCTGGCTGTGCCCTTGAGCAAAATAGAATTACGAAATTTTGTCACAGTACGTGGAAAAAATAGCTAGGAAAAGTGACCAAGTTTTGTGAAGCTGCGTCAAAGATCCTGGAATTGGCAAGCAGAAAACCCAAGGGGAGGCGGATTAAGCCCCCCTTGCCGGGAATAGGGTTAATCTGACTGACTCTGCTATAGATCTTAAAGAGTGTTCTTGTCGGCTACCGGACAGAAAACTACGGCGAAATATCGAATGGGAAAAATATCGAAAATAAAACATCAGGATAAATATTGGCCAACATACACAAATATCGAACGAAGCAAATATCGAATGGCAAAACATCGAGAAAGGATAACTATCAAATGGCTATTTTATCGAAGTAGGAAAAAATCATGGGATTAAATGTCGAACGGAAAAGCTGTGGAAAAATATCGAACAGCAAAAATACTGACCAGGATCAACGGAAAAGTGGCAAAACTTCGCATTGCAAACTATCATCAAAAGATCAGAAGGCGTGGTACAGGAGCAGGCATCGAAGGGCAACTTCCCCGTGTTGCCGTAGGTGTAGTAATCGGTTTGCTGCAGACGAAGTAATCGGTGGTCGTAGGCGTAGTAATCGGTTTGCCGTAGACGTAGCAATTGGTTTGTGGTTGGGGTTAGGCTTGATTAGGTTGGGTTAGGTTAGGACTGCTTACCTTTATTTGGTGCAAAGAGTGCGTTTACATGACCGTGACTACTCTATAACAAGTTTCGTTTTAACAAAATTCGTTTTATATATATATATATAAAGATAACAAAGTTTATTTTGCCAGCAACGTCTTGTACTGCAGTAATATATCCGGTTGGTTTTTTGTCCGTTCGTTACATTTTCCAGTTGATGTTTTATCATATGGTATATAATACGTTAATGTCCATCTTACTCAGTATTTCCGTACCATATTTTGCGTTCGATATTCTGTCATCCGGCATTTCGTCGTTCAATGATTTGTTCATCGATATTTCCTTCTCGATATTCATCCCTGATCCATATTTCATCATTCGTCATTCTCTTGTTCGATATTTATCCCTAACGATATTCACTACCTTGGATATCTGTGTTCGATATTATGCTTTCGATATTTCTACGTTTGATATTCTGTCATGCGACATTTTGTCCTGCAGTCGCTCTCATCGTGATTTATCAGCGTTATCGTCACAGGAGAGAGGAAGGAGGTGATAGGGTCCAAGTGGTGATAGGGGATCATTGCCGACCCCCTAAAACCTGCTGTTGTTTGCACCTGCGCAACTGAGACCACATGCTAGACTGAGTTTTTAGCATCAACATCGGACCGCTGATGTTTGAATCTTGCCGTGTCATGGGGGACCATGACTGATGGAAAATGTGTGTGTGAGCGTGACAGACTAAATTTCGTGGCATAATTGATAACATGACTGGTGGGCCTATAAGTAAAGACACCGTCCGTCTGACAACACGCATGCCATGTGGAACATTTTGATGCTAGGGAAAGGGCTTAAACTACTACATCCATAGATCAAACGCAAGGGGGAATCGATGCTTCGAAAAAAATGTGAAATTGGCAGACCTACAGACAATCTGCGTACACAGAAACAGAAAGAGAAAATGGATCTCAGCCACACTGTTATCCCAATCTGGTTACGCGGCATGCTTTGCATTGGGTTTTTATTTTGCAGTCGAAATCATGCGTGTTTACATCCCAGTAAGTTCGATTATGAACATAAGTGTATACAAACATTTCTTTTAGATCATCCCAATCCAAATGGTTTGTGTGTATAGATTTATGGGTCCTTATCATACTGCCTAAACTGTGGCGGAACAAAATATAAATGTGTCTTTTCTTAATTCCCGACTGCCCTGGGGTAGCATTATGCGAAAACTACCGCCGTTGCTTGTATGGCGGGATGTGCCCCCGTGAGGCGGATATTTTGAAACCCCCTGGGGTATCCGTGGCGACTTTTCTGTCGGCCGACGCAGTCCGTTCACTGGCCTGCGCCGTCCTTCAGGAATGCAAAGTTGATACAGAATTTCTGCTGGGCCTCGTAAAAAAACTCGCAGCGCCGCCACGACGGTTTATGTTCTCAATCTACGCTTAGAAAGGGCTCATGTTGCGTGATAAGGCCTGTTATACCGCAGTAAGGCCAGGCGATGGGGTGAGCCTGCGGCCGCTCTGCGTGAAAAAATGCCCCATGCACTGGGCGTCTTATGCGGTCTAATTTCGGGTAATGCCCGCAGTGGTTTCTGCCGGCTTTGTGAAGCCGCTGCCGCCCGGCCGACCGGCCCCGGTGGTAATTGTATATCTCTGTCCGCTGGCTCAGAGGCGAGAGTTATTATAATCTGGCCGGCTGCAGGTGCAGCGGCGGATGATACTATATCCTATGCAAGGCAGCGGCGTGAGTCGCTTGCTTGCGCTCGGTTTCAGTCTCGACTTATTATTTTGCGTAACTGGTAGAATGGAAATAGTCTGCTGGTGTTTTTCTGGAGCATGATGAGGTTTCATCTTCGTTCTGTAATGCGGACATGATTCACTGGTGCCTTCCTAAACAACATTTTGAGCTAAAAGCTACATGGTAGTTACAAGAAGTTCGTGAGAAATCCCGTGCGAATTTTAACCAGAGTTTTAACCTGCAAATTTTCGCAAAGACATAATTGTCAGCAAAATTTTGGAAGCAAATCTTTTAGATCTAACAAAGTAATAATTCAGCCAAGCGAATAAATCGTACAAAGACGCCTGCGGAAAGTGGCATCTAATTGACGAAAAAGGGGGAGGCAAAGGAAGGAGGAAAAATAAAAAGGAGGAGGAAACAAGACGAGGGGTATAGAACGAGGAATGAGTTTTCCACGCTACAGCCACAACAGCAGGACTGTGGTTCGCTATATTATGACCAAGGAAAGGTCATCTACCTTCCTTCTGCCCAGGCCACCCCTTTGTCGCCACCTGACGTTGTCCCCCCCCCCCCGCAGAGCCTCCGGCACCGTCCATTCCTCTGGTGAAGATCGCGACAGAAAGTATCTCCACGACCGACCGTGGCCGCGATAATTGTTGTTTGCCCAGCGGTCGCAGTCATCAGACGTCACCACCCTTTATTCCCATGTCGGGCCATCTGTCTCCGTGACCCCCCCCCCCGCCTCTTCCCTGCGGCGGCGGCGGAAGCGCGTCACGTGACAAAGTTCATGACCCCTGCACGCGCGCGGCTGCGGGCTCGCTGGCGCCCGCGGCGGCCCGTAAAGCGGCCGATTACAGAGCAGGCGGCGGCGAATGATGAGTGGCCGGGTAATTCAGGCCCCGGGCCGGCGGATCATAGGTCTGAAGCCGACCCACACGCCGCCTCGGCAGCGCTGCGGTCGTGGATCGCTCGGCTGTGGGTGCCGGTGAGACAGGACCGAGCTGCCGCGTTTTATCGCTCCTGCCTCTGGCCTGCACGGGTGACGGGCACCGAGCATCGTTTCACTCTGCGAGGGCAGCCGAATTGTTAAACCGCTCTCCATTTGATAGAACGAGCTCAAATGGGATAGTTGTGTTCGCAGGTCGATCTGCTGGCATATAAAATCTCCGTATTTTAAACCGCCGTAAAGAGTGTTCAGCTCTATACACGTCGACAGTAGGAAACGTCGTCTCAAAATGATACGTGGTGGCAAGGAAGATGAACGTTACGAAATACCTGAACTATGATCGTTTATGGTGTATGCGTACCTGCGGAAAAGAAGCTGTCGCTAAAAACAAAACAGGTATCTTGACTCGTGACTTACAGCGTGGGATCAGACATCCTAATTTGTTTCCTCTGCTGCATAACTCCGCAGTCAAGCAGTTCAGTGCCAGCAGATTTTCAAAATGTCCGGTACATCAATTCTGCACGTGCCAGCAAATTGCCTCTTTGCCGTGGTCATGGCGCACTAATTCCCCGACGGTTCAGTTCACCGTGATCCTGATCCTCTGCCATTTCAGTCCACCGTGACCCTGATCCTCCAAAAATCTGCTCAGTCCGCCGTGTGCCTGATCCTCCGTCAGAGCTGTCAGCTGACTGAGCTCTCAGTCCGTCGTTGGCTGGGACACCCAGTCCCCCGGCCCCCCTGACAGTAGCAATCGGCTGCTCGGCCGCCACCGTGGGGTTACCGTGAAGGCCAGCCCCGGGCGTGTCCCTGGCAGAGCCAGAATACCTCGCCGTCGAGCTATGCCCGGCTGTGGTGGTGCCCGGCCTCCTCATTACGCGCACTGCATCGCAGCGGCAGCCAGTCCCCTTCGTGAGCAGGCCACAATACCATCTAGGGACAGAGGAACATCGCTCGGCTGCGGTGGTAGGAAAGTCGGAATGTAGAGAAGGAAAGACGGGTGGAAGGGCATTGAGCTGCTACGGATCTGAATGGTCGGGTACATCGGAAGTAGCAGAATAAGGAAGGAGATGGACTGAATAAAATCGCTCTGAAACGTCGTTTCACGCAACCAGAGCACACTGGTCACTTGCAGCGAACAGTTTTAAAAAGAACTTTCCACATCGAAGCGTCTTGTCTGCTACCTCCAGTCGTGAGACGCCCCCAGCAGCCTCATCAGCTCGCCTCCGAGGACCGGCGCGTTCCAGCGCGCTAATAAACGACCGTTCTCCACTGGCCGTAACTCCACGCCGTGGCATTCGACTCCCGCTGCCTGGCGTTAAGCGGCCCGCGTAATGAAACAGAACTGCTGCTGCACCCGCTGCGGTGGCGCGAGCTCTCAGCGGGAGGGGGCCTTCGGTGGGGGGCACCTCGTCCCTGATGAACGGGATGATCACTGTTTTGGAGCGGACGGTTTCGGGGGCGGCACGCCTTTGTAACCGGCAAGCAGTCCACAGGTGGACGCTGGTGTTGTAATTCAAGGGACCAGAGACCTTGAGATGGGGAGGACACATATGCACTGCTGAAGAACGAAAGGTGGTTGGAGAAAATGGTACGTATGGTCTCGACCAAAGTAAAGGAAAATGTGTTAAGTACATGAGTGCGCGCTTTTGCGTATGCAAATGAGAGTGAGAGAATGAATAAGTTAGCGAGAGAGAGAGAGAGAGAGAGAGAGAGAGAGAGTGTGGTACAGTAAAGGATTGTCTAAAGAAGTGATGGATTGGCAATATCCGTAATTTATTATGCACTGCCGATAATGACAGAAAGTTTCTTGCTCCTGGATGAATGTTTAGGAAATATTACCGACTAAGCCGAACTCTCCTAAAGTACGGGTGGTTTCGGAAAATCTCGGGAAAGAAATTTAAGAGAAGCTTGTGGAATACTGTACAATGACGCTCATTCTTTGTTGCCAAACAGCTCAAACGTAAATCGCAGGTAACGGCACATCCACAGAGACTGTTCAAAAAATTTGCGTGAATCTCGCCGTAAGCTCATTAGTAAAGTTGGCCGACCATGAAGTCTTTCGTTTTTATTTTAGGAATCACCTTGCGGCACTGATGAGTCACAGTAGCCATCAGGAAAGATGCACCAAAGACAATTTGTTTCTTTTGATGCCTTTTGATGCCTTTTGGCCTTTTGATTTCATCGCAGCGTGAGTACTCGTAGCACGTGCACGTTTCATCGACAGCACCCACGCTTACAGTTGGTCCGACGTCACTCACTACTGCAGCTGCTAAGACGACCACAGCAGGGAGTCTTCCGTCACCTCATGACCCCGGGAGGTCACCTCCACACGAACTTGTGCCCACGTGCTTTCCCGGGTAATTGGCTCTGACTTAGCCGACAATGCTGCGGTACGGGCGGCCTTGCCGGTGCCGATCCTGAGGCTGAACTCGTGCCTGCACCTGTCCGGCCGGCATTTCCTGACCCCCCTCCTTCAAACAGACCCCTCTTTAGCGGCTACTGTGGTGGCGGCAGAGGTCAGGGGTCAGCGGCGAGCGGCCGTAGGAGTTATGTCTGAGTCACTGAGTCATTAGGTCATGTCTGAGTCACGACTCACGTCCGACCGAGTCGGCTGTCTACCAGGCCAGGCACGGTCAGAGTCACATTGAGTGATGTTAAGGTTGTGTGGAAGAGTACAGGCACACGTCAACTGCCTTGCGCTGGTGCATTAATGTGTGGGGATATTTTTTTTAGTCCGTCCGTCCACTAAATCTGTTCATTTGTTTCGTCGACTGTCTCTCTATTGATCCGATTGTCAGCCTGCTTTTGCATCCCTTTCTCTGTTTGTCCGCCCTGAGGTCCGCCAGTAATTTTGTCAGTCACTTCTTCACAGCATGGGTCGGTGATGTTACGATACATCTCTTCCCTTCTGTCTTCATGCACCCCTTTACAAATTATCCCTCTCCCTTCCACTCCCTCCCTCCCTCTCTCTCTCTCTCCCTTCTTTTCTCTCCCCCTCTCCCCTCTCCGTCTCTCCTTTTCTCTTCCTTTCTCTTTCCCTCTCCCTCTTTCCCTCCCTCTTTCTCCATTCTCTCTCTCTTCCTCTCTCTCCCTCTCTCTCCGTTCAGACACCTGCCGGCCGCCACCATTCTCCGTCTCCGGCCGGCCGGCTCCGGCGATTAATCAGACCCCAACAGAAGCGCGGCCGACGCCAAAGGACAGGCCCCGGAATTAGTCGGCAGGGACAGAAGATGAAGGGAGCAAGCCGACCGCACCGTCCGCTGCCGGGACAACACTGGCCGCGGCACTGACCAGCGCGTGGACTTACCGAGGTGGTGGAAAGGCGGATCATCAGCTTTTGCGGGCGCTGCGGTCAGCTCAATAAAGCATTCCAGCCCGCCACGCGGCAACACTCGGCCTTGCCTGCGCCTGTTATGGTCGCTAATTGGCTTTATTTGGCGTCAGCCTTGGGTCGTTTCCGGATTTTTCTCGAGTTCATCTTTGCTGTTCATCATTGTTGTAATATTCCGCCTCAACTCCATGATTCATGAAAATGCATGGCACGTCGCATGGGCAGAGATGGAAGACACTTGATAAGAGTTTCGGTCCCATAATTTGTTTTGTGTTAAGATGATTGGGCGCGATTTGCTATGATGTGGTGTCTTGACTACATTCTTCTTGTATTCACGAATTAAGTATATTCGCGTACTCAAATGCTTTCCGTTTCAACTACGCGCACATGCCTTTGGCATTAAAATCAGCATTTTTGACAAAGGAGCTCTAGAATTTCCCTTGATGGTCAGAATCACTAGCACTGATTATGATCACGCACCAATGTGCAGACGGTGAGCTGGGAACGAAACACAGCCAGTGGACCTCATCAGGGCCATACGAAACATTTCAGACGTTTATGGTGTGGATTCTACGACGGTATCTCGAAAAAAAGAAAATAGTGATGGGGTTATCAAGAGCTTCAGCGGACGCTGGTATGGCAGCACATGTGTTTGATGAACAGCGCATATGCTATTTTTATGGAAACGAGTCTCAGGAGATTAGGCAGGATTGCTTAAGTGTTTGGTGCGCCGCATAATGCACAATGCTGAGCAACGCTTTTTCCGCCTTGACACATTCTCCGTAGCTCTCCCCACCATCCTCAGTCGTCTTTCACAGGGGCTCATCCAGCTGGGTCTGAAGGGGAAGGAAAAGCTCATCGTGAGTTTGGCACATGGCTATTGCCGTCATAACGACATGCCTAACTGTTCACTGTCCAAGCAATAATTTATATTATGGTAAAATTGGGCACTGATTTTGTCTTTATGCTTATTCAACATTTGGTCCATAAATTACGGTGAAGATATCTTTCTTACTGCGACTGGTGGCCTGAGGAAAGTGTCTCCCTTCCGGCTGTTGCATGCACTTACCTGTGAGTCCTCGTAAGTCACTCGCCGCGTTCCACTGCGTCCTCGCTTCTTATTAATCTGACGCCAGGGTCCCGCTCTATGATCATCCGTTCGGCAGCGTTTTGGTGCGTCCTCGCTTCTTCGTACCATTCTTGCAGAACTGCGTCCTCGCTTCCTAGTCACCTGTTACGGCAAAGTTTCTCTGCGTCCTCACTTCCTAGTCACCTGTTACGGCAAAGTTTCTCTGCGTCCTCGCTTCCTAGTCACCTGTTACGGCAAAGTTTCTCTGCGTCCTCACTTCCTAGTCACCTGTTACGGCAAAGTTTCTCTGCGTCCTCACTTCCTAGTCACCAGTTACAGCAGAGATTCACTGCGTTCTCGCTTGCTGGTCACCAGTTACAGCAGAGATTCATTGCGTTCTCGCTTGCTGGTCACCAGTTACGGCAGAGATTCACTGTGTTCTTGCTTGCTGGTCACCTGTTACGGCAAAGTTCCTCTGCGTCCTCGCTTCCTAGTCACCAGTTACGGCAGAGATTCACTGCGTTCTCGCTTGCTGGTCACCAGTTACAGCAGAGATTCACTGCGTTCTCGCTTTCTAGTCACCAGTTACGGCAGAGATTCACTGCGTTCTCGCTTGCTGGTCACCAGTTACAGCAGAGATTCACTGCGTTCTCGCTTGCTGGTCACCTGTTACAGCAGAGATTCACTGCGTTCTCGCTCGCTGGTCACCAGTTACAACAGAGATTCACTGCGTTCTCGCTCGCTGGTCACCAGTTACGGCAGAGATTCACTGCGTTCTCGCTCGCTGGTCACCAGTTACAGCAGAGATTCACTGCGTTCTCGCTTGCTGGTCACCAGTTACAGCAGAGATTCACTGCGTTCTCGCTTGCTGGTCACCAGTTACAGCAGAGATTCACTGCGTTCTCGCTTGCTGGTCACCAGTTACAGCAGAGATTCACTGCGTTCTCGCTTGCTGGTCACCAGTTACAGCAGAGATTCACTGCGTTCTCGCTTGCTGGTCACCAGTTACGGCAGAGATTCACTGCGTTCTCGCTTGCTGGTCACCAGTTACAGCAGAGATTCACTGCGTTCTCGCTTGCTGGTCACCAGTTACAGCAGAGATTCACTGCGTTCTCGCTTGCTAGTCACCAGTTACGGCAGAGATTCACTGCGTTCTCGCTTGCTGGTCACCAGTTACAGCAGAGATTCACTGCGTTCTCGCTTGCTGGTCACCAGTTACAGCAGAGATTCACTGCGTTCTCGCTTGCTGGTCACCAGTTACGGCAGAGATTCACTGCGTTCTCGCTTGCTGGTCACCAGTTACGGCAGAGATTCACTGCGTTCTCGCTTGCTGGTCACCAGTTACAGCAGAGATTCACTGCGTTCTCGCTTGCTGGTCACCAGTTACGGCAGAGATTCACTGCGTTCTCGCTCGCTGGTCACCAGTTACGGCTGCCCCCGCTGGCGGGCGGCCAATTAAGTTCGAACGCCTTTCCGAGCCATTAGAGCTGCCAGAGTGGAAAACACAGGCCGGGCGGCGTGGCCGTTTTCAATCAGCCGACATCCAACGGCGGTGGGGCACGAGAGGCCGTTGGCGCCGTTCGCGGCCCGCTCACCGCGCAGCCCGCCAGCCGGGGAGACGCTGTCCGCTGTGGGGAGTGGAGACTGGGCACGGAGTTTGCTGCAGAGACCACCGGCCAGGGGTGCACTCCATTATGGAGACCTGCATCTGGGGACACCGTCTATTGTGCGTAGAGAATATAAACCTCTAGATACTATTGCCCAGGAGGAAGTCCACTGTAGAGACAGACTAGGTACGGGGTCTGTTGTGGAAACTATCGGCTACGAAAGGAGTTCACTGAGGAGACTGTGTCATGCACTTGTTGCATTGTGGAGGTTTCGACTGGGGACGATTTAGGAACCATTTTATTGTTTAGACTATCAGGCAGAGACATTGTCAGTTGTAATGGCTACTGGCTAGGGATAATGCTCACTGCGGAGACTACCAGCTAGGGACATAGTCGGTTGTAGAGGGTGGCAGGTAAATTAGCGACCAATGAGGATGCGGTAACCTGGGAACGATATTCATCGAGGAACAGGTCAGGATCGTAATGTAATATTGGACGCGTTCATAGGGCAGATTCTACTACGGGAACTGAAAACACGGCGATACAGTGTTACAAATTTATGGATAGTTGTAAAAACTTTCAGCCAAGACAGTGCGTGGAGATTGCTAACAGGGGACAACTGTTAGCAATGAGTATTCTCTGCGTAGCAGAGACTTTTGATATTGTACAAGCCTCGCTGTGTGAACGAATGTGAGAACCACGGCTGTTCGGAACATAACAAGAAGAAATACCAGCAAGTCGTTAAATCCCAGTTCTAGAGCCAAGTTTGTGCTCAATCCGTCTTGTGCTCGTTGCAATCGTAAAACTAAATGCTTGTTTCGCGTGAGTTAAGAGAAAATATGTCTTTATCCATATAGACCAAAGCAAGTCCAAGCAATTTCGAAGTGAAAGACAATTAACTCTGATCTAATTACCGTTATATTTGGTATAAAGTAAAGCTAATAAGACACGCCTCGCTGACCGCCAAGTGACCTTACCTTGGTGTGACCTGCGCCTGACCAGATGAGCCACAGGCTGTTTTGACCCACCACACTCGGCCAAACAAGTCGTCATGGGACGAAGTGGCATTAGGAAGTAACGCCTCAGGGTTCTGCCTGCTGTGGTGGTGGTGAGAGAGGTCATAAACTCGTGCAATCTTTAATGCTGGTGTTACTTCGTTATTCAGCCAGCCTACTACCTGGCCAGAAGCTGCTGCCACAGTCATTTTCTTAAATAACTTTTGAGCAAATTGCCAGCTGATGTAAAATATTGCTAGTGTATATGCAGAGCCCTGGACTAACCAATGCTTAAGTGTAATTTGGAATAAGTACAAAATGAAGTTATCTTACCATTAATCTAAATGATGAATTCCAGTATCCTGATGAACGGGGTACAAGATTATCGTCAGCTTCCAACGCTCCCTGCCCAGCTGTTAGTATGCCTTCAAGAATGAAACGTGTTAAAAAACAAACCAACAAAACTCGAATGGGATAATCCGTGGGTAAAACACAGGGAGCTGCGTGCTAAGGCCGGCGTCTATATCGTCTCATGTAAATCGAGCGGCTGGACTAAGTGGGCTGTAACGCACACGCACGGCCTAATCTGCCCGCTCAGCTGGCCGCGTCAGCGCCATTACCCGTCCAATTTGGCGGCGGTCTCGGCGCCGGGGACAGCTGCAGCTCGGGACCTCCGTGCCGGGATCGGGGGCACCGAGTCGGCCGGCCCCTCAGGGTGTCAGGCGATGGAGCGGAACCAAGCTGAGGGCGGGGACAAGGTTCCGAGAATCTGGGAGGTCTGAATCGGCGGACCTGACACGACGGCGCGGTTCAAGGTGAAGATGAAAGGCGGCGTGCCCGTGCGAGTCAGCTGGGGGTACCGCGTCATCGTGCAGACTCATCTTCCCGGCATTTTCCGACATCGGTACCGTTTATATGAGTTTCAAAAGCACGGGAACTATAGAAATAGACGGCTCTTCCAGTTTGTCTTGTAATATAATCGAGATACAGTCCACGTGTCTGCAGTTTTTTAGACTGCTGTCTGTTTCGTCAGTCTGAGTTTTATTGAAAAAAAATGGTGTGTACTGTTTTCAGAGCAGAAACGCAGCCAAGTGATAATGAGTTTCATACACAACTAATTGCCAATGCGAAGAAAAGGCTCTTGTTTTGGGATAATGATGACAAACCCCACAATATGAGACTGTCCACATCGTTTCCATTCCGAATATCGTGGCGGTGCCTCTGGAACCAGGCGTTAACGACGGAAAAAACATGACGCGTTTTTACTGCGTTTCAGATGCTTGTTTCACTTTTGTCAATAACGGCTACAGCTACTGCAGTAAAAAGCCCTTTTTTATTGACACCATGCTGGGATTTCAGCCAAGTTCTTTGCCACCTTAAATCCTGATCACTGATCTGCTGTCTGAGAGATAATTACACCCTGCTCATCTTAAATGATGGCGTATGAGTCCTATGCAGTATCTGTCATGTGTTTCTGCTCTTTTCCACGGCTAAATTAGATTGAGACCAAGAACACCTTGCTACACGGATATTTCGGAGCCAGTTATTTGGATTATGGTTGCGTTTTTAGGGACTGTGATCATTTTAATCATTTTGAAAAGCTTCTTGTTTCTCACTGTGAATAATTTCCACCAAATGTTTACTATTTTTGCTGCAGAGATACCAGATTCATTATTCACTATGCACGCACTATTCATACTATTTACACACACATTCACGCCAGAGTATTCATTATCAGCTGCAAAATCCGCCCCGTTATCTAAGTATGGAAAGATTGTTCGGAAAAAAGCAAGAGAGGGACAACACGAGGAAAAGAGAAGGCAAATCGAAGAGATGACACGTACGAAAAAAGGAAAACGGGAGAAAAAGGAGATCATTAAAGAAGAAAGAGAGGCACAGAGAAAGAGATAAATGTGAAAAAAGACTGCAAGGAAAGGACGCGATGGATTAAACTCTTTCCCGTACGGCAGAGGGATTTCAGAAGTCTCTCCGGTTCTTTGCGCACCATTTCCAGGGTTTTGGAACCAGATTACGAAACTTGGTTACCCTTCCTATCTATTCTTACTACGCATTAGCCCTATTCCCGGAGGGTTCCACGGTATGGCCGATTCCCGGCAGGAGGGGGGCGGATTCGCCCCCCCTGAGATCTCGAAAACTACACATCCGATTTCGTTGCAGCAAACGACAATCGATTTGTCATGACGTAAACTATACTTTTAAAAAAGAAACCCTCAAAATTTTGATAGGGGTGGATACAGGGAATAAAAATACTAAAATGGGGGTACTTTTAAACGTCTTATAACTCCGTTGTTTCTGGACCGATTTGATGAAATTGGCACGAATCGAGAGATTATGGATGGGACTTTTACCATTTGTACAAACATTTGAAAATTTTGGGAAAATTCGTAGGCGTTCACAAGGTTTCAAAAATGGGGGAGATTAGTTTTTTTTCAAAAACTGCATGAACAGAAAAGCTAAAAACACTTTTTTGGCTTTTGCTGGTCATGTTATGCTAAAGAAGTACAAATCGCATTACAACGTTTGTATACTTTTGGCATAGGCGGTGCCAGGGACATGAAAAGGGGAACTGTCATGGGCACATGATCTTCAGATCAACTTGTGACCTTTGACCTTAAATGACCTCTAGTGACCTTAGGATGGCTTGGAATGACCTCGTGTGCATTTTGTATTATGGGTACACGTTTTTCAATCGTTTGCATTCACTCTATTTCAAAAATTCCAAGTTGCGGCTATTGTGATATAGGTTACGGGCACTGACATTTTATGCCATGCCTATGTGACCCGACCTGGTATCGAGCTGAACATTGATACACAAGTAGAGGGCAACCCTTCTACGTCATACGTATTTCGGGTTTGACATTTAAAAAGATACAGCACCGAAATTGTTACTATAAAACCAAATTCTGACTTTTGCCCTTGACTTGGCCTTGTAAAGTGACCTCAGACAAACAAAACTGTATTTTCAAGTTGCCCAGATATTTAGCTATACATTCATATCAAGTTTTAAGTTTTATCTTAAAAACGCTGTTTTTGGCAGTCATTTTCTTTTTGCCCTCAACAGGGCCAAAAATGGCCTGATGATGCCTCCCAAAAGCGCTGCCTGGCTCCATCCCCTGAACAAAATAGAATTTCGAAATTTTGTCACAGAACGTAAAAAGAATAGCTAGGAAAAGTGAGGAGGTTTCGTGAAGCTGCGTCAAAAAAACCTGGAACTGGCAAGCAAAAAACCCGAGTGGGAGAGAATTCAATCCCCCCTGCCTGGAATAGGGTTAAGCAAGTTTCTAAACGCGGCCCTGATGAACATGCGATCATGACAGTACCCCCCTTTTCATGTCCCTGGTGCCGCCTTTGCCAACACTAGACAAACCATGTAATCCCATTTGTACTTCTAAAGTATAGATTGACCAGCAAAAGTTTTAACAATTTAAGCGTTTATGTTAATTCAGTTTTCAAAGAAATATTCCTCCCATTTCCCGATCCCTGTGCTCATTTTTGAGTTTCCTCAAAATTCTAAACGTATAAGGCCATTGGAAAATTTCCCTTGCTTAGCTCTCGATGTATGTCACTTGTAGCAAAACCAGTCCAAAACATCGTGGTTATAATAAGAAAAAATACCCTCTTTCATCTTTCTTTGTCCCCTGCATCCACCTCCAGCAAGACTTTCAAATTCTTTTTATCAAAGTCTAGTTCACGTCACGACAAAATGATTGCAGTTTGTTGTCATAAAATCGGACGGCTAATTCTCGAGATGTCGGGGTGGCCAATTTCCACCCCCTTCATGTGGTAATGTGCCCTAACGTTATAGGTACGGGAATAGAGTTAGTGTGGCTAGCAGAATCTCGAAGCAAACAAGTTACATCACATTTATTATTGCATTTACAAAATTACGAACATCATCACACCACACTTCCAAAACGTTTTACCCATCTGCGGGACAAAAGTGCGGATGCCCTTCATATACAGGACAACAGTGCGGTTGCCCGTCATATACGCACGCAAACCCACGCTACAAAACAGGTCATGATCTTCACCTCGATTCACATTTTTATCGGAGTTTCGTGCCTTGCTCGGGAAAGTTCTGGCCTACGTAGCACAGCGCATGCATAGGAAACGGCGTGGCAAATGTCACGTCATCAAGCGACAGTAAATATCACAATGGGCTGAACAGTTGTACTTGATGCCAGTCCCCTCTCCTTGGGAAGGGAGCTCCCGTCACCAGAGCTGCTGTCGCAGCGCCGCTATGTACTCCATGGCCATCTGCAGGGTCTCGTGCTTCGAGAGCTGGCTCTCGGTGCCCTGCGGCAGGTGCTCGCGCAGCAGGTCGAACGCCTCGTTGAGCCGCTGCATGCGGCGCCGCTCGCGACAGTTGGCACCCTCTCGCCGCCTCCGCCACACCTCCTCGCTGACCGGCGCTCGCCGCCTCTTCTTGGGCGGGGGAGCGCCGGCGGCGGCCGCCGCCGGCCGCCGCGGCTGCGGGCTGCCGGAGCTGCCGGCTGAAGTGGTCCGGAGGGAGGGCGCCGGGTGAGAGGAACCAGCCTGGCCGGTCCGACCGGTGGACTCTGTGAGACACGGACCGATGTAAGCCGACAAAGTCTGGCTGCAGGGACAGCAATTTGCTCGGAAAGTCTCAGAAACAAAACGGGGGTACAGATTACTGAGAGCAGGAACGTGGGAGTGTCCAAAAAATGAGGGACCAAAGACGTTTTTTTCCAGAGCGTTAATGAGTCATTTCTAAAAAGTAGGGCTTTTATTCCCGTCCCTGTTCCCATGATTCAGAAGGTAGGGACGTAAATTCACAACATTAAACATTCTGCTGAAACCTGTACCGCAAGCTAGGTTTCATTTTAATTTTGGTGCGTGGGATTACTTACTTATTTAACTCCTTGTTGCATATTCGCCGGTGGATTGCCATGGAAGCAAAAAAGAAAAAGAAAAAAAGGAGCTTGAAAGTAATAAACTATTGCAAAAGTGAAAACAGGCACCAAAAAACGCTGGTTGATCCAAATCGCAACACATTCATAATGTCAACACTTAATTTTAGGGGAGGTGAACCAAGTTGCAAAAGTACGTAAACCATTTATTTGCAGGTGTTTTTATCTTTACTGGGAATTTTAAGCAGGTGAACATTATCGTAGTCAAGTTCTTTCGCATTGAGTCATCCAGAAAATATTCTAGCAGGATGGGCGTTTTGTGCATAGGTTTCTGTTGATGCTTGGAACAGTAATCATATCGCTGCAGCCAGTGAATAAGGATCCCATTTTCTTTAGCTCTGGTGCCAATAAAATACTTTAATGGCCCCTAGTTTAGTGTTGTGCCTAAGCTATGCAAACAATGAATATGAGTCTCGTCCTTGTGACACCATCGATTTCTGGAAGCTTCTGTCCTGACTGCTACATGCAAAAATGCAGCAGACACACAAAGCCAACTGCTCAAAATAATTTCCCATTGAAATGGGGTAACAAGGTTAAGCGAACCATAATGACTACATACTTAAACCTTTTGGAGCGCCTCGAAATTTTGCTTACCTGTTTTGAGCGACACGATAGCGGGTATAGAGAACATGTACAGTGTCTTCAGGCTACACTCTGTCTCCCGTTTAAAGCTTGTCGTCGCTGTATATGGCTTTTCCAGCTTCGGTACCCTGTAGTGCTGCATCCAGCGATCTCCGTCGTCCAAAGTGATACCGCTGTCGGGGCTGTCCGGCAACGTCAGCGCCATGGCGCTCCTGTCTTCAGTCAGTCTGGACTCTCTCCCCAGAGAGCGGCTTTCCAATTTCGCGTCTTGTCAGAGCACCAGAAACGAATATCGCACTGAGCACTTCGACGCTCGACCTTTGCTGCTAGCTTCCTGGCCTTCACTGCAGTCTCCGCAGCCTTTCGGCCGGCACGCGAGTGTCGGGCGTTGATTGGTCGGCGCCAGCGGGTGGGCGGGACTTCACTCGGGAGGAGCTTCGCCGGCGCCAAACACGTTGCGAAGCGTGCCTTCCAGGAGCCACGCGCCACAGTCGGGGACCACACGCCCTGTTGCCGCGGCCCGCTGTATTGGCAGGGGCTGCGTCAGCCAGCCGCGGGGCCAGGCTGCTGTCCGCGGCACTGTTCAAAGTCGGCCAGTAAATGCCCAGCGAGTGAATCGTTCAGCGCTAGCCATAGTACGCATTAAATCTACGACGGGGGTGAACGCAAAAAGCTGTCAACGTGGAGCTGATTATTGGGCTGGCCATTTTATGTTTAATGCTCATGACTGTCAAGAGAAATAATCGGCGATAGATTAAGACCCTGGAGGAGGTCTGGCGCTTTTCGGGAATTTAAACATTTGGCCTGTCGTAATGACTGAAAGGAAATGATTTAACGTCCTACTGAGGTCCTTCTAAAAAGCAAACAGACGACGACGGAAATCTTCAGGTATGATATAGATGGATGGTAGACAGATCGATAGATCTCTTTCCCTCTGAAAGCCCATTCTTAAGCTAGCCCATGAAATCATCGCTGAAGGAAATGTTACCTTGCATTTTTTTCCTGTTCTCATGGTAGTTGGAATGACACATATTTCGTCAATAAAACTCATTAGTATCTTGTTTCCACTCCAAGACCAGAGACTTCAGATCCGCCTGGGGTGCCATTTCAAACTAAAAACTGATCTTTGTTGGGTTTTGGAATTTTGGTACTATTATAGAATGACGAACAACCTTTTTTATGTCAGCGAAGACTGTGTTTTATAGGTACATTACGTCTATTGGTATTAAAATCGAAGTTTCGACTCAAGGCCATCTTGATGGTCAATAGTCAGAACGTCTAGCCGAATATTTAATGACATAATTTGCTTTGCACAGTACGTTACAGCCTATGCCTAATTTACAGCCTCTCCTGACACATGAACCGTAGCTCTTTTTCTGTCATGGCAACATTCTGCCTAACTCTAATGGCAACAACATCTATTGGGTTCACTGCCGTTGATGTTTGCTATGCTGTAGGATCAGCAATGGCAAGCGCTGATATAACAAACATTACGCACATACTTTCCATGCTTGAAAAAACATATTATAACAAAACTAATCAAATGTTCGCAAAAGTTGGGCGATCTACAATGTATGGTGAGCGAAACAACGTTATATATCAGCAGAGAGAAGCGCAGCATTTTCCACGTCGAATTCTGTTTCTTTGAGCTAGTGCTTTGATGACTGCTGCGGATTTCAAACAGATAACGTATGGGCTTTGCCTTTAAATCAGTGGGCAGCCGCTCCGGTGATTAGGCTCACAGCTTGGTTTCGATCATGGTCCTTAATTCCTCGACGGTGACAAAAACGGCCACAGTGACATTCAAATTAAGGTTCCGGGATCGTCAGTCCACCAATGGCGACATTAGTTTAGATAATGCTACCTGCACCAGAGATGATGTCAGCGAAGTCCACGGGCTTGGCAGGCACGACGCAAGGACGGCCAAGGGCAATGTCATGCAGACCGCCAGCATCCTCTAGTCCAGAGATGGCAAGGAGCAAGGAGGAGCTGCCACGCTACCTCATCACTGTACACAAACGTCTCAATGGGGGAGCGATACATTATGATGTCTGCGATCCACAGTAATGATTAGAAACATTGAGGTCCCAGACATTTTTGGCTTTGATTTGGTGCCAAAAATGCATAGTCGCAAGACCAGAGAGGGTCAGAGGGTCCATGGTCCCCTCGTTCTGAAAACAAGCGGTCCAGCAAAGTTTACTTCGCGTACGCTTCTGTTTCTTTCCGGAAATAAACAAAGAAAAATTAGGAAAGCGGTTATTTTGTATAATGATGAAGTGGCCGAAGGACCATTATATACCAAACCAAATCCATCAGATAACCAGATTGCCAAAAACATGACAATTATCAAAAGGTGATGTTTTGTAAAACTGGCAGTTTTGAAGGCGAATGCCCACATTGGTTTGCTGACCAGTTAGGTAGAAAAAACAACATTGACTGCTTTTCGTTTTCAAGTTCCGGAGTTGAGCAGATGTGGTCCAGGAGTGTATGGCCGTCACCTGTGGTCTACTGTCAACGTCAAGCCCTGCTTGTTGCCGTTTTTCTATTATTTTAACAATTATACCTTTTTTCTGACGACAATTTGGAAATCAATATTTCAACTGAAGCGTCTATTTCCGGAAAAGGTTCGGTCAAAATCGAACGGAAATAATAGGTACGTAACACAGAATATTGCTTCGAAACTTCGTGCTACTGGGGGTGCCCGTGTAAATGCTTTGAGACCTCCGATCACGTCCTACCGCACATCACACCAGCGGCCGGACTGACACAAGGCGACCGGTCCGATCGGCTGTCGGAGGCCTTGGCGCACCCAGAAGGAAGTCGACATTGTATCCGAGACCCTCTCTTAGCCCATCGATTTGAAATATTGAAACGTGTGTCCTCAGCGTGCATGATTGAGGAAGTTACGACTAACTGTGCTATTGGCAATAAAATTTTGCTGATGCCTGACTTCATGCGTTTGGTTGCGCCCCTGATCCGAGACAGCGGTAAGCGATGTCTGAATGCTTTTGTTGTGAATACTGCCAAGTCATTTATGTCGTCTCACTTGAAAAATTGCATGCGTTTGGGAAGATCAGTGTAATATGTGGATCATGCAGGCAATCAGTTTAAAAGGCGCGAAACCTGAAGGGGCTTAGCAGTGCACGACGTTTTGTTGCTGTCGTCTCCCATTCTTCGCTTTTCCCGACAATTTTGGATTCCGGAATGTTTGTGCTACTCTTTTGCAACCACGCACCTATTTCCGAAAACTCGATATACGCTCCTGCTCAGGACTCACACCTGGCATCGCTGGGTGGAGGCAAATCATGGAATTTCTGAGACGAACATGCATCGTTACGGTTCCCGGTCACCCGTACGGTGAAGCCAGTGTTTGCCTTCATACTCTACTGACTGCCCGCGATCCTACATCCCTAACCACATTTCCACAATGACTGTGTGTTTCTAAGCAGCATTTCTGTTCCTTGGCTCCATCTTTGCTGGTTTCTGTGTCGTTGTGGTTTTTCGCATGTCATAACGTGCCACCCTCCCCGTTCGGCAGCACCGGGCGGACCGAGCTGATGCACGGTCAGTCCGTCTCCGTTAATAGGCGCGTCTTTGCTGTCGAATTTTGACCGAACTTTTTCCAAAAAACATCGTTTAAGTCGAAATGGCGATTTGCAAAGTTTTATCAACGTGAACTCATCATTGTCGAAATATCTATGATGATTAGACCGGCACCGCCTGGCTCGTTTTTGTACCCTCGACCGCCAGGGTATGATGATGATGCCGTGTAAAAAACGGCATCATCCTGTCATCTCAGGATCTCAGCGTCGGGTCTGAACCGGTCTGCCGCAGATCGATAGCCCTGGGTCTTACGATTCAGAAAATACTATGTTAACTCTGGCCACGTGCTGATGACGTCACAGGCCACGTAAAACGCATACCACGACGTCGGAAAAAAGTGACACCGGTTCGTACGTCATATTATCGGCAATGCTGTTCTTAGAGGCTTCAGCTGGGTATCGAACAAAAGGTCGCGATTTTTTGCACCAGAAGCGCGCCGAAATGTTAAAAAATGTGGAGTTAAGGTCAGCCTAGGTGAGGTGAAATCTTGTTCTTACTTTACATGCCAGTGATCGGTACTTACTCGCAACCATTTTGATCCACGTGACAAAAAGGATGGAAGTAAAACCTTCTGACGGCCAATTTGCATTACATACTTTTCATCCAATCAAGATCAGTCTAGGTCATGTCAGATAAAGTTGCATTACTCTTTCTGCCAAAGAACAATATTTACTCGAGGGATTCTTAACTGCGTCAAGCACAGAACTGAAATAACATCTCGTGACAATTAAATCTTCTCTGTCTGCTTTTCATCGGGTCAAGGTGAAGTCAGGTTAAGACAAATAGTCATGCTTCTTCTTCTGATGAGGAACAATAATTGCCTTCTGCTACTACTAAATGATCTTCCCCAGACAATGTTCTATTTCTTTTGAAAGTTTCAAAACTTGTGCCGCCCCACCAGCTAGATCCGAAAACCCGCGCTCACCTCACAGAAATATTGCACCCAGAAATGCCCGCATACGTCTGTAGTACAAGTTTTCTTTAAGACCAAAGGAAAATCTAAACATAACGAAAACTGCATTTTTTATTTTGGGAGCTGCCTTGAAATTTCCAGGACAAATTGCAATGTGCATTTATAGAGGACTACGGGACTACTTTACCAAATCCTTGCTGACCTAATGTACAATAAACTACAATTAATGAAGAGGAAATGTATGCACTCGTCTATTTGTGCAACATTCGTCTATTTAATCATACGTTAGTCTAAAAAACATGTTAAGAATAAAATATAGTGGGCTCAGTTCCAAATTATCCGACAGCCCGCCGTCAAAATCAAATAAATTGACCAATTCAGGAAAGCCGCAACATCCATGGTACAGACATCCGACAACATACAAGACTCCTGATTAAGGCCTGTGCATTATGTTTTTGAGCTTGAGGATGCATGCCATTTTGCACCACACAATACCAGTAATTCATATTTTGAACCTAAATGCGTTCCATGCATAAAGCAAGCTGATTCCATCCCATGTAAATTGCATTACATCTCATGTGTGATAATGAGCTTATTCAGTGCACGGACCGACACCTGATTAAGTTGTCAGTCTTGGGTATCAAAGTGTATATGTCACTGCAGCAGTGCACTAAAACGGTTTGCTTCAGAATAAGTTCTGATTGTTGGTAAGTCGGAATGTTTTACACAAAATGTCCACAAAAAGTTGGAATGCTTTACACAAAATGCCCACAAAAATCGCATATTTGTTCAACTCCGTAGCTATCTAACAAGCTGTAACCATGCGACCTGTAATGTCCTCTTCATCATTCTTATCACCTTCTGTTCGGTACTGCATGTACCAGTGATGTCTCTGTGAACATTCTGGCAGTCTTTGAGATGTTTTGGATCCATTTTGACCTATTTTCCGAAAAAGCGTATGCCGTGCGTGGCATTATCTGGTGGTTTCTTTCTGGTTAAGGACACGGTACAGATGAGGGTGTTGTTAGGATTTAATGCGACATAATATTTTTGGAGTAAAAGCAGAATGCTTTTTGTAAAGACAGACTTGTACAAAATGCAGACTCCATGTTTTCATTTATGACATTTTAGTCTTCCTTCAACAATGACCTCATATTAAGCCATTGTTAAAGCAAGCGTCAAAATGATATAGTGTGTCAACATTGTGGGAAAACAGATATATTTAACTGCAAAAACAGAATCAACCCATGACTTTCTGACTAGCCTATGATGTGTTCTCATCTGATCCTTCCCTTTCCCATCGCCTTAAAGCCCAATGACAGGGGGATGCTTGAACACCCCATCAGGTTTTCCCGCCATAGCGGAAAAACGGGAAAAGACAGAGCAGCCAAATTTACAGTACTTTTTATCATTCGTTATACATGTTCTGCCAAAACATAAGTTTCGGATCAAGTCAGGCTACTGACCTAGGTAAGGTCAAAGAGGCCTCCAATGAATTTCGACCCCCAATAACTTTCTCGGGGTTGGACTGAGTTCGCTACAACTTGCAGAGACTATAGGATATGATAAAAGGTACAAATGTATATTGCTGATTTTTTTGAAAATTCCAAGTCAATGACCTGAGATTGGGTGAATATTAGCCCATTTTTAAGACTTTGTCTTAATCGGAGCGAATTCTTACGTGATTGCGATGCTCAGATATTATCAGCAGCATGACTCCTCACATGTGCTTCCATCATGTCACCGGAACACCCACGACCTTGGCCCAGGTCATGACCCACCAATATGGTTGCATGTTATAGACCCAAACGTTTTGCCCAGAATTAGTGACTTGCAGTTTTATTTGGTTAAAACATAAGCTAAATTCGAATTTTGGGACCAAAACAATTTTGTCTTATAATGTACGACAGAACGAGGTCATCCGAGGTCAGTGACTGTTTTTGACCTTAGCAATGCACTAAGGAGTTTGTTGTGATCTTGCATGCGTCACGTCAATGTGCAAAAACAATGCTAGAGATAAACTGCGACAAGAAGGTTCCAGTAAAAGAAGATTCCTGCATGGCCATTTGAACCTTACTTATTCCTCCCGCGGCAGGCGCATCAAGTGGCGTCGGGGCTGTCGGCTGGTGACCTCATATGACCTTGCTTGGCCTCCACTGACCCTTTCTGAATCACAAAAAAATATTCCACTTGCCACGTACACCGCGTTAAATCTTTGAATTTTCCGACTCCTATCATCTGAAAACCTGACTTTAGTTGACCTCAGCTGACGTTTGGTTTAACCTGAAATCGTGCTTGGGTATCTATAGCGTGCTTGGGTATCTCATTAGCACCATCTTAAATACAGATTGGCCGTAAAAACTTTCTCATCAGTAAGAAGAAAAAGAGGAGCTACATTTTACAAATATACCATTTTGCGACAATGATGTGACCTGACCTGACTCACGCTGAAGGCTAAAAAGAGGTAAATTTACAAAAAAATGGTTTGGCGTGCTGGTACCTATCTTCCAAGGCATAATTTGGGGCAAAATACGGATTAATTGCTGGTCTATAAAGGAACACAAAACCCAAAATTTAGAAATGTTTTGCCATATTTCCCTAAAATTTTGAGTGATTTTCACAGATGTTACCAGTTTCGAGCTCACATCTTTAATTGCTTTCCAACGATGTGCCTTTCATTTTCCTCCAATATATGGTTCGCGAGTTACAGGAGGATGTCCAAACACCCCCTGGTACGATGAACATCGGGGCTTTCAGAAGCGCGCAGGCCAGCTAACAAAGCCCGCAAAATGCTCTGCTGGCTCCAAAAACTCGCATACTGCCCGCGGACTGAAAAATGGCAGCTCGGCTCCACTGCCAACCAGGATTGCCAGATCATCTGGCGGGAGTCAAACAGCCATGAGCTGCCATTTGACTCCCGTCAGTTGGCAGCTTGACGTGATTCGCATCTGTGTTGAAAGGAAGGTGAAAACATAAAGGCCGGACAATTTCGCAATGCCTGAAAATTTGGAAACTTAAAAAGTAAATGGCATTTCCAACCAACGTACAGAAGCTGAAATCGAACCATGACCTCTTGTTTTGTATATATTTTTGTTGGATAGACGAATCACATGTCTTTTAATTTGTTTATCAGCAACAGGAAATTCACCTAGATGAAGTAAAATCAAGACCTCTTTTCCATTTGTATGCACTCTTCGTTTTAGAGTGGTGGTCTGGGAGCGATCCAGTTGTAATAATCCACTTCATGTTGTCACTGGCTATCATGCTGTCACTGTATGGTGGTGGTATCGTAGTGATCCTATGCAGATCCCAACTACTTGATACGTATTTCCATGTACTGCATGTTGTCATGGTAACGCAAACATTGCTTACGTCTGAAGTGAGCTTAAACTTAGATGGTTGAAATCACAGACGAATTCGTCATTTCGGTGACGATGAGCTGCTAGGTGACCCCTGTCCTCCTTCCAACTTTTTGAAACGTTCTGGCGTCTTTGTAAAAGTGGACTTTCATACCTGATATTTCATTTGTCCTTGGGTGTATACATTCCTCCACAGCATGCATTTCATTCCCAATGCGAAAGGTTCTGAAATCTCAGTGCGCTTTTATGAAACCTGAACTATTTTCATACCCAACTTTGTTTACCGAAGCTGCATTTGCCCTCGCTGTAAAAACGGGATTGGGATTTTTCATTTATTCGTGTTCACCGTCAACTGATCCTGGACAGAAACATTGTTATCATCAACGGATTCTGACCCGTCAGTTTCAAAACTCCTTGCATAATGAAAGTTCATAATACCGTATGCCTTTTATTCTGTCCTTGGTTGTAATTAAATGTAGTCATTAGTTGAAGAACGTTGTTCATAAGATAAGCATGAATAACCAATTTCCTGAGCCAGTTCCGTGAACTAGTCGGTCCCAGTAACCCGCAGCAAGTTCCTGGTAAACCGGTCAGTCCACGGTAACCGGTCAAATCAGTCCCGGTAACCCAACCAGACCCGGTAATCCCATCATGCCTGGGAATTACATCAGCCCTGGTAACCCTGTCAGCCCTGGTGGACCTGTCCGTGCCCGGTACCATGGCAGGCGCCCTCATTGTCATAATCATCATCAATGCATTCGAAACAAACATGTCGACGTTGTGGTTATTTAGACTTAACCTAGATGACGCATACGCTAAAGACAGGTCCAAGGGATGCCAAAGAAGTGCAAAGAAACGCGCATCAGCAAGAAAGCCTTCAGCAGTGCCATCGGCTTACATAAGCAAATTGCGCTTGCTGTGATGTTCATACGATTAAGGCATAGAACATCATGATCCCAGAAAATGCTGTCTCAAAGGACGTATTCATTCTTACGCACCCTGGATTCAAGACACCACCCCCTATAACCGAACCTGCTGCCGCGGGATGGTGCCGGACCCGAGCAGACCGGGCGGGACCGGGCCGGACCGGACCGGACCGGTACAAAGCGTGCCGGCGTCGGCGGCACCAGCGGCGGCGGCGGCGGCGGACCATTACCGGGCGCCGCCGCCGCGCGCCGCCGCCGCTGTATTTCGCCGAAACACGACAGCGAGCGCCGCCGGCCCGCCGCCTAATCAGCCACTAATTATGCAAATCGCCGCCAGATTATATACGGCAGCCGAGTGTGCGCGGCCGCCGGAGCTGGCCGGATGTCTGGTGGGTCGAGATTTGCCGGTGTCTGGACTCTGGAGGAGTTGGACAGAGATTGGCCCGGCGACTTGACTCTGGTCTTGGACAGAACTTTGACCGACATTCAGGCCTGGGCGGACATTTGCGGGTGCCTGGACTCTGCAGTTAGACGATAATTGCTGGGTATGGAGACTTGGGCAGTGATTCGCCGGGGCTGTTTTACGGGGCTTACGAAGATCTGCCAGATGCATGGCCGTCGGTAAATATTTGACCTATGTCTCGCGTTTGACGCCAACCTGTTGGATCTCTTTAGTTTGATCAGTTTGAACGGTGATCTCCCGAGTGTCTGGTTTTGTATACGTATTTGTTGACTGTTTGAAATCTAGAGGGTTTTCGCACGATAAGTGGAATGAACGAGAATATGCTAGACGTCTGAGTCAAGCCGAAATCTATGGACTATTCACAGCGGTGGATGTTCCCCAAATGCCTTTTTGAGACTTGCAGAAACTGCTGCATGTGATGACGTCGACCTAAGCGGAACAATGCATTTATGACTCATTTCCATCTGTCAGAACTGAAACGAAAAACAAGAAAATCACTTCCAACTGTCAAAACTCAAACGAAAAACGAAAAAGGCACGCAAAACCGGGCATCTTGCACTGATGACGTCCTGCCCTTATTCTTCCAGTCCCTACCTGAAGTATATGGCTGGGTAAATTACTGTGGGCGCTCCACTAATAGTGACTGAAATTGGGCCCCATCCCGGACAGGTGCCATTTGGGATACCGCCCTAACCCTTCTTACCCTTTGGAAAACGAGAATGGCCGTGAAAAACACGGACAATTGCGTGGTAACAGAGATTGGTCACCCAGTCTTCCTTGCTCCATGCCTTGATAGTTATTGTTCCGCAAGTTATAACAAGACTTGAAGGCTAGACAGAAAGCTCAGGTGGTATGCTGGTGTCTGCCATTTACTGTTATCGCCCCGAGGATGTTTTTAAAAATTATCCCCAAACGAATCGTGAGCTTCGATTGTCAAGCAAATTCCAACGAGCTAAAAGTTTGTGAATGCTCCCTGATTTTTTTCCAGTTTAAATAGCACAGAAAAACAAAAAGGATTATGTTAACGATCAGTATAAATTATGTGTCCACAATTTATATATACTGAATTAACTTCACTATATACATAATGAATTACCTTCAGTTTTGTTTGCAACAATGAAAAGATAAAGCCAGATGCTGGGATCGCCTTTGTCCAGCAGTTGTCCTGCATTTGCCCAAACGCTGGCATAATAACAGTGTCGCTTGAACAGACGTATGAGAATATTGTATTTCAAGACATGAAATCAAAAACTGAATGTCGAAATATCAACTGAACGGAATTACAAGACGTCTTCTTTTATATTCACGAAATTGTGAGGCTTTGGCACGCAGAGCCATCTGGTAGCTCGAATTTTACCTGGACGCTCCATTCAGAAGAGCCTCACGTGCTAACTTTATATTTCCCCGCTGAAAATCTAAAAAAGATAGTTGCAATGACACGTTTCGGTATATGAAATGCCATGAGCTTACACGTTCTCCTGTCCATTCAAGCGAATTCATTGATATGTGGGAGTGTTTAAGTTTTTTGTTGGCGCCTGGAGAGAATTAACTTCACGGACTGGTACACCTGACCCAGTATTTTCAGCCAATTATCTGTGGGTTCCTGTGCCGCGGTGTGTAAAATGGTCGGGTTCCTCGTTTCAGGCAAGACGTGTGATATATGGCCTGCGCTCGGGTTCTCCTATAGATTTATTCGCTTTTTTCACGCAGTCTTGATTCAGCAGGAGCCACACTTGCCGATGGCGACAAAAAACTGCCCTAAGTTAAGGGGAGATGAAGCCTTTCTTAGATTTTCAGCGGGGAAATGTGAAGTTAGCTCGTCTCGGAGCTATTTAGGCCCAGCATCTGCGCAAAACAGCTTCTCTCAGAACGAATATTTAAAAGAAGATGTAAAGAAATTAACGCCACGTAGGCAAATTCCACACCTGGCCATGGTTTGACATTCCTCTTTCGTTATAGGAACTGTTCATAACGAGACGCTACGATTCAAAGATTGCTGAGATTCGGAGCTCGTCTCACGACGACGACAGAAAAAAGCTCTTCCCGCCTGCAGCTCGCGTGTTTGTCCTGCCTCGCTGCTCTGTTTCCGTCCCATCGGCCGAACGACCTAATGGCCAGCCTGCCCCACCGGGCGTCGGCCTCCGCTTGTGTTTTCATCCATGACAAACTATTTTTATTATCTCGGCCGGGTGATGAGAGGGTGGGCGTCGGCTCCTTTGAAGCGACGCTGCGCGCAGAGGGGAACGGGGAGGGGTAATTGGTGGTGGCTCGCGCCGCGCGCAGAAAAATGTCAGCAGGGTGTGGAGTGCTGCTGACCCAGAAACTGACCACTGGGGGAGCGGGCCACGGGGGCAGTCTCTCCATAACGTGCTCGGAAGCCAGCGTGGTTGGTTTGGCCACTACCTACGTAGTGCGAGGCAGCCAGGCAGCCAGACTTCTTGCCTTTAAACCAATAAATTTCGGAAAGGCAAGCAAATACACGAGGGTGACATTTCCTGCTTCCGTGTCTATCTGCCAATGAATTAGCCAATGAACTAAACCGACACCGCATTTTGGAGTGCCTACTGCCATTTGCGCATTTTTAATTATAGCTCTCGGCGTTTTTTAAACGAAAGTGAGGTCGTTTCACAAAGATAAACAAAAGTATGTTTTCTTCTCTAAAGGAATCTTCAGATTAAACAGTCGGCACAAAGATTATGTAACAGGAGGGGAGCGGTGATATAGAGGAGATGTATCCCGCAACCTTTGAAGAGTTCCGTGTTATGCCCATGGTCGTGGCATATTGCACACAGTGCCAGGGCAACAGGTGTTCTGCTGTGCACAGATCGGCAGGGCGGAGTGCCCTGTTGTTCAACGCAGACCAGCAGGAATGATTTGTTTGTTGTTCTTGATGTGCAAAGACCGGCAGAGAAGGGTGCCCTGTTGTGCCTGGACCAGCGGAGAGGGATGCTCTGTTGTTGCTCCCGGACCGGCAGAGAGGGATGCTCTGTTGTTGTTCCTAGGATCAGAGAGAGGGATGCTCTGTTGTTGCTCCTGGATCAGCGGAAAGGGATGCTCTGTTGTTGCTCGTGGACCAGCGGAGACAGGCTGTTGCACCCAGACCAAGGGAAGTTGTAGTCAGACTAGTGGGAAAAGTTCTCTGTTGACCACAGTTCAGCATCCAAGAGTGCTCTGCGGTCGTTCTCGGACTGCCTGAGAAGGCGGAGAAGGTCCTTGTTCCGGAGAACCTGTGGCGGAAGACACGGTCCATTCATTTCAGCCGGCTCTGACGCACCTGCCGCCTCACAGGCGGTACACGCCTCAGGGGACCCTGCAGAGGCACCAGCCGTGCTGACTGGACGTCGCATCTGCATAGCCGCCGCCCGACGGGCCGGCCAATTACCGCCGCAGGCGCGGGGAGAGCAGGATCCGGCCAGGCCTGAGACCGCCGGCGGCCATGGAAATCAGCTGGGTTTCCGGAGGACAAGCAGATGGAGACACACGGGGGTAAACGATTGTGCCATCGATGGAAGAAGCCTGGCTCTTCTCGCGTGTGCTCGAAGTCTGAAAGTCCATAGTAAAAACTGTTGTTTTGATGAATGGTGATGAATCCAGGAGTAAACGCGCCATTTTCTTCCGAAACTGGCCATTTCAGTACGTTGTTGAAAAGAAATATGGGCACTGCCATTCGCACAGTCAAAGTCGCTCAAATTCAAACGCAAAATTCACGTCTGACGTATCCCATACCAACTGCAGCCTCGTGACGAAAAACTTGCCCAACCTGCCCTGCGCGGAGATGCTGCCGATGCTGCGCCACGGCTCGTCGCGTTCCGTCCACACCGTCCCGGCCACGCGGCTCCCGCTCTGAAAACAAGGTCGGCAGCTCGCCGGTCAGCCAATTGAGTCGTACCCTCTGAGGAAATGGTTCAATTACACTTGATGCGGTTTTAATGATTCTTTTATTTCGGCCGTTGTTTGGAGCCGTTCGGTGTCAGGCTGCGCTGCGCCAACGCAGCCTTGGGCTGCTGGGCAGCAGCCGGAGGTGCCTCAGCCACTTCGTCATGCGCTGTGTCCCTCAGGACGAGTCAAGACGATGCAGACAACAGACGAAACTCTTCGCGCGATGTGTTTAAATTGAGGATGCGAGTGTACCTTTCCGAGAAACACTAGTAAGATTCTATTTATCGGAATTTCTTAGGTGCAATTTGTCGTTAACTCGAGTGGACTTTGACTCTGACATTGACTTTGAGTTCACCTTTAACCCTCGCCCGTATAAGGGGGTTGATACAATTTCCCTGAGGTTTTCCGATGATAACTTCCGAGTGGTTTGTTTGATCCATTTGAAACTTGGCGTACCTTCTGGGACATTCTTTCCGCATCTTGTTTGTTGTCATGGCAACGAGCTGTGACGTAATAATGGGAAACATATCAGCCGTTTTTGCGCGCCGTCCCGGCCGGTTTACAGCGACCTCAGTTTTGTCTCATTGTAAGACGGTTTGAGAGCGCAAATAGAACAAGACATTGATCGTTCGACTCCATTTTGTATGCTCTTTAAAAATATTTATGGATTTAACTGGCTTAAGCTTATTGCCGGGATTATCGAGGGTGTAAACTGACGTCATGAACTTCAGCGGGAAACACGTTACTTTTATCTTTGGGAACGCGATAGGAAACAAGAATCGCAAAACAATCTATACATTCCGATTGCTTGAGGTGTAAGGAATCGAGTGATACAGATTTGGTGCAATTTATCTTTTGTTTCATCAAAAGAGGACGCCATGCAGCGAACGCCTGACTTTTGATCCGACGGGCGGAGGCGGCGTCGGCCGCGGAGTGATGAGTCTTCATTACCACGGCATACCTGAAAATAGACTTTGTGTTGGATGTCAATTCGAAAAAACGCTTTTATGGCATCTAAATTTCCATTGCTAGCTAACCCGAGGTCATTCTAGGTCACTGGCTTTAAATCACCCTAAATAATCTAAGATGACCTTGGATGGCCTAAGATGACCTTTGCGCGTCATTCGATAATGGTGCTTTTTAATTGAACTGCTAAATTCGACTTCAGCATCCATAATTTTCTACAAAAATGCCTTCACAGCTCCAAGAACGCATTTAAGCCGACGACCCATCATGACAAGGATTGACCTAGCATGAACTGGATCCAACTCCATGGGCAAAATACATGCCAAAGTACACTCCATGCCAAAATACACGGCACACATAGACCCATAATTGATTCGCCAACACTGTGATATCGGTTTCGCTTGATCATTATTTGTTCTTTGGCGTTCACGTGCGCTTAAATTCGAAAAAAGTTTCACTTTCTGCCAGTTTTTGACCTAGCCTGGAAGGTCATCCGTTGACCTGAAACTTTAAAAGAGATACCCGTCGCGAGATCTTGTCACGCGCAACACGCTGGATCTTTTCCGCGACGCTCTCTATGCTATCGCACATAACCATGACAACTAAGGTGACATTGATTAGGATACGCTGGTCTCAATTCCAACGAAGATCTTAATTCGCACAATGTCTGTGAGAAAGGACCACAATCATCATCGACTGCAACACCGTACTAAAAAACCTCAAATGCTCCCGGTCCACAGTTCAAACTGGCACGGTCGTAGTAAATCCGTGCGTCAGCCGTCCATTCATCCCGTCTCGGTGGCTGGCAGCAGAACAAGAGTAAACATCAGCCCCGCCGCCTGCTCTGTATGCAGACCGGTCACCGCCTGAATCGATTTGCCTGCCATTAACCAGCCAGCAGGTGTGGCGCCGCTACCATAATCATACGGTAATGGGGTGCTAGTGTAATGTTGATACACCGTGTGCCGGTCGAATGCTAATGTGAGGCAGCCTCGGTGGCCCCTGACGGGTGAGGTGACACTGCTGTTCGCAGCGTGGAGATTCGGACTCGTGCTGTCATGGATAATCTGCCTTGGAGAGCGTCACCGACAGGTGAAGGCGGGAGATGGGAGCTTGTATCGGTGCCGAAAACCAAGCGCAAAGGCTCAAGGGTTGGTTTTAACATTTCACTGATGACTGCGGGGGATGACGTTCAGATTTGCCTCTGGCGCTTTCGTGAAACAGCAGCGGTCATATACCCGAGTCGTTCTCTTTGGTGTGGCGTCTAATTTTCATTAACGCTGGTCTCGAGGCAAATTAAGTTGTTGGAGCGCTCGGCGTTCGTAGAGCGTAAGATAGACAAATCTGCTTCTATCTACGCTGGGGACAAAGACAACTGCTCTTTCGCAGTTTGGATTTCTTCATTTGGGACGTTTGAATTTACTTCAGTAGCTCAAGATACTCTTTGAAGCAAGAAAACTCTGACAGACAGCATCAAGCAGATGTATTCATTGCATCAAGCTGCTCGCGACCGACGTCATTGAAACCGCGGTTCAGTCACGCGACGCACGTCTGAAGCCGACGATATAGCTGTAGCAGACGTGTCCGACGACGAAGAGGACGAACTGTCCCGGAGGCAGTGAGGATGAAGGACGGGCCAGCCGCCCTCTCGCTTGTCTCCGGCCGTATCTCGAGATTCGGTCCCGCTTCGCTGACGCTTCGCTCGAGTTTATCACCATATAAACCACAGACATAACGAGTGCTAAGCGGTGCTATCAGTAAATATCGCTAATTGACAGAATAAAATCCAGTTCTAAGATCTTCTCCTAGCCCTGCAATCATTCGTGCTAAGCAGCAAGTGAAAGGCGTCAACAATTAAAGGAGCCGGTAATGGAATAAGGAAGTGGAATTACATGGCACACGATATGAATGCTTAAATATGTAAAGAGCAAAAATAGACATGCGACATATGCCCTTGAAAAGTCCCCGTTTTTTTATGGCAAAATGCGGCGCCAAGCTACGAGTTCCCAATACCATGGTTATTTGCACAATGCTCAGGTGTGACGGGGGAAGTTCGTTTGATCGTCTGTTTTTCTTTAGGGGCAAGCGCACGTTGTGACTAAATAGATGCAGACGGACTGGCACGTTTTTTCACGTCGAGTTAAACTGGTGATCTCTGTCAGTAAAGTTCAGGTTTGACATCAGGCTCATTGTCTCTTTCACGAAAGGATCAACCTGGAGCCCATGCCCTTTATCAGGGAAATCCAAATTTGAACGCATGATCTCTGTCAAAGGCGGTTCAAAGCAGTTCACGTGTCGTCTATCAGGGCGGTCCAGACTGGAGTATCATGGGCTCCGGGCCAGAACATATACCTGTATCAGCGTGATCCAGAGTGGATCACGCTGGATCACGATAAATAATCTCTTTCAAGAAATCTAGGTTGGCGCGATTGATCTCTTTCACATCCGGAGTCTGGAGTGGAACACGCGATCAATCTCAGAGGAGTCCAGGGTGGAATACACGATCTCTTTCTGGGAGATCCAGTCCGGAATGTATAACCTTTTTAGGGAGACGGGAGGGAGCACACGATCTCTTCGAAGGAGGTCCTGGCTGCAGTACATAATCTCAGTGAAGGAGGACTCATGAACGCTGCTGTTAATTGGCGGCATTATGCTGACGCATAAAACTTAGCTGCTGCCGCCGCTGGCGTGCCATTGTACATGCAAATTGCAAGAAGACTCCGCCGCCGCTTAGTCACGTGGCAGCTCAGGGCTGCTGTAACAGAGAGATGGCCGTGGCATTGAGCCATGGTTGCCGGCTGGACGGCCCCCAAAAATACATTTTTTCTTTCCGGTTGGCGTTACTGCGTGCATGCGCTACGGCACAGCGCAGTTTCATAAATATTCCCAGGATGATTTTACTTGGGTTAATATTTTTATCTCGGATTTGCTGTTAAATGCCGTTTCGTTAGTGGGAAACCTCGTGAGAAAGAAGAAGAATGGTGTAATAATGTAACTGCTTCGTGTATCCTGTATATATATATATATATATATATATATATATATATATACAGAATACACGAGGTTCATGTATATATATATGTATGTATATGCATACATACGTGTATACATATACATGGGCTTCGGTTAGATAAACCATATGTTTCACTCTGGGTCTATGAATACGACCATGAATATCGCACGTATATATTTGTTTGGTTTGGTGTGATTTTGAAAAGTTTGCTGTCTCAGGATCGCGGCTGGTACTTTTCAGTAAGATGCAGCTGGTAGGCGCTCTATAGATGTCAAAATGTCATTTTTGTTTAAAACGCTAACGAGAGATTTGTTCGTGCATTTCCTGATAGCCCTGTCGACCTGCATAATACATCGATGAACGAGGGATTTCGTAAAAGATTTCCTAATAAGTGGCCGGTCTGGACGGTCTGTATGATGCATCGCATTACATAAATATTTGAAAATGGCGTCGACACTTTCATAGCATCGGCAATAACACCGGTAACAAAACGAAAAGGAGGGACAGATTGGCGTTTTCAGGAGATTCGAATCAGACATGGATTGTCACAAGCACAGCCCGCCAATCAAGTAATGAAAAATTGTCGTTTTAGGAGTAGAAAGACCGTGTTCTTCTTGGACGGGATAAGAGTGGAGCGCTGCCTCTCCGACTCGTCCCGCTTTATTCATCTGTCTTAATAAACACTTCTCCTGCAGCCTCGTACTCGATTTCAAATGTTCCATTACTCATCCACGACTCAGTAATTGCCAGCGGTGTCGTGCAATTTGTTGTGTTTACCGCAGCAGGCAATGAATGCTACAAATAACGCGAGGCGGTCCCTTTCGTAGCGCTGATGCCTGCCATGTCGTGACTGGTTACAAATTAGAAACACTTGGGCCAATCGAACCAATTCTGCGTTAATGGGGGCGATAATAATCAGGGTATGATTTGGCATTGACTGTGGAATAGGAGCCTAAATAAAGTTGAGGTATGAACGCCAAACTCAATATATTTTTTGTATTGCGCGACATACAAGACAGACGACATGTTGTTGGTCATATACATCGCCGCCCATATACATTAGAAAGATATCGGACTCATTCACAATCATTATGCAATATCTGCTGTGGGCGTGGCCGGAGATTTCTGAAAATTATGGGGGGGGGGGGCACAAAGGATTTCAAACCGTTCCTTTCCAATCAATCCCTTCGGCCTAATGTTTAGATCGCTGAATATGGGAATGTCTGGAACGCTCCCCTTGATTCCCCACGGGATCGCCGGCCATGAGTGTGGGGCGTGTACAGCGCCTTAATAACAGTCGTAAGTTTTTCCTCCCTTTTGCTTTGATTATTATGTATGATGGCTCAGTATTGTAGCTTTGCCGAGTATAAATCCCCAATTTCGTTTTTAACATTTCAACGGGCTGCTGAAATTGTACTGGTGTCGCATCTCCACAAAATGCAGTTAAATGGACCCCTTATGTGGGGAAAAGCACTGGAAAAGTATTTCCACCTTGTATCACCCGCGCGGAGTGCAAACAATCCCGTTCGTTAAAGATGCCAGCCCGCTGCGCTGTTGCGGCTGTCGTGCTCTGTAGACTGCCTGCCCCGGTCGTGCAGAGTTTCACCAGGGACGGTGTGGGAAGCCTCCGCCGGTAGGTTGTCTGCCTATGTTGATCAGCAGACGGAAGGGATCCGAACTTCAGTTTCTCGCGGCTGCAGGTCGCGGCATCTCCCTCACTCCTACCAGACAACAGGGCGCACTGGGTGTATCGACTCAGTATTGGGTGTACTACGTGGATATACTGGGTGTGCATAAGGGTGTTGGGTGTGTATTTGATGTGTATTACATGTATTGCGTGGGCATATTGTTTGTACATCGAGTGTATTGAGTGTGCATTGGGTATGATGGGAGCGCATTGTGTGTATTGGGTGTGCTGTGTATTATGTGTTGGGTACACTGGATGTACTGTATGCATCGGGCGGGTGTACTGAGTGTGTATTGGGTGTGTACTGCTACACCCTACAACCCGAAGGGTGTAGCAGGGTGACTGCGGGCCGCTTTGATGGCGGGCTCGTCCAACTGGTCACGTTCGCCCCAGGCAGCCACGCAGAACTCGAATGGAACAGAACTCATCGGCGACCTCCGGTGCCAACTGGACCGACCAGACAGGAACGAATGACAGTGACATCTGGCGCACAAACGAGTCAGCCGGCCAATGAGAGACCTGAAACGGCAACGGTGACGTTGGTGGTGTGCAGTCGGAAGTGAAGCAGTGGCGTTATGCTTCGTTTGAAACGCGATTCGATCTCGGCAGCCCCAAAAAGCCGACGATAGAGGCATCTAGTGCATACAAGTCTTGCTAATCCCGAGCGAACCACAAATGGTGGCTTCTGGAACAGACAAGATCCATATGCTTCAGCCAGAACTGAGCAAACGACAATGGTCAGCTCCGTACATCATGCATTTGCTTTCCGCATTTGCACTTTCTTGGACCCGAGGGAGCAGAAAGTGGACAAAACGGGAGCCGCCAAAGTTCCGTATTGTGGAATGCATCAGAGAGATGGGTGTGCTTTGCATATGACGCATTCGATTAAATTCGACGAATTTAATTTTATTCGACGAATGTGATGCTACCGTCAGCAGCCGGCAATTTCATCACGAGCCTTTGCCTCTGGACAACACATTAGGAGAACAGCCCCTCTCAGCGAGTCCTGCATTCCTGACCTGCAGTACCATCTCACAGCTAATGCCGCCCATATGTCTGTGTCCGCTCCCTGCCAATTGAAGACCAGCAGACGAGTGGCGCCACTCGCTCTCGGCTTCATTTCTGGCCCCTCCCCGCCGCCGCTGTGTCGGTCCAGCTCTGCTGCGATCAGAGGCGCGCTCGAGGCAGCGTCCCCACCCCCTCTCTGTCCCGCCGACTGGGCGCGTGCGAGACCACCGACTCACTGCATTTGAATAATCGGCCACGCAACAGCAGACGCAGACGCAGACGTGGGTCTGCCGGCGGCGGTCTGCGCGCAGGAATTCCGCGAGTGCCTCCTGTCGGCCGGGACTCCTGCCGGCAGACCGGGGGGGGGGGGCTAGCAAATGGACTTCGTAGCGGAATGGGGGGCTCGGAGGTGGGCGAGGTCGGGTCAGATATGACGTCAAAACTTAGGCCCGAGCGGAGATATTGAACAAAGTTTATAGTCACTGACGGATCCGGGGGAGGGGGGGGGGGAGAGATGAGACCATGGTCCCCCTTTTGTTGGAAAGAAGGCAACACGTCTCTTGCCCTTTCCCCTTTTGGACGAAAAAATGTATTTTCTGTTTTCGGAACGTTTTTTAGACATGTTGATTTTAGGAATGAGGGAATAACGTGTCTGAAGTCAGAAGCTGTTTCAAAGGAATGCCACTGGACGTCGAGGCTCGCTAAGGTGAAGGCATGATCATCCGCTGTTCCATTTTCACGTTTGTTTGTGTTGTACCAATTGATTCCGCCAACACGCATTTACAGAAAACCGCGTCATTTCAGGTACAGATTTCATGGGCATTGGCGGACGGGTGTCAACGCATAGTATGGTGGAATGCTCCAAACATCAGGTACTGCAGTGAAATTAAATCAAATGAGACTCATGTGATGCAATCTGTTTCGATTGACTACGATTTGATGTGTGATTGGAAAGCACGTTCCTGTGTCGGAGAAAATGCAAATAAATCAATTGATGTTTGTACCAAATTTATTTGGGCATTCCTCAGAGAACCGCTTTGATAGTTATCACGAGCTCTGCAAATTCAGTTCGCGTGGCGATATGTTGATCTGAGGTTTATCCCATGTCCAGAATGTCTGGAAAAACGGACGTGTACATGCCTCCTTATGCAAGCGACGCCATCTTCCCACAGCTGTCAGTTGAGTGGCGAGCTATGTTGCCAACAAGGCGGATCCAAGTGACAATTCTAGTACAGGCAAACCACTGGGAAGGATAAATGGTGGGACGACATGACTTTTTTATCTGGCGTAAAGACTACGGAATATTGCGCATCTTTACTTCAGCGATTCTGCCAGAGACGAAGTTTTTCTTTTTTATGTGGAAAAACAAGGCCCTGAATTAGTGCTTTCAGCGGAACGCCCAGAAACGCAGAGCCGGAGCCCGACAGTTCGGTGTAAAATTTCCTTGTCCCTGGCCAGATAAACCAATGATAAACTTCTAAGAACAACTAGACAAGCGTTTTTTTTTTAATAAAGACATCTTACTCAACCTCAATAAACTAAAACGTCCAGCTACAGAATGTGAAAAGCGACCTTATGACCTAAGGAGGTCATCTTTAGGGAGACGATGGCATCTTTCTCTCTCTCTGGATCCCCCATAGCAGTACCCCATCGTTGTACCGCGCGGTCAGCAGTAGGTACTACCGCCCACTGACGTTTTCCGTCCGCAGCGCCCTTATTGAATTACGCGCTTCCATCGCACCGGCGGCGACGTTGTCCACTTTCTAATTAATCCCGACCACCGTCCTCCACAGCTTCCACGGCCTCCGCCGCCGCCGCCGCCGCCGCCGCTCGGGAGGTCAAGAGGTCAGCGACTGGCGCTGCTGCCGGCGGCGGCCTGGCCGGGTGTCAACTGTTAGAGAGTCCGGGACAGGGGACGCCATCGGACGCAGCTGGGGAGAGGCTATCGTGGCGGCAACTGTAGTAAAAAATGTGCACCACAAAAACGGGATCGGTGCAGGTAAAATCTTGGGTGAAGAAAACGTTAACAAATCAGAGTGCGGATGTACCTTGAACAATAACTCCTACACCACGCACTACAGAAAGTTTAGGTTAATCTTCTGCTGTTTATGATACGTCTCCTAAGAACATACCACACAAGCAGTCATGATTACGTATAACAGTTTATTTCCACTCAGTCTGCAACTACAGTTGAGACTAGGCTTCATCGTAATTAGAACAATGCTTGAAACCGGTCAGTGTTATTTGGCCAATCAGCTAACCTAACCCTCCGATTTTGTTCTGCAGATACGTTCATCTACAATACATAACAAAAGTCTGAGACTTCTGGCAGCTAGTTAAACTGAATGGCCCCTTAAAGACCCCACCTTTCAGATCATTAATCAGTTATAGTAACCAAAAAATGACCTATACTCACGGCACATTTCTAGTCTGTTTCTGAGACCTCATCTGAACAGGTATATATCGCCAACTGCCTTCGTCACAGCCAGCGGGCCATGCCCTCTGAAGCCCGGCGCCGGTCAGCAGTGGGGGGGGGAGGCTCCTCGGTTTCCGGGAACCGGGTTCCCACCGACCGGACTCTGCCGCCGCGCCGGGATAATTCAATAATTGCCGAGACCGCCGCCGGCGGGCCGTTAATGACGCTGCGGCGCCCGGAACGGGGTGGCGGCGGCCGTCAACAACAACAAACGCTTGACCCCCGTTTCCGGGCGAGACTGCGTCTGGCCAGCCGGCGACCGACGCTGCGAGCTTCGGGCTGTTGTCCGTCCGAACAGACTAATAGTTTTAGGCGGTAATAAACGCGCTGGGGCGTGATTTCGGCGACTGGGCGTTCATCGGGGCACTGGGTCATCGACGCCGCTCTTCCGGCCGGAACGTGACGGAGAGCGCCGCTGAAGGGCTCATGGTAAACGCCGGAACTGAAAAGCTGCCCTGAAAGCAATGATTGTTTTCGTCTGAGGGTAAGTTGTCCAGACCAGGCGTTTTTAATCGTAGTCCAGCTCTACGAGACAGGACAGTGCTTTGTCTCTCCCTTCTCTCTTTTCCCTCTCCTTGTCTTCCTCCCTCCGAGCCTCGCTCGATGTCGCGTCATTCTTCTGTCATCATGCGAAAATGTAAGCCCCCGAGATACAAATGTATTACTAATAAGAACATCTGCAATTATCGCAAAAAGTACTCTGTAATGTCTTAGTTCGCTCAACTGGCACCTAAATAATGTTGTCCGATGAATGCCGCGGATATCCGGTTGCAAACGCCGACGCCGGAGGTCAAAATAACGATTTGAAACCTCGATGAAATTTGAAATTCGCCCGCTGTCACGTCCGTCCACGTAAATTTCTAAACCCACGTCGGTAAATAAACTATGTGCGGACGATTTGAATAATGCTGACTAGCATCCTTTCTACAGCTTCGCTGGTTGCTTAGAACGCACACTTGGTGATACAAAAAACATGCGTTAGAACCATCTCTTATGAGACACTCCGATTTAACGGAGCCACTCGAGATGCGTGCCCGGAGGTCCTGGTGATGGTCTATCCGCCCTTACCCCCCCCCCCCTTCATTAGGCAGCCGTATAACGTCAAGTCACTGTGCGCGGTATTCACCCGGTTTTTACGGCCGGTCCCAACAGCACAACAACACGTGTTTAGATGCCCACCCTCATGCTGCTGAGGACACCCACAGGAGCGAAGAAGCCCTGAGGCAGTTTACCTGCCACCTGTCCCGCCGCCTGTCCGGCGGCCTTTTCCATCTGACCTCCCTGACCCCGTCGCAGGGCGTCATGATTGGTGCTCAGACCACACTGCCGATCGCCGTGCGGACAAATGACGTGTCATTGTTTGTAATGCCATGCGTCGGCGTCCAGCGATTTCTTCATTACGTGGCGCCGTGGCGGTTTCAGAGCGAATTCGACGCCAGCGGCAGAGATGCGGTATGCGACAACAATGTAAACAGCGCGGCCGCGGTGGATGAGCGAACGCTGTTGTTTTCGATGCCAGTACGTGAATTAGTTCAGTTGAGTGCTGCGGTGATTCTGGGTCAGAGAACAACAGTGAGAGTGCCACCGTAATTTGGCGAAACGGCGGGTACCTGCCTCTGATATGCTTAATTGGCGATGATGTGCATATTTGGGGAATCGCCACAATCATGCGGCCATGACCCACGAGGCTGTTCTCTAAGACTTTTTTCATTCAACAGAACTGCTCAGAGCGCTGCATTCAGTCTTGCTGGCTTTTTATGGGACCGTTTTAATTTGTTTATTGGTATCAAACAAGGTCATATTTCATTATCACAGTTAAGTCAGTTATATTAAAAAAAACTGGGCAATTAAGAACTGAGCTGTTAACCCGCAAGGAGACATGCGAAGACACCCTCGAATTTATGGCCGTTCCCAAACATTTGTTAAGAGAGGCTGGGATTCTTGCTCAATCACCATGCGATCCGGAATTTTCCCGTTTTTGCCATGGAAAAAATGTGATTTTTCGCCGCTCGAGGATGAAGGAGCGATTCAGATCCCACCCCGCCCCTTCCACCTGTGGTTGAGCTTATCGTCAAGTTTCAAAAGAGCGCAGATTCTGACCATTTTGACGCTTGGTGTGTATCACATTACAGCAGACGGGACCGACGATCTGAAAATGATGAGTCAACATAAGTTGAAGTGAATACCAAATTACAGCATGGTGTGCCTTTTATGCGAACTCCTGTTCTTTCGAAGAACTGCAGTTCTTATTGTCTTTTAACACCGCATTTCCAAAAGAACGAATGAAATCTTCTCAACGAGGTGCATGCCGAAATTTATGGCGCAGACCCCGAAAAGGTGCCACTCACCACGCGCTCTAATGTGAGCCCTGCAATACAGTTTCGTTGTCAGCCAGTGAGAGTTCATTATAAATTTGGTGTAGCACCACCTCGTTGAAGCCAGGGGCAATTCTGGAGTGATGGTGTAATTTTGGCGGGTAATTTGCTGCAATTTGCTAGCACGTGCGACCACCTGCGAACAAACCCTGCCGAAACCGCACAATCTCCGCAAACGGAGGTGCCCGAGGAATTTTTGGCGGCTGCCTAGCATGACTTGAAGAAGGCCGCTAATGTAATAACGGCTCTGATTATTTCAGGTAATTGACGGTGTCAGACCGGCTGGGTGGTTACAGCATTATTCCTCACGGGGCGAAACCGCCCACATTTGCAGATGCGTGTGGCTCTCCGGCGAACAGACCTTGGCGGCCGTCAGCCTTTTGGAGGTAATGAAGGTAACACGCCGAAAACGGCCATTTGAGGCGAAAGTTATCCTTTGACCGCAGACATATGACCCTGATAATGGATCATTACCGGCTAATTATAAAATAATTAGGTACCAGATGAGGCGTCATCAAGGCTTGCCGACGCCCGTCCCTTAGTAAAAATCTGCAGAAACCTTGCAGCACGCACGCTGTCAAGGTACGTTTGAAACTAAGCGGCAGTGTTGGCGGCGGACGCGTGGAGGAAAGTTAACCGTCAAGCGGACGGAGAAGGCATGCTGTGCAGGACGACTGCAGTGGGCGCTGATCATGAGAGTTCACGCAGTCTTTGGGCTGTTTAGAAATATCGCAGTCTCATGGCCTCCCGTGCTGCGAATAAAACAACTTAGCAGATACTGGGTGTTACGTCCAGCTGGGACTCGATGCCAGAGGCCAGCCTGGTGCCAGAGGCCAGCCTGGTGCCAGAGGGCAGCCTGGTGCCAGAGGACGAATTTTACGACATGACCTTTATACATTTTACTAAAAACGGCGATCAAGCTGCCAATGATTTCGCGATACGGTCGGTATCACCACGTTATCGAGACGCGAATGGCTTTAGCTGATCTACAGCACCATATGGGATATGGACAAGGACAGATGCAGATCCTGTTAAGGGAGGGGGAGGGGGCGACAGATTTTCAACTGGACAAATTATCCTTTCCCAAACGCTGATTTCTCTCCGGATCCCGGCCACTTTGTTCTGCTTTTTTTCGAAAATGAACACGTATTTGTTTTAATCTTTCAAAATAAAAAAATGCGCTTTTCCATCCGAAAAGCAAAGGCCAAAAAACATATTGGCCCATCTTTTCAACGAAGAGGGGCCATAGTCCCGATGGCCCCCTTCCTGGATCTGCCGTTGAATATGGAACAGGTAGGAAAGGAGTCTGGACATTTGGCCTTCACCTGACTTTAAGCTTTACGACGTTATAAAGACAGATTATCTGGAACTCATACGATGACGCTCATTTTTGCATGAATTCCTACGTCTTTATAGTATTAATCAGCAAAATTCTCAGATTATGACCCGGTGATCTGTCGTCATTAGATGCAGAACAACATGTCAGGAAGTGCAATGTTTTGGGGAAATTACATCATAAAATGTCGGAAAACTCATCACGTCGAAATTTTTGGGGTTAGCGCTGCAGTTTGCAAATGCCTACTGACACTCTACGAGTGGGAGAACACGCAGCTAACCAGCAATCAAATTCCTTCGCTAACCGCACGGTTTTAACCGAACGATTCACAAGTGATGAAATCGATGTGTACTTGCGAATTCCTTTATTCACCGAATTTGCAGTTCTCCTGAGGGATTCCAGCACTCGCAATATGTACATGTCACACCACTGAGACGTAGGAACACACACGTAAAGGATCACCGATGAGTAATGCGATTGCAAAAACGGCCCCTATCCATGGTTGCTGAGGGTATGCGACGAAAAGATATCGATCACCAAAACTTTTATTAGCAATAGATTGTATCCAATTCAGTCAGAAATTCGTCCTCATATGTCGTTTATATTTTACTTGAAGCCACGCAAATGAAACGTGGGATCTCCAACGATAAGTCCACAGTTCAGAGAAGGTAACCCTAAACGAGGGGAGTTTGGACCGTTTTATCGTAGATTTGAAATCATGTGGCAAAGCAATGAATGGCTTGAATCAGTGGCTTAATGCAGACAAAGGCAAATTCAAAGGGAGACCGCCCTGGAAAAGGGATATTTGACGTTGCGATGGGGCCTGAATAAAGCAGAAGAACTCGTAAGTACTACTAGCTCTTTTGTTAACATTTCTTGAGCAGAGATGTTTTAATTTTGAAATATAAACTAAAACATGAAATTAAGCAACAGGTCCCAACAAGTAAACGACAATGTGAAACGTATATTATGACTAGAACATTATTTTTGTATTATATCAATACATTTATGTCATATGTATCATGTTGTAATTGTGTTATGTCAACTGATTAATAATTGATATTATATTTACCAAAACCAGTCCGTCCGATTTTAGTATCAGCCTTACTTGACGCACCTATTCCTGAACTTCAGAATAACTATGGATGTGTCTTTCTAGCCAGGGAGTTTCATGAGTGCACTGACCTTTGAAGGGTAGGAAATCGAAATATTAGAACTCAAATTGTCTGCTTCCTGGGGGAAACTGGATTTGGAAGCTCCACAAGAAACTGTCTAGACTACTGAATGGATTATTTTGATGCACCTCTACCCCAAATTCGTTTTCCCGCCACCATTTGGTTTGTTCATTTCCCCGAACATGCACGAAATGGTGTCTATACGTAATTTTAAAGTATTATCCCAGCCGATATAAGTCACAAACTTGCTGTGACATGTCTCAAACACTGTTTGAAAATTTATGTGATCCCGTCCCACCTCCTTCAGAGCTGATGAGACATCTGGGCACCTCTAGCAAAACAACGCAAATTTAATGTAATCTGGATAGTACCAAGCAGGTAGGACTGTGTTATATCTGATTACGTGAAGTTTGAAGGGAATGAAACTGTCTAAAAATGCGATGAATATTGATAATAACACTTTTTTGTTACTGGAAAAACCCCGACGTAAAGTTAGTGTTAATCAAAAGTAAGGTGAATTAGTTAACCCGTTCCCGACTGGGGGGAAGGCGGTTGACCCCTGAAGTTTTTCTGAGATTGCAAGAGAACAAACGAACAGAACGCCACCAAACTTTGTGCATCTTTTGCTTCATCAATTTTGCATCTGGTGTTAAAATTTTGAATTCAGGTCGTGTCAGGTGCCTGACCTAGGTCGGGTCAAACTGACCTATGTCAAAAAAAGTTTAGCGCCCTGCAAATTTTTCGGAAAACAAGATATCACAATAATACTTTCAGGGATTAGTGATCGTGATAGGTGCAACAGATCTGCGATCTCAGATTTTTCGGAATTTTTCGGGTCATTGACCTAAGGTCAAGCCTATTTTTAAGACATGTATTTTTTTCGGAAATTGACGGAATATTTCATAACATTTTTAGTGTGCAGTGAAGCAGACATCTAGTTACCGTCATTGGGCGAAGTATCAATGACTTCCAGCTATTGACATGAGGTCAGGTCACGAATAACTGTAGTGAGCCAAAATGCACCACCGTCAAAATCACCGATGAATTGCTCAGAATGGGTAGAAAATGGCAGAACTAGCTTGCACAGACGTAAGTAATACCAGGAACATAAAAAAGATTGAAAAAGTAGCATATTTTGGAAATAAACAGGCTCTCGTGAATGAAGCTCCGCCAATTGTGTAGATTGGTAACTAATGAATTTTTCCCAAATTTAAGCATGAAAAACCGTCACAAGAACCACTAAGATCAATAAAATTTACATAGATAGGTTTTTTGCGAAAATAAAGAAACGCTAAAATTAGTTCCCGCCAATTTGTTACTGCATATGGCTGCGGTGCACGCGGACAGCCGGTGCGAGAATTGCCGTGTCTTTAACTCGACGTTTCGGCGTGTATATTGAACAAATCTGAGAAATTAGATGTGTATCGGCACTTGCGGACCTTTACTTGTGCGCTGGTGCCTTCACCTATGCGTTATTAGTCACAGCCCTTGAGATTCAGGTCATTTCTCGGTCTCGTGCAGTCGGCTATGAGAAAACATATATAGGACGTAAATTGCTTACATATTATTTAAAACAAAAAATAAGACCAGTTTGGAGCTCTACTCGTCACAAGCTTTCCAACGGTGTGTTTATTTTTATGGTACGACCAACCGTTCGTGAGTTAGAGGGTGGGCGGCCAACTGCGCCACAGTCGCGCATGATCGTATCCGACCGACGGTCGAGCGCGGGTTGAAAGTGTATCCCGGAGGATACACTTTTACATCTGTAAAATGGGATGAGCGAATTCCTCAGACAAAAACCGGCTATCAATCAACAATTTCAGAGACCATCGTTCCTCTGCATACCGCACCTTACTGCCGTGCACACAATGTAAAACGCGGCAAGGCGTTCTCGCACGGGGACATGTAATAACCTCCGGCACAGCGGCCAGTCGGCATAACTTGGCGCCGCTATGTGAGGCATGTGCGTAATTCGCACGAACCACAATTCATCCAGCGGCTGTATTGTACAGCAGAGCCGCCAGCTTCTTTATGGCTTCTCGTATTCAGGATGTTAAGCTCTGCGTCGGCTAGCGGGGGGTTGATGGATACCAGAGGCGTGGTTCTCGTTTGTCGCATTTTTCTTAAGACTAAGTACGAATCAGTTAATCCGGTGTTATAACCGTTCATCGCCCAGTGCCATGCTAAGACAGGAAAATGCGACCCGTGACATCGACTTCACGCATTACGTAACAGTGTTTTCACTAATGGCACCCTTCATACATGTTTATGTTCGTTTTTCTAAGATGAATAACAACCTAATGCATATAAACAGGTGTAATATATATATATATATATATATATATATATATATATATATATATATGTATATATTACAATATGCGTCATCCGCTTCAACTGAGCTAAAAGGAAAAGCATGGCACTCTGCATGTTTTGAAGGCGGCCATCATGTCAGCCTCGCCATTGATTCCGAGACAGGGTTCTATAACTGGACGCCATCCTGAGCTCCCCCTCACCCCGAACCTTCTTCGTCCTCCTTTCCAGAGAGCGCCTCCAGACACAGGTGGCGTATTGTTACTCGACTGATAACGTGTAGGGACTGAAACCTCGCCCACTTGCCTCCATGGAAGCGTGCTGTGAAGGTACGGTAGAGTCATTTACTTTGTTGGCGGGCACGAATCGAAGATCTATTGAAAATCTGGCGCGTTTTTTTGGTGACGAGTCTTCCGATCATTGCTTACTCCTGGCTGAGACAGAAGTCTGAAAATGGAAAGGAGTCTTCTCGAACTTTTACCTGGGTCGAAACCAAAATGCTACCTCATGTGTTGAATGCTGCTATCGCCAATTTATTTACTTCCGCGTGATGATTGTGGGTACGCAGATACAGCACTGAGAAAACTTACGCACATACAATCCGATAATGTTTTGACAGTTTTCTGCATACTTCTTAAAAACTGGGTTACCCCAAGCCAAAACTGCTTAGTGCTACTCATTTTACATTGCGTCACGCACACCTCGAAATATGATGCTGCTTTGTGCTTTTAGTAAACGTGTCTGGAGAAGAAAGATTCTCTCTTCGTTAGCAGTGAAAATGGATTTCGTTTTCCGTATGAGTTTCCACGGTTTTCATACGTTTAGTCGCGTTCACCATTTGCGTCCCGCCAATGTAGCCCAGCAAGCCAAGGCCAGCAAAAGAATCTGCATCAATATCCGCAGGAATTCCAGGCATGGGAGAAAAATACGACTTCCCGCCCCCGTCCAGCAGAGGAGGCCACTGTTTTTGCTGCCGAACTACCCACTGCTACCCGGCATCCAAAACGTGTGGTTCTCGTAACGTTGCAGCAACTTGAGATACAGGTCGGCATATATGCGAGGTTCGTTTGCATCAGTGAATATGACGACTTCAGTCGCACGTGGAGGAACAAGCGCGTTTTCTTCGTAATGACGGGGGATGGCAAAAACAAAAGCAACAGCAAACTACTACAGGTGTCATTATCGAAGAACAGTGGGATGAGACTGTCGTATCAATGTTTACATACAAGTCCCAGAATCTAATGGACTAACAACCGCTAATTTTTTCACCTCCACCTTTCCACCCCGCCCCATCATCTTTCACCGGGCCCACCCTAGCACAAACGTCTGCACCCCCGCGCCTGAACCCCCACACCGACAGGGGTCACGACCTCCGCACGTGCGCATTTGCGGCGGCCAGTGCCGGGGGCGCTCGATAAAACCCGCGGCCTCTTCGGATCACAGGGTCGTCGCAAATGGTGATGGGTGTGGAAATAATGTCGGCCCGGTGTGGAAATGATGTCACCCGGCAATTACAGGCGAATGACGGAACAATCGCGACCAGGCGTCCAGGAGAGAAGAGGGAGGTCGGGCTCTCACACGCGTACACGGCGCAGGCACCCACGCCTCCGCACTTAGAAAAAGTGCGCATGCGCGCTCACGGGACTGACACCCGCCCACGTAGCGCAGGGCAGTCGCATGTTCAAGGATGCTCGGGTGGCAGACTTCTGAAAGAAACTCAATTTTGGCCATTACTAGTGGTGAAATTTCACGACATTTGCCCAGTTTTAGACGTTTTTATTGCCTCGCCAGCATGAAGCACATTCAATGAATGTAACAAAAATAGGATTCGATACGATGGGCCTGAAGACCACATGGATCATCAAGGAAGTCACTTCCTAGAGCTGGCCTCGGGATATTGCACTTTTCTCCAAATGATGATGGACATGGATCACGCCAACGCGATCGTTAATAGTTCATGCATGAACTCAAAACTCGTTTTCATTCATTCAATTTTCAAATTTCATGCATTCGAATTTCCTTTGTCTACATCTCTACACGCGCTTAACCGAAATGATATTCGGAGCTGAGCGATTTACCATATGCAGAAACGTTATCGGGGTCTCTCAGCGTACATTTCCACTCAGCGCACGATATGAAACGTAGCCGGAAGGAACTCCGACGATGGCACCAGAGCGCCCTGAAATTAATATGCTTATTACTCATAGAGTTTCATTTTCCACAGCAATGCCCTTGGCAATGTTCACATACGGTAAATGGCTTGGTGCAAGCCACTGCGAAACATTTCACAGCGACAATGGTGTGGTACACATGATGGCATATAAAGCTGGCAAGGCTAGAGATAAGTTGTACGTAACTTTGGAACTGGCAAACCGAACCCCCATCCCAAAAACTTCCTTCCACCTGATTTGGGCTTCTCAGTTTTCTCACCATGCAAATGATGGACTTCATGACATCAGATATCAAACTACCTGAGAAATTTTCCAGTTTGGTCGGGCTATGCAACACCAACTTCCGAGCTGGTAGGGCATTGGAATGAATCTTCGCATTCTTGCGGGTATCTATGCGCAAGACACCGCCGAGTATCGACTCTGGTTCGCTTTGCTTAGTAGCGCCAGTTATTTCAACTGGCCTCGTGCAACAGCAGCGATCTGTGGGCGACGGATGCCGTTTCCTTCATGAACTTGACACGTGCAATTGATGACTCCATCCATGTGCAGGGCTAAGTGGTATCGGGACTGTATCGGACTATCTTAACAGGCGCCAGCAATTTGCCAACCGCGACTGGGAGGTGTAATGATGTGGGATAGCAGGATTTCCTCTGCAGAGAAATTAGCCCCGTCGCTTTTTGTAATGGCGAATGTTTATTTGCAACAAGAGCCTGCACCTTTGTTATCCTTCACGCGATAACTCTGATTGCTGACGTGGTGTAATCGTTCTGCCGCTGACCTCAACTCGTCGAGAGGCCCTAGAAGCCTTGACCATGTCTTGTACATATGTGCTGTCCAGCCATAAGGTCGGGCGGGACCATGTGACCACGTGCGACGCACCATTCGTGACATCGTACCCAGCCAGCATCTCCATCACGTGGAAGATGATACCCAGCTGTATTTCACGCTAACGAGAGCCGAATGACCACGCAAACGGGACCGGTTTTCTCGGGAACGTTTCACGCCAATCTTCACACCACTCGCTGAACTCAGTCGCCGCCCCTGCAGGTGCGTGCGCCGCCGCGCCGCTGCCAGAAGCCGGCCGCCGGGTCGGCAGCGGCTACCCGGCGCGGCTCCGGCGCTGTTTTGGAGAGGCCGCCCGGACGGCGGCGCCGGCGGTGGCTGGCCGCTAATTGGTGCTAACTCGTCCGAAGTGCGCCCGGCCAGGCCGTCATTATAGCCCCGCTGGGCGGCGGCGGCGGCGGCGGTGGCGGCGGTGGCGGCGGCCGCCGCGGCGCAGGCGCGTCCCGCAGGAGTCAGCGCATTCCGCGGCGGCGGCGGCGGCGGCGGCGGCGGCGGTGGAACTGCGAGTCAGCTGATCGCAGTCGGCCGACTCTGCGCTGCTGTGCGCTCAGCTGATTACATCCGGCACCGACCGCGTCAACGGCCAGCGGGTCAACAAAGCTGAATGCCGTCTTCAAAATGTGAAATATTTGCCTAGATCCCCTCTTGGACTGTCTGGAACACAACGGAATGAAGAGAACAAACGTGAACAGAACAAATGAGTTCCGAGAACAAAACAAGCAGTTTTGTCCTTTCTTGCGGACACAGTTGTCCTCTGGTGATAATTAGCTAAAATAATTAATCCAAGCTCGGAAAGCCAACATAAAAAAACGAAACAGTCTACATGAAACCACATATCACTTGTTACCGCTGCATTTACATTTCCTCGGTCTTGTAAAAAAGAAGCGTTTTAAAATAGCCATCTGAAGCTTCGACGTCAAAGCGTGAGGGCTAGAGCAAGAACCCACTGGACTCCCCAGAGAGCATGTCTGAGTCATCTATGCATGCATCTTATTATGATCGTAATGAAGGTTGTCGAAACTTTCCACTGTGTTTATTCCAATCAGTAGAGTCCCAGAAGCAGCTGCGGCCGTGATGAAGCGTTTCTTACATCGTTTCTGCGACGTAGATGTGTCGTTTGTCTGGTTAATTTTGCCTCGCTCGCCCGAACAGACCACCGGTTACAAGGTCATCACAAACAACTTGCCCGACTGTAAAACGGATTTAGGAGCCATAAGTATACCTGATGCGCGGTTCCCAAGGCCAGGAATAAGCTCAGTCACGAGTAAACCGGCGAATTCCAACGGAAAAGCTGAGGCGTTTGCTGGAGAAATGGTGCAGCGCACTGCCTCTGGGTCACGAATGGTTGTCACATGCATGAAAACGCTGTGGATGATTTCTGTCCTCACTTCTGTGCTGGGAGGTCCTCCGTTCAAAACTTCCACGTAGTGTAAAGACTGAGACTTCCTTAAAGGACGACTACAGTCCCACACTTACGCAGGTTTATGATTTTAATGCATGAGTTTTCGAGCATTTAACGACGAAACAGCATCTGACATCAAATGTGATGTCTACAGATAATCTTTGGAACCACCCTGCTGTTCTCTCCCTCAGTAATGAATGTCGTCCTACTAATCGGTCGACTGGCGTCTGTCACCATTCTGTCGATCCCCAGACTGACATCTATCACCGGCCCGATGATGATGAAGATGATGATGATGATCTTCACCATTCATTTCACCCGCAATGTCAGCTGATGGCAGGTACCATCCTGCTAAGTTGACTCAGCCCTGGCAGTCTTCCTGTTCCGTTGGCTTTACAGCCTACAACCGCAACAGACCTGCTGACCTGCAGGTCAGCAGTTGCCTCTGTCCTGATCATGCGTAAGTCATTTTCTTACCACACTGATGTTTCGTAGTCGTTTCAATGATAGAATGGTTAATGTCTGTAATCGTTCTGCTGGTGCATCCGTTGAGGTCAGAGGTCGCTTTACTGATGTATCCGTTGATGTCAGTAGTCGCTCCACTGATGTGTCTTGATTTCAGCAACCACTTTGTTAATGTGCCAGGTGACGTCTGCAGCTGGTCTGCGGATGTGTTGGCTGGCGCCTATAGTCGCTTTGCTGATATCGCTCTCCTGATGCGATGGCTGACGTGTGTAATCGCTCTGTGTTCTGCTGGCGTCTGTATTCATTCTGCTTACGTCAGTAATCGCTCTGCTGACGTTGGTCTCTATGGGCGGACGCCTGGCCCGCGCCGCTGACGGGACTGACGTGAGACGAGACTTACGGGACTGACGTGTCTGTCTAGCACGGACGCCTGGCTCGCGCCGGTGCCGGGGCTGGCCGGGCCGGTCTGTGCGGCCTTTTATCGGCGCTCATTATTCGGTGGTGCCGCCGCGCGCCTTCCATTATGGTCCCCTAATTCCGGGGGTCTGTCCTTTGGCGTCGGCCGCGCTTCTTTTGGGGTCTGATTAATCACCGGAGCCGGCCGGCCGGAGACGGAGAGTGGCGGCGGCCGGCAGGTGTCTGAACGGAGAGAGAGGGAGACGGAGAGAAGGAGAGAGAGAGGGAGAGAGGGAGGAGAGGGGAGGAGGGAGAGAGAAGGGAGAAAAAAAGAGACAAAGAGGGAGGGGAGAGAGGAAGGGAGAGATAGAGAAAGGAGAGAGAGGGAAAAGAGGGAGGGAGAGAGAGAGCGAGGGAAGAGGGAGAGATATAGAGGAGGAAGGAGAAAAGTGTGTCCAGATAGGGAAATAGGGAAGAGAAGAAATGGAAAAAAATGGGAAGACAGCGTGGTGAACAGCTAAAGAAACGAATGGTGGGAGGAGAACGGATTAACGCTGAATAAAGAAATGGATTGTTCGACCAGCGCTGGCATTTTGGTTCCTAGATCACGCGCTAGTCGAGTGCGTTATCAATGAAACTTTGCGTCATTGCAGAAGTCTTCTGGCGGTCGCTGGCCACCGTGCTGTCCACAGCCGAGACTGGACCGTGAGTGCTCATTTCCAGGTCCGTCCCGGGGGGGGGGAGGAAAAACTCTCGCGGCTTTGCTCTCAAACCCGACGTTGCGCGGTTATACAGTCAGTGTTACTGGCCTCCGTCCCCTGCGGATATGTGGTGAGCAAACCAAGGCGTTATCCGTACCACCCGCAGCTCCTGAAGCTATTTCACACTTGACCGGTCTCTTCACGCCCTATACTGCCGCTGCCTCGCACGTCGTTTGTCGCTATTTAGCCGCACGTCGCACAATTTCTGTCGACTTACCTCCATCAGTCCAGGCGGGCTGGTATTTCTGTCGACTTACCTCCATCAGCCCAGGCGGGCTGGTATTTCTGTCGACTTACCTCCATCAGCCCAGGCGGGCTGGTATTTTTGTCGACTTAAATCCATCAGCCCAGGCGGGCTGGTATTTCTGTCGACTTACCTCCATCAGCCCAGGCGGGCTGATACACTTGCAATCTGAGTTTTTTTTTTCAAACGTTCCTGGAGGAAGACTACATTACGTGATCTGAAATTTTTGATAGAAAAGCTAAAAACCTTTTGACGCATTTTCAAAGACTGGGGGTGATTACGCTGACAGATCACACTGACCTATGGCCAGATCTATCGCTGACCCATGACCTCTTTCTCGATGGTCTGTCATGGAGAATTGACGATACATCGCATGGCACAGAAACCATTACAGATGTTATCGTAAAACAAACGTTTTAAGTGTTTTACGATGCCGAATCTTTACTCCGTTTTATGCAATGGTGTCACTCATAGCGTCAGTGACTTCCGCACCAGCGTTCTAACTTGGATCAAAATCATTTTATGTCGAAATCATGAATCGAGGTCGCAGACCGTTATCATCATTTCCTTTTTGCTTCCTATCTGGTGTCCGAAGCGCTCTGTCCGGACGAGGTCATTTTAGATAGAGCAATGACCTTTTCAAGGTCAAACAAGGTTAATGACCTAAGATGACCTTGTTCGACCTTAGAACGTTCCTGTACTAATTTTGGGCACTGAATATGACGAAGGGTTATGATTTCATGCCTATTTGCATCCAGCTGTGTCGTTTTTAAGTCCGGAAAAATGATTTATAGGTCTCAAACATAAAGTTTGACGTCACCTAGAAGATCACTGGTTGATCTGGCGGGATCGACCCGGATACCGTTGGATTTCTTGGGTTCGCAGTTATCGATTGCTTTTCGTCGCGAGGCGTTAGCTAAATTAGAAGCCAAATGGCGAGGGAGTGGCTACCACCCCTTCCCCCTCGTCAACGATGCCAGTGCTAGTTCCAGCTACAAATCCCTTCGGTCCGGCGAAGGTTGACCCTGAATGGAAGTCCTTACTCCTCGGCAGAGTTTCTTCTGGACCCTCCGAGAGCGCGCTTTTCCCCACTGCCCTGTACAGGTTATTTGCCATGGGACCCACAGAGTCCAATGGAAACTAGAATCCACAGACTTGGCCTCTTTGAGGCCACCTGTACGGTTTATGTGATACTTGAAAGGATCAAACGGAGTAGCAATGTGTGACCAAAAGACCGAGTTACGTGCCAGTTTTTGTTTTTCCTCTCCATCTCATCAGGTCTAGAAATGAGTCGGAGTCGTGCCACCCCATCCCACCCCAAGGTGGCCATACCGTCGAATGCTGTCGAGAGCTAAATGCCGAGACTCAATGTTGTGTGCCAAGAACCTTGATGAAACCAAGGCAAAACAACAAACCGAAATTTTCAATTGAAACTGACTGAAAAACACAAGCCTAACCAAATTTCAATAGACATACACGAACCAGACACTGTAACGTACAAGTAACCCGCTACGTACACGGAACATCAGCAGCCTTACAGAGCCCCGAGTGTATAAAAAATAAAATTATGAGACGCTTTGGTCCGAGAGCAGTACGCTGTTAGTCGTTCTCACGGGCAAAAATACCCGGATCTCTTTTTCATGATGCAAACTGCACGATATCTTTCAGATGGACTGACGATACCCATTCAAACTTTACTGATGAAGCCGGGCAGAACAATCTTAAGTGGGGAAATGATAAAAGAGGCGATCAAGGTTTTTGCAATGCCAATGGATACAACGGTGAATGCAAGTACTCGTACTTGCCGTGTGCAAATCGATCCACAAAAGAATGACAGCCGAGACAGAAAAACGGCATAGGTCGCGTAAGCAAATCTAATGCAACGAGTCACACCTCGCTCACACGTCAGCGACATTGTTTTCCAACTTTGTTCTGTTAAACTGTACTGATTAAAACTGTCTCTACCGCTTAGGAAAAAATCAAACAAATGCCCTTGAACGACACGAAATAGAGCTTGGGTACGCACTTATTAGCGTGTCGTGAGGAAATAAGATGTCAAACCTGTAGTTTGAATTATTATGCCGTTTCATTACAATTAGAAATGAACAAAATATGATTTATTCCGGCATTTCCACTTTGCACAACAGCATTCGAGTGGGTCGTTGGCACAGAACACTCGTCATTTCTGAGGTTCTCGGGAAAACAAATTACTACTGCCCAGACGACAACGGAAAGTCCATCCACGAACAGCGCAGAAAATTGTGTAAGTAAAATGCAAGGCATTTTCTACAAATGATAAAATCTTCCTCGGTTATTTCAGGGTGATTTCAGTCCCAGAGTTAGTACTGCAAAATATTTCAGCCGCCTACATTGTTAACATTTAGCCTGGAAAATGGTCATTTTAGTAAGTTTCTCTACACATGTAATGCGTTTAGTAAAAGTTTCACAACATTCCAGCAGCTTGTTGTTTTTCTTGGTCGAACACAGCGTGAAATTACGAATCATATGATGACGATGATGTATTGTGAGCACTTTCTGCACATACAACAGCCTTTACCGTATTGTATCTACTTAACACGATTCTTGTCACCCAAACAAAAACATCAACGAGGCAGTGAGATCTTCTGAGCCTTTAATCAACAAGTTTCTTGTCCATTTCCGACTGAACGCCTGACGATTTTCTTTCCATCTTTTCCATACTGGCCCCACGCCAATGACACTTCTGTCGTGTCATTGGCGTGTTCTGTGTGTCACAAACACCTAACGTAAAAACAATAAATCGCATCAGCTCACAAAAAGCAACACGGGTAACAAGATCATCGATACGGCGTCAACCATGGCAATATATATCACAACTATTTTCAGCCGTTGTACTATACGCGAGGGACGGGGTCACCAGAGGTCGGACCTCTCGTCACCAGAGCTGCTGTCGCAGCGCCGCTATGTACTCCATGGCCATCTGCAGGGTCTCGTGCTTGGAGAGCTGGCTCTCGGTGCCCTGCGGCAGGTGCTCGCGCAGCAGGTCGAACGCCTCGTTGAGCCGCTGCATGCGGCGCCGCTCGCGACAGTTGGCACCCTCTCGCCGCCTCCGCCACACCTCCTCGCTGACCGGCGCTCGCCGCCTCTTCTTGGGCGGGGGAGCGCCGGGGCGGCCGCCGCCGGCCGCCGCGGGGGGTGACCTTGCGTCGCCTCGGGCGATGGCGGCGCGACGGAGGTTCGGGAGAAAGTGGGGGGCAGACGCGCCGCTAGACCCTCCAAATACTCTGGAAGAGTGGAGCGAAGTGAGGGTGTTGCTCCGCTACTGTGGGTCGTGGAGGGCGGACGAGTAGACATCACTCTCGTATGACTTTTTACGAAACTGGGCCGTACAAAATGAGGAAAAATTTCCGCAAAAGCTATAAAGCCATTGGAAACATGGGCATGAAGTGCTAAAAGTCACTCGATCTATGTGAAGACAAAACATATTCTGAATTGCTTCCTGTATCAGCTTTGTGGCCACTCTAACATGTGCACCGAATTTTTGTTAGAATGCCGGAAAAAGCATGCGCAGCTTTAAAACAGTGGCGAATGTTACTGAAAAAGAGCTATGGGCCACGTCACAAAAACAGGAATGAACAAATTTAACAAGATGTGCTTTAATTAATATGCATTTATCAAATTATTCCTTCTTGCTCTATACGTTCATGCCTGAAGTGTCAGAACAGTCAGCTGAAAGCAATGCCAGTACGTTATAGCCTAGGCTGTGACAAACCTGTTTTGGGCGAGGTCATGCAGGTCTGCGGAGATGCGCAAGGCGTCATGTCTGGTTCTTCCTCTCGCTTGAGGCCTGTCGTTCTGTGTGGCGTCTCCAGTTTTGGCATCCTGTAGTGTTGCATCCAGCGATCTCCATCGTCCAGAGTGATGCCGCTGTCGGGGCTGTCCGGCAACGTCAGCGCCATGGCACTGTCCTCTTCAACCAGTCCGAGATTGGCCTTCCTCGACTATCTAATGCTGGCGGTGCGTCTCGTTTTCCCTGGCTGGCTTCCCCGTCTCGGAGACTTCAACGAGCACCCGCCTGTGCTAGCGCCTCGCTCTCCACTGCAGTCTCCGCGGCTTTCCGGCCGGCACGCGTCCGCCGGGCGCCGATTGGCCGACGCCGGTCGGTGGGCGGGGCCTGGACGGCGCGCGCCCGCGGAGTGGCCGCCGGCAGTGGGCCAGCTGGTCTGTGTGTGGCCGTCCGGCGCCCGCGGCGTTGGCGGCGCAGGCCCCGCCGGAGACTAATTAGCTAACTGCAGAGGCGGCCGCGCGCACGGCAGAAACGAACGCCGGACAGCGAACGTCCGGCAGATTCCGGCGGACGCTGCCCTCCGGACGGTGGCCTCTGGACAACGGGCGGCCTCTGGACTACAGCCTCTGAACGATGGCCTCTGGACAACAGCCTCTGAACGGCGGCCTCCGGACAACAGCCTATGAACAGTGGCCTCCGGACAACAGCCTCTGAACGATGGCCTCGGGACAACAGCCTCTGAATGATGGCCTCTGGACAATGCCCTCTGAACGGCGGCCTTTGGACAACAGCGTATGAATAGTGGCCTCTGGACAGCAGCCTCTGAAGGGTGGCCTCCGGACAACAGCCTATGAACAGTGGCCTTTCGAAGGTGGCCTCTGAACAGTGGCTTTTTGACGGTGAGCTCTGGACAGCGGTCTCCAAACGGTGACCTCAGGACGGTGACCCCTGAACGGTGGCCTTGGGACAGTGGCCTCTAAACCGTGACTTCTGGTCTTAACGGTATATCTTCTGGATTGTTTTTGTCGAAGGTCCCCAAGCATATCATATTTCCCGCCATATCCTTCGTAATCCGTCACAACATTTCGTACTTGCGAACTCAAGCCATTATGCCTAAAACAAAATGTCAGTCCGTTTAAAAAAAGGAAAAACGTTCCGTAGGCTCATTCTCTGTGTCTGTTGAATCAAATCTCACTCGTCTCAAACGACCCGCAGCGGTTCTTTTGACCTGTTGCGATAAACAAACAAGCGCATGATTAGTTTGTGCAGTTTCCCCTGGTATGCTACCAATGCGAGCATTTGATTTATTTTTTTTTCTGTACAACGAGTTTCGCCTTGCTTGCCCTCAGCGCAGACTGGATATCATAACTGCATTCCCGAGGGACTGATAGCGAATCGGAGAAATCGGTGACCAGGGCCCAGCAATATACGTCGAAGAATTGTGCACTTTGGTCAGAGACAGTCCGAATGTTCTTCGGATTGCTCCGGCCGTTCCTCATCAGGCTAGTTTGTTTGCTGGTTACAGAGATTAATTCGCCGAATAAACTGCACATAGACCTTTACTTTTGCCTTTTGGTTAACGAAAATGTATATTTTCGTTTCAGCTGCCTTGTGCCTAGGAAGGATGACTAAGCGTCTCATAAAAGTTCGTGTAACATGGGAAAGTCTTTTCTATTAGTTTCACGAGCCCCGTTTTCCCGAGTCCCGTGGCCCCAGGGCAATCTCGTCCTCCGAGAGCACAAGAGACAAGACATAGCGACAGACGAGGGTCGTTTTCCTGGGCCCGCCCCTGATCCGGCGCATCGCGTAATGACCGCACAGCGGAGCCCCGAGTAACAGCACACGTGTCTCCCGCGGCGAGTCATTTGCCTGATGCGCCCGCGCCGGGCCATTGCAGCGTAATTACGGACAACAAGGTCGCTCCCGTCGGCGGCGTCACTCTGGGCTGGCAGCGGCGGGTCGACCGTCAGGAGCGCGTCTCACACCAGGCGCGGCCGTAGCGTGTTCCGAGAACCGTCTGAGGTTTTCAGTTGACGTCGCGAATCGGCGATTTCTCTTCGATATTTCATTCGCAAACTGCGATCCTGTTTGGGTGGCAGCGGTCGCCTCAGACCCTCAGAAAGCGAGTCCTGACCGCGCCTCTGGTGACGGCCGCGGCGTTCTGTTTTGACGTCTGAGTCGGGCCGGTTTTTGTGCGGCCAGGTTTTGCCACGTGATGAGTTCGCCTCGCAGCTTCCCGCCGCCCACCGTAACGATCGTTTGGTCGTGAGCGCTGCCCTGGTGGTGGTATCAGACCGGCCGAGATGCCGGGGCCGGAAGGACGCCAGGCGATTCAACTATGATATTCAGCCGCGACTGATCCTGCTTTCATGTCCGAATTCTCCAACATCTGCCGCATGCTTTGCTGCTGCTGTTGTCGTTGATGCCCTGGCCAGCAATGGACTAATATGCTTCTTTTCGGAGCTTTGCAATGGACTTCGCATTTATACTGCATCGCCGTTTTTGTCTTCTCAAAGACTCATCAGTTTGTTAAGCATAGGCATGAAAAAGGACGCCCGACAATAGGACTATTCTGTCAAAGATGTAAAACAAGCCAAAATAAATTTGCGTGTCCACACTGGAAATAATTCGAGCGCTGTCCTTGTCGCATGGCGCAGGCAGATATCTGAGAAGATGTTGGTCTTTTTTCATCGTTGGGCACTTCTTGGTTTAAACACATCACTTCACGTTCAATGAACAAGGATCCAACAAAAGGGTGCCGAAGTAAACGTGGGATTGGCTGTTGGGAATGGTTTCTTGTACATCCCATAACATAGCAAAGCTCGAGCAGAGATGATTCTCTTTACCAGGATTATCATGGCCAAGGATTCCGATGTAAACGGCGTGGCAGCCGCAGTTGGCTATTCATGGCTTTTCTATTCGTAACAAATGGCAGCCCACATTAGCACTCCTTTGATGGTGTCAGATAAGACTGCAAAAGCAAGGTTCAGTCGCGTTCAGTCAACAGCTGACGTCCCTGCCTCCCATCAGCTGGCCAGCTGTTCACGCCGGGTGCGGAAGTCCGCTATAAAAATGCTCGGAATGACTTGGAACGTCTCCATGAGACTTACTTCGAAAGGAAATAAAAACTGAAACAATGTAAGGCGTATCGCGAGAACGTACCGTTTAATTTTTGAATGTCCTTTATGTTTACCTTCCACAACAAACGAGGTTAATGAAGCGTTAGGCCTTGCTTTGAGATTGGGATGGAGGCCAGGTAGATGTTTTCTCCCGGACACATTTCCTCCTCGGACTTGGCAAGCAATGAGGACCTGACTGTGCGAGGCCCCGTCCACCAATATCGCACTGAAACATGAAACGCTTTGGGCAGTAGGTAAATCTTAAATCTTATCTGTATGGAAACGTAATAATTTAGTTACATTGAGTTCGCCATTTTGTCTTCCGGAAGGTCCGACCTTCGAGAGAACGTCCTCCGACCTCCGGGAGGAGGACGTTTCGGCAATACTCCCACCTCTGATTAGGCGGTGTCATCTGGCAGAGCACACCGGCGGCCGGCCGGAAATCCTCAGACCCGTCGTCGTTGCACATGGAGAGCGACATGTGCACCAGCTCCTGACAGACTGCCGTATGACCTAGCTGGCAGCGCGCAGCCCACCTTTGGGCTGGATACCCTGCAACGACGACTAGCGACACAAGCAGGGTGTTCACGCTAAACCGAGGCTGATGAGGCTCCTGACCTGACCTGACGTTTGTGATTCTGCATTCCAGTAGTATAGCACAGGGGTGTCGATTTTCATTCCTTTGAGAAGGCACTGCTCCCCCCCCCCAATGTTCGTTTGGGCCCCTCCAAGTTGGTTTAGGTCACCAATATTTTCTGCCAATCTTAAAGAGAAATGGGCAATAATAACGAAAAGAGCGGCCGCAATAGAAACGAGATAGGCAGAATGTATACAATAAAGCATAGTGATATCTCTATCTATCTATCTTCTGCCTATATATGCATATATGCACACACATTTATGTGCCTACATACACGGGGATATATGCTGTTTTTATTTGTTAAATAGTAGCAAAAAACTCATAAATTCCCGTCCATCAAAATAAAATGTGCTAAAGCCGTTGGGAAACCCACATTTCGGGGAAGGTTAGGTTGTCGGACCCTCGGCCTGCCCCCTCCCCCCAAATCATTTACAGAAACCGACATTCCTGGTAAAGCATGCCCATAACAACTACAGAAATGGGAAAATATAATTTGCACTACTGTCGTCATTTTCACTTGAAACGGTGAGATATGCACAACTTTCGTTCGGAAGGAAAAGGAGAAGTCTCCATCCAATGAACGTCACGTGTCCTTGGACTTTTAGACCCCGTGGGAAGATAGCTGGTCTGCAGGCGGCCAAATATTACTGACGGAGGCAAACAGGGTTGCCTCGTGTCAAGAGGTTCCACGTGGTCCCTGACTTTACCAAGATCAATTAACTTTTCACCTTAAATTCAACCTTTCAAAGTACATGATCGAAATCCCACACACCGGGGTGCTGGAACCGGGGACGGGAAAGGACAGCGACCCCCAGCTTTGGTCAACATTTAACGTCCAACCCCATGTCGTTGCAAGGAAAGAAACCAGGCAAAAACACGTTTGCCCCTCCCACCCCGATCTCCGCAGAGGTTCCACCGCTCCTGCTCACACGTCCATCGCTGATGGAAACCGTGGCGCTTCATGCAGCGGTGGCTTTTCCCGGCCGCCATCGGAAGTGGGCAGTTTCCGGTCCGTCGCCGCCTCGGCCGTGTCCACCGTGTTTGGGGGCGCGTTATCGTTACGTCATCTGCCAGGGGCCGGCTCCGAATGAGGAGGGTCGATGCTCGAGTGCACTGTATGGAGGCTGGCGCGCAAGCCAAACACTGATAAGTGGAATCACTTGTAGACCAGTGGATAGCACGTTTTGTGAATTGGTGACGACTCAGGACATCACTCGTATCAGATAAACGGTGGCTCTGTCTGTTTTGACGGGAACAAAGGCTATCAAAACCATTCATTGTTTGGCCCTAAAGATAGATAAACATTTCACGCATAAGTGTTGTCAAAAAAGGTTTGCCACTGTTATCCGTAATATCTGTCAAAGGCCTTGAAACCATTCTAGCCGTCTTATCTTCTTGCAGCTTAATTACAGTAATCAGTTAAACACCGGTTGGTTAGCTTTGGGATTTAGCATTTAATTTTTTGCCTTTTGTGACAACTATGCAAAGCTCGTGCAAGCCAATAAAGATGCTCAATTGATCGTCACGCGACCAAAGCACGCGCTTAGTCTGCTCAGCCAGCTGGGGTTCCCATTCTGGCAGCAAATCACAGAGTGACACCTGCTGAACAGCGAAAACGAGAGGGAGGGGGAGGGGCGTGCCAGATGGTGACCGAGAGTTGTGGCGCGTGGACAACGGGGGGGGGGAGCGGCACAGGTGGACCCAGGGGAAGGGTGGGAAAGACGGGAGATAACACGTGCTCAATGCCAGCAATTAGACGTTGCTTCAAGCGGAGTATCCAGTCTTGAAATCAAGTTGAAAGTTTCTTTTCACGATGTCGAACACTAATGCAGCAGTTTTTACCAGAAGACAGATCATTGATTTCTCTGTTGCCATTAAAACACTGGAGGCACTTTAAACGTGGAAACTCACGACAATTCTCTAGGAATCAATGATGCGGAGTTTTTCATACGGAGTTGTATCTTGACATTAGGACTGTTAACCAACAGAGCATGTTACAAACAACTACGTACTAGAATTGTCCCTACTTTCAGTAGTTACTTTATTTCCCGATGGAGGAAGTCGTAAACACCACTTGAATCTTTCACTCCTGTGACGACTTTTTTCCTTTTTCTTTTGGGTTATACATAGGTTAGGGTTGGGTTGATATATAGGTTATGTACAGGTTATATATAGCCCAGATATATAGCCCATATACATACGTATATATGACCCGTATATATATGTATAATATATATATATATATAACTTATATATATGGGTTATATATAGGTTAATGCACTAAAACTCTTGGTACATATATGAACAAGAAAGTCTAACCCATCTGCAAGCTTCGTTAAAACTGCTGCAGCGACAGTTCCCTTCCTTTGTGTGTATTTGTGTCCGCTCAACACGTCGTTCCCCTTTCAGCCGAGGGAAATATCATCCTCAGAATGAAGCAGAAGCCCCCGGCGGCCAAATCAAGGGAAATCTCACGCCGCCTGGAATGCCACCAGGGCACCTCTCTCCGGCGGGATTTCAGAAGTTGATAACAGGGCAGTGTCATGGCATGCCGAGGCAGTTGCGGGGAATTATTACCTAGCCAGAGGCTGCCGCAGCCGGGCAGCCTGGCGCGAATTAGAGATGCCATTGGTGGTCAGTGGCCTGGCTTTGCAGCCACTGCACACATGCCGAGACAAAACTGGCCTCTCTGGGTAGAGACAACACAGAGTTCACGCCTGTTTGTGCAGCTGAAGAGAGTTTAAAATGATCCGTCTGTGCTGAGCTTCACGGAGTTCGGAGTGGCCTGTTTACGCCGAAACTCTACCGGAGTTTACAGTGATCCGTCTGGACGGTACACTCTGCCGAGTCCGTAGAGGTCTGTTTGGACAGCAACTCTCCCGAATCCGCAGTGGTTGACACGTTCAGTACCTCCATAGGGACCTCAGTGTTCTGTCCGTCTATTCAAAATTCCACAGAGCTTCAATTGCCTTTCTACACAGTGCGCCCACAGAGTCCGCAGCGGTCTGTCTGTGCCCACAGCAGCTCCAGAGCGCACAGCGACCTATCGTTGCGGCAGGCCCGGGGAGTTCGAGCCAGCCTGCGAGGCCCGCAGACGAGCTCCCCGGGGCGGTCTCCGACACACCGCAGGAGCCGCTCTCCGGACGAGATTGAAGAGCGGCGCGACTGAGGATGAGATCCACTTCGTAACCCATAACCGCAATAACAATTACCAGCTATAGCGGGGCGCGGAGGTGGCAGGAATGCCGGCCGCGCGGCGGGAATCTCGGGCGATCATCGCCGCCCGAGGCGTCGCGGGAGACCGCTTGTCGACGGGTCGCGTTCTAGCGGCGGTGGCTTTGCAGCCGCTGCGTAACGTGGCAGGACCACCCAGGCCGGGGTCGGAGCGGGATTCGTCAGGCGGCCGGTTCGGCTCTGGGCGGGTCGCAGACGAAAACCGCGTCCGATTTCTGAGAAAGATGCCACTCATATGCTTCGGGGGGGGGGGGGACACCAGACAGCGACACCGAGGGAAACAAAAACGAAGATTGGATCATGTGGGAAACGTAACATCCGGTTACTGACCTAAGCGTCAACGGCAATGCTGCCGCTTTTGTGTGCGATGATGTCAAGGCTGAGGAAAGAACGCAGCCATGAAGTGCTGATTCAGGCCGTTGGTTGTTCAGTTTCATTGGTGTCACAGTTTTAAAACCCAGGTCTAGAGGCCTGTTCAGACAAAGGGGACTTTCGCTGCTCTTGCATCAACGTCCGCGCAGCCACCCTCGGGTCGTGACCTTTCCGCCAGACTGGCAGGGGTCATGGAATCTAGCGTGAGTCTCGGCGCTTCGTCGGCTTCTCGTCGGGGCAGAATGTGTCCCCCTTCAGGGCAGAAATGCTGAGCGTCGCTCAACGTTCTGAACAGCAGTTTGGACGTGCTGAAGACTCAGTATGGAATCCGTTCTTGCGGTGTGCGAAGAGATGACTGAGTTTTCACGCGGATCCGTTTGGTCGCGTCGTTAAATACTGACGGCTGTCATGTGCGCTCAGAGCAGCGCTTCTGATTACATGATACTTTAAACCCGCCCACGACCGTCGGTCGGTTACGATCACGCCCGACTGGGGGAGGCAGTTGGCCGCCCCCCTCTAACTCACGAACGGCTTGCGGCACGAAAAAATAAACACACCGTTGGAAAGTTTGTGACGAGTAGAGCTCGAAACTGGTCTTATTTTTAGTTTCAGATAATATGTGAGCAATTTACGTCCTATACATGTTTTCTCATAGCCGACTGCATGAGATCGAGAAACGGCCTGAGTCTCAAGGGCTACGACTAATAACGAATAGGTAAAGGCACCAGCGCACAAGTAAAGGTCCGCAAATGCCGATACACATCTAATTTCTCGGATTTGTTCAATATATGCGCCGAAACGTTGAGTTAAAGACACGGCAATTCTCACGCCAGCTGTCGGCGTGCGTCGCAGCCGTATGCAGTAACAAATTGACGGGAACTAATTTTAGCGTTCCTTTAGTTTCGCGAAAAAAGCCTGTCTATGTAAATTTGATTGATCTTACTGGTTCTTGTGATGGTTTTTCATGCTTAAATTTTGGAAGAATTCGTTAGTTACCAATCTACACAATTAGCAGAGCTTTATTCGCGAGAGCCTGTTTATTTGCAAAATATGCTACTTTTTTGAACTTTTTGAGGTTCCTGGTATTACTTACGTTTGTGCAAGTTAGTTCTGCCATTTTCTACCCATTCTGAGTAATTCATCGTCGATTTTGACGGTGGCACATTTTGACTCACTACAGTTATTCTTGACCTGACCTCAGGCCAATAGCTGGAAGTCATTGATACTTTGCCCAATGACGGTAACTAAATGACTGCTTCACTCCTCACTAAAAATGTTATGAAATATTCCGTTAATTTCCGAAAAAAGACGACATGTGTTAAAAATTGTCTTGACCTTAGGTCAATGGCCCGGAAAATTCCGAAAAGCCTGAGAGAGCAGATTTGTTGCATCTGTTAAGTTCACTGATCCCTGAAAATATTGTTGTGATATCTTGTTTTACGAAAAAGTTACAGGGTGCTAATTTTTTTTGGGCATAGATATGTTTGACCTCACCTAGGTCAGGCACCTGGCCTGACCTGAGGTCAAAACTTTGACACAAGGTGTAAAAATGGTGAAGCAAAAGGTACACAAAGTTTCGTGGCTCTGTGTTTGTTCGTTCTTTCGCAATCCCAGAAAAACCTCAGGGGGGGGGGGCGGTCAACTGCCCCCCCCAGTAGCGGGCAGGTTCATCAACTGTCTTCGGATTCTCTGTATCAGTGGATGGGAGCACCAGTTGTGTTGCGTTGGACCCTTTTGTCTCATAATGCTTACTGTTCGGTATATAGAGTTACTGACGTTTTTTGTTTTTGTTTTTGTCCTGCACGATTGCTGGTATGTTCTCACACCAACGCCGACTTCTAGGAAACAATTAATGAACAACTTAAAGTACTCGTCATGGCTTACGGTGACTGAGGAATGTGCTCATCCCGATGGAGGCTTGGTGATGGGGGGAGAGCGGCAGAAGAGTCTGCTTCTGATTGCAGACGTCCTGTTAGCTAATCCTGCCCTCCGCGGGGAGAATTGGCCGTCCTGCATCACCATTAGCATGCTGTCTCGATGGCCAGCTGACCGTGGGAGGCATCCTCTGCTCTGTTCAGAGAAAAATGTCGGCCTGTTCATTGCTGTAAGCTACAGACGCCATGGTTTTTACTTTCCCGGTTTCTGACACTTGGCAAATGTTTCGCGACAGGCTTCATTCCTTTCTGACGAACCAATCACGTATTTAACACGCCACGACTGGGGGACGGTTGACCGCCTCCCTGAAGTTTTTCCGAGGTTGTGAAAGAACAATTGAACGCAGCACCACGAAAATTCGTGTACCTTTTGCTTGATCGATCATTTCTACGCATTACGTCAAAGTTTTAACCTCAGGTCAGGTCAGATGTCTGACCTAGGTCAGACCAAGCGGACCTATTTAAAACAAATAGCGCCCTATATCTTTTGGAAACCATGATATTGCAATAATACTTTCAGTGGTTAGAGATGTTGATAGATGCAACAAATTCGCCATCTCAGATTTTTGGAAATTTTCCGGGCCATTGAACTAAGGGCGAGCCTATTTTCAAGATATGTCGTCGTTTTTTTCGGAAATCGACGGAATTTTTCACAGTTAATTACCGTCAACTGACGGAGTATCAATTCCTTCCAGCCACTCACCTTATGTCAGGTCACGAATAATTGTTAAGAGCCGAAACGCACCACCGTCCAAATCAGCGATGAATCACTCAGAACGGGATGAAAATGGCAAAACTGGCTTGCATAGTTGTGAGTAATACCCAGAAGTTCAAAAAGTTAAAAATTGTATATTTTGGAAAAAACAGACTCTTGCGAATAAAACTCCGCCATTTGTGTAGATCGATAACAACTGAATTTTTCCGGAAACCTAAGCATGAGAAATCGTCACAAGAGCCACTAGGATGAAAAAACTTGTTATGGAAAGGCTGATGTCGCATAAAATAAAGAAATGCGAGAAATTAATTCCCGTTAATTTCACACCACGTTGGGCTACGGCGACGGCCAGGAATCGGCGCGAAAATCGCCGTGTCCTTTAACTCAACATTTCGACGAATATATTGAACAAATCAGAAAAATTAGACGTCCATCGGCATCTGAGGACTTTTGCCTGTTCGTTGATGCCCGTACCTAGACTTTATTAATCACAGCCCTTGAGATCCAGGCCGCTTTTCGGTTTCATTTAGTCGACTGCGAGAAAACATATATAAGGAGTAAATGGCTTACATATTATACAAAACTAAAACTGAGACAAGCTTCGAGCCCTACTTGCCACGAGCTTTCCAACGATGTGCTTATTTTTATCGTGCGACCAACCGTTCGTGAGTTAGAGCGGGGCGGTCAACACCCCGTCGGGCGTGATCAGCGCTGACCGCCAGTCGGGAGCAGGTTAACATTTCATTCAGTTCTTGTTCATTGATGTCACCGCCAGCACTATCCGTGGCTTTCTGTCACCCTCTGCATTAAAAGATCGGCGTCATATTGGTCGTTTGAGTCTGGAGGCCGTGTTTGCAAAAAGGAGGTCACAAAACATGACTGCATACGTATGGCTGCTTCAGAACGCTGAAGCCATATGGAGAGCTTTGGATCCTGAATGTCTACGTTTTGGTCGCTCTCGAAGAGTCGAAACTGTCGCCGCCACTCACTTGCGTTGCTTTGCAAAGTTTGGCCCAGTAACTACATACAAGTTCTCGAAAAAGAACAGGCGACATTAACGTGCTAAAGTTATTAAAATAGTCTGTATTTTTTTGGCGAAATTGAAAAAAAACGTGTTGATGGTAACCCATCACGGACGCAGCATCGCCTTTTTGTTCCACCCCTCCTTGAAGAATAAAACCCGCTTCTGGGTTCCTGCTACATCGCCTGGCACATGACGGCCAATTCGGCGCACTTTTGCACCAGCTCAGAGACAATGGACTGCTCGTCGGCGCTCTTTCGCCGCTAATTACGCGCAATAATCAGGGACATTATTACATTAGCGGCCAACTGTAGCTGACGGCGCCTGCGCCAGCGGTCTGCCAGGGCACCTCCTCTCCGGAGATTGTGGCTTGTACTCAGTATAGTGCAGGAGGCGGCGAGCACGTGCTTGTAAATTACATGGCGCCATCCAAAAAGCACACCATCAGTCATGCAGCGCTCCGGGTAGAAACAAGGTAGCATTACACCTGATTTATAACTGCCGAGTGGTCAGTGGAGGCGGAGGGATGGCGGCGGCTACTGCAGAAGAAAGCCACATTTCAGTGAGTGCTGTGCATGCAGCTGCGAGGGACTGGATGTCTACAGATACACTGTTGCAGACTGCATGTCGCAGATACACTCACGAAACACCGACATTCTTTTCAAGTTTAAGCGTTGCTTATTGTGAAAAGCAATAGTCACTATTTACGGCTTGTGCGTTGTGTGTGTGTACCTGCATGGTCCTCAGAGATTAAATGTTCTGTTCGTTCTATGTCCTCTGTTATTGTTTACGCAGAATAGTGCTGGAGACGGTGCAGTCTGCATGATCTGTGCTTCCAGTTCGCGTTCCCACTTGTGCTTCCCATGCGCGTTCCTACCTAAGGGCTGATTTATTAACATCTCCACTTTACTGGCCGTGCAATCTAGTTTCTCTTGCGCTATGAACGCAGATAATATAGCAGCCACACATCAGGACTCTGGCCCTTCACGGCATTACACCGAGTCGGACCCCCCTGACATCGGAACAGTGGCGTCAGGATGTCGTGGTACTGTGTCACGTTTTTTCGACTTGCTATTTTGCTATGCTAGAATATTTTGAATAAACCCAAAACAAATTTGACAAACCGTTTGGTACATAGTCCAATAACTTCTTTGTTGCAACAATTAAAAGCAGCCCTGTTATCTAAAAATAGACAAATTCGAGGAGACCACATGACCTCAGCAGGCTACCAGTCTCGAGTTTACTATGCTCTGATCTTTAGGAGGTCTTGCACTTGGATCTCTCGACAACTACCAGTAACGGGAGCGGCACCACGTGAGAAACGAAAGATCTTTTATTTGTTCTGCATCGTTCGCATTAATTTCTGGTAAATCGCAGGTGCAGAAGACGGCGGGGAAACCAATGTTGAAGATTTAGGGGAAACTTGAGTCCTTTATTGCATCCTTGGAGTTCAAAGTCCCTCGCGGTCTGATATAACTCTTGAAGCATCCTGATCTAAATCACCGCCTTCGAACGACGCCCGCCACTGACACACTTCGTTTGTTGTCTCTGGTAAGGCTGATGTGGTGCTGGTCGCACAGCTTCGCTGCAGTTTTATTTTGGTTCATTTTCCCCTTTTGCACGGTGTTCTATTCCGAATGCAGGCATCATCCCGTAGGCTATGTTTGAGACCAAGTCAAAACACAAAAGACGGTTTTGGGTTAAAACGACGATCATTCCGATAGTCCTTATAGGCTTGCAGAAAATCATCGAAATAACGAAACAGTTGCACGCAAGCGCACACCCAACCCCCTCCACAAACGCACGCATACACACACACGCTCAGAAAATATACCGCAAAGCAATGTACAAACTGTCGGCATGTGTTGCGTCTGAGGGCAACTTGCGACCGCTATTTTAAATCGGTCGCACCTCATATCACATGCCTCCAGTGGCAACGCGTCAAAGGCGGCGACTGCTCTGCAAAAGAACTGCCTCCTGCCCACCACTAGTTCCGGCGGCCGGCGGACGTCAGAACTAGGACTGCCGTTCTGACGGACGGCAGTCGCCCCTGGACTCGTGCCAGCGAGTTCACGTTATGGATAGTTTCAGCTGGTGTTACCATCTCAGCCGGAAGCGCCGGCACACCGGATGCCACGGCACGCTTCAGCAAAACAGCCGTGCGGTTTTCAGCCAGGCTGACATTAGACATCCGTTCCAGTTCCGCCAGAACGCCTCTAACGTGATCGCGTTTTGTAAGTCCCGCGATCACTCGGGCTTCGAAGTTCAGCACTTTCTCAAGGTCTTAGCCGTTTGCGTTACCGTTGCGGTGGTTGGTTGGTGTCGGTCGATGCCACACTCCAGGTGCACGGCACGGTACGCTCTGGAGGTTGGCACGGTTACGATGATAAGTTAGCAATACCATGCCGTCTTGGAGTTCTAGATCAGAATACGTCACTCCATTCGTTGAGAAGCAGAGGTTTACTGGACGCACCGTTGACCGTCGCACGAACGCTTTTATTCGTGTAGTAGGCACAATTTTCTATCCTTCCGTTTCGATCAGTACAGTTGACGTTTCCTGTCATCGTGCTTCCAGTACGACACTTTCTTTACATTCCAGCCAGTATTGAACTCTGGTGTTCCACTCCAGATGCCGACGATCTGCCCGTTTGGCCACGCCCTCCCCTCTCCTCCTCCTCCCCCCCGTATTTGAGGGACTTAGGGCTCCTGCTTCATTGATTACCAGTTACTTGGGCACAAGGGTCATCGTGCAACACCAGTTAGACAGCCAAGCGACCGAGATAAATGACTGTTGGAACTGAGTCCGCAGTTTAGTACAACACATCTTAGTACATATGAAAGCTGCACTCAAGACCTGTCTATCTCTTTCAAAGGCCTCTCGTCGCCTCGATGACAAAAGCTCGACTTCCTGCGGCAATGGGTATGAAGGCACGCTTTTCACAAGAGTGCTGGTACGTTGTTCCGTCACGCTGCATCTTCTTAATGTGACTCTGCTCTGGGTTAAGGCCACGCTGCCACGCGTTTTTTTTACGCAGAAAACGCATTATTTTAAGACTGACTGAGGATGCACCGCGCACAGAAGCCAAATTCTTTTTCTCTCTCTCACGCTCCGTGGTCCGATAGTCACCACTGATCATACGGGACCAATTTCTGGGTCAGCAGCACTCCACAACCTGCTGACATTTTTCTGCGCGCGGCGCGAGCCACCACCAATTACCCCTCCCCGCTCCCCTCTGCGCGCAGCGTCGCTTCAAAGGAGCCGACGCCCACCCTCTCATCACCCGGCCGAGATAATAAAAATAGTTTGTCATGGATGAAAACACAAGCGGAGGCCGAGGCCCAATGGGGCAGTTCGTCGCTTCCCCACTGGCACACAGCACGGGGCACTGGCTAGTTCTCATGAAGTACTTGCCAACTGTGGTGCACATCATTTCCTTGTTGTGGTATTCCGGCGAAAGGCGTGATTCGTAGTCAGCATGTCGTGCTCCTGTTACCGCAATGGCTTGTGTCCAGGTATTGAACTATGTTTCAGCTTGCTCTTAGCATATCTGAAAGTAACTTATGTTTATAGTTTATAGACATAGTTTATGTTTATAGTTTATAGACAGAGACCGATCAGAAAGACAGGGAATGTTGCGGTGGTTTCGATTTGCGAAAAGGTATCTTTCGTCCTATGGCCCTCTGCTGAAATTGGTAAATGTTGTGAGACGCATATCGTGAACCCAATGAAAAGATCATTTATCTCACTGCGAACATTTCCTCTGCAAAGAAGCCTCGCATAGTTGTTTCCGTGACGATCGGTGTCGATTTGAATGCTTTTCCTCGTCGACTGAAATCGTGCTTCTTCTGTGCTAAGTCCAAGTTTGATTCGTCTGGGTAGTCCTTCATATAGGATTGTGAAGCAGGCTCGTCTAAACCATACCGTCGCCTGCTATTTTTTATATATACGTACAAGTGCCTTCTGAGGACACCGAGGCTATTAATGTAGCTGTTGGTTATTAATGTACTTCTAATGTAGCTATTAATGTAGCCGAAGCAATGAACATGAGAAGTGAAAGCGAGCATGTATATTGCGAACCGGATCGTGCATGTAAGGTGGGGAACGGTGTGAGGTCTGCTGGCTAGACGGGAGATGGCTTTCAGGTGGGTATGGATGTTCCGATCGGTACATGCTCCTGCAGAAAACGACTTTACCATTGACCTTGTCCAGAGCCGTGATGACCATAGTTTTAGGCATTGCCATCCGACTATGTTTCTAACGCAAGTTGAGATGCGATCCGGCGTAGATCCGGACGGTAATGGGCGCACTCCCCCAAGGTTCCTGATGGGGGGGGGGGGTCGAAACGGCTGTGCCCTTGCCTTTCCCAGGTGCTGATCACGTGTTTGCCACCGGCAGCGTTTCCATGTATTTACAACGTAGCATAATAGTCGGCACCTGATACGACCGGTCTATAAACACGTGCTAGATCTTTGTTAAGGACCTGAGCGAATATTGCTATGATACGGAAATGCTAAATTATTGAATACTGGTGCCTGCTTAAAATACCATATCTTAAAGAGACACTGGCAAAAATGAGAACAGTCTCCTTTTGTTCCCTACAACTTTAATTCCCACGCCTAAGCTTTCACCGACAGAATAGTTAGTCGCTGTTCTGAAGCAGCACGCTACCATCGGACTCTACTCAGTCGCCGGTCATCTCCGCCCCCATTGGTACACCATGTCTGGGCAGCCCCAGCGCGGCCGGCGGCTGTCGGTGTCGGCTTCAGACTCCGAGGAGGAATGAAAGGCGCCTCATTCGCCGACAGTCTTGCTGGCGCCGCACGCCTGACGTCAGATTTCCAAACGTGGCGTCAGACCGCCACGCGCTGGCGTCATATCGTCGCAAAGGACGCCAGACCGTCACGTGCGACATTAGACCACCATGTGCCACGTCACATCGTGACGCATGACGTCGGATCATGACGCGTGACGTTCGAGCCTCGCTCATGACGTCAGTCACGAGACCCCTGACGTCGAACCGTGACTCGTGACGTCGGAACGCGACGCGGCGTCACGCCAGCGTGACGGCCCTACAGGCAGGTGGTGCGGCAGATAATCTCAGTGACGCTGTACGGGTCGCAGTTGGAGCTTGGCCGCCGGTCCTCCAGGTAGCCCTTGCCGTCCTCGGCCACCTGGCGCGGGATCCGGATACTGGCGCCTCTGTTGGCGACGCCTAGAAGCACAGGTTGGTAGGTGGCAGCAGCGGGCCGTGGCAAAGCTGCGTGCCTCCAGTGATTGGGCGTAGCGGCGCGATTTGAGGCAGACAAGGCAGAAATTCACGAATTTCGGAGAGGGGAAGTCGCCCCTCATCATGAAATTGCTCCCTCCCCACTAATCAAGACTTCTTTCTCAATGTCATGTTTCAGTAAAGAGCTGTTATAGAACATCGATACCTGAGCGGAATGTGATGGCTGCAACCCCATAATTCCAAAATTTAGCATTTTACGTACGAACAACGGCGTATACGACAACATACAAGGCAGACCATCCAATTCCATTCCATTCCAGTTTCGTAAACCGCCAGTTTATGCGTTCGGTAATCGCTTTTGAAGCAACCTTAAACGCCGACTAATCCAGTAAATCCGGAGGCACGCCTCCTGAGAGGCTGACCTGCCGAGAAGTCCCCGATGGCGGAGGTCTCGTGGAGTCCCGTCAGCCGGCGCGCATTATCCGAGCCTCCCTTAGGGTCGTAACACCTGATGTGGTCATCGTGCACGCCGCCCAGCTTTTCAATGGCCTCCTCGATGACACTGAAACGGACCCAGACCACCGGTCAGAGGTCGGAGACCACTGGTCGGGGACTGGAGACCATGGGTCAGAGGTTGAGGAGCACTGGTCAGAGACCGAAGACACTTGTGCAGAGGTTGGATACCATCGGTCAGAGGATGAGGGTCATTGGTCAGAGGTTCAAGATCACTATTCATGAGCTGGAGTGAATCGGTCAAGGGTGGACCACAACGAAAACAACAGAGGTTTCAAACGGCAAAACATACGCTAGAGGTACACCAGAAGATATGCAAAATTACAGCGTTTCCGTTGCTATTAACGAGAAATGCATTGACAAACAGAATCAGGGTTAGGCAATTTTGACCCATTGCCGTGACATGTAAATTTTGTCAATTTTGACCCCCTCCTGACATGTCAATAATCAATGCGAAAATGTTTGTTGACACATGGCATGGTGCGGGTAATGCCTATTCACTTTTAACTTTCTATTCGTTATAAATTAATTCATGTTGTAATTTTCCTCTGATAACACTGGACAAACAGAAACCAGGTGCCTTGTAGGTCTAACACGCGTGAAAATGTAGTCATAAGGCACAAAGCGGAAGAGAACGCCGAAAATCGGCAATCGGTTAACACAGTCCTCGGAAATGGATAGGAAGAGTGGGAGACAGATCAATAGATAAATAGACAGACAGATAGACGGACAGACAGATAGATGGATAGATATATAGATGGATGAATAGATAGATAATTAGATAGACAGATAAAGAGGGAGAGATGGGGCGAGGGAGGGGGGGGGGGCGGGTAGTGAGAGAAAGAAAGAGAGCGAGGGGGAGAGAAAGGGGAAAGGGAGGGAAAGGGCTGATAATTCATGTTTGCGCCGTGGAGGATATTCAGTCAACAGCGGGAGACGTCCTCATCAGTCACAGCGTCTCCGTCAGCCCCTCTCGGTGTCCTCCGCGGGTGCGGCGCGTCAGTAATGCTATTCCGTGAGCCAGCCGGCGGAGGTCCCTGAACGCCCCTCGCTGCGCCAGGAATCCATCGTTTACGCTGATTTGGTAATAGCTGCCTTCTCCAGGCAGCCTTGGACAGCTGTTACGCACTTGGCGGCGGTGCGAGGTTATGTGCGTGTGCGGTTACGCAGTGCCCCGTACACGGCGCGTTACCTCCAGGTTTGTAATAGTTACAAAACTGTGCTGCATAGATAACAAGAAACTGGAAGAATTTCATCGTAAATCCACGCACGGACTGGCATTTTTCTCCGCGCATGCGGACTCAGACACATTCGTTTCTTCGTAAATGCATAAAATGTGCTAAAAATGACCTCGTGCCGATCGGTACAAAGGTCCGCAGGATTTCCAATCTTTTGCTGTTTTGCGAACTGAAAGGATTCGTTGTTCAAAAAGCTTATTGCGTGATCAGTGATAATAGATCAGACAGAACGGAACGTTTTAGTCCATGAATAGTGGAACAATACCCCATGTTAGAATCTCACCCGTCTTCCCGGGATATTAGCACGACTTCGCCAAGCGGTTTGGGTAAAAACACAAGAAATGTGCGGCTGGTGTTTCAATTATAAAGTTAATCTGCCAACAACATGGACCATGTAATAGCCATGTTACAAACTTAGTCATCAACCGTTCAGTAAAGATATCATTATGGATTCATTTTCATCCATATGTCTCGAAATTCATCCACCATTTGTGGTCTGAGAGATGCATTATAATACGACGTCTCCTCCTTTTTTGCTGAATACGAGGCCAAATTATTCCGGAATTCCAAAGCAGCATCGAACCTCGATGATGTTCAAAAATTCAGAGACGGGACACTGGCGCCGTTCATGACGTTGAAACAAGGGGTAGATGCCATGGATCTACTCACTGGATGCGTCTGCGGTGACTGGGAAATGCGCGCTTCCAGATAGCATTTAAATGACTATTACCGGTTTCTTCACAACGAAGAACGCCGAATGTCCTACCATGAATGAAAACTTCAACGGTCTTGATCCAGTGATTATTTGCCAAGTGTCACTTACGACTATACCGCGAAATCCCAATCACGATCCCGAACGAAAAGTCCGAAGAGGAGAGAGCTGGCACACTCATAACCAGACAGCTCCATGGAAGCGTGGACAGGGTTGCATCCAATCCCTCAGGCATATAAAGCTACCTGTCTTCGTTATTTCCGGTCTTGGAACGACCGCAAAAAAGTCCACCTGAGTTACCGTGGTAGAAGAGGCCAACAGTTACCATGGTAACATGACCGAGACCAGGAAAGTTGCCGTGGTAAGCAGGGCAAGCCGAGAGAGTTCTTGTGGTGACGTGGCGTGATCCGGAAGAGTTACCTTGGTAACAGAAACGGATCGGATGGAGGACCTAGTGCCAGGTAATTGACGGGTACAGTTATGAAAATGGTGGCACGAAGCGTCAGACACCCGCGGTGAAATCAACGTTCCGGGGTAAGTTAGGTGATACGGATAGGGATTCGCTATCTCCCCCCCCCCACAGGTGGTCTGGATTCATCCATGCGCGCCAGCAAGAACGAACCATGCCAACAAGGAAACGGCGTCACATCATCAGATCAACGGCAGACGAAAGGCAGCCATGTCACCAGTCACGCCTAGCACTCCAACTTAGTCAAGCTCTCGCACCTCAACGTACACCAGGCGTGACAGAAGGCTCCAAATGAGGCAGCTGGAGAGCTAACGATACTATGGATGCGTCCAAATCGAAACCTCAAGGTGTCACTGAAGATCCGAGGTGATTTAACTGGCGAAAATACGACTTTCTAGTCGCATTTTGTGTAACGTCGTATTAAAGGAAACCTTTCGATGACAGAACAGCAGATACATTCACGCTTTTCACAACTTCCGGCGATAAACGTGACTCCATCGCTCTCTCCGCAGATCTGGAACGAGGCCAGTACTCACGCGATACCGCCGTCCTTGCGCATGGCGAGCGTGCTGTAGTTGGTGTGGCAGCCGGCGCCGTTCCAGTCTCCCGGGATCGGCTTCGGGTCCATGGAGACGACGATGTTGAAGTCCTCGGCAGTGCGGTGCAGCAGGAACCGTGCCATCCACAGGTCGTCACCCATCTCGATGCCCTCGCACGGGCCCACCTGGAATTCCCACTGCAAAGCGCCGAGCCGCCGCGTCGGTCGGTTTGGTTTTTTTTGTTTGTCGGTCGGTTTGGTTTATCTGTTTCCGCGGACGTTGATCCGCGCGGCAGGCTGGTTCGTTATTGGATCATTGATTGACGCTCTCGACTACCGAGCCCCGCGCGCCACAGTCTCTCGCGCCGGTTGGCGCTGGCGACGGCAAAATGTCGCTATTAGCTGGATTCGAAGGATCTTTCGACCTCATGGCGGCCGCGGTAGCCACTACATGACGCCATGACCAACGCCCGTGGCTGCGAGGAAGAACAATTAGAGGACATTGTGCAAAAGAGGACGCAATACTAAAGCACGCCGGGGAGGCTGAAAATTGGCCACGCAACATTGGGGATAGTCGATAAGGACGCGACAGCTGCCCAGACGTCGGTTTCAGGACTCTGAACGTCACTCAGCGGAGCACTACCTGCGTTACCAATCGCCAGCAGTGGCTACCTCTTTCACGCCACTCCAGGCGAGGCCGGAAACGGGCTGGGAATCGCGTAGGATACGCCTCCCAGAGTATGTCGGCCGATGTAAGCGGCCACCGCTGCCCGGCGGACAGCGGCCCTTGTCAGGAGCATGTTCAGAAGTGTACACCCATGCGTGGTCCGCGGACAGGTCCTGGACTCCGTATATGTAGGACGGGACGGGCAAGTTTTGTTTCCGTGCTGAGTGAGTTTTTTAGGTTTATCTTTTAGCCCCAGCCAGTCAGCGCCACTGTCGACGTTCCAGGCGATCTGGTTTGCAAAAATGTTGCGGATGTGCGGTATTATTTCATGTAATCGTTATCGTTTAGCAATAAATCGATATGTTCATTGTCAAATTAATTACTTCCTTTAAACAAATGCGTGTGCATGATTCACACTAATGCACGCCACTGACGTCAATCGGTGTAAATCGGCGAGAGTGCTGTGCTCGGACCTAAGCCGCAGGAGAGCGTCCCCAGATGTGAGCCAGCCTGGGGCGCCAGCAGGGACGCTATCGGAGCGTGACGGAGTTCAGTCTCGCTACCGAGACCTCGAAAAATGCCGCCTTCTCGGGTTTCCGGCAAAAAAAGACTTCTAGACCAGCAGTAAACATAATCCCCCCCAGACTTTCAATAACGCACAACTGCAAAGCACCGTGTTTGGTTTGAGGCCACGTACCAGCACACTCAGAGCAAGTAAGGGAGGCAGGGCCATGGCCCTACCGATTCTGTACGCGACCAGTGAACGAATACACACAGTTGCTGTGTATCGACATAATTTGTATCGCAAAAACAACCAGCCCCGATGAGGAAAACCAATTGCCGTGGCGTGCGGCAAGTTTCTTCTTTTGAGTCAGGAGAATTTGTTTGGCTATCCCATCAAACATGGTTTACTCTGTCACGCACATTGCCGTCGCTAGGACCTTAATCCGAGGAAGGGAAGTGATCGATGTTTTCGTTTCAGTTGCAGACCTAGACCCAGCCAAGCGGTAGAGGATGGAAGGAGAGAAGCATGGATCTGTGGGCCACGTCGGAGTGCCAAATGCCAAACGGGACCAAATATTTCTGTTAGGTTTGTCTTCTACTTTCGTACGCATTAGGGACTTTTGGATCCCTTAGTGGAGGAGGAAGGTTCATCTGCTGCTGTTTCGCGTCGAGTCGTCAACTTTCACCTGATCTAGCGCGCCCCAGAATTGGGACTAGTTTGCTTGATTCCTCCCGCGCCGCGGGCTTCCCGCCACACGGGCAGTTCCTTTGTTCCTCAACGACCTTGACGACGAGCCGGACGTTGGCATGGCAACGGTCCGAGACTTCAGCGGGTCACGTGACTTCGCTCCTCTCAGGCTGCGGTCGGGGAAGGTAAGACGGGGGAGACAGTCAGCAAGGGAGGCAGAGGACCAAGGGGAGTGCCGGCAGGCAGAGACGACCGTGGACACGGTTGGCTGGGTAACGGGCCGTGAAAAGAATTAGATGCTCTTATTTTCTAAAAGGCTACCTTGTTCCAGTTTGAGGGCTGTGGGATTCAAACACGAAAACACGGCCTTCTATCGTTCCGTAGTCTCTCCGAGCGTTATTTGCATTTCTGTTTATTTTTATCGTTGCTTTTCCTAGTTCATTGCCAGTCACCAGCGGAGGTGTCTTCAGACAGCCTGTATGCATCAATAAACAGCTCATACATGGACATCAACGTAATATGGTTAAGAAAAAACTGAGCTTGCATGAGTTCTGCGGCAGCTGAGCTGTCCTTTCTCCTTTTTTGCAGTTTGGTCCTGAGAGTTTTAAGTAGAAAGTGTTAAGACCATGGTGCGTACTAGTGTCGGATGGAACGTGACTCCACCTTTCCAGCGAGCCCAGGTTGGCAGTGTTTTTATTCAGGCGTCGAAAAAGACGACAGCAAGTGATTTTTAGCCCACTCTCAAGGCCAAAAAACGACCTTGTCCACCTCTGGTTCGTCTCAGGTAGCTCTCGTTCCCTGTGGCGCTCAAAATCTGGGGCTGGCCGCCAATGGTATCATTTTATGCAGATGACTGGGGAAGAACGAGTTTAGGGTTTGACAACCTAACCTCTCGCCAAATGTGGGTTTTTCAACTGATTAAGCCCACTTTATTTAAACCGACAGTTATTGCTATGTCTGTTTTCTGGTCATCGTTTTTGAAATAACAAAGCATGTTACCCTTGTTAAAACTAACAGAAAATATTGGGGGCCAAAATCGCCTTTGGAAGGGTGGAGATCCTCACTGGTGGGGGGGGGGGGCATGGCCCCATAAGTGTAGCACGTTTCAAAAATTGGAGGGCAAGCTGACTGCAATCCACGCAGAATAGGTATGTCCCCCGCAGCACCTGCAGAAATGCATGCCGCACCCATGCATGGCCTCCTCAAAAGGATGCAAATCGACACCCCTGCTGGCCATGCACTGGGCTTAAACCGAGTATGTTCCAATCCAGACCTAGACGATGGTCCGTGAGCTACGTCATCGTCATCACAAGTATGTGTGTGAAACATCGCCTTACAAGCCAAAACAGAGACGAAATCTGGTCTGGAAACTACTGTGGGTCCGAGGGCCTTCGCCCGTACGGCCTGATATGTAACAATCAGACGCGGGTGAATCGACCCAGTTGGTCTGGAATACACCTGCTCGATGGAATCCTTCCTTCATTTTAATTTAGTTTTGGCTTCCACATTGAGCTTTAGGTTTCTCATCAACGACCGATGTTTTTTTTATGACTTGCGCATACAATGAACACATGTTATATCGTATGCAAACTCACTAAGGGTTATAGGTTAACCGAATCTAAATGCGTCAATACTGAAGGCTAGCAAGTAAACACTGTAACTGAAAATATTTTCAGTACCAAAAAAACGTTAGCATGTAATAAAATGACAGGCTAAACCATCTTCCAATTTCCTGAGCCCTTTACTAGTCATGTAATTGATAAAAATATTTATTCTCGTTAATAGCTCATGCTGTATTGATTCAAAAATTTTGTTTGTGTTTCAAAAAATTTTCACTTTCATGTTAATATCCCATTCTATGCACACTAATTTGTGCTTCAGTCATGTTTATCTATATTTGGCTTTGCCTTAAAGTGGACTTTTATCTGTTGATGATTACATAACATACAAAAAGACACTTTTCTTAATGCATCATGATGCATTTTTAGCGTATGAGGTAGCGCATTCAATAAACCCAGCGACTGGAACGCAGCACCGGAACACCAACGCTACATACTCGACAGTAGCAACTGTTGCATCGACATACTTGACAGTAGCACCAGCAACAGGAAACAGGCCGCTCTCGGTGAAGCGCACCGCTGCCGCTCATCTAGCGTATATAAAGTGACACCAACGGGTTTGTAGTACGATATTGGCTGAAGTTTGAAGTAGCTGATAAACAATGATGAAGGATTTAAAAAAAAGTTATCGCGGAGATAATCTTCTTTAAAATCATTTAAAAGCCTGAGGCATGCTACCACGAAAACTTCGGTGTCGTTCTGCTTTTCATTTGATTAGGCGACTCAAAAGAAAATAATATTTTTTCAATGTTTGACCTGACCAGTGACGACATCATTGACCAAAACACGAAAACGTATGTCACGAGACCGCTCGATTCAGTGCTATCGATTAGTGGTTAAATGAGCCAAATCGGTCCATTGGTTCTTGAGAAAGACCGGGTGGGAGTTAAACGCCCCCTCTCGTCGATAAAAAAATGGCAAAATACTCCAACCAGTTTCGGGTTAAATTAAAAAGTTCGCGTTGATTTAAAGCTTGAGTGTACCAGACGTCATACAGTTCCGTTCGCCACACATTGAGTATGTATATGTGACCATTACTATTTCTCGAAACGGAAGTATTTCCAACTGTGTTTTTTAGTAGTTTCAATTTTTTTTTAAATTTTTTAGTTGTTTTTAATAATTAAGAAAAGTTATTCCAAAAGCTTTTCCTGGGGATGGACACAGTTTCCAGGCGACAAAATCGACGCGTGCAATGTAATTTAACCTCTGTAAAGGTTCAGCAAAACCAAAAATGCTGATCCGTTTTCGTCGCCTTCATAGGAAAAATAGCAGCACTTTATGTAAAAAAAACATTGCTGTTTTCGGCGGTACCCTTACATTTTTCAGGACATGGTTACGTTTCCCACAATTCTGAGATAAAACGAAAATTGCCACGATTTGTCTATTGCAGCGAGCGCTGGTGGGCGCCCGTTCCGCAGTCGGTAATGCCACAAAGGAAACACCACGGTGGGTAAAACGTATTTTGAAGGAGACTGAAGTCTTTAATTTGTGTGGTTTGCCTTGTTGTGCCTATTAAAGATTTTTGAGGTGTGAAAGACATTGCATAGAAGATGTGGCATATCTATGTAGACTGTCTTTATGTGTTGATGGATTTCATGTTATTCAAGAATTTAAGCCTGTGGAGAAACAGTGCATAAAAAAAACACTTGCTGGAGCATAGCAACAATTGAGTACCCTGTGTTATCAGTAAGGTTAATTCCTGCAGCCTTGAGCATTGTCAATTTCCAGTTTTGTTGAGCTCCCTAGTGTAAGCCATTCAGTACATGGTCAAGTTGGATGGCTTTTTTGCAGCCCACGGTGAGGTAACCCACTTGGTCATGCCCAAAGTTTTCACGTTATGAAGACTGCATTATGTTCAGAAATGGCACTGTTGAGGTAGACTGCACAGAAATGCTTATCTTGTCTCCCCATGTTGTTGATATGGGCATGATTATGCAAATTGCCTTTCATTTCTTGATTGTCAAGTAAAACAAGGCTATAAAAATGAAGCAACAATGATGGGAACATGGCAGATGTTTTTGTCAGGGGCTAGTTTACTGATAGAGTTGTTATCATGATGTTAATGTTAATGGTATCCGAATAATATGCAAATTTGATTAGCAGAAATGAGAATCGTCCTAGTAGCTTAAAGCATTTCTCAGCTGAATCAGTTCATCATGGACCAGTGTGGTTAAGTGATGAGCCTTGGTCTCATGTAGGACTTATTAGATTCAGAAAAAGTTGGCAACAAGTATGCCTGTGGGTTTTTAAGCATGAGTGGTCTTGCCATGACTTAGTTTCATGTTCAAAACTGTTTGACCTCATGTTTATTTCTTTTTCAGCACCTGGCATCTCTGTCCAGCAATTTTATGGAAGCAGGCAGGTGGCAAACCATCCTGCCTCAGTAGTAGCTGTAGCGGATGACCTTTTCTGCCAGATTGAAGCTGGCCTTAGGTATCCAGGCAGGGCTAAAAGTACTTTTGCGATCAAGTGTGTCATCTTCCTCCTGGACAAAGCCCATTTTGATGGCAAATTGCTGAACAGTGTGTTGCAAGCCTCCCACTGGTACCATCCCCAGTGGCATACAAGGGTAATCTCGCCTCATGGTGATAAAAACATGATTGTGGACGCCATGGCCGTTAGGCTGAAAGTCCGTCGGAAGCGGGGCGACTCCCGTTTTGTAGAGCATGACTGCGGTTTCCGCGTGACCAAGCCATTTAGAGGCCTGGAGGTTGTGGCCCACCTTAAAAGAAAGAGACTATAGTAAGTGGCATGTCTAAAGCCGAAGAGGCCATGTATCATACTTTGGTCAGCGTGTAATTCGTGCATTTCCTTTTCGTCGTTGCGCCTTTTTGTATGACAAGTCCTGATTGCACTATTTTAATCAAGAATGCAAACGTTATTTGTGTACAGAGGGAGATATTGTATAATTGTAAGCTGCGAGATGAAGCTGTATATAGTGAAATTTTGAAACGGTGTAATGCGTTAGGCATTGTTGTGAATGCCACGCATGGCCAGAAAGAAGCCCTTCTTGGGTACATCCGCCACCTTTCGAGCGCAGCCAAACGAATAGGAGGTGCCAAGAAGAAGACCTTTCTGAAGAAGTTTTATGAGTGGACGGTAGAAGGGGCATTTGCCAACGTCCAGGCTTGTCAAAGTGAGCTTCAGAACCTGCACCATGAAAAGGCAGAATTGCTCGAGAACGTGGCCTGCCTGGAAGAACAGGTTAGGGAAAAGGAAAGGGCGCTCGTTGCTGAGAAGCAGCGAGTTGAGAAACTCAAACACCGACCTGCGTCATATTCCGTCAAGAGAGACGCACAGACGTCACCTTATTCAAGGTCCCACAAACACAGAATGAAAAGAATGTTGACGAGCATCTCCTCACGGTCATGTTGCTCACGGTCCACTTTGAGCGACTGGGAACAAAATCAGGAAAACACATCTCACAGCTCGATTCTAACACGCCTAATCTAGAAATGGAAATGTCGTCCAAAAAGTGAACTCCTCTGTTATAAGTAAACCATCCTATGTTTTTACCATCTTTTGTTTTGTGTTGGCTGTTTTAAGAATCAGGGATTGGGCAGATTTCAGTGTCTTCTGTTTTCCAGGCGACGGCGCACCTGTTGGTAAACACCAGACGTTTACAAACATCACCATCACCCTGGTGGACGAGCAGCAGCCTGCATGTGGACCGCACGTCATCGCCATCCGTAACACTGCAGAGTCTTACACGGACCTCGCCAGCACCCTGAAGACGTTTAGCGATGAGATCATGCAGCTTGAGAAAAATGGGTTTTCCTCGGAATTTGGCCTGTCCTTTGTGCGGTTTATTTTCGTAGCCGATTATAAATTCATGCTACTGTCGTTAGGCATGAAGGCTGCCAACAGCCGGAACGCATGTGTTTACTGCGAGCAAAAAAGTGTGGACTATTTTAGAGGTGGCATGAAGTGGCGCAGTGTGCTTGCTCCCAACAAGCCGGGGTGTAAGTTCAGCAGTTTGTTGCCCTGTTTTAAGCTGACTGACACCGTGATAGACACCATGCACTTATTTTTTAGGGTAACGGACAAACTTTTCGACTTTGTCGTTAAGGAGGTAGAGGAAACCCCTGACGCCCTGCTAGCATTTCGCGATGCTCTGGCGCAAGCGGGTATCAGGAACCGGCTGCGGAAAAACGATCGTGGTGCCCTTGAGTTTTCGGGCCTAAATTCTCGCGATCGTCAACGCATTCTAGACTTGCTTTGTCATGCACCACTGATTCTGCCCGATGCCACCCGTGCGAAGCAGATGCAAGCATTGCACCGAAAATTTCGAGCATGCTACGAACTTCTCAAAATCTCAAGTGACGCAGAAGAACTCCGAGTAACAACCCATGCTTTCATCACCTTGTTCTGTGCGTTGTACCAAAAAATTGCCGTGACTCCGTACATTCATATCCTGGCGCATCATTGTCACGAGCTCGTTGAGGTGCACGGCTGTCTAGGTAAATTCAACCAGCAAAGCGTGGAAAAGGCTAATGACCTTGTCAAGACTTCGTACTACCGGAACAGCAACTTCACACATGGCCCACTTCAGGTGCTTCAAAAAGCAAACCGCCTGCTAATGTCCAAAGTAAAAAATGTCGGGCCTGTTTGTAGTGGTTCGGTGGCGCAGGTGGTACGGGGTAGGGGATCTCATGTAAATAGTGATTACTAGGTCCTGTTTCAACCTCGCGTTTTCTACGCCGACTGAGAAGCTGGCCGCCGCTCTTAGCGTATGAAGTGGCCAACCGCCTTCAGAAATGTGGCAGCTTCGAAAGACTGGGAAGCCGGCGACCGCCACGGCCGCGGCCTCTTTATGCGGACAGAAGAGCCCGCCGCCGCTCTTCGCGGACGGAGGAGCCGGCCGACGCCCCGGCCGCGCCGGCTCTGCGCAGATGGAGGAGCCGACCGCCGTCCCAGACGCTGCGTCACCGCGCGGCCAGAGGAGTCCACGGACATCCCGGCCGCAGCGGCTCTGCGCAGATGGAGGAGCCGGCTGCCCTCCCAGCGGCAGCGGATCGGCGTGGACGTAGGAACCATCGCCGTCTTCAGTGGTGAAAATGTTGTAATAAAAATGTGCTTCTGATGTTTGGTATCAACGTTGTTTTTTCTTCCGTTCCGTAGTCATGTCATGTCATGTAGTCATACTTGAATGTACTGAAAGCCGCCCTATCGCTGTGATCCGGGTTCAAAATTGCTCATCAGGTCATTGCCCTCCTCCCCCGCTCGGGGGAGGTGGTGTGCAGAACACTGAGGTAGAAACTGTTCAGAACACCCCAAGTGGGGTCGATGGCTGATTTTACAAGGGCCTGTAAAAGATCAGTCTTGAAATTGTTCAGACGGCATCAGCTCCTCCATCCCCACCCCCTCCTGGATCTGATTTGGCAGTGGTCGAACACAGGGCTGAACGTTTCGCTGTTTATGCAAGACAGATGTCCAGCCCTTGCGAATGTGAAAGGAAGTTTTTTATGTCTCATATTTTCGAGGTTGAGTTTCAGTAGATCCACGATTATAGCCCGACCTCAGGAAAACACCTCCATACGTATGTGGCTGACGCCAGCATTTCCTTTCACAATTCCAGTAAGTATCTGCAGTATCCATTGCCTCATATACACCCAACAAAATGGTGTTAGGACGTACATCATCATGCGGGACGTAGAAATAATGCAAGATCTGGTTGCCGGACACCCATTTTAAAGTCCACCCAACGCATCGCATTAATATATATGCTTAGCATTCATAGAAAATCGGGGGCTGATCGTCTTCCTGCCCTCCCCAGGAATGTCGATTTATATTCCTTTCAGGTCTTGGCACACTCAATGTTGATTTGGGCCCACCCACAGTTGGTTTAAGCCCTTCTAATACTTTCTGCCAGTTTTGAAGGGAAATCAGTAATAAAAAGAACAGCCGCAATATATAAGGGATAGACAGAAAGTAAAGAATAAGGTCTAAAGCGGTGTATCTATCTTATATGTATATATAATATATATATATATATATATATATATATATATATATATATATATATATATATACCTGTACAGATGGGGATAAATGCAGTATTTTATTTGTTAGCTAGTAACAAATATAACAAATTTTCCTCGATCGAACAAAGTAAGCTAAATCCGTTGAGAAGCCAATATTTGGGAGGAGGTTAGGTTGTCGGATTCTTGGCTCAGCCTTAGGCTCAGCTTGGCCCATCATTTGCGAAAATCTACACCCATGCTCATCCCCTCAAAAAAAAGAAACGCTCACGATTACGACTAATTGTGTCATTTGCTATCGCACGTGCCCAGTGCAGTGCTGCAGGATACGATAATCAGATCATTTGGAAAAAGCTAACAAGTATTAGATGTTCGATTATCTCCAATTATGATTGCAACCAGGGGGCGAAAATTCCTACATTTCTGATGTTGCCATTGCCTCACCCGGTGGCGTTGGAGCCTCACCAGCCGAATTTTTTAACTCGTTTGTTTCTAAGCAACACAAAGGATTTATCCTTTGTTTGGACCGGATATGGGGGAGCTGCCCGCTAATACGCCGCCCCTGACCTCACAAATTTTGGTTTTGCCTCCAACAACATGGACTTTAACCCCACAACCTGCTTATATCTGTTTTCCTCAAACGTTTGTTTCTCATGAATACCGGTGTATTTAAATAAAAACATGGTTTGCCTCTCTAGCCTAGTGTGGTTCGCAAACATTTTTGTCAGCAGATGTATGCGTGTCGTAATAGACTCAAATGATAGAAATTATGAACCAGTGGTTGGGGTCCATCATAATATGATGGGCAGTGGTATGTCACAATATTTTGTCTTGGAAGAAAATCCAGCTTGGGCCCCACCAACATTTTTGGGAACGCTGATCGAAGTCGAACATGGAGTGGAAAAGCTGGGTTGAATATGATGAACCCATGATTGCGACTTATGATCTCCAATGTAATTCGTTCCATAACCACAGAAATAATAGGAACGGTTGCTTGTTATACGGAATCCCATTACTTTCTGATTAATCGCTGTAAGGCCACGTCCCTTACCCATGGGTTGCGTGAACCCAGCCATATGTACCCCGCGGCGGAACCGCTCAGCTGGGCTGCCCACTCGCCGTGTTTTGCATCTTTGACATGCTCATGGGCCATGTCATATGACACAGTTGTGCTCAAAAGGTAGGTTGGTGTTTCAGCTATAACATGTAAGTCTTCATTTTCAAGAAACCACGTATTTTTCACGTAGTGTCAAATATCGAAAACCCTTTCAGACGCCGCGCGCTCACCGCCGGTCAGCCGCCATATTGGTATCTCGTTCGGAAGACATTTCGATTATTGAATGTTTGACGGACTGCATGACAGTGTTGTGTCATCAGCGTGCCACAGAGAGATAAAGCAAGATTTTTTACGTTACCTGTAGGTCTTCATTTTCAAAACATGACTCCGTTGCCAAGAAATCCGCCACTAAATACCCTCCGCCTTGACCGGCCATTGGATTACCATTGGCTCGCTCGCGAAACGCGGCGGCTAGCGGCCGCGGCAGGCGTACGGTGATTACGGGACTGGCCGTCCCGCATCGAATCGCAATCATGATGGCTCCAATTATGCAAGTGCCCCGCGTCAGTGAGGTGATCTATGTCGCGCTTAACTCAAAACGGAAAAGGGTGAAATAGAAGGACATTTCAGGAATGTTCGCATGGCATGGAAAGAAATACTATCTATAATATCACTAAAACAATAGAAAACCATGGAGGTCCAGCTGATGATAGCAAGGAGAGGAAACCGTCAAGAATGACGTAAAATCTGCGGCGTCAGCTACTCCGTACCGTTACTTGTAGGCCAGGTATCTCCAAAAGGCCTCTAGCCAGAAAGTTTGGAATATCCAGGTTGTATGTTCGAATAATACTACGAGATGCTGGGGTCAATTATGGGAAGAGAATAAAGGCTCCTCACGCCACTAATGAACTACGAAACAAGCAAAAGACTTCGTTGCGGAAACTTCCGCGAAGACTGGTGAAGCCCAGCGAGAAAGCTGATGTGATGAGGGACAACGAGTCTTATTCTAATTAAGTGCTCGAGAAGCCAAATGCCAGCCAACGCCGGCTGTCATGTTTTAGCAGGCAAAGCTTGTCTTTCGACTGGGTGATCATTACTCCACGAGGGTTCACCCAGCCAGTCATCATGTCATCAAAAAACAATGTGACTGGCTCACCCTACCAGATGTGTTTGAGGGAACTGTGCTCTCCTTTTTGGATGCACACCACCCCTCTAGAGACCTCCTCTTTTGGCCTGACCTCGCCAGCGCTCATCATGCGCAGGAGACGCTGAAGGTCCTCGAGGAGGCGAACATTCCCGAGATATCAATCCGCCCTGCGCGCCCCAAATCAGGCCGGTAGAAGAATGTCGGGATGGTCAAACAAGGTTTGCATAAGGGCGGATGGATGGCCAAGTCGGATGACCAGCTAAAGCGAAAGATTAAGCAGGCAATGCAAAAGCTGGACCTAGAAATGGTGCGGAAAATGACGAGAGGAGTTTCGGAGCACGTGCCTCGTGCGGAGAGAGAGGGGGTTGGCTGTTGTTCACTGACGCTTTTAAAGGAAAAATGTAATATCGCTTCTGTGTGCCGAATTTTGTAGTTATACAGCCAGAAACCTAGAGAAAGTAGGCATGCATACTTTGCCTAATTTCATGCAACCACCCGTTACACATCACGGTTGCGTCTGAAGGAAATTGAGTTAAACGTGACCAGAAATAAATCACGGGGCGCATTAATCATGATACCTTAATATCGCACCTGATAATAGCAAAAACAAAAAAAAAGAAATACGACCAGCAGCGCCCTCTAGCGGCACGGGTTGAGCAGAGGGCTACCATCACAGATCTAGAAGGGGAGATCGGCTGCTGCCAGTGGCTGGCGGGGTACGAGCGCCGCCGTCTTCGTGGCTGACTCGTGAAGTTGTTAATCATTACGGCCTATGGGAAAAACACGTTTTTTGCGAGGGTTCTGTGTACTACCGACACAACAAAATGCCGGACGCAACAAGACGAATGTGATTACGTTTCCATTCCGTACGTCCAAAGAGAGAGTACAGCTATATCCAGACTCTGCAGCCTCATGCCATCCGGCTGGTGCACCGCTCTTGCAGTCTGCGCGATCGGTAAGTCAAGCCTAAGGATCCCGTGTCTCGAGGGGAGGTAAACGGCGTTGTGTATAAGTTTTCGTGCCAGCGCGGTGCCAACTACGTTGGTAAGACCGGTCGACCTCTCGGCGTTCGTCTGACAGCCACTCTGCTGACTCGAAGGTCGGCCGCCTGAACATCTCATCTCCAGCCGTTGATGAATTTCTTGTTGCTTAGGCTTTGTTGCAATGGGATATGTACTATTGCGCTTTTGGATGAGATCAATATTTACGTTGTTTATAACGTAGAGATATGTTAGTAGAAAGGATGCATTTAGGTCGTTGACATTTTTGATGCCTGAACGAAACTGATCCAGCAAAATTTTATGGCCGAGAACGTGAAAAATATCGAACAAAATTAGGATATCCAACAACCATCTCTGGGCAACACATACTCTGGGCGAGTTCCGCCTAAAAATGCTGTTCATTTCATGTGAGAAGGTTACATTTCAACTACGTTACATTTCAGCTACGAAGCTGAAATGTAACGTCTTGCCGGGACCACAGTTTTTGGTCACTGGTCACTGGAACGCCGGGACCGTATTTCAGGCATCTGACAAGCGTCTGCCTGCCCTTGAACAAAGCCAATATCCGTGGCATTTTTTAACGCCAAATTTTTGCTGCGCACTTATCATATCTCAACTTATTACATGGCGTGCCTGCAGGATCGGTAGGTACTATGTGTATTATTGTATATTGCTATTCTTAGTGGTTCTTGTGATGGTTTCTCATGCTTAAATTTTGGAAAGATTCATTAGTTACTAATCTACGCAACTGGCCGAGTTTTATTCGTGGGAGCCTGTTTGTTTCCAAAATTATGCATTTTTTTGAAACTTTTTGAGGTTCTTGGTATGTCTTGCGTCTGTGCAAGCCAGTTCTGCCATTTTCTGCCCATTCTGAGTAATTCATCTCTGATTTTGACGGCAGTACGTTTTGACTCACAACATTTATTCGTGACTTGACCTCAGGCCAATGGCTGAAGGTCATTGATACTTTGCCCATTGACGGTAACTAGATGTGTGCTTGACTCCACACTAAACATGTTACGAAAAATTCCGACAGTTTCCGAAGAAAGACATGTCTTCAAAATGGGTTTGACCTTAGATGAGTCACCCAGAAATTTTCGAAAAATCTAAGGTAGCAGATGTGTTGCATCTATCAAGATTTCCAATCCTTGAAAGTATTATTGTGATATCTTGTTTTGCGAAAAAGTTACGGGGCGCTAAACTTTTTTGGACATAGGTCCGTTTGACCTGACCTAGGTCAAACACCTGATCTGACCTGAGGTCAAAACTTTGAGGCAAGGTGTAAAAATAATCAAGCACTAAAGGTGCACGAAGTTTCGTGACGCTGCGTTTGTTCGTTCTCTCGCAATCCTAGAAAATCTAAGGGGGGTGGTCAACCGCCCCCCAGTCGAGAGCGGGTTAATTACCTGCCTCTTACGACGTCAGCTTCATGTCATGCACACGTAAACAAGTGCTTATATGTGCGTACCATCAGTGACGCTCCCAGTCCTCTTTACACCACCAGCAGCCACCGACCGAGTCTTTTCGCGGTCCCCGATTGAGAGATGTCTACTTTGCTGGGGTCTTCCCAGGTCTCCGTTTTACTCTTGGAAGCCAAATGGGTCGGCTGATGACGTTTAATTTTTCGGTCATCGCAGTCACTACAAGAAAACGTGTCAACCAAAACCAAAACCTTTTCCCCTGTCACTTCTGCATACAGTTTGCAGTTTTTGCTTACCCGTTGGGCTAACAAGTGCTTTCTTTCCTTCGTCCGCTCCGCCTGGACTTCAATATTCGGTTGAACTCGTTCCTGCCTGTCGTTTATCTTGTATTGAAAGGTATAGTTTTTACAATTATTTTCACATTTATATGCCCATACTGGTTAGTAACAATGGCAATGGGCAAATGGTGAAACAAATATACTGTATGTCCTCAGTGTTGAGAAAGTTCGGGGAGGAGGCTGCTTCCCCATCTGAAAATTATATGGAATGAAGCCCCCTTTGGCCCCACGGATCCCGCCCCCCCCCCATTAAAGGTACCATTGCGTCGTGAAAAATTGCCTTGCAGAGACGGAACTGACTTTTTGCTTGTTACCTAGTTGATGCTGTGTATGTATTTCAATGGAATAAAAAATATGGTTGAAGAGGGCCTGCATTATTGCCCACCAGGCTTGTGCCTCATTCACCTGAAGTGAACTGATTAGCTGCTACTGTCAAGATCTCCAGTTCTAGAAAGTTTTGCTGCAATATCTTATTTCTGAGAAAGCTACGAAAGCCTAAATATTTTTGGACATGGCTCCATTTAACCTTATCTATGTCAAAGACCTGACTCGACCTGAGGTCAAACTTTTGACACAAGATGTACCTAAAAAGAATCAAGCAAAAGGTGCACAAAATTTCATGGCGCTGCGTTTGTTCGTTGTCTCGCCATGTTTGAAGAACCTCAGGAAGTGGGCGAGGGCAGGGACTTTCAACACCCTTTCCTCCCTTTCCCTTTCCTCCTCTCAGAGCCGGGCGAAGGTGTCATAATGGCTGCTCGGCATGTTCAAACTTGATGCGTACAATATAGCCGTTATTGCAACATCTTGGATATGAATATTCGGGAAATCAGAATTTGGTATCTCACATAAAACTGGCCTAGAAATACTATTAGTATTTACAACAGGCTTGCAATGGGGACAGTTGCGGAACCTGTGTGGGCAACGAGCGCGCGGAATGTCGCACTGAACCGATCAGTACCATCTGGAGATTCAGAAGGCCATCATGACCATGGCCCATCGTTTGATGGAAACCCGAGGCCAGCACGTTCTTCCACTTCTCTTTTTGAATAGAAATTTCGTGTATCGTGTTTTTGGACCTGATCTGGACCCTCCCTTAGCACTTGGACCGGATCTGCCCATGAGCAGTACACCGTACACAATGAACTTTCTTTGGACCTAGGAAGCCCAGTTCTCCCTCAGACAAATTGGGCGAGTAGTGTTATTCATACTGTACTTTTGAGAATCATGCACGTTTTCGCATTAATTAGCAAGAGGTTCAGTAACCATGTTATTACAAACAATGCTGCAGTCCATAATACCTACGTTTTCCAAACGAGTTTTTTTATTTCATTGTAATACATAAACATCATAAGCTAGGTCAACAGCGAAAAGGCAGACCTGTCTTCACAAGGCCATTTTTCACCACGCAATGCTGCATTCAGTGTGTCGATAGTTCAAGGCACCAGCTACTGCAATGGTCGCACTTGTTCATTTGCCACCAGCTTTCATTTTCGAACTGGTTAGGATCAGTATCTGTGGAACGTAGGCCCCCTTTTGTTCCACCACCTATAGGTTGGATCCAGACGAGCCTAGCGGATTTCTTGCAGAAAAATGTTGAATGGACCCGATGGTACACATTTACACATTCGCCTTACAATAGCTAATGAGCTCGTAGAAAGCGCGTTTTTTTCCATGGACCCTAGTGATAAACAATCTCATATACCAATCACAAAGATGGCGGCGCTTATACGGACCTGGTCAATACCAACCAATGGCAGCAGCCGATCTCCTGTCCGATGTCTATGGCTGCCGTTCCCCGGCAACAGGTGGCGACACATGTAAAGTCTTACACATTTATGAATAAATAAATGTTAACATTCCAAGGTTAGCATTTATTTATTCATAAATGTGTTAACCTGCAACCTTGCATGGACGTGACATTAGCTTTTAACCCATAAACATGGTTGTGTTTTCAGAACGGCTACGGTACTCTGATATACAGAAGAATTTTGTTCTTGGCTGTTGAGACCAAATATGTCAAAGATATATGGGGGTCACACTGATAACTTCACAGCCGTGCAGACGTCTGGCACAGGGCACGCAGAACACGGCGGCGCTGCTGGGCGCTCCACTCACCTGAGACGGCATGACCTCGGCGTTGGTGCCGGCGATCTTGACGTCGGCGTACAGACAGGCGCGGTAGTGGCTCTCCACCACGTCCCTGCCGTAGACCTTGTTGGCGCCCACGCCGCAGTAGTAAGGACCCTGCCGGCACGTGCCAGCAGACGTGTTCATTGGCCAGGCCGGCTCTCCGAACCTTGCGAGGAATATTAGAGCGCTTTGCTTTGAAATGGAATAGAATTCGTCGTTTTTTGACGTCAAAAGGCTCGAACCTCGCAAGAAGAAGCCGATTTGAAACTAATTCAACTAGAATACGTGAAACTGAATGTACGTCTAGTGAGCTCCGTTGCGGTCGGAGCCCAGCGTTCTCTGCTAAACCTCTGCAGGCGCTTTCCGGAGAGTGATCGGAGATGACACATGTAACTTCTGCATTCAGAATCGCCTTCTAACCATGAAAACCCTATCCAGAAAAACTTACATTCGTTCACGAAAGTCAAAGATGCAAATACGTTTTCAGCACCAAAGACGCTTCTTGCTTTTTAGGATTTCTGCAGAGAATTACATCCCGTGGTTTCCTTTTGACCTCTCAGGTAAATCGTCTGACCTGGGGCCCAGGGAAGCCATTCTTGGGCCAGCCGAACGGGTGCAGGTCAAGGTCAAGTAGGGTGTACTCCTGCTCCATACCGAACCACGGGTGGTCGTCGGCGACTTGTTTCATTATCTGCCGGTCAAACAGAAACGGTCATTGGTTGTAATGATGGTTCGAGAATGACCATATTGGACGAACAGATTGATGCAGAAGTAGCCGCTTGGACGGCGGTGGATGCGTAAATGAAGCCCGTAATTTTCCATAAAATTTTAAGTTCAGTCTTGAGTTAATGTCAAATAGCCTTGAAACGACAGCAATTTCATTAAGCAACAACACTTCCAGACCAATTGCAATAGTACTCCGAGTAAGAAGACTGTATTTTTTTCTGTATCGGCCAGAATCTAAAGGAACTGTTGCGTCGGTTGCTGATTTACTAAACTGCTGTAAAATTTGAAATATGGTTCATATGGGATTGCATTTAAAACTTCTCCGTTCTGAAAATGGCTGATAGACGTGTAATGACAAAATGTGACGACTAGTCTCTCGACGCAACGACCTTGTACGCAGATATATTTCAGTTTGGTACATGGCTCTTGTAGTCATTATTCTTGATCAAAGCAAGCCAAATTCGTCTGAGACTTAGAGCTAAACCCGATGACCGCACAGACAAAACCAGCGATATACTTGAACCTTTCCTTTTGTCACAGCACCACGGCAAAAACAAGCAGCAATACCCCGTCGGTATGTTTAATGTCCAGGCCTTGGACTTACCTGGACACAACTGTGTCGGTTGTTGGTCTCGTGGGGGGTCTTGTCGTACTTGTACGTCTCGCAGAAGGACCAGCTTGTCGTTCTTCGCTCGGAACGGGTCCGGGTAGATGGCCTGGAATCAACTGAACAAGCTGACCGTCTGGGGACTCAGGATCTTCTCTGAAACTCTCCTGACTCAAGCATTGGCTCTGAAGCTGTAACCAGCTAGCAGTCCGTGATTGGCTTTGAAGCAAGCTCGACTCAGAAATTTGCTCCAGAGCTAGCATGCCCCAGAAATCTGTCTGAGATTTGCTTCAGTCAGGGATTTCCTTCGGTTCATGAACATCGTCTCACGCCACTCCGACTCAGGGCTCTGGTCCAGCGCCGTTCTGAATCAGGGATCTGTTCCAACACCACCCTGACTCAGGGATCGGTGTACCACTACCCTTAATGAAGGATCTCACTAACGACATCCTGGCGGCCAGAAAGCAAGCGCCCGCCACCTCGGAACAGAATCTGCCGCCCGATCTCATGTGTTCGCCCGCCGCAGAGGCCGTCACGCGCCGCTGCCCTGAGGCAGAGGAGACGCCTAGTTAATGTGCTGTTTCTTGACGACTGCCCGCCTCATTTCGCGTCGCAGTCTCTCACGCCGGCTGTCGGGGGGGACGGCGAAGACTCGGACTCGAACTGGGGACCTTTCGGTCACACTGCGAGCATAGAAACCACTACACCACGCCGCCCCCGGGAATCGCCAGACGGCAGAACACCGTGGGATAGAGGTAGACGGCAGCCCACCTTGGGGTAGAGGTAGACGTCCGAGTTGCTGCCCTCCGCCTGTCCGGTGGACGAGCCGTCGAAGTTCCAGATGGGCAGTTGGGCGGGGTTGTGCGGGATGAAGTCCAGCGTCTTCGTCTTGGCGCGCAGGTGCTCGCCACTTCCGTCGATCCAGATGTACATGGCCTTCACCTTGGTGTCCGGCACTTCGATGGACATGAACTTCTGCAGCGTGTTCTTGTTGGTCGCCACGAGGTTGCCCACGCGAGACATGGCTGCGGGCGAGGAAGGTTCAAGACCAGGAGAGACGGGAGACAAGGGTTGAGAACGGTCTCAGTCCGGGACCTGTGAGATGGACGGTCTGGCTACAGGTCAAATGGCTGCAGGCATTTCGACAAAACAACCCGGTCTCAACATGCGAAGGCAGAGATTTTCTTCTTTCCGCACCTCCTGCGTGGTTCAGAGTAGGTTGGAACCAGTCGGGAGCTTGTGGCATGTCGGGTGCTAGATGCCCTAGCCGGTCATGAAGCAGTGAGTGTGTAGGCTCTGGCTGTTACTGAGCCTGGCTGGTATGCCGCCCCAGGGAAAGATGATGGCCGTTCTTGAAGCCAAAAACGCCAATGATTCAACGACAATGAGGTTTGGGACAAAAACCAACTGCGGAACAGTCATCATACCGGTGTCTTTTAAAGTTGCTGTTCTTGCAGTGGTTTCTGGTGTTAATTTCCCAGCCCTTACCTCACTTTTGGTGTATCCCTCCTGCCTAGTCCTCACCACTCACATCCCGTCCTTGCTATACTGCCGCTGTTCCTCTAAGACGCGGCCCTCGTTTTAAACGGCAAATCTTCACCTCATTATTGGCCTTTTTCAGATGGCTAGGCCTGAGCTCAGCGTCGGTGTTCCTCTCTGTTCCAGTCCTTACCTGACTGCTGGTGTATCCTGAAGGCGTCTTCCTCACATTCTGCACGCCGCCGCGGCGGTGACCCTCTTATTGTAGATTACGCCAAGGCCGGTCCCGTCCTGTCCTCCGGGATCCCTGTGGCGTCCGGAGAGAGAGAGAGAGAGAGGGAGAGGGAGGGAGGGAGAGGGGAGTGAGAGACCGGTGGTATTTGTCCAGGTGCGGTTTGGAGGTCTCGAGAGCGGGAACAGCAGGACCAGCTCCGGGCTAGCAGGTATGACATCATGACAATTCAGCGACGCAAGACATGGAATAAAACTTCGATGGGAAGCATTTAGCCAAGGCCGTCCTTTATTTGTTGCTGACACTCGCTATCATTGAGTGTTTTATGTGGCTGTTCCGCATAAGCTTCCTTTCTTTTAGCGGGTAGCATCGGGACCTACTGATATTTTATTTTCTCGTTATTCTAACTAATTTGGTCTTTAATGAAAGGCATGAGCGTCGCAGTGGACCGAAGAGGGAGCGCTGCTGGCCATCTGCTTCTGGGAGACGGGTATGAAAACTCAGCAAATTCGAAGATGTAAACTCCGGTGTAATTGGACCGAACGTTTGCTCCCAGGACCCGACGGCGTAATTTTCCGGTATGGATTTTCATTGCCCCTTCTCCCAGAACTATTTCTAACAGAAAGAATAGTCCGAAAACCTATCCGAAAACCTAGTTAACCTTTTTTAAACGTTCGGGTCTAAGATACGGAGTAGCTCAAAGTGGAAACTACTTAACTGCAGTCAGAGCAATGTATAAGCGTTTGACTGATTCTCAGGGGAGAAAAAAGGTTTCTCAGGCAGCATCAGTTACAGGGCATGCTGGCGATATGTGGGCAGCCTGTTTGGTGATGGTGTGCTCATATGGACCTGGAGCATAGTTCAGCATAAAGTGTCTGCAGGCAGGCATTCTTTCGCTTCCCTTTCAGCGTTATCGCCAGCCCACAAAATGCTCCACATCTCCTCCCAGGTAAAAAAGAACAACAACGAAGCAGTCGCATCATTGGCTCCTCTGCGCAGTGCAAAAGTTAAAGGCCTTACAGCAGATGCATGAAGCCCTCTGTGTGCTGTTCTGAAAGAGAAGTGCGAGAAGTTCTGACCGTAAAAGTTATGAACGAGGCCAAAAGCCGAGTGAGTTTTACGTCAACTAGGTCAAAATTCAAATTGAGCGGCCCGGCCCGGTGCGGGTATAGCGCTTTTTGGAGGCTGATAACGCGCTACCACTCGGCACCAAACCGTGAGACTTTTATAAAATAATATCAGGTAACAGTATACTAATATCAGGTAACTCAATTCATTAGCGTTGAGGAATTTGCATTTGCGGTGCGTCAGTTTACAAACTCTTTCCTTCGCATCACATCACTTTCTCGGGGTAACGTTCCCCTGTTCTCGGGGTAACGTTTCCACTGTCGGGCCCATTATTCCACGGGTGTTTTGAATCGTTCGTTAATCATGGGTTCCCTGAAGTTTAAACTTGCGATTCATGTGGTGCAAAACACTGGAATAGATCAATTATTGTTTTTCATATATATTTCAACGGCATAAACAAAAAAAAACTAGTGAGTAGTAAATGCAGGCAGCGACGAAGAAGCAGCCTCACCAACCATCTCACTCGTCATAAGCCCCACAAGGCGTCGCACTGTTTTGTACATTAAACCTGTTCCCGGAGGGCCAGACGGTATGGCCGATTCCCGGCGGGGGGGGGGGGCGGATTCGACCCCACCTGAGATATCGAGAGCTACTCGTCCGATTTCATCGCAACAAAGGCAATCGATTTGACATGATGTAAACTACATTTTTAGAAAAAAAGTTTTAAAATTTTGAAAGAGGTGGATACGGGGCAAAAAATTTGAAATGGGGAATATTTTTGGACTTGTTATAACTCTGTTGTTTATGGACCGATTTTGTGCAGTTGGCACGAATCGAGGGATTATGGATGGGACTTGTACCACTGATCCATACATTTCAGGTTTTGGGAAAATTTATGGACGTACAAGGTTTTAAAAATGGGAGAATCAGTTTCTCAAAAAACTAAACTGACAAAAAGTTAAACTGAAAACGCTATTTTTAGCGTTCACTAGTCATGTTATGCTGAAGAAGTAAAGATCGTATGAAACTGTTTGTATGATATTGGCATAAGCAGTGCCAGGGTCATAAAAAAGGGGAAGTGTCACGATCGCAGGTTCATCAGGTCACCTTAAGACCTTTGGCCTTCAGTGACGTTCAGTGACCTTAGAGTCACAAGGAATGATTCTGAGTGCATTTTATATTGTTATGAAACGTTTCCAATCATCTAAATTTACTCTATTTCTCAAATTCCAATTTACGGCTGCTGTGGTGTAGGATACGAGCACTGACATTTTAGTTCATAGCTCCATGACCCGACCTGATATCAGTCTGAAACTTGGTACACAAGTAGAAGGCACCCTCCTACGTCATACACATTTTGAGTTTGGCATTTGGAAAAATAGCGCTAAAATTATCGCTGTGAAGTCAAATTTTGCATTTTGACCTTGATCTGACCTTGTGAAATAAATTTAGGTGTACGAAATCATATTTACATGTTTGCCCAAATATTTGCCTAGACACCCATATAACGTTTTAAGTTCTATCTTAAAAATGCCATTTTTTGGCGGCCAATTTTTGTTTTACTCTCAGCAGGACCAAAAATGGCCTGATGTGCCTCACGAAAACGCTGCCTGGCCCCGCCCCTTAGCAAAATGGAATTACGAAATTTTGTTCCTGGCAAAAGGAAAACCTCAAGACGAAGCACCGCCGGAACTGTTAAAAATGGTTGGCGCCGCCCCTCAGTCGTAGAAATAATATACAAAAATATAACAATGTTATTTTCGACAGGCGGAAGGGCATAACGGAATAATGGCCTTTGGCGCGCTCTCTTCCCCATTCCCCCTTCCCTTTTTAACGCGGGCAACGCTCATGTGAACGATAAGCGCAAAGCTGACTGCCGTAACCGCCTTTTTCAAGCACTGAAGCTCCGCCTGCCTGGTATCAGTCGCAACGATTCGACCGAAGAGCAGTGAATCGTGCGCCACGTACTGCGTAATCCCAGCCGCGTCAGAGCCGTCTACCCGGCGATACGGTCACTTTGCCGGGGGGGGGGGGAGCCAGAACCACACTTTGAGGAGGACAAATCATCGGATCAGTCACCTCTGGCCTGCCTTAGGAATGCTCTCAAGGTTCTGTTCTTTACCAGTCAAATCGATGTATCCCTTGCCCGTCCAAGTTTTGGAAGACCCACAGGCTGGCGTTTGTTGAATGTTGGGGAGGGAATTTTGCTTAGGGTGGGTGGTGTCCGCCCCTCTCCCTGGTATCCACTGCTTGCTGCAAATTGGGAGTCCTTGCTGAAGTTGGAATCGCCCGTGCGTGCTCTCCCGCGTACTTGCGTTTTTGCAAAGGTCAACACGGAAAAGTAACGCGGATCTCTAAATTTCGGAAAATCAATTTAATGTGTCGGTTGTTTGGCAGCGTTCCAATTTTTGTGGCCCAGACACTGATTTTAGCCATCCGGAGTCTAACGAAAATCGAGACGTAATGCATCGAGTTCCATTTTACAATCAGAATGTGTTTGAGAGGGATGTTACGGATGCAAGACATTAGAGCAGAGAACGAAAAAAAGGGTCCGCGCCCCCTCTTTTGGATCCACTTCTGGTAGTGTCACGCAGTTAGCCTCTGATGAACTCGTTTTCTGAATCTTCTGGTACAGCCACTGTGTAAAACAAAGTCCTCGCGCGGAACCCAGCAGACTCTCACGAGGCTGCACGGAGCTCCAGACCGGGGAGTGTTTAGCCTGGAGCCCGCAGTTACGTTCTCAGTGTAACGCAACTGATGGCTAGGCTGCTCTGGGTGTCACCTGAGCGTCTGGTCCTGTGGTTCGCGGATATGTTCACGGGTATGTTCAGCTCCTGTTCACAAGCGCAGTTGAATATTCGAGCTTTCGGTTGCCTATCCCTGGATGCATCGACCTTGGACTCATCCATATACACAACACTTCTTATGAGTTTCCGTTGGCAAAATAAATGACTTAAATGGCGGAAACAAGATGGTATAAAAACACAAGGTGAAACATCTGCACACAGTAAAAGGCTCACATATAAAACGAAATGATTTGCCAACAAGATAAAGACGCCAGCTCCCATTAACAGACGCACTGGAAAGGGGGTCTTTTTGTGCTCCCCACCTATTTTTCCAAAATATCTCGAGAACGAATCGGAGCTGATTGCTGCTACTTTGTGACATTTATGCAAATTGAATAACTCGTCGATTAACGCAGAAAAATCGAGAATCAGCCGCAAATTTTTGAAGTTTTAAGCATTTGAAGTCAGGCAAACGTAACAAAAACAACGGTTGTCGCAGACAAATGGAAACCTTATGAAAGAGCCAGTGTTCTACCTAAGATTACCGTTTGAACACAATCACGCGACGTCGTTCGGGAATAAGTGATGGATGTACCAAGACCAAAGCCAGGGTCAATAAGGATCAAGGTCATCAAAAGCCAAAGCCAAACAGCTTGTGACCTGATCCAGATTTGCTTTGCAACATGTCGGTTTGTATGAAATATGCATTCAAAGACCCTAATAAAAACATCTGTGCGCACACTGATACGCTTACATATACCAGGGCCAATGAAGGTCAAGGTCAGTAAAGGTCAAGGTCAAATATCTTGTGACTTGGTCCAGATTTGTTTTGCGACATGTCGATTTGTATGAAATATGCATTCAAAGACCCTAATAAAAACACGCGTGCGCACATGGATACGCCTATATATACCAGAACCATTTCAGGCCAAGGTCATCAAAGGTCAAGAGCAACTTTTCCGTGACCTGGTCCAGATTTGCTTTGCAATATGTCGATTTGTATGAAGTATGCATTCAAAGACCGTACAAAAAACACGTTTGGCACATTGATGCTCACATGTATATTCATACATACATAAACATACATACATAAATATAAATGCTGGAAGTGACCAAATGTACCGATGTTGGCTACCTGCACTGAAAGTGCTCGAAAAGATACGTATAGCGCCCCTATTTACACTCAAGCTACCCCGTGCTGCTCGAAATCTCATCTGCAAAAGATGAAAAAACGACGCCACAGGTCAATGACCTGAGATGACCTGGACCTGAAATCCTCAGTGCCACCAAATGGATGCAAATTGTCGTATTCCATGTTTTAACCCTATTCCCGGAGGGCTAGACGGTATGGCCGATTCCCGGCAGGGGGGGCGGATTCGGCCCCCCCCTGAGATCTCGAGAACTACTTATCCGATTTCATCGCAACAAACGGCAATCGATTTGCCGTGACGTCAACTACATTTTTATAAAAAGAAATTTTCAAAATTTTGAGATTTGTGGATACAGGGGGGCAAAAATGTCAAAATGGAGGGTACTTTTGGACTTCTTATAACTCCGTTGTTTATGAACCGATTTCGATGAAACTGGCATCAATCGAGAGATTATGGATAGGGCTTTTACCATGGGTATGCAAATTTGAAATTTTGAGAAAATTATTGAGTATTGTATTAAAAAGTATTGAGAAAATTCATGGGCGTTCACAGGGTTTCAAAAATAGGGCGATTAGTTTTCCAGTAACGGAATGAACAAAAGAGGCCAAAACACTTTTTTAGCTTCTGCTAGTCATGTTATGCTAAAGAAGTACAAATCGCATTACAATGTTTGTATAATGTTAGCATAGGCGGTGCCAGGGACATAAAAAAGGGGGAACTGTCATGGTCACACGTTTCTTCAGATCAACTTGTGACCTTTGACCTTAAATGACCTCCAGTGACCTTGGGGTTACCTGGAATGATGTCGTGTGCATTCAATATTGTCTGTAAACGTTTTTAATAATTTGAATTCACTCTATTCCAAAAAATTCATTTTTTGGCTATTGCGATATAAGGTACATGCACTGACATTTTAGGTCATAGCTCCGTGACCCGACCTGATATCAAGCTGAAACTTGGTACAGAAGTAGAGGGCATCTTTCTACGTCATATATATTCTGGGTTTGGCATTTGAAAAAAGCGGCGCCGAAATTATTGCGAAAAAACAAATTTTGACTTTTGACCTTGACCTGACCTTGTAAAGTGACCTCAGATAAACAAAATTACATATGCACATTGCCCAACTATTTAGCTATATATTCATATAAAGTTTTAAGTTCTATCTTAAAAACTCTGTTTTTGGCAGACATTTTCCTTTTACCCTCAACATGGCCAAAAATGACCTAAGGTGCCTCCCAAAAACGTTGCCTGGCTCCGCCCCTGAGCAAAATAGAATTTCGAAATTTTGTCACGGCGCGTAGAAGGAATAGCTAGGAAAAGTCACCAAGTTTCGTGAAGCTGCGTCAAAAAAGCCTGGAATTGGCAGGCAAAAAACCCGAGGGGGGGCGGATTCCGCCCCCCCCTGCCGGGAATAGGGTTAATGGCAAACAAACACCCTTTTCCGGTTTCGTTCGAAAGGTCGTACGGAATGGCCTGTATGGGCCGAGAAAGTGTCCACAGTTGATCTTTTCTACCCCATTTGACCTTGAAGATATTAACCTAAGGTCATGAAAATTGCACGCAATGTAAACCAGTATGACCCCACCCCTGCCCATGAAATTTTATGTCTCTAGCTCTTTCCGTTTCCGAGATCAGAGAGGGACACTGTTTGACCCCTCCTTCCAGTGCTCGTTAACGCGAAACCCCCTTCCACTGCGCGGGTTAAAAGCTTCACATTGCTGTCTCCAGTCGTGGTATGTTAGCCATCATCAAATTGTGTCATATTCTGCATTCTGGATGACATTCGAACCACGAATATTAGAATATCGAGGTTTCCTTTTGAATGCATGCCAGACGTCAATATAGGCGAAGAGTGATCATTTCAAAGACGCAACCTCCAGATTTCAGGTCACAAAGTCCAGCAACGACCTCGGCTTAGCATAGAGGCTGATCCCAGCGCCATCCATTTCAGCACATTCGGGCTAAATAAAACAACAAGGCTGAGCGCGATCACTGCATCCAACTGCACGGTCCACGCCTGTGCCAGGCTCCGACCTGGACCGTTTGGCGACTTGGCCCGTCGTTTATCCTCGTGAGTTTGCCTGGCACAGGCATGGCATGGCAAGCAAGGCATGGTATGTCCTGCCCCGTGCCTATTTCGGGATGGGGGCGGGCAAACCGTTTGCAGACCCGGCCACCCCATTCGGCGGACACCTAAAGTACACATTAATTTTGGTTTCTGCTCGAACGTGGGCTACTTGATTTTGGTTTTAGACCAGACATGACAAGAAATAAATGTGGCGAAATTACAGTGATGGTGATCAACGAGTCATTGAACTCCCCACTGTCCTCCGGTACAGTAGGTTCTTCTAATGAAGTTTTATTAATTTACCACATGCATTACACACAAACCAGACGTACGCAAACATATGTGGCCTCATTTGACAGAGGTGGATTGGTCTGGCACGCCGAAGCCGCGAAACGTACCGTCTGGACAACAATAATCGCATTTACACGAGCATTTAGAAAGTTGCCAGATTCCCGGCCAAGTTGGCCGGATTGGCCACCTTTGGAATAAAGCTGATTTAAACTACAATCGACTCTGGAAAGGCGTATGTCAACATCAGGGGACAGAATGAATGGATTGAAATGCAAACAAGCCTGAAATAAAAAGAGGAAAACCTCAACTTTCGGTACTACATGTTATGCGTAATAATTTCCTCGCGTGTTCTGCGGTTCATATGGTAGCTCCCGGCCAGCCTGGCCGCGTCTCGCCAGTGCGGCCGCTGGCCAAATCCAGTGGTTCACAGGGGCTATGTACCTTGACAAGGCTGAAAGGTTTTAGAACGAAGGCGCTGATTGGTCGAAGACTGATAAGCTGGAAGCGCAGGGGGAGTGTTGAGGGAGCGGAAAATTCCGTCACTCGTTGTGCACGTGGTCCTTGTTTAAGATCATAGCGTTTGTGTTTCAAGCGATTTGTGATTTTCAGAAGTTAAAGAAGGTAAGTGTGTTGGTATACAGATTTAGTTAGCTGTAATTTCATGCAAACCAGCATAGGTTGCAGTGGTGTTTAAACTGTCATGTCTAACAAGTGAAGGGAACGTGAAGGAAACCCAGAACCTTGCGGGTGCTTAAACTGGCCAGAAAGGTGCACCCTGGCCAATCTGGTCGGGAATCTGGTAACTTTTCAAATGCCCGTATAAACGCGCCTAATGTTGACAACGCGCCTTCTTTAGCCAGTTCTTGTCACTGCGGCAACACTTCATCTGGTTTAACCCGCCTCCGACTGGGGGGGGGGCCTTTGACCGCCCCCCCCCCCGAGACTGCGAGAGAGCGAACAAGCACAGAGCCACGAAACTGTGTACACCTTTTGCTTCACCATTTGCTCCATTTTTACACCTTGCGTCAAAGTTTTGACCTCAGGTCAGGTCAGGTGCCTGACCTAGGTGAGGTCAAACATACCTATGTCCAAAAAGGTTTAGCGCCTTGTAACTTTTTCGGAAAACAAGATATTACTATAATACTTTCAGAGATTAGTGATGTTGATAGATGCAACAAATCTGCTATCTCAGATTTTTCGGAATTTTCCGGACCACTGACCTAAGATCAAGACCATTTTAACACATATCGTCGTTTTTTTCGGAAATCGGCGGAATATTTCATAACATTTTTAGTGTGGAGTGAAGCAGACATCTAGTAATCGTCATTGGACAAAGTATCAAAGACTTCCAGCCATTTACTGAGGTCAGATCACGAATAACTGTAGTGAGCCAAAATGTACCACCGTTAAAATCAGCGATGAATTACTCAGAATGGGTAGAAAATGGCAGACGTGGCTTGCACAGACGTAAATAATACCAGGAACTTCAAAAAGTTTGAAAAAACGTCATATTTTGGAAATAAACAGGCTCTGGCGGATAAAGCTCCGCCAATTTTCTAGATTGGTAACTAAAGAATTTTTCCAAAATTTGATCACGGAAAAGCATCACAGGAACCACTAAGATCAATAAACTTTACATGGATAAGGCTTTTTGGCGAAAATGAAGCAACGCTAAAATTAGTTTCCGTCAGTTTCTTACCACGTACGGCTGCGGCGTACGCCGACAGCCGGCGCGAGAATTGCCGTGTCTTTAATTTAACGTTTCGACGCATATATTAAACAAATCCGAGAAATTAGATGTGTATCGGTATTTGCAAACCTTTACTTGTGCGCTGGTGCCTTTACCTATGCATTATCAGTCACAGCCCTTGAGATTCAGGCCATTTCTCGGTCTCATGCAGTCGGCTGTGAGAAAACATGTTTAGGATGTAAATTGCTTACATATCATCTAACAATAAAAATGAGGCCAGTTTCGAACTCTACTCGTCACAAGCTTTCCAACGGTACGCATATTTTTATCGTGCGACAACCGTTCGTGAGTTAGAGGGAGCTGCTAACTGTTCCCCCCCCCCCAGTCGGGCATGATCGTAACCAACCGACGGTCGTGCGCGGGTTAATATGCCGGAAGGACCGGGACTGCAGTCTGCAAGCGAACGTTTCAAATGACTTTATCGGGCTCGCATGCATGTGGGACACAACGCGAAATACAACACGTCAGAAAGGTATCTTGGACATGAGTCAAAACGGTTCAGGTCAGTGGCGTAGCCAGGATTTTTTTCGGGTCCTAAAGAGTGAGGGGGCCCCGACACTGAGGGGCCTCATTGTAAACTATGGGGTCTTCCATGGCTAGAACAGTAAGGGTACGTGGTACTTATTTTGCAGTGTCATTAAGAATGAGTGAGCCGACAGCACTAAAACATACGGCAAATTCTTGTGGATGACTTCTGGTCCGCGCTGCGCGAGGTTTCAAACCGTCTCCTGTTTTATCCACCGGTGCGTCCCGTATCTCAAATATTTCGAAAATTGCAAAGGTGCATTGTACGCTCAGCGCTATTCAAGTTGCTTGTATTTTATAGCGCTACGACAAAATTTCAGCATGTTGTCCAGCGTTCTGCCGAGGAGCACGTCCAACTTATCCCTGGGCCTGGCCCGCGGACAGATATGCGTCAGTGGCACATAACAACTGCCATCGATTTGTAAATGTGAGTAAGCTGCGAATAAATAAAGACCAGCGTGAAATTCCCTCATGCTTGGCCTACCACTTTTCGACGATGCATTAGTTTGTTTCGGTTTTTAAGAGTGTAAAAAAGCAAAAATGTAATAACGCCCTCTTTTGTCATACATTCAGCCAGGGACGTATCCACGCCTAAGTCCGGTTTATGGTGCGAAGTGTAGGCAGAGCTGCTGACTCCCCGCACCGTGGTGACTGTGTGCTGCAATCTTGCAAGAAGTGAAGTTGCAGGACATGGTGACAGCGTAGCGTGCCAAGTGTCACGTACAAGTCTTTGGCAGCTTAGTCTTGAAATAGGCACTGGGTATGGTGTTATGCGGCTTTCAAACTTTCATTGATTATACCGCGGCGCCACTAAGTTCCCTGATCAATTATGCACACGTCTTTAAAAGTAACTAGTCATGTTTCTTTGAGGTTCATAGAAACGAAAGCGTAGAAACAGTTACATGCCACGATTTGCGTGTTTTTGCCGACCGCGATCCAAACCAGCTCATCTAGTTTACAGCAGGAAATGAAATCGTTGAATAGTGCTGGATTTGAGGCATCCTCCGAATTTCGGAATTAAAAACGCTGTTTAAAAGCTGTGTCGAGACAGAGACGGTCAGAGATAGCTGAAGTAAAGCAGAAATCGAAACACAGGCTTTGGACCAGAGCAGAATCAGACCACTATGGTTGCGTTAGTGATCGTAAGTATGCATATATGTATGTATGCATGTATATGATAAGTATGTATGCTTCTCTGTGCCCAAGTAACTGAACCAGTAGCGTAGCCAGGGGGTCCAAAGCGTCCCAGAAGCCCTATTTTTTACGACACGCGGAGCCCTCTGGCATATGCCTAAAAAGGCTTCCCTGGTCGGGAAAGGCAAACCCACTCTTGCGCAATGGGCCCCCAGTCCCCAGATTAAGACCCCTCTGGCAGGCAACGGGTACCCCCTGACTGGGACAGGTAAATGGGCCCTCCGGCATGCACTTACCAAAAGGCATATACGAGGACCGGAGCGGATGCTCCTCTGCAGAGGAGCCGCCGGCCAGAAAAGGTCCTCCTGCCATGGGATAGTGTCGGTGTGTCGGGAAGGGAGCCAAGTGACGCAGCCTAAGCCAAGGGTCCCAGGGTCCCATGCCAACTTCAAAAATTCTGGATTAAATAACACAAATACATACAAAAATATTTTGAACATTCCTGTAGGTAGCTGCAGATATGGATGCACACAAGGGAATCTTTAGATGAGAGAAGGACGCTTGTGTCTGCCTGTAGTCGCACCCACACAAGTCCTCGAAGCTTGAACAACGTAAAGAACACCTGCCGCATTTCCCACCTTCTTGCGGTCCAACAATGCAACCACGCTGTGAATGACAGCGTAATGCCTGTGCGCTGCGCCGCCACGATGTCCTGCAGCTTGAGGGGAGGGGGTGGCAAAAAGACATGTTTGCCCCCCATTTCTTTGGATTCTTCGCTCCTGCTGCCCCTCCGCCGCCTCCCCGCCACTGCCTCTGCCATGTCCTGCCTTGTTTTGCTTTCCGTCTGCCCCACCCGCTATTCCATAACCTCTGCCTTGTCCCGTCCTCCGCCTTGCCCTACCCTCTGCCCTGCCCTACCTTCTGCCTTGCCATGCTCTCTGCCTTCCCATGCCCTCTGCTTTGACCTTCCTTCTACCTTGCGCTATCCTCTGCCTTGCACTGCCCACTGAATTACCATGTATTTTTCCGTACCCTACCCTTCGCCTTGCCTTACCTTCTGCCTTGCCTGCCCTCTGTATTGCTCTGCAGTCTGTCCTTGTCCCGTCCTCCGCCTCAGCGCCTTGTATTAACATCTACCTTGTCGTGCTCTCCCTTTCTTTCTGTACTCTGCTCCACTTTCTGTCTTACTCAGAAGGGTGCCTAACAAGGGCGCGTGACCGATTTCAGAGCCTCGCAAATCAGTGAAGTGACCAAGGATACTTGCTGGTCCCTTTGTAGATGATAGATGCTTGGTCCTTCCCCAACTCTCTTCCTCTCCATTCCCTCCTCCCTCTCTCTCTCTCTCTCTTCCCAAAAGGCTCTTGCCAATCCATGGCAACCAAAGTCCAATGTTACGCAAGATTTCTCTGGATTTATAGACCATACTGTTGGAAAATTCGCTCGGATAACTTTTCGCCCGAGTTTCGTGACTGCAGTGGCGATTTTCTCAGGTAGCTCATCCGATAAACAACGTATTCAAGGCGAAATAATCAATTTTTATCGAAAAAATACCAAACAAGAAAATGATAACATGACCATCAAAATCTGAGTAATCCCTGTAAAGACATACCGCTTACCATGGAGCTCAAACAAAACGGACAACTGCCTTCGTGGATATTCTTGTACACAAAGCTGACAGCAAGCTAAAACAAATGTATACAGAAAGCCAACGACATCGAGCTCATTCTTAAAATATGAATCAAACCACCCAACAGCCTTGAAGACTTGTCTTGCAAAATGCCTTGTGAACAGGAATCATATCTCCCAGGACAAAAAAGACCTGAGAAAAGAACTCACGGACATCAGAAATATCTTCCTATCGAATGAACATCCTACAAATGTGCATGCAGACGGTAATGATACTAAAGACACCTCCACCAGTCCTATGTACTACCGACACAAAAACATCGGACGTAACAAGACGAATGTCCTTACGTCTCCATTCCGTACGTCAAAAGAGTGAGTACAGGTATATCCAGACTCCTCTGGCCTCACGGCTTACGGTTGGCACACTGTTCTCACAGTTTGCGCGAACGGTACGTCAAGCCTTAAGATCGCGTGTCTCGAGGAAAGCTGAAGAGCGTTTTGTACAAGCTTTCTTGTCAGTGCAACATCAGGTACGTTGGTGAAACTGGTCGACCTCTCAGCGTCGGTCTGAAGGACCACTCTGCGGACTTGAAGTTCGGGTGCATGGACATCTCAGCCCCAGCCATTAATGAACATTGTTTAGGTTCTACTGCATTGGGATGAGTACTGCTGCTCTTTTCAGTGGGATCAATATGTACGAACTGTTTATAGCCATAGATATTTTAGCAAAGATATGCACTGGGGTTCTCGACATTTTTAACGCCTAGGTGAAGCTGACTCACCAACAATTTTCTGGCCGAGGGTGTAAAAAATGTCGGACAGAATTCATGCAGTCGACGACCACCTCTGGACACAGAAGACAAGCTGTAGGAGCTCGACATATAAATGCCGCTAATTTCAGGTTAACACTACGAGAGATTTACGTGACTCATTGCTGGAATCACAGTTTTCATTGAGTGGAACGCCAGGATCGTACTAACGTGACGTTCTCAGCCCATTTAATATATCTAAAAAAAATCTGCCTGACAGTTTTATCCCTTGAGCAAATTCAATATGCATGATGTTTTTGCGCACAAGTCTGCAATTTGTTCCATCCGTCGAGTTAACAAATGTTTATTTTGCTTCCCCCGTTTCACCTCGGCCTCCAAAACTGGCTTGTCCTCGTTCTTTTCGCCGTTTATTTTGAGTAAAAAGGTCTGTTTTGCATAATCATTTTCACACACACATGGCACGTATCCCCTCCGCGTTGAAAAAGTTCGGGGTTTCCACCCATCCAGTGCGAATTTTGGAGGGGCTGAACTCCCTCCCCGGGCCCCACGGCTCCCGCGCCCCTGCATGACAGCGCCAATCATGTGACGGCCAGGGTATGGCTAAGAGTGGCAGGACACAAAGAAAAGTGGCAGTACAAGTCAATGGTTAATCTTCTAAATATAAGCACTTTCTGTCATGGTGTGGCATTTGACCTACTGCGAGTAATGTCACTGCAAATTGTCAAGAGCAAGAAGCATTAGGGTCGCAGTTTCTTCACAGCAGATCCTCCTTTAGATGGGCTCCACTGGCAGCGTTGGCCGGTGAACTGTGACCTGTGGCAATGCTTTTCCCCACTCATACGAAAACACCGCACAAGAACTGAAAACTGAATGGCGGGACTTTTGAACTACTGTTACCTACTCGTTGAAGTAGATTCTAAATGCGTATGATCAGTAAATGCGTCCTTTCGCTCCCCGAAAGTGTCTTTTCTTTATAACCAAGTACCAGTCAAATACGGACCCTTTCAATTCATAAAACTAACCTTTTCATAATGACCAGTGTCCTTTTCCTTAACTCTATTCCCGGCAGGGGTTCAATCCGCCCTCCACCTCCTCGGATATTTTGCTTGCCAATTTTAGGGTTTTCGACGCAGCTTCACGAAACTTAGTGACGTTTCCTACCTATTCCTTCTACGTATTGTGTCAAAATTTCGTAATTCTTTTTTGTTCAGGGGCGGAGCCAGGCAACGTTTTTGAGAGGCATCTCAGGCCATTTTTGGCCCTGTTGAAGTTAAAAGAAAAATGACTGTCAAAAATAGCGTGTTTAAGATAGAACTTAAGATGTTAAATAGATGTATAGGTAAATAGTTGGGCCTGTATAAAAGCCATGTCAAGGTCAAAACGCAAAACTGATTTCATAGCAATAATTTCGGCGCTATTTTTCCAAATGCTAAATCCAAAGGATGTGGCGCAGAAGAGTGCCCTTTACTTGTGTACCACGTTTCAGGCTGATATCAGTTCGGGTCACGGAGCTATGACCTACTTCATTTCCAAACGTGTCTTTCTTGAAAGACAGTTTGAAAATGTCAGTGCGCATACCCTATATCACAACAGCCGTAAAATGGAATTTTAGGAATAGAGTGGATTCAAACGGTTGAAAATGCTTTCAAACAACATGACGTACACTCAGGATAATTCCAAGTAACTCTAAGGCCATTGGAGGTCATTTAAAGTGAAAGGTCGTAAGCTGATCTGAGGAACATGTGATCATGACAGTTCTCCCTTTTTGATGTGCCTGGCACCGCCTATGCTAACATTATACGAATGATGTAATGCGATTTGTTCTTCTTTAGCAAAACACCAGTTTAGCAAAACATGAGTAGTAGAAGCCAAAGAAGCGTTTTTAACATTTTTGTTATTTCATTCTTTGAAAAACTAATCCTTTTATTTTTAAAACCCTGCGAACGCCTATGGATTTTCTCAAAGATTGAAATGTATGGACCACTGGTAAGTCCTATTTATAATCTCTCGATCCGTGGCAACTTCATCAACATTGGTCCATAAAAAACAGAGTTATGGCAAGTCCAAAAATATCCTCATTTTGACTTTCTTGCCCTCCTGTATCAACCTATTTTGAGATTTTGAAAACTTCTTTTCCAAAAATAAATATAGTTTACGTCATAGGAAACCGATTGCTGCTTGTTGCGATGAAATCAAATGTGTAGCTATCGAGATCTTTGGGGGAGGGGGTGAATCCGCCCCTCCCCTACCGGGAATCAGCTACACCGTCTAGCCCTCCGGGAACAGGATTAAGTACCCACCAGCGAAAATTCCTAAAAAGATGCACTCGAGCCCTGGACCCGCCCCTGGATCCTGGGTCCGTAAGTTTCCATGACGGAGTAGTGCGATGACGTAGCGGATCTGCGGGAACTGACGCTGACGCATTTCCTGCACTCGCGAGAAGCGGCTTCCACCTCCAACGGGCTGGTCAAGAGTCCAGACGGGATAACCGCGCGCACCTGGTATCCCGTCCAATGGGCATAACGCTGAACCAAAGAACACTGCTCCACAGTCGGGTCCGCTGTCTCCATATCTGATCTGTCGCACCCGAATCCTCGAAGAAGAAAAATAACTTGAAGGAAATTTTCCAACGTGGTCAGCTGTTCGCATTCGGCTAGCTCGAAAAATCTTGACGGTCACATTCTTAGCACTCATCTTTTATGAGAACTACCTAGAAACATCAAAAACGGAATGAATTTTTGCAATGCAATGCAGTTCCAAAAAACAGCAAAAATGCAAACAAAAGATGCAACCAAAGACCATATCGTGACGCAACGTATTGTTGATAAAGCAGTGCAGATCTTTTGTTAACATTTATTGAACACTGCCCGATTATATCGTCATAAGACAGCTGACGATAGGACACCTTTACACGGGTGAATACGAGTTACAATGCAGTGGAAATTGGTGTGAAATTTCTTTCAAGTTCTTTTAAGGCAGAATTATGAGATGTGCTAGAAAAGGATCTTTTTTAGACTACAAACTACAACTAAGCCATTCAGTTCAATGCACACGTTAACTTGCCTCCGAGTGCGAGGGGTGGGGAGAGTTGATTGCCCTCCCTGAGGTTTTTCAGAACTGTGAGAGAACAAAAAAGCAGCAAAATCACGAAACTTGTGTACCTTTTGCATGCATATTTTTACACCTTGTGTCAAAGTTTTGACCTCGGATCAAATCAGACCTATGTCAGGCCGAATGGACTAATGCAAAAAAGGTTTACCGCCCTGTAACTTTTTTGAAAAAAAACATGACATCACAATAATGCTTTCAGGAATTAGAGATCTGATAGATTTAACAAATCCGTTATCTTGGATATCTGAGAACTCTCCGGGTCATTGACCTCAGGTCATCAACATTTTGAAGACACGTCGTCGTTTTTTTTCGGAATTTGACTTTTCTATAACATTTTTAGCGTGGGTTGGTGCAGACATCCATTTGCCGTCAATGGAGAAAAAGTCAGTGACCAGTCGTTGACCTGAGGCCAGGTCACGACTAACTGTTATGAGCCAAAATGCACGACCATCAGAATCGGCAATACATTATTCAGAACGGGTGAAAAAAAAATGGCAGGACTGGCTCACACAGCTGAGAGTGACATCAAGAAGCTAAAAAGTTTCAAAAATTGCAAATTTTGGAAATGAACATACTCTCACGGATAAAGCTTCGCCAATTGTGTGAACTAATAACGAATAAATTTCCCAAAATTTAAGCGTGAGGAAATATCATAGCAACTACTAGGATCAAGTACATGGAAAGACGTATCTCGCGACAGTAGAGAAAAGCTAAAATTAGTTTTCGTTAATTTCGTAACACGTTCGGCTACGGCTACCGCCGGCAGTCGGCATGCAAATCGCCGTGCCTTTAGCTAAGTGTTTCGGCGTATTTACGTGGAGCGCAACCAAGATTTTCTTAACCCGCGCACGACCGTCGGTCCGTTTCGAACATGGGCGACTGGGGGGGAGCAGTTGGCCGCCCCCCTCTAACTCACGAACAGTTGGTCGCACGATAAAACTAAGCACACCGTTGAAAAGCTTGTGACCAGTAGAGCTCGAAACTGATCTCATTAATAGTTTTAGATAATATGTGAGCAATTTACGCCCTATATATGTTTTCTCATAGCCGACTGCATGAGACCGAGAAACGGCTTGAATCTCAGGGGCTGTGACTAAAAACGCTTAGGTAAAGGCACAAACGCACAAGTAAAGGTCCACGAATGTCGATACACGTCTAATTTCCCCAGATTTGCTCAATATATACGCCGAAACGTTGAGTTAAAGACACAGCATTTCTCGCGGTAGCTGTAGGCGTGCGCTGCTGCGGTATGCGGTAACAAATTGATGGGAACTAATTTTAGCGTCCCTTTAATTTTGCGAAAAAAGGCGATCTATGTATATTTTATTGCTCTTAGAGATTCTTGTGATGGTTTTTCATGCTTAAATTTTGAAAAATTAATTAGTTACCAATGTACACAATTGGCGGAGCTTTATTCGCGAGAGCCTGCTTATTTCCAAAATATGCCATTTTTCAAACTTTTTGATGTTCCTGGTATTACTTACGTCTGTGCAAGTTAGTTCTGCCATTTTCTACCCATTCTGAGTAATTCATCGATGATTCTGACGTTGTTAAATTTTGGCTCTCTACTATTCTATTCGTGACCCGACCTCAGGTCAATGGCTGGAAGTCATTGATACTTTGCCCAATAACGGTAACTAGATGTCTGCTTCACTCCACACTAAAAATATTATGAAATATTCCGTCAATTTCCGAAAAAACGACGACATGTCTTAAAAATGGGCTTGACCTTAGGTCAATGACCCGAAAAATTCCGCAAAATCTAAGATAAGAGATTTGTGGCATCGATCACGTTGACTAATACCTGAAAGTATTACTGAGATATCTTGCTTTGGGAAATAGTTAGAGGGCGCTAAACTTTTTTTGACATAGACCTGTTTGACCTCACCTAAGTCAGGCACCTGACCTGACCTGAGGTCAAAATTTTGACATGAGATGTAAAATTGATGAAGCAAAAGGTACACGAGGTTTTGTGACTCTGTGTTTGTTCGTTCTCTCGCAATCTCAGAAAAACTTCAGGGGGCAGTCAACTGCCCCCCCCCAGTCGGGGACGGGTTAAAGGGAGCTCATTTTGGACTGAAATCATACGAATACCGCCTGCCGGGAAGATGATGTGCAATGGTTTTCACGAAAAAATGCGACTTTGAGGGGAGGGGCCGGCCTCCCCCCATCCCGCTGCACTTGTACGTGAAAGTGAAAGATTTCTCGTTGTTTTAGCTTTAGGTCGTCCTTGCTTGGCTTTTCCATAACTTCTCACTTTAACATGCTTCTTTGTTCAAAAATCATCTCCTCCCAATAGTTTATGTGGAAGCATGCCAAGAGCTATATAACTGCATAGCATGCTTCAGCTCCAGCGATTTTCTAGAGGACATTTCTGCATGTTGTTAGACGCTTACTTAAGTACATTTGTCTGTAACAAAAATGCATCTTTACGCCTTCCACCCAGCTCAGGTCACCATTTGACCTTTTCCTCAGGGAAAAAATTATTCCCTTTTTCCTCCTGATCGCGACTTTTGTGCGTCGTCGTCAAAAAGGGTGCGAAAGATCAACTAAGCAAGTGTTTTCGCCCAACAGACGTCAACGTAAGTTTAATGTTGACCTGAGGCAAAGTCTGCGGTACTGTTTGCTTTACTGTTTTTCAACTTTTCTTATGAACGGTTCGAGACGGCTGCCAAAAATCATGGTCACGGCGAAGCATTGTACCGCAACCTGAGTTCAAGGTCAAATATTGGCTTGTGTCGAGGCAAAACCCTTGCAAAATTGATGCTTGGCATTGGTGGTGCTCGTCCTGGGGATTGGCTCCTCGGTAGTGGTCGGTGCCCCCTGAACGAATGCCCCCCCCGCCCCTCCACTTTTTGTGGGTTTCCTACACCACTGCTCTTGACAAGTGGTTTCGTTTCGGTATCGTGGGATGTTTCTGCATTGAGTAATTTTGACGATTTTTGACAAATCAGCCGTCGTCAAAGATAGAGGTCGTCGTTGACTTTATGAAGTTGCCTGGATGCAAACTTGTCCCCGGCTGACGTGAACGACAGATGACGTCATAGAAACAGCCTGGGTGAAGCCACGAAAAGCTGATTGTGACTACCTTGACAGATGGCCTTGAGCCAAAACAGTCAAAACACAACGGTCAAAGTCTGTGTTTGAACATGGCGGAGATGAACAATCCTCCGTTTCTAAGGGACCCCATGTCGGAGCAAGAGGAGGAAGCAGAAGCCAAGTAAGCCTTGGGTGACATTCATTTGAATTATAATGTCTGCAGTATGTTTTCAGTTCCAAGTAAAAACGGGTAATGCAAGAAGCGTGGGTTGTGCCGGTATTGGTATCTATTCCGTTACTGTTCCAGGGCGTGCATTTGGCAGGACTGGAAATGGTGTTTGAGTGAAATGGTGTCTGAACTGTATGGATGTTCATGTACCTCAGAAAGAAACATGTGTTTTATAGATTGCTCTCTTTCTTGATATGACAGCCATTGGTGGAGTATTCTGGAAATGTGCAGGAGGATGAATGGATTTCCAGGTTATTTGTTCTCACGCATTGCCAATAGGCATGACACTAAATTTGAAAATATTTGGGAATTTTCGACACTCCGAAAAGATACCAGTTTCCACTTGTGAATACATCAAAATGCCTTGGCATCCCAGAATCTTTGCAACCTGTACACATCTTAATGACATGTGAGCTTGGGATGCATTGGATTGGGGTTTTTGTGATCTAGCCTGATTCCAGATATGCTGGATCGGGGCACCAGATATTCGGCCGGATACCGGGTATTATGTGTACATGCTTTTATTTGCTATTTGTATTGAAAGAATAGAACTGCAAAGACTGGATAAAAAACAAAAATATGGGAAAAGGAAAAAATTTGTGAAAAATGTCAACAGTTTGTGGGCCATCCCCTAGTGCATAAACTTATTGTGGGGTTTCTGTAGGTTTCCTTGTAAGAAATAAATAGATGAGCAAAGACCACAACAATAATAGCAGAACTCACCATCTCCCACTGCAAGCAAAGGTACTGGTGTAGCCACATTTCAGAAGTGGGGGGGGGGAGAAACAAGCTGGCTGCAGTCCACCAAGAACATACGGGGCAAGGGGAAGAAATAACTTTTTCTGGGTTGCATGACAACTTGTGATTGAAAGACCGCATGTATACAATGGTCAGCATGTGTCAGCATGTGAATATCAATGTGCCAAATATGTTTTAGAAGGGTCTTTAAATACATATTTCACACAAATCAGTATATTGCAAAGTAAATCTAGACCAGGTCACAAAAACTGCCCTTGACCTTTGATGACCTTTACCTGAAATGACTCTGGTATATATGCATGCATATCTTTGTGTGCACACGTGTCTTGATTAGGGTCTTTGAATGCATATTTTGTACAAATTGACATGTCACAGAACAAATCTGGGACAGGTTACAAGATATTTGACCTTGACATCTAATGACCTTGACCTTCACTGACCTTGGTATATGTAAATGTGTCAGTGTGTGCACACATGTTTTTATTAGGGCCTTTGAATGCATATTTCATACAAACTGACATGTTGCAATGCAAATCTGGGTCAGGTCACAAACTGTTTGACCTTAACCTTTGATGACTTTGACCCTTATTGATCCTGGCTGTGTTCTTGGTACGTCCATCACTTATGCCCGAATGACTTCGCCTGATTGTGTTCAAATGGTAGTCTTAAGTAGAATGCCAGTTCTTTCACAAGGTTCCCATTTGTCAGTGACAACCATTGTTTTCATTATGTTTGCCTAACTTGAAATGCTTGAAACTTGAAAAATGTCCAGCCGATTTCGGATTTTTCTGCGTCATTCGACGAGTTATTCAATTGCCACAAATGCCACAAAGTAGCAGCAACCAGCTTCGATCTGTTCTCGAGATATTCAGGAAAAACAGGGGGGGGGGCATAAAAAGACCCCCTTCCAGTGCGCGTGTTTAAAGACAGCTGCAGCTGATTCGAGCTGTAAAAACAACGCGTGTCATATCGCGTTCTGGCTGGAAGGTTTGGAATCTCGGGAACGTACGTGACAAAAATAATTGATGGCAAACAAGGTTCGGTACTGAAAGAGCAAGAGGTCACCCCAGGTCACCCAAAAACAAGAGGTCGCCCAAAAGACCCGCATCCGGAAACTGTCGCGCGGATCATAGGAAATCGGAAAGAATGTAACATCGCCATGGACGACGAAAGCTACTTCACCTATCACGAGAGGCATATGCCAGGAAACCTTGGGCACTCTGTTGGAGCACGTGGAGACTGTCCAGCAGAAGTAAAGCTGAGGCAAGAGAGCAAGTTTCCCCGTAATCTTTTCGTGTGGCCCGCCATCTCTCCAAGGGGTGTGACAAGTCCGGTTATCATGCCAAGCATGGGTAATGTTGATGGCAACATGTACCGTGCGAAGTGCGTAAATGTGCTCATCCCATATTTGGATGAGGACTGTTTTGACAGGGACATGTTGATCTGGCCAGACTTGGCCAGCGTTCATTATGCGAAGAAAACGCTCAAGTTGCTGGAAGAGGCCAGAGTGCCGTGTGTAGTGCGTGACAGCAATCCCCTGTGTGCCCCATGTGGGTCCTACTGAGGACGTCTGGGACATCATTAAGCAGAGGATGTTTCAGGGAGACTGGTACGCAACACCCAAAGTCGCCCTAAAGCGCTGGATGAGCCAGGTGATCACTGCTGTGGACCCAGGAGATACCGCGTAAAATGCTGGTGCTCGTGCCCAGGCGCGTGCGTGTTACCGACAGATGAGACGTGATTGAGATGATCCATCAGTCAAGAATTGACCGCAACGTCTATGACTACATTTCTGCAAAGTTTAATGTTCATACGGTAATAAATGTGCTTGCAGTATGACTGTAAATACTGTCTCATTTCCCAGTGCCCATACGTTATATTTTCCTTTAATGCATTTATGTCAGAGAATTTGAGAAAGATAAGAAATATTTTGAAAAAAGGAAGATAATAAATCATAAGATGGGCTGCTGATCACATGCTGGCTATTGTTTCATTGCTTTGAACTTGAGTCCCATTCTTGCAAAAGATGTCCGTATCCTCCCGGACCAATACAGAAAAGTATTGGTTCCAAGGTCTCCAGACCGACCTGGAACTGCCAGTTACATCGACAATCTAATAGAACAAGCCACGTTTCTCCTGAAACGGTTTTGGACGCAAAAATTAGAGCAACGTCTTGATCGTACACCGGGAGGTTAAGTATCCGGCAATATGCGGCCGGATCACAAAAATATCCGGCCGGATACCGGATACCGGATAATTTCTAATATTCGGCGGGATATCCGACCGGACCGGATATCCGGTGCGTCCCTAATTTGAGCAAATATAGCCACCTCTAGGATTGTTACTTGAAAATAACATTCCATCTGGTATGTTTATGATAAGGGAACTTTGGCATCTCAATTAATTCTCATTTGGTGGTGCACTGATTGCCAGTTCTGAGCTGGTAAACATACTACATAGATATGACATTTATGGACAGAGATAAAATTAAGCCTTTCTGTGTTGGCTTTGCTTTAGCAATAACTTGTGATCCAGCTTCACCCAGACTGTTTTCTGTTTTTGCTATCACAACTTTTACAGCTCTGGGCTGTGCTGCTGCCCCAGTCTTCAAAGTATGGTAATCTCAACAAGACAAAATCTTGGATGCAAAAGCCTAAAAAAGACAACAATTTGCATGGACGCAAACAGCTCTGGTGTGGACAGAGCAAGAGCCAGTGCAGACAACATGATCACTGTATGGATCCAAGGCTGTGGTGTGGACTGCATTTGGGTGCCAAATGTGTGGGCAGATGCGTGGACACACATCTAATCTGGTGGGGAAGTGAAGATATGGGAGGTTTGTCTGCTGTCTTCCAGGGCATAATGGTTGCTGGCTAGAGCATATTGTGTATTTTGGTATGTGTGGCAGCTGTATCTGGGAGTATCAGGACCTGCTGTTTTTTTTTCTTCAAAATTCTAATTATGCTGCTTGTCTTATCTTGGTGGTCATGGTTGTATGCATCATTTGAGGAAATAAATGAAGAAAGTCATTAAGACCCTTGCATGGTGTAGCACAAGTTTTGTGGCATTTTGGAACTATAATAGGCCTACTCTGAGCTTTGCATGGTAACACACACTATTTCTCCCATACAGAAAATGTGATAGGTTATGGTTGGGGTATATGGAACATATTTGTGGTGCAAGATTTTAATTGCCAAAAGAGGTTATGGTTGGGGTATATGGAACATATTTGTGGTGCAAGATTTTAATTACCAAAAGTACATCATCCCTGTGGCATTTACTTTAGAGGATGTGGAAATAATTCATCTTGGCACAGTTCTTTAGTGTACCCCATGGTGGGGATACAAGTACAAACTTCAAGTACAGGTATACAAGTTTCACCCTCATCCTGGGATTTTGTGTGGTCTGGTGTGCATACCTGTCTCCTACTGGTGCTTGTTGTTAGGAATTCTGCCATATTTTTTTCTAAAGCAGGACTATGAAGAGAAAAGTTCAGCACTTTTGATGTAGCATCTAGATTCATGTTAAAATAAGGCCCACTGGGGACATTTGGTTAGGTATTGCCATTGTGTGGTGCTGCATATTTTGAATCATTGCAACTGCACAAATTGTGCCATATGTCGTGTGATTTGTTGAGGGAAAATGTAAACACAATTTACAGAGGTATATTTTGCATATAATTCCTTCATCATAATTTCTCAATTCCAGAAGCAGTGAATGTACAGCAGCCCCCAACATCCCCAAATCACTATGTGTGCTGTCTGGCCTTTTTTTGATGATGTTGCAGGCTCTGCTTCATGATGCCATATTTGATGATGTCATTGTCAGGACCTGCTTGATGATGTCACTGTCTGTCTGTGTCTGATGATACTGCTGTATGGCTCTGGATGACCATGATGCTGTCCAGGTGACCATGTCTGATGAGACTGCTGTCTGACCATGATCATGTCACCATGTTTAGCTGTCTGGATGTGTCTGATAATTTTGCTGTTTGGTCATGTGTCATGATACCACTGTCTTTCTCTCAGACATTGCCAGTGCCTTCCTCCATATGATGACAACACCATCTGATTCCAGTTACCATTCCACTGTCTGTGCAGTGACACCTTGGCCTGGAAACACTTGATGCCACCACTGTAATGACGTCACCATCCGGCTGTGCCTGATATCGCCGTCCGTCCGCGTCTGATGACGTCACCGTCCCGTGCCCCTGCAGCCAGCTGCTGCTGCGCCACGCGTCGCAGAACTCGCTGGACGAGAGCTCGCAGCGCCAGGGCCAGCGGGATGCCGCTCAGGACCGGCCGCCGTACAGGAACGGCTCGCACTGCGCGCGCGCCTTCCAGCACATGCACGCCATGCGCAGGTGAGCCGGCCGCCCTGTCGCCGCTGGTGGCGTGCTCTCAGGTGGGGACGCGCCGTCGGAGGCGGGGAGGGGCCGGGATGTGCCGTCGGAGGCGGGGAGGGGCCGGGATGTGCTGTCTGAGGCGGGGAGGGGCCGGGATGTGCTGTCTGAGGCGGGGAGGGGCCGGGATGTGCTGTCTGAGGCGGGGAGGGGCCGGGATGTGCTGTCTGAGGCGGGGAAGGGGCCGGGATGTGCTGTCTGAGGCGGGGAGGGGCCGGGATGTGCTGTCTGAGGCGGGGAGGGGCCGGGATGTGCCGTCGGAGGCGGGGAGGGGCCGGATGTGCTGTCTGGGGCGGGGAGGGGCCTGGATGTGCTGTCTGAGGCGGGGAAGGGGCCGGGATGTGCTGTCTGAGGCGGGGAGGGGCCGGGATGTGTTGTCTGAGGCGGGGAAGGGGCCGGGGTGTGTTGTCTGAGGCGGGGAAGGGGCCGGGGTGTGTTGTCTGAGGCGGGGAAGGGGCCGGGGTGTGCTGTCTGAGGCGGGGAAGGGGCCGGGATGTGCTGTCTGAGGCGGGGAGGGGGCCGGGATGTGCCGTCTGAGGCGGGGAGGGGCCGGGATGTGCCGTCGGAGGCGGGGAGGGGCCGGGATGTGCCGTCGGAGGCGGGGAGGGGCCGGGATGTGCCGTCTGAGGCGGGGAGGGGCCGGGATGTGCCGTCGGAGGCGGGGAGGGGCCGGGATGTGCCGTCGGAGGCGGGGAGGGGCCGGGATGTGCTGTCTGAGGCGGGGAAGGGGCCGGGATGTGCTGCCTGAGGCGGGGAAGGGGCCGGGACGTGTTGTCTGAGGCGGGGAAGGGGCCGGGGTGTGCTGTCTGAGGCGGGGAAGGGGCCGGGACGTGTTGTCTGAGGCGGGGAAGGGACCGGGATGTGCTGTCGGAGGCGGGGGAGGATCCAGTAACGTGGTATCTGAAGGTGAGGAGAATCCTCGATGTGCTGAGGGGAGGTAGGAGCTGGGACTCATTGTTACGACAGGGTCTTCGCGCGTTGATGACGCCTCGACCGCCGGCCCCGTGTGGGGTCGTAACTTCTTACACCAATGTGATCGCAGTGGAAAACGGGCGGACGGCCAGCCTCGAACCCGGGTCTGCGGCTCCGAGTGGTAACACACTGACCGTGGGCCGCCCAGCCGTCGCCGTGTGTCGAATGGGGAGAGGATAAGACGGGGGGGGGGCCTCGCCCGTTGCCTTTACGTCAGTGTTCGAAAGGGCCTGCAGTGTATCAAAATGACCAAAAGCTGAGATGGCAGCCAGGGTGTTTTCTTGTAGAGCGATATGTTTCGACTTGGGTATGGCGGCAAAACAAAATGGGTGTCGGAGATGAAAAACGAAAGATGTGGAAATCGTGCTGTGAATCGTGCGAATCAGTACCGGTAGCATGGAGAGGTGTGATGTCCGTTACACAGAAATGCCTGTTCCAGAGGTCCGTCAGATGTCCCGTGGGACTTCCTCCCCCAGCCCTTGTTTCCGCCGGCGAACACCGTCTGCTGCTGATTTGCCCGTGGTCTTTTGTTGTATTTATTCCGCAGGCCGTGGCCTTTGCTGCTGGACGCCGACGCCACATGATGTGTCGCTGTTCTGACGTGACGTCACCGGTGTTCCACAGGGAGCGGGCGCTGTGTGACGTGGTGCTGTTCTGTCGTCTCGCTGGTGCTCCACAGGGAGCGGGCGCTGTGTGACGTGGTGCTGTTCTGACGTCTCGATGGTGCTCCACATGGAGCCGGCCCTGTGTGACGTGGTGCTGTTCTGACGTCTCGCTGGTGTTCCACAGGGAGCGGGCGCTGTGTGACGTGGTGCTGTTCTGACGTCTCGCTGGTGCTCCACAGGGAGCGGGCGCTGTGTGACGTGGTGCTGTTCTGACGTCTCCCTGGTGTTCCACAGGGAGCGGGCGCTGTGTGACGTGGTGCTGTTCTGACGTCTCGATGGTGCTCCACATGGAGCCGGCCCTGTGTGACGTGGTGCTGTTCTGACGTCTCGCTGGTGTTCCACAGGGAGCGGGCGCTGTGTGACGTGGTGCTGTTCTGACGTCTCGCTGGTGCTCCACAGGGAGCGGGCGCTGTGTGACGTGGTGCTGTTCTGACGTCTCGCTGGTGCTCCACAGGGAGCGGGCGCTGTGTGACGTGGTGCTGTTCTGACGTCTCGCTGGTGCTCCACAGGGAGCCGGCCCTGTGTGACGTGGTGCTGTTCTGACGTCTCGCTGGTGCTCCACAGGGAGCGGGCGCTGTGTGACGTGGTGCTGTTCTGACGTCTCGCTGGTGCTCCACAGGGAGCGGGCGCTGTGTGACGTGGTGCTGTTCTGACGTCTCGCTGGTGCTCCACAGGGAGCGGGCGCTGTGTGACGTGGTGCTGTTCTGACGTCTCGCTGGTGCTCCACAGGGAGCGGGCGCTGTGTGACGTGGTGCTGTTCTGACGTCTCCTGGTGCTCCACAGGGAGCGGGCGCTGTGTGACGTGGTGCTGTTCTGACGTCTCCTGGTGCTCCACAGGGAGCGGGCGCTGTGTGACGTGGTGCTGTTCTGACGTCTCGCTGGTGCTCCACAGGGAGCGGGCGCTGTGTGACGTGGTGCTGTTCTGACGTCTCGCTGGTGCTCCACAGGGAGCGGGCGCTGTGTGACGTGGTGCTGTTCTGACGTCTCGCTGGTGCTCCACAGGGAGCGGGCGCTGTGTGACGTGGTGCTGTTCTGACGTCTCCCTGGTGCTCCACAGGGAGCGGGCGCTGTGTGACGTGGTGCTGTTCTGACGTCTCCCTGGTGCTCCACAGGGAGCGGGCGCTGTGTGACGTGGTGCTGTTCTGACGTCTCGCTGGTGCTCCACAGGGAGCGGGCGCTGTGTGACGTGGTGCTGGAGGTCGACGCGCGGGAGGTGTACGCCCACAAGGTGGTGCTCGCCTCTGCCAGCCCCTACTTCCGCGCTATGTTCACCAGTGAGTGGGGCGATTTCTGTCTCGCTCACCAGCAAGTTTGCCAGCAAGGGGGGATTCTGCCGTCGTTTCATCTCAGTTGGCTTGTTAGCAAGTAGGAGTTTCTCGTCAGTGGGGATTCCCGGTGTGTATTGCTTGTGGATTAGAAACATCCGTCGCCAATAGTGACGTCGCTGGACGTGTTTTTGCTAGTGATATGAGAAACAAGCAGTCAGAGAGCAAAAAATCATGCCCGTATAAAAGATTTCTAATGATCACCAGTGGATAAGAATTGTGAACAGTCGGGAAGAATACGCGACGCTTGGCAGGGATTCTGTCAGCCAGTGGTAGTTCTCTGCCGGGAGTGGGCACTGTCGGCAGCGAAATTTGGTTTTCAAATCATGTCCGCATTTTTGCTGCAGCATGTCACGCTGGGACACGTTGAACAACTGCGTGCCGAATTGGCGTTGACATGGCTGCTGACCCCAGCGGCTTCCGGGTGCCTGTGTGGCTGGGTCGCACGGGCAGTTTCGTCTAACTGAGTAATAATTTTCTGCCGGACGGGGTTGACGTTGTCGTCGCGGAGCCGCGTGGCGCGGACCCTGTAACGGCCCCCTCGTTGAACACGCCTGCGTTTGCTGATGTATGTCCCGTGCGTGCGTGCGATTGCCCGATTCGAGGTCCACTCGACTGTTCTGTCGTTAAGAGGTGGAGAATGCGAACACCCGAGCTCGGCCGTGGCTGCCGCTGTCGACGTGTGACCGGCGCGCCCACTGTAGGGTGGTTCACTAAGCGCGGGAGGAGGCGTGCGCCCCTCACTCCCCCCCCCACCTCCCAGCTGTCTGCCGATTAGACTTGACACGGAAATTGCGAGGGCTCGGCAATGGGGGCGGGACAGCGTAGGTGCGTCAGATGCGTGGCTCAATTGCAGACGGTGGCGATGGCTGCTGGAATATCGATGGACGGCATCGACTCTGAGTAATTCGTTCCTGTTTGTTTCTGGTTGTGGACCATGCTGGACCATATCGGTGCATTGGAACTGTTTTTCCTTGCGGTCGTGCTCTGACTGAACGGTGACGTTTGACTGGGCTTTGACGTTTGGCTTGGAATGTGCCATGAGGGTAAGTTGTGACGTTCGACTCAGCAGTGACGTGCGGCAGCGTTGTGACGTGTGGGCAGGCTGTGACGCGTGACTGGGCTGCGACGCGCGAATGAGCCGTGGTCCGCGCCTGGGCCGTGACGTTCGACTGAGTCGTGACGCGTGACGGCAGGTTTCGAGGAGAGCCGCCAGGGCCGGGTTCGGCTGCAGGAGATGGATGCCGCCGCGCTGGAGGCGCTGGTCGACTACATCTACTCGGCGGAGATCCGCGTCACCGAGAGTAACGTGCAGGTGGGCGCCGGCCGGGAAGCAGCGCCCGCGGACCGTGAGCCGCTCACAGTGCACTGTTTTTGTTCCAGTACGGTATGCGTTGTTGTGTGGTGGTTGATGCTGTTTACGGCTGAGGTACGTTTTTACCCGTTCTTCATTGAAAAGATGAGGTGGGAATCTGGGGCAAGAGGACAGGAATATGAACAAAACATTGGCTGGTCGGTGGCACTGAACAGAGGCAATCTGAAGTCTGCTGGGACCGGTCTGTACCCGCCTCTGCGAGCCTGTAGAAGTCCGTGACCAGGCTGTCGTGTTTCGGCGCCGCAGAACTGCGCCGTCTGCGGGCCTCCTCCTGCTCCTCTGGGGGTGCCGCGCCGTGGTCGGTGCGGTGCTCTGTCGGTGATGTCGTCGCCGCCGCCGGGCGCCCGGGCACGTCCGGAGGCGGGCCGGGGGTCGGTGTGGCGGACAGGCGAGTGACGCTGGCCGGCCGGCGCTGGAGGGAGGTGCGCGGCGGCTCGGGAGGGGGCTGCCTGACGGTCGGTCGCGTTACAGATCCTCCTGCCTGCCTCCAACCTGCTGCAGCTGTCGGACGTGAGGGACGCCTGCTGCGACTTCCTGCAGAGCAACCTGCACCCCACCAACTGCCTGGGTGAGGTCCCCCTCGTGCCCCTCCCCCTTGCCCCCACCAACCAGGATGGGATCCTCTCCTGTACCCCCCCCGTCAGCTGAGAGGTTGAGGTCCCCTTCTTTACTCTACCCATTGCCTGGGTGAGGCCCCCTCCTGCACCCCACCAGCTGTCTGGGTGAGGCCCCCTCGTGCACCCTACCAGCTGCTTGCGTGAGGCCCCTCGTGCACCCTACCAGCTGCCTGGGTGAGGCCCTCTCCTGCACCCCGCCGGCTGTCTGGGTGAGGCCCCCTCCTGCACCCCACCAGCTGTCTGGGTGAGGCCCCCTCGTGCACCTTACCAGCTGCCTGGGTGAGGCCCCCTCGTGCACCCTACCAGCTGCCTGGGTGAGGCCCCCTCGTGCACCCCACCAGCTGCCTGGATGAGGCCCCTAGTGCACCCTACCAGCTGCCTGGGTGAGGCCCCCTCGTGCACCTTACCAGCTGCCTGGGTGAGGCCCCCTCGTGCATCCCACCAGCTGCCTGGGTGACTTCTCCTCCAGGGCTCTGCGCTCGTTTGTGAACATCGTGGGCCCTGATTGACAGGTATTCACTGGTTGCTTGGCCTTTGTCGGTCTTGGTTGACGGATATTCACTGATAAACTGACCTTATTTAGCGCCGGTGGAGGTGTGTTTACTTATTGACTGGCCTTTGTCGGTCCTGGTTGACAGGCTTGTGTCGGTCCTGATTGACGTCTGTTCTTTGGTTGACTGATCTGTGTCGGTCCGGTTGACAGGTATTCGGTCGTTCGCGGACCTGCACGGCTGCGTTGACCTGAAAACCAACGCGGACGCCTACATTGAGCTGAACTTCAGGTCAGCGCGTACAACAGTCGCCCCGGCCGAGGCTCGGCGCCGGAGTATCCCGATAGCTATCCCGCGGAGCGGGCGGTGACGCCACCACGAGTGAAGAGCGCTGGCCGATTTGACGTCGTGTGTGCAGCGAGTGCGATATTTCTCAGTTGGTGGGCGTTGAAACTGAAGGAGGTCTTCGAGACTCTGCGAGACCGTGACTAGTGGTCGCCTCTTTACTCGGAGGAGTTCCTCGCGACATGTGATTGGTTTGGTGGAATTTGACGAGTTTTTTTGCTGTGCTGCGGTGGAGCGGTGAAGTGTAAGGAGTTTCGTACTCCGCTGGCAGTGAAGTGGTGGAGTGTAGCGAGTTTCTCACTGCTGGCACTGAGATGATAGTGTGACGAGTTTCTGGCCCTGCTGGCAGTGTGTTTGTGGAGCGTGACGAGTTTCTCGCTCTGTTGGCAGTGAGGTAATGGAGTGTGAGGAGTTTCTCGCTCTGTTGGCAGTGAGGTAATGGAGTGTGAGGAGTTTCTCGCTCTGTTGGCAGTGAGGTAGTGGAGTGTGAGGAGTTTCTCGCCCTCTCAGCCGAGCAGGTGATCCAACTGATCTCCTGTGACCGGCTGTCGGTGGCCAACGAAGAGAAGGTGATGACAGAGGTCGCAGATGGCGCCAGATGACGATAATGCAGCTGACGCGCCGTTAAATCCCTGATAACACACTGATTAGCGTCATCTGGCCTGGTTTGGTGCGAATCCCGTTAGATTGGATTTCATCGCATTTCTTGCAGTTCATGACACGCTGTTATCGTGCAATGTAAGCGCCGGGATCAAACTTCGCCTTGATTCCCAGTCGGGCGTTAGTCTGTTGGTGGCCTTGACTTTATGATATGTATTCGTTGAACTTGGTGTATTGTGCATTTGGGCTGGAGGCTTTTCTTTATGGTTTTCGCTTTGGTATAGGTGCATTAGTTTTGTGTCTATGGCCCTCAATGTACTCAGGTGGCGTTTTAAGTCGCAGCTAAGCATCAACTCCAGAAGCAAAAGGTGAATTTCCAGGCCTGTCAGACGCTGACATACCGGCCGTCCGACTCTGTTGCTCAGCTGACTGCCGTCTTGGCCGCTCCAGGTGTACGAGTGTGTGCTCCGGTGGATCAACTACGACCTGACTGCCAGGGAGAAGCACCTGGCCGACCTCATGTCGCAGGTGTGTCGGGCGGCCCTGTCTGTGGTGCGGACGCGGTGTCGAAGGTGTGTCAGGGTCCTGTCTGCGGGGCTGACCTGGTGTCGCCGATATGGCTGGTAGTTGTTTCTCCGTTGTTGACCGATTACAACCTCCATGCAGTCAGGCACTTCTGATCCAGAACAGCGTAATTCTTACGTGAACCTTTTCTACACCTGCACATCTCATCGGACCACTTTGGCCACGTGGCCGGGATCCTCCGATGAGCTGGCCTGGTAGTTTACTGGTCGGGTAATATTACCTCGCTTAGCCCCAGGGACCTGAGGTCACCTCATTGACCTGAGGCCACTGGGTGGCCAGACCTTAGTTGTCTCAGCGACCGTCGTGTCTTGTCTGCGGTGACGCAGTGACGTGCTGTCCATGGCCTGGATTTTCCAGTGACCTGGTCTCGGTGGCTCCAGTGACCTGTGCCTGCCAGTGGCGGTGGTGACCCGAGGTGACCTCTGGTCTGTGGTCAGGTGCGGCTGCCGCTGCTGTCGCGGGACTTCCTGGTGCGCCAGGTGAAGCAGGAGCCGCTGCTGCAGCCGAATGCCGCCTGTGAGTCGGCCGCCGACCGGCTGCCGCCCGAACATCCTGCTGTCCCCCTATCTGTTCCTCTGTCTACCGTTCAAACCTCCTGCTGTACCCCTGTCTGTTCCCTTGTCCACCGCCCAAACCTCCTGTTGTACACCTGTCTGTTCCTCTGTGTACCTCTCAGATCTCCTGCTTCCCGTCTGTCTTTCAGGCTACCAATCAGATCTGGTGTCCCCCTATCCGGCCTCATGTTTGCTTTCTGCTCCCGTCTGTCCCGAAATCCTCTGCTATCCCTTTTCCTGCCCTCTGTCCCATCTTTCCCTGAATCCTCTGCTGTCAATTCCCTCCCGTTGTCGTCCCCGCATCCTCAGTTGTCCATTTGTTTTTGGCATTTTGTCTGTCCTCCGCTCCTGAATCCTCTGCTGTCCATTGGTCTATCCTCTGCCCCCCGTGTCCCTGAATCCTTTGCTGTCCTTTCGTCCGTTCTCCGTTCCCATGCATGCCCCTCTCCCTGCCCCTCAGCTGTTGCACTGTCTGTCTGTATGTCACACGGATCTCGACCCGTGACTGCAGTCTTTTCCCAGTGTCAGGCGCCGGCGCTATAGTCGAACCTTGTCTGGACGCCCGTTACACGTAGTTTGGCGAAGTCGGCGTCGTCTTGTCGTCTGCTCACCCGTTTCTGGGGCGCTGGAGGTCCCCGTTAGCCCGGTGACGTCGAGTCGTTACGAAAGCCAAGGAAGTGTCAGCTGAGGCTGACTGCAGGAAACACGCTAGGCGCCGGTACAGGTGTATCGCTGCCCCTTCTTCGCCGCCATGACGTAATTACGTCCCGCAGCGTGTGCTGATGTTTCTGGTCCGAGCGGACAGCAATAGCGACACAGGCCTACTGCTTGCATTGCTGTACGCAGTCGGCCTTTGTGGCGTGGCTGCGTGCGCCGCGCGCCGGGGGCGCACGTGGGCTCACGGGCGCCGCTGGTGGCCGCAGGCAAGGACTTTCTGATCGAGGCGCTGCTGTATCACCTGTCGATCACGAACGAAGGCGGCCCGGCTGTGGAGAGTCTGCGAACCAAACCGCGGCAGCCGGTCGGCCTGCCCAAGGTGAGACCACGCTGACCTGTGGCCTTCGGATGACCCTGAGCTGACCCCGGGCTGATCACCCCTGCCTGTTGACAAGGTAACCTTCGGCTGGCATTAGGCTTAATTGCAGCTTATCCTCTTCGACCTGGTCTTTGTGGTGTCTGAGTGGTCTGGTTATCCCCTCTGAAGGATGCATGACCTCGCTTGACCTCTGACGAACTTGAGGCCGTGCTGTCGGTCGAAATTGGTCTTGATATCTGACTTTGGTAACGTGGTCTTTGTCCTGTGACCATGTGCCATTATTGGACAGGACCTGACATTGTGACTGAATACTGTTTAATGGTTGGAGGTCATCGGATTGGCCTGTGGCAGGCACAGGCCTAGTGGTGAGAGCTCAGTGACCTGACCAGTGACCTGAGGCCAGGTCCTGCTGGTGGTCGGCGGTCAGGCGCCCAAGGCTATCCGCTCTGTGGAGGCCTATGACATGAAGCAGGAGTGCTGGTATCAACTGTCTGAGATGCCCAACAAACGCTGCAGGTCAGTGGTGCAAATGCTGCTGGTCAGTTGTAGCATCGTCTGCCTGAGATGCCCAGTGAACGTTGCAGGTCATTATATTTTTCGTAGGAAGCGGGGATACATTGACGTCACAAGCATTCTGAAAGCTATGGAGTTCTGAGTGCCATTGTTAGGTATTTTAGTATTAAGGAAGTATATCATTGAGAATACTAATTTGGAGATTCCTTTTTGTTTTGACAAGCGTCACCAGTATGCAACACACTGCCATTAAAAATAAGCGGAATTTGCCAAAGCCAGACGGCCGCGACGCCGGCTGTCGAAGTCTGCCATCTGGTGTCAGCGGTTGAGGCTGACGTTTGACATCACACCGCCAGGTGTGGGGTGGCGGTGCTGGAGGGGAAGGTGTACACGGTGGGCGGCTTCAACGGCTGCTTGCGCTGCCGCACCGTCGACCTGTACAACCCGGCCACCGATTCGTGGCAGAGCTGCGTTAACATGGAGGTCCGGCGCTCCACGCTTGGCGTTGCCGTGCTCAACGACTGTATCTACGCTGTGAGTGCTGTCTGAAGCTGGAGTTGATGCGGCCGCCGACAGGTATCTCTGTCAGGCGACGCTTCGGGGCTTGTATGGCCAGTGCGAGGTAGGAACGGAATTTAAAATGGTCTGCTTTAGGCGTGTCCGAAAATTTGTTGGTTGGAGGTGCAGTTCAGTTTTGGTGGCCGCTGCTAATCGGTTGGTTAAAATTGGAGCCACCGTGATCGGCGATAGATGTCTTTGCTAACCCGTCACAACCGAGTGAAGGCGCTCTCGGGCCGTGACGTCACGAGTCACATCGCAACGAGGGCCGCGCGCGGCAGGTGGGCGGCTTTGACGGCTGCACCGGCCTGAACACGGCCGAGGTGTTCGACCCGCGTGTCGGGGAGTGGAAGATGATCGAGCCCATGTCGGTGCGCCGGAGCAGCGTCGGGGTCGGCGTCGTCAACGGCATCTTGTACGCGGTGAGTGGAGCCGGAGTTGCGGGATTGGGCGCCAGATGTGGCTATTTTCGCTCGGTCTGGCTTGCAGCAGACGGTTCCCGTGTGCGGCGAACAGGAATTAGAGCTGAGTTCGACGTAGGTGTCGACCTTTCTTCACCCCATGTTCCCCACTTGTAGCTAACGTGGAGAGCGAGAGAAACGGCGTCCCGTGGCGATGAATTGAAGCTCGAGTGACGGCGTCCGCCGCTAGATGTCTCTCAAGCCTGACGCGAAGTCTGAGGCGAAGGCGCTGTGCTGTGTCGGGGCTGACCCGGTGGCCTCGGCTGCAGGTCGGAGGCTACGACGGAGCCAGCCGGCATTGTCTCTCCTCGGTCGAGGCGTACAACCCCGAGATGGACACGTGGACGATGGTGGCCGAAATGAACGACCGCCGCTCCGGCACCGGTAAATGGACGATCGAACGGCTGGCCGGCTTCGAGACGAGCGTGATTGAATGTACCATCATGTTTCGTTGTCCGTTCACTTCGTTTAGACTGCTTATTTCCACTCATCACCCGCAAATGTGCCGCCCGTTATGATATCTGAGATGACTATCTTAATATTAATTATATTTAGACTATCGATCTGTTGAAGGTCGGTTTATGTAGGACTACTCAGACTGTCTTAATATTTAAACTATGGCCATTTAGACTAAAATGCTGTTTGTTTAGACTGGAGACTCACTAAGAGTATTCATGTTTTGTCATGTGTTTGGAACGCGTCCCCGTGATGGGCTACTCTCTCGATCTGTCGGTCAAATCTGTCCAATCTGCAATCTGCAATGGCACCAGACATCAAATCTGTCAAAAGTTGTGGTTTTGTTTGCGGTCCTCTCTGTGTTGCATGTGCCGGTGTGTTGGACGGCCTCTCTGTGTTGCAGGCGTCGGGGTTCTGGACGGGCTGCTGTACGCAGTGGGCGGACACGATGGCCCTACAGTCCGCAAGTCGGTCGAGGCGTACAACCCCGTCACCAACGCCTGGTCGCCGGTGGCCAACATGTCCACGTGCAGGCGCAACGCCGGTGAGTCGGGCCGCCGGGCTTCCGGCTACTGGTTACCGGCTACCGGCTACCGGCTACCGGCGGCGGGCCGTCTACCGGCTACCGGCGGCGGGGCCGTTCAGCTCCTGCCGCGGCGCCTGCTTTCAGGGTCTGGCCGCTCCGGCTCTACCCTGATCTGGTCACACGTCTGCCGAGCGCGAGCGCCTGGTCTGCGGTCCGTGCTTGCTTCTGCTGATTCTGAATCTGCTTCTGCTGATACTGAATCGATTCATTAATGGCACACTTGTGGATAATGATATATATGTATATATATATACACAGCCAGGTCAGGCGACATTATCACACACACGCGCACACACACACACACACACACACACACACACACACACACACACACACACACATATATATATATATATATATATATATATATATATATATATATATATATATATACAGATAGATAGATAATATCGCCTGACTTGGTTCGACCTGACGTGAAGTGACGTGACCTGACTTGACCTGACCTGACCTGTGCCGCCGTCCGGTCGGCAGGCGTGGTGGCTCATCAGGGCCTGCTGTTCGTGGTCGGCGGGGACGACGGCGCTACCACGCTGAAGACGGTCGAGGTGTACAACCCGAAGACGGACTCGTGGAGCATCCTGCCGACCACCATGTCGACCGGTCGCAGCTACTCGGGCGTGGCAATCATCGACCGCGCGCAGGCCATCACGCACTGAGGGCGCTGGTGCTGAGCGCTGGGGGTCGGCGCTGACCGCGGGGGAGGGGGCGCTGGCCGTAAGGGGCGTGTGTCCCTCTGTACGGGCAGCCGTCCGCTGTAGCCGGCTGTCGATAGCCGGCAGACGGGAACCCGTGGGTCCTGGGGACGGAACCTTGTATTCGTTGGGCGCTGGGGAGGAGACCCATTGCCCTAAGGTACGCTGAGGAGGGAACCCTCCGGCCTGGCCACTGGGCACGGCCCGCCGGTCCTGGGGACGGTCACGGGCTGGCCGGGCCCGGGGGCGTCCGTGACGGCCGGTCGGCTGGTGGACCGTGCTCCGGTCTCGGTGTCTCCGCCGCCGCAGCCCCCGATGGGCGTCGAACGCGTCGGGGCGCGGCCGCGGGAGTTGCTCTGGGCGGTACACGGCATTATTTAGCGTGGGCGGGTGTCCGGGACGCCGCCGGCGGTGATTTGTTATTGGCAAGCGGCGACGATGGCCCAAGGCTGCTGGCCCGGCCGGAGGCGAGGACTGTCGAACTGGTGCCGTGAGAACTGTCGAACTGGTGCCACGAGGACTGTCGAACTGGCGCCGTGAGAACGAACTGGTGCCGTTAGAACTGTCGAACTGGTGCCATGAGGACTGTCGAACTGGCGCCGTGAGAACTGTCGAACTGGTGTCATGAGAACTATCGAACTGGTGCCATGAGGACTGTCGAACTGGTGCCATGAGGACTGTGGAACTGGCGCCGTGAGAACTGTCGAACTGGTGCCGTGAGGACTGTCGAATGACCACGGCGAGGCGACCGGCGGCTGCGGCCAGGCGGCGGCGAGCAGGCGGCAGATATGGCCGCTCGGCTGGTTCCGTTATGAGCGTCAGATATGGCCGCGGGGTTGGTTCCATGCGGACGGGGCACCGTCGGTACTCACAACTGCGTTCCTCTGAGGCTTGCTCCCGAAACCTGGATGAACCCCCTGTACTCCTGCACGCTGTACACTCTGAGGCTCCGTCCTTCGCCGCAGGCCTGTCTCTGCAGTGCAGAGATGCCTGCCAGCTCTTGATGCTCTCGCATCGTTTCAGACTTCCTCCCAGCACCCGGGACGCCCATCATTCACCAATCCTAGCTCGGAATCGCAGAACGGCATCCGGCACTGCAAGCTCCCTCCACTGCCTTGAGCTCCCTGAGCTTTTCAGCTCCCCTTAAGGTTCCCCTATCCCGGGCTTGGGATACTTACGGCAGGAGCTTTCCTGGCGTCTCGCGGCAGCAGGCGCACCCAAACCGGCGATAGTGAACTGGTGGCATTTTACTGCACGGCTGTGAAATATGTGCTTGGGAAACAATACAACTGTCGGAACTCGAACCGTGCATTGCAGGCTTCGAAGGTAGCGGCGAACAAAACGAAGCCGGCGTATGCTGGAGACGTCCGCTTACACGTGCAGGGAGTCGCCAGCACACCAGGCACCGCTGCTCTTTGCCGTGGTGCGTCGATTAGCTGTGGTGAACGCAGACGCTTGGGACGTCGGAGAATCTTCGCCGTCTTCAAACGTGATGTTTGGCCACGAGTGGCGTCAGGCAGACCAGCCGGCTGGCCGCATTGAGCCGACATGGCGGAACCCGTGTGGGCACTCGCATGGGCACAGGTGGCGGGACGGGGCACGGGGGCACCTACCCTGCGCCTCAACGGGCGAAGTTTAACATTAACTCTATGGCGTTGCATGGAAAAAAATGGTTCGAGAAGTAGCCGGTGTCCCCCCCCTCGCTGGTACATGTTCCACCTTTACTGCGCGTGAGTCCTAAACAGTTATCGTTGCGGATCGCACCCGAATTTGGAGGGAGGTCAACTATTTGGGGCATTTCGTATATGTCCTACACATGGCGTAGCATTGCGTGTATGTCGCATGCGCACACGTATATGTTCCTGGTGGACCACATACGAGCGATACTACACTGGATGTGTCAAGCGTCCTCCGGGAACCAGGTGGATTTGCCTCATTGAGCACACATCTTGAATGGACCTCGTGAAGTTCAGTGTGTTCCATGTGTGATGCGTGATGCACCATGTGATGCGCATGATGGCATATTATGATGTATCGTATGTACTAACAGCGTCGGGACCTCTGTGAAGACAGGACGGAGGGGCGGGAGGGCATTTTTATTAAGGGTGATTTTACCTTGTTTCTTTCCATACACCGCTGTTACGTTAATGTTACATGTTTCCCAATGTTGGAGGGAGGCGGGGCAGCTGCTCTTCCCCTCAGTCTCTACGTCCCTGGTATGTACAAAGCACCCAGGTATAGGGGATTCCCACACGGCTCCAGTCAGACCCCCACACCTTCCAGTGCTGTAACACCCTTCTGGGTTTTCCGTTCGGGTCCCATATTTCTGGGAAGGAGTAACATATTAAGGCTCAGCTGCAATATTTGGTTGGAGGCCTGGCTCGTAAGAGATCACTTATCGTCCGGTTACGGCCTTACAGTTTCGCGCCGGGGGGGAGTAACAAGTTTCGCAGCAAAATCAGCTAGTACAAATCCTTTCATGGCAATTATGTCAACGTGGAGCTTAACAAGAAACACGTGTAAAGCGTGTGACGTGACTTCGGTAGTGTGCTTGTTTCCCGCAGCACCATTCTGAAGGTTTTTAGCACCGCGTAATGCGTGACGGTTTTCCGGTCTCCCCTGCTTTTTCTTTGGTTTGTATCTACCACTTCTTTTCTACAGCGCCACGTCTTTTGACGCCAGCTATTGCGGAGAGGGGCTGCTCTTCGAGGCCTAGCCCAAGCAGGCGCCGTTCGAGGGCATGCGTTCGCCCAGCCCTCTGTGGATCCGCGATCCCTCGAGAACTAGAGACACCCGGAGTCACGTGGGAGGCGCCAGAGACGGCAGCGCTTGGCGTGCCTGTTGCCATTCCGCGCCACGCGAGCGTGTTTTTGCTGCGACCAAGCGTAAGGTACTGGCTCTGGGTATTTCCCATTCGCTTGTCCGGTGCGACTGCCTTCAGGGATTCGCGAAAAGGGTTTACAGTCGTGGCCTTCCGCAAGGCATTGCACGATTCACAAAGGGTTGATACCCTCAATGGCTGGATTAACTGATCAGTGATCGGTGAGGCCGGCACTGGAAGAAAACGCCACACTTCGAGGTAGTCGGACGGCGCTCAAATGTTGTCAGTTCTGATCTGGCCCGAAAAATTCCGCGTAATTTACCGGCATTTGGAGAGGCAGGGTACGACAGTGTCGGCCCAGCCTCGCTTCGCTCGCGTCCACACGGCTTCGGCCGTACGAGTCGCGAGCAACCGTGGCAAGCGATCAGTCAGGTGCTTTCCATAGCTCTTCTCTGGCGCGGCCAGAGGCATGGAACGTCTAGGAAACCATGGACTGAGTAATCACCCGAACGTTTCCTACAGTAGCGGGTCCGATTTAAACCATATCTAAGATGCGCAAATCTCGCTGATATGTTATGCAATGGTAAAGACAGGCACGCCTTTTTTCCACTGCGTATGTAAATGGCGTGTGTATATGTGATACCACTTCACGGCGCATGCCACTGATCCTTCAGACAAATGAACTTTAAAAAAAGACACGCAGTTACGGAGAATGATACGTTTATTAGCTAAAAAGCGGGATCCATGTAGTTTCACATTATCAGAAAGTTCCCAAAGGCCGCCGGGATGGGAGCTAAAGGAAAAGTAGCAACGCGAGGCAGCAGGGCCGCACCAGACAGCAGGGCCACACCAGACAGTCGCACCAAACCGTACACCAAACCGTAGGGCCGAATCAGACAGCAGGGCCACACCAGACAGTCGCACCAAACTGTAGGGCCGCATCAGACAGCAGGGCCGCACCAGACAGCAGGGCCACACCAGACAGTCGCACCAAACGGTAGGGCCGCATCAGACAGCAGGGCCGCACCAGACAGCAGGGCCACACCAGACAGTCGCACCAAACCGTAGGGCCGGATCAGACACCAGGGCCGCACCAAACAGCAGGGCCACACCAAACAGTAGGGCCACACCAGACAGTCGCACCAAACCGTACACCAAACGTAGGGCCGAATCAGACACCACGGCCGCACCAGACAGCAGGGCCACACCAAACAGTAGGGCCACACCAGACAGCAGGGCTACGCCAGACAGCAGGGCCGCACCAGACAGCAGGACCACACCAGACAGCAGGGCTACGCCAAGGCGCCCTTCGTATCATGAAACCCTGCTGTGTGGTGTATTCCTGCTGTCTGGTGTGGCCCTACAATTTAGTGAGACTGTCTGGTGCGGCCCTGCGGCCTGGTGTAGCCCTGCTGTCTGGTGCGGCCCTACGGTTTGGTGCGACTGTCTGGTGTGGCCCTGCTGTTTGGTGCGGCCCTGCTGTTTGGTGCGGCCCTGGTGTCTGATCCGGCCCTACGGTTTGGTGCGACTGTCTGGTGTGGCCCTGCTGTCTGGTGCGGCCCTGCTGTCTGATGCGGCCCTACCGTTTGGTGCGACTGTCTGGTGTGGCCCTGCTGTCTGGTGCGGCCCTGCTGTCTGATGCGGCCCTACAGTTTGGTGCGACTGTCTGGTGTGGCCCTGCTGTCTGATTCGGCCCTACGGTTTGGTGCGACTGTCTGGTGTGGCCCTGCTGTCTGGTGCGGCCCTGCTGTCTGATGCGGCCCTACGGTTTGGTGCGACTGTCTGGTGTAGCCCTGCTGTCTGGTGCGGCCCTGCTGTCTGGTGTGGCCTTGCTGCCTGGTATGGCCCCGATATCTGGAGTGGCCCTGCCGTCTGTGGCGCTGTTGTCCAAATCAACCCTCAAAAAAAGCAACAAGGAAACTACACTTCTCATCACAAACATCATAGAAAGGAACCATATTCTGTACTTCAGATCTACCAAAAAGCAGTTTCAAAACCCTTACATCCAGCTGCAAGAAGACTTCAAACGAAAGAGGACATATCGTCCGATTTCCGTTGATTTCCCCTACGAAGGTGCAAGCGAACATCGACAACAGCGAAGCAGTAAAGCGAACACAACACGATCACCAAATCACCGTTCAAAAAAGCAACACGGAGACCACTTCTCATCAAAAACATGACAGAAAGGAACCATATTCTCTACTTTACAACTACCGAAAAGCAGCTTCAAAAACCTTACATCCAGCTTCAAGAAGACTTGCAACGAAAGAGAACAAATCGTCCGATTTCCGCTGGTTTGTCCAGCGAAGGTGCGAGCGAACACCAACAGCAGCGAAGCAGTAAAGCGAACACAACACGATCTCCGAAAAACGCAACGGACGCTCTCGGCACCACTAACGCGTGACCGCCCGCTGCGACGGAAGCTCTTTCTCGTCACAGCCGGACTTCACAAGGTTCGCTCAAAACTGCTGCGGCCTGCGCGGGGCGGCCGCCGCCGGCAGGCGACCGGCGTCACGGCCTCCTTCGCCCCACGTACGGAGTCCGCTCCGGCCAGCCGAGCTCCTGAGCCTCCCGACAGCTGAGCCTCCGGAGCCGTCCGGTGAGGCTTACAGCGCCGGCGGCACGCCCTGAAAGGTCGGCCGGCGGTCAGCGCCACGTCCGAGCGGGCTGGACGGCGCCGGCGTCCCGTCCAACAGCACCGCCCGCCGAGCCCGGCCGCCGGCGGTCTGGCCAGTCTGACGGTCCCATCAGTCTGACGGTCCGGAGGTCTGCCCAGTCTGACCAGCCTGGCGGTCCGGCGGTCCGCCTATCAACACGTCACCAGAGGCCCGCACCACGGCGGGGCCGCACGGCAGAGCGGCGCCCCAACCTTGCACCGGCCGCGCCGGAACAAGGGAGTGAGCACACTTTCTCAGGAGCTGACGGGACGCCTGCCACCCGCGGCCCAACTCCACGCTCGGTATGCCGTCTTAAAGAGTAGTTCTTGAGCGCTGAGTCTCACTGGTCGAGTCAACGTCGGTGGAGACTGATTCACGTCGGTCTTTGTTTCGGCTCGTACGTTTCAGAGAAACTCAGACGTTTGGAAACATGCAGGCCTATAGGAGCTCGGCACGCTAACGGCGTGGGGTACAGACTGCACATCACACCAGACTGCAGGCCCACAACTTCACAGCCAACTCACCAGTGTCAGAAGCCAGCCGGCTATTACGTAGAGGAGACTGCCGACACTGGAAGCCTCTTGCTGTCCGATCAGACGCCTGTCCTGCTAACGAAGGACAGAGGAGCTGGTGAAACACAGTCTCACGGTACTGAAACCTGCCACACAATCTAACGGTGCCGGGAACCGCCGCACAATCTCACGGTCCCGAGATCTGCCACACAATCTAACCGGAACCGCCAAATCTAACGGTCGAACCTGCCACACAGTCTAAGGTCCGAACCGCCACACAATCTAAGGTGGAACCGCCATCTGCACAGTCCCGAGATCTGCCACACAATCTCGTGGTCGTCAGAACTGTCACAAGGACCGTCACAACTCGAGGAGTCCCATGACGCATTGCGATCGACAGCTATGCCGAAGACATCACTTTCTCGGAGCGTTACGCCACTGCTTCATTCACTGTACAATGCTACTCCCACATCATGCCAAGGAACTCAAAATCTGACAGAACGACAAAATCGTCAATATAAAACGTGGCGCACCAAGACCTAGAACAAAGCAACGGCCAGCACCGAGCGCGTTTTCGCCGGCGTAGACACACCTGGCAGCGTCCCTGAGACCGTGCGGCCATCAGCGAGACCGGAGGTCCACCGAGACACTCACCACCAGCTCAGACTCAGACTCAGACCAGACACTCACCGCCAGCTCGCCGACGGTGGCCGCGGCCAGGAAGGTCACCGTGCCGACCAGCAGGGCAATCTTGGACAGCGACCACGACTTGCCAAGCCGGCCGGCACCCTGCCCACAAGGCCGGCTCGTCAAAAACCGGCCCAACGTCACCAAATCAGAGGGCACACACTGCGGCAGGTCCACACTGCACAGCACCAGCGCTGGGACGGAGTCAGAGGCACAAAGCCTTCATAAGGGGCGAGCGGCCATGACCAGTAAAAACACCCACCCTCCCCCCTCCTGAAGAAGAAGCCCCAAACAACAACTGAACATTAAAAAACGGATGCAGTTTTTTTCTTAAATATGTTTTGTGCGTTCTGACACTAGGAGCAAACTGTCAACGAACGATGAAACAACTCAAGTAAATCGCTTGTTTATCGAGCGCGCGTGCTGGTTTTGCTCCTGAGACTGGGGACCAGCGTCTGAGGCACCGGCCAGCCGAACCGCGGCCAGAGCAGCAGGTCAAGGCCGCACCGCACAGCACAGCATCCTCACAGGGTCGTCTGTGTGTCAGGAGACTGTGGCTTCCAATGGCCAGTGAACTGGAACCGCCACACGCCGAGTCACCGTCAGACAAACACCCGGGGAGCGACCACAGCCGTCAGACAAACACCGGACACCCGGGGAGCGACCACAGCCGTCCGACAAACACCCGACACCCGGGGAGCGACCACAGCCGTCAGACAAACACCCGACACCCGGGGAGCGACCACAGCCGTCAGACAAATTCCAGACACCCGCGACACAATCACCACACCCGGCGGTGTGAGCGCCGCTCGAGTCCCACCTTCCGAATCAGGGAGCTGGCCATCGCGGCAGCCAGGTTTGAGCCAGCCGCCAGCGCCAGATAGCCAGCCGCCGCCACCACCACGACTCCCAGTGCGGCCACAGCCAGGTTCATCACCGCCACCAGCAGGGTGTACAGCGGCAGGTGCGTCACCGCCAGCTGCACCTTCTTCACGAATGTGACCGACCCTGCAACAGGCGCCGACGCCAGGGAATCGCTACAGGGCGGTGCGGCCAACAGGACTACGGTGAAGACCGGCCAGCGCACGCTTCCCTGCACGCGCACCGATTTACTTTCTTTGTATTTTTTCTTCCTATTTTCGCAGCATAGTGGACAAAGACGCAACTAAAGTGGCGAACGATAACGTCAAGTGCTGCCTATCTCTCAACGCTCGCCAGTGTGTTGGCATATTCCTGGCGAATGGGTTTCCGAGCAAAACCAGCGTCAAAAAGCCCCCAGGCGACCTGCCGCGTGTCGTCCGACCTGACCCGGCCCTCCACCGGCCAGCGAGCCCCAGCCGCCAGCCCCGCTCCCGCCGTCCACTCGAGCGTCCCGACGGCGACGTCTGCCGCTCACCCAGGTGCTCCGGCTGCACCATACGCCCGTACAGCCAGCCGGCCGCCAGCAGGTGGGCGGCGACGGCGGCGGCGGCCGCCGCGCTTCTGAGGCCGCCCGGCAGCCAGCTGGGCGCCGCCGCCAGCGCCGAGCCGGCCACGACGAACGGCAGCGCCCGGTGTCGGCGGCACTCCGCCGGCAGACGGCTGACGGCCAGCTGCGCCACCAGCGCCGCCGCGAACACGTCTGACGGACGGCCGAGAAAGATGTCAACACGACTGACGAACGGCCGAGACAGAGGTCAACACGACTGATGAACGGCCGAGACAGAGGTCAACACGACTGACGAACGGCCGACACGGAGGTCAACACGACCGACTGACAGCGGAGGCAGAGGTCAACACGACTGATGAACGGCCGAGACAGAGGTCAAGAAGACCGCCTGACAGCGGAGACAGAGGTGAACACGACTGACGAACAGCCGAGACAGAGGTGAACACGACTGACGAATGGCCGAGACAGAGGTCAACATGACTGACGAACGGCCGAGACAGAGGTCAACAAGACCGACTGACAGCGGAGACAGAGGTCAACACGACTGATGAACAGCCGACACGGAGGTCAACACGACCGACTGACAGCGGAGACAGAGGTCAACACGACTGACTGACAGCGGAGACAGAGGTCAACACGACTGATGAATGGCCGAGACAGAGGTCAACACGACTGATGAACGGCCGACACGGAGGTCAACATGACCGAATGACAGCGGAGACGGAGGTCAACACGACTGATGAACGGCCGAGACAGAGGTCAACACGACTGATGAACGGCCGACACGGAGGTCAACACGACCGACTGACAGCGGAGACAGAGGTCAACACGACTGACTGACAGCGGAGACAGAGGTCAACACGACTGACGAACGGCCGAGACAGAGGTCAACAAGACCGCCTGACAGCGGAGACAGAGGTCAACACGACTGACTGACAAGGAAATAAGAGGTGAACACGACTGACGGGTGGTAAGGACAAGACCGAACACGAATGGTAGACAGCGAGGTCAGACGTGACCACGACTGACCACCAAGGAGGACCGTCCGGTCAAGTCAGGCCCAGTGCGACGCTGAGGGTCGCACCGTCTTTGGTCCGGTATAAAGAAGAAATGACACCCGACTGAAGACAGCTGATCATCCAATAAATCCAAGAAGCGAAAACTCTCCCGAAAGAATCCCGGGGAACATTTTCTTTCAAAACAGCACCACACCCATGAGACTGACAAGAATATCCAAAATAGCAACAAACGGACATCGGCACGATACAGTCGCACATGGGATACGGGTATGCTTCACTTGATTAAGAACTCCAAGATTTTCCCGCACCAAGCATGCACTTTCCAATTGGTCTTACTCTTGTAAGCTGATCGGCACTGGACAGAAAATAACATTCGGAATACATCTTTTCACAGCCACACAACATATCCGGCTTAACCGCGACACGACTTCGAACACGACTTCAGAAGCTTTCACGTTTTTTTTTCTACGGCTCTGATTAATCGTAAGCCACTGAAAGCCGCCCATCACACGTCCCACAGGCCCAGGGCGGCTGGCCGTCTGAAGGGCGGCCGTTCCTCTCACTGTCAGTGAACGGGCCGCTGCTGCCCGGGCAGAGGCCGGCCGTGGCCGCGTGCAGGGCCGTCGCCATCAGCAGCCACTCCTGGCCCCGCAGGGGCCACACCGGGCCTGCCACCACCTGGGGACGACACGGCCGTCACCGACACACCCCGGCAGGCGTCCGCGCGCCCGCCGTCACGGCAGCGTGACCGCAGCCCCGGCCGGGTCACGGCCGGCCGGTCAGCCGCCTGACCCGGTCAATGAGCGTGAGACGCGCACCGGCCGGCCGGCCAACGGTCCGGCCCGGTCACTGAGCGTGAGGTAAAACGCCCCCTCCGCACACACGCACGCACGCACGCACGCACGCACGCACGCACGCACACACACGCACGCACACACACGCACACACACACACACACACACACACACACACACACACACACACTGACCTGAGCGCGGTTCCAGCGGCGTCTGATGATCAGGAGAATCGCCGACAACGTGACGGCCGGGGCCACGTTCACGAATCCTGCCAGGCCCGGCACGCCCGAGGAGATGCCGGCGAAGCTCGGCGATGTGGCGCAAATGCCAGCGTCTCCAGCCCAAAACGCCTGCCGACACGGCCGTCACTGACACGACCATCACCGGCACAGCTCACACAGCCGACAATGACAGAGCCGACACGACCAACAATGACATGGCTGACAGTCATCACTGACAGAGTCGTCAACGACACATCTGCCACGGCGGCCAAAGGCACTTATGACACAGCCGTACAACCGTGACTGACGTGCATGACACTAAGAACCAAATATCAGTTACTTGCCGACCTGGCTAACTAGACGTGAGTCCTTGTCAACGCACCATTCATTTACTGCTCAAGAATGCCATGCAGACCACCTTCGCACACAACAGACCATCGCTAAGCCTCCGGAACATTTTAGATAAACATGCGCGTTGTATAAAAAACATCCGCATCTCTGCTGACCCAATCCTGACCATTCACACCATCCCCCTTCCGTCACAAAATGAACCCAGCCAGCATCCCCGAGCACAAGTCTGCCAGCCGGCCACTGCAGGCCCGCCACGTCACGTCACGTACCTGCAGATCCCGCAGCGCGCCGTGCAGCGCCACGGCCAGCAATGGCGCCGTCCAGGCGGCCACCTGCAGCGCCGAGAGGCCGTCCCCGGGAGGCCGGCGGTCGTCCGGCCGGCGCCGTTCAGGCTGTTGTCCATCGTCGTCGTCGTCGTCGTCGTCGGCGGCGGCGGCGGCGGCCGGCCGCAGGCGGCCCGGCTCGGCCGCCGGCAGCAGCGCCATCCTGCCGGCGCCGACACCGTCAGCGGCGGCGCCGGGCAGACGCAGCGCCTGTCGCCGCTGCCCAGATTCAGCAGTGACCGAACGACATCATCGCCCGAAAAAAAAACGCCTGCCGCTCCCACGCGCAACGCACGTAGCAGCGGCACCTCAAGATGACGTCATAACTCTGCCCTCGCTCGCTAACGCCGTTTCCATCTCATTTTCTTACTTGTTCTTCACGCCACAAGCGGGAGATACATCCTGAATTCTGTCCACGCCTCCCAGAGTCTCCTCAAACGCTACACAACCCACAGCAGTAACAAACAGGTCGCCGCCGACGACCTGGCCCCGCCTCCGGCGCGGCGCGGCGCCGCCCCCGCCGGCGCCACTCACCCGGGCCCGGACGACCCCGCCTCCTCCGCCGGAGCCGACGGTGCCGCCGGCGCGCCGCCCACGCCCGCGCGCGCCGCCCAGGCATCCTTGTCGCCGTCAGGCCCGGCCGCCGGGCCTGTGTCCGTCAGGGACGTCTCGGCGTTGGCCAGTCGCCGCTTCTCATCCGGCAGGTCGGGGTAACCCGCGTCCGACAGCACGGTACTCTGCTGTTTCTCCAGCGGCAGGTCGGGGTACCCTGCGTCCGACAGCACGGTACGCTGCCGTTTCTCCAGCGGCAGGTCGGGGTACCCGGCAGCCGATACCGCCGTCCGGGGCGACCGCTCCCCTCGCGGCGGCGGAGCCGGCAGGGCCATCTTCTCCGGTCCGCCGCCGGCCAGCGCCACAGGCCGCCGGTGCAGCGGGGGCGTCTCCGAGGCCTCCTCGATACGCACCCCCTCGGTGGACGCCTCCCAGGCTCTCCTGCGCCTGAAGTCGGACAGTCGAATGCCCGTCAGAGGCCCGGCAGCCAGCTCCCGATGGTGAAACGTCACAGCTGCTATCGGTGAGAACGCCGACGTGCTGCGCCTTTCGTCCCGCACCTGTCACTGCCCGTCCCGCATAACACTGCCCCGCCGTACACCTGACACTGCCCGTCCCACATAACACCGCCCCGCCCTACACCTGTCACTGCCCGTCCCACATAACACCGCCCCGCCGTACACCTGACACTGCCCGTCCCACATAACACTGCCCCGCCCTACACCTGTCACTGCCCGTCCCACATAACACCGCCCCGCCCTACACCTGTCATTGCCCGTCCCAATAAACTGCCCGCCCTACACCTGTCACTGCCCGTCCCACATAACACTGCCCCGCCGTACACCTGTCACTGCCCGTCCCACATAACACCGCCCCGCCCTACACCTGTCATTGCCCGTCCCACATAACACCGCCCCGCCCTACACCTGTCACTGCCCGTCCCACATAACACCGCCCCGCCCTAGTCCTGTCATTGCCCGTCCCACATAACACTGCCCCGCCGTACACCTGTCACTGCCCGTCCCACACCCTCACCTGTCATTCCCGTCCCACATAACACTGCCCCGCCGTACACCTGACACTGCCCGTCCCACATAACACCGCCCCGCCCTAGTCCTGTCACTGCCCGTCCCACATAACACTGCCCCGCCCTAGTCCTGTCACTGCCCGTCCCACATGACACCGCCACGCCCTACACCTGACACTGCCCCACCCAACACTAGACACTGCCCATCCTTTACCTGACACTACCCGTTCCACACCTGACACGACACCGGTCACCGCCTAGCTGCAGACCTGGAGAATGTGCGGGCCACCAGTTGGTAGACCAAGGTCGGCAGCAGGGTCGCGCAGCCCAGGGCGGGCAGCAGCTGCAGCAGCCAGTTGTCGCTGTGCACGGCCAGGGTGAGCTGCGCATCCAGCGAGGAGGCGGCGGTGCCGGCCGGCAGGCCGCAGCGTTCCGGCGCCGCCCAGGCGGCTCGCACGTACGCTGTCCGGTTACTGAAGCCCGCCTGCTGCACCACGGCAGAATCGGACATCAGCGGGGGGAGAGAGAGAGAGAGAGAGAGAGAGAGAGAGAGAGAGAGAGAGAGAGAGAGAGAGAGAGAGAGAGAGAGAGAGAGAGAGAGAGAGAGAGAGAGAGAGAGAGAGAGAGAGAGAGAGAGAGAGAGAGAGAGAGAGAGAGAGAGAGAGAGAGAGAGAGAGAGAGAGAGAGAGAGAGAGAGAGAGAGAGAGAGAGAGAGAGAGAGAGAGAGACGAACACACAGACAAGAGGCAGACGCACGGACAACAGCCAGATGACCTCACGGCCGTCTGCACCCAGTTCCGGCAGAGAGCTGGCCAGCGCCAGACCCACTCACCGGGATCGGCAGGTAGTCGCTGGCCGACACGTACTTGTGCAGCACGCCATCGGGCCGACCGGCCGCCAGCGCCCGGCACTGGAACGGCGCGAACAGACGCGTCAGCTGAGCGCTGTCCACCGCGCCGGCAGCCGACGGCGGCGCAGGTCCGTCGGCGGGCCCCGGGCACTGCGCCGCGCCCCCGGGCGCTGGCGTTTTGTCTTTTGGGCGGCTCGTTCGTCACCGATCGTGTATCGGGCAGGTGGCGCTGGCGGTCCGCCGCCTAACACGCCGCGTAACGCTGAATGCCACATTAATCCAGACGCGTCGGTTCGTCAAAAACGGCGCTCGTATAATGGGAAACAACCTCTCTGTTCGGCTGTCGGCTAGTGGCGCTACAAGCGGAAGGGCGCCTGATTCACGCGCTGCAGTGTGACGTCACCCCACGCCGTCCTACCCGCTGCGCTGGCGGTGCGAATGCTGAGACTGTCAATTTCCGTGTGCCAGACGGAAATACACATTCATGACTCAGTGAGGCGAAATCGAACTTCGGCACGTTTTGCTGGTAATCATGCCGCAGCCGCCACTCGCCAGGGATAATTCAGTATGTTGCCATTTGTACGTTTAGCGCTGCAGCGCAACGTGAGTTATTCAGTTCCTGTGACAAGAAGTGCGAACATTCGGTGAGGGTTAATACTGATGTTATTTTCAAAAGCAACGTCGGTTAGCATGAATGTGTTTATATTATAACTGCCAACATTGTTTTCTGAATACATCCTTTTGTTTCTTGGTTAAACACAGCTCCTTCCAGATTTTGCATCGCCGCGCACTTCGCGCTGCGCTGCTAAAGCTGGCGGGTGCCCGGCTCAGTGGGAGGCCAGCCTACAACTAGTGTGACGTAAAGCACGACGCCACATCTTAGCATTTACTCTCTGCCGAACAGAGCCAAGGCCTACATCTTCAGGTTGCATAAATGTGACACGAATTAGAACAGTCTGAAAATCGACAACTAATGAGAGAGAACAAAACGGAAGCTGGTTTCAATTCAATTCAATTCAATTCAAAAAAAGAGTCACGTGTTTTAACGCCGGTCACCGGCACTCGTCCTACGGTCGGCGTGACTGTCCGTCTGTCTGTCTGCAGGTAAACAGTGTTGGACCGAACAAGACTTGAGCACAACCCGAGCCGGCAGTCTAAATAACCTGCTGCCACAGATCCACAGACACACAAACAACGAGCGAAAACTGTAACCAGCGAGTATGAACGAAAACCGGCGCGCATTTGACACAAGGCAAAACCGGCCCGAGTCCTTCCCGCTAACCGGTGCGCCCGGCTCAGCGTCTGGCCGCCAGACAAGTAGCCAGCCATCGGCGAACGGGGGGCCATGACGTCTGATTTTTGACTGATGACTGATCTGACTGATGCCAATCGACCAACATCAGGGGCACCTCAGAAGAGGGACCTCTTCATCTCTAGGGGGCGCTTCAGACCACGGTGAGTCTCGGCAAAAAGTGCTGAGGTGGCCTCCCATATCCTAAAAAGGACCTTATCATTTGCACGGGCCTCCAACAGCATAACGTGGGCTCATATAACTTCGAGTGGGCCTTCTCTATAGCATGCAGGGGGCCTCCGGTAGTCTCGAGGGGTCTCCTATGGGTCTCCTATAGCGGCACAGAACGCCCACTACGGCCTCCGGGGCCATATCTGAGAATCCTGCAAGCTCTCAATGGGATCAACCGTTTCCCTACGGGAGGGGAGGGGACGACTGCCCTCCCCCCGGCTACGTCCCTGCCGGCAGCCGACTGGGCGGCGCCGTCCGAGCGTGCGGTCGGCGGAGATAATAGCCAGCCGACGCCCCGCCCCGACCGCCTGCCGCCTCAGATGGCGGCCCGTGCAGAAACGGGCGCGAGTTCCGGTTGCAGCGGGCCTCCAGCGGGTACCGAGAGCCTGATTTTGCACAGACGTCGGGCCGCAGTGCTACTGAAGCGGCGGCGGCGGCGGCGGCGGCGGCAGCCGATATCGGCACGACGCAACGTCGGCGGCCGCCAGGCGGCTCCCAGGGGCACCGACGGGGGGGGGGGGGGGGCGCCGCCCGCGCTAACGGTGGCCCGCTCCCTGCCTCTGCGGAGAAGTGGCCAATCGGGGGGGGGGGGGGGACGGAACACCCTGCCACAAGCTTCCTTAGACTGTCGACTTCTATCGATTGTACAGTAACGATGCGGTGACAACAAACCTAACTGGCATGAACTGAACCCAAAGCGGAAGTTTCCTCGACACGCTCAGGAGGTGGAGCCCGGCGACATTCCGTCTGGTTGGTTACCATTCTGTCGAAGACGGCGAGCAGCAGGCACCTGCCAGGCGCCACGACCGTGTGCAGGCCGACAGGCGAGACCCAGTCCCGGAAACCGAGCTGGTACACCTGCGGCCGGCCCTGGTGCACGGCCACCTCCACCGGCCGGTCCACACTGGAGGACCAAAGCTACTGTCAGGAGGACCAGTACATCGGGCACACTGGGGAGACCGGGAGGGGGGTTGCTGTCGGGGGGGAGATGACGAATACTAAGCGCGGATCCTGGGTCTTCCAGGCACAATACACCGTGGCGCACATAGCTTTCCGAGCTCAAAATTCGTAGTAAAATTAATTTACTGCTGAAAAATTCGTTCTGAAAACCAGCACAGATGAGAGCAAACTTCCCAGGCCAACACAGAACAGCGACTGGGTACCACATCCACGAAAAATGGCCCCGATGGCCCATCCAACCTCTCAAGACCACGTTAGTGAACGTCCGAGCGCTGCGCCACTGACCTGAGTCTGGCCTCTGACCAGGTCAGGCGGGCCTGGAACTGGACAGGCCGCTGCGAGGCCGTGGTGACGGTGGCGCGGAGCAGGCCGTCCGGTACCTGCAGAGGGCAAACGCCCAGCTGGCTGCTGCCGCCGCTGCTGCCGAGCGACGCCCGGTCATCGCCGGTCATCACCGGTCATCAACGGTCACAGCAGGCCGCAAAAGGTCACGGTAGGTCACTTAAGACCGGCCCGGCATGTCTACGAAATACTAGCACGAGGCTGCAACCAACATTTTCGGAACTTCGGATCTGGGTCATGTTTAATTCGGGAGTAACACCCGTCACAGATAACGGAAGGTCACAGGTCAACATCGGTGGCATAAAGTCACAAGTCCCACTAGTCACAAAACGTCACGATGGCCATAGTAGGTCAACGTCGGTTCCGGCAGGCCGCAAGGCGTTGTGGCGGGTTACAAAAAGTCCCATACATTTCCCGAGTGGTTGCCGGAGCGCCACACGGGTCACACACGGCAGCGCCCGGCCTCAGCAAAAACGTGACGTCACGCGTCGGTCTGCCGGACGCTGCCAGTCGAAACGCTGCACATCGGTCAGATGTTCGAACGCGAGACCACAACGATGCCAAATTCGGCAAAAAGTCGGAAATCAGACAGCAGTCTCACCTCGACAACAGCAGACAAGAAACCTGACTTCTCAGCCAAGGGAAAACCAAGATAATTTCAAAAGCCAGAACGAGACCAGAATGATACCCACTACGCAAAAAATCGGAAATCACAGAATATCCTCACCTTGACGGAAGACGAAGAACTTGGGGGTTCTCTGCCAGATGAAGCAGAACTTCCATTGGGCCAGTGGCATTTACGCTGAAGACCAGAGGGCGATTCATCTGCAAGATTCATTAACAAAGCTGAAGGGGTTCAAATGATGAATGCGAACACGATCCACTTTCCTATTCGTACGTATAGCTACGAATCGTTCCGCGATCACTGAACCATCCTGATGAACAAAATCGGCGGAGGAACTTCGTAGAACACGAAATGCATCGCTTCTTCCAATCGGTTTCACAATTCCTTACGCTACGCCCGCAACATTTAAGAGATTCACAATCGGCCTCTCTTTCACGAGGGTACTCAACGCGTGAGGGTGCATCAACTCAACGCGACTCAACTCAGTGCGTGAGGGCGCCAGTCGCAGACGGCTAGGTCTGTCCGGAGACGAGAGCGTGGCGGCGCGGTTTCGACCTGATTGAGGGCAGGACCCACCTGTTTCTGCCCGGACCGAAGGCGGAGGCGCAGCGTCAGAGGCTGGCCGGCGCTGGCCACCGCGCTGACCTCCGGTCCCACGATGTCGACGTCCTGCTCCTTAAATCCTGCTCCCGGTCCGCGTCAGGCCGCTCCTGAGATGGCGCAGCCGTCGGCGGCGGCGGCGGCGGCGCCGGATGCGCGAGGTGCATCTCCAAGTCGACGTTCACGTCCACCTTGTTGCCGTTGGCCGTAGCCGTGTTGGTCACGGGCGAGGCGCGGTGCGAGTTGTCCGTCGACTCGACGCTCACCTGCTGGCCGGCCCGCTCCTTCTCCAGGACGCGGAGCCGCCTACCCGCCGCCGGCGGCTGTGGCGGCGGCGGCGGCGGCTGTGGCGGCGGCTGTGGCGGCGGCTGTGGCGCTCGCCCGACCGGTCGCCGCCTGCTCGGATCGGCCCGGCCCGGCCGGCTGCCGCAGCCCGGGCCACCCGGCCTCGTGCTTCGGCCCCTTCGTCTGGCTGGTCGCGGCCTCGTCCGGCTCCGGCTGGCAGGAGTGTTCCTCCTCGAACCTCGCCAGCTCCTCCGCCGGGCCGAGCGAGTGGCCAACGACCTGCACCTCCTTGCCCAGCGCCGACTCGCTGTCAGATTGCACGGGCCACACGTACAGGTACGGCGGATCGGTGCCCTGAGGAGTCAGGGGCAGAGTCGGACTGACGGCTGATTTTCCGGTTCCGCGCTCCATTCCACTACCGTCATCGGTAGCTTAGCTGGGACAGCGATGGCTTTCCCGTACTGGCCTGACCTTCTTCAAAATCGATCATATTATTCAACCATTTCAATACACAAAGCATCCCAACAATTGGTAGGAAGTATGACATTTCATGTCAAAGTTTGCGCTAGATTGTCCAAATTGTAGACCAAGGTCAGTTTTATGATTCCGCGGCCTGAAAAAATGGGCATCATTTCACTGCTGGACTCATTCCTACACATCACAAAATTCTTTCGATTTGCGTTGACATCCGACACGCGAATCCTCAAAACATTTTCTCGTGCCAAGGAATGACAATGACCTGGCATCCTTCTGAAACGGACTTCTGGGGTGAAAATTATATTTGCCTGGAAATAACCATACTAGCAATTTTTGCAACACTGATTCGAAATACGCAGCTCAATGGATTTTCTCTCAGGCTTTGTTACTTAAAATGTTGCTCAAATATACGGACTTATATAACCCATTAAAACGCGTGCTACTGGTGTTACATTAAAACGAATAATAATGGGTTCAAGGCTTCGACATCACATCTGCGACGATGTACAAAATAGCACAAGTTATCAACTTATGAGGTCGTCTCCACGGCTTGTGAGGCAGTCGTCTCCACGGCTGCGTTCCACCTTGACCAGAGGAATTTTGGCCACACCTCCATCGATATGTTGGGCAGGCCTTGTAAACGTTGGTTGTAGCAAGATAACTACGTCAACAAGACTATATCCTACAGAAAAACGAAATACCTGTACTAGAAAAAAATAAATACAACGGCTGTGTGGGCGATATTCCCTGTCACCTTTTGACGAGCTAATGCGTCGAGATGGTTTACCGCATGTCGCCAGTTTCGTAAGATGACCAGTATGTGCGAACTTGGATTTCGTTAAAATCTGGTGCACGTGCGACCCCGCGTCGGCACGTGGCACGCGGACACTTTTTTCACAGGGTCAGTACACGGTTACGGACAACACGCCGTGACCTGCGACGCGGCCGACTCGCTCCGATTTCAGGCGGCCGATCTCGGCAGCGCCGGGTCGCACCGCGACGAAAGAGTGTGATCGACAGAGGACCGATCGGCGAATCACACCGTACGAGAAACGGGCGCGCAGGGCGGCACGTGGCGCGTGTCCGGCGCGCCTACACCCAAAAAAACCTCTGCGAGGCTGACAAAACATGCTGAGGAACTCGTAAACTGGCGGCGGCAGGAAATCGGCTCATCACTCATCATGGTACAAGCTGCCAATCGCAGCCAGGACCCACCCCGACCGCCTGACGTGGTGAATACGGTAAGCGCTCGACGTGGGAACATTTGCGAAATTCGAGTATTTTCTGTCTGCATTGCGATTTCAAAGGAGCGCATTTCTAAGACGAAATCAGTACCGCCGGTAAGCGTATTCTTTCTCGATTTCGATTACGTCATACAGTAATAACATGTGTCGTATCTGCTCCGGTTACGAGGCACACAAGAATCGGTGCATTTAATGACTTCGACGATTTTTCGAGTGAGTTCGAGACGCCTGTCCGTCGTCGACACGGTTGCCTTCCGGGCATCAGATGTGACAAACCATGTGTCGTATCGCGATTAAACAGGGTGCGTTCTACGGGAAATCAACTGGAGAATCGCATCGTGCATAAAATGGCACGTGCGTCTCAGCATGTGCTGCGTGCTGGCCAGAGAGCAATGAAAAATACCATTCTGAGAGGTTTAAGGAATAAATTAAACCATCAACAATACCAACTTGGCGATCTGCCGGCCATGCACAAGGTACACACAGATAGATAGATAGACAGATAGATAGATAGATAGACAGATAGATAGATAGACAGATAGATAGATAGATAGATAGATAGATAGATATAGATAGATAGATAGATAGATAGATAGATAGATAGATAGATAGATAGACAGATAGACAGACCGACGGACAGACAGACAGACAGACAGACAGATAGTACAATCATTTCTCAGAGCCAGCCTCCGCCGCCGGACGGGGTAGACAACGCACAAGCTCAAAGTGACGGGCAATTTCGATTTCCGAGTAATATGTGCGCACGCTGCATTGTGAGCGAACTGACTGGACTGACGAAAGCGATGCCTTACCTGCACGTCATAGGACAAGAGGACACATTTTTTAAACAATTTGCAATTTGGCGTGCTCGCTAATTTCTGTGCTGCTGCCGTACTGATCTCTCCAAATACAGCTTTTTCATCAGCACACTGAAACAAACACACACAAGCTGAAGCAACTAACTCGTCCTGAGTTACAAATCATAGGTTCGAGGATTCAGCAAAGACATGGTAGTTGAACTACGCACGCAGCTTATCGCCCGCGAGCAATGTCTGCCACACTCTACAGAAGACGGCACGACGCACACACATACATTCGGGCAAGAGAAGAGAAAACTGATGATCCATGGATTTTGTGCGAGTCTTCGCAAAAATGTATCTTCGCGCCACGGACTATGATATTCTACATTAAGGGTGGTGACTGACCCCTAGTTTTACCTTCGACGCCCAGTTCTATCGCCCAGTTCACCATCACTTCCCTACATCGGTCAGCACCGGGGCCGCCCTATATTCCTCCGCGCTGGAGCCCAGTTCACCACCAATGCCCTATATTTGTCCGCGTTGGAGCCCAGTTCACCACCAACGCCCCACACCTCCCGTTCCTGGCGCCCAGTTCCACCACCAACGCCCCGGCCGCCGGGAGCAAGGTCCGGGAGCCCTGCACGGCCGCCGTCCGTGGCGACGCACCTCGCCGAACACGCAGGCGATGGCCGGCGTCTCGTCCAGGGCCTCCACGGCGACGGCGGCGCGCGCCATCGCCGCCGCCGGCAGCCGGCGGTGCGTCAGCTGACCCAGCCGGGGCATCCAGCCCGGCGCGCTGCAACAGCGGCCGGTCCTCACAGCCAGACGTCGCGATGGGCCGCTCGGTGCGACCACGGCGCAGCCTGCCGCGTCCGCTGCGTCCCGCCCAGCGGCTCGCTCGAGAAATCGGCCGGGAAAAACAGCAAACCGAACCAAACAAAACGCACAAACAACGACTGGTTTGTCGTACAAGCAACGTGTCGACGTGTTTGTTCCGTAAAAGCCTGAAGGGAGAGGTCACATTCTCCTTATATGTGTACCACAGGAGTCCCTACACCGAGGAGAACCTCTCCCTACAGGCAAACCTGGTCTCTCAACCAAGGAGGGTCTCTCACCATGGACACACCTAGTCTCTCAACCAACGAGGATCTCTCTCCACTGACATCTCAACCTCTCACCCAAGGAGATCCCTCCCCATACATACCTAGTCTTTCAACTACACGCACACACACGCACACACGCACGCACGCGCGCGCACGCACGCACGCACGCATGCACGCACACACACACACTCACCTAGTACCTCAACCAACAAGGATCTCTCCCCGCAGACAACACCGCACCTAGCCCTCACCTGGGCGTGACGGGCTCCCTACAGACAACACTACGCAGTGTTTCGCCTGGGCCTGACGCGCTCCTCACGCCCGACACCACGCAGTCTCTCACCTGGCTGTAACGTTTTCGGCGTGTACAGTGCAAATCACGGACGACCTCTGGCCGTCTTCCTTCCATTCGAGCGAGACCTTAACGAGCTGGGTCCTGTCCGGGCCACACACGTTCCACCCGAATCCATTGTGTTGCTCCGGCAGCCTAAAACAACAGCAGCCAAACATCAAGGCAAGGAACATTTCATACGCAGGCACTGTATGTCAACGCTTCGATAAGATGACCAACACAGTAAGATTTAACACCCGAGCACTTCAGGGCAACATTCAGAAAAGATGAACATGACACTGCGATGTACGCACGCTAACACAACATACACGAAAGTGAGTAATCACGCGAAAGAACTTCCAACCGGAGAGGCCGGGGAGGGGGGAAGGGGACGGAAGCTTTCCTAAAGTTTTCGTCTGTAGCCATGAACTTTTTTATTTACCATCTTGAAATTTTTAGCAGCCTACATTTTCCAGTTCTCACAGAGTATTTATAAATTCCAATATTTTACGCCAAATGGTCTTTGAGGATATGATCTATTTAAAGGACATGTCATATTTAAATTCTGTCCAAATACGCGAATGGTCAGACACAAAACCTCCATGGGCCCTTTTCACCCAAGCGCCCAGGAATCGGCCGGCCTCGTAAGACTGGGGTTACCATATTCAAACCAGTTAATGGAAGCTGAATTTGTTGAACACATGGCAAATGCCACAAATCAATGCTGTGCGCTGAAGCACCCCCTGTTGCAATGCATTTAGGCGGATTATTTATAACATCCAACAGGCATGGAGCATGAAATCCAACAAGCTCAACAACAAGCACTCATTTTGTCCATTTAGTCTAAACTGACCCGTCAAACTCACATACATAAAATATACTGCAGCTCCATACTTATCAGCAGGACGAGCGATATTCAGCCCACAGAGGTACAAAAATATAGCCTCTTACTCCCTAAAGCGGGTACCAAACGGACCCATTCACATTCAGGTGGTCGGTATTGAAATGAAGGAGGAATAAGGAACCGACGCAGTTCCAATGTCACCCTTATCCTTAGATACTTGTATGTGGCATCAAAGCTGAGACCAGCATTTTTTTCATGGCACTCCTAGGACCATCCGAACACTTTTCCAGTTCTAGGTTTTCCGTACAGAAGCGGAATTCTCGCCCCATCAGCTTGATATGCCGGAATCGTTTTGTGACTGGTCCGACAGGAAAGAGGTTTGTCCGGCGAGCGACGAAGTCTCCAATATTAGAGGAACTGTACCCTCCTGAACCCTTGAGGATCTTCCGGATGGCACGAGGTATCACTCCATGTTGTATTCAAATGAAACACTCTGGCAAGCGATAAATACACTGTGCAATAAGCGATTTTTTTACTAAGATAACAGCCGCAGGTTGTGTAGGGAATTACGGTATAACCACATAATTACGACTCATTCCTGAACAGCTGCGCTTCTCTGTGTCGCTCATTTGCTTTTTAGTGCCATGAGTGAATTATTATTATCATTAATATCATTCATTAATACAGGACGTCAATTATTCAAACCGTATCTAATAAAACAATGGTGACAAATTCAGTATGAACTGGGTGCCGGGATGTAGCAAAAAAAAAATCGAAAGATGTCAATATGTCAATGGTCATGGCAGAAATAAAGATTGCCAACGGCCACACTGTCCAAATATCTATTTTTAGTTTTCCAAACATCTGAGTACGCTGACGTAGAAATTGCCAATGGATCCCAAAATCGTGGGTGGAAAGATGCATTATGACTAAATCGTGCACTATAAAAATGCAACATCTGGAGCTGGGTACATGCAATTTGTTGCCAAAATGATGCTCAGATGTAATTACGTCACCCACTGGCATGTACCTATTTTCGTGGTTGTCATTTTCCAACCAAAACTGCAAATCTGGCCACATTGTAACATGACACACTTTTTAACCTAAACTGCTAAAATTCATAATTGGTGTCATTTCCATCGGTGCGGAAAACAGTTCTGAACCCTCTCGCACTAACTTAGCGCGCGCCATCACCAAATTGTCCCTGCTAGTTCATGGGCGTAGCGTCCGAAGGTGGGCAAACACATCGCGAACATGTTCACGGTATCCGTACAAGTGCCCGGATGTCACGGCACGACAGATCAACGGTGCCTCCATGGATTCTGTCCAGAGATTTTCGAGAGGACTTGTCCACTGTGGGTATTTGAACAGCAACTTACATAACGTACCCAGCTCTATTCCTTCCCAACATGACATGAAGCATCACGACCCTCTGGCCGTGCAGCAGTTCACAGCCATTCTACTGCCAACTTGTCCCGTTCCACTGACCAGCTCCACGCTCGACTGGCCTCCCCTGTTCAGCTAGCGCGGAGGGGAGAAACTGCGACGCGACCTAGCGCCGAGACGCTCTAGGTTTTCTTTGTCCATTGGCAACTCGGTGTGCTTATACAGTTCGTTCACTGTACTATCTCATACACCATACTGCTCGATTCGCGGTCGCGTTAGGCACTTTCTTCACGCACCAGCACTGTTTAACGTAAGGTCAGCTGCAGCGCGGCCTTCACTCACATCGTGTCGGTACCATACCTCAATTACCACTGCCAAGACCTACGTGCAACTGTAATTCGACACAAGTACTTCATACACAGTGTTGTACACGCTAAGTGCGAGTGGCACGATATGTGTGGTTTCGCAGGTATTTCGTATGTCAGGTTTCACACAAAACTTGAGTAAGCCCAACGTATATATTCAGGATAGTCGTTAACGGAGTTGCGAATACTCATGTATAACGTACATTTGGCTACTTCCTTTGAGTAGTGGATAGGACGAAGGATGAATAATTTCTGCACCTCTGTCAACCCATTTTATCGATTTTATCCATGACTTCCCAACTTCGAGGCAGCAGGCGAAGGAGGCTGTGAGGCGCCTTTACTCTCAGGACAAAAAGCGCTGAATAACTCCCGTCGGGCAGACGTGAGGTACTTCACGACGGCCGCCAACCAGCACATGTCTCCGTTCTTTGTACTGGGAAAACCGCACACATTTCAAGGTTAAGGAACATTCTGGATGTTTTCGCACTATAATGACCTTAAAATGCGCAGGAAGTGGCAAGCCATGTTTTGGTGTGCTTTATGTCTCACATCCAATTAGATTCACGCACCAAGTTTACCCCCCCCCCCTTCCCCAGCGATTTTGATGAATCCCAAAATAATAGGCTGAATTCGATCTTAAAAACTGTCAGCAAACCAAAGTGGATACATAGCCGACGATGAACAGCGTTAAGCGTTTCACATTCCTAATTTTGCACATGCATTGCAGTTCGATTTCGAGGTCGGCTGGCGGTGTGACGTGGTTCGAATCTCGAGGTCCGGGCACACGCCGGGGACACATACTCGTTCGCTGGGAAGACGGTGCGCCTAGTGGCGAGCTGATGACCTGCTGCGTTGAAGAGCCTCGCGGTGACGGCGGCGACGTTCGTCAGTCGTCTTCCCCTCAGCCGAATCTTTACGGATTCTTCCGAACTGAGCGGCTTCATCTGGAGCCAGACAAAGCGGGCGGCGGTTACCAGCAGCACCAGCGTTGTCAACACTGGATATCAGCAGTACCAGCGGTCACCGGCGCAGCCGAGGAGGGGGGGGGGGGTGGGGCGGAGGGCCCGCCCCCCCCCAGACCCACATTTTCTTTCAAAGCCATTGCACATCATCTTTCCAGCAGGCGGTTTTCGTGTGGTTTCAGTTTTCAATGGGGTCCGGTCCCCACCTTAGGAGAATCCTGGCTGCGCCCCCGCCAGCGGCACCAGCAGTGGTTACCAGCAGCAGAGGTCAAAAAAGGTCGTGCCAGTCTCCCACAAAATACACTCGGTCCGATGTGTCTCATGAAGATTATAGAACCACACTTAATCCAAGTGTCTTTTTATTAATCCAAGCGTCCAGTCAACAATGATGGATGAAGATTCTAGCCACTAGGGTAGACCATTACCAGTTAAATAGGGTAGACCATTACCAAGAGGCACGGCCAAGGGGGGCCGGTGGCCCAGGCCCCCTTTGACCAGCATTTTTTTGTGGGAAACCATTACGCATCGTCGTCCCGGCACGTGGTTTTTGTGACTTCAGTTCACACTGAGCTCCGGGTCCCCCAGCCAGGATTTAGGAAAATCCTGGCTGCGCCCTTCAATTAAACTTCCTCCTCGTCATAAAAACCAAATGTTTGGAATCAAGGCATATCTGGAATCTGTCCTGTTCTCCAACGCTGTCTCGTTCTCTTATGTGACGTCATATAAAGCTTGTATGGACTGGTTTATTCCACCTCTGAGCGGTCAAATTTTTCGCGTCCAGGAGACGGTGCGTTAAGGATGAGAAGCATATTGAAAACTGGACCAAACCGACCCCTCATAAAAACTAGGAGACTCGAAGTGGGCCCACAGATCGCCCACAGACTGCCTCCCTGCAGCACTGTCGAAGGAAAACTAGACCACTAAATCCTATTTCATTCGCTCAGAGTTGTAACCCGTGTCATTTAATTTCAATAGCCATTTCATGGAACGAAATAGTTCACAGAACATTAAGCTATCAAGCATTTTGGTCTCTTTTCATTAGGGGCATGCGCAGATGTGAGTTTCCCAAGCCCGTCGGCAAGCGGACAGTTTTTTTTTTTTTTACCAATGACCAGCAGTAAGAGATGCGTTTACCAGTAATGGCACCAATTCCAACAATGATTACCAGCACCGCTGCCAGGGTGTTTTCAATGCGAGTAGAGGTTGAAAACTGTCTTAACGAAAACAAAGTGTTGAGCCACGGAGGCGCAGCTCATGATAAACAGCGAAAATGTGCAAAGAGAATGAACAGATTCTTCTGCCCCCCCCCCTCACAGCGCTACTGGCGGTTAGGTGACAGCAACTGAAACTGGACTCAGCGCTGGAGCGCCTCCTGGTAAAAGGAATGCTCCGCCTTGGTCGACCTCCCGCAGATAGGACTTCGTTGGTCTAAAGTCGCTTACAACGTATTAAGGACTTGTTTACCAAAAAATGCACAGTATGGAAAGTGTAACTCGTTAAAAACTATGTTCCATGGTCATCTGCCAAAATGGCGCAGCATGGATTTCTGCCCGCTCCGTCGTCACGCAATAACTACGATTATGACACATGAAAAACGCGGAAAATCACTTTGAATCTCCGAAAGTGAAATGTTTTTAGACGATGCGTTTTTCAGACGTCGTAAGGGCTCAAGACAAGCGAACGGCCGAACCAAGTCACACAGGCGGTGAAACTGTGGACTTCCGAATGGGTCCTTGCCTGGGTTTCAGAGATTCCTCCACAAGCGGTTGTGAGAAGCGGTACAAAATTGATTAAAATTTTGCGTAAATGAACTCCTTGCCTGAGGTATGTAGCAACAGAATATGTCTATCATGGCCTCCACCGAAATCAATATTTTCAAACTGCACATCCTATGTATGACACAGAAGTATGTTAGTGAAAACCGCAAATAGAGAAGTTTTGGTGATTTTGTTTTTGGGACGCTTGAACAAAACTGATTCCCGAATTACTTTCACGCCAAATATATGAAAAATGCCAAGCAAATGAATATCAAACAGGAAAACAACCCATGATATTGTCTAAACGGCAGGTTCATGAGAACCCTCCCCATCCGGTTTTTCGAGGATGGCCAGAAAATGAAAGGGCGCAGACATGAAACGTGAGGTACGTTCTGATACATCTTTTTTTGCGCAATGCGCCAGCGTTTCAGCTGAGGTCACCTCAGGTCACTGACTCAGAACAGGTCAAGTAAGACTATGTTCCAAATAACAAAGTGTCTAAATTTGCACCAAATGTATCAATTGACACGAAGCTTGCTAAACAAACAGAACACGAAAAATGCATCAATTCTGCCACCTCCAATTTGCCGGAAACACCAAGATCAGTAACTTCAAGTCAGCTAAACTTTCGGCCCCTTTTGCGCTTTTAATGAAAGTATAAGTCTAGCTTGTCAATTTAAATAAAAGTCTTGGTGCTTCTCGCGCCCTTTGCACTTATAAATTAACGTTTCAACCAGTGAGCTGAATTATGGTCACGTTTTATAATAAGCTGGCCAGACCCTCGGCCAAATGTCATAATTCGTCGATTTACAGTCTTTGAATGCTTACCATTCGCCATATGTGCTTTAGAAGCATTGATATATGGTACAAACAGAATGTTTTCCATGACTGATCTAATCCCCTTTGGCCCCGGCTGACCTGATTTAACATGACGAAAAATGCCGCCTGTTACAAACGTGCATACACTTTGTATGGCAACATATCCGACTCTTGCCCATGCTTCCTTTCTGCTACGTTTTGACTGCCCCAGTACTTGCATTTTTGTTTCCCAAAATTAAAACTCAAGCAATCCCTAAACAACTTTCCGCCAAATATTAGGTTTTGACAATGTAGCCGTGCCCGCCGCCTAGTGTCTGTGTAACTCACGTGAAGAAAATGCTTTGGCGTCTGGCTTCTGTGATGTAGAACGGACGTCGCATGAACCGATGTTTTGGGATTTTATGTTGTGTCATGTGTGATCAATGGTAGTAAGGTAGATGATACGACAGACACCAGAAACTCCCGGCGTAAACGCGTCAAAAGTTTGGCCTAGATGACCTTGTTTGGCCTTGTTTGACCTCAAATGAGCCACGCAAACGACTTAATGACTATGGTTTTCTGACAAATGTCAACAGTTGACTTGACCTTAGATGACCTCTGGTGAATCCACTATTGGCCTTACTGAATTAAATCTGGGTGTTTTATTATAGTTTTGCTAAGGCCTTTCCAACGATGTTTTTACTTTTTCTGTGCGACTTACAGTTATCGAAACCCGAGGGGTGGGGGTCCCATGAACTCCTCCCCCTTAGGCCCGGCAAAGGTTAATGTCAGGCCAAAAACCAACGACGAATCGACGAATCAGGTACATTACGTCTTTCTGAAATCAAAATTTTCACTGGCTGTAACGCCGGGGGGGGGGGGTTGACTTATGTAGTGTTCTCAGTGCACAGAATGTGTCTTAACAGATGTCTCACTGTCCCTTTGATTCTTTGGGGAAGGCCAATACGCAAGATATTTCCACGGCCTATTTAAGCTCCGAGTCCATCACACTCCAACTCACACTGATATAACCGCGGAGCCGGCAGGTACTGTCGCATGTCAAGTGCCTCCCACGACGTCTGCTTTTTGCCATGCCTCAGCTACAAGGGCGCGGGGAGCGGGGGAGGAGCAGGTGGAATGGGGGGAGGGGTCAGAGGCCCCCAACTTTTGTGACATTTAACACTGATGCTATAGGCGCCGACTGTAAAGAATTGACCCAAAATGCTTCTTTGCCCCTCTGCCCCCCTCCGCACCCCCCCCCCCCAACCGTGGAGGCGTTCCCGCGCCCCTGTTCAGCTAACATAAATGGTGCCTTAAAACTATATTTAGGGAGTCCCAAAGCACATTCGAGCGAATTTCAAAAGTCACCGTTACCCGTGCCCTATTGTCAGCAGCTGCGTAACAACAGGAGCAAATAAGCAAGAACGAGGCATCAGCGAATAACTCTCTACCGAATTCTTTTTTCGAATTTCGAATAACTCGTATTTCGTCTTCAGCACAGTCTGAAGTCAGAAGACAGCTTTTTTGTCAACTACATTGTTTGATGTTACAATGCCCTTCTCAGTCACTGTGCGATGGAATCGCTATCAGGTTTCTTCGGACCAGTCGGACCTGTTTCTGAAAATTTATTCCAGGTGGGAGCATTCCCATTAACGGAACGCCCACCGTTAAAGGCATGTTTAGTTTGTGTGGCGTGAACCAGCTGGATGGAGTCTGCCGCGCACAACCGGCCCAAACGTCACCCAGTAACGTAGCCAGGGGCGGTCAGAGGAGTCAATCCCTCTGCGCCCCCTTTTGGTCAAAGGTTTCAAAAATTGACCTTTGTATTAAAGTAACATTCTTCAAATCCTAAAAAAGTTCCTTCCAATCTGTTCAAAACGTACATAGCGTTTCTTTCCGTGCCGGCGTCCGGAGGAGGCCTTCTGCCGGAATGCTGAATAAGCTTTTCCCGTTCGTGGCAGAAATAGTTCGGCCTACAGACTGGGGCGCTGCCAGAATTTTCTTACCGGGCGGGGGGCTGGAGTTCAATACAAACCAGGGTTGGAAATTTGTTTTTTGTTCTTGGTGTCGGAGTATAATTTCTGTTTTGGAATACAAAATTTTGCGAAGAGTAATATTGGTTTAAGTTAACATTCTTGGTTCCTGGTTCTTGGTGTTATGATATCGCATCTGCTTCTTACTGAATAGAGACGGAGTCATTTGCTTGCACAGTTAGAAATCTGTCAACGTGGTTGTACTGTTACTTTTTGATGGAGGCACAAGATCAAACTTTTGGAGCGTAAAACGTTTTTGGAGCACATATTTCCTGGTGCTCTTCAACACCAAAAATCTGCACCTTTTCAAACCTTGGTGAGACCTGAGACCATTCGAAAACAGACTGCTGGGAAGACGATGGATTTGGGTTTTTGCAAAAAAATGCGCGCGCAAGGGGGGAGGGGCGGTCCCCTGGCTACGCCAGTGCCTACAGAGATGGTGGCCGTCTGATCAATCCTGGTTGTCTCACCCGCTAGCTCCTACACTGGGGGGTGAGTGCGGGCATGACCACGACCTAGTCCTTTAGTGCTGTGGCGAAGCCTTTTGGTGTTATTCCATCTTGTTATTCCCTTTCGGAACTTTCTGCAGTGCCGCGCAACGTTTGGCCACGTCGCAAATATATAATGCTGCACAATATACATTGCACGTGTGAGATTTTGCGCATATTGCACACCCAGCACGTCACGGCTGCACACTTCAGGACACCCTGTCTCATTACCAAGGGTACCTTAGATAACTTTATCTTTTAAGATAACGACCAATGACCTTTTCTAACAAGGCAATTAGCGGTTTTCCCAGATGGTATGGCCCTGACATCACGTCACACCTGAAAAACAGCCGCACATAACGAACACATTGAAATCCACAAATCTGTTACGAAAATGTTTAGAACGCAGCTACACATAACGCCATGATGATACACCGTCTACCAATGTCAATGATACATGGGAAAAGATATGACCAGAAAACTGTGAAGAGAAGGGAGCATTTGCGTGCGCTCTAACCACATGAACTTTCAACTCAAGGATTAACCCGCCCCCGACTGGGAGGAGGCAGTTGACGTCCCCCCCTGAGGTTTTCCTGGGATTGCGAGAGAACGAACAAACACAGAACCACGAAACTTTACGTACCTTTTGCTTCATCATTTTTACACCTTGTGTCAAAAATTTGACCTCAGGTCAGGCCGGCTGCCTGACCTAGGCCAGGCCAAACGGACCTATGTCCAAAATTTTAGCGCCTGCAACTTTTTCGCAAAACAAGATATCACAATAATACTTTCAGGGATTAGTGATCGTGATAGATGCAACAAGTCTGCTATCTCAGATTTTTCGGATTTTTCCGGGTCATTGTCCTAAGGTCAAGCCCATTTTTAAGACACGTCGTCGTTTTTTCGGAAACTGACGGAATATTTCACAACATTTTTAGTGTAAAATGAAGCAGACATCTAGTTACCGTCACTGGGCAAAGTATCAATGACTTCCAGCCATTGACCTGAGGTCAGGTCACGAATAACCGTAGTGAGCCAAAATGTACCACCGTCAAAATCGGAGACGAATTACTCAGAATGGGTAGAAAATGGCAGAACTGGCTTCCACAGACGTAGGTAGTACCAGGAACCTCAAAAAGTTTTAAAAAATTGCATATTTTGGAATAAACAGGCTATCGCGAATAAAGCCCCGCCAATTGTGTAGATTGGTAACTAATTAATTTTTCCAAGATTTAAGCATGAAAAACCATCAGAAGAACTACTAAGATCAATAAAATATACATGGATGGCCTTTTTCGCGAAAATAAAGGAACGCTAATATAAGTCCCCGTTAATTTGTTACTGCGTACTGCTGCGGCGCACGACGGCAACCGTCGCGAAAATTGCCGTGTCTAGCTCAACGTTTCGGCGTATATGTTGAACAAATCCGAGAAATTAGATGTGTATCGGCATTTCCGGAGCTTTATTTGTGCGCTGGTGGCTTTATCTAAGCGTTACTACTCACAGCACTTGAGATTCAGGCCATTTCTCGGTCTCATGCAGTCGGCTATGAGAAAACATGTATAGGACGTAAACTGCTTACATATTATCTAAAACTAAAATGAGACCAGTTTCGAGCTCTATTCCTCACAAGCTTTCCAGCGGTGTGCTGATTTTTATCGTGCGACCAACCGTTCGTGAGTTAGAGAGGGGCGGCCAACTGACCCCCCCCCCCCAGTCGGGCATGATCGTAACCGACCGACGTCGTGCGCGGGTTAATTTAGTGCGCAGAATGTACTGACTGCAAGAATACAGGGAACCTTTCATTTTCCACTGTATCAGAACCGAAATTCTTATGTCCCATCCCATTTATTTCTATTCTCAATGCTGATGACCTCATCGTTATTCTTATAAATATGGGTAATACATGGTGTCATAAGGAAAACAACGCGCGCATTCATATGAATCAAAATTTGGGATCAACTCAAAGAACCGATTCACAACTTTGTGAATCAACTCGATTCTGATTCTTGGGCCAAAGGGCCATTCTGATTCTGATTCACAGTTGTCAAACAGCGAACTGATTTTGACTCGATTCCGAATCCAGTCACAAGTCTGAATGCAGCCCACTGCCCTCGCGGAAACTGGCCCGGATCTGCCGGCACCTGCTCGAATTACAGCATCGCGCGATCCCTGCTCACCCCAGCCCAGCCTCTGGATCCCTGTCGCCGTTCGGTGCGGCATTCCGGATGTCCCGCGCCGCGGCCGGCGGCCGCCGGCGTCGCGGCCTCCAACCGCCAACCATTCCCAGAAACGGGCCGCGCGACGCGCCAGCGCCGGCCGGGGGAGGTCCCCAGTTCCGACCAGCACCGGCTGGACCGGCTGGTGTCCGGCAATAACCGCTGGGGGGCAGGGGGACGCCGACCGACGGTGGGGGCCGCCGGACGCCGGCGCAGGCGCCGCCGCCGCGGGATGACGAAGGATTGTGGCCGAGGGACCGTCAGAGGCCGTCGATCGGCCGGCGTCCACGGCGCATGCGCCGCCGCCGCCCGCGATGCCACGGAATGACGTAACGGATGATGAAATCCAGGCGACGGGTAACGTCGGTCGGTCGCTCCAGCAGCCGCGCGCCGTGCCGTCAGCTGACGAAAGCCATTCGCTGCGACTTTCCGTTCCAGTTTGGGCACGCCGCGCGAACGGCCATCATGGCGAGGGTCGTGAGCGCTAGCGAGGGCCGAGGCCAGCTGGTCACGGGAAATACCAGTCTGGCGAAACGGCGCGGGCGGCCATCTCCTCCCACCAAGTTGGCGCGGTGCCCGACACTGGGGTCGAACTGACCGACTGTTCCGTACATCTGCGCTGGCCACAATTCACCGTAACCCCCGCGGTATTCGACGGCCGATAGGGATAGGGATAGGGATAGGGATCCAATAGGGATAGGGATCCAACATAATAACAGAACCGGCAGCACAACAGACGAACAGACACCAGGCATTCGGCTCCGTCAGGCGGCGTCACTGCTCAAACAAACGCACCAGCAGCACGTGGCTCTCACTGGCCGAATGTTCTGCCACTCGCCGCGCATTTCCCGCTCTAAGATCCTCTGCCATACCACGCCGTGCCAGTGTGATGGCCGTTCCAACCACGTTCCGCAGTGCAAGAATTGCGCCGCCGCGGTGGCGCAATGTCACCCAGTGAGATCACCGCGCGTCCCCGACGCAATCATCGCATTTACTCTCTGATAGCTCGATGAGGCAGCGACGTCATCTACCGTCATCGAGACGATGACAGGTCTTCCGGTCGGCGGCACATGGCGCGGAGCAGATTACTTCGACCAGACCGAGGTCTTGGCGGCGCACTTCTGATTTCCTTAAGGGAGGGAGCTAGGCCTTCGGGCCGGGGGAGCCTCCGACTGCAGGAGGCCTCGTTTGGAACCATGCATTGCGTTTGCTTCGCAATCAGCACAAAGCCTGGCCTCCAGGTTCCACCAGACTTCCTCGTGAGACATACTGCCTGTTCCGTAAACGCGAGCTACGAAGTGCGATTCGACTTTGACCGCTTGCTGTACTTCGTGTTCTCCGTGGTGATTAATGGGAGACGTGGGGTTGATGAAGACTCACAGGCCGCTGTAACGTGCGTTCCAAAATAATGTAGCGCCGCGAGTGACATGGCAGGTAATTCAGAACCGAAAGTAGCGCTGAGGCTTGTACTTCCACCACAGAACTGGTCCAGGCTGAAGAGGATCAAACCGTCCCTGAGGTCTCGCACCTTCTACAAGACCAAAACACTTCTCGTGCACGAGTCGAGAACATATGCCATGAAATTCAAGTCTGGTTTGCTCTACGCTCTCAAACATTTTAAGGCGCGTTGACTTTTAGGTATCGCAACGCCCCACGAGATAATGAAAGCTGGGAAGCACATCGTTCATGGAGTCTCCGTTGCCACAATGACATAAGGCATGGCGGCCGAATATGACCGAGTCAGACATGTTACCCCGCCCGAGTGGCGGGGGTTGAACTCTCCCCCCACCCCGAGGCTTTTCCAAGGTTGTGAGAGAACGAACGAACGCAGCTCCACGAAACCTTGTGTACCTTTTGTTGGATCATTTTTTACTCTAAGTCAAAGGTCCGACTCCAGGTCAAGTCAGGTGTCTGACCTACGTCAGGTCAAGTGGAACTATGCACAAAAGGTTAAGCGCCCTGTAACTTTTTCGGAAAACACGACATCGCAATAAAACTTTCAGAGATTACAGATCTTGACAGATATAACAAATCTGTAATCTTGGATTGTTTCGAAATTGCAGGGCCATTGATCTAAATTAAAGCCCCTTTTGAGGGCATTTCGTCGTTTTCATCGGAAACCGATGAACTTTCTTATAACACTTTTAATGCGGGGTGGATGTAGACATCCAACTGCCGCCAATGAGCAAAGTATCCATTGACCTCAGGCCAGGTCACGAATAACTGTTACGAACCAAAATGCACTGCCGTCAAAATCGGTGGTGAATGACTCAGAACGGGTAAAAATTGCTGAACTGGCCCGCTAATATCATGAAGTTCAAAGAGTTTCAAAAAACGTTTACTCTACACATAAACAAACCCTTTGCGAATAAACTTCCGACCATTGCGTAGATTGATACCTGCCAATCTTCTTTTTCTAAATTTAAGCAAGAGAAACCATCACAAGAACCACTAGGATCCAGAAACACTACTCAGAACGGTTTATGTCGCAAAAATAGGCACGCATTGGTTCTCGTTAATTGCATTCCACGTTCGGAATGGCTCCCGCCAGGCAGTGACGCGGAAATCGCGGCGTCTTTAGCTCAATGTTTCGGCGTATATTAAACAAATCAGAGAAAGCAGACGTGTATCGGCATCTGCGGACTTTGTCCTGTTCGTTGGTGACTTCACCTCGACTTAATTAACCACAGCCCTTGAGATCCAGGCCGTTTCTCGGTTTCATGCAGTCGGCTGTGAGAAAACATAAGTATGGCGTAAATGGCTTACATGTTATCCAAAACCAGAAATATCCCAGTTTCGAGCCCTATTTGCCACGAGTTTTCCAACGGTGTGCTTAATTTTATCGTGCAACCAACCGTCGGTAAGTTAGAGGGCAGCCGGCGGCCAACCCCCTTGTCTGGCGTGGTTGGCGCCGACTGCCAGTCGGGCGCGGGTGGGAGGCTGATGGGGCCGGCGAGGCCATGTACGTTTTGTAGTCAATGCAGGCGTATTGTTAGACGACCTGTGTGACACGAGCTGCCGCACATATATCAGCATGGTGAATGTAATCTGCATGTGAGTTATTTTTGAACACATATCCACTTTTAACATCACCCGCACTGGTGCAGCGTGTTCGACACGCTCACGAATCGTACCATACAAGAACGCAACGGCAAACAAACGTCCCACGGAAGCGAGAAATCAAATCACAACTGTTCGCTCCCAAATGCATTTTTGGGCACAGGTTTCAATTTGTTATAGAATGTCACATAGTAGTAAGTAACTGCTACCGGATATGACGAACTCGAGAGGATTCGTACTGATAACCAGAGGCCTTCTTTACAGCTCAGCATGAATCCCTTATAGGTCAGCAAGTAGTCCTCCTCACAGGTCAGCACGAGTGCCTTTGCTGCACAGAGGACGCGATGGCTTGTTAACGAAACCCGAGCTGTTTACAGGCCAGCGTGTGCCTGTTCAGCGGGACAGGAGCCTCTCTAATGCCCGGAGGAGGCCACTTTAGAGGTCCGCATGGGCCCATAATAGGCACTCAGCTGCAAGAGTTCCTATGTCGACGTGTAGGGGCCCCCTCAGCAGCAAGTTTGGAGGAGCTCTTCTCAGGGCAATCTTCACAGGTCCGCAGGGACCGCTCTACAAGCCGGCACAGGCTCCCTTTACAGGGCAACAGAGGGCCCCTTTACGGGTCGGTAGGTTGCCGTTCTACAGGGCAACGGTGAGTCACTTCGGCCTGTACTGCGGCAGCCGTGAAGCTGGGGATTGGTCGTTTACAGGAGAAGGGATCAGCTAAAGGCTCCGTACGCGGGCCGCAACAGGTTAGCACAGCCCATTTAAGTCCAACGGGTCACACTTTACGGGCCCGCAGGAGTCCTTTTCAGCCCTTACAGGGGGCTCATCTACAGGTCCGTAAGCTGGCGCTGTACAGGCCAGCCGGGGGCTCCTCCATGGGCCAACACGGAACTCTTTACAAGCCGGCATGGGGCCACTGATAGGGCCCCCTGGAGACCCGAAAGGAGCCGTCTGCAGGGCGACACAGACCCGCTTTACAGGCCCGCAGAGCACCCGTAACCGGTCGTCAGGGAGGCCATCTACAGGCCCGCAGGTGGGGGCTTCACAGGCCAGCAGGGGGCTATCTACAAGCCGGCACGGACGCTCTCTGATCGCCACAGGGGGTCTCCTTCACATGCCAACAGGGGCCCCTCAGCCAATAAAGCAGCTCTAGTTAATAAGCAGCCCCTTAGTACAAACGACCATTAGTAGCAACCTAGCCCGAGGGCCAAAATGCAGAGTCGGGGGGGGGGGAGTCATTGCCACTGCTCACCAGTGCCTGACTGAGCGGCGTGTGGATGAGTTCAGGTCATTTGCACGCCTCTCTGGCTCAGTGTTGACGCTCCGGGGTACCGTCGACGGTTTCTGCGGTTGCCGAGTTGCTTTGAAGTGCAATCAGTGGCGTAGACAAGGGGAAAGGCGGCATCCCCTTGGCGTCTGACAATGGAACGGTCAGGGACACTGGAACGGTCAGGGGCTCTGGATAGTCAGTGGACATGGGACGGGCATGAGCCTCGTCGGGGGCCATGGGATTGTCAAGGACCGTAAGGACGTCCAAAGCTTGAGACAGTCAGGGTCTCAAGGAAGTCGGGGGACCGCAGAAATTCAGGGGCCTGACATCGCCACAGGCACCACGGGACGCCCAGGAACCCTAGATAATCAGGGACCATGGAAAGGTCAAGTGCCAGAAACAATCAGGTACCCCAGGATAGTTACAGGCCATGAAACAGTCATGTTTCAAACAGTCAAGCCCTGAGAAAGTCCGGGGTGGCTGTGCAGTCACGAGCCTGAAACAGCCAAAGGTCTGCGATGGTCTGGACTTAGACGATCATGGGCCCTGCGACGGCCAGATACAATGGGATAGTCAGGGCCTCTGGGACATTCAGAAGCCCTGAAACGGTGAAGGGTCCTGGAATGGTCAGATATCCTGACCATTCCAGGGAGCCGGAGCCGGAGCCGTGCGATGGCCAGGGGCCCTAGAATGGACAAGCACCCTTGAAGTTCATGGCGTTTGAACGTTCAGGGTTCCTGGGACGGTCAGGTTTTCCCAGTGCCATGAGTATCCCCAGTCAGACAAAGGGCCCCGGTCGGCAGGGATCCTGGAACAGTCAGGATCTGAGACATTCAGGAACTCTGCGTTGGTCAGAACCCCCCGAGACGGCCAGAGGCCGTCAGACGACCAGGGGCCCTGGAGCGGCCCAAGATCGCGACATGGGCAAGGGTCCTCCGTCAGTCTAGGAATCGGGGATGGCCAGGGGCCCTGGAGCGGTCATGGGTCCTGGGCCAGTTAGCGCCACCCTGGGATGATCACGGGGACCTGAGATGGTAAGGGGTCCTGGAAGATCAGGGCAAACAGCCACTTGTCGGATTGGTGTAGCTAAAAGCAGCTGCATAGATCGACCAAAGCCGCATAATCCGTGCTTTGGATTTTTGGCAGAGTGGCGGCTTAGCGCTTCATCGCAGTCTTACATGCTATACGGGATGTTAGCATGTAAGACTGCATAGAAGTATAGCTAGAGGTAGAAGTATAGGTACATGCTTAGTAGTGACGTCACCACAACGGCCTGCGCACAACCACAAAAAGCAGCGCGGAACATTAGGTTGGTATACGGCCTTGTTGACGAAGAGCTTGAAAACTCTCCCAGGAGGGGTTCCAGCCCCCTACACCTCCTCCCTCCGGATGGGCACCTGCGGATCTGAGTCAAGAACTGCGACTCCCACTTCCAGTGTGACTCCTGACGCCTTGGATATGTCAGTCCAAGTCTGATTCAGAGTCCAGAAAATCTGGTGGTTCCGAATCCGAATCTGAGTCATGCAGAAAAACAGGGCTGGTTCTGAGTCCCAATACGGGGCAAAAACGCCTGAGTTCAGAGTCCGAATCGCCCCTGAACAAAAAAAACTGACAGCAAGTCCAAACCGGAAACAGAGCCGGACAGACCTGAGTATCGATCCGGGACCTCTGGTTGTCAATTTAGTATTCCTGTCAGTCAAGAACAGCGTGGCTTGCGTCAGGTGACTAAAACTCGGCGAACGCTGTTTCAAAAGGGCGATTTCTCATACAGGTCACTTGGGAGCTGACCGAGGGAGAGATACTGGCTACCGGCGACCGTGGGGCTCATGTCAGTACGCTAACTTCCGCCACCAAATTATACAGTCAACTTGGAATCAGTCATCGGGCGTACGGATCAGAGTCCGTGCAACAAGCTCTGCTTAGCGCGGCCTCCGATCTCAAAGCACCCTAGCAGACCATTCGGATCAAACTTATGAAAAACAGGAGGGGACCAGGGGTTCGGGACGGTAGAGGGGACCAGGGGTTCGGGACGGTAGAGGGGACCAGGGATTCGGGACGGCAGAGGGGACCAGGGGTTCGGGACGGTACAGGGGACCAGGGGTTCGGGACGGTAGAGGGGACCAGGGGTTCGGGACGGTAGAGGGGACCAGGGATTCGGGACGGGAGAGGGGACCAGGGGTTCGGGACGGTAGAGGGGACCAGGGGTTCGGGACGGTAGAGAGGACCAGGGATTCGGGACGGGAGAGGGGACCAGGGGTTCGGGACGGTACAGGGGACCAGGGGTTCGGGACGGTAGAGGGGACCAGGGGCTCGGGACGGCAGAGGGGACCAGGGGCTCGGGACGGTAGAGGGGACCAGGGGTTCGGGACAGTACAGGGGACCAGGGATTCGGGACGGTAGAGGGGACCAGAGGTTCGGGACGGCATAAAATCCACGTCACACGGCGAGCGGCCGCCCGGCCGGCGGCGTTTTACAGACGGCCCCCTGTCGCCGGCCGGGTCCGGCGTACCTCCCGCCGGCCGCTCCTTCCCCGGCGGTCCCGGCAGCGCGCGGGACGGCACCGCCTGCACCGTGCCTCGGAGCAATGGCAGCACAGGCTTGTGCGTGATTCACCTGAGGTGAATCGAGTCATTTTTGGCTTTCCAGAGCGGGAATCGATTCTGATTCAGATTCAGTGCATTGTTCTCTTCTACTGAATCGACTCAATTCTGGTCAAGTCATAAGTGAATCGACCGAATTTTGATCCAGCATTTCATAAGCATATAGACATATATATAATGGAATACTGAAACAGAAACAAAACAAAAAAACTGAGCAACAAATATGTAAAAACGTGTAAGAAATGGAAATAATTTCATTTGTAATTGTGCTCTGTGAACTTATCGCTGAACCAATTCACGGCTGATTCTTCGGAGGAGCATACGATTCAGTTCCGGCTCTGATTCACTGAAGGTTTTAACTGAATCGACTCAGGTTCTTATTCATGACAGCTGTTAACTTCCTGAATCGATTCGGCGCCGATTCGGCTCGATTCGGAATCGAACAAAGGCCTGTGGGAGTGCCAACTGGACACCGTGTTTCCGCTGCGCTGCGACAGTGGCCGGGGGGGGGGGGCTCCCGGCGTACGCTCGCCCCAGGTCCCGTCCGCCCGGCCATGTAGCTCCCCCAAGATTAAAGGCGTTCAAATGAAAAATTCTGGTCAATGACGTCCAGATAGTACTATCTCTCTTCAAAACTATGGTCTCGCGCTTTTTTGTCAAATGTAACGTGACGCGATACGATAAAAACGATACGATTCGCATTTTCTGCCACTTTTTCATTACATGTCGTCCGCATTTCATTTTCATTTCATTTACACTTTCTTCACATTTCGAGATGAAATGATTAATTCTCTTGTAAAGAAACGTGAAAAAACGAGGGCAAAGATTCGCAAAACAGTCATCATTCAGCGGACTACGGAAATAAATAACGACGCCTCACCCAGTCAGCCTTACCAAATTAAACAGAACGAGTTCCGAGCCTTCTATTTTCTGGGGCTCTAATATCGGCACTTGCTTCCCACCGGAAGTTGGACCGGACACCGCCAGAGTCGTACCCAGCAGAATCCAGAGCAGCCCGGCCATCATCGTCTGAAACGAAAACCGGAAACACCTGCAGAGAAAACGATATCACGATACAAGGCATGAAAATACGAACGAAAAACAAACGTACAACAAAAGGAAATGGGGCCACTTCATAAAAAGTACAAACACGCAAAAAATGCAGGTAAAACGGCTACACGACCAATGACAACAAAAAGACACAAAGGAATAAAATCAACAAGTAGTGACACAATGATGGTTATGTAAAGACGGATAAAAACAGATCTGTACCCAAATAAAAGGCGTCTCGATAGCAGAAATACAAACATGACTGCAAGCAAAAAGCACATCCAGATAAAATGACGTCAGAAGACCTGTGATAGAAAAATATAAAATACACGGAACATATTCCCAACGTTATCACAATAAAGGCAATTGAAATATGAATAAAAAGCAATACGCCAAAAGAAAATTGCACGGAAAAGAACAGCAGATAAGGTAAAACAAAACATCTGAGCAAACGGCGTAAAAAAACAAGAATGGAAAAGTGAAAAATAAAAATACACTATTCAGAAGCTGCCAAAGTTTCCCGCACGTTTGGGCGGCACGTAAAGCGTAAACGTATTTTCACAACGCGAAAAGCATATTTTTGACATCGTCTTCATCCAGGGAGTTCGCACCGAGGAAAGAACGACTTCCATTTTCATGACATGAGTGAACACTTTAACCGCAGCATTCTTATTACCATGCTCATAATCATTATCCGTCGGAGTAGTTATAATCACGCCCATCATCATGTATCAGAATAGAGACGGAACATAACAAGCGCAATCTGGTGCAAGGATTACGCACAGGCATGACGACAACAGGATGAACCGAATCAGTGCGAGTAGCAACGCACGCATTAGCACAGCGTCGGACAATTTCATTTTTTGGTGCAAAGCAACATCAACGAATTTATGTTCCAGAAAACAATGTTATGCTCCAAAACAAAAAAAAAAAAATAACAACTATGCCTAAAACCACAATCCGCCACACCCCGGCAAATGCAGAATTTACCTAAGCTCCAAACTGCCACAAAGTGAATGAAATCATGTACGTCGTCATAAAAATTGCTAAATGAAACAACGACGAAATGGAAAAAAATAAGCCTCATGATTCAGACTGATCATCACCAATAACGAAAATGAAAGAAAGGAAGACGTAGACAGCTATTAGCCCAACACCACAGGTCAGGTGGACCATGCACTGCAGGTGTGTGCTAGTGTGTTGTGCCTTGTCGTGCAAGGCCAAATATTGTCATGCTGAACTGCATGTTCGTATGCACGACAGCACGAAGAGAGAATCACGATAACATGAGGCGAATCAATCAGGCGTCTTGTGCTCAACAGTTTCGGTGCAGCCCATGCGAAACTATGAATTGCACTTAACATGGTGTCATTGCCGGAGGTGTCCATGACACCGTTTTGCGTTTTCTTGACAGGAAAGGGCGGTCGCGAGTAACGTTACATTTCTACAGCAGCAATGCCCATACGATGTGAGACTGAGCCATACCCAAAAATATGAGTCGCCCATTGAATAATATCTCCACAAGCATTCACCAATGAAAACGTTCCTCAGATGGCCCCAGCGTTTCTCAATACGGTAAAATGCTAACAAAGGCGTTCTTAATCCTCGTCCTTCAAGCCAATCTAAGCGTATACCAAGGGTGCCTTTGCTAAACCAGAGATAATGCAGATTCCGCGCTTCGTTTCTGCGATTCGAGATGTACTGAATAATGTTTGGGGGGGGGGAGTGGACCGTCCCTGTAATCACCTGCTCAGGGGACGATGGTTAATACATGTCAATATGTCTGATTTACGACCGCCATAAACGCAAAGCCTAAACAATGATTACATTTCGGAACCACGCCATTTCAGCACGTCCAGGCCATTCAATCTCTAATCCGCGTTCCCGTCAACAAATCGCGCGATCGATTATCGCCATTTTCTGCCCTCCTAATCCCCAAACTTTGATACTGACTCCTTGCTTCTTACTTCTTTTCCCCACTATTTCGTTACTACTTACTTCCCTCCTTAGTTCTTATTCACGTCCCAGGTCGCAATTTAGGGTGCTTTTCAAAGTTTCATACCATGAGAAGTTTTGTTTTCAAATTCGAGCCGTCGGCAGCGGGACATTTTCATAGCTTATGCCCCGCCCTTGTTAAGCAGATTTATTTCACAGAGCAAATGTGCCGCTGCGTGAATGGTAATATGGCCTGCAAGTATCTACTTCTTATGAGTGGGGGTAATGCTGCTACTAAGCGGGTGCACAAGTCTGTGCGCGAAACAAAGATTCGATCTGGACCCCAAACCAACCGTAGCGCGTTGGACTGCCTCTATTAGTAATATCCAAGTGTTATGGCGCGGGTACTGTCGCCACTTTCCCGCCAGTCAGACCCCCGAGTGGTGATTGGCCAAGGGCTCTGACGTCACCCTTGGTTTCTGTTGAACCCCGCACTGCACTGATTCCAGTCCCCGTTGTTTATCGCGCGGTTTTCGTTTCGTCTGCAACTCTGGTCGCGGACCTGACGGACACTAAACTTATTTTTGGTTTTCATGGTTTATCAAACATCGAGGTCGCCAATGCGCTGCTTATTCTGGAATGGCAGGATGATGTTTCTGAAACCTCATTTTAGGTTGTAACTGTACAAATAAATCGCCCTGTAAACACTTTTTAGTACTGACCTGTGTACAACAGGGGCACGGTAACTCGTCCACTATGGGGGGGGGGACAAGGAAGCATTTTGGTTCAATTGTTTCCAGTAACGCCCTTGAGGTTCATGTTAACTTTCAAAAACGTTGTGGGGGGCTACCCCCTCCCCCCGCTTCCCGCACCCTTGGTGTACAAAGGTACAAAAGCATACGTTACTTCCGTTCTGTTATCTTTTTTTCATTTTGTTCTAATCAACCTCAGGACACAACGGCAACATTCTTACCTTGCTCAAGCCACACTTCCCTTGTCGTTCCCAGTTTTGCAGAAATACTATTTTGATATAAATATTCCGCTCTTTGGCTGTCGGTCCTGCGGGGCAGGGGCTATGGGAGGATCCAGACCCCACTTTCAGGCTTCTTAACGTTACGCCGATCACAGTGACTGAAAGGAAACGGTAGGAATTCCCTTTTTCGAAAATTTCCGGTTATGTTCCCGCTTATGACGTATGACAGTAACACAGACTTTGAAAAGGCCAGGGCAGTGGCAGTTATTCTAGTGCGGCACCTAAGGAGCTGTCTCACCAGTAGTGCTCGGTTTTCTCATGGTTTTTGCGTTTGATCATTTTTAGCAGTTTCCTATCATTCCTATCAATCCTATCTATCCTATCCTAAAAACTCTCATATCCTATTAATCCTAACAAATGCAGCATATCAAAATGATAGATTGCATTTAAAAGAAAGCACAAGAAGGATGGTAGCGTAACCTGCTCAAAAGTTTGAGAAAATTATATGATATTCCTACGGTGAACAGGAGCACTTCTCATTAGAAGGTCACTGCGAAAATTTTCAACGATGCATGCCTTACGCGTCCATATCAAATTGGCAGAACGCTGTTTGAGGACAATTTTGCACGCCAGACAAATCCACTACTTAGTGCCATTTCAGCATATCAACTGTGCGCGGACGCAAGTTCCTGCAAGCAATGTCACCTCGCCTGTGTCAATTACATCCGGCCCGTGACCTTGTCCCAGACAGTTTATTTTGATTTCTGCCTGTAAGGTAGGAGCTGAGACGGAGCAGCCATGGATAAGCTAGCTATGGCTGAGGTCAACTTTTTGCACGTCCCTTTTTCTGTTAACCCTATTCCCGGAGGGCTAGACGGTATGGCCGATTCCCGGCAGGGGGGGGGGGATTCGCCCCCCCCTGAGATCTCGAGAACTACTTATCCGATTTCATCGCAACAAACGGCAATCGATTTGCCGTGACGTGAACTACAATTTTATAAAAAGAAATTTTCAAAATTTTGAAATTTGTGGATACAGGGGGGCAAAAATGTCAAAATGGGGGGTACTTTTTGACTTCTTATAACTCCGTTGTTTATGGACCGATTTCGATGAAACTGGCATCAATCGAGAGATTATGGATAGGGCTTTTACCATGGGTATGCAAATTTGAAATTTTGAGAAAATTCATGGGCGTTCACAGGGTTTCAAAAATAGGGGGATTAGTTTTCTAATAACGGAATGAACAAAAGAGGCCAAAACACTTTTTTAGTTTCTGCTAGTCATGTTATACTAAAGGAGTACAAATCGCATTACAATGTTTGTATAATGTTAGCATAGGCGGTGCCAGGGACATAAAAAAAGGGGAACTGTCATGGTCACACGTTCTTCAGATCAACTTGTGACCTTTGACCTTAAATGACCTCCAGTGACCTTGGGGTCACCTGGAATGATGTCGTGTGCACTCAGTATTATCTGTAAACGTTCTTAATCGATTGAATTCACTCTATTCCAAAAAAATCATTTTTTGGCTTTTGCGATATAGGGTACGTGCACTGACATTTTAGGTCATAGCTCCGTGACCCGACCTGATATCAAGCTGAAACTTGGTACACAAGTAGAGGGCATCTTTCTACGTCATATATATTCCGGGTTTGGCATTTGAAAAAATGACGCCGAAATTATTGCGAAAAAACAAATTTTGACTTTTGACCTTGACCTGACCTTGTAAAGTGACCTCAGATAAACAAAATTACATATGCACATTGCCCAACTATTTAGCTATATATTCATATAAAGTTTTAAGTTCTATCTTTAAAACTCTGTTTTTGGCAGACATTTTCCTTTTACCCTCAACATGGCCAAAAATGACCTGAGGTGCCTCCCAAAAGCGTTGCCTGGCTCCGCCCCTGAGCAAAATAGAATTTCGAAATTTTGTCACGGCGCGTAGAAGGAATAGCTAGGAAAAGCCACCAAGTTTCGTGAAGCTTCGTTAAAAAGCCTGGAATTGGCAAGCAAAAAACCCGTGGGGGGGCGGATTCCGCCCCCCCTGCCGGGAATTGGGTTAAATCGTTGTCTGGCTTCATATTACCAACCAAATTGGGCTATCAAAACCCAATGAAGTATTATGCCGATGGGGAACTACAACTCAGTGTTTTAATCTCTGATATAGGAACGTTGGAAATCTACACTAAGGAGCCAGTAGTAAAATACGGAGGGCTGCTGCCATGCTCTGCCCTTCGTGCTACGCATACCACATGTTTCTTTTTTTTACTGGAAGTTAAGACCGCACTTTCGTTTATGACTGGCGTGCAACAAATGCATGGGTCGCGCCACGGGACAACGAGGACATCTCATAAGAGTTCCACGTCACTTCAAGGGACACACTGACTCTATGCCACGGACGATGTGAATGCCTGTCCCAATCATATATTAACCTGACACTTTCGGGGGACGGAGGTTAAAAGGTCGTACATACATATATCAAAGATTACAACAGTACAGGCCAAAATTCCATCCAAAACACAGGTCGCTCTCGGATTCTACTGAAATGTGTTCCACAAAATGGAAATTTGTAAGACGTTGGTTTTACTCGACGGTGTTGGAAATACGCGACGCACGGCAACTTTCGCTCAATACGTAACGGACCATGTGGGGACCGTGGTGCCTTAGCCAGCTTTCTGCAAGTGGCTCACATCAGGAACTGCTCAGTCCAATAATGCGCCGTTCGCTCGCGCTGGCACTACCCTGGACGCCATTGCTGCGACTTCGCCAGCGCAAATAGTGATGAGTCATAACTGTTTCATAACTGTTCAGAGTCGTAACGATAAACCGGTACGGCCCAGAGCCAGTGGTGGGCCGACTATTACAGCATCAAAAATGTTTCTTTTCTACATCAAGAACGTTTTACAAGTGCTGCGCTTGTTCCGCTGTAACGACAAATGGAAGCAGACGTTTGGAGCTGGGCGAACTGGAATGTTCTGGCGGGCAACTTTCCTAAACTGGGATTTACAGCTATGTATCAAATGAGTTGCGCAAAAAAATTATTCAAATCTTACACAATGGTGTTCAATTTTTCATTACCACAGAAGTAACATTCATTAAGTAACAAAAAAATGATCAGAGCTGTTCAGCTGATTTAGCTCCCACCGCAGCACGGTTCACGACACGGTCCACAGCCCACTGAAGTGCGGACACGGAGCAGCCGCGCGCCAAACACGGTGAATGTGTCCAGATTCCCATTTCAAAGATGTTCCGAAACGCTGAGTTTTTTTTTTGTTACAAAACATGATTTAACGAGCTGTTTATAATGTGGGGCCGAGTAAGGTCATTTATTAATGAAGAATGAAGAATGAAGAACGAAGCAGGACCCTATAATCCATCAAGCACGAGGAAATGAATCACTGATTTTTACAAGACTTAATGTTACGGCGAATTTCTTCCTTGTATGGGGCAGGGGGATGCTGGCTATATTGAGCTAAGGTTCACTCGTAACAGACGTACTAGGTTGAGGGTTCAAAGCCGCTGACCTGCACTGAATGGACAGCTACTCTGAACATTGTTAAACTAGTTTTGGTGATGCTGTTAACAGACGCTGGTCGTGACTGACTGGTGGCAAAACCAATGTTATCCCACCTACCCGGTAGGCTGCTGCTAACTATTCGACCGGAAACCGGATAGCAAAAAAGAACAGCTGTTCGGCCGGTTATGGTAATTTTCGGTCTTGCACAGTTTCCTTTACGTACCGTGGGCCGCGCAACGTCGTCAAAAACGTTCATACAACCTGCTCCCGTATGCCCTGGGGCGGTCGCCATTTTTGCTCCAAAGCAGGGATTCACCGGATATGGTGAAGAGTTCTTCCCGAAGCATGAGAGAACAGTCATGAGCATTTTGGAAGCAAACATATGTCGTACAAAGAGCATACACAACTGTGTCCACAGCCAATATATTTCGCTGTATTGCATTTAAACAATCTACGTGTGATCGCTAACATGACCTTGCACTCCTCGCGGATTTGGTAGACCTGACAAACAACACCAGACAAACGCCGCGCCACCAGGAATGCACATCGCAGGCAAGGCTCAGCGGCCGCCCGCGGCGGGCGGTAATCGCAGCGGCGCCCACAGCAGCCGGCAATTGGCAATCAAGCAATCCCAGCCGCTGCCGCGGCGACAGCGGCCTCGGCCGCGCTCAGCTCTTCAACTTCAGTTCTTCAACTTCCCCAAAATAATCGCCTGAAGCCATCGAGTTACCCACTGCGTGCAAAACTAGTCCGATCTCGAAGCACGGAACATCTTCACGAGACTGATCAACGTTAGCCTCTAAGGATCGACGGTTCAGAACGCCTCGTGAAATATGGCGTGACTGAAAGATTAACTGGAACGCAAGTGTCGAAACTCGGAATAGGTTAACGATGGCAATGAAACGGGATAGGGAAGTGGACTGTGACCGAACAACGACAGGCATGAGTATCTGTGACGGGAAGGGCGGATGCAGGATTTCGCCAGGGCGAGGGGAATGGTCAGCGCGGGGCTCCCCTCCCGGCCTAGGCCCGCATTTTTTGGCTCTTCAGATATGAAAAAACCTTGATCTACTCGGGTCTTGACTGGAATATCTGATACTATTCTGCGCTTTCTGTGGTATAAAGGAAGCGACAAATGTCAAGCACGTCCACTCATTCGAAAAAGTTGCGTTTTGTTCCTGTACAAAGCGGTCGAAATATGACAATGGTGGGATTTTAGGCGGCTACGTCCCTGTCTCTACTTGAAATGTCGTTTCTGTTATCCAGGAGCCCCTCTGTTCTGTCATCGTAGCTTCTTGAGATTTTCTTGATAGCTTTTTGGTGGAGCATTGGTCTCTAGGGAACATATTGCTGTCTCAAGGGCCTCTGACAGTTACAAAAGACCTTTTGGCGATTTTAGGGCCCCTGTGCAGTATCATGGGCCCTCTGAACGTCTCCCGTAGCCTCCGTGGCTATATCAGGGGTTTTACTGCAGTCTTAAGTCTCTCAAGCCGTATCAGGGGCCTTTGCTGGCGCTTCAGGTGCCTCACTGGCAGTCTCAGGGGATCTTTTCTGTGTCAGAAGCCCGCCTAACGCACTTGGGGGCAGAGACGCAGCTAGCCTAAAATTTCGGAGGGCCCTCGCCCAGTGACGGGCCCCGTCACTTCATGTGGTCCCCCTGGACAAAAATATTTGAACATAAGGTTCCACAAGAGGCTCGCAAAGGGGTACAGCCAGGGGAGTCGATTGCATTCTTTTGAGAGGGCCCTGGCCCACGCAGTGGTGATTTGGGCTCACCCAATATTGGTTTGGGCCCACTCAATATTTTCTGCCGCTTTTAAACGGAAATGAGTATATATACCTAAATACATGGGAATAGTGCAATTTTTATTTGATCAACAGTAACAAAAAAAAAACTCATAAATTCCCGTTACTCAAAATATAGTACACTAAATCCGTTGAAAAACTCGCATTTGGGGGAGGTAAGGCTATCCGGCCCTCAGCTCGACCCACCCAATCATTTACAGAAATCGACGCCCCAGGGCAGAGCCGACCCAAATTCTGGGGGTTGTATGACCAATGGCGGGCCCATATGCTATGACTACGCCCCCTGAATAAAAACGGCCAATGAAAATGTTACGATACTGTACGCTTGCCGTTCCTAAACGTCACCACCAGCTGGCGCTTTTCTGATTGTCGATGATCGCGCCAAAAACAGTTTTTTACCGGGGGCTTCCACAGCTATCAGAGTGCCCCTTCGCGGGCCGTCAGGGGCCCCTGGCAGCCTTCGAAAGACCCCTGCTGTCTCGGGGTCCACATGAGGGGGGGGGGGGCACCGCTGGACGAGGACGCCCAAATTTTTGCCTGGCTGCGCCCCTGGAAGAGCCCCTGAAGCTAGTCCAAAGGGCCCCTGATACCACGACAGGGCCTCAACACGGAAGATTTCCCCTGATTCTGCCAGAAGGGCCACAGGGCCCCTGAGACGGCTTAGATGAGGAATGAGTTCCTAGAACAGCATAGGGGACACTGGAATGTCATACGGGCCCTGATTGAATTTCACGGATCTGTATGAAAAGCTGAAGGTTCCCGATGCCAAGAGGGCCTCCGTGGGGGTTTATGAGGCCCTAAGACGGTACGATGGCCCCTTAGTTGGATACAAAGGCCCCTGAAACTTTCTACGGGTCCCCGGGCCGCAGAGGGGGCCCCAACACGACAAAGGGCCCATGGGACCGTTGAAGGTGCCAGAGAGGCTCATGAGACGACAAGACCTTAGAGGGTGCCTAGCACGGCATAAAGAGATTCTGACCAGCCAGAGGGGCCCAATGGGCTGAACAGGGACTCACTGACTTACACTGACTGACCTTCTCGGCCTCGAGAGGGGCCCAAATGGGCTACACTGTTTTCTTATTTTTTTGCAAACCTGGGGGTTCTTGATGCAGTCAGGGGGACTGGGAAGGTCTGGTGGGTCCTGACACGGCAAGATGGGCCCCTACACGGCAGATGGCCCCTGAGATCGCCAGAGAGGCCCTGCGAGGCAAAGACGATAAGAGGACCTCTTAGGCAGTATGAGGTCTTTGAACAGCCAGAGCCCCGAGTGTGCTTTCATATTTGAAGAGCCAAAAAATGAGGGCCAAGGCCGGGAGGGGAGCCCCGCGCTGACCATTCCCCTCGCCCCTGGCGAAATCCTGCATCCGCCCTTCCCCTCACAGATACTCATGCCTGTCGTTGTTGGGTCGCAGTCCACTTCCCTGTCCCGTTTCACTGCCATCGTTAACCTATTCCAAGTTTCGACACTGTTGCATTTCAGTTAATCTTTCAGTCACGCCATATTTCACGAGGCGTTCTGAACCGTCGGTCCTTACAGGCTAGCGTTGATCTGTCTCGTGAAGATGTTCCGTACTTCGAGATCGCACTAGTTTTACAGGCAGTGGGTAACTCGATGGCTCCACGCGATTACTTTGGGGAAGTTGTAATGTTTTTAAGGTACAAAACACCTTAGATCCGCGCTATTTTTTACTGCGCGTCTTTTGGTGCCAATATGGCCCGACAACTACGGGGATTTCTGGAGTTATGAGAAGTGGGAAGCCTGCGCCTAGAATACCGGTAGCGTCATGGCGCAGTCGCATCCGGCCTGGTTCCGGGCCCAGGCGCCCGCGAACCAGACGAAACGGACGAACCAGCACTCGACTGACCTTTACCCGAAGAACTGCGAGTCCTTAACTGTAACAAAGTTCACAGGCGCTTGCTCGGTACGGGGAACTGACCCCTCCCGCGCACACTTCATCACTGCATGTCTAGAACCACCGACGCCGGCCGCGCGCCACACAGCTGCCCACGCCCCGCGGCTCTGCCATGCGCGTCAAGGCTGCTGCACCAGGTCGAAATCGTCAACGCCTGGCAACATGGCCTCATGACGTCACTCGGTATACTGGGGTCGTTCTGCGGGCGGCATCAGGTGCATGCTTCAATACCAAGAGCGTCTTTGTGTCGAAATGATACTCTGAGATTTCCTTTTCTGAGGGTGGGGGAGGGGAGGAGGAGGAGCCCGCTGTCACGAATGAACAAAATGGGTTTTAGGGTGCTGCACCGAACCTGACGCATCGGCTAAAAACAAACTCCCATTGCTCCGATCGCAATGAAGCACGCACTAGTCGGCTACTGGCGGACTATTTGCGTGATCACCAGAAGGTCGTGACCTCAGGCCAAGTATTTAGTAACAATCGGCTTCTCTGGGGCCATTTACTTGGTCACCAGAAGTTTGTGAACCCATGTGAAGTACTTGAATCAGGTACTTGAATCAACAGTATTTGCAGCTGTTCCAATGGCTGAAAACCAGCTTCCACTGCTCCAATCGAAATGAAACGTGCCCAAATCGACTTCTCTGGGGTTGTTTCCTGGCTCACCAAAGGCTCGTGACTTCAGTTCGAGTATTTGGTATTTGAGACAATATCTGCAGTCTGCTTTAATGGTTAAAAGCCATTATCCACTACTCTGCTCGAAATCAAACCAAGGTCAATCGCTTCTCTGGAGGTTTTTTCTTTGCCACCAGAAGTTTGTAATCTCATGTCAAGTACCTACTCGGTACCTGAAATAGTACCCACTGTCTGCTGCAATGGCTAAAAACAGACTTCTACTGCTCTGAGGGAAATGAAACATGTACCAATCGACTACTCTGAGGCTACGAGATTACAGGCTTCTGGCGACCCAAAAAACGGCCCCAGAAAAGCCGATTGGTACATGCATTACATTGGTCCATGCATGTCGATGCGCATGCGCGGTACGGTTGCGATTGTGATTGGACGGCGGTGGCTCTCGCCGCTTCAGCCGCCATTCTCGGACCCACGCTGGAAAAATGAGCATTAAGAGTAACCGCCAGTTGCGCAGCCCCGAGAAGGACGGCCGTTTCTGTGTGCTGACATATGGAGCGACCGCAAAGCTTTTCGGGACAAACTTAAACGGCACGGTGTGAGACTGACCCCGTGCGAACTCTTCGCCCGCGGACCATGTTGTCCGAGCGAACCTTATGAAGTTACTCGCTGACGGAGCGCGCTGTCATGTTTGTGGGGCGGTGCCTCGTGGTGACGTCCCCCATTCTGACTGCTTAATCGCGCAGCCACGGGCACCTCAGCAGGCGAAGACCTCCGGGAGTTTCAGGGCTGTAAACTCCCACCGGGGTGCCCGGTTCTCCGCGAAGGCGGGCAGCTCCGTTTCGGTGTTGCAGGCGTTGTAGATGGGCGGCATTTCGGTCGTCAGGATGTCTAAACAGGCGTCCCGGTTGACGCGGTGACGTGGGGACGGCTGGAGTCGGCCGACCACGCCGTCTGGCTGCCAGAGCACTGGGGAGGAGCCGCTGGCCGCTGCTGGTCGGCCACTGTCTCAGGCAGACCATGGACATGGCAGTGTGTTGGTGATGACAACCAGTAGTGCTGGTGATGATGAGGTCCAACAAGGTGGGTCTCGGGTGAAGAAGAGTGGACTCATAGACATGCTGCTGGAGGTTCAAGTCAGAGAAGATGGTAGAGCAGTTCCGAGTCGCGGATAAACCGTTGCTTAACCTTCGCTGGGCCGGGGTTCATAAGAGCGACTTCCGGTTTTCTGAGAGTAGCAAAAAAGCAAAAAAGAAAAAAGGGCACAGAAATAGGAAATTTAACGTGTCTTCGCTGTCGTATTTCCCAACCTGTGACTTGAGGTCAGGTCACTTTTTATGCTCCCGAACAGATTGTAGTTCATCGGTGTGCAGTCTTGGAATGTTTATTGGCAGTCACATGTGCTTCGGAACCATAAATATATGGTGAGAATTTACTTGTGAAGGGTGGCCAGATTCCCTTTGATCCACAATGACCTGATCTGACCTTATGAAATATTGTGCCTGTTTGCAATGCGAACGCACTTTGTGCAGCCGCAAATGATAAGACTACACCCATGTCTTCTTTCTTTTCAGTTTTTACTGTCCCAGGAATCTTATTTTTGGCCACCAATATAAAAACTCTTGTTACAAAAATAACGTCCCACCGAATATTGGCCTTTTGCATTGCGGCCGCGTCCGCTGCTCGGCATCTGTGTGAGTTGGCACTGGTTTCATGACGTAGTACGGATATTACATGAACTCAAGTTGAAGGATTTTATACCGTATCTTGTCTGATAAATGGTTAGGCGGCAGATGATACGACAGACACCAAAACGACCCACGCGTTTAGGCGCCAATACCTTGACCTAGGTTGACCTTATTCGACCTTAACATGATGGTTGTGTAGACTGTATATGCGTGCCAAACACATCTGTAAACCTGTTCAAACCAAAATTCATTGGTATACATTCATAAAAACGCGATTTCTGCCCTCACAAAGATATAATTTCTCCGTTCATTTTCGACTTTCTTTTACGTGCTGAATTTTGACCTCAAATGCCTTTTTCTGGCTCAACATAGATAAATCAGGTCTTCTTTTTGCTGCCAATCCCTTTTGAGCCTTTTGCAACCTTTGGTTATCAAGGCTTTCTGCCAAAAATGTTAACAGGATGCTTGATTTAAGATGACGTCTGGTTCCTGAATGTTGATCTAACTGGATAAAATCTGGAGTTTTTTGGTTTCGCAAAGATTTTTAACGGTGCTTTTACTTTTTCGATGAGACTTATGAAGATCTCGAGATCTTGGGGTTCTCATGAACCCCCAGCATGGCAAAGGTGGGATGGGAGGCAGGACGGCGAGGGTTAATAAGTTGATGTAAAAATCTCCCAGGCAGTAAACTAGTTTACCAGTGGTGACGGCACCCTTGATGTTCAAATGTTCGAATGTGTTGTTCACCACAACGTGTGCTTCCAAAGTATTTCCACATACCATGATGGATGACGTCTGGTCTCCTTTTTTGCAGGGGGTGTTTTGGGTCATACTCCTGCACATTGAGTAAATTTGGTCAGTAGCCATGTTTTTCGCCAAACCATGAAGTACTCTAATGGTCACCTGTCCCTGTTCTGAGAACAGAGGAGAAAATTGCTAGGATAAATCAACATTAAAGCAGGCTCTAGCCATAAACACCTATGGACAAAACAGTACTTACGAGTATAGAAAGTACACGTTTTTGTAAAAACAGTCAGAAAAAAACATTTCGTTTATTTCATAGTACATACCTGGGATCTTAATTTCCTTCTGTCACGCAATTCTGCTCTCAGTTCTGACAGACATGACTATTTTTATAACAGTTCTTAACAAATGGTCTCATGTACCAGGCAAACAATGCATGCATTCGGATGAATCAGAATTTGTAATTAGTTTACTAAATCAATGCCAAAGAACTTTGGGGATTGATTTGATTCCGATTCATGCCCCAAAAAGGCGATTCTAATTATGATCACGATGTCAAGTCGCTATTCTGTTCGAGTTCGAGTTTTCAAAGCTGTCAAACAAGGAATTGATTCTGATTCTGATTTACAAAAAGAATTGAGGAATCAGAATCAATCCAGATTCTTTTCTGCATGTTTTTTTCAAGTCTCATGGTTGGATAATGATAAAGACAAGCTCATAAATGCCATCAAATGTGGCAATCAGTCGCATTTTATGTCTTCTGTTTCAGCACAGTAGGGTTCGACCTGAATAGTACAATTTTTCCGCAGAGATTTATGGACAGACTGATTATTATGCTGTCAAAGTATAGAATATATAAACACCAGTCTTTTCATATGACTAAATAGTTTCCTGAAAAAGGTTTCTTGACTTATAATGCGTATCACTTTCATATAAAGACATGTCTTTGGCAAAGTCTCATACTACATTCGGCCGAGTCCATGAGATCAGTGTAGACAGACCTCCATATGGCAGAAACAACCTTCGCCACATCAATAATTTTCGATTTTTAGCATCACGCCTGTGCGTTTGTACCGCGAAGAATGGGCATTCAAACGTCTTCTGCTGCACCAATAATTTAACTATGCCTGCCTCTACACCTGTGCATGAACTGAAAGCCCAGTATTTGATAATGTCAGCTAAATGCGCTCCATCGTAAAAAGGACGTTTCTGCAATACCAAGCGGCGCGTATCCTCCCGCTTACCCACGCTCGTAGTGTTTGTCATCAATGCGCTGATATAACCTCAAATGAATGCTGCGGCAGATGACAAGGTCACTGGGCTTGAAGCAGAGCTGTGGCACTGGCCTACCATTAAAGCAAGGACATCTTGCCCCGAAGCCAGTGACGATTATTTCACTGAGTCACATATGCCACTGCCCCATCTGTAGAGCTAGGCTTTACCAGTCTTTTTCGCGTTTGATTACACTTATAAAAGTTTCTTGTCAAAATGATAGATCGTAGTTTCCAAGAAATCAAAACATCGATGGCATTTCAATGTTATTTTGTTTTGTTCCGTTTTTGTTACAGTTTTGTTACAACAAAGTCCATTATATTGAGAACATTGAAGCATATTTCTTTGGCGAACAAAACTAGTTCTCATTCGAAGGCCCTTGGGAATTTCTCCCAGTGAGGTATGCCTCATACGCCTACTACATCAAACTGACAGCGCGCTATTTGATATCGATTTTAGCGAGTCATGCAAATTGCCTATGAGTCTCGCTTCATTATGTGAACTGCGAATGACTAAGTGTCTATGTGCAATGTCAGCTCGTTTTTATCACAAATATCCGAACCATGAATTTGTTACTGGTAGTGCTTAATTTAATTTTTCGCCTGCAGTAGTGCGTCAGCCGATCTGAGAGTGAGGAACTCACATTTTCGGACGATGGGCGTTTACAAAAATGTACAAACATCAACGATAACAGTCGAGGTCAGTTCCGTCCCAGGAAAAGAGGCCAGTACTCCCATGATGAATTGAAAATGTGTTCTACAAAATCAAAACTAATGATACGATGCTTTTATTCTAGGGCGGTGATTATACGCAAGGTACGAGAACATTCGTAAATTACGTAACGTGCCGAGCGGGGTAGTGATTAGCTTCTTGCAAATGGTACATATTAGGAACTGTGTCTCAAACGCGATGAGAGCCAGAGTAATGCATAAAAACGTATCGCACTGTTCATGCATGTCCACAACTTAGTGCTGAAATGTTGAGCCAAGCTATACCCAAAATGAACCTGCTTTATGATTCAATTCCTCTGGTGCCGCAACTTTATGTCGAGCGGAGGGGGAGGGGTGGATGGTATCCTCCCCAGTGGTGTTTTACCTGCCGTACCTACAGCGTTCCTCGCAGCGCTTCGCAATGTTGTGGCGTTTCATAGAATTGGTATACACGTACTGCGTCGAAATAAAAAAACTGGTCAAGCAGAGGCGGTTTCAAACCCTCGTTTTTGGGAGACAATCTGCTGGGCGTTAGGGATTACAAAGCAAGGTTATGCGGCACATTTCTCACTTATTTTTGGGTAAAACAAAGATCGCAGGTTCATTCATATAGTCATATACATCACAAGCACTGAGTACATAAAAAAAGGTTCCGGCAGCTGCGTATTTAAGTACTGCAAAATGGGGGAGCACACTGATGTATTTCTTGAATTTTTCAGGTATTACTACTAATGCGCGTCTTGTGCCAGACGCTCCAAAAAAAGAAAAAAATCGTTATAGGCGGCTCCAGGCTCTCGTCTTTAGGGGCCATCTGGGTTACCTAAGACCAAATGAAAGTATGTGGTATATTTCCGTCGTATTTAGGGATAAAATAAAGAGAGGATATTCATTTATACAACTTATACATGCATAATGCTAAAAATGCATCATAACTACTTGACAAAAGCGCACTCAGGTACTCAAAGATGGGGGAGCAAGCTGGTGCTTCACATGTTGATTGATGGCGGGCTGAGGAAAAAAAGTGACGCTAATGGTGCACCGTCCCCCACATTATTTATTTATCAGTCCGTCTTGCGCAATGTATCTTATTTCGAAAATTAGGTTGCAAGGCATGTAACTGACGTTTATATCAGCCAAAAGGAAACAAAAAACAGCATAAATTTCTTATCCCAAAAACCTCCCTTTTTTGCCCTCTCTGGAGCCACTGGCGGATCCAGGGGGCATCTTGACCATGGCCTCCAGCCGCGGCTAGGGGGCGAAATAGCTATTTGCCCTCCCCCCAAGACATGCTTATTAATACTCAACCGGAGCTTGAAGTCGCTGGACACTCCTATCTCAGCCAAAGGCCGGCGTCTTCCGCGTCCCCCCCCCCGTCACTACCTCGCTGACCAATCATTCATACCCAGTCGCTGAAATGCACTCCGAACCCACGGCCAGCCCCCCTCCCCACCCCGGTCAACGACTCTGACGTACCATACACACCCAGGCTGGCGTGCCCCCTCCCCCTCCCGAAACGGAGCCCGCAGGGCCCGCCCCTGCCTGGAACCGCCTATGATTTTTTTTTATTTCGGATGTCAGCTTTAGATAAATACAAAGCTTGTACAAGGGGTGTCCATATGTATTCTTTTGTGAGGGGCCTGGACCACCTCCCATTGCTGTTTTGGGCCCCCCAACGTTGGTCTGGGCCCCCTCATTATTTTCCGTCGGTTTTGAAGGGAAATGGGTAATGATAACGAAAACAACGGTCACATTATATAGGAGATGGGCAGAAAGTATAGAATAAAGCATAAAGTGATCTGTTTACCCATTTTTATCTGTATATTCATCTATAAACATGGGAATATCAGCAATTTTTGTTCGATAAATAGTAAAAACTTAAATCTTTCCCTTAGTCGAAACAAAGTCGGTTGAATCCGTTGCGAACCCTACATTTGGTGGAAGTTAGAATGTCGAGTCCTCGGCTCGGTCCAGAATCATTTATAGAATTTAATGTCCCTGTCTTGCACATTCCAAGCTGAATCGCGCTTGTCCCATGAAAATTGTTTGCTTAACATGGGCAAAGTAACTTTTGACAATAATATACATGCCTTAAAATCCTCTACCCTTCCCTTGACCCCATATTTCGAATTTTTGAGCCTTTGGGGCTCTAGAAATGATGATCTCGTTAAGACAAATCGGATAGCATTTGTAGCATCAAAATTGGGCGAGCGGTTCTCGAGATCTTTGAGCTTGGGGCAGAATCTGCCCCCCGCAGGCAAACATAAATATTCCGTGCAGGGAATGGAGTTAATGATGGTGGGCATAACGCGACATCAAACGGAAACAAAAGTCCCCGCTTCAAATTAAGGTGACCGGAATTCGGACAAAAACTGTATAAGGCTTGGCGGTCATTATTTGCATCCCCTTGACGAAACATTACGGCTCATGTGGTATGACAGTGCCTCACCCGCTGCGGAACCCTAAAGTCGCGACTGCCCAAAGCCACGGACACCAGCTTACATTCCCCAGATAGGCGCCGGCTCCGCGTTTTACAGCCCACGTGGCTTCAAGGCCACTGCAGTCAGCTTCATCGCCAATGCCTGGCAACATGGCTTCATGACGTCATTACGAATCCTGGCACCGTTCGGGCGGTAGCGTCTGCTGTGACGCATGGAAGAGAGCAGTAACATAGGTCTGGGGCAGAGGGGCCCAGTGGTGTAGCCAAGGGGGACCAGAAAGGTCATGCCACTCCTAGAGGCTTGGCGGGACTCCCTGGCGGCTGAGCGGGTCCCCTGGGGCCGAAGGCCCCAGTTCTTTTGATAGTATGAGGCGCCCATAGGGCGCCAAGCACTGTCCGAAACAGATTATTGAAGCAAAATAAGAATATTTTAAGCATTAAAGAAGCCTTACGAACCCCTCAAAAACGTCTTCCAAGCATACAGGAGGGTTCTGTGTGCCATGAAGAGAGGGACGTGATATGAATGAGCGTTTAGGGGTCCCTGCAAACTTGTAGGGGAGTTCACTGCCTTTCTGAGGAGGGCCGCTGTCGGCCCATAAAGCATCCCTGTCAGCCTCTGGAAGGGCTTCTTTTCGGTTTGTAAGAAAGCCCCTGCCCTGCCTCCAGAGGCCGACAGGGTCTCTTCATATGCGGATAGGGGGCCCTCTACAGACAGGCAATGCACCCCCACAGGCTGACAGGAGCCCCTAGACGTTCATTCAGGGGCTCCTGCTTGCCTGCAAAGATGCCCCTGCCGACCTGTAAGGGCATCCACCAGGTCGGCAGGAACGTCTTTACCGGCAAGCATGGCCCCCTCGACATCCTAGCGAAGCCGTTTTGCGAGCCGACAATAATTTTAATTATGTGGGCTCCGGATGGTTCCGAGGGCAATCCGCGGATCCAAGGGGGGGCGATGGGGATGATCCCCCGGGCCTGAGAAGGGACCCCGAAGGTGCCGACGGGCTTTTGATGCAGTCAGGGTGGCCTCCGGTAAGATTAGATAACATCTGAGACGCATACAGGCTCCTGAAGCTCCCAAAGGGACCCTGAGACCACAACAGCGCTCCAACACGACAAAATGTTCCTGAGACTGGCAGAGGGCTCATAGGGCCCCTGAGACGGCCAAGATGACTAAGTCCCTAGGGGGGCCCTGGAATGTCATAGCGGCCCTGAATGGGTTTCACGGGCCTGTGTGAAAAGCTGAAGAGACCATGAGACGGTAAGATGTCCCCTAAAATGGATAGAAGGGCCTGAAACCCTCTAAGAGACCCTGGGATCACGAGGGGGGCCCAATAAGGCAGAGGGTCCATCAGACCGCTTAAAATGCCAGAAAGGCCCCTGAGGCGGCAAGAAGTTAAGAGGGTGCCTAGTACAGCATAAGGAGACCGTGGCCAGCCAGAGGGCTCCTGAACGGAGCTTCATCGTTGACCTTTTCGACCTCGGGAGGGGCCCCAAATGGGCTACATTGGCCTTTTGGAAAATCTGAAGAGTTTTTGATGCTGTCAGGGGCTTCGGGAAGGTCAGATGGTTCCTGAGACGGCAAGATGGGACCGTACACCGCAGATGAATCCTGAGACCGCCAAAAAGGTCGGAGGGCCCCTGCGAGACGATAAGAGGACCTCCAAGACGGTAGGGGGGTGCTGGACGGCCAGAGGACCCCGACCCCTGTGTTCGGCGTGCTCCTGGCGCGGAAAAGATCCCCTGAGACCGTCAGCGAGGTCTCTTAAGCGACAACAAAGGTCCCTGTTACGGCTAGAGGGGCCCCGAGACTGCCAGATATACCCCATGTAACAGAGGATGATTCCTGATACAGCCATGGGGACCACCGGCGACGTTCAGAGGACCCCTGACACTGCACAGAGACCCTGAAACTGTCGAAAGGCCTTTTGTAACTGCCAGAGGGTCCCTGAGACGGCAAAAATGCTTCCCAGAGACGACAAGAATGGCATCTAGGATCACCGGGGTCCACTGAGAGCGATATAGAGGGACGTTTGAGACTGTGAGCTAGAAGTCTCTGACAATAGAGGCCCGTGAAAATACTAAACCTTACGACGTCCAGGTAGCTCCTGAGACGACCAAAGGACCTAGAGGATTGCCAAAGGCACCCCTGTCACGGCAAAGAGAGACGTACAGGGGCTTTTGTTAGATCCTGACGGACTCCTTAGACGGCAAAAATATCCCAGGGACGACAGCAGGAAACCCAAGATTTTATTATTTTATTATTTTATTTTATCATGGACCCAAGATTAAGCATCGCTGAAACTGTCAGACGGGTCTCTGAAACTGTCCGAGGTGCCCTGAAATTGCCAAAGGAGCGCCTCATAGGTCCCAAGCGAGACACGCAACTGTAAAAGGAACCTGAGACCACTAGAGGGCCCTGACACGGCAGGCGGTCCCAGACCACCAAAAGTGCCCCTAGAAGTGCACGAGGGAGCCTAACCTAAGCTAGCAAAAGTCTCCAGAAACTGCGCGGGGCAGAGTGGCTTGTGGACCAGACACAGGCACGACGTTCGAAAAGAGGAGGGACGCAGCCGCCTGAAATCCCTCTGTTGTTGTCATATTTCAGCCACCTTGTATGGGAGAAAAACGCAGAATACCTAAACTAAGATGGTGCGCATGGATTTTTTTGCGTATTTTATATGGTAAAAAAACAAAATTACGTCATATATTCCCAACTGGACCAGCGCGGACCAGCGTTTTTTTCATATCTGAAAAGCAAAGAAGGGCGGAGGGGCGCGCGAGAGGTAGGCCCACATTTCGCCTCCACTTTCCCCCGCATTGGCGAAATCCTGGATCCGCCCCTGGCGAGGGCTCCCATTGGTCACGAGGGTCCCTTGATCCGATTTGCCCCTCCTGGGCGGAATCCTGGCTACGCCCCTGGAGGGGTCAATTGCCCCCCGCCTCATGATGGTCATATGTGGCCCCAACATACGGCCAAAGGCTCCCAGAAGTCACATATCATTAGACATTATTTGTTTGAAAGATCAATATCCTTTGATCGTCGCCAGCACTTACCATTTCGCCATCCTAGAACGTACCTGAGGTGGGGGGGGGGAGGGGTGCCACAACCCAAGCTATTCACCACCTACAAGATCAGCGGACTACCTGGAACGTGCTGAATCTGACGGTACCCAATTTGATCTACTTGGGACAAATTCTGACCTTCCCCATCATGCCATGCAAAAACATTTGACTTTTTTGCGCTACAAACGGAATGTCTCACACAGAAGTCCCCGTCTAGCGACGGCACAGCCATTTGTGGTGCTAAATCATATAGAATAGCTTCTGGTCGTTCTTATGATAAACAGTTTTATCGCCTGAGGTTATTGGTCGCATTCCAGGCCAGGTCAGTATATGCCGTTTTCAGTGGAATCTGCTCCTGACGCCATTTCGAAGGCCGTTTATTACGTATGAAAGTCTTTTTGTAAATCCCTACAGCTTGGGGCGATTCAGCGAAGCTGTTTCACCGATAATTCATGATATTCGCTGATTTCATTCAAATTGCATCGATTTCATCAAAATCAAATTCATTGTCCCATTCAAATTCGCCGATTTCAGGTTCACGTGCAGAGCAGCAAAAATAACACATGGTCAGCCGGAATCATCCGAGCAGGGGTGTCGATTTGTATTCTTTTGCGAGGGCCCTGCCACCCCCTCCCATTATTGATTTATACCCTTAATGGGCCTCCCAATATTTTCTGCCGATTTTCAACGGAAATGGGCAATAATGACGAAAAGAACAGCCGCAGTAAATAAGGGATAAGCAGAAAGTGAAGCATTAAACCTAAAGTGATGCATCTACCTGTCTTTCTACCTTTCATCTATATATGCCTTTATACATGGAAATACACGTAATTTTGTATTTGATGAACAGCAACAAAAAAAGATATAAATTTCCTTGGTCAAAATAAAGTGGGCGAAATCCGCTCAGAAACCCACATTTGGGGCTAAGTTAGGTTGTAGGACCCTCAGCCCCCCCCCCCCCGCTGTGATTAGTTACGGAAATCGACGTCCCTACATCTGAGGTCAAATACCTTATTTTGTCCTGAAGAATATGAATTGGATATTCATTGCAGATTCCTCCCCCCCCAAAAAAAGGGGTAAATGATGTTAGACTGCGTCTCTGGCGTCGAAATACACCGTGAAAAGCCAGGTTATGACCTAACATGACCTAATACCATGTCACATCAAGCAATGCCAATATCAATATAGATAATGTTGCACGACGCACTATAATTCTGAATGGGTACTACTAAGGATGCTCAGAAAAAGTCCAGAATGGAAGGACTATACTGCTCCGATTTATAACTTTGTGTTTGTGTGTGTGTGTGTGTTTGTGTTTCCTTGTCTGTTGATTTGTTTGGCTGTGTGTGGCTGACAGGATCAAATTACGTGTTCAAAAACTCATTCTCCGGATGTCTACTAATTAAGCGTCCTGAAAACGCGTCAGATTTTCTGCAAAATATGGTATTACTGGTGAACTGATTTTACCTTGCCCCTGACGTATTTAGTCTTTTATAGCAACTAAATACACATGTCCGACGCATACGGGAGGCAGCTTACAAAGCCATCAGCAAATATGGCGTCTGCGGTGCATTTGACGCGTTGTTCGCACATTTTACAACGCACCTCGCTTTGGAATCGTGACATGATATTTAGAATAAGGTTACTTTTTACAAACCAAAGGCCACAGAAACTTGAAATTTTCAGGGAACCTGCAGAAATGGTGGAAAAGTAGATGCTGGAAAAAACCAGACTCATGTTTTTAAAAACTTGGCGTCAAATGGGGTGGTATCTTCCACCTCCATGTGGACGCGGGCTTAAAATAAACAAGGCTGGTCGCGGCTATCCGGTTTTCGGGTAGGCGGCTAGCCGGCTAGCCGATTTAATGACCAGTGGAGGATGACCCGCAGAGCCTTGACGTCCAGTGAAAAGCAAGGGCCACAAAACCGTCCTAATGGTGTTTGCTTTGCGCGGTGGTTTATGACGATTCGGCCCAATGTGAAACTGTTTTCCAGAATCTGACGTTAATTACGAGTAAAATTTTGGATTCGCATTAAGGTCAACATGCTGGTTACATGCTCCATAGAATTGTTAGACTTGAAGCCTGGTGCATGTACATTACATTGTTCAAGTAAACAATGGTACGAAAACTCAACGGGATAACCCAAAGGGACGCGATGTTGCGTAAAATAGGGTTAAATAATGTAGATCAGCCCTCTGGATACTGCCCTCCCCTGGTCAAAATCCGTGGCACCCAGTGGCGCAGTCAGAGGGGGTCCTAGGAGTCCCAGGGTTCCCTCCCCCAAAATGTCCGAAGGGGTCCCACCGACGTTAGAAAATCAGTCTTATAAAAACTGGAGCTATCGCCAAAATGCATTCAGAGCGGTAGACAATAGAAGGGAAAAGGTGAAATATGTAGGCCCAAGACAACTGAAGGACCCGTATCGGCCTGCAAGGGCCTCTGCCGCCCTGAAGGGATCCCTTGTCAGCCTGTGTGGGCCTCTTGCCAGCCTATAGGGGCCCCTGTCGGTCTGCAGGGGACCCTGCCAACCTGCGGGGCCCCTGCCGGCCTGTAGCCCCCCTTTCCCTGTTGGTTTGTAGAGGAACCCTGCCGGCCTTTTGAGCCCCCTGCCGGCCTGTAGGGACCATCTGCCGGTCTGCAGGGCCCCCTGTCGGCCTGCGGGCCCCTGCCAGCCTTCGGAGGGCCCCTGTTGGCCTGTGGAGGGGCTCCCGCTGTACTATGGGACCCTGCCGGCTTGTAGGGGCCCCCTGCCGGTGCCCACGAGGTCGTCCAAATAGCTTTCTTTGTTTGGTCTGATGAAGTTTCTGTCCATGAGAACTCCTAGCTCATGCATGAATTTCGTACGGGATAGTGGCGGGTTGGACAGGTCGATTTGGTGCATCTTTGGAAATGTATTCGCTTTCGCCTACCTAGCTGCCCTATCAGAGGAATGCTTGGTACGCCTCTGCAAAGCATATTCTAGGAAACCACTGGTACTATTTTAGGCTGTGGCTGCTCAATGTGCATGGTGTGTGCCGGGTCACACACCAAGAAATAATAAGCCATCCATGGCGGTGACAGCCCCAATAAGAATCGTTTTTGGTGGACAAATTCTGATTATCGGCAATCAAAGAAGAGCAGGATGGTCGCGGCTAATAACGTTTAGGCATGGTTAGGTCCACTGTCGCAAAATTTTCACTGACTGTTTTTATTCAGGGGTCCACTCATGGGATACGGATTCACGGGGCGGATCAAGAACGCTGGTTTTCGTCGGTTTGGGGAAAGTAAATTTCAAAAAGGTATGGTGATTTTCAAAGCTCAATGGATTTCGCCTTTTTATCTCAAGGGCTGTTCTATAACGAACTTTCCTTAAGAAAAATTGTTTAGATTTTCTTCAAATTCCTGAAATGCGGCAAATTTTTCCCAGTTTTGACCATACTGGGGGAGCCATGGCCTCATTGGCCCCCTGGATCCTCCAGTGGGTGCTCACCATTGGTCAGGCACCCCGAAATTTTGGGCCGTCTGTGCCCCTGCTGCAAGACCCCTGCGAAATGTTATGCTAAAATTGTTGTCTAAGAGGCCCATATGAAGTGAAGGGGCCAAACACTGGGCGAAGACCCCGAAATTTTGGGCTGGCTGCGCCCCTGGTGACGCCTGATGTTATGTCCGGCGTAGAGACGATTAATTAAAAGAATTTGATTCCAGTTAAGAGGACGAGTAGAACCCTCGTAAGAGTTCCTGACTTGTTCACTCATTTTTAAGGCGCTGGCTAGGATCGCCCCTGGATCATTCATGAAGTTGATCATTCACAGCGTCAAACTACATCAGAACACATAAAAAGGGAACAGTTGGCAGAACCTGGGACGGGTCCAGCCGAACTTCCGGGAAAATCTGAAGCCGCCTCGGGGTCCAGATAGTGCACTGGCCGTGACAGCTTACAATTTTGTTTTCGGAATTAACCTTATGATGTTGCATTTGCAGAACGGTCCTAAAAAACTAGTTCTTGCCTTATCAGCTTTGAGAGCAATGTCATGTCGACGCGTATGCTATATTTCCTTCGACGTGATGGCTTTTCAGGGTGGATCGTTCGAGCAATCGACCGAAAACGTACGACTGGGGGCGCGCAGACATGCGCATGACATATACTACTTTATTTCTTGTTTTTGCGCGCACATGTCATGTCATGTTACATGTCGCACGCGTGCGTGCGTTCTATGACAGCAGACACGTCACGGCTGAACACCACGGAGGTCATAGCGGGGGAGGGGTTGGATTGCCACAGGCCCGCACCGTGCCCCACCGCGGCCGGCAGGGGCCACCAGTGTCGTCGTTCTGTGAGACCGACCATGGTGGCATAGGTATGCCCCACGGTGGCGTCAAGTCGAATTTCAGCATTCACACGTGGTCATAGTGAAGTGAATAGTCATAGAAGTCATAGAAGTGAAGCCTGAATAAGCTTACGGATACAGTGGGGTGCCCAGGGGAGGATCCGGGAGGGAGGGGGGCATACGGGCCGGTCCCCTCCTCCTTTGGAAAACTCGGGCCAACTTTTGTCTTTTGGATCCTTTTCGGAGGGATATTGCAGATATTTGGTTTTAGAAACAGCAGTTAGTGCACATACATGTTAAATTCGAAAATGGCGGAACAGAATGGCCCCGAAATCCGAGGACAAATCGGCGTTTCGATGCAGGTTCGGTTACGCACGTGGAGATTTGGCCCTCCTTAACACATGGTTTGGATCCGCCATTGTGCATGCGATACCGATAAGCGCCGCAAACGTGAACTAATGTAAACATCCATGTTCCGGGTATACCACGCCACACGGGCAACGTCAACTGAATTCACCCTGTTGATCTAAACATGCGACACTTTCTGTTGGCCCTCGGTTTTAGTTTCTTTCACAGATATCAACATGTTTTGGCACACAGCACATGCAATGGCAGTTGCACAAAGAGTGAAATTATCATAGCCAAGACATTTTCGGGATACAGCGAGTCAGCCAATACTTCACAGCCTCAGTATGCATGATGACCGACATGATCTTCGACAGAATCCCTAACTGGCAGGACAAGAATGGCGCAATGGTTTGCGTGACGTCGCGTTCGAAAGAACCCTTCGTAGAACGTTTCCAGTGACCTGATACGGCTTCATACGTCAACAGCCGTCAAACCTGTGAAGCTCTCAGCCCACAGGGCGTCTCCCTCTCGCACACAATAACGCGAGCGGCTTTGCGGAGATCGTTTTGCGATCGGTTTCGCCCTGGCACATGCGCCACGCGTACCGCTCCTCGCCGTTCCAAAGCAGACACCCACGTCTCGGCATGCGTCAGGATGCTGACGCCCACGCCAGGTGGCGCTGCGGAGGATAGGCCGCATGCATCAGTCAGATTCAGAACAACCTCTCCCACTGGATTCGCTGGTTCACCGTACCGGCTGCCGTCCTGTGTGAACCCAGCCGGTCTCACGGGCGCCGGCACCGCTGCTGCCGCGCGGGCGGCCAAGGGGCGCTCCCAGGCGCAGCAGAGCATGGGCGGCCGCTCGGTGCGTGTGCACCATGCGGCGACCAGCCCTGCTCTTGTGCGCAGTTGGCTGGCGAGATGTCACCACGCCCAGAGCATGTTCGTGACTGGTTTTTCGCCTGCACGCCTACGTCACGGCACGAGTGTGTTCAGGGGCAGTTCGCTCCGTGCTCTTGGCCAGTACACGCCGACAGAAGATTGACACTGAATTGTACAGCTACCGACGTTATTCCATTGAAGAGAGGTTTCCCACCAGGCTCGCAGTTTACAGTGTCTGGTGCTGTACTGCGACTGCCAGCTGTTGCTTTTCTGAGTGTCGTACACGTGGCTGGAGGTTTCCGAACATTACCGGGGATCTGCAGAGCATTTCGGACCGTTTCTGTCCATTCATTGCCATAAGTCTAATGTTAAAATCTCCGAATATTGGGAGGTCTGGACCTTTCCATCCCTCCAGGTCCTGCTGTCATGGCAGTGAGGTTTGCCGGCTCAGGTTCATTGTTGTTGCTGGCCGTTGTTAAGGCTTTTGCTGTTGCTCAGACTCCAAACTATTTCCTGCGCTATGAAACGATGAAAACACCGGGTTAACTGCGCATTGTCTACCGGCGTGGCCAGAGGGACCGCCCCCCCCCCCCCTAGGTCTGCACTTTTAAGTGGAACCCATTGCACATCGTCTTCCCAGCAGGCGGTATTGGTGTGATTTCAGTTCTCACTGAGTTCCGGCCGCCTCCCTTATTAGACAATCCTGGCCGCACCCTGGCCGTGTTTCGAGTGGCCGCCACGCCGGCGCCAAACAGTGACCGCCTATGTTTGATCGTCTGCTGATTTCTCGGTTCATGTTTGGACTGCGAACTGTGTTTGACGACCGATGTTGAGAGACCTGTGTCTGCATAGGCGCACCCAAAGGGCGAATGCAGGGGTGACATAGCGGGTCGGAATAACAATTCTCCCAGCAGCGGAACATGCATTTTGATATTTTCGCCATAGTAAAAAGAAGAAAATTCTTGAACTGCATGATCACATTTGGGCTCAGCACAAACTCTAACAAAGGTGACCAAATCCACTCTGAGCACGCATGAATCTCGAGCGCATAACTGTGTCTTGCTCTTTCCACGGACGGATCCAGAATTTTGCCAAGAGGATGCTCTTTGTGGAAGAGGGGTGCCAAAACGATGCTGTGGGTCGCCAAAACCGCAACGAAAGGGCACCAAAGTGCGCCGGAAGGCTGCCAGAACAATGACAATGACAATGACAGAACAATGACAACAATAACAGCGCTTAAATCACGCTAAGCGGGTAGGTGTACTGCACGGGGGGCGTCAAACGACTCACGAGGGCAATTTGACACACGCCCTTGAAAGTGGCATGCCCATATTATACATAGGCATATGAGGTCATCGATGCACTATATTACGTCCGCTTCCTTGATGTTAAAAAGGCGTCTTTTTAACAGAGCGGCGTCCATGTCCTACTAGAAGAGCGCACGATGTCCCATGTGCGCTGTTTAACGACAAGGCATCTTCATATCAACGGGCAGAATTCACCCGTAAAAAATTAGATCAAGCACCAGCCGGAACGAAAGGCCTTGACACTGAACCATTGAGCCGCAAGGGAGATAATCTAACAAAAGATGACGCATTACTTAAACACTTGTGACTGTTCGATGTTGCGTCACATGCTCTTTTGCAGTCATAAATCCGACCCATATGCCGTCATGTTCTGCACATCTGGCCATGGGTGGGATTTCTGAAAAGCGTCAGGTAGTGCTGTTTTCAGAATTAGCCTCCTCCCCCCAAAAAAAACATCTGATTCAGACAATTTCAATCCTCATTTCATTTTTATGCCATACATGTAACGTTACCGTGACGATACTATTTATTATATCTCCTCGTTCTCCTCAACGACTTGAATAATCATAGCCCTCAATAGCCATGACACCCTGTCAGTTACCAAACGGATCAATAAGCTTCAGGTGGTTTCGAAGCTTATGGTCTGGATCGAATGATTTATGCAGGCCGCGGAAAATTTGCATCGAAGAGTACGAAAGACATCAGAGGTGTCAATGCCGGCACATATTGACCCCAGTTCGCAGGCCGGTCTCGGGTGCCCAGTGCTGGGTCCCGTATGGGCAATAGACAACATGGGGAAATGAACATTTCGGTTACATTTAGCGCAAGGCCCAATATTGGGCACAGTGGCTCGATGCATCTGCCTAGTCACGGCTACCCAGTCCCAGGGTTTAGTGTTAATAAAACGCATCAGAGTGCTAAAGAAGAGTATTGAGTAACAAATTGGAACAAATTGGATTCTGGCACTTCCATTTCAATATTCGCCCTTCACACAGGTGAAGCTTCGTAAATGTTTCAGAGTGCCCCAGCCTCCCGATCACCTTCCAGATTTAACATTAGGTCTGTGGTAGTGGACACCAGCTCAGATCGACTGCCCACTACCAAAATCCATTCAAACTATCTGTGTCATGACAATGGCTTTAAAGATGGTTGGCCCGCGGTCTGGGACGCAGTGTTGCGTTAGATGACTAGTGCAGTTACGTGCTCTTCCTGGTCACCCACAAAGGCTTAGGCTCCTGCCTGTGACTATTCCATCGGGTAATAAATCATCAAACCGGGACTGGGTTTGGTAGGTCAGGCGGGCCTGGCAGTCACAGGAGCGGTGCCGAAGTCTAGATCAGGCGGCAGCAGGGGTGTGTGCAGGATAAAAGGAGGCAGCGCAACCCAAAATGTCCACTGAAAACCCAGTGAAGTGCGCCGTAAACGTGCGAAATTTCTATGATGGCGTACAACATCGTTTGTTCTGGATCTTATTTGTACATGCCTAATCAGAATCTTTCAAAGTCCGTATTTATTCACATGCATACTGACCCGCCCCGATTGAGGGGGTGGTGGTTGACCGCACCTGAGTTTTTTTCAAGATTGCGAGAGGACTAACAAACGCAGCGCCTCGAAACCTTGTCTGCCTTTTGCTTGATTATTTTTGCACCATGAAACAAATTTTTTTTTTTTTTTTATCTCAGGTCATGCAAGGTGTCTGCCCTAGGTCAGGTCAAGTGGACCTATGAGCAAAAAAGTTTAGCACCCTTTATTGTGATATGTGTTGTGATATCGCAATGATGTGATGTGAATGATGAGATGTGTCTGTTGTGATATCGCAAGGCATGATATCACAACAAAAACTTTTAAGGGTTAAAGATTTTAAAAAATGCAACAAATCTGTTATCTCTGATTTTTCGGAAATATCCGGGTCATTAAGCTAAGGTCAAGCCCGTTTTCAACACATGTTTTTTTTTTTGTTTTGAAAATCGACGAAATTTTTATAACAATACGAGTGTCTGGAGATCCAGACATCCATTCGTCGTCAATGGGCAAAGTTTCAATGACCTCTGACCACTGGCCTGAGGTCAGGTCACGAATACCTGTTATGAGTCAAATGCAGTGCCATCAAAATCGGCGATGAATAACTCAGACTGGGCGGAAATTGGCAGAATTGGCTCGCATGGTTGCGAATAATACCAAGAAGTTCAAAAAGTTTAAGAAATTTACAAATTTTGGGAATGTATGAGCTCTCACGAATAACACTTTACCAAGTGAGTAGAGCGATAACTAATAAATTTTTCAACATTGAACACGCGCACCGGAAAGGTCTTTTTGTGCCCCCCCCCCACCTATTTCACTTGAATATCTCGAGAACGGATCGGAGTTGGTTGCTGCTACTTTGTGACATTTATGGCAATTGAATAACTCGTCGAATGACGCAAAAAATAGGAAATCGACCTGAAATTTTTGAAGTTTCAAGCATTCGAAGTTAGGCAAACATGACGAAAGCGACGGTTGTCGCTGACAAATGAGAGCTTTGTGAAAGAACCAGCGTTCTTCTTAAGACTACCGTGTGGACACAATCAGGCGATGTCATTTGGGCGTAAGTGATGGATGTACCAAGACCATAGCCAGGGTCAGTAAGGGTCAAGGTCATCTAAGGTCAAGGTCAAGCAGCTTGTGACGTGATCTAGATTTGCTTTGCAACATGTCAGTATGCATGAGACATGCATTCAGAGGCTATAATAACAGCATGCGTGCGCGCACTGATACCCTTTCATATACCAAGGTCAGTGACGGTCAAGGTCATTAAAGATCAAGGTCAAATATCTTGTGACCTGGTCCAGATTTCTTTTGCGACATGTCGATTTGTATGAAGTATGCATTCAAAGACCCTAATAAAAACACGTGTGCGCACATGGATACGCATACATACATACCACAGTCATTTCAGGTCAAGGTCATCAAAGGTCAAGGGCAACTGTTTTGTGGCCTGGTTCGGACTTGCTTTGCAATATGTCGATTTGTATGAAATATGCATTCAAAGACCCCACTAAAACACGTTCGGCACAATGATACTCACATGTATATACATATATACAATTGCATACACACATAAATATAAACGCTGGAAGTGACCAAATGTACCGATGGTGGCTACCTTCACTGCAAATACTCCAAAAGATACATGTTGCGCTCTCGTTTAATTTCAAACTGTCCCGTGTTGTTCGAAATCTGATCTGCAAAAGATGAAAAAATGACTCCATAGGTCAATGACCTGACATGACCTGGACCCAAAACCCTCAGCCAAGACTCCAAATGAATGGAAGTTGTCGTATTCCGCGTTTCAACGGCCAAACGAACACCCTTTTCCCGTTTCGTTCGAAAAGCTGTTCGGAATGGCCTGTACGGCCGAGAAAGTGTCCAAGGTTGACCTTTTCAACCTTATTTGACCTTGGAAATATCGACCTAGGGTCATGAAAATTACACACAATGTAAATCGTTATTACTCCACCCTGTCCATAACATCTGATGTCTCTAGCTCTTTCCGTTTTTGAGATCGGAGGGGCGGCACTTCTGGACCCCCTTCCAGTGCGTGTTAGTGCGAAACCCTCTTCCACTGCGGGGGTTAATCCTATAAAAGTAAACAATGTTTCCAGGCCCTATTAAAAAATCTCGTCTATCTGACGCCTGGCATTTTTTCTGGCGGCGCTATTTTTTGCCACGCAGTACAGTTTTTTGAGATGGTGCTTGAGTACCACCTGAGAGACATGAAACTCTGCATATGGGTATGAGTATCTGAACGCGTTTTATGGACTTATCAGCCCAGATTTCACCAGAAAACATGTATTGCAGAACTTCATGGTGAAAAGCTAAATTTCCCCTGACCGTGACCGTTACCTTTGATTACCGCCAGCATTATTTGGTCTAGATATACACTACGCAGGATCTAGAACATGTCAGTGCGTGTAGTTCGTACTTTGGTCGCTTTGCAGTTGCATTTAAGCGGGGTTCAATATTGTCCGAAATTCTGTGATTTGACAGCGACTTATGACCTCATCCGTAGCTCCAATTTCAAAGTTGTTCAATTTTTTGGGGCCATGCTATCGGAAGCTATTGATTGCCGTTGAGATCAGCTGTAACAGTTTTTTCCTAACTCAAAAATTATTTGGTTCTTAAGTAATTTGAACTGAAATTCTAAAGAATTCCTATAAGTATTTCCATCTGTAGAACGGTCCCATTGCTCATCAGTCGTTCAAGGCCGAGTTCAACGTCACAGACAAAAACATCTGGATACCCAAAGTTGTCTCACTTTCAACAGTGGGAAGACTCGATATTTCCCGTGAAAAAGTCATTGCAAACGACAAACAATGCAGATTAGCGTCCGTGTTTCTTGGAATCGCCATGCGATACCACCAACTCGGATTGTTCTAGACTCCTTGCGGCACCAGTTCACGCCCCTTGGGTGATTACTGTACCGTTTTTCACTGGTTGGCGTCACGTCATTTTTGTACCTACTGGCCCGAATCATTTCCGTTTGCAGGGAGTTTAAAGAGTGTACCAGTCGTCGTCGAAAAGGCTCTTGTGATTCTGAAGGCATAATGGAAAGATACCCATATAGTGTGGGTGCCGGTGTAGGTGTTTGTGAATGAATGACGCGGACAGAAGTTGGACCTAGAAGATTTCCTCTTTGGCTGACTCACGAGAAAGACTGGCACGAGCGAGGTCGTCACTTCTTGAACGATCACGGAGGCAGTTAAGAATCTGCCAGATCAGCGTAATCGGTCTATTAGTTCTGGATTTATGGGGTGAGGGCGTTAAACCCCCTCCTCCCCCCAGAGCCACAGCCCAGCAACTGCCGTGTTAACCCGCGCACGACCGTCGGTCGGTTTCGAGCATGCGCGACTGAGGTGGGGGGGGGGGGGCAGTTGGCCGCCCCCCTCTAACTCACAAACGGTTGATCGTCGCACGATAAAAATAAACATACCGTTGGAAAGCTTGTGACGAGTAGAGCTCGAAACTGGTTTCATTTTTAGTTTTAGATAATATGTAAGCAATTTACGCCCCACATATGTTTTCTAATAGACGACTGCATGAGACCGAGAAATGGTCTGAATCTCAAGGGCTGTGACTAATAACGCATAGGTAAAGGCACCAGCGCACACGTAAAGGTCCACGGATGCCGAACACGTCTAATTTCCCAGTTTTGTTCAATATATACGCCGAAACGATGAGTTAAAGACACGGCAATTCTCACGCCAGCTGTATGCGTGCGCCGCAGCCGTATGCAGTAACAAACTGGCGGGAACCAATTTCAGCGTTCCTTTATTTTCGCGAAAAAGGCCTATCTATGTGAATTTCATTGACCTTAGTGGCTCTTGTGATGGTTTTTCATACTTAAATTTTGGAAAAATTCATTATTTACCAGTCTACACAACTGGCGGAGCTTTATTCGCGAAAGCCTGTTTATTTCCAAAATATGCTACTTTTTCGAATTTTTTGAGGTTCCTGGTATTACTTACGTCTGTGCAAGCCACTTCTGCCATTTTCTACCCATTCTGAGTAATTCATCGCCGATTTTGACGGTGGTACATTTTGGCTCACTACAGTTATTCGTGACCTGACCTCAGGCCAATGGATGGAAGTCATTGATACTTTGCCCAATGACGGTAACTAGATGTCTGTCTCACTCCACACTAAAAATGTTATGAAATATTCCGTCAGTTTCCAAAAAAAAACGACATGTCTTAAAAATGGGCTTGACCTTAGGTCAATGACCCGGAAAATTTCGAAAAATCTGAGATAGCAGATTTGTTGCATCTATCACGATCACTATTCCCTGAAAGTATTATTGTGATATCTTGTTTTCCGAAAAAGTTACAGGGCGCTAAACTTTTTTTGACATAGGTCTGTTTGACGTGACCTAGGTCAGGCACCTGACGTGACCTGAGGTCAAAATTTTGACACGAGATGTAAAATTGATGAAGCAAAAGGTACAATAAGTTTCGTGACTCTGTGTTTGTTTGTTCTCTCGCAGTCCCAGAAAAACCTCAGGGGGGGGGGGGGCGGTCAACTGCCTTCCCAATCGGGGACGGGTTAGGCAACAACATCTAGCAGACAGAACATCCTTTAATCACGAACATGTGATGAAACAGTGCACGAAACGCTTCCGGCGGGAAGTTTGTTGCATTTCACCATGCCTTAGGTCCTTACATATGTACAGTCGGCCGCGGCAACATGCCGGCCGGTTCGGGATTCACTTTCCGCGGCTGAGTTTACGGAAAGTATATTGGACCAGATATCTACCGAATGATACATCCGGAACACTTCTTTTTTATCTGTCTTTCAGGCTAGCTTCTCACGAGGCCGCGTAAAACGCCTCATCCTTTGCAAGGCACTGGAAATAGTATATCTGCACTTTTAATTACACTAGTTTGCCAGCTTTAGGCTTTCCTGATGCCTACGTGGAATAGCTATGCGGGAACGCGTTGGTGGAGATTGCATGCACTCATCCTTGACCTTCACCAGTAACGAGACCGACTGAACAGCACGGCGAGTGACTTGTCACCTCTCGCCGCTTGGGGGTCAGTGTTTGCAGTCTCTAGCAACGCGCCCCCGCACAAGTACTTTACTTAAACCTAGACAAATGCTAAAAGTGGCAATGTTAATGTAGTCAGAAGTAAAAACATACCATTTCCATTAAACTGCGAAAGATTTGACATTCTAAGCGCCTTCATGACAAACTAGGATGAGACATGGATTAATCACTGAATGTTTCAAATGTATCATTCGACAGAAATTTGGTCAAATATCACCTCCGAAGACTCAGCCGTGGACGATAAATCGAAAGACGGCATGTCATTATGGGCGACTCCGCGCACTCTTTATCAGGGTCGGATAGCGAGACGCATTGGAAACGTTTGGCCGGCAGTCATTCAGGCATTATTTTATCAAATGTGAGGGATTAAATGCTCCTATTTTTGTTAGATGTTGTCGCCTGAGATCTGAACAACTGGTATATGTCAGACAAGATTGTCTCAAAGCTACGCACTAGGTAACCAGCCCGATTAAACGCGTTTTGCTGTTAAACCAACTGCAAAACACGACATAAAGGTCTTGGACAAAAACAGCCTTAGATAGATTTTGACGAAAATCACGTATTTGGATTCAGCTCATCCTCACCTTTCCAATGGTATGCGCCACGTCTTTTGAACATTACAACACCCTCAAGCGAACTGTCCTGCGTGCGCTGCTGCTGCTGTCAAACACACTACAGGTAAGCTTCGCACACGCACCCACGCAGATTATAACACATTTACAAAAGGCGACAGTTTTGGCAGCAATACGGCGGGGCATGTTAGGGACAAACTTGGCCAGTGGCGGCGCCACTATCGACCCAGGCCGACGCCACGACGGGAAGAAGAGGGTAGTGCGTGTCTGACCTGTGGCGCTGTGCAGAGCATAAACTCGCCAGCAAGGGCACAACCAATGGAGGGATAGTTAAGTCCGGGCTTCACCTGATATCTTTTGTTAGAGCTAGTCAGCGGCGAAACCAGGATTTTTTTTGGGGGGGGAGGGAGAGGGAATCCATTTTTATTATCATATCTATCAATGTACCATATACCATATCAGGGGTGTCGATTTCTGTAAATGGTGGGGTCGGATGGGAGGTGGGGGATGGTCCGAGGGCCCGACAACCTCACCTTCCTCAAATGTAATTTTCTCAACGGATGCAGCACACTTAATTTTGACCATCGGCAATTTTTCGGCTTGTAGATTTTTTTCTTGATTTTGTACTTTCATGGTACAAATGCAAAATTACAAAACACTAAATAAAAAAGCACAGAACATTACATATATTCAATATATATATATATATATATATATATTGCATGTTGCATATGGGTAAGGCCGAAATCGTTAAGTCTTGTAAGTACCTGCCTACGTTCCATTTTTTAATGAGCAAGAAAACATTGGGAGGGCTCAAATCACTATGGGGGAGGGGGCGGCAGTCTCCAATGCTGCAGTCAGCATTGGAAGAGTTCAGGCCCCTCTAAAAATATACAAAACGACATCCCAGTGGGTGGCCAGTCAACTATTGTGGGTGCCAAGTTCTCTACGGGTCCCTGGAACCCATAAAGAGATAGGAAACCACACCAATGACTGTGATCAAGTACAGTCATTCAAATAATGGTTTGCGAAAGGCTATCACCGTCCCTATTTGACGATATGACCTGATGCCATTTCTTTACTAAATGCTTTATGCCATTTACTGTATGCTTTCTGCCCACCTGTCATCTACCAGTAAGATGCCAGAACGGCTTTTAACCCTGGCCAGACGAGAAGGTACGGACGCAACCCCCGCAGGCAGTGTGTCCGGCACCACAGCAATACGGCGCACGACAGCGCCGTAACATTTGGCATAACTCAAGATATATTCATTGCGCATGTTTCGAAAAAAAGAGTGACTCCAGGTCATCTCAAGTCGCCAAGCTATGACATCATCATTGATGGCCTGCAGAGCGATTTTTGCGCCAAATGTTTTCTTTTTTACTTTTTTAGGGCAACAGGTATATGCATAAACGACAGATGACGGGCATGAAAACGGTTTAGAATGGTAGTCCACAAGCGAACATACGTATGCATTTGACGTAAAATAGGTCAATGACCTTTTCAGTGTTAAACAAGGTCAGTGACCTAAGAGGACCTTTTATTGCCATATTTGCACGTTCCAATCTAAATGTTTTAGAACAGTAACTAAATGACTCGATTTTTGGATTCGACCATATACATAATCGCATTGTCCTGTAGCATACTGACCACACAACCTACATAAAGTTTCTTGCAACAGTGCAGCGTTTTATGCAGTTCGACCTTTGGCGGTTTTAAACAGACTTCAGCTTGGTGAGTAAGCTGGTGGCGTCCATTTCACGTTCTCAGTGACCAGTGTCAGGGGCGCAGCCAGGATTTTCTTAAGGGGGGAGGAGGACTCCGAACTCAGTGTGAACTGAAATCATACCACAACCGCCTGTTGGAACACAATGTGCAATGGTCTCTATAAAATGCGGTCCAAAGGAGAGATTCCCCCTCTGGCTGCATCAGTGACCGGTGTAAATATGTCGGCCTTTGCGACGTTGTGCAGCATTCCGCGAAAATGAAGCACATGGGACAATTTGGCCTGGTCTGTGGCCTTGACCTCTGATAGCATTGTGTCAGGTGTCACTAAGAACATGAGACCAAATTGTCAGAGGGATATTGTCATGCAAACTTTAGTTTTGGCCTGCTTTTCATAAGGCAACACAGTAGAACAGTTTTTTTTGGATGTTTGACAACCTGGATGCCATCAGTGACCAAAAAGTTAAACAGATAGATATGTCGCAGGACTGCACGGTTCGATAAAAATGACTATCGTTTGAATAAACTGAATCGGGCAATTGGATCTCGTGATAGACAGGGGAGGAGGCGTTAAGCTCCCCCCGCCCAGTCAATGGAAGGTGACGTAATATCCCAGTCAGCACCGGATTAAACGCCGTTAACAGAACTCAGTCCATTTTCTGTGCGGTTTTCTTTGAACAAGGTATATATAACGGTGATTCAGCTCAAATGTAGTGGGTTATGGGTTCCCCTTTTTCCCTGAACCAGAATACGTATGCCTAGACCTATGGAAAGATCGGTTAATGGGCAGAAAGAAAGAATGAATATAACGTTCAATGGTCCCAAGACTTTCGTATGAAAGCATTCAAACTTTCCCTTTTAACGAAAAACTATTTGACGTCCATATAAGCCACTCTGGTCACTCCCACATCTCAGATAATGCGAAACCACACCATTACCGTGATCGGTAGCTCAGCTGACAGAGCGCTGGTCTCCGCATCCTGGCAAGACGGGTTCGAATCGCCCCGGTATTCGATATTTGGCTTGTGGGTCAGCTGGTAACTGGCCAAAGAGGGTCAAGCTGACAACCGCACGGACCCCTGGCGGCACGTTCAACTTCCGCCACAAAATCGGCGTTACCTGGAATGGCTCGGTCGGATGTCGGGGTCGGAGTTCGTGCAGCAAGCTATGTTTAGCACTGGCTCCGATTTCAAACATCACCCTAGCAACCATTTGGACCAAATCATCAAAAAATAGAATGGAAAATGGTGGGCTGGTACGCCCTCGTCTTATTATCGAGTACTTAACACGAACCACCCTCGATTCGCCGCCAAAACGCTACCAGATCAATGCAGTGAGATAAAACAAGCAGGCGAATTGGGGGTGTGACCCCGATGGTACCGTAAGACGCCACCCTGACAGGAGAAAGAACTTCGCGTAGAAGAGATGACTCCTCCTCGCAGACCTGTCCGTAGTCGACTCGTGAAGATATTAGTTTGCGTCTACAGGAAGAAACATTTCACGAGATGCTGTTTGTTTACTGTGGGTTACCGTGATAGAAACCAGTTTGTGTAAGACAATCTGGGGACAAAAAGTATTTGGGGGGGGAGGGCAGGAGCACCAAGAGGGCGAGCTCAAAAATAGGGGGGCCGAGGGCCCACCCAAAATTATACAAATTGATGGTGGTGTCTGCACTGATGCACTGTTAACACGTCGGATGCCGCAGAGCATGTGCAAATTTTTAAAGTATATTTCAGTAAAAGGGTTGTTTGCTGCTATAAAACGTCCAAAAAGCACAAGAACTTGTCCGAAATCAAACGATCCTTTAACTTATGCCTATTTGACAAAAGACTCCGTCCACTAGCAGCTGAAAAATGTATACTGGTTTAAATTTTTGGTGCCCAAGGAAAAGTTAAATTGTCGACCCAAGGGGGGCCATGTCCCTTTGACCCCCTTCCTTTGGCTACTCATCAAACTAAAAGCGACCAAATTCCGTCCGTGCCTTATGCTCCGGGTGGTTTCTAGATTTACTGTTATGCTCCTCGGACACGTGGATTGTTTTCTTCATATCATTTCACGCCCAGCAGATTTTAGCTGACTGCAGCGCCGAAAACTGGAAAATAATACCACCTATCGACCGCTGTACAAGAAGCCGGATTTCGCCACTGCACTTTCATGGAACTGCACTTAATTTCGAAAAAAGGTTTCACGAAGCCTGTGACGCGCATTGTCTACATTTCTGCGGGAACGTGCTGATGTGTGACTGGCTTTAGGCTTGGCTGACAGCCTTGCAGACTGACGGGACGACACAAACAGCCTCAGCCAACCGCCGCGTGCCAGAGCGGCTTGTCGCAGACTGACGCGCTCCCTGCTGATCTCGACCTCTCTTTGGGACTTCCGGATCCAAATGGCCAGCGATGACTGTGGGACGTCTTGGAAACTTCCCGTCTTGGCAGAGAAAACGCATTTTATTTGATGTGATCGGAACGGACATATCAGGAATAAAAGACCAGGGCGCTATAACGTGCGTGCCGACTCGTCACGTTGTCAACACATTCTGCAAGAGACGTTGAATGGCACAAGTTTGTGCATTATTTTGCGTCAGGATGGCGAAGGCCATGTTTTCCTCGATATGGAATCAAAAGCCCCAGCTGCGTAAATTGAACGCGAAATGCAGTGGACAGTTATAAAATGGGTATGTCGTTGGGCGCTAACTCTATCGCAGATCAACAACGCACAACAACTCAACTCAACTACCGCAACTAAATTTTCATCAACGTTGCAGTGCAACATTGATGAAAATACAACAGAATCCACCAATATGCAAATTTTGGCTTTGAAGACAAAGTTTTGGCTTGAAATCTTCAGTTGTCTGCGCAGTTATTTTTAGGGGAGGGGGCTTAAGGAAGAATGTGATTCCTGGTGGCACCATGACGGCATCCTGAAATGCATTAATATTTTCTGCGTCTCAGTACGTATTTTGGCAAACACACACACACATACACACTTAACTGGTATTCTGTAAGACGAGACGAGATTGCAGTCACCTAGCTTCCAACATTTTGTTGTTAACAGTGTCAACGTGCACGACGAACTTTATTTCTGATCAAAGAGATACAGATTAAAATGGTATCAATAACCGCAGTTCCAGCCAACGTGTCCAGCCACACAGGTCCGTGAAAACCAAAACCATTCGAATAGCACATCTGATGACCGCAGGGAAAGGAAAAGGAGACTGAAGCAACAGCTTACGGTACACAACAATACGTACAATACGTAATACTGTGTCGTACAATGCGTACAATACGTTATACTGCGCTCAGTGGTCTTGAGGTCACTGCGCACCACTGCCAATTCACGCCTCCATAAGTCTTCACAGTCGGAACCCTGAAATTCATTTTTTTCTGCATTCGATAATATGCCCTAAATAGACACTTTTGCGATGTAACTACGCCTTTGAAAACGCCGGTCTTTGGCGACAAACTAATACATATGCGATGTTTTGCAAGTCCGAATGGCATGCATCTTCAATGCCAATACATATTCTGCCACTGAGGTCGGCTGAAAATAAACGCCACTTCTCACCAGTGATCCGACTCAAGGTCAGTGAGACCACAACCAACTTCCGGGTCAACGCCCTGCCCGCCCCTTCCCAGCCGGGGAGGAGAACGGTCCTTTGTATGAAGCCACGAACGTGCGGATCTCCATGGGGTTCAGTGTTATCTGAAATGAAGTCAATGGAACCGTCAGCAGATTTCTGGGCAAATGCGAGACATACAGCGTGATCCATGCCGGCGCGACTGGAGGTTCCCGAAAACTGTTGGGGGAGTCTGAATACGAGTTCAGGCCGTCTCTTTCCAGTCCTTGCCATTAGCCGATGTTGAAATCTCTGGAAAGAGGAGTCTAGACCCTCTCCTTTCCGAGGACCTTCAGCCATGGTAACACCACAGCCCGCGGCACCACAGGCCGACTGTGAATTGGCACCTCAACGAACGAATACTATTTCAGCATTCCTCAATCCATCTGCGCATACTTTTGAAACATATAAGGAAATATCATGCTTTTTGTCTGAAGTGTACCCAAATTTTGGGGAGTTTGATTGGAACGAAACAACAACGTGGCCCCAGGCATCCGACTTTCGATAAACAAAAGAGAAAGAACGCCAGGGACGACTTACGATGTCACGCGATGACAGCAGCACTGTAACCGAGTGGCCGCGGACTGGCGAATAGACGTCTCCACAGCTCACCGTGAACGCATCCAAATCCACGCCGGCCTTCCCTCTCAGCCCGCCGGCGGCGCCGCGGAAGCTCTTCGGCAGCCGGTTGGACTGCTGGTGGTCCCAGTGAAGGCGGCTGATGTCTTTCAGAGGCCTGTCGGCCGAGAGGCCGAACTCCTCCACAGACGTGATGTTCAACGTTGTAAACAGGTCCTTTAAAACCGAAAAATAGTAATAATAATAACTTAAAGAATTTGGCCCTGTGTCCGTTGTTTAATTTCATGGCGTAACAAAAAAAGTGCAAGGGAGGGCAGAGAAAGACAGCAAAGAGTTTAAAAAGCAAAAAAAAGAAAGCTAGAAAACAGTAGAGCAAAGACAGACTGCTTCTTCTCCGTTGCCAATATGGTCACGACGCACTGTTCAAAGTTTTTCGAAGTTTACTGTACGTTTTGAAGCACACTATCAACTACCGAAAATGTCTTTCCAACAATCGAGCCGGTGGAGGAACATCGGCCTCATTGCTGCACACCGCCGGATGGATGCTTTCGCCTCATTACCTGCGGCACGTGATAAAAAATATCGGAACGCCAGAGACCGACAACAAGCGGGTTTCTTCTTCACCTGTTCAACAAACACCTGACGACAGCCAAGATCCGACGAGCCGCAACGGTTGTGTAAAAACGCACGCTTGACAAAAAAGCAGCCTCAAAAACGATTCCCATAGACTGGCTTTGACCCTTTCACAACCGTCCCATAAAGTCGGGGAATGCACCGCTGTCACGGACCGCAGCGGACCTTGAGGTTGACGTCGACGGGCTGGCTCAGTTCCGGGTCCTCCCCGGTCTGGAACTGATGCTCCAGGCGGATCAGAAGCTGGTCCGGCTTGTACATCTCTAGCGTCAGCAGGTGCACGTTGGCCGGCAACGGCTTCATTCCGGCGAACTGAGCAGAGAAACACGACGTCAACAGCAGGAAAACTACTCATTTGATGAGATGCTGGACCAGTCGGTGAATCACCGTTGCACCGGCATCTTTCGACAGAAGACGGCAATTAGCCTGGATTGCAATAACCGAAAATAGAAGGAAACTGGTCAGTATGAAACAACAGACATTAGACAACCTCCACATCACGTGGTCTCTTAATAACATTTTCCTGCATCCACGCTGTCATATCGCTGAGATGTTATCGGTTCTACATTTGGAGCTGGTATCCGAGTGAAGCTATTTTTCTCTTTAATCTTCAAATGCTTTGACATACAGCTGTGACGCATTCGTCGGACATAGATGTCGCATCTAAATGTCAAAACGGACGGACAATGTCAAAATAACACCCGGCCAAAAAAAACATCCAGACTTCAAACACACTTAAGCACCGGCTATTCAAATCCTGTCAACGAGGCTTGCTCGAGGATTACCTGTTTGACAGTGGTGCTGCTGAGCCACTCCGCCATAGTCATGTCAGGTGCCGGAGTAAAGCTGAGCTGGGGCGCCATGAACATCTGTTCTCCGAGGTCACGATGGAGTCGGGCAGCGTTCGACACATCACTGAGCACCATCCAGTGGCGGCCCCGCACCACCATACCCTCTCCGAACTCCGTCTCGTTCAGCGGCTCGCCGACGCCGAACGCGTCGTCTTGCACCGTGCGACGGTGAAGCTGAAAGGGGATCAACGGTCAGCAAACTGTGGGGATAAACTGAGGCATGATGCCTGACGGGCGGTAAGATAAAGTCCGCGTCACACAACCTTTCGGAGCGTGGTCACACTCCCTTGCTCCCTTGCTCCCTTGCTCCCTTGCTCCCGGGTTACACGCGTTTGAGACTGATCTGAAGACTGATCTCGGACCTGGGCGTTTGGACCGGCAACAGTAATGTCTGAGAATTTAATACGACGTGCCATGCCACTGGCATGGCACGTCGTATGCGCATCCAGTATAACATGAACCGGTTATCCGCACAACCGCGAACGGGTGCGTTTCACCTCGTACGAGCAGACCGTTAAAGGTACGGCTTCTTCAAACGTAGCGACTGTATGTTCAAGTTTAGATCCGAAATAAAAGAACAAGGAGGTGAACATGACAACAGATCTTGTCAAGATTTCATATGCCCTAGTGGCCACCAATTCATGCCTAAACCCATGACGACGTACGCATGCAACGAAATGAAATCACAGGTTTGTATGAAACGATGGATAGAATTCCCAGAGATTCATCTAGTACAGATAACTGCGGTAAATACTATTTCGTGAATCGTTTGGCAACAGAATGTTCACCATAAGCTCCAGCTGTCCACTGGCCAGACTGCTGCCACCCTGCGAGCGGTCATTCAGCACAGTCAGCTGGCTGGCGGCGTCTCTGATGTAGATCCGAGAGTTGACCGGGAAGTAATTTCCGGCCACCGGCTCCGTCACGTTCAGGGTCCACGCTTCTCGGTGGTTACGGCGACCTGCGGCCGGAAGATGGCAGAACAACCAGCTGATTTTGGTATCAGATCAACATTTTTCACTCTGCTCTCTTTGATTACTTTTGGCGATGCATTAGTGTGCCTTAAACAGCCGGCATCTTGCCTTACCGTCGCAAGGGCTAACGCTCGCCAGAGTGCGAAAGCTACGACTTGGTAAGTTGATGGGCAATAATTGCCGTCTGGATAAAAAAAAAACATGGAAAAACTTTTGCCCCTGGCACACCGCAGAGGAGTCCAAATGTTGCAAATAACAGTGACGCAACTGAAAACTGTGACGAAGAACACTAGGAATAGGATGAATGTTGAAACATGATTGTTTTATGTCTATTTCAAGGACGGTAAGCGAACGCAGTTCGAAGCAAGAGAGTTGTTCCGTCTTCCCGTGATGCTGGCGACGCACGCTGTTTTTTCTGTTTTTGCACTCCTCAGCTGCGAAACAGCGCAGCGGAATTATGGAGCAGGGCAACTGATCGACGAAATGTATTCAAAATGCGTATCGCATTTTCTAACGTTTCATCATCTGCCGTCCATTGGAGTCGGTGAAGAAGGTGTCAGATGACTGGATGTCACTGCTGTACCGACTTATGACTTCCTTGGCTACGCCATCTCTGAAAGCAGCAGAAAAAGCTGACGTACACAGGCCAGAAAGACTTGGTTCTAAGTCGACCTCCACCGCGTCTCAAGAATCAATGGAAATTTCCTATGCAGGAGAGCAACATGGTAGCAATTGACAAGGCGATTTTCTCGTCGGCTTCTGGAGACAAAGACAAAAGCAGATGGCCGCAAAACTGGCTACGCTTGCGTCAAATGTGCCTCTCGTCAAGGTGCCGTCAATGAACATGCCCAACAACAATCCAAAGCCATGGTATGCCTACTGAACACGGACGCACACAGCCGCCACTCACTCGATAGGGATGGGGCCGATCTGCCACTCCACCTCGGCATACGGCTCTCCCCTGTAGAGCCGGACGACCTGGGAGACCCAGTCCTGATCGAAACTGTGATGGTATTCCTTCACCAGAGGACCGTCCATTGTGACCACGTTCTGGGGACCAGCAAGCAATTTAGAGAGTAAATCCGTCGTCGGGAAGCAGCATGGAGTCCGGGCTGTTTCAGGAAAGGAGGGAAGACGCAACGCGATAACGTGAGGCGACAGTGAGTCGGTTACGATGCGGAGGGCTTGCTAGCAGGTATCTTCTACATCTTCCATAGCTGGTCGCTTCTGCTTTACTACGATCACCACAGAGGAAATGCCCAAATGTGCAGTGATACGTGTCGCACAGGGAAGCTGGAGTAATTACATTGGTTTAAATGCTAATTAAATCTGGAAGTAACTCCAAATCAGTCGTTCATCGTCTTAGCTTCGATCAGATGTTCTCGTTGTTTGTCATGTCTGTTCGGAAACGTCACGATGCTCTGCCAAAAAAAGATCCCCTCTTACTCTCATGTGCTGACCGATGCGCTGGCGTGACAGCAAAATGCATAACGCCAACTGCGCTGGAAAATTTATGAGTGGGAAAAACTTATTCAACGAAGAGTCACAGCATTAGTCACTTCGTTGTGAGTCATCATCACATAAGTGACACGACAATAGCGGCAAAACAGCGCATTCCATGACATTTTGACCTCCCCGTGCTTTTCCATTGGGGCTAATTTCGGACCTACCGTCGCTCTGATGGACTTCGCCTCTCCCCTGGGATGGAAGACGTACGCTCCGGTCGGACGATGTTCTGGCTGCCACGGTGTGCCCTCCGGACTGCCATAGCCCTCATACCACAGGAACTGCTGGTCCACCTGCAGCTGAAGTGTAAACATTCGGATAAACTGGGAACGAGTGGAAGCGCTTTCTGAAATGTTTCTCTGGAGAGTTCGGCTCGTAACAATAGGTATTCTATGACATTCCGTCATTAGCCCTCGCCGGACCAGGGGTTCGGGGTGGACGCTACCCCTTCCCCGGGTTTCCTTCACCCTTCCAAGGGGTGTTTCCGGGACCACGGCAATGCTGCACACGACAGCGCCGTAACATTTGCAGAGCTGACTGAACATTCATTGCGCATGTTAAAAAAACATGACCCCAAGTGACCTGAAATCATCTAGCTATGACGTCACTACTGAAGGCTTGAATGGCGATTTTTGTGCTGTTTCATCATGTTGTTTTTTCCTGTTTTAGGGCAATAGACATGCATAAACGGCAGGTGACGGGCATGAAATCGGTTCATAATGGTAGTCCACATGCGAACAGGTCACGTTAGAAAGGGCAATGACGTTTTCGAGGTCAAACAAGGCTAGGGACCTAAGATGACCCATTTGACCCTAAAACGTTTCCATACTAATTTTTAGTACCGACTGTCTTAAAGCAGACGATTTTAGGCCTACTTGGCCACGAATGTGTCGTTTCTACCTCTGGAAAATCGACTTATAGTCCCAAAACATAACGGGTGACCTGATCTAGAAGGTCACTGGTCGACCTGGAGGGGACAAGCGGGGCACCGTTGGATTCTTTGGGTACACAGTTGTCGATTGTCTTTGACCCGTGGTGCTGCTGAATTTTTTGACCAAATGGCGAGGCGGTGCCTACCACCCCGTCGATTTCCACTGGCACGGCGCAAGTGAAAATCCTTAACGTCCGGCACAGGTAGTATTTGTCACCCGACAATCCAGCTCCCATTCCAAACGGTAGCAGGGAAAACCATAACCACTCTGACAGTCTGCTCATACCTGGATATCCGCACCCCTTCCGCGAATTCTTCCCAGGCGGCGTGTGACTGGGTTCAGGCCCAGTGTAACGTAGCTGTTCGATATTGTTTCTTGTCCGGTCCGTTTTATGGAGTGCTGGGAGGCGTTTACATCCGGCAACACGCGCACGTAGTAGGCCCTGGCGGACAAAAAAAGGCGTAAGTCAAATCAATATCACTCTGTCAGAAACAACATCAAACTTAATTTAAGCTCAACGAGGAAATGTGACAAAAATGAAAGCCGTTACATCCTTAACGTTGCAAAAAAAAACAGCATTTCGTGGTGGCACCCTCATGGACTTATCTGAGCTGACGAATTACTAAGGAAAACTGAAAGGCATCGTCCAGTTTTCATTCCCCTGACGAAAAAAAACACACTGCTTAAAGTATCAAATAGACTAAAAAAGAAAATTTCACTTCTTACAAAAAATATAAAAAAAATCGCAAAATTAAACAAAGCACGTCCGACACAACAGCGATGACATGGCTCATATGGTTGGCAATCACCAGCCGACAAAGTCCGTTAACATGCAATGATGCAGTTAACCCTATTCCCGGCAGGGACGGGCTGAATCCCCCTTGGATTTTTTTTGCTTGCCACTTCCAGGGTTTTTGCTGCAGCTTCGCGAAACTTCGTGACCTTTCCTACCTGTTCTTGCTACGTATTGTCACAAAATCTCGTGATTTTATCTTGCTCAGGGGCGGGACCAGGCAACGTTTTTAGAAGGCACTTCAGGTCTTGGCCGTGTTGAGAGTGGAGGAGAAATTACTGCCCAAAAATGGCGTTTTTAAGATAGACCGTAAAACTTTATATCAGTGTACAGCTAAATAATTTGGCAAACCTACATATAAAATGTGATGTAGAAAGCTGCTGTCTACTTGTACACCAAGTTTCAGTTTGATATCAGGTCAGGTCACAAAACTATGACCTAAAATGTCAAAGCGCGAACCCTCCATCACAATAACCATGAAATGGAATTTTGAAAACAGAGTGAATCCAAATGATTGGAAACGTTTTTAAACAATATGAAATTCACTCAACATCATTCTATGTCACTAGGGTCAGTGGACGTCATTTAAGGTCAAAGGCCGTAAGATGATCTGATGAACATGTGGCCATAACAGTTCTCCCTTTCCATGACCCTGGCACCGCCTGTGCTAACATTATAAAAACATTGCAATGCGATTTGCACTTATTCAGGATAATATTACTAGGAAAAGTTAAAAAGCGTTTTGAACAATTTTGTTCATTCATTTAAAAAGAAAAAGTAATCCTATTTTTGAAACTCTGTGAACGCCCATGAATTTTCCCAAAATTTGAAATGTATGGACCAATGGTAAAAGCCCCACCCATAACCTCTCGATTCGTGCCAATTTCATCAAAATCGGTCAATAAATAAAGAGTTATAACAAGTCCTAAAATATTCCTTATATTGCCGTTTTTTGCTCTCCTGTATCCACCCCTCCCAATATTTTGAAAACTTCTTTCTATAAAAATGCAGTTTACATCATCGCAAATCGAATACCGTTTGTTGCGATGAAATTGGATGTGTAGTTCTCGAGATCTCGGGGGGGGGGGCGAATATGTCCACCTTGTCGGGAATCGGCCATACCATTTAGCCCTCCGGGAATAGGGTTAATAATGTACATTTATAGGTTGCCCATGCGCCTGATAAATGCATATGGTAAGAGCCTTTTTAAAAAAAAATGCCTGTTCTTCTCGACAAAGCCAGAACGAAAATGCCTCATTTTACGTTGTATACCACAGAACAGACTGAACATTCCATACATATCCTTGAAGTATCCTTGCGATGTTTTTGAATGCTTCTTATCGTCATACATTACAGAATATCGAATTCCTATTCATTCGCTTGACTGTCATTGTTATCGTTATTTTGCAATGATAAATATATATATATATATATATATATATATATATATATATATCGCCTAAAATATCGTTTACTCCGATTGTGTAAAAATACCTGCGTATGAAACAAACAGGTCAATGGAACATGCGTTCTTTCGACCAACTCCCCCGAAAATACAAATTCAGCAGGATAATTGGTCTAACTACGCTGGTTGTCAACATTAGAGCGCTTAATACGAAAGTTGTCTATTTAAGAAAAAAACAGCACCTCCCGCATTGTGCGGAATGCATGAAGTTTCGCCATCATGCCGTTCAGGAGACTCACTTGAGACCAAGCGGGGGAACATCCGAGGCCTGGAACAGAAGCTCAAAATTGGCCGTTGAATTCCTGCCCGGCAGATTTTTTACGTTGTCCGGAATAGGAATGAGTTGGCTTTCAACAGTGGTACCTAGAAAAAATGCATGCTTTGGTGAAAACGCTTGTGTCAGCGTGTCAGCGTGTCTGACACAGTTCATTCCAGTCAGCGCAGCGCGTATTGATTGCACTTCAGGTAACGAACAAACACGCGTTATACGAAGGGGGCGACGCCATGTTTTTGCCACACAAAACAACACCTGAACTTCAAAACGATCAAATACGCACCACAAAAATGTGGGATACGCAGCAGGCTCAGCAACAACATATAGCGTGTAAAACTATGGGTAGCGCAAAGAGATGGCTTGCCGGGCGACGGCGCGCATATCATGCAGAGGATCAGTCTGCCAGGCGTCTGCTGTTTCTGAAACGCCTCAGGGGGGGGGGGGCGAGAGGGACACATGCAGGCGTCTGACGCTTAGCCCGAAAACCCTAGCATCACACTCAGCTGGGACCTCAGCTGAACGCTGCACGGCGCATTCGGGTCGCCAGGTCACTTTACGAAGCATGCATTAAACGTCAGTTGCGGCGAAACGATCAGCAAAACGCGCGTCCAGCGGGAATCGAACCCGGGACCTCTCACGCACCGTTCTCGTTGACGACAATGGCCGATTGTCCTGCGATGGGAATCCGCACCCAAGGGCTGACTGTTCTTGCCAACGGGTTGTACACGGACGTCACGAACTTGCTGTTCTGTTCGGTGACTTCGCAGCTGGATGTGTTTAGCTGATTGCAGAAGCTCTGGGGTGGCAGGCCTGCCCGGCTAGAAGAGGGAGAAAATGCACAGGAACGGTCACCAAACGGATTGTTTTAGTAGTCACATCGAGAGACTGTTTTCAAAGCCTGAAATAATATCAGCCTGGTCTTATGCTGTATCCAATAATAACTGCCATCCAGCACCAATGATCACCACAAAACGCAAGCCATTCCAAGTTACGACCAAAGTGGGATGGTCCGATATATATTAACCACGGATCAGGCACACCAGTAGACAGGTAGTGATAGTGATACATCGATATAGTAGATAGATAGCGATCCATGCAGTAACGTCACTTACAACAGGGCGACGTTGACGGCATACTGGCAGGCCTTTGTGGCTTCACTCAGCCTCATGATGTAGTCATCAGCGACGTGCTGCTTCTCAGTCCCTGTGTCGTCATCATGACTACCATCATCATCTTTGTCAGTAATATTAATGTTGTCATTATTATCATCCATATTCTTATTCATATTCGTTTTCATTTTCATTTTCATATTCGTAATCATATTCACATTCACATTCATTTTGATAATGATATTGATATTGGTACTGATATTAATAATGATAGTGATATTGACATTGATTTTCTATTGACATTGATATTCACATCAGAATTATCATTATTACTATTATTATTACTGTTATTATTGCTATTATTGTTATTACTTCTACTGTTATTATCATTATTATTATTATTATTATTATTTTATGATGATAACCCGACTGGTTTGATCTGCCCGTGTCCGATAATGACCTGTGACGGCATCGTGATGCTGGTTGATCCCCATAGCGTTACGGAGCAGGTCCACTTCGTTCGGCCTCGTCGTGGTGTCTTCAGTCCCAAACAAGGCCGACAGCTGTTTGCACACCTGGAAAACGGAGGCCGACTGAGGCCTTCCAAGACGGGAACAAAACGGAACGTTCTGCGCGCACCTGAAGCCGTCGTTGCGAGTTTCGAGTTCAAATGGTTACCGTGCACGGTGATGTGCATTGAGGCAGAAGACTATTAATATTTCTTTGCGCCGTTGCATCGTAAAAACAAGCTGGGCTTCTTGACTGCGTGGTTGCACGCTGGCCTACATCTGCTGGTTTACTTTCAATTTCGCTCGTATTATGTCAGCCAGTCATGACTCCACTGGTCGGATGCTGGGAGCTGTCTTTTCCGAGCTCCTGTTTTAATGCCGCCGTGCCATTGACATTGCAAGGGTTCCGGATCATTGACCGAATATCCCTAGAAAGCCACGTGAGAAAGATTCCTCGCTTGAATGTTTTGAGCCGTACCTGGAGGAAGTTGTTGGACTTGCGGATGAAGCCCTTCTGCGCCGGTCGGGAGGTGAAGTAGCCACTCCAATATGCCCACGGGTCACTGGCGTACGGCATGAAGTCATCCTGGAAAAAAGATGCCACTACATTGGTTTTCACAAATACATTTACTCATTACCTGTATCATATTACGTGCATGCTCAAATTTCTTTCAGCTCATAAACGATAAGATGCTTCTACGCGTTTTCGACAAGCAGTGTGCTTCGTTTCACCTGGATCGGAAAGGCTACTTTCCGATCAAGGTGAAGGTCGACTTGTAGCAATGTGCTGAGCTTGTTTCACTACTGACAGCGTCACCAGCGCAGCTTTATGCGGGATATTCTCCTCAAAAATTAAAATAAAATGAAAATAAATAAGGTCTGGGTCCCCAAAAATTCACCCGAATTCACCCTCCCCTCATTGTTGCGGTGACGGTCGGGAATGGTAGCGGAGGACAAACTTGCTACCGTCGCCAAGCCGTTAAGAAACAGAAGCGCGTGCCAAGGCGGCGTTGCCCCCAAGCGATGAGTGCCAGCCGGGCTAACGTCTCTTCTGCAGACCGTGAACAGACAGGAATCGGGCAAAAACAGCCGAGAACCAGCCGAACGTTCTTACTGCAAACTCTCTTAGGCCAAACTCGCCGGGTTTGCGCCAATGCAAGGCGCGTTTTCGACGTCGGGCGGGCGGTTCTGATGTGGAAGCTGGATCACACTGACGAGTGACGAGTGCCGGTGACTGGCCGAGAGGCCACTCGCAGGAGCCTCGCCCGGAACAGGCTGACACGTGACCGCTGCACCTGACCTGAAACGCCGGCCAGACCTCCCCGCTGTCGTGCAGCGCCTTCAGGTAGCAGGACGGCGTCGAGTACAGCAGGTTGACCTTCTCGCCTGCCGCCTGGCGGGCGTTCACGTGCCTGAGGCGGTCAGATGAGGCGATCATCTAACGAGCGGTGAGGACAACTGTAAGGTCTTCTGTCATGTAGCATGGCTGACATATTGTAATCTACTGAAAACAGCACCATCCGCATTTCAAGGGTTTTAAAAGAAAATGTGTTGATACGAATATATGGGTAAACAATGAGAACATTCATTAAATACAAATAAACAAACCATTCTGATCACGAAACAACCTGTTCTTCGCAAAAGCTGGACTTCTGTTACAGCACAACATGTAAGTTTGGCTCTTCAACAAATGCAGCGACGACACCAGCAACAAAGCAATTGATTGCTGGCAGAAAGGGAAACCTTAAACTATTTTCCGTTTACTTTTGACCTAGAAAACGTGATACTTCTCAAATTCATGGGCCGTGAACACCGAATGAACGCTCAAAACAGTACAAATGCCTGGCGTCTGAAAATAGAATGGACTTTGAAAGCACGCAGCCCTTCACCAAGCAGAACTGATCAACGTTCTAAGCAGTGCAAGACAGGACGTGCGCGAAGATTCCAATGCTTCGAAATACAAATTAAAATCATGTCACACCAAAGCAGGAATAACAGTGGTATATTGGAAATGCGTATGATGTCATCGGTGCAGGATCATTTCCAAGTGTGGGAGGACAAGAACCATATTTGGGCAATTTAAACAGATGAAATACCGTAGAACTAATACTAAATCTATCCAAGGCTGCTTGGCCCGCCTCCACGTTGGTGGAGCCGATGCCCTTCCCGCTTATGGGCCGCTGCATTCAGGTATGATAATGCACTTTCTGACATGAAGTTTGACAAGACCTAATCGCTTAAAACTTCAGATTTGGCCTTAACCGTAGATGGCCACGGTCTCACATCAGATATTACTTTCAAGCCTATGAAAACGCATCTGCATCCGAGCTGGCCAAAATTCAAAAAAAGTTTTCAATTTTGCAGTTCGCGTGATTTCAGGTCAACGCAAAGTCCAACACATATGCCATGTGATACAGCCATTCACGTGGTTAACTGCCAGGAACATTGCCACTGTCACTGGCGTCAACATGCTACACACCATTTTAAGATCGCAGCAGCCTGAGTATCTGTTTAAGAGCTTGCGCACAACAAGGACCACGTCTGTCACGTCACCAGACAGTCAGACATGTTGCATGCTTATTGTTCTTTACCGGTTTTGCTTGCGTTTAGTGTGGTACTCAGGTAGTCCCATTTTACATATTTTTCATTCTTTTTAGCTGTTCATCATTGCTTGTATGACAAAGGCCACAGAATAGCCGTTTTTTCGTGGATATGTTCGGTTCTTTGCAAACAATACAATACGGATTTTTTACAAAATGTTCCCATGCTTCCCGCGGTCACCTGTCGTGGTTTGGCATGAACAGAAGCACAAGTTGAGATGGCCTTCAGGGTTACGAGATGGTGCTTAACGTGATGGGGAAGTGCCAAATGGTGCCCGTACGAGCTGCTCGCCGTCAGGAGACATGTGCCACGGTCGCACGATGGTTATCTGGCAGAAAGAATGCTGCCATCCCACGCATTCAGAGACCCATTGTGCTGCTGGCGTCGAAAGGAGGTGCCCAGCCATTGGTTACATCTGTCTGGTCCCGAGGAGAAACAGCAGCTCTGTCGTCCGTCGATCTCCTCCAGTCTCTCGGTTTTGGAGCGGTAATGGGCCGCCTGATCCCGGCTAAATCTCAGAGCTGTTAGCATTGCGGCTCAGCCTACGGGCTCAGGCTGCGGCGGGAGTTATTTCACCACCGATGACGCCTAGCGACGGTCTCAAAGTAAAAGTAGCCAATGGTGAGTTTTGGGGGCCACCTAAAAATGCATCAGTCGGTTGTCACCTAATCTGAGGGAAACTGGCCATGACCATTATCCTGCATGCAACTTTTAGAACTGAACTGATCACTTACTTGATAAGCTTGTCAATATTTTTGAACCACATGTTGGCATCTTGGTAGTTGAAATCGTCACCCATAGTCATCATGATATGATGACTACGGTAAGCCTTCGACTTATTCTTTGAGAACTCGATAAAGTCGTTCACCTGCAACAGTAAAGGACTCCAATCTTGCACGTGTCCAACTGGTTCTCCTCGTCATATGCATGTACATGTGACACTTCTGCGTGTTGTCAGTTTGCTGGGGGACATGACATTTTAATGCAAAAATGCAGGATTCTGGGGGCCAAAATGATAAATGTATGAGTGGGCCAAGCAATGGGCTGACTTTTGTGGCGCACACACCATTCTTCTGACACAAATGGTAAACTTATCAACTCTGGAGCTCACGCGATGCTTGGCGGTCTAGAAAAGGACACGGCAAGGGTAAGCCTCCAAATGCATAAAATAGAGTGGGCATAAAACGCCCCAAATAAGCAAGTAAAAAAGTCGTTATGCTCGGAAAGTAGAAGACGGAATTACATCTTTCCTCGGCGTACCTTTTCATCGACATTGTAATCTTTGAGCCGTTTGTCGTCCATGATTGGTTGGTCGTTGCAATTGACGTCATAGCAGTGGCCAGGGGGCGGGGAATAATGGCGATACAGCATTCCGGTGAAGATATCGCCCTGCGGATCTTCAGAACAATGACGTCATGGAAGTGACGTCACAACGGCGTCTCCCTGAGACAAGGCTGGTAGTGATGTTATCCTCACGGCAGTGGTGTAACAGCATTCTAGTGAGCGTGCCACCCAAAGATCTTCGGAATTACAAGGCACACGAATCCAAATTTGACCGGCAGGAGACCTCATGTTTTATGCGTGACGTCGACAAATGACGTACTTCGTCAAGATCGCTGAAGAAGAATGTTGCCGTTGTAGTCTATCGAAAAGCAGTTTAACGGGGTTAACCCCCTTCCGTGCCAGAGGAGGGGCAGATTCTGCACTGTCCATCCGAAGTTTGGCTCGCCACTTCCGGGGTTTTCAGAGCTGGTTTACGAAACTTGGTGACTTCTTTAAATATGTTTCTCACATGTTATGACAAAGCCTTGAGAATTTGGCTCCTCCAGAGGTGATTTCAGGACACCTTTCACGGAGGCGTGTTTGAGGAGTATCACGCTTTCTGGAGATCGCGCACTTCGACGTGGTCATATGGTATTCTGGTGTCCTTTTTGGTGTCGCGGACAATTCAAATGATCGAAATGTTTGTAATATGCACACTTTCAAGTACTTTTAAGAAAAAATTGGTCAATGGCGGATCAAGGGTCACGTAAAAGGGGTGATTTATATTTTCTTATTCGCACGAATGTATGGTTTATTGTATAAATAAAACAAGGCTGACGCGTCATATAGACATCTTTATTCTAACCTGCGCATATGATTCACCTATAAATGCTGGCAGGGAGTCTCCAGGCATCGGCTATACGGCGCACATTAGTGGGCCTAACAGACGTTTGAAACCGTGTGATTGGTTTTGTTAGTTTCACGTAGATTAGACCACACGTCATATATTTCAGCCAAAAGAAAGATCAGAGGCGGCTTCAAAGTGACGCAAAAAGGGGGTATTTTATTCCTTCTTATTTCTGCTAAACTATAGCTCAATTTACCCTGTGAAAATTTGCCCATTTTTTTCTAGAACATGAATCTACCTACAGGCATTTGTCATATGTACATAATATGGAATGTGACTCATATAGAAATACTTTCCAAACACAAACAGCTCGCCAGACTCAAGATATGTTGTTAACTCAATTAGCATTTCCCAAAAACGAGTAGCCCTTTTTAATGCGCCCTGGATACGTTCATGAATTTCAAAAATCAACCTTTTCACTAACAGACGTGACAGAGCCATCAAGTGGTCGTAGAATGACATAAATTAGAACAAAATCGGTCACCATATGTGGTCAGGAAGCTGGTGAAAGTAAGGCCTTAGCTCCTGTTATATTCCCATTTTGTTATATCCCCCTATCTTCCCCAAAAATTTTCAACATTTTTGTTTTTAAAAATGTACATCTAGCTACAGGTTATCGGACACCATTTCCGACAAGGATATCGGACCTGCAATTTTTGGCCCACTAGCACGGAATCGTACGTAGCGGGCAGGAGCATGGAATAGGGTTAAGGTAAGGGAGAATCGGAGCCATCAAAAAAAATGTCAGCAAAAGTCTACATTTGTCATGAAAGTAGGTCGCATCCGATGACCACATCATATTTGATTACGTTTGTCTATTTCAACAAATTATTCGATGTAGTGGAATCGGCATTTGCATTCTGAAAACAACATTGGGTGTACTGAATCGCAGGACGTGAAAAATATCTGAAAATAACCAAGAACATTTGAAAACAAGAACATTGGCAAAATTGAGGAGGAAGGTAATTAAATAACAATAGGTGGGCTGAAATAGATCCGTAACTGGGAGAGGAGAAGAAACAACGGCTGAAGGGAAAGGATGAGACGGGGATATATGGAATAATAGAACAGAACATTTAAGAATGCACGTGACGTACAAAGCTCCACACGGAACAAACAGAATATCGCCTCAAAAAACTGCAGCCTTTCCACCACCTTCATTAGAGAAGAGGAGAGTAATTTACGGAGCACGTAACATGCGAAGCTCCACATGGGACAGGCGGAACCTCAATACTAAAAAAACGAGTCGCGCCACCACCATCTTCACTTTTTTAGCTTTTGAAAATGCCTTACTTGATGAGTTTATCCATGTTTTTATACCACATATTTGCATCCTGGTAAGCAAAATCCTGGCCCATGGGAATCAGAATGTTGTTGGTTTTGAATGCTCTCGATTGGTTCGTCGCAAACTTTACGAAATCAAGCACCTGCAACATGATTAGAGAGTTATATAAAACGTGCACAGGTCAGAAGTGGTATAGGAAAACATTTGCCGAGTTATCGAAGAAAAATGCGTTCTGAAATTCTGAACAATTTTCTCCAGGAGAGCAACGACATTTTTAATACATCTAAAAATGTTAAGTAAATTTACAAAGCGCAGCATGCTTGGGCAACGCATGTAACTCCGGCATGATTTCGCAAATTCAATTTTCTCAAAACGACAATACAACGCATTCTTGTAAGATAAAAAGTAGGGAAGGTGGAACTTTGCGTAAACTTGCGGGAGTACATTCCCCAACAATGAATAATGTAAGATAACGAAATGGATCTATATATGATCTATATATATATATATATATATATACATATATATATATATATATATATATATATATATATATATATGCTAAAATAAAGCTTTTCTTACAGGCAGACTAACATATTTGTAGAAAAGCCGCAATGAAGGGAACATGTAGGCAACTAGCAGGCAAACAAGTATACATTTGGTATGTTAACCGGCAGTTGCTGGGGGGGAGGGGCGTTAAACGCCCTTTTTTGCCCTGTGACAGGGCTGTGGCGCGCCATACCTTTAGTACCCCTCGGTGTATCATTTCTGCACACTTTGGTGAAAATCGGGGGAGGTCATCCAAAGTCATGCCAAAATAACGTCACAAAGACAACTAGGTTTATGATTCCGCCGTTTCGTTGACTTGCTTGATCTTGGTCGAAATTGTTGGACAACAAGATACCGGTAGTTTGAAGTACAGGTAACATTATCATGAGAGGTCAATGTAGAATACCCATGACCTCAACCAAGATCATCATGGTTCATTTTTTACAAACACGGTTCCTTCAAATACGCTGTCAGTGTGTGCGTTGTGGTAACCATTTGAAAACGTTCTGGTTGATGTATGAATATCTTTTGTGCATGTATGAATATCTTATGGCACGCTAGTGTGACCATAATGTTATGTCAGATTAATGTAGACTATTCATAACCTAACCCAAGGTCATAATAGGTCAAAATTTTGCAACCGTGATTTTCCAAACGTGGCGGTAATGTTGTGACAGCAAATCAAGCGCTTTCTGGTGCGCATATGAATGAATACTCAGGGGCCCATTAAAGTGGTAACAGCGTCATGAGAGGTCAACGTAGACTAGCTATGAACTCATCAAAGACCAAACTTTACAATCATCTATTTTAAATACGGTGCCAATATATGTGCTTTGACAGCCATTTAAAGGCTGTCTGGCGCTGGTATGAGTATCTTATAGAGTTTTATAGAGTTCTCCACCTAAATTGGCCCAGAAAACATGCATCGTAGAATTTCATCTCGAAAACCCAATTTGGCTCTGACCTTGGCTTTGACCTTGGACGACTGTCGATATTATTTGGTGTAAATAGAAACTACAGACTGCCGTTCAGATCAGCGTAATCATTTCATTAGTTCTGGAGTTATGGGGTGGAGCGTTTAACGCCCCCTCCCCCCTTCAGCAAGTCGCAGGTGGCGCCACAGCCCAGCAACTGCCAGGTTAAAAATATCTATCGAGAAAGGATTGTCAGCCGTCATCGCCTCCGATTACAAAAAGCTTACCTAGGACCATTAAGAAACACATCACGTTAATAGCCTTCATTCCGAATTCCCGAGCGCTGAATTCGGGCATACCTTCTCGTCAACATTGTAATCTCTGAGGCGCCTGTCGTCCATTACGGGAGTGTCGTTGCAGTTGACGTCATAACAGTGGCCGGGAGGTGCGTGGTAGTGCTCGAAGAAGACGCCCGTGAAGAGATCACCCCCGGCCGCTAAGTAAAGGTCACACAAATAAAAAACGACACGTCTTTGGTCTACATTACTTCAAAATCAAAGTCAATGTTATGCTCAAGCGATTTTCTGTCCGGAATTTTACCACTTGATTTAGTGTGCTGTAACAATTTTGCTTTTGACCGCAAGGAAACCTAACTAACAAGGAATCTGATGAATGGTTGCATTGAAGATTTCAGACTTTTTATGTGCATGCTGTGTACTGTAGTTTTTTCCATTTCCTTATCATTTATTTTCCAAGAGCATCCATCCGTAACAGCGATACTTGAGTCACGCACACACAACGCTAGTACACTTTGCATCATTTTCAACTATTGCACACACAGTCTAAATCTGACGGGCATGCGGGTTGGGACAAACGCGTGGGCTCTACGGTGGTGCGACCGCTGCAGCACCACGCGCCTGCGCCGTCTGGCGTCAATCGAGGAAACCCCCCGGAGAGCGGCGCCGGCCGGGGCGGCCGTGTGACCCGATGGGACCGATAAGCGGTTAGACCGCCCCGGAGGCGGCGGCGGTCAGGTAAGTCTTCTGTCATGTATTTTACACCTCAAAAATTGGAGGTCTACATTACAGATACACACTGCCGCATCACTCGAAGGCGTTTTGGAGACACATTTGGAGAAGATTTCTGATTGACTGAAACATGCACAGATATGCTGAAAAAATATCATGACACAAATCATCAAACTCCACTACGATCAAGCCACCGCGTCGTGTGAACACTTGGTGTTCAAAAAATTTGTGATCTCGTTTCGTACCATGCTATTCGTTTTTACTACGGTAAATCGGTCCACCATACCCCACGCTGGACGCGATATGATCCCTCAAGTTTCACTAATCGGAGCCAAAAAGAGACTTCGTAAACGTGCGGTAGTTCTGAAATTCGCTTCAACGCATCCTTGGAGTGTTTTACTCCTCAAAACTTTTTGATTCTAAAATATGGGAGTTATATCGTGAGCTATGTATGATGCTGTGGAAATAAATCACGGTTACAAAAGCAGTTTCTGCGACATAAATGCACATATATCAAAATACGATGTGTATGTTTATACCGAGAATTGCCCGTGATCAACACATGATAACCTTCAGCACATAAAACGACGAAGAGGGAATGGCCGTGCCTGTGGCGATAAGCGCTTTCGGCGAGCTCAAATGTGCAGCTGATGTGTAGTGCTAGAAAAAATGTCGGAATACCACATCCGTTTACAGCGGATGTTCTCAGCGACAAATCCATGAAAAACTCTAACGAGAACTGTAGTCGAGAACAGTCTTGGAAAAATCTAGCGAAACTCCCACATCAAGTGTGCGCTAAAACAGAACTATTTTATTACGTCATGTCATTATGTAATAACAAGCGTAAGTCAGTAAACAAATACGCAGAGTTTGTTTTCCGTTCGTAACGGAAATTATACGCGCATTACACGATGTATGAACGTTTCGCTCCAAATCGTCATGAGCGTAATCCAGTCGCTCATAATTCAGAAAACGGTCTAGAAAAACGCCCAAGTTCAAAGACAAAATGTAAGGCATACTGCAAATTAACAGCTGCATCCTTTAGTTTTATATCATTGCAGAATAAACAACGGTTCCGCAAAATGAGAGGTTTCTGACAAATCGATACGAACAGCACAGCTCACCTTGATCATGGGCAGCCTGCCAAACGACCTCCATTTCGGTGTCATTAATCCTTCTTTTTCTGTCGTCGTAGTCAATGCGAGCAAAGAAGAGGCCATCAAAGCCCATCTCGGCGAATAAATTGGCCTGAAATCAGCGAGTCAGTGCAACAAAATGTAAACCCCTGTGCTGAGAATGCCACTGTAATGGTAAATAGTTATCGCGTCGCGTCATGGAAAAAACAAAACAGGACGTCAGATGTAGGAATTCCTTGCCATCGGGAAGAAACCCTCAGAATTCGTAAGGCTCACAGTTGAGGTTAAATATCTAACATTTAAGCATGTCTGGCATTTGCCCAGCAGAGCCGAATAAAAACCGACCTGTTCCTTGGTGTGACCAAACGGATCGATCTGCCAGGCCACCCGCGGGGTACCACACCGACCGAAATGGTCATACAGCGTCCTGAGGAACATCAACCGTCAGCAGCAAATTAAGACCATCTTCCGATGCATACAGCGTAAAATGCATGTGGCCCGAATGTCGCTGAATGCAAGAGATAAACAACACGTAAATTTGAGGCGTAGTTCATCTGTGATGAATTATTTCACCTTGCCTGGATGGATCGAGAACATGAAATTCCGACATAAGCCGTAACGTTACCGATCTTAGATTAGCCGCTTGTCATAGCTTTCAATGTCATGTCATGTCATGTTATAGCCAATCCATGTCCAGTTAATTCATGTCTACGCTGACCTCATTCCGAGCGACATTTGATCGATGACGGCGTTGTAGTGCACGCAGGCCTCGTCGTTCATGCTCCAGCCACCGCCAATGAACTCCAGCCGCCCCTCGTTGACGAGATTCTCCACGGTGGCGATCATCTGCTCGTCCTGCTCCAGATACCACCGCCAGAAGAAGGCCGTCTCCACGTAGATGAAACTGAACAAGAAAAAGCCTTAAAAGTTATACCAAAACATTAAGATGCCATGCCGAGTGACGTCATCGGAAGCCTGGAAACGGGTGGGAGGTGAATCGGTGGCCATGGGGGAGCGGGAAGGTACAAGTAGTCTCATTTTCTTGCCTTGAGTTTGGGAATGCGTGCAAACCTGTTAAATATGTTATTCCCTCCAAATTTTCAGGTCAAGTCCCAATTTTGTTTTTGGAATTTCCGCTCGACTGCCCGGCCTTCACACGACGGAAGGTGTCAGGGGGCCAACGCATTTTTGTGGTGATGGTATATATCGCCGTCCATTTAATGCCTCCCGCGTATGGACGAAACATGAGAACCAAGACGTCTTCCAACAAGAGGACGTCGTTCAAAGACAGCAAAACCACGCTATAAGTAACACGTGGTACGGATCAGGCAAAGATTTGAGCTCTGAGGCGGAATGTTTTATCTGCACCAATAACTGGCAACGCAGTCAAGACTGGAGTCGGCTAAAATCGGTGAACTGATATCAACAACACCTGAAGGGTGTACTTGGAAGTACAAGCCAGAACGTGAGAAACCAAATGCATAAATCATGTTCTTTCCAATACAATGATACGAACCGGGCTTCTTAAAAACTTTCGTCAGTGCGTTCTCTTAGCCCCGCGTCCTCTGATTCGTCTGTATAATGTTATTCACAGATGGACCTTCGCCAGCCCCGGTACTCACCGTCTGGTCGGGTCCTGAACCAGCGCGTCGATGACGGAGTCCAGGATGTACTGCACCCCGGCCCGCTGGATCTCGTTCTTGGCTGCAACAGGATCGCCCGTCGTGTCGTCAGCACTGTCTCTTGAACGGCACAGGTGACGTCATATATAGATTACGTTGTACGTGCGACAACGCCGACTTGCCAGCTCGGCTCCAGGTTCGGGCAACGGCAGCGTGCGCTCAGAACCATGTGTGTTCATTTCGCTTCCCATTGTCTGTCACAGTGCTTTGAGTACTTTCCCCACTTCTCATAACGGGCTTCAGCATGATGAAACCTCAATGAGGTTGCAGTGACCACAGTGAAACCAAACTACCAAAAAGCCCGCAAACTGTTCGGCCGTCCAGGCACTATTGCTGCCAAAAGAGTGGTGCGATCAGTGACTTAGTGACGAGCGACCAGTTCTGACACGTACACAGACAAAGACTTTTACTGAGGTAATCCGTAATTAGCTTTCGGCTGTTACAACCTCTCGTAGCGGTATCAAACATCAGGAAAGAGTTGTGTCACAAAATACTCCCTCCACAATCACTCAGGTGCTTATAGGTCACAATAAGGCACCATAAGGTCCGGCAGGGCCAGGATGAGCAGCATGTGGACCAGTCCGGGTCGCCTTGAGCGGCGACTGAACAGAGGCGAAGGAAGCCGTGTCAACTCGGGCCGCAGCGCGTTATACCGAGTCGGACCTCGGCAGCCGAAACGTCTCTACCAATCTCAGTGTGGGACCGGGACACTTACAAGTGATGGTCCTGACGGGTGGTCCGGTCACGGGTCTCTGCCATTCTGTCACAGCGCCGCTGGCTCGCCGTGACGGCGCTCTTTGTGCGTGCGACACAAGGTGTGGCATGTGACCAGGTTCTCCGCGCTGAATCAGCCCAGCTTCCTAACCAAGTCTGATACATGGACGTATTTTTCGCGGTCGAAGCTTACCTTCGCTGAGTAGCTGATGGTTTTTAAATGCGGGACAAGGTCTTTTTGGCACAGTCACTGTATATCGAAATGCAGTAACAGTTCTGCGAGAAGACTTGGGCATTGACCAGCGCGGATACGATGCGCGGGTGTAAGGTGCCCGTTCAGATAAGACGGACCACCCAAAATCCCGAAGCAGCGGCTAGTTACCATTGAAACGTGCAAGTCCTAACTAAGTGAGCGATCGAAGCAGAGCCCTAAGTTTTTGGCTTCCAAAGTGGGAGTAAATCATGATCGCGGAATTTTATTTCGGCGTTGAAGACGGTGGACTGCCCAAAGCATCAACTGGGTCTCGGCGGCGTTTACTTTGAGTCCATTTGCTTGGAACCAAATGTCGAGGGAAGCCAAGATTTGTCCCATGTGAGCGATGACGTTTTGATCTTTTTTGATAATCCCCTACCCGTTAATGGGTAGGCAGGAATGTCCTTCCCTGCCCGTGTGACCCAGTTACGTAACATATAATGGTTCCTACACTACATTCAAGAATCACTTTGGGTCACACCACTCCCCGCTATTCTTTTTTTCCTAAATCTACTCCCGCCACCGATGATAGTGATGGGCCTAGCGAACCGGGCAAGCAGGCAGCAAGCTGGTAACGCCGCCCGGTTCGCGAGGAATACCCTGTTTGGGTATCAAATGGGGTTAGTTGAAAAGAAGGTAAATAAACAAATGAAGAAAAACACAAGCAAACAGAACAGAAATGAAAAGGAAGATAATAAAGAACTGACTTTGACGTTATCTTTCAGTTGCAATATGATGTGGAAGGACATAAAGTATATGGCCAAATCTAACTGGCTTGATCAGTAACTTATGCTGTTTTTAAGACTTATTTTTGTTCTTGTCCAAAATAAACTTCTTCACTACTTTTTTTGAAGTTTGTTTTATTTCTTGGGACACAGCAAATTCTAGGATATATCTTAACAATTCTTTCATTCCATGTTTTACGTGCCGCTATTGATGAGGAGAAGAGCCTGTAATTTGTAGGAGAGAAGGGAACATGGAAGTGGGTTGGCTCTCTGATGTTTCCTGATCCGAGACAGAAGAGCCTGTAATTTGTAGGAGAGAAGGGAATATGGAAGTGGGTTGGCTCTCTGATGTTTCCTGATCCGAGACAGAAGAGCCTGTAATTTGTAGGAGAGAAGGGAATATGGAAGTGGGTTGGTTCCCTGATGTTTATTTGTCCGTCATGCAAACGAAAGATTGATATTATGTGAGGGGGTCGTTTCCGGTTTAAGGATCCTAACAATATTACCATGTTTTGTTTTTAACAATGTCGGGAAATTTGAGTAAAGAATGTTTTATGAATCAATTGTTTGACAGACACAAATGAGATTTGTGGCAAATAATCCTTGACACCTTTTTTGTAATCTGACAATTTTATCAGCTCTGGAAGCACAATTGGTCTCTCCAATAACTGCACAGTAATTCAAAAAAGGTAGTAAAAGGGCGTTATAAAGTAGTTTTAACTCTCCGCATGATAGTTAAATGTTTAATCCTTCCCATAACACCGATGAAGCTACTGATGATTGTTGATATTTTATTGATATGGCAGATCCAGGTTAAACCCTCGTCAGTTATGATTCCTAGATATATGACTTCTTTATTCCGGCAAAGTCTGATGTTTTCCAGGATTATATCAAAACTGATTTCTACAGGTACATTCGAAAAACTTCATTAAAGGTTTCTGATGCACTGAGAGATAACCTATTTGCAGAGAACCACTGGCTTATTGAACAGTATATTTTTCTACACACTTGTTCAAGTCACATAAAGAGTTTTCTGTGAACATTACTACGGTATCATCAGCAAAATGGTAAGTTTTAAATCGTCTAGAAACAGGAACAAAGATCATTGATGTATATCATAAATAGCAATATATCTCAGGTTTAACAATGAATCTCAGATTTCTTGCCGCTGACCAAAATTTGAATGTCGTCGGCGTAATGGGCAACCACAACGTCTTCGGCGAACAGACTGAGGTCGATGGCACAGACGCAGTTGAGGAGAAGTCAGAGAGATGGTCCTTGAGTATTGCCGATGTCGTTAGGCAGAGGAGAGGTTTTTTTGACAGTACCCAGACTGCCAGTAAATCTGACGTTCTGGGTGTGATCCCGAATGCATGCAGAAAAGCAGGACGTAGCGATACCGGGAAGACATAATTTTGGCAGGAGCTCTAAGTGGCCCATCACTTCAGGGCATTTGCTCAAACCCAGCAGGCGGAGGAGGGAAACTTCTCAATGGTTACCTGCGGATAGGATATGGTCAGATACTGCGGTCAGTGCAGTTTCCGTTGAGTGACGGAAACCGTGTTGAGCGGAGGAGAAAGGTGGTCTTCGGAAAGGTTATTGTAGAGCTGGCGGCAGACAGCGCACTCTGTAAATTTGGCGATGGCTGGAACGATCGAGATAGGACGAAAATTAGAATGACCAAATATAGGAGAGCGTCCTCAATCGACACAAAACACGTCCGATACATATGGATGCTGATACCGTCGTCACCACAGGCCAACGAGACACTCATCTCGAATATGATGGCTCGCAGCTCCGACAGCGACAACGGCCTCAGGACGAATGCGCGGACACCAACACGCAGACAATTGTGTGGCGCCACTCCCAAGCTCCGTACCTCGCCACCCCACGCCGACAAAAAATCTGTTGCGCCCGTCGACTGCAGCGCCGGGTGTTTTGCGTGCAGCGTGTTTACCGCTGGCGATCGGCCCAATGTGTCGCCACGTCGACTTCTGTCCGTCCTCACGGATGCGTCGCTCAACATCGTCACGGCTGCCACGCGTGACCGCGCAACGCACCGCTCGATTCGCGTCACTGTGCTCGGCTGACCCGTGTCCGAACGCGGTCATCGCACCACGGCGACGACACGTCAAGGCTTTAGTCATGAGTGATGCCAGAGGTAAGCGACAGGGTTCTGGGTCTTAACCCTATTCCCGGCAGGGGGAGGGGGCGGAATCCGCCCCCCCTCGGGTTTTTTTGCTTGCCAATTCCAGGCTTTTTAACGCAGCTTCACGAAACTTGGTCACTTTTCCTAGCTATTCTTTCTACGTGCCGTGACAAAATCTCAAAATTCTATTTTGCTCAGGGGCGGAGTCAGGCAACGTTTTTGGGAGGCACCTCATGCCATTTTTGGCCATGTTGAGGGTAAAATGAAAATGTCTGCCAAAACAGAGTTTTAAAGATAGAACTTAAAACTTTATATGGATGTATAGCTAAATAGTTGGGCAATGTGCATACAAAGTTTTGTTTATCTGAGGTCACTTTACAACGTCAGGTCAAGGTCAAAAGAAAAAAATTGTTTTTCTGCAATAATTTCAGCGCCGTTCTTTCAAATGTCAAACCCGGAATATATATCACGTAGAAAGATACCCTCTACTTGTGTATCAAGTTTCAGCTTGATATCAGGTCGGGTCACGGAGCTATGACCTAAAATGTCAGTGCGCGTACCCTATATCGCAATAGCCATAAAATGAAATTTTTGAAATAGAGTGAATTCAAATGCTTGAAAACGTTTACAGATAATATTAAATGCACACGACATCATTCTAAGTGACCCCAAGGTCACTGGAGGTCATTTAAGGTCAAAGGTCACATGTTGATCTGAGAAACGCGTGACCGTGACAGTTCCCCCTTTTTCGTGTCCCTGGCACCGCCTATGCTAACGTTATACGAACATTGTAATGCGATTTGTACTTCTTTAGTATAGCATGACTAGCAGAAGCCAAAAAAGGGTGTTTGCCTCTTTTGTTCATTCAGTTGTTAGAAAACTGATCCTCCTATTTTTGAAGCCCTGTGAACGACCATGAATTTTCTCAAAATTTCAGATTTGCGGACCCATGGTAAAAGTCCTATCCATAATCTCTCGATTCATGCCAGTTTCATCGAAATCGGTCGATAAACAACGGAGTTATAAGTAGTCCAAAAGTACCCCCCATTTTGACATTTTTGCCCCCCTGTATCCACAAATTTCAAAATTTTGAAAATTTCTTTTTATAAAAATGTGGTTCACGTGACGGTAAATCGATTGCCGTTTGTTGCGATGAAATCAGACAAGTAGTTCTCGAGATCTCGGGGGGGGGGGCGAATCCGACCCCCTGCCGGGAATCGACCATACCGTCTAGCCCTCCGGGAATAGGGTTAACAGTCCTGATGGGCGCGTGGGCGTCGATGATGGGCGTCGATGACTCTTTTCACCACAGCTAGTGACCAGTAAGACGTTGAAACTGTGCTTCCAAATCAGCTAAATCAGCAAACAGGTCAGCCACGTGCCGTCTATGCGGGCGGTAATGGTGCACATCTGGTCCAGGCGATCCGGCCTCACTTAAGTCCACAGGGTCTCCAGCTTGCTGTTCGGATTGGTTGGCAGCAGTGGTGACTTTGATAGGAGACGTGCTGATGCCGCTGCGGGCCACCAGCGCCACTTCGTCACATCCTCTCCTGTCGGGGCGGTACAGCTGGTACCCGGACAGCACCAGTACTCGGCTCGGGGTTGATGGTTTGAGCCGGGTTTCGCGGAGGCGGCGCTGACCCCGTCCCGGCGGGCACATGCTCAGCCGGCAGCTCACGGCTGGCCGTTTCAAGGTCACTCGGACCAGCTCGGACCGAGTGTCGGGAGCGGGCAGGCGACCAGCGATCAGCAGGGGCAGCAGCGAGCTCCAGCGCGCGCACCACAGCCAGCAGCACCACGAATCGGAGCAAGGCAAGAGACTTGGAATGCGAAGCGCTCTCATGGCGCTGATGTAGCTCAGCAGACGTGATAAAACCGGTATAAAGACGTGACGGTGGCCTCGGTATCAAAGATCACCTGTCTGAACTGTCCTTCACTTCGCTGCCGACATGTCATCAGCCTCTGATGTACCGGTAAGGCTGCAATGTCTCTTGACGTAGACGCACTCGAAGATGACAATTGGATGTATCTCCAGACTGTATGCTGAGATTGTGCTGCGTCAGTGGAAGCACTCGTACAACCCCACCTATTCACCTCATCTCGCCGTGTCTTCTTTCCTCCATAATTAATCCTATTCTGGCAAATTTTTAGCGGCGTTCCAGGAGACCACAGTTATTCCGACTAAATCAACCGAACCTTGTCGATATTTGTCTCCATAAGCACGTACCTCCGTAGAAGTATTGGTCCACGGTCTTCAGCCAGCCCACGTCGTCGTGAGTATGGGGAACCAGGTGGACGTTCAGCATGTCCGGCTTGCCTGCAGGACATTTCTGAAACAAGCCACTGGTAAACACGCTGGGAGATGCTGGATATGTTGAACGTTGGCCCCACACTATGTGAATAAAAAAAAAAACAGGTGATGCAAGCGGCGTGATCGAATGCGTCGAGTGTACCAAGGGTAACTCTTCCCGGAGGGCTAGCGGTATAGCCGATTCCCGGCAGGGGGCGGGGGGCGATTCGGCCACCCTGAAATCTCGAGAACTACTCATCCGATTTTATCGCAACAAACGGCAATCGGTTTGCCATGACGAGAACTACATTTTTATAACAAGAAGTGTTCAAAATTTTGAAAGGGGTGGATACAGAAAGACAAAAAAGTCAAAATGGGCATTTTTGGACTTCTTATAACTCCGTTGTTTGTGGACAAATTTTGGTGAAATTGGCATAAATCGAGAGATTATGGATGGGACTTTCACCATTGGTCCATACATCTAAAATTTTCAGAAAATTCATAGGCGTTCACAGGGTTTTGAAAATAAGAGGACTAGTTTTTCAAACAATGATTTTAAAGAAAAACTTAAAAGCACTTTTTTGACTTCTTCTAGTCATGCTATGCTGAAGAAGTACAAATCGTATCACATTGTTTGTACAATGTCAGCATAGGCGGTGCCAGGGACATGAAAAAGGGGGACTATTATGGTCACATGTTCTTCAGATCAACTTACGACCTTTGGCCTTAAATGACCTCCAATGGGCTTAGAATCACTTGAAATGATCTCGTGTGCATTTAATGTTATCTGGAAACGTTTCCAATCATTTGAATTCACTCTATTATCGAAATTTCATTTTACGGCTGTTGTGATGTAGGGTACGGGCACTGCCATTTTAGGTCATAGCTCTGTGACCCGCCCTGATATCAAGCTGAAACTTGGTACACAAGTAAAGAGCACCCTTTTGCTTCATGTATATTCCAGGTTTGGCATTTGAAAAAAGCACCAAAATATTTGGTATAAAACCAAATTTTAATTTTGACCTTGATCTGACCTTGTGAAGTGACCTCAGATGAACAAAATTACACTTCTATGTTGCCTAACTATTTTTCTATGCATCCATATAAAGTTTTAAGTTCTATCTTAAAAACGCCATTTTTGGCAGTCGTTTTCCTTTTGCCCTCAACAGGGCCAAAAATGGTCTGAGGTGCCTCCCAAAAACGTTACCTGGCTCCGCCCTTGAGCAAAATAGTATTACGAAATTCCGTCATAGTACGTAGAAAAAATAAATAGGAAAGGTGACCAAGTTTCATGAAACTGCGTCGAAAACCCTGGAATTGGCAAGCAAAAAACCCGAGGGGGGGGCGGGTTCAGCCCCCCTGCCCGGGAATAGGGTAAACACGTGTCATGAGCTTGAACCACGTCACAAAGTGGCACCAGGTTTAATCCCGCGCCCGACTTTCGGTCGGCGCCATGCACACTCGATTCGGGGAGGCAATTAACCGCCCCTCCTCTGACTCACGAACGGTTGGTCGCGCGATAAAAATAAGCACGCCGTTGGAAAGCTCGTGACGCGAGTAGAGCTCGAAACTGGTCCCATTTTTAGTTTTGGATAATATGTAAGCCATTTACGTCCCATATATGTTTTCTCGTAGCCGCCTGCATGAGACCAAGAAACGGCCTGGATCTCAAGGGCTGTGACTAACAAAATCCACTAAAGGCATCAGCGGACAGATGAAAGTCTGCAGATGCCGATACACGTCTCATTTCTCTGATTTGTTTAATGTGTCCGCGGCAACGTTGATTTAAAGGTACGGCGGTTTTCGCAACGCTACACGGCGGGCGCGATAGACGAACGCGGTATGAAATTAACGGAAACTAGTTTTAACGCTCTTTTATTTTCGAGGAACATGGCATTCAGATGTTGTTTCTTGATCCTAGTGGTTCTCTTGATGATATTTCATGCTTAAATTTTGGAAAAATTTTGTAGTCATCAATGTACACAACTGACGGAACTTTATTCACGTAAGTCTATTTACTTCCAAAATGTGCATTTTTTTAACTTTTTGAACCTCTTGGTATTAGTCCCAACTGTGCGAGTCAGTTCTGCCATTTTCTACCCGTTCTGAGACATTCATGGCCGATTTTGATGGCAGTGCATTTTGACTTGTAACAGTTATTCGTGACCCGACCTCAGGTCAGTGGTCGAAGGCCATTGAAACTTTGCCCATTGAGGGAAACTGGATGTCTGGATCTTCCTACATTCAAACTGGTATTAAAAATTCCGCCATTTTTCGAAAAACGACACCTGATGTTGAAAATGGGGTTGGCCTTAGGTTAATGACCCGGACATGTCCGAAAAATCCGAGATAGCAGGTTTGTTGCAGTTATCAAAATCTTTAACCCTTGAAAGTTGTATTGTGATATCATGTTTTGGCAAAAAATTATAGGGCGCTAGACTTTTTGGTCATAGGTCCGCTTAATCTGGCCTAGATCACACACCTTACTTGACCTGAGGCCAAAAATTGGATACAAGGTTCAGTTCAGTTCAGTTCAGTTCAATTTATTTACGAATCTTTCCACCGCATGGATTATTGTTTCATTCAAGTTATTTCAGTGCAGGACATTCGCGACAGTCATGAAAAATAAAAGTATGCAATCAGACATGTCAAGGTATAGGAGATAGTTCGTTAAGTTTGCGTACAAGCTCTCCACGGGTTCGAGAGGCGGTGATGTCCGGAGGCGGTTCCAGGACGAGGCCGCGCGATACGAAAAAGCCCTGCGGGCCACAGACAGACGGAAAGTCGACGACTCTAAAGCGCCGGCCGCCGACGCCCAGGTGGCCCGCTGGGACACAGCGGTACGTGGAATGAACAGGGGCCGGACCCCCATCGGAGCACGCGAGTCGTTCAGGGTTCGGAAGACACCAATGCTGTCGCGCCTCCGCAACTAGGTCACGTACGGCGCGCCAGCCTAACGCACTCAAGATTGCCGACACCGAATCCTCGTTTACGAGCCCCGGAGATGATCCTGGCCCCAAAGTTCACCACCCCTTGAACTCTGCTAAGGTGGCACGGCCCCAGACCGAAAGGCAATAAAGGATGTGGGGGAAAACATGTGACTGGATTAGGAGTGCCAAAACGTCGGGCGTAAGGTGGCGACGTATCTTATGTAAACAGAGCAGGATAGAGTTGCACTTTTTGATAACCTTGGATATGTGCTCCTCCCAGGACAAGGAGTTGTCGATAGTGACCCCTTCCATCTTCACGGACGGAGAAGGGGTTAATATATGGCTGGCAAAGTTAAGATGAAAGATGCAATCGTCTGGAGGTTACAGGCTGTGCCGACAAGGAGCAGGTTTTGCATGGATTCATTTTCCAAGGAGTTGGATTAAAGTAGGATTTGACGGCAAGGAGAGTCTCTTCTTGCCGGGATTTTAGGATGGATAAATGATCAGGATGTGCGGAATCTAGCAGTTGGGTGTCATCGGCATAGGATGCTAGACGTCCGTGAGGCAGATAGGATGGAAGGTTTTTCGTGAAGATGCTGAAAAGGATAGGACCGACAATGGACCCTTGCCGAACACCGTTGGGGAGAGGAAGAGAGAGAGAGAGAGAACCACCTTTCACCACCTGCCGCCGATCAGCCAGGTAGCTCTCGAGCCACCTGGGATCGATGTCATACCATTGGAGCTTGGTCAGGAAGGATTCATGGTCGATACTGTCAAAAGATCGACTGGGGTCAATCGAGGTGACGGTGACGACGTGGCCACCGTCAATCCGACGCTCCATCCAACTCAGAAGCGTCAACCAGGGCGTCCTTAGTCGAGTGACATGGTCTTTATGCACACTGTGATGGAGCTAAAAGATCGTGTATAACGAGATAAGACGACAACTATGTGCACACCATCTTTTCACATATCTTTGACAGCGCAGGTAAGATAGACATGGGTCTAAAATTGCTGGCGACGTTACGCGGGCCTGATTTTTGAAAAGGAAGAACAGAGGCCATCTTCCAGGAGGAAGGGAAAACACAAGGGGCGATGGAGCTGTTGATCAGGCGTCATGTCCTACCGCCCTCGACGATGATAAATCACTCATAGCTGTCAAGAGGTCAGGGGGACTCGAAGGACACAGACGTAGACTTGATGTGGTCACGCATAGTGGTCTAGGTGGAAGCGGGGTGCCACCGTGGCTGCCCGCTGCAGCAATACGAGGGCCGGCGGACGCAAAGTGGCAGCTGAAGTCATCAGCCTGCTCAACGGACATTCCCCAGCGGCACACCCTCCCTCCTTGGAGGGCTGAAAGGCGAAGCTTTTTATGCCCCTCCAAAACTGACACGGTCGGCAAGCATAGTGCCGCACAGGAAATCGCGCTTAGCCGGAGAGAGAAGGATCTTAACGCTGTTACGAAGGCGTCGGTATTCGGCCAAATCGGTCTCGGTTCGGGATTGACGCCGTTTCCGATACGCGTCGTTCCGCTCCTGCATCATTTGCCGCAGTTCAGGGCTAGTCTCAAGCCATGGGCAATGGGAGCGACGAGGGGTCACCGTTCTGAGAGGACAATGCCCATCAACCGCACTCCATTACACACGCATAAACTCCTCCAGCTTCCGGTCAGTCAACGTTTCACGGTAAACCTGGTCCCAGTCCGACTGCAGAAGCTGCAGACAGAGCGCGTCCCAGTTCACCTTACGCCACGGACGAGCAGCGAAGGGCGTCGAACGATAGCGAGGGCGGCAGAAAGGTGCACTAACAATGGTGGTCAAGTGGTCGACGATCGGCTCCGACAGCACCTGGACGGCTGACTCCAAATGTGGCACGTGCGTGATTACGTGACCCAAGAGCGATTCCGTCGGTGAAAGGTGCGTCGGTGTTCGGATGAGCTGAGACAGGCTGAGGTGATTTAAAACCGACTTGTATCGGCGCACACCGGGACCGTCCAAACGCAAGAGGTCAATGCTAAAATCGGCTAAGCGAAAGGTTGGTTTACCCAGGCTCACGGCGGCATGCAGTTGGTCATACAGATCATCCAGGCCGGCTGACATCTGGTCGGATGGTGGACGGTACACCACGCCAACGATAACCGAGCGACGCCCACCGCCAGGTGTAAAAGGTATAAAAATGATCAAGCAAAAGGTACACAAGGTTTCGTGGCGCTTCGTTTGTTAGTTCTCTCGCAAACTCGGAAAAACGTCGGGGGTCCGTAAACCCCACAGCGTCGGGGACGGGTTAACGTCTTTTTTAGCATGTCACACACAGTCTTCAGAACTGATGCAAACATCTTTTAATTAAAACATCACCACGACTGAAATCATTCCAATGCCTGGTTCTCTGTATTATCAGTAAGCGTCTACGTTATACTTCAACTGTAAATTTTCAACCAACGCAGCTCTTTCCATTCGATAGTACATAACGGCATTCGTCAACATTGCAACACATGAAAATGGCTGCATTCGATGTATGCTTAATTCGTGTGGACAAAGAAAATCACCACCAACAATGAAGTCTTTGATCTCTGGAGCGTGCCCTGCTTCACTCACGTCATATCCGCAGACCGGTTCTCTTGGCGCGGCTAGCGCGGCAGCGGCCAACAACACCACCCTCAGCCACATCACGGCAGCCCGGGTCACGAGCTCAGGTCACGTGACACCACCCCGGCTGTCTGGCGGCGAGGCCGTGTATTCCCAGTCTGTCGCCTCACACTGAGCAGCCCCTCACGGGGTCTGTAGTCTCGCCCGTCTCCCGTCGTTCTGGTCCCGTCCCGTCCCGTCCCTCGCGTCCCGGCCGCCGCTGATTGGAGCGGATGTCAGCCGCAGAGGCGTGGAAAGCGAGCACACTCCATCGTACCGCAGTTCCGACACAGCTCTGTGGCGTGGCACGGACAAAATCGTCTCAGAATCCATCCGTGCCCCCCGACCTCCCCACCTCGCACACTTTGCTTGTGTTCCTAAGCCTACGACCAACTTCGTATGTTGACCGTAACGGCACAGGAGATGAAACTCGACGCTCACATGCTCACATGCTCACATGTGAACTGACCGTGAGCCGAAACAGGAGCGCTGAGAAGAGTGACAAGCTACGTAGAAGCCTTGAAGAAATACGGCAGCTCGGGTCTGGGTCCGCCCCTGACCCCCTCCCCCGACGCCCTGGCTGCTGGGGTCAGATAACGTGCAGCGCCTGGTGGTCAGCCTCCCAGCTGTCGTGAGAGAGGTGGGGGGGGGGGGGGCAGGGTGACGTGTGGTCGGACTGTGTGCCGCGCCATGCTGTAAAGTAACCGCCGTGGCTGTCTTTTGGTTACTGTACCTGTACCCAGGCAGTGGACAAAGAGACTTCAGTGAACTATGCCACCGAGTAAGGGCCGCGACCAGCGTTCCACTAAAAGCTGAAAGTAAGGTATTTTGTAAAAAAACTGTCTGAGGGGTGTGCGAAAATTCCGGAAAAGTGAGCTATGTTTGCAAGACCAAAGACCTATGTTCCGGCGTCTCAGCTTGCCATTGACCAGGCGCGGCTCGGGGAGGGGGAGCGATAAAGGCGATCGCCTCCCTCCTGAGGCCTGGGGCCCATGAGAGGAGTCCCAAAAGGGCCCATCTTGGGCTGGCGCCGAAGGAACTTCTCTCAGACTCAAAAGGGGCCCCGAAGGGACCCTGTATGAGCTTCACAGGATTTCTGTGGGGACCTTACGGGTTGATGCAGTCTTGATACTTGATGCAGTCAGGGAGCCTCTGGGAGGGTTGGATAACTCCTGAGACGCACAGAAGGGCCCCTGGGGCTCCAAAAGGGTCCCTGATACCACAACACGGCTCCAAGAAGGCTGATTGCCCCTGAGACCGCCAGAAGGGTTACAGGGCCCCTGAACGGCCAAGATGAGGACTGAGTCTCTAGGATGGCATAGGGACCCCTGGAATGTCATGGGGGCCCCGAATGGGTTTCACGGGCCTGTGTGAAAAGCTGAAGATTCCTGATGCAGCCAGGGGTCCTCATCGAGGGTTTATGAGACCCTGAGACGGCAAGATGGTCTCTAAGATGAACAGATGGGCCCCTGAAACTCACCATACGTCCAAGGGGCCATGAGACAGGAGAAAATGCCAGAGGGGCCCCCGAGACTGCAAGAACTTAACAGGGTGGCTAGCAAGGCATAAGGAGACCCTGGCCAGCCAGAGGGACCCACTGAACAGGGACTCACCAGTGACCTTCTCAACTTCGACAGGGGCCCCAAGTGGGTTACATTGAGCTTTTTGAAAACAAGGGGCTCTTGACGCAGTTAGGGGACCTCGGGAAGGTCAGGTGGGTCCCGAGATGGCAAGATGGATCCCATCACGGCACATGGCCCCTGGGACCGTCAGAAAGGCCGGAGAGTCCCTGCGAGGCAAAGACGATAAGAACACGTCTGAGATGGTATGGGGGCCCTGGACGGCCGGAGGGCCCCCAAGTGTATCAGGCAGGTTCCTGGCACGGAAAAAGTCCTCCTGAGACTGCCAATGAGGCCCCTGAAACGCCAGCAAAGGCCTCCGATACGGTTAGAGGCGCCTTAAGACTGCAATATATACACCATGTGACAGAGGAAGACCCCTGATACAACCATGGAGACAACCGCAGATGCTCAGAGGGACCATGACACTGCACAGGGGCTCTGAAATCGCCCAAAGGTCTTTTGTAACTGCCAAAGGGCCCCTGAGACGGCAAAAATGTTTCCCAGAGATGACAAGAGAGGCACCTAGGACAACAGGGGGTTCCCTGAGACTGCTGTAGTTCCAGGGGCCCCTTTGGTCGCCTTAGGAGCACCTGTTGCTAGGGACTGCTAGCTAACAGTCTCTAGCAACAGGGGCCCCTGAAACGACCAGAGAGACCCTCGAAAAACGGCCAAAGGACCTAGATCACCGCCAGAGGCGCCCCTGTCACGACATCAAGAGATTTATAGAGGGCTCTTGTTGCTGACCTGTTGTTGAGAGGCTCCTTAGACGGCAAAAACTCTCCAGGGACGACAGAAGGGAACCCACTATGTCCCTAAAACTGCCAGGTGGCTCCATGAAACTGGCCGAGGTGTCCCTGAAACCGCCAAAGGAACGGCTGAGATGTCCCGAGGGATGCATAAAACTGTAAAAAGAACCAAGACCACAAGAGGGCTCTGCCACGGCAGGCGGCCCGAGACCACGAAAAGAGCCCCTGTAAATGGGAGAGGACCCTAACCTAAGCTAGTAAAAATGTCGCCAGAAACTGCGAGGGGTAGAAGGGCTCCTGGACCGAATACTGACATGTCATTTCAAACAGATGGAGAAACACGGCCGCTTAACCCGCCCCCGACTGGTGGGGGGAGGGCAGTTGACCACCCCCTCCCTCTTGATATTTTTCCAATATTCTGAAAGGACGAAGAAACGCGGGGCTACGAAACTTTGCGCACCTTTTGCTTGATCGTTTTTACACCTTGTGCCAAAGTTTTAGCTTCAGGTCCGGATGTCTGAGTTAGATGTTAGATGTCTGAGGCAGGTCAGGTCCAGTGAGCCTATATCCAAAAATGTTTACCGCTCTGTAACTTTTTCGGAAAACATGATATGACAATAAAACTTTCAGGAATTAGAGATCTTAATGAATGCAATAAATCTGCTACCTCAGATTTTTTTATTATTTTCCATTAGGGCCATTTTCCATATAAGGGCCCTTGACCTTTCTTTTAAGACACGTCGTTTTTTTCGGAATTTGACGGTTTTTTAACATTTTTAGTGTGAGGTGATGTAGACATCCATTAAGCGTCACTGGACAAAACATCAATGACTTCCAGCCATTGACCTGAGGTCAGGTCACGAATATCTACTATGAGCCAAAATGCACCGCCGCGAAAATCAGCGATGAATTACTCAGAACGGGTTGGAAATGGCAGAACTCGCTCGCATAGTTGAGAGTAATACCAAGAAGTCCAAAAAACAAAAAAATAAATATTTTGCAAATAAACAGACGCTCGCGACAAAGCCCCGCCAATTATGTAAAGTGGTAATTACTGAATTCTTCCAAATTTTAAGCATAAGAAACCACCACAAAAAACACAAGGATAAAGGACATCACACTGAAAGGCCCCTGTTGCGGAAATAAAGAAACACTAAAATTAGTCCTCGTTAATTTCTTACGGCGTCCGGCTACGGTGCCCGCCAGCAGTTGGCTGTAAGAAAACATATATAGGGCGTAAATGGTTTACATATCATCCAAAAAAAAATAAGACCAGTTTCGGGCTCTGCTTGTCACGAGCTTTCCAATGACGAGCTTATTTTTTCGTGCGACCAGCCGTTCGTGAGTTAGAAGGGGGCGGTCAACCGCCCCTCCCCCTCCCAGTATCGAGAGTGATCGGCGCCGACCGACAGTCGGACGCAGGTTAAAATTCCGCCGACGTTGTCATATTTCTGTCACTTTGTAGGGGAACAAAACGCAATGTATTCTCCAACAAGGCGCGTTTGGTTTTTCGGTTACTTTGTATGGCAAAACGCAAAATTACGTGAAATATTTCCCCCTGAACCCTAGCAAATAAGCATTTCTTTCCCATCCGAAGAGCAAAAAATGGAGGAGGGACCGGCCCGGGGGGATGCCCCGCGCTGACCATTCGACCCTCTTGGCGAAATCCTGGATCCACTCCTGCCATTGACACTGACGGCTGCCACGTTTCAGGGGTTTCAGGCCAAATCACCTATCGTCAGCGGTGAATTTCGTTCACACGAACTTCTTGTTGGCTGCTCCTTACCTTGCAACAGTAAGCACTACTACTTTTGCGTGTAGCGTTATCGATTTGCGTTAAAGAAAAAAACGGAACGGCACAGGATAATGTCGTAAAAACGCGACTGATCTGGACGTGACGTCTCAAAAAACGAGAAAGCATGTTAACATGTCAGCTTTGGATGTCAATCGTCCAGGTCAGTATGGTTTACACCGAAGCCGAAGTGCCAGCTGACAACAGCAGAAAAACTTGATGTAAACAAAACGAAGCGAGCTGCAAGCTTTACACTAACCATCGCCGACTGACAACAACCAACGGTCAACGTACTCCAACGAACTGTGTGCTTGGACAAAAGAACAAAGTGCGTACTTTGCAAGCTTGGAAAACCGGGCGATGAATTATAGCATTTGAAGCGCCACGGCAATCCATTATCTCATGTAATCACTGAGTTAATTTCACCCAATGTGTACCGCTTACACTCCTTTCCTGATCCCTATGCTGGCATGTTGAGAGCAGCGTCCCGTGGCTGCTTCCTGTCTCAGGCGGCGTTTCCTTATCCACCGGGTCCACCTCCCATCTACCCAAGAAGTCTCACGTCCTTCCCCACCCTTGGCCACATATCCATTCCCTTTCATCCCTACTGATTCTGAATTCTCGCTTCAGTCGCGATGTTACGTTAATAGCCTCGATGTCCGAAGGATGCATCTGCATGTGAATAAATAGATAAAGGAGGACCGGTTCAGTTTTCGACACTTGAAGATAAAAGCACGAGGATCTATTCGCCCACCTTCGGAGGTACTAAACCACTCCTCTGGAGTGGCGAAAGGTAAAACAGATATCAGATTTTTCCCGTGTCACATAAAACGTGCTGAGCTTCGCAGTAGTGTACCTAGATGATGTGGCGACAGGGATGGAATTAAAAATATAAAAAAAATCGAGGGGTGCTGATCATGGTCCTCACCGCTAGGTCGTCTGTCTGTGAGGAATCCAACATCCCCAAATGCGAATTTCTAAACGAATTTCGGCTACTTTGTTTTGGTTAATGATAGCCTTCAAGGTTTTTTTGCTTTGTTACTGGGTAAACATAAAACGCCTTTCGGGAAGTTTTCATTATTATTGACAAGTACCTACGAATATTGGCAAAGTTCTCTCAGTATGAAACAGACAAGCATATGGTAATGGGCAAGTTTTGGCACACCTCAGTAACGCAAGGTGACTGCTATTACTTTCACCAAAGGAAGTTAATGCATTTCGGACCACAAACACAACGGTAATGAGGTAGTTTCTCACGGAACTTTCTGATGCCTCGTGACAGTGCCACGTCATCGTGTCACGAGGGGAGTCGGGGCCCAACAGTTTCGACTTGGTGCTGTTTGTCTCTGTTTTTGTTTGTTTGTTTTGCCCTTTAAGTTTTTTTTACAACACACGCAAAAAAGGTCGTTTGATGTTACCAAAGCCCAATTATGTCGGCACAACCCGACATGCCTTCGTCAGCAGGATTCCAATGGTCCTACGGACGAAGGCATGTCAGATTCTGCAGAAACATTCCGAAATATCTGCACTTTCATGACATCAAATGATCCTTTTATTGGCGTCTCCTCCAAAAAACGTAGTCACTGAAAAAATGTGATTACGGACTCGTTTGCCTTATCAAATATTTCGCAGGGATATCTGACCCGCATTGCCACCGTACTGCTTGCGTTATCTTTGCACATCAATGGCGACTGCTTTCTTGTGGCTACAGGCCAAAATATTGCATAGCTGAAAAAGTACTGAAAAAAACAATGAATGCTGTGCGACATTTCTGTGCTATAGTTGCATCTACTGTATTGCTGTTCGATAATTTGTTCGGCGATATTTTTCCATGTTAAAATTATTCCCTGATCCATACCTCTTCCACTATTATTTTTCCTGTTCGATACTAATTCCGCTCAATGTTTATCCTGTTCTGGATTTTACGTTCGATATACTGCTTCCAACAGGGACGTAGCCAGGGGAGCATGGGGGCATCGCCCCCCCCCCCCTGAGCCAGGCGGTCTGCACTAGATACATGGCGATTTCGCATGAATTCGTAATAGTGATCAGATATAGGGGAGGCCGGGGTCAAATGTAACACGGGGCAACTGTAACAGACGTTTTAACTTCGAAACTTACAAATGGATGACGCTGGAGGCACTACTGGACATGCGCAGTAAGCTGTTCCTTTTCCTTACGGGGTTTCAGGCCGGTGCGGCGGGTGAGTCGATTGTGCTGTTCACAATTGTGTTTTTTAGAGTGTGTTGTAACTTTATTTATTTTTTAATATGATCAGCTCATTCACGTATCTTACTAGAAACGGGTTTAAGAGTTTGTGTGGGGTGGGTGGGCGTACCTGGTCAAAAAATGAGTGCATCAGTTGCCGCCCACGCCGCCTTGTTTTGCGTCATTTTTGTCTCGAAGATGGCGTGGCGTGACGGGGACAATTGTAACATTTTTGTTGGGATCATATATAACAGTGTTACAATTGACCCCTATGGCCAGGCCATTAAAGTTACATTTATGTAAAATATCAATGGACTTGACATAAATGTAACCACTGGGGGCGGAGGCTATGGAAACATGCCCCGTCGAATTAATCAACATGCAGTTTTGTCCCCAAATTCAATGTATATAACAATATCGATATCATTTAAAAATCATACTTACGGTATTATTGTCACCAGTCCCTGATTTATCTCTAAGGTACTGTTTTGTCAATTTCAATTTTAAGACGTGGTTACGTTCTTGGCGGCTAGTCACCGTGGTCTTACTGTAGATGTTTCACCTTCACAGCGGATTTATTAAGATACTTCATTATTTTATTTATTGATTATTTTATTGATTAAATAATTCCAGTTTGACTTCATTTGGATATTTCTGGGGGAAGTGTGGGACATTTGTATATAGTTTTATATGGTTATATAGTTATATAGTTATAGCTGTTATAGTTGAATATAGTTATAGTGACTTACACTCCAGAAAAGAGAGCGATAGAGCTAAAAGAGAGTCGAAAGGATTGCAAACAAGCATCAAAGAAGCTCAGTCTTGACAAGGACAAGCATGAAGAGAAAACGACGGCTGATGGGAAGAGGACTCGGAAGACAGCACGCAGGGAAAGCAGCAGTGATGATGAAGAAGTCTTCTGCTTTTGATGAAGCGTCGGTTCTTGCCCTGATAAAGGTAGAGCTGTTATTTAATTCAGGAAAAGCTGCTGGAGTACTTGAGCTTTACGCCGTTGCGAAATCGCATTTTTGTATTGGACCTGTGATTTTAATCCAGGAAAGGTTCTGGATGCAAGAGACAAAGTTGTTCAATAAAGGCTGTTTGCGGCAAAAGTGGCGTTCACTACACCACTACACCATTCGCTAACATGTTACTTTTGATCCTAGGTGCTGTTACAATTTACCCCGTACCTGGGGTTAATTGTAACAGCTGAAGTGACTTTTTGAAACAGTAATTTCGATACCTTAAAGTCGTTATTTCGGGATCGTTTCATATCCGCTACAAAGGCAAAATATCAGGGTTTGTGAAAACCCGTGAAAATGTTCCCCAACCCGAAATATTTTCGTTCCAGGATCGAAAAGGTAAAAAATGTAACATTTGACCCCGGTCTCCCCTATGTGGCAAAAGCAAACATTGTATTTTTTCCTGTGCACTAAATATAAGATAAATTGACTAAAATTACCGCCTTTTCTTACAAATTTCGTCATATGCCTGTGGCATATGACAGAATTCGATATTTTTCCCCCCCGAGGAAAATCCTGGCTACGTACCTAGCTTCCAATATCATTCTATTCGATAGTCCGCCGTGCGACATCTGTCCTGTAATCGTATGCGGGACACCCCTTATGGGTGCTCTGAACATGGATGACTTATAGGGGATTACGCTGCTTACATATTGACCTGCTAAGCTGGTCTGTCAAGCCGGCCACCGACATTTACACGTCGACGAAGCTGCCTATCTAAGCGACAATTAGACGCACCCCCTCTTTCTGTACAAAAATTTATCTTTTCCATTTTTAATTTGGGATTGAAATATTTCAGAGCACTGCTCCAAGAATGTCAAACTAGTGATCATCGTGACATAGGGTCATAGGGTGACATAGGATGACATAGGACATAGGGAATGTGACGTGGAGGAAGATGGGACGTAGTGTTGGCAGGGTTGTGGCTATGACACTCCCTGGTGGTATTTTCGGAGAATTAAATGGCATAAGGATTGTTGTAAGTGTTAATCAGAATGTGACTTGGTGATGTTTCTATCCATTTGTTTCTGTAAATGCTTTCTTCAAAAATTTCTGATTCGTGATTGGCTGTAGCTATCTAGCAGTGCTGAATTCGTGTTGAACGAAAGTAGCTGATTTCCCACTCTACCGATGCAAGAAAAATCACAATTTCCTGGCCACCTTTGTGTATTAGGATTACGTCCAGGAATTGGCGACAGAAGTAAAGAGAGTCTGTCTCAACAGGGTTGATGACGTCGATTCCTTGAGCGCAGCTGTAATTGCTAGTAAGGCTGATTTTGTCGTTTGCTACTTACCAGCTTTGCTTCGGTCTTGATTACACTGGCACTAGGGACATTTGACAACATTGACGTTTGTGTTGTTGCAAATATGCTGCAGTTAGTTACTTTCCACTGCCACACTGCTGGCTTCCTTTGTGGCAAAATGTTAACTGCAGCTGCACTTATCCTGACAAACTGAAGCCGTTTTCTGCACATAGGTGCCCAGCCATACTGATAACATGAAACCATTTTTCGGGTCATCATACACAACCAAACTCAGTGACGTAATCTGTTCCATTCTAGCAATTCGCCATTCTACATGTGATAATGTCTTATTGTCATAACTGCGTCAAACAAAAACAAACATTGCGATAATCATGTTTTCATTCATTTCAGTAGATTCCAGCATTCTAAACACTACCCGTGTTGCTTGCCTGACGACCGACAAAAAATGCTAGGAGACGCTATTTTTTGCATGGGGTGCTTTTCCAAGAGCAGGAAATGTTGTGACCTGGGATGACGTAAGACCCCACTAGTGTGTAGCTGTACTATATGATAGTTTGTTCTTTTGCAAGAACGTCAATGGGTGCTTTATTGTATGAATATACTTGTAATTACCCGTAAAATCTGAAAGTTGGAACAATGAATAATTTCAAGCATCTTGGGTAATCAAGGCACGGGCGATGGCTTCTTTGAACCTTCCTTAAATCCGTCCTTGAGCACTTGCGTGTGGTGGAATAAGCTTGTTTAAGTTTGGTCTGCTGCGGGCTCATGAGGGTATATAATTCTCACATCCTTAGTAATGGGGAACAAATTCCCTCCTCGGCACCGGCGGCCGACGGGCGACCGGCAGGGCGAGAGAGCCCAACGATCGACGACGCATGGAATTGTCCGCCGAGCCGTTGGCGCCAGGCTGGCGTGCTACAACGAAGACTAGGACAAGGAAAACGACCCATATACACCACGGCCAACGATCCCGGATGCGACCCAGGGCACCGAGGACTTCTGAACCTGAGCAGATGGCCGCAAATGAGGGGGCGCGCAACCTCGGGCGCGTGGAATTTTCCGCCGGCCATTGGCGCCAGGCTGGCGTGCTATAACGAGCCTAGGACAAGGAAATCCATCGAGCCCTAGGCAAGAAGAGCCAAGATACGACGCTACCGACCTATGGGAAATACAACCAGAGCGCCGGGCCACAACGTCACGAATCGTCGCTCGCGGGTAGCAAGTAGCAACACACCAATCTGCTAGTGGGCCTCCGAGTTCTTAGAATCTTGTCAGTTGCATCAGTTGCTTCCACTGTAATGTACAATGACCCTGTTTCTGAGCGCGGAGCTGTGGGATAGGCAGAGCCGTTTTCAGCCGCTGAGCGCATGGTCGGCCAGCCGACCGCCGCGCGGTACAGCTCGGCACGTGACATAAGCAGTAGGGGGGGGGAAACGCGTAAACTTGGAACCGCGAGGGGTATAAAAGCTCCCGCCGGCCAGTATGTGGGAGATTCCTGCGTTGGGCTCACAACGTGACGCCGTTTCGCCTGACGCAGGGAGGCGATCTCCCACCTGCGATACCATGTAAGAGACTGCCGAAATTCTGTTCTGGCTTGGCCAGAACGGAAAATACTCGGTCTTGTAGGAACTTAGGTAGACTGTGTGTCTCATCTCGTAATATGTAGTTGCAGGGGTTAAGTACTTTTGGTCATGGTAATCTCTGTACGTAGTTCTGTCGGATGTCACTAGTGAAGCTGTATTCCTTAGATCTGTTCTCTGTATCTGTGCCTTAAGGGATCTTAGAGGCCGGCATACTACCACTTGTATATTCTTAGAAACGGAGATGGTATCCGAACAATATACTAATGTTGAATCGCTTTTACCTTGTCTAGTAACTGGGGCTGGAAACCCCCCAGTTCTTGTGTAGACGGTCGAGGACGAGATAAAGCGCAGAGGAAAACCAAAACAAAAATATTCCCGTAGTAAGAAGAATAAGTAGTGTTTAAACGCGATTTACAATACGACACGATACGATAGGGTTTATTACTACTCTTGCCCTTGCAATCTCACAAGTACATATAATCCTCACGTCTTTGGTAAGAAGGCAAACATATATCGTGTAAACGTGCGACATGGTATCGCAAAGCGACAAAACCGTGTTTCCGCCCGGGATCGAACCGGGGACCTTCCGCGTGTTAGGCGGATGTGATAACCACTACACCACGGAAACACCTGCGTGCGTTGGTTCCCCCTACACCAATATTACTACCGTAGCGCATTAATTTCATATTTGATCAACATGAGTTTTGATTTCAATACAAATCATAACTTCCTACGAAAGTTCAGCAAAGCTCTTGCAAACAAATGTGTTCAGACCCCATAAAACAACTTATTTAGCGCCCCCTGTCCAACAAGAACGATGGTGGCGCTCCCTGGTGGCCACGCAGACGAAACCTGAAACCACTGCCGTCGCGAACAGGCTGGCATTGTTGTTTAGAGGCAAATAACCGATCACCAAGGACAATCAGTGACATGTTTACATCAGCAGAGTTCGGACACTTATCCCCCACAATATGACGTACTAAATGAGCCGGACAGCCAGTACATGGGCAGCTTCTGTAGTGTTGTTTGGAATCCTGGGGGTGAGGAGCAGCACACCTTCAGTTTTCAGATTTTCAACAGATATCTGCATATGATATTAGCCGGGAAGAAATACTCCCCCTCACGGAAAGGAAATATGCACATCATCCGTTCTGTGCTCAGAGCCCAGCGAATTATGTCACTTCCGGCAGGCCGGCACCTTTTCTTGGCTGTTCCTGCTTGTTGTCAAATGAATGCCTTCAACTAACCAAAATCCATATATTTCCCCATGTTAAGATCATTTAAGGCTTTCAGCTTCGGCCACCTTAGCATCAGCAGGATACAACATAGCATAAATATTTAGAAAACATCACCACCCCACATATTACCATCACACTGTTTGACACCATGACACACAACAAAACCATCACGCTGGGAACTGGTGCATCAAGATACTGCCGTAACAAACACGCTCCCCCCCCCGAAGCAACACTGTCTCCCGTGACGTCACAACAAGATGAGCAGATATCGCCCACAATGCAGGTGTCCGGGAAAAGATCTGCACGGTCCACATGTAGGACTGTCGCACAACCAGATGCACCCATGATCAGAGAGTGCTGGTCCAGCTGACATCAGTTCCTTATATTCACTGCAAACAACGTTCGCTCCATCATGACGTCACCGCTCTGCCACAAAATGATATGGCGTCATTCTCGTCGCTACATGGCGGAAAACCCCACACTGCTACGGCGCCAAACGCACAGAAACGACGCATCTGCTTCCACCAGCACCAACAATATCTCAACCGTCGATCACAGGGAGCGCATGACGTCACTTCGTCTGACGTCACTCGCTGCCGGGCGGGCGCGGGCCAATCAGCGCGAGGGACGAGACGAGCACGCCGATGACGGCGATGGCGGCGGCGAGCAGGAGGTGCACCCAAGTGCAGCCGGCGGAGCCCGACTGCAGCTCTCTCAGATCATCCAGGGCGCCGGCAGCTGACGAGCACTCAGAGTGGGCCCGCTCCTCTGGAGGGGGGGGGGCATCATGGGTGGGGTTTCGTACAGCGTCCCGACCACTCCAAGTTTATGGGCAGGCCTTCCATGTCCATTTGATCCAATTATGCTAAATAACAAACTTGAACATTAATTCAAAACATATCGCGCAGTATACATCTTTCCCGTCGCGTTCTGGCAGCAACCCACCACCAGTCAGAATGCTGTTTAAGCCACGATCTCGACAACAGTCAGGATGCGGGCTGGGATTATCAGTAAATTTTATCGATAAACATTTCAATTTCCTTTAAAGTTTATCGTTAAAAAATCGCACCAATTACCGATGAAAATCATGTTTTTCACCAAAAGCACCATTTAAGAAGTCACCCACTGCAACGACTACACTTAAAATATAAATACCAGGGCCTTATTACTACCCACATGCGAACACAACGGTAGGCCCCTCCCCACGGCCCCACACCCCAAGGATGGAAAATACGGCACAAAAACCGGAGATGAATGCCTGTTTTACTTTACAGGAAATATAAACAACTTTTACGTCAAAACCTTATTGTAACTCGGCACCGCCTGGCGTGTTTTGTACCCGTGACCGTTTAGGGGCGACGGCGATGTCAAAAAGGGCACAGGTCTGCTGGGGCACACGCCTGATTATTCAAAACCTGACCGTCGGATCTGAACCGGTCTACCACCAATTCATAACCCTGAGATTCAGAAAATACGTTAGCCATGGTCACGTGACTGATGACGTCACAGGCCACGTAAAACGCATAACAAGACGTCGGAAAACTGACATCGGTTTGTACCTCATATCATCGGGAATAGTGGTCTTAGAGCCTTAAATTGGGTATCACACGAAAGGTCACGATCTTCCGTATCAAATGCATGCCAAAATGTCTGCAAATGACAGGTTAAGTTCAGCCTAAGCCAGGCGAAATGCTGGTTTTACTTTAGATGCGAAAAATCAATACTTACTCGCAGCCGTTTTGATCTACGTGACAAAATGAATGAAAATGAAACCTTATAATCAGTTCTGCAATAATCGATAAATAGGCTAGCACATATCGTTTACTGACAACGACCAAAACTTTTATCAATTCCAAACTCTAGTCGAGATGGTCAGTCTTGTCATCTGGGATCCAGGTTAAGGGGTTACGAAGGGTCGGCAGCGAGTATGCCGAGGTCAGGCTGGAGAGGACCATGGCACGGTGATAAAGGAGGCAGATAGCGACTGAGGTAACGGGAGATACATATGGCGGCAAGGTGCGAACACATTCTGTGGACGGGTTATTGGTACTGCGTCAACGGATGGCGAACAGAATTCTACGGAATCTGGTGTTTAGGGCTTGGAGGGATTCTGAAGTCCCTATCACTAAACACCCTTAACACAAAGTAGCCCAAGCCAGCGTGGGTACTTCTGAATCGGCAGAAAATAGCAGCAGCCACCACTTTTACAGGTGCCGATGGTTGTGGACGAATTTACCGAAATTCATTTGTGTCAAGATATGGTTGGTACAATATGCTCTCGACGAACTACTTTTCATGTTTCGCGTGCTTCTCTGACGTGGTGCATCGCAACCGCTTTTTTAGCATCCGCTTTAGCACGACTTTATGACCATTCATAAACAGAAGAGTCATTCAGTACCAGAATGACAGTCCTCATACATAAAAACTGCAACATTCAAAGACCACAGTCACATGGGACGACATTATACCCGATTATTCGGTATTTTATTGGTTTAATTTTTTTATTCATTTCATTCATCTGAACATTTATAGCCAATTACTCCACCGAGTCAAATATTTATTTCCATTTCTAAAGTTCATGCAATAAAAACCAACCACCATTATTAATATGCACGTAGTTCAGTCCAGGGTAACTAATGCCTTAGACAAATGGCGACCCGGTCGAGAACTCAGGCTACTTATCCTGGCGGTATAATAAAGCTACAAAGAAAGAATAACATCGCGCAAAAAAAAAACTGACAGGCAAACATCAGACACATTATAGGCCAATGAAGTGACATCCCAGACAAAAAAAAACAAACTACAGCCAGTGACATCTGGTGGCTGATTAAGGCATATCCACCACAGTTACGCTGTGTTACATTCGACGTTACACCCAACCAGGGATGTAACATTTTTAAATCGATGGCGTGGATGGTCATTTGGTGTTCAAGCACTCTCTCAGGGACTCCAAATAACTGTGGGTGCCCATCTCGAAGGTTCCCACGTTAAATTCACAAAGTTCTCGGGATATCTAGTCAGCAATGAGGCTGCTACGCCGCCAACATAAGAACACAAAATTACACTGACGCATTCGACCCACCTGCGGGCGTCTCGACGTTGTCCAGCACCTGCTCGGCGTCCAGCTGCAGGCCGAACAGGTCGCCGAACGTCTGCAGGCTGTCGGCCGCCGTGTCGCCGGGGAAGAGGTAGTCGGAGACGCACGGCCGGCAGCCGGGCAGCGGGGCCAGCACGCGGCGGGGCGGCTCGTGCAGCACGGTGGCCGGCTCGTCGGCCGGCTGCTCCTCCACCAGGCTGTCGCAGTGCATCTGGCAGCGCGCCACCAGAGAGCGGCGCACGTCCCGGCACAGGGCCGACAGCGTCTCCGACACCTGGGGACAGGAGCAGGGGGCAGGGTCAGACAGCGCCTCCGACACCTGGGGACAGGAGCAGGGGGCAGGGTCGGACAGCGCCTCCGACACCTGTCGACAGGAGCAGACAGCGTCTCTGATACCTGCGGACAGGAGCAGGGGGCCGGGGCGAGTGTCTCTGGTACCTGCCGACTGGAGCAGGGGGTCAGAGTGTCTCTGGTACCTGCCGACTGGAGCAGGGGGTCAGAGAGTGTCTCTGATACCTGCGGCCAGGAGCAGGGGGCCGGGGCGAGTGTCTCTGGTACCTGCCGACTGGAGCAGGGGGTCAGAGAGTGTCTCTGGTACCTGGGGACTGGAGCAGGGAGCAGGGTTAGCGTGTCTCTGGTACCTGCAGAGCAGAGAGTAGGGTCAGACCGGCACCTCTGATGTCTGGGGACCTGGGACAGGCTGACTCTGGGGGAAAACATTGGGTCCCTGATACATGGGGACAAGAGAGAGCAGGGTCAGAGGGCAGATGGCACATCTGATACCTACAGAGCAGACAGCCAAGATGGGAATGAATAGTGTCTGTTATACCCAGGGCGGAGGCAATCAGTGGATAGGACTGGAGAACATACATAGTCTCTGACATTAGGGAGCACAAATAGGCCCAATTATACAGCAGAAGGCAACAGGAGATGGCAAAGGCCAGAGTCAGAATGGACGGATACGGTAGATGCCACAGTGACGCCACGGCAAACAAGGCGAGATGACGGTGGTGCACTGCTGTTCAGGGACGATCCAGACGTCAGGCTATCTCGTGCACGTCCCGGAGATGCCTGACAAGGGTCGGCGAAAGACGGAAAAGGACCGAAACAACAAGACACTGCCAGTACTCCGACACCAAGCCTCCCCCCCCCGAACGCTTCCGAGACGCCACGACCGGACGCAGGCCATCAGGCGGTCGACTCGAGGGCCGGGGCACCGCCCTGGACTCTGCCACCGGTGACCCACCGTGGCCTTGGTGTGCAGGTACGCCAGACAGTGCACCCGGCCGGTCACCCGTATAACAGTGGCCACCTCCTCCAACAGCTTCTCGGCCGGCGGCGTCTTCGTCTGAGAGCCGTACAGGCAGACAGTGATTAGAGGGACCAGATGGATGACGACGACAGCAGACAGATAACAAAAAGCAAATGGACAAAGATGGGAGAGGGCAGGGAATGAAATGGCAGATGTGCAATGGGACAGTGTAGACCATAAATATGCCACATGGCAGGCAGATACGTGGTGTAACATGCCATGATCAGTCAGGGCAGATGGATAACTGCCTGACAGACACGACAAATGGAGACCATCCCCACCATTAAACGACCACCATTCTTTCCAGCACATCATTTCCGTGTTAATCCCGATGAATGTATTGCACTGTCACAACCACAGCGGGAAGGTCTCTCCCAATTGCATTACGAAGTAACAATCACCCAGCCTGATCCCCACAATGATTCTTCTCTCCCTCAGACAACTGCTCACAAGAACACTGTAAGACCAGCAGGAGTCAGTCGCAGACGAGGTCCACGCAGGACAGCCACAATGTCAAACAGCAAGCCACGTGGGAAACCCACTGTGTCAGGGGTTACAAAGCAGGTCCGCACTGGACGTCCACCGTATTGCAGACCAGGTCCAAACAACACAGCCCCTGCGTCACTGGCTATATTCAACTATGACACTGAGCAAGTCCGAGCCAGGCACCCACCATGTCGCAGACCACATGCGGACATGACGCTTACCGTGTCGCAGAGTAGGTCCACGGCGAAGGTGCGTGCGGGCCCCTTGCCCGGCTTCTGCTCGTCCCCGGCCAGCAGTGCGTCGGCCGCCGCCAGTGAACCGTCCACCAGACACACGGCGTCCGACAATGAGGCCAGGAACGGCTCCAGAGACGTCTGGCGGCGGCGAAGCGAAGCCTGAGTGCTGGCGCCGCCGACAGGTGGCGCATGACAAGCGGTGACGGGTACTAACGCATGCCGTGTTTGTACGAACTCCGACTACGACTAAACGGCTTCTGAAATTAAGACAATGTCTCCCCATGTCCCCAACAGCTATAGCAACTATAGCAAATCACTTCCAACTTCACAGAGCAGCAACTAAACGGCCAGAATACCGAACTCCCAGCGTCCCCACTGCAACACGACCAACGACTTCACCATCTCTCCCGCAACAACTAAGCCAGCCTCACACCCACACAATCACACGATCCTGCGTCCGGCTCCGGCACGGAGGCCCAGTGGGGCGGCGGGCCGGCGCCCGCGGCGGGGCCTCACCATGATCTGCCGGAACATGCTGGTCTCGGCCGTTATTGCCGACACGCCAGCGGTCACGTCCACGAACAGCTCGGCCTGGGCGCTGTGCCAGCGCACCTCCTGGAAGCGCCACTCGGCCGGCCGCTGCGACGCCGTCAGGTTGGTCAGCTCCAGCGAGCGGCACGTCACCCTGTAGCGCGCGGAGCGGGGGGGGGGGTCAGCAGAGGGACCGGCGCCCAGTCACGTGACGTCTGCAGACAGGGCTGATGCACGGACGGGCTGCGATGCCAGGCTTGCTTAGTTAAACGAGCTTTCTCTCAACAGAGAGCTTCCCATCACTTTATAACTAGAAGTTTCTCAAGTACTAGTAGAGTGGCATACCAGGAAATGTAATACACAATGTGCAAGTTAACAATGACATGCTGAAGATACCTCAGCCCTGACATTCGTGCTGTACCAAGCAGAAGCAAAAATGGGACCAACTCACTGATGACTGAGCACCTGCCACCCATGTGGCAAAAGCGATATACGCGCAACAACACTCACATCGTTCAAGACATCGTGAGGAAACAACAAATCACTACACAACAGTGACCAGCAGGCCCTACTAACATCCTCCCGGCCCAAACCCAGTCCTTCAGATCCGACAGCCATCGCCTGTTCCTCTGAGACCGTGGATCCCACCTACTCACCCCTGGGCAGCCAGCCAAATACACCCCAACCACTGCCGACCAGCCGGCCGGCCACCTGACACGTCCCCCATCACAGCACTTGCCCCGGCCGGCCCGCCCCTGGCCGTTACTTGTGCGTGCGCGGATCGACGGCGGCCAGCAGGCGGTCCTCTGCGTCGGCGGCGTGCAGCTGCGGCAGTTTGTCCAGAGCCCGGTAGATGGCGGTCAGCGCGGTCCGCAACCGGGCCTCCTGAGACTTGAGCACGTCGGCCGCGCCCACAACAAACACGCCCAGGATGTCCAGACCGCCGGGCAGCAGTTGCACCACCTGCAGTCGGAGCAGGGTCGGCCGAGCCGATCATCATCACCATCATCATCGCCATCAGTATCAACACCATAATCACCATCACTATTGTCATCATCATACATCCCCCATCATGCAATGCTGTACCACGACTGACACTCCCTCTCATTGTTTTACTTACAGCTGCAATTCAATGACTCTCAAAAGTTACGTTAGGCTGAAGGAAAGTGAGCCCGATAAACTTGCAGTCATTCATACACCTTGTTATGTACATGACACTATTTTATTCCTCGTTTTTCTCCTGTTTAACAAATCCAGGGGCCATGGTTTCAATCGTTAAGGATAACTACTGCCAAATAAAATAATAGCCATTTTTTATGCCCAACTGTCATGACTAACTACAGACTACAGCATTAGGAACGTAGCATTAAATGCTATCAGTAAATGCACGTCGATGGCAAAGAGCCACACAAAAAGAAGGCAGTCTAAAAACGGGATCTTACTGTGTCCCCCAGTGGCCTTACTTTCTTACATCTTCTGTCCACAGAAGTTCATATTCATATGACAGTACTGAAGATTACATCCGACACTTGGAAAGTTTTAGAAATACATGAGCATTCGTTAAAAGTAAACCCCAATTTTGTTGCCACCCCCCTTGAGGAGCCTGTCCACGGGAGCCATGGAGGTTCTGTGGCCACTTTCCCACTCAATATCTGGAGAGACTTCAAACAATAAACCAGAACCTCACTCACTTCCATATGGGGCATCCTACACACTCCAATACCCATCCTTTTCATCGAGCACTTCATGAGACAAGTATGACGCCTTAGAAGCACCACAAAGAACCATAATTTTAAAGATCATGAAAAATAAATTAAGTTACCAATGACTTAGCACGAGATCAAAACTTAGGATCAGACTTAGGATCACGATGATGGCTGGGCCAGACAAGGCTCTGGAACTTATATCTGACACAAGGACGTAACGGGGGGGGGGGGGCAGGCCCGGGGACCATGTCACCCGAGCGCAGCGCTCTGTACTTGATATCGAGCGATTTCGCTGGAATACGGCCATGTGAAAACGTTTGACACCAACCCCTCCCCCCGACAAACAACCTAGCTAAGTGCCTGACCTGACTGATGGAGCAATCCACGGCAGATCGACCAGAAAAAAAACGCAAATCAACACCATGCATCTCAGATGGGGTTTCTCAGATGCGCATTTCTCAGAAATCTCAGATGCGCATTTCTTCTTCCGTCGGTCAGGATATGATGAGTGTTTACGAGGTGTCATCAGGAAGCACAGGGTGAACTGTGCGAGAGTGCAAGCCCGCACACTCGGGTGGACCATTTTTTTTTTAAGGAATTCTCCGTTACATAAATTGTCCAGGAAGTTTAAGGAGTCAAATCATACCAATTCACATGCTGATGTCTTCGGTATTCTGTAGGGCCATTTCGATATGCAGATGTTTTATGGCCAAATATGAAAGAGGCACAACAAGGACGAATAAACGACATTTACAGAAAAAACACCAATATGTGAAAAAACCATATACAGACAACCTGCCAGTGACAATTTTGAAAAATACGCATTGTTTAACTTTCACTTTCTCCTGTCAAGGTTATGTAATACAACCTGACCTCACAGGGCCACGAGGTCAAAGTTTGAGAAACTGTACATAGTAAATAGCAAAAGAAAAATATTTGGTTTCATGCAAATCAAGCAATGTATGATTTTCCCCACACTTAAATCATTTGCGTTTGCGATATAACCAATGACACTTCGGAATGTATGTATGATGATGATGATCTAATGAAAACGAAGTAGACTACAGGTCGATAAGCGTTGTTTTGAGCAAACTGAAAGCTGCACAAGTGATTTCGGCACATTAAGTTCCCAAACGGCCATATTTCCACCACAGTTTGAGATATGCGGTGTCACCCCCTGGTCGATCTGTGATGGAATGTCCCAAAAAGCAGCTGCACAAGCACGCCTATTCCTTCATGGCACTGAAATAAATGTCTAAACAAAGATACATAGCATTCATTTGCGCTTATGAAAGAATTTTTCTAAATACATCAAGACATCTTTCTGGCAAAGTACTGCTGAAATTGTTTAACCGAAATAAATCACGTCATTTGGAAGCATGTTGAAGCTCTAATTAACCCTTGCAAGAACCCACTATTTAGCCACCTATGACAGTTCTTTGTGTAATATAGTAATTATATTCATTATGCATTATTATTTTTCATATTTTATATGGGTCATTCCACGACAAATCGCACAAGAACTGGCTCGACTCCTTTCGATTTTCATAAAATTTGGTACACTCACAGTCTATTGAAAATTGGCCAGCCATAAACTTTTAATGCCGGGTGACCTTTGAGGTGAGAGTTACAGGTCAAGGAAGGCCACCGATTTTTACAAACAATACATGATTCAAACGCCCATAATTCGGAGACAGACTGCCACAGAAAAGTCCGAATAGCGCCATTCGAAAAAAAATATTTCCAGCTTTGATAAATAAGGTCATTTTTTTCGGTAACCTCGGAAAGACCTTTGACTTGACCAGGCCATATCAAAAATTTTGGGTTTTAAAGCATGTTTGCCCACCGTGATCGTCGCGAAAATGTAAGGTGATATGTCCTTAAGCATCTGCAATAACTGTGGCAAAAGGCACATTTCTGGGTAAACTGAAACTTTTCCAGACATCTTGACTTAAATGCTGCGAAGTGGCGCTCGAGAAATATGCCCTAAGGCTATCTGGCAAATACTGCTTGATTTCGTGCATTCCGTTTGTCCAACTGTTCTACAGTTTGGTGTGAACGATGCCCTACTTTCTGCTACTCGTCAACGTAGTTTTAAATTGTTTGACCAGAAAGATCAAACGTCATTACTAGACGCGGCATGGATCCCGATGGAATGCACGTTATCCCCGATTTGTCTGCAGCCCCTCGATGACCTGGGCGGGTCACTGCATCATCTCGAAAATGTCGTGTCCCTCCGGAGCATAAGGGTGCCCAGGTGACGCAACACTTAACGCAGTCATCCTAGAGTCCAACGCAAAGCAAGGATAACCTGCATTTCATCGAGATCCCGGCACATATCTAGTCATGACACTCCACCACCCATTGACCCCCTACCTTCCAAATTTGACATGCTCGTTTTTCGAATTTCCACGAAAGTGAGTAAGTCGGGCGTTCTTAGGCCCTAAAGCCAACTGAGATCATCGTGGTCGTGCATCGGGGCCATGAGTTCAATGACATCGGCTGACAATGGATTGCCCATTTTGACCTGAGATCATTTATACATTCCTTGGGCGCTGATTTCGAATCTGACATCCATTTTGCACGCAGTCGCACGCAGGGAATCATTTGTGTTCAATCCCTGTCCTGGAAAAATATAACCTTTCTGATCTTTTTGGCCCGTATCTCAATCACCATTTTTATTTGCTGCTATATGAAGATATCATTTCATTCGTAACTATTCCAGCATTCAGAACATGACATTTTGCAACAAAATGTGAACGCCTAGCTATCTGGCATGGAACGTTCGGTGCTTGCAAACTCCGATACGTGAACAGAACGACATATGTGAAATTCGGAATCAATGCCTCAGAAAAGCTATGTATGATCTGAAGTTCACAGGTCATCCAAAGTCAATCAAGGCCAATGGCCTTGTTTGACCTTCAAGTCTCTAATGCACAAATAAGACTGTCTCAGTTCGCATAACCCGCGCCCGACTGTGGGTCGGCGCCAATCACGCCCGACTGGAGGGCCGTTGATGGCCCCCCCCCCTCTAACTCACGAACGGTTGCTTGCACGATAAAAACAATCACACCGTTGTAACGCTTGTGACGAGTAGAGCTCGACTGACCTCATTTCTAGTTCTGGACAATATGTAAGCCGTTTACGCACCAATATATGTTTTCTCACAGCCGCATGCGTGGGACTGAGACACGACCTGGATCTCAACGGCTGTTACTAATTAAGTCTAGATAAAGGCAACAGCGGACAGGTAAAAGGCCGCAGATGCCGATATACGTCTAATTTCTCTGATTTGTTTAATATACACACGGAAACGTTGAGTTAAAAACACCGCGATCTTCGTAACGATGCACGGCGGGCGCCGCAGACGAACGCGGTATGAAATTAATGGGAACTAATTTTAGCGTTCTTTTATTCTCGCAAAACATGTCTTTCCAAGTAATGTTTCTTGGTCCTGGTGGTTCTTGTGACGGTTTGTCGTGCTTAAGTATTGAAAAAATCAGTATTTATCAATCTACACAACTGGTGGAACTTTACTGGCGACAGCCTGAAACTTCCTGAACTTCTTGATATTATTTCCAACCGTGTGAGCCAGTTCTGCCATTTTCTACCCGATCCAAGTCATTCATCGCCGATTTTGATGGCATGCATTTTCACTTATAACAATTATTCGTGACCTGACCTTAGGTCAGCGGTCGGAGGTCACTGAAACCTTGTCCATTGACGGTCAATAGGTGTCTGGATCTGCCGACACTCAAATCGTTGTAAAAAATGCCACCAATTTTCGAAAAAAACGACCGCACGTGTTGAAAACGGGCTTGACCTTAGGTCAATGACCCGGACACGCCCGAAAGACCCGAGATAGCAGCTTTATTGTATTTATCAAAATCTCTAACCCTTGAAGGTTTCATTGTGACATCATGTTTAGCGAAAAAATTACAGGACGATAAACGTTTTTGGACATAGGTCCACTTGACCTGACCTACGTCAGACACCTTATTTGACCTGAGGTCAAAAATTTGGTACGACGTGTAAAAATGATCGCGCAAAAAGGTACACAAAGTTTTGTGGCGCTGCGTTTGGTCGTTCTCTCGCAATCTCGGGAAAAACCTAAGGGGGGGAGGACGGTCCACCGCCCTCGCCTAGTCGGGGGCAGGCGAGGTAACTAAGTACACCCGGAAGTTTCACTTCCATGGAAATGTGAAGAATGGGTATGTCAGCTCTGGATGACAGGGGTCGGTTGGTGGTGGGGTGTCATGACCTTTTACTTTCTGCTTAGCCAATTTAAAACTAAGTCGATGTGCAGGAAGCACACAGGACATTGTGCACATCACACTGTACAACAACTGGGCAAACAAAATGCACAGAATCAAGCAATATTCATCAAATAGTATCAGGACATATTTCATAGGCACCACTTGGCAGCACTAAGTCAAGATATCTGAAAGGTTCCAATTTGCCCAAAAATGTTTTTTTGCCACCCATATTGCCAATACCTAGAGACATTACACAACATTCTCATGAGAATACAGTGGGCAAACATGGTTAACACCAAAAATGTTCCATGTGACCTAACCAGGTGAAAGGCCATCCCAAAATCACTGAGAAATGACCTTATTTATGAAATCTCCAACATTTCTCTTTTCAAATGACACTATTTGCATCTTTCTGCAACAATCTATCACCAAGTTATGGACATTTGAATCATGTGATGTCGCTAAAAATTGGTGACTTTTTATGGCCTGTAACTTTGGCCTCACAGGTCACCCAGTGGTAAAAACATATGGTGCCCATTTTTTGATAGGTGCCATGAGCATACCAAATTTCATCAAAACCAAAAGGGGCCCAGCCAATTCTTGTGCAATCTGACAAGGAATGGCCAACATTAGATATTATATTCTACAGTAGTTAGGTAGCTAGTGTGTTAATCATTTTGGCACAACCTCCAGCCATTTCTAACCTCATGGGACAAATTGATGAAACAAAAACTGGTATGTAGTCTTGTCTTTAAGCTACATAATGATAGCCAGTCTGACCCCATTTTGTGAAATGGTGGCCTTAAAGGTAACCTGAAAGACCATGTCATTTGACTGTTTTTTATTGGGTCACATCAGATACCACCTTCAGGGGTTTTAAAAGGGCTCCCAAACAGCTCTGTATCACAAACAGGACCCAAACTACTGCTGATATACAAATAAGCATTTCTAACTACTTAACAATCCCTTTAATATCAATAAAAGGTCAAGGCTAATGACCTCTATTCATGATTCTAAACTAAGAGAACCTTGATCTGTGTAACTACTGCAGCACAGAGGCCCCTAACACCATGGACAACACATGTTTATGACTACAGAAGACTTAGTACCATAAACTGCTTAAAGTTTATCTGATCATGTTTGTTGTTTGGCTGTGCCATGCTGCATCTCTCCATGCTGTACTGCCATTTTCACACAATACATCAAAAGGCTCAAGATTCAGCTATACAAAATTTCTGAGCAAACAGCACAGTAGTTCTAGGGAAACCTGCAAAATGCCTCAGGGGGTTTAACCAGGCCCCATACTGGCAAGGGTTCAGATGTGACTCTAAAGCTAACATGGTATCGGTTGAGCAGGCTTCCCACTTCTCATAACTCTAAAAACCCACGTAGTTGCCAAGCCATATTAGTGTCAAAAGATGCGCAGTTGAAAAACAGGTCAAATGCAGGCTTTTGTGCCTTATTAGTGCAACAACTTCTCCAAAATAACCTTTTGAAGTGGTCCAATCACCCACCGCCTTCACAATCAGCACGACGGCAAAGGACGGAGCATCTCCGCGAAACAGATCAACGCCAACCCACAAGGGTCCACAGTCTGCGAAGGTTTTGTGGAATATGACGTCACTGAAAGACTTACTAAAATGCAGCAATCTCGAAACTCGAAAGAAGGAATCTGGCGGTATTGAACGGGACAGGTCGAGTTGGACTGGGACCGATCAACCTAACCTAACCTAACCTAACCTAACCTAACCTAACCTAACCTAACCTAACCTAACCTAACCTAACCTAACCTAACCTAACCTACCAAACCTTCATGTTCCCCTCCCTTTTCCGTCCCTCTCTGTCCCTGTCCCGCCACCATCTCTTTACTTGCCCCTTTCCTGTCCCAGCGTCTTTCCACCGTCCCATTTCAATACCCTTCAATGCCCGTTCCCATACAGTCCTGATCTCTCTCCCTATCCCATCCCGGTCCGATTCCATATCCATGTGCAATGCCGGTGATCCTTCTCTGTCCCTGTTCTCTCCCAGGCACTTACGCCTGTCCTTGATCGGTCCCAGTCCACCTCGACCTGTCCCGTTTCAACACCGCCAGATTTCGTATTTCGAGATGGCTGCATTTTAGTAAGTCTTTCAGTGACGTCATATTTCACTAAACCTGCGCAAACTGTGGACCCTTGTGGGTTGGCGTTGATCTGTTTCGCGGAGATGCTCCGTCCTTTGCCGTCGTGCTAATTGTGAAGGCGGTGGGCGATTGGACCACTTCAAAAGGTTATTTTGGAGAAGTTGTGGCACTAATAAGGCACAAAAGCCTGCATTTGACCTGTTTTTCAATTGCGCATCTTTTGACACCAATTTGGCTTGGCAACTACGTGGGTTTTTAGAGTTATGAGAAGTGGGAAGCCTGCTCAACCATTACCGCTAACATCACCTACCTGTTTGGCATGCTTGGCAATCCATGCATCATTGATGTCACCCACTGCCCTGTCACTGGATGTATCAGCTGGTTCTGGAGGTGTCCTTGAAAAATGTACCACTAGGGCACGAGCAGTTGTGTTCTGGTGAGGAATGACACTGGTTAGCGGTATTAGTTAAAAGCATTCCTGATGCAAACTTGTTACACACTTGTTCAGGAATACCCGTTGTTATACATGGTACCAACATGAACCCAATGACTGAATGTTCTGATTCCAAAGCACCCTAGCAAAGCATTCAGGCCAGAATAATAAAAAATGGAATGCATTCAACCTTATGGTTGAAACCATGCCATCAGAAACATACCTAAAATGATGTCTGGTTACTCCAGAAATGGCCAGGCATTTAGGGATGATACAGAAACACTAATATTCATTCAAGAGAACATGACAGTATCAATTAGGATGCACATACTTTACACAAGACATAAATGATTTACCTGGCCAATGATGAGGCCATACTTGGCTCCTGATGCGATCAGCTCTTTAATCCCGACCTCTAAAGCCTTCTCGGCCACGACCGTACGACCCATACCTGGAAAAAACTAAGCACGAAGGGTGACCGTGACGTTACCCGAACGCGCTTCTCTCAAAGTAATCTAAACTGCTTTCTAGGGTCACACCACACAGCCTACGTACGGACAGACGTCAACGGAAACGGTCGGACCAACATCAATTCACCCTAATCAAGATACCTTACCCTAATCACCTGCGACAGTAGCGCCTCGGACGGTGACTAGTGGAAACATAAAACGGTCCGCTCGCTAATCCATTGAACTCACACTACTGGAAGGAGCAGAAAGGAATAGGGCGACTATTTATCTCGTTTACGATTTTTCCTCATACATACAATTTTTTACATACATAAATACATACATACATACATACATACATACATACACACATACAGTTTAACATACATACAGCACAATTATCGTCGACGTTATCTCGAGGGACCCATGGGTCGCTCGAGATAATGCGTAACGTTACGTTACGCCTCGCCTGCAGGCGAAACGTAACGTCAGACCAAGATTCGGAAGTCAAGGGTTCGTATGGGGAAAGGTTCGTAGCCAGAGGTTCGCAGACATTAGGCTCGTATCGGAAAAGATTCGGTCCTGCGAATGTCTGCCTTACAGCTAAGGTTCCGATCCCGCCCAGTATACATCTCGCCAATTGGTCAGGTTACATCTGTCGGAACGATGATCAGAACTGAAACTTTTCGATTTCCGTATCCCACAGATATAAAAAGCTCTTTAGACAGATGCGGCGATCTGTGTAGGCTATTCATTGACTATTGTCTTAATATAACGTTCAGTTTGTTCGTGGACGATTAAAAAGAAATTCAACGAAGTCCGTGCATAGCTGAGTTGTTGTTTCAAGACTGTAAAAGTTACTAAAATGGACATCTCACCGTCAGACGGACTTCGGAAGTGAACGGTTTACACCGGGCCGGTCCAAACAAGGGGCGGTTCACACTGTGCCGGTTCACATCGGACCGGTGTGGGAAGCATCAAAATCTGTGATTTCCATATGGTCGACATTGTACCGCTCCCTTCGATCGTGCCATAACACGGCCGTTAAACCGGCCCGGTGTGTTATAAAGTGGCTCAACTCCTTGCCTGTTAGGGAGTGTCTAATTCCTCCCATAATACCGGCGAAATTAATGATGGTTGAAATTTTATTGGTATGATATGGCAGGCCCAGCTTAAATCCTCGTCAGTTATGATTCCTAGACATTGGACTTTTGTATTTCGGCAAAGGCTGATGTTATTTGCGACAATTCATCGTCCAGAACCTTCAGTCATGTCATGCAGCTGTTGGCAATAGGACACATGTAAGCAGAACTCGAGGAAAATTCACTGGAAATGACTCCGAAACTCCGAAATGTATACATCTCTTTAACCTTTAAAGTGTTAAACCTTTAAAGCCCCTGTAACCTTTAAACCTTTAAACTCCGTACATCTCTTTAACCTTTAGTGTTTGTCATTTACTTTCACCCAAAGCGTAAAAGATGTATCATGGTCAAGAAAGTAAAGCGGATTAAAACCAATTAAGTTCTGGAATAATATGCCTCTCGTTCTCCACGTAATGTGAATCCCTTCGATGCTATCGGGAAGATTTGCATGCCCGGCAACACAAAACGAGTCTATACTGGGAAGTTTCCAGTTCGCTACGTAACCACTAGCAGCGTTACCGTCTCAGGTGACGCGCGACTAACGTGAGTTGACATATCCCTGTACACCCGCACGCTGGACGGCACTACCTAGCCACAGAAGACTTCAACTGAGATTCAGCCATCAAAACGAGGGACACAAGCGTCTCTCTCCCCATTCACCACCAGGGGCGCTACGCCCCTGGTGGTGAATGGGGAAAACAATACGAAGATTCAGGTGTTTAAGTTGCGCTTGGATATTATATTGCATCATAATACGTCACAAAAATTTCGACATGTGCTGTACTACTTGATTGTAGGAAGTAGTGATCTAGCAATACCAGGACAGTTAGGGATGTTTAAATAACTTTGATGTGACGGTTGTTGCAAAGCTATGTAAACCGTTTTAGAAACAGCGTTTCAATGGTTCTGATCGCTTACACAATGGATACAGGAACGCAAAGAAATGGGGCGCCATGCCCCCAATTTTTAAAGATTTAACTTTAGCGCTATGAAACGACTTTGGCTTTGGACCCCACTTTTTAGATGCTCCTTCGTTCCTGACTTACACGTGATGATCCGGGAAAAACAGGCCGCAGCTGTTGCCTAGGGGCTCTGCTCCTTACTTTTCGTTGATAACTTAAAATAAATAACCTCGGGGTCGGGTCTGGTATCGATATTTCCTACGCCACTAGTCAGTCTTGGGTCAACAGCAAGATTTTGACCGAGCGCTTACTTCGAGGGAAAATAATCGTAGTAGTGGTTGCATGGCGTTTCAAATGCAATACTGATAAGTATTCCTTACGATTTCAGCCGGAAAAACCTGAAACACACATTATTTCCCCCGAAACAGATTGTGTCGTCACTGGTATGCTAACCGCCAGACGCTCGCATAGGGATTTTTGACGTTTCTGCGTTAAATAGTTTGTTTACGTGAGATCTCGACGCTGATTGGTCGTCGGTCGGACTCAAGGTCCAATCAAGAGTAATAAAAAAGTTTGGGGAAATAACTAATGCGATATAAATTATCCTTAAAATAAAAAAGTTAACCGTTGTAATAATAATAATAATAATAACAATAATAATAATAATAATAATAATAATAATGAACAATAATAACAAAAAAGTGAAAAATATTACAAAGATGGCAAAGTGTAGTTGCAATTTGAAAAATAGAAAAAAGCAGTGAAATAAAATATCTGAAAAAATCACGGAACAAAACTGGAAAATATTAGGAAGTGGAATAAAACAATCAATAAAAATTTACCCTAGCCTAACATAGTAACCAAACCTAACCTAACCTAACCTAACCTAACCTAATGTAGCCTAGCCTAGCCTGGCCTAGCCTAGCCTAACCTCACCTAACCTAACCTAACCTAACCTAACCTAACCTAACCTAACCTAAACTAACCCTATCTAACCTAGCCCGGCACAAGAAATCACGGAACAAAACTGGAAAATATTAGGAAGTGAAATAAAACAATAAATAAAAATTTATCCTAGCCTAACATGGTAACCTAACCTAACCTAAACTGACCTAACCTAGCCTAACCTAACCTAACCTAACCTAACCTAACCTTATCTAACCTAGCCCAGCACAACCCAACCTAGCAACCTAATCTAACGAGTATTAAATGTCATAATGTAATAATACTGATATCAGATATCCCAAAAATTATCTAATACAGTAATATAACGGCGTAATAATTCAGCAGTTCCTCCAAGTTCAGTTTGTGGCAACAGAATAGAATTTTCATATATATGACGTCATTAAACGCTTGAAGATGCATGCAGGGTCTACACATCCTTGATGTCAATAAGCTTAATCTTGGCGGCACCACATTTTCCGCCGCGGAATAATGTTGTTCTCCGCCAGTCGACTGCAGCACGGTATTACTGAGTGGTACGTTATCGTTACGATTTTGTTGTTATTTTTTAGAAAATCAAGTAGTGGAAAGCACGGTTAGAAACAGGATGGTACATTCTTTACATTGGTGGCAATTATACAAAGGACTGTTTATGATTTCGTCGGGCAGAAACTTACCTTTAGCCCAGTCTTGCCTCCACCGGCACCGCCTGGCGTGTTTTTGTACCTGCAAGCCTAGGGGTGTCAAAAAGCGCACCTTCTTGTTATCTCGGGATCTGACCGTCAGATCTGAATCGGTCTGCCACCACTCCATGGCCCTGAGTCTAACGATTCACAAAGTACTATGTAAGCCTTCGTCACGTGACTGATGACGTCACAGGTTACATAAAACGCATAACACGACACCGGAAAACCTGACATCGGTTCGTCCATCATACCATCGGCCGTGCTGATCTTAGTAGCTTCAACAAGGTATTGAACGAAAGGACACGATCGTCATCAACATCATCATTTTACCTGCCCTCGACTGGGGGCGGTTGGCCATCCCCTGAGGTTTTTCTAGAATTGCGAAGAAACGAATCAACGCAGCGCCACGAAACTTCATGTACCTTTTGCTTGGCCATTTTTACACCTTGTGTCAAAGTCTTGACCTCAGGTCAAGTCAGGTGTTTGACCTAGGTCAGGTCAAACGGACCTATGTCCAAAAAAGTCTAGCGCCCTGTAACTTTTTAGAAAACAAGATATCACAATAATACTTTCAGGGTTTCGTGATCTTCATAGATGCAACAAATCTGTTATTTCAGATTTTTCGGAATTTTCTGGGTCATTGGCCTAAGGTCAAGCCCATCTTTAAGACACGTCGTTTTTTCGGAAATTGGAGATTTTTTCATAACATTTTTAGTGTTGAGTGAAGCAGACATCTAGTTACCGTCAATGGGCAAGGTAGCAATGACTTCCAGCCATTGACCTGAGGTCAGGTCACGAATAATTGTTGCAAGCCAAAATGTACCGCCGTCAAAATCAGTGATGAATTACTCAGAATGGGTAGAAAATGGCAGAACCGGCTTGCACAGACGTAAGCAATACCATGAACCTCAAAAAGTTTCAAAAAATTGTATACATTGGGAATAAACAGGATTTCGCGAATAAAGCTCCGCCAGTTGTACAGATTGGCCACCAACGAGTTTTTCCAAAATTTGAGCATGATAAACCATCACAAGAACCACTAAGATCAGTAAAATTTACGTGGTCTTTGCCGCGAAAATAAAGGAACGCTTAAATTAGTCCCCGTTAATTTCTTACTGCGTAAGGCCGCGGCGCCAGCCGACAGCCGGCGTGAAAATTACCGTGTCGTTAGCTCAACGTTTCGGCGTTGAGTTAGTCCATATATATTGAATATATCTGATTATATATATACTGAACATATCTGAGAAATTAAACGTGTATCGGCATCTGCGGACCTTTACTTGTGCTTTGGTGCCTTTACCTATGCCTTATTAGTCACAGCCCTTGAGATTCAGGCCGTTCCTCGGTCTCATGCAGTCGGCTAAGAGAAAACATATATAGGGTGTAAATGGCTTGCACATTATCCAAAACTAAAAACGACGCAAAGTTCGGGCTCTACCTGTCACAAGCTTTCCAACGGTGTGTTTATTTTTTCTCGTGCAACTAATCGTTCGTGAGTTAGAGGGGGGCAGTCAACCGCCCCCCCCCCCAGTCGGGCGTGATCGCCGCCGACCCACGGTCGAGGGCGGGTTAATCGTATGTCATCCGCAATACACTGTATTTCGGGACAAGTGTCGTTTTACGTACATTGTAGTTACACGTGCAAAAAATTAAACGTATGCAATATAAGGAATACACCGTCAGAGTTCTGACGATAAGAGAGCATTTAAACTCGAGAAACAACTGTTTCCATCAAATCTAGCGATTCGATCCCAACCACTCTTGCATCCGCGTGCGACACCCGCCACTTTGCTGGCGTTCCGCACTTCACCCGGCGCCTCGTTCCACTTGACAGTGGCACGGGTCATGAAAGATCCCTCGTTCCACTTGACAGTGGCACGGGTCATAAAAGATCGTCCGGCGTGCTCTGTGCGAACTCGAGGCATTTGCATTAGTCTTGCTACCGAACTTCTAGTTTCTCCAACGGACGCATTCTCGCGGTACGACAGTAGATTTTTCGGTCAGGTACGTGCATGCGCATTGTGCAGTATACGATACATCATGGCTATGTCTCGCTTAGCAACAAGCTGATCAATTTTCGGTCATTTAAGCCTACTCAACACAGGCGTTACACGCTCTTTACCTCGGCAGCATTTAACGACCCTGGCGCTGTAGTTGATTATTTTTTTAACACCCTTGCGCTGCGTCGCGTCGCAACCAGCACAAACCATGGCGCAAGAAATACGTAATGTGTTGGAAAAGTAATGCTTCCGCCAGAATTTTTCTTCGCCTCTTCCGGTACCCGGCGGGAGAGTTTGGAAAGGCCGGGCAACGTTGTGTAACAACGTTGCACCATGACAGAAGTATTTTTATGAAAATTAATACTTTTCTCCAAAACGACCCCCAGAATTTTGGCGATAGCAGATGGGTGCGACGTTGCGTCGCCGAAATATGCTTAGAAATTTTGGCTGAGCTTTCTTTGCCACGGGAAGATAAGAACAAGATCAGTTTTTGTTGGGTTAATCTTAAGAGCATTTTGCACAAACCATCGCTACACTTTGTTCAGCGCTGTGCCAGTCTGCTCATCTAGGTGTAGCTCTCCAGGCTGGTTGGGGATGTTACAGTGGAGAAATTGCTCGTCGTCAGCATATAACGCTATCTTGGTAACACTTAACCCTATTCCCGGAGGGCTAGACGGTATGGCCGATTCCCGGCAGGGGGGGGCGGATTCGGCCCCCCCTGAGATCTCGAGAACTACTCGTCCGATTTCGTCGCAACAAACGGCAATCGATTTGCCGTGACGTGAACTACATTTTTAATAAAAAGAAATTTTCAAAATTTCGAAATTTGTGGATACTGGGGGGCAAATGTCAAAATAGGGGGGACTTTTGGACCTCTTATAACTCCTTCGTTTATGGACCGATTTCGATGAAACTGGCATGAATCGAGAGATTATGGATAGGGCTTTTAGCATGGGTCCACAAATCTGAAATTTTGAGAAAATTCATGGGCGTTCACAGGGTTTCAAAAATAGGAGGATTAATTTTCCAACTGAATGAACAAAAAAGGCAAAAACACTTTTTTGGCTTCTGCTAGTCATGCTATGCTAAAGAAGTACAAATCGTATTGCAATGTTGGTATAATGTTAGCATAGGCGGTGCCAGGGACATGAAAAAGGGGGAACTGTCATGGTCACACGTTCTTCAGATCAACTTGTGACCTTTGACCTTAAATGACCTCCAGTGACCTTGGGGTCACCTGGAATGATCTCGTGTGCATTTGATACTATCTGTAAACGTTTTCAATCATCTGAATTCACTCTATTCCAAAAATTTCATTTTGTGGCTATTGCGATATAAAGTACGCGCACTGACATTTTAGGTCATAGCTCCGTGACCCGACCTGATATCAAACTGAAACTTGGTACACAAGTAGAGGGTACCTTTCTACGTCATATATATTCCGGGTTTCGCATTTGAAAAAACGTCGCCGAAATTATTGCAAAAAAATAAATTTTGACTTTTGACCTTGACAGATAAACAAAATTTTGTGTGCACATTTCCTAACTATTTAACTATATATCCATATAAGATTTTAAGTTCTATCTTAAAAACTCTGTTTTTGGCAGACATTTTCCTTTTACCCTCAACATGGCCAAAAATGACCTGAGGTTCCTCCCAAAAACGTTGCCTGGCTCCGCTCCTGAGCAAAGTACAATTGTGAAATTTTGTCACAGCGCGTAGACAGGATAGCTAGGAAAAGTCACCAAGTTTCGTGAGGCTGCGTCAAAAAGCCTCGAGTTGGCAAGCAAAGAAACCCGAGGGGGGGGGGCGGATTCCGCCCCCCCTGCCGGGAAGAGGGTTAAGGACGATGTTAAGTCGTTTGTAAAAGTGAAAAGAGCACTGATCCTGAAATGGAGCCTTGCACGACGCCGTGAGTGATCGGAACGGTTGTGGAGCCTCCGCGGACCCCTGGTGGCCAGTGCCTGAGCCGGTGTCAGTCTATGCCGTACTAGTTCAGTTTGCCCAAGGTATTCTACATCAGAAGCACGCCAAAATGTTAAAAAATGTCAGGCAAAGGTCAACCCAAGTCAGGTGATAATGGTACTAATTCGTCTTGCTTTACATTCCAAAGATCGATACTTACGCACGGCCGTTTTGACGCAGGTGACCGCAAGGACGGCAATGAATCCTTCTGATGATCAGTTTTGCATTACCTGCTTTTCATCCAGTCAAGGTTAGTCCAGGTCAGATCACATAAGGTTGCATTACTCTTCCAAACGAAGACAACAATTACTCGCTGGGATTCTTAAGTGCGTCAAGTACAGAACTGAAATGACACCTAATCATGATTTAATTTGCTCTGTCTGCTCTTTATCGGGCCAAGGGCAGCCCAGGTCAGGACAGGTAGTCATTTTTCTTTTTCTGACTAGGAACAATTATTGCTCTCTGTTGAACAATCATCCAAAATGTTGTATCTCATTTCGTTTTGACACCAGCCTATAACGTGTCCTGACATGACCTCACATTGTATTTGGTGATCCTTGCTTAGAGGTGCATATAGATTTGTTCATCTGGCTTGAACTATAGGGAAGTTCAACGACCCCTACTTCTATCACTCACAATGCAAATCAGTCCAATTGTCATCATGCATATGGCCTAACACAGCCTCTAATATTGACGGTTCACGGTTGCGTGTCCCTTTGGGAATCATGTCCTGTGGAAATCCAAATAATCTATGCATTATATTCGCGAATATTATCAAAAAAATATTTCGCTCTATCTGTTACATCTCCTAGGCGGTGCCGGGTTAAAGGACGCGAGGCAATGTGGCAGCGTCACGAATTCGGGAAGAAGCCGGCATTTTCGATTCATTTCCTTCCGTGGATGGCCATTGGATGAGGTTAAACTTATCCCGGCTAGAAGGGGGCATAACTGTCCACACTGCCCCGGTGACGCCACCGCCACCGCTGCGCACAGTTGGCGGTGACCACAGTTTCAGGTCGACGGTTCCACGAATGTGCTCCCGCACCGCAAAACATTTCTGCCGACCATTTTCCGTTTCTGTCGTTTTAGGACATGCCTTCCTTGTGGCGCAGTCGGGTCTCGCCTCTAAAAGATCCCTGTCGCCACCTGCCTGTTGCCTGGGGTCTCATCTGGTAGACCTGTGTCATATTACCCCGGGCCCGCATGTGGACTACCATTATGAACCGATGTCGTGTCCGTCATCTGCCGTTAATGCATACCATTACCCTAAAACAGCGAAAAAAAAACACCGAATTTCACGGCTCTGTCGGTCGCCGTATTGCCCTGGTCCCGGAAACATTGCAGGGGGAGGGGTGTCCGCTCCCGTGTCGTCCGGTGAGGGTTAAGCCGCCAACCAGAAACATTGCGCGATAAGTCACAATTAACTATGAGAACTCTTAAAGTCATTCCTGTACATAATTATTCATGTAGATAATTTTTCAATATTATTCATGTTATTCATCATCCATCATGCATTCAGGAACAAGTTAATGCTTGACAAGATTCAGAAAAACATATATTATGTTTTTCTGAGAAATATATATATATATATATATATCGAATGTATTTTATATGTCATACCAGAAGAGGAATATATACCAGATATACATTAAAAATATGTAAAAATATTCAGGCATCCCTGGCGCAACAGTTACACTAATTTCTGGTTTGATTTCAATGCATGAAAACTGAAGTTAAAGAAACGAATCGTTATAAATCTATGGTGTGAGATTTCCGGTGGACAACCGGCATTATTTTTTTTTTACAAACGTCCGATCCTTTCTCATTGGCTTACTTATGGGCACCGGATGAGCAAAGGCCACTGGTTAAGCGTTTACCCCGCTCGTCGTAATAGAAGGGCACTGTGGTCCATTACACGTTCACTCATCATTGACTGGGGAGGGCGTTTAACGTCCCCCCCCCCCGCCGCGCATTTCTTAGTTGTCACCCAAACGAACAAACGCGGCGGGCTCAAAATTATAAACAAAAAATGAAACGAAGTCATCCTAGTTCACGTTTTAATGACGTCGCTAATACAGCCGTCTTTTGCTGTTCGATGTTCAGTTTTATTTCTCCAACATATTGTCGGTAATTTTGCAGTGTATGGAGCCTATGGCTTACCTTGGATGTCAACATGATTTGAGAGTTGAATATAGAGCATCACTGACCTCATGCCAAGTCGTCCTAGGTCAGACGTGCATTTTCCACCTCCCGGGTCCAGTGAGAATACATTTTACTAACGGAACTGAATGACCTGATTTTTAAATACAGCCAAATAGATAATAAAATGTTCTTGCAGGCTATTGCTCACACAAATGATTCAGCGATTCATGGCGACAATGCAACATTTTTTGTATTGTTACATTTGGCGGTTATATTCAGCTTTTAGTATATGGTGTCAGTGTTCAATATTAGCTATGCAAGCAAACTGGTGACGTTCGCTTTGCGCTCTGGGTGACCGGTGTGAAGATATCAGCCTTTGCAACGTTGTGCAACATTTCGCAGAAATGTGCAACATGGGCCACATTCACTGGTTGTTCAGAAGTGGCAGTCGAAGAATCACTGGCGTGCTTGTGATACTGCGTGTTTGAAATTACAGAATGTTACAATGTTGCATTTTAAGGGTTTGATTGTGCCTTAAGGTCTTTAAAAGTGTCTTTTGAAAATCCTTTTGTCAAACGGGCCAGGAAACATGCACTGACCCGTTGTCACGGACCTCAAATCTCACTTAGCTTGTAACCGTTGCCTTTGATGGCCTTGGACCAGGTGCCACTTAGAATATGAGACCAATTTTCCAGAGACATATTGCAATGCAAACTTCAGCCTGGGTCTGCTTTCACTGTGATTAAGCGACTCTGGAGAAAAGGATCAGCTTTAGGTGTCTGACCTGATCTGCGACGTTATCCGCAACCCAAAAAGTAAAAAAAATGTAGATGTCACAAGACTGTAACTCGGTGCTGTCGATTGCCATTTGCATCAGCCAAATCGGACGACTGATTTTCGAGACAGACAGGCAATGGAAGATGGTAACATACGTCAGTCAGTGGCGGCAGTTAATACGGTGATAGACAGGCACGTAGCCAGGGGGAGCCAAATGTCAGGTTTTGTCATATGCCACAGGCATATGACGAAATGTATGGGTAAAAGCGGCAATTTTATGAAATTTACCTCATATTTAACGCACAGGAAAACATATAACGTTTCCTTTGTCACAGATATATGATCACTATTCCGTAATCCTGTGGAATCGCTATATATCTAGTATAGACCACTTGGCTCTAGGGGGGGGGGGCAAAACTGCCATGGTCCCATTGCCAACGTCCCTGCAGATGGATTTGATGGTGTCTTTAGTGACAAAAGGCCTAGTTGGCTGCGTGACGCTAAACCCGGGATCTAGAAACGTCTGCCACGCAGTCAGAACCATGCTTGATGATGACCATAAAAAACAACGCTCTAGATATTTTGATGCTGTGGCCAGCGGAATTGCAATAACAACTTGCTTTTGCCAGGAAGACGAAAGGTGTTTTGACTCCATTCGTAAAGAAACTATTGTTTTCAACCCAATTACTGATGCGCACGAATCTGCCAACGTGTCTACCAGCGTGGGTAACAGATGTGGTTAATGGCAGACGTGTGTGACGGATAACCATTATTTAGGGACAATGCAAAAGTCAGGCACGCAATGTAAGAAGTCGCTGTAAATATGCTGGAGGCTCCATACATTGGCTCTGGACGGAGGCGATTAATGTGCTATTTCGACTGGTAGGATAAAAGTTGGCCAAACTGAAAATGTCACGGGCTTGGGGTTTGTAGCTTTTGTAGGCGACAATTTTGATGTTTTGTGCACCTCTGCCCAACCAGTCTTTTATTTGTCACTGGTTACTTACATATCAGGTTATTTATATTTTACCAAGTAATTCCGCTCTTGCGCGTTCCTGCTATGGCGAATGAGCATTTTTTTCGATTGTCATTTGCGTATACGCATATTTTCCGAACGCACATTTTCGTTTACGTATATTGTCATACGTACTCTCTGGCAGACGTACATTTTCCATGCGCACATTTGTGTGTTGCAACGTTAGGTATACGTACTTTTGCCATGCATGCATTTGAGCTTGCGTAAATTTTCGCACACGTACCTTTGCCACTGACTGACCGACTAACTATGCCATCATTCTCAGGGCATGTGATGACTAGGGTCGACTACACTTTTCGTGATATCAATATATTCGAGTTTCGCCGGCTTTGAGTAACTAAGTCAAATTCTTGCGTAATGCGGGAACTTGGTTGGCTTAACGTGTGACAACCAAGTTTAAGTTAGCAAAAGCCAAAAGGTTGCTAAGACGCAGAGTGATGGGACGATTTTGATTTGAACTTTGAAATGTTCAAAGACGTTTTACTGCACGCATTAATGTGAAACATGGTATGTTAACTATACTCAACGTCCACAGAAGGAATGATAGCATCGGACTCTAGTTTCCGTTTCGATGCAGGGCATTCCCAAACAAGTTTGCTGAATTACATGCCTGTTTTAAAGACTGTGTCCTCTCTTTAACCCGCGCACGACCGTCGGTCGGTTTCGAACATGGGCGACTGGGGGGGGGGGACAGTTGGCCGCCCCCCTCTAACTCACGGCCGGTTGGTCGCACGATAAAAATAAGCATACCATTGGAAAGCCTGTGACGAGTAGAGCTCGAAACTGGTCTCATTTTTGGTTTTAGATAATATGTAAGCAATTTACGCCCTATATATGTTTTCTCATAGCCGATTGCATGAGACCGAGAAATGGCCTGAATCTCAGGGGCTGTGACTAATAACGCATAGGTAAAGGTACCAGCGCAAAGGCCCGCGGATGCCGATACACGTCTAATTTCCCCAGATTTGTTTAATATATATGCCGAAACGTTGAGTTAAAGACACGGCAATTCTTCCGCCAGCTGTCAGTGTGCGCCGCTTCCGTACGCAATACCAAACTGACGGGAACTAATTTTAGCTTTATTGATCTTAATGATTCTTGTGGTGGTTTTTCATGCTTAAATTTGGGAAAAATTCAGCAGTTACCAGTCTACACAATTGGCGGAGCTTTATTTCCGAGAGCCTGTTTATTTCCAAAATATGCTACTTTTTCAAGCTTTTTGAGGTTTCTGGTATTACTTACGTCTGTGCAGGCTAGTTCTGCCATTTTCTACCCATTCTGAGTAATTCATGGTCGATTTTGACGGTGGTACATTTTGGCTCACTGCACGTGACCTGACCTTAGGTCAATAGCTGGAAGTCATTGATACTTTTCCCAATGACGGTGACTAGATGTCTGCTTCACTCCACACAAAAAATGTTATGAAATATTCCGTCAGTTTCCGAAAAAACGACAACATGTCTTAAAAATGGGCTTGACCTTAGGTAAATGGCCCGGAAAATTCCGAAAAATCTGAGATGGCGGATTTGTTGGCATCTATCACGATCACTAATCCCTGAAAGTATTATTGAGATATCTTGTTTTGCGAAAAAGTTACAGGGCGCTAAACTTTTCTGGACATAGGTCCGTTTGACCTGACCTAGGTCATGCACCTGACCTGACCTGAGGTCAAAATTTTGACGCGAAATGTAAAATTGATGAAGCAAAAGGTACACGACGTTTCGTGACTCTGTGTTTGTTCGTTCTTCGCAATCCCAGAAAAACCTCAGGGGGGGGCACTAACTGCCCCCCCGCAGTCGGGGACGGGTTAAGGCAACGAACACAAAAACCGAGATACTCATCTCGATGCAGGTGGTTTCTAAACATTGCAGTTTGACATCTACGGCAAGTAAAGCTGCCACTTTACTCCACGCAATGGCTGCGCGGATGTCAGGACCAGGACCAGGACATCACCGGAAATATCCGCTTCGCCACGCCCTTTCAAATTGCTGCAGCCTTGTTCTACTTGGTAAGCATACCCACATCACGCCACACCAGTGGGCATGAACACCGTGACATGACGTCACCCTGCGCTTCAGCGGCATGGACATTGTCACACCACTCTGAATTAGTGCAGGTCGCAATGATGGTTCGTCCATGTCTCTGTCACTGGAAATAAGTCACATGGACTTAGTAGGTAGGCGTTACTTTTGCATTACTTTCACCTAATGCCGCAATGCCGTTGTCTAATTCGCTGTGAATAATTACTGACCCCCACAATTTTCTATTAGTAAGCGGTGCATGCCAGTCACCTCGCCGTGGTGCACTGTTATGTCCTCGAATTTATTCTGTATGAACCGGTTTTGTTTCCTTCAGGACAACATGGGTTAGATTCGACGCCAAAGTCGTCGTTCGTTGTCCTCTCCAGGTGGCCTGATTCAGCCTGCTTCAGCCTGACTCAGCCTGATACAGCCTGATTAGCCTGATTCAGCCCGATGTCCGGTCTGCGATGGCGCGGCTGGTGTGTTTTCTCGACACACGGACGCAGTTGAGGTGGAGTTGTTTTTGGCGTCGACCACCCGTCGCTCGTAACAAGCTGACGAAAAGTTGGCCATCGCATAGAGGATGACGCCACCTCCAGCGCGAACATTGACGGAGGCGTAGTGATCTGGAAGTGATGCTATCAGCGTGGGGCGTTGCGATTTATGCGTCTGTTTTTTTTTTTTAAGACCAATCACGTCTCTGCCATCGCAAGCTCAACCGAATACCAAGAAATACCAGGAATAAATATTGGACAGTGGGTTTTGCGACTCTGTCCGTACACATTTGAGAGACGCATGTTACTGCATGCTGCAGAAGTGTCGACCGCCCATTAACGCGCACGTATGCGTCAGTGATGCACGCAACGATGGTTAATCTCATAATTGATCGAGGATTTTAGAGAAGTCGTTCAGAGTTGAAAAGACGGGAAAGGCACAGAGCTTTCTGACCCCCCTCTGGCAAGAAAATGTAGCATTATCCCAAAGGCATTATCATTATGGAAATTATCATTATCATTAGCATCATCCCATGGAAAGGATTTGAAAAACGTCGCGTGGCCATTCTGTCCTGAACACTTGACCAGCCACTGAAGCACTTCGTAATAAAGGAGCACATTCGCCTTCCCCGCCCGTTCCTGTCCTGCCCGCGCCCTATCTCTTTCTGTCACACGTCTGGTCCGGCCGAGTTCCGGACATGTGAACCAGTACGCAGACGTGGACAGCTGGGCGGCGCAGACGGCGACCGGCGAGATGCCGACAGTTGGCAAAACGGGGGCCGCACAGCGTCTGGCAGCTCTTGGTATTTGGTTTAGAGCCGGCGGTCGAGAAGAAAAGAGCAGAAAAACAATGCTGTTCGGAAGTCAGCGTAATGTTCGCAACGTTCCCAACTTCGCTGTCAAATTCCGCGACCACCATCTTGTCCCGTGAAGCGAGGCTGTAAATCCCGACCTCATCTTTGATCGCGCCCTCAGTTGGAACTCTCATGTTTCACTTGCCACCAAACGCTGATTTGCTATTTTGGCCAGTCTGTCACATTTCAGCCACTGCCTGCCACCCAGCGTCACCACCACTTTAGGCGATGCTTTGATTCTGCCGCAGATTCGGTACCCCATCGCCGTTTACGGCAATGGTACACAAAACAACTTTTCTGGGATCCGGAAAACTATCAGCTCCGTGGCAAAAGTAGTTTTTGAACGCAAAAATTCTTCCACGTATCGGACTTTCTTCAGGAATTGGCCTGGTTACCGGCAGAAGACCTGGTGAGGCGCCAGACTATCACCCTCACCCACAAGGTGCCGCGTTCGAGCGAGGCTTTGGCCCTGGCTAGCGGAATCGGTACTGCTGATGATGTGCATTAGCGAAGCAACAGACAGGATGGTGATTCATACAATCCCCGGTCCAGCAACGAAATGGAGAAACGGCGTTTCTTGTCCCGCTGGACCTCGCTGTGGAACGCGCTGTCGGGTGACCTGACGTGTTCGCCCCTGTCGCTCCGTTCCGACGCCCTCTGAAACGTCACATGCTATGTGTGCCGCCCGGCACATGACTGGCACATCGTCTTTGTACTTAAGAGTTGAGCACTGCGTGTTGTGCGTATGACATCGCTGATTCCTACCGTCTGTTTTGTTTTACGACGGTACGCTAATATCTCGAATATTGTGGATATTCCAAATAGACGTCTTCGTCCACGTCCGCCCAACCCCGACTCATCGTGCACCGTCACCCCTGCACCACTGGCTCGTCACGCTAGGGGACCGTGTGCGCTTACGGAGGCCTCAGTCACCACACGCACCACGTCATCTCCCGTGACGTCGGCGAGAGCTGCGGATCTGTCGCCGGACATGGCGCCGCAGTCGGCCACCGACTGACCGCCGTGCAGCCTGAGGACGCACTCAGTGACTGGTCATCGCCTGGTCAGCCGCGACAGCACCGGACCCTGGATCCCTCTCACCAGTCCCGGCGAGAGGGACTGGTGGGCTCCCTTCGCTTCGGAAGTACGGGTTCCTCCGGACTTTTAACACCTGCTCAGAAGGAATGGGCTGAGCTCCAGCATTGGCGAACGGAGCTGACAACGTTACGTGTGTTTGGACCAGACCCGCTGATATGTCGTAGACAGAGATTTAAACGCGGTTTTTTTAGCTTCTCGTGAAAATATGCACCGTAATTATACGTAGAAGGTCAAAGTCAGGTATTATGACCTAGGTTGTCTTTGGGACCTAATGCTGACTTCTGGCCATTTTTGCATGTGTATTGTTCCTCATGCAAAATTAGTTCATTTACTCATATTGCGCAAAGCAAGAGCCGGCCGCTCTTTCCTTCTAATCTGATTTAAGGGCAGTGAGCAAATATACAATTTAGGCTTTTAATCTGGGCTGTGGCTACATGGTGATCTCTAGATCGACCAATAGGAAATATATCTGAGGCTTCAAATTGACAGGTGTGCCGTTTGAATCATCATATTCAAACTCAGATTTCTAGAGAGAGAGAGGGAGGGGCAAAAAATGTCCTGTCCCACCAGTAACTGGAAGGTAGGGAAATGCCAAAGCCAGTGCAGCGTTAAGAATAATCAGGGTTTTATCATAGTACCTGACGGGCCAGAGGGGCCGATCCAATGGCTCGGTTTGGAAGGGGGGAATCCAAACCAGACTGCTGGATACGGATGATAGATCAATATGTCAGCGATCGGGGAGTGGAGTGGAAGACGCTGGCCGTGGGGTCTGGGCGTCCAGTAGCTTCAGACTCTAAAGCCACGTGTTTTTTGGGGGGGATGTGCCCCTTCCCCTAATCGCGGTTAGGGTGATGACCGAGATGACTCCCTAGATCCATAAGTGATCGACCAGACGAACAGGGTTCCTATTCGGTCCTGGCGTTGGAGGAGTAGATGGAACGGAAAGCCAAGTGGATTTTGTACACGCATTTTGTGGTGGAATGGTTCAGACCGTCATTCGGTTCGAAACATCCTTTAGCCATCGTGGTGTGTCTCGCCTTTTTTTGTTTAAGCTGCCCCCCAAAATGATACACCTTTCCCACGCCCCTGCTATCAGTCCGGAAGACCGAACTCTTGTACCCAAAATACGCAGTCATATGACATGACGACTCACCCGGCCTAGGAGGTCCACTCGCTAGTTTACCGCGTGTTTTTGCCCATTACTCCTGACTGGAGTCAGCTGACGCCGCAGCAACGCGAGTGTTTGTTTACATGGAGCTCCGTAAGGTGGTCACGCGATATGGCGCTGCTCTCGAGGCTGTTCGGTGGGCGTAAAAAAAGCCTTTCAAAATCATCAGGTGGCCATGGAAGTGTGCCGGAGTTCAAGTGAGTCCTGCTTTTGTAGTTTTTCTTTTGTTTCTGCCACGATTATTGCTTATATTTGCGTATTCTTTAAAATACTTCAATTGTGGCGCGATTATGGCGACCGTGGTTGTCGCCCAGCAGGCGTTTCTTTTTCGCGATTTACCACAAATTTTCAAAAGGAGGAGCAAAAATAATGCATTAGACCAGTTTTAGTCATTATGAGACATGCTGCATGCCATGTAACATGACATTTACCGTGGTTGTTGTCCAGCAGGTGTTTCTTTTTTTGCAATTTACCACAAAATTTTCAAAAGCAGGAGCAAAAGTAATGGGTTAGACCAGTTTTGGTCATTATGAAACAGGCTGCATGGCGTGTACCATGACATCTACTGTGGTTGTCACCCAGCAGGCATTTCTTTTTGGTGATTTATCACAAATTTTTTGAAAGCAGGAGCAAAAATGATGTGTTAGATCAGATTTGGTCATTATGAGACAGGCTGCATACTGTGTAACATGACACAGCAATTTCAAATATGCAACAGAAAGATGTGGAGAATGATTCTATTCCAGTCTGCTTCAGTCTATAATTTCTGGCCATTGTTTTAGTGATGTATTATTCACAGATATCAGCATATGTCTTGAAGTCATTCCTGTGACAGCCCCATCAAAACTAATGATGCATCACCACCTCATGATTGCTGGCTGTATTTGTAGTATTCATATAGGAAATCAATTGGTAGGTAACAGGGACAGCTTGTTAATGGCAGACTGCTTACCATGCCCACAGCAAACCTTTTCCCATTTCAAAGCCAGCATCAACTCCTATGTCTTAATCACACCACCAGTATGTTATTAGTTGAATGATGGAAGAACTTCCCAACCAGTTATGATCAGATGAAGTCAGAATCAAATCAGCTGAATTGTCATAATCAGCCCGTATGACATATGTGTTATTTGTATGGACAATATTTGGAACTATATGATTCATATATTTACAGCAGGCCTAGTTTCATTGATCTAGGATATGAGATACAAGGCTGCATTCTTTGTCTCTATTGGCAAAATTGTTGAACTATCAAGTTATGCTGTTTTACTGTTCAGCTGTAGCCAATTAACTTTAGTGCTGAAGTCAAAGTATGTTAAATGGCCTTGACGTCAAATATGTAGAACCACTGGTTTTAAATTGGCAGCATGTGTAAGTTGCATTGGGTGCTGATGGGCATCAAGAACCACCTGTTGAGGCTCACAGCAGGGAAATAAAAGCTGTGTTATGTCACTGAGTTTTCATTTGAATGCTGTCTTTCATCATGACTTCAGATTTTGTAGCATTTCCTCTCAGCATCATTGTTGTTCATGAGATATTTTGCACAGATTCTTCTTAGAATCAGTTGAATGTAATGGGAATTCATCCTGACATTTGGAAAAGAAAGCAGACAGTCACAGAGTTTCCTCCTTTCTATGAATCCACACCTTTCTGGACCCAAACATTGTCACTATGTTCTTGTACAGGAACTGACAGGGCTGTGTCTGTCTCATCAGTCAGTGGCAGCCAGTGCAGCTGGACCTGGACCAGGCCACAGTACTGGTGTACAGGGAGTGTGAGCAGCGTGGAGGACGGAGACTCCTCTTTGACTCGTCTGCGGTGAAGCTAGTCAGCTGTGGTGCGGACCACTCAGGCCTACTGGAGGTGGAGAATGACACAGGCTTCAAGGTGAGTAGGGATCAGCACCAGAGCAGCAGCTTTAAAAGGAAGTTAACTAACATATAAGTTTTGATGGGAATGTGGCTGGCAGAACTTAGTTGATTCATGTTTTTGCACAGCTCTGTGGTCTTTGAAATAATTTTTTGGAATGCCCTTTTTTGAAAACTGGGCAAAGGTGTTCCTTCAAAGCCTCATTATATCCTACTGAGATTTTAAGTCAAAAGTTCTTATTGCAGAATTCCACCAAGGCCAAGTGCATTGGACTGAAATTTGTTTGGGCAAAAGTTCGCCGTGCAAACGTTGTTCTTGGACAAAAGTTTGGCAAGCTGCAGTCCGTCGTTCATCTAGGTCAGAAGCTTCAGGACAGGCTTCAGGACAGAAGCTTCCATGTAGGTCAAAAGAAGTCAAGACAACCCTTCATCTTGCAGAAGTTTGAGTAGGACAAAAGTCTGTCTAGGAGTTCCGGAGTTCTCACAAGTTGATCTATGATCTTGTTAGTTCGTCTCGCAGAAATTCATGTGGGACTAAAGCTTCTTTCGCAGAGTTCCGTCCGGACAGAAGTCCGTCCGGAGAAAAGTCCGTTTTTGATGCACTGCGTAACGACGGTATACGAGTCACGGCAGGTCCTCTGAAAGCCACCTTGGGGCTGCTGTATTACGTCATCGCGGCGGTGAGCCACGCGCAGTGGATTACTGGCGCCTTGCCAGCCAGGCCGGCCGGTCTCGTGACCAGGGCAGCCGGAGCGGCCGGAGCGGGCGGGCCCCGCAACAGGGCGAGCCGATTGGGAGATGATGCAACACTTGTCGCGAAGTTTCCAAGACCAAAACGCGGAATTTTGGTCACTAGGGATGGGGGGGGGATCTAGGGTCGGGACATCCCTCCTCCCTTACCACCACCACCGCCACCACCGCGGTCGCAGTTGGTAGCACTTGCCCGTGACGTAGGCAGGTTACTACTGTGCGTGGCGGTGTAAGGGGATACCCGCGGGATGGTGTGGCATCAGTTTGGCTGCACCTGTTCCTCGGGCCTCTGAGCAGCCTCAGTCACTATTGTGATTCCTCCATAGCTGTCGTCTGACGGCCAGTGTTTCCGAAGTGCGCTAATATTCACCATACGGATTTTTGTACGACCGATTTGTCCTGGTCAGAGCTTTTCCTGCACAAGCTTTTGCTCTAACGACCCTTTGCGTTAGACGAACTTTTGCTGTGGACGAATTTCTGCAGGACTAACTTTTGACCCGGGTGAACTGTGGCCTTAGACTGACTTTGGTCCCAGACGACTTTTTGTCCAACATGTCCTGTTGTGAGACGAACTTTTGCCCAAGATCAGCTCTTGTTCGACGAACTTCTTTCCCTACGAACTATTCACGACGAACTTTAGTCGGACGGACTTTTGCCCGGAAATCCGTGCTGGCGTTAGTCCTGTTTTTGTGACTGACTCTTAAGGCAGGCTCATTTTTGCTTTGCACTCCTTTTTCCATTTGTCACAATGCATTTTTCATAGGAAAAGCGTCCTTCTCGGTAAAGGCTCCATTCATGCTCCGTGAGCCTACTGCACAATCCGAATGGAGAGGTGTTTCTTCTCCGCAGTACCTGCACCAGCGGCCGGACGCCAAGCAGCTGGGAGAAATGGTGTTCGGAACGGTGGCCATGGCGTACGGTGGACCGACCAGCAAGGTCCACCTGCTCAGAGGTGAGACTTCCAGCGGCCGGGCACGGCCCGATCACGTCAGGAGGTCCGTGACTCTGCCACGATGGAGCGCAGGGTCTCCTCGTTTGGCGTCCGCTTGACCAGTGCTAGTGTTTTGTCGTGTGGGCACCGCTGTGCTCTGACGGGACACGACCTCTCCCAGGGAATGCAGAGACACACTCAGGTCTAGAAAGCGTGCCATGACAAATGCTGTTGTATTCCACCATGATCTGGGCTAATGCTTGCTACAAGATGCCATTCAGGAAGGCAGCTAAGATCAATATGCATACTTAGCAGCACCTTATGGTAGATTATTTGCTGTGTCTATGTATGTAGAACTAGCTGCCATGGTCTCTATGCATGTCAAGTCCAGTCATCCAGTCCTTCTTTGCTGGACATGCCTCCCATGTCTGCCTAGGAGGTTCACATATGGCAGAGCTGTGTGCTGTGATTGTGGCTATGACTGTGTGACTATGACTGTTACTGTGGCCATGACTGTGTGCTGTGACCGTGGCTTTGTGCTCGAAATGTGGCTGTGGCTGTGTAAATTTGACTGTGCTGTGATCACGGCTGTTACTGTGAGACTGTTGCTGCACCTGTGGCTGCATCTGCGACTGTGTGACCATGACTGTGACTGTGACCATGACGTCGGTGAATGTGTGCTGTGGTTGTGGCTGTGAGTGCGTGACTGTGACTGTAATTTAGTACTTTGACTGTGACTGCGCCTTTGTGACGTGACTATGTCGATGACTGTGCCTGTGACTGTGCCTGTTTGACTGGTACTGTGACTGGCTATGCCTTTGACTGTTACTGCATGACTGTAATTGTGACTGTGACTGCGACTGTGACTGTGACTGTTTGCGACTGTAGTTGTGACCGTGCCTGTGGCTGTGTGCCGGCAGGACGGGACTCGGGTGAGGCGGCGGCCGCTGCCGACACGCTGGTCCTCAGCAGGGTCTTCCCCGTGCCTCGTTCGGCCGGCCGTAGGGCTCGCACCCACGGCAGCAGGTGAGGACGGAGCCCTGGCCGCCGGCCGGCCGGGCAGGTGGTCGCCGTGTGACGCGCTCTCGTCCCCAGGCGACGCTGTACGCGTGCGGCGCTCACGCCGACTGTGTGCCGACAGTGGCGCCGTCACCGAGCACAGCCGCCGACCGGTGGCGCGCCCCAGTGCCGGCTGATTACGGGTGGTGAGGCTTTTGCCCTCGTACCGTCCATGCGGACTGTGCGTCGTCGGTGAGGACAACTGATCCGTTGTTTAAAGGGCCGAAGTTTTGCCTGCTAACCTCGGATTCGAGCTTGGCTGATGGCAGTTTTTTCTTCAGCCATTCTCAAGGGCCTGCCGGTGAATGGCCTGGATACTTGACTCTGCATAACAAGTGTAGGGTGTGTGAATTGCGTCGCGTATGTCCGATTGGCAGTGTTGTATCTCCTGTTGTGCAGTACGGCCGCACGTGACAGTGGCCTAACGCCCCACTGGGGAGCAGTCACGAGGCCAGCAGCTAACTTGCCATTCAAATGCAGCAGACTTCCTGTTTACATTGAGCTGGCGTCTGTGGAACCGTTGCTTCAGTTGTGGCGTCGGCAAAGGGGCGCAGGTCGTGGACCCGCGTACCCAGAGAGTGCCGTGCCGCGGGGCCGCGGGACAGCTCCGCGGCGAGCTCCTGACCCATTATCTGGTCGATGGGTCAGGAGGGACAGTGCCGGTACATACCTGTGCTGGTGAAGTGTTGGATGTGTCGTGCTCTCTGTGCTGTTCTCAGACTGCGGCGGTGTCTGCGGAGTAGTGCTCTGTGTGCTGATAACTGGCCGCTGGTCTCTGTCTGCTGTCCATTTTTCGCTGTACCACTCAGTCATTGCTGACTTGTGTCTGCTGTATGGTGTCTTCTGTACTGTTCACTGACCTCTGTTTTGTCCGTTTTGTGGTGTTATCTGCACCGTACGCTGGCTGCTGTTTTGTCTGCTGTGTCGTTTTCGCTGCGCTTTCGCTCATCAGTCGCCGGCGACTGTTGTAATGCGTGCTGTGTGGTGTTGCATGCACGACTGTCCAGTGACCAGCGACTTCTGTTGTGTCTGCTGTGTGGTGTTCCGTGCACAGCCGTCCACTGGCCGGTGACTGCTGTAATGGTTGCTGTGTAGTGTCGTCTGTACTGTTCACTGACTTCTGACTGCTGTTGTGTCTGCTCTGTGATGTCGCGTGCACAGCTGTCCAGCGGCCGGTGACTGCCGTGACCACACTGTCACTCGGCTCGGTTACAGCGGCACCAGCCTGGACGACTCGTGCAGTTCCACGGGCAGCGAGCTGTCGCTGCTCCGACTGGACGGGGCCGCGGCGTCCCCTCACCACCCCAGGTCAGACCCGCCTCCGCCGCCGCCGCCGCCACCGACGGCTGGACGGCGGGACGGCGGGACGTGCTCCCAGCCAGAGATAGGCGCCGTCTGAGCCGCTTGTGGCGTGTGATTGGAACCGGATCAGGGCCGGGTGTGATGGGAGTGATTGTTGGGACTTGGGGGCTCACCGATGTCCTGGTGATGTGACTGGTCGTCAAGTCAGTCCAGTCCAGGCCAGGAACGTGGCTCGTTCACGGGTCGTAGAAGAAAAATATATGTAGTAATAACGGCAGACGAAAGAGACACGATAACTGTTACTGCTCTGAACCGAAATCTGGATTGCCGGTGCCTGGTGTTGATTGCTGATTTTCTAGCTGTCGAACCTCAGGTGTATTGGACGTCACAGCATGCAAACTAGCTGACGTAAGTGGGCGTGGTTTTTGTGCATCTCTCTGGAGCAGCAGTATCTCTGGTAACGGGTATTTCCCATCTTTATTGGAGGATGGCGAGACATAGCTACAATCAAGGACCTGGCGCCTTTAATGCACTGGTTCCATATCCCAGACCCAGACAGACCAGACCAGACAGACATTCCTTGAGTACAGACTAGACGGCTAGCCACTCCACGTTCTTGTTCTGATTCCTAGTCCAACCACAACCACCTGTCCGTGTGTCCACCGAGGCTCGAGGGCCACGCTCGTCGCTGTTGGACCTGTCACGCACTCTGCGGCGTTTGTTGACGTCGTATTTATGTGTTGCTTGTTACTCTGGCTGAAAAGACGTCCGTGTCCGTCATGCTCTTGTTCGTCATGCTCTTCAACAGGTCGACCAACGTGGACTGTCCACCGCCGGGCGGGCGTCTCAGCGAGGACTCTGGCCTCAGCAGCGTGGACAGCTTCATGGGCCCGCCGTCCTACATGCCGACCCCGTACGGCACTCCCGTCTCTACCCAGGGTGAGAGGCGGCAGCAGGGAGTGACCTGTCGTCTGGACGCTGCTGAGGGGATCGCCGGCCTTGGCCTGGTGTCGGCGGTCGGCCGTTGGCGAGGGTGGGGTCTTACATTGTGTTTTACTCTGTCCGCCGCTCGTGCCTTACTGCGTGCGATTCCTTTCATGTATGATCCCAGACACCCATTGGTGACGTTGTCTTCGTTTTACTCATTCTGCTCCTAATTAGAATGCCACCCGCGAGTGTTTGCAACACCAACCGCGTGACAGCCAATGACGTAGTTGTCGCTGCAAACCTATTAACAGTAAACCACTGTGACTACTTGGCAGGGAAGAATGGTGGGTATATGGAAATGATGTGGGATGTACAGTTCCCCAGCAAAGATAACGATAATGTGAGGACAAATTTCCCATTTGGGGGTTTGGCGCGAACTAACCGTGTAGTCGGAGTGCTCTAAACCTCTTATAACAGTGAACTGGCCATCTGACCGCCCAACAACTTAACTAATGAATCATCCCACCAACTAACCATTCCAACTATCCAAACAACGTACCCAGTCCAGTCAACCAATGCAGTCCAAGCAAGCAACGAGCGTTCCCAGTCCAACCAACCAAGGAACGAACCGACCCAGCCCAACGAACTAACCAAACAACCGACCGAAACCAATCAGTCGTCGAAGTCCAGCGAACGCGCCAGGCACCCCAGCAGCGTATCGGCCTGCTGGGACGGCGCGGGGCAGGGCGGCGGCCGCCGGGCGTCGCCGGCCAGCTCTGCTGTCCACCGCTGAGACCGCCGCCGTCCGCCGCTAAGACAGCTGCCGTACGCCGCAGGCTCCGGCGCCTCGCTCGGCTCGCACGGCTCGCTGCACCGGCACTCGCTGCTGACGTCGCGCGACGACGTCACGCTGCGGGTGACGTCGCGGACGCGGCTGGCCGTCAGCCTGCTGGTGACGCTGGCCGGGCCGGGCCGCAGGTGCGTGCTGGGCCCAGCGCTGGTGGGCCAGCGGGGAGTGGCTCGGTACAGAGCCGGCGGGGGATGGGATTCTGGGCACGGACGAACAGTGGGGGCTGTTGTCATACGCCGGCAGGTAACAGATTACCTCAGGGAGTTTTCTCGACCACTGGTGGACACGAGGTTGTAACCGTGGGGTCGCTGAGATCGACCATGGGGCTTGAGCGACGAAACCGGTTCCGTTCAGGTGCGTTTCACGCGCTGTAAGTGAGGCTTACCCTCTAAAGTGCAGTTGTGTGGAGGGATTGAGCATTGTCGATAAATATGATTTTCCTGTGTTTTATGCTTCTGACGCGTCCGGTGATCTTCCACCGACTGCGGCGGGTGTTTGGCGCCATTGTTGAAATTCCTGTGTCGTCACAGCCGGTGCGAACTGTCACAACGCATGAGTAGGTGCGCGCCTGTTCGTCTGGCGTCATTCCTGACCACTTAGTAACGGCCGCAATAACGCCACTGTGGTCGTCCGAGTGTCGTCCGTGCATCTCAGGCCGGCGTGCGTATCGCAGCTGCGCGGGGACCTTCCTGTGCCGCCACTGGTAACGCCTCCGTGGTCGGCGTTTGGTCGACGTGGCCGTGCCTGAAGCCGTCTGGTGTCCCGCAGCGTGCTGGAGGACACCCTGCTGCAGTACTCGGTCCAGCTGGAGCACCTGCTGGTGCGGCTGCAGCTGAGCGTGGAGCGCGCCTACCTCAACCGGCGGCACTTTGTGCGCACTGTGTACCAGGCGACGGACGCCGCCAGGCAGGTCGGTGCGGCCTCCGGCGCCCGTCAGGCATTTGCTGCTGGCGTCCGTGGTGGCTGTGTGGACCGGGGCGGGGGAGGGGGGAGCGACTAGCGGCCCTCAGTCGCGTCAGGTCGTCCGTGGCTGCCGGCAGGTCGGCGTCGGCGTCGGCGTCTCCATGCAATGCCAAGATGGGATGTGTCGTTTCGTTTGGCCGTTTCGCGACGGAAATTCCGGGAAGCGCCTGATTTGTGTCGTTTTTGCGTTTTTTTGTCCGTGTAACGTTGCAGTCTATGAGTTCAGTTCAGTTCAGTTAAGCTGGTGTCTAATTTCAAAGTTAATCGTCCAGAATGAATTGTGAAGAATTCCGAGATCCGTTTTGTCTGCTCTGTGTACATATCTGCTCTGCTCTACTCCGAACTGGCAGACGTCAGCGGCTTGTGTCGCGTCCTCTCCCCTCACCACCACCACCCCGCGCGCGCCGCCGCGGCCCCGCCGGCCGCTGGCCGACCGCACCTCTGACGTCATCGCCCATATGACGTCAGGACCTGCTGAACCTGCTGGCGGCGCCGCGGCTGCCGCGGCCCGTCTGGCTGGGTCTGACGTCAGAGAGTGTGACGTCACACCAGCGTCATCGCCTGGGCGACCTGTTCGTGGCGGAACTGACGTCACTGATCGCCGAGTTCGACACCAAAGAGAACAACTGGTGAGTGCCGGGCGCCGGGAGCGGACGGCGACGGCCTACTGTTGATCTTTCCGGGGTTCAGTGAAGTGAATATCGAATGAATCAGCCGTGAGCACGATTTGCAGCTACGTTGCGGTTTTCCAGGGTTGGACACGTACTGCGTGCTGTTGCTGCCGTGCCGTCGCATCCATGGCCAAGGTTTTCGTCGCGTTTCGCTTAGTTCAGTAAGGGTTGATTCAAATGACTGACAGGTGAACTAGCGCCCGATTTGGCCGTCCGCTGGACGGCATTTCGGATCGTGTGACGTCACATCGGACTGGCCGTCTTGAAGGCCTGCCGTCTGTCGGCGCCGTGTGGGGCCGTTTGTCTTGACGTTGCTCCGGACGTCGTGTTGTTGACGTCACCCGTGATCTGCAGCTTCGTGACCACGTTGCTGACGGCCGTGCTGACGCACCACCTGAACTGGGTGGCGACGGTGGCGCCGCTCTGCAGCGGCGCCGGCAGGCTGGACGGCGCCGCCGGCCACCCGCCGCGACCGACCCGCACTCTCGTGGTGGGCCGGCGAACTGAGCTGATTCGTCGCCTGCTGCTCGTCCTCAGCTACTTCGTCCGCGGGGAGCTGGTGAGTTGGGAAAGGCTGGCGGGCGGGCGGCCTGCTGCGGTCAGGTTGGACGTTGCCAGTGTGTTGACTCTGTGGCTGATCCGGGGAATTGGCGGCTCCGTTGGGACGTAGTGATGTAATTTCGGCTCAGCCGGTGCGGTTAAGTGTTGGCTGGCAGTGACTGGGTTTTGAGATAAATAGCCACTCTGGGTTGTGGTGATCTGCTTTTCTGGTAAGCTGTGGAGTCTGCTCTGAGCTGTGCACTCATTGGACTGTCGCCGTAACGTCATGTAAAGTAAGCTTACTGGCTCGTATGGTCTCGTGGCGTTGCCCTGGTGACCTGTGAGGGTCTGACCGATCAACGTGAGCATTGGGACAAGGCCTGAGCAACGCTGACATCGACACCCGCCGACCCGCCCCGGGAACCCCTCCCTCTCCGCTCCAGTTTGTCTCTGTGTGGTCCTGGCCGCGCGGTACGGCGCCTGGCCAGCCTCATGGCGCCCGACTAACCGGCCACCGGCGGCCAGGTGACGGAGACGATGCCCTGGAGCTTCTCTCCGCTGCGGTCGGCCAACAACAACACGGGGCCGCCGGCCGAGGCGATGCAGGAGAGGCGGCCGCCGGCCGAGCAGGGCGACACCCTGCGGACCGCCGGCGGCCGCCTGGACGGCTCGACGGCCACGCTGCGGGCCGAGGAGCCGGCCGAACCGGCCGCCCCCGCCGCCGCCGCCGCCGCCGCAGGGGAGGCGGAGAACTGCGGCGGGTCCGGCTCGGCGGCCGGCCTGTCCCGGTCCCGGTTCTACCTGCGGCTGGACGGCACGGAGTGCTGCGAGGAGCCGGCGCCGACGGCCAGCCGGTTCTACCGGCCGCTGGACGGTGTGCGGCCGGCGCGCGGCGCGGAGTGGACGCGGACAGAGGCCGCTGCCGCCGCCGAGACCGAGGTGGACGAGGGCACGGAGTGCGGCGACGGGTGTCCGGTGTACGGCGGCTCGGGCGCCGACTCAGGTCACCCGGACGTCGACTCGAGTCCCGGAGACGGCGGCGCGAGGCGGTCCGGCCGCGGCGCGGGGCGGGGCGCTGAGTGGACGGACTGCCGCTCGGTCGACGCGGGCCGTGACGTGGTGGACTCGTGCAGGGACCTCCGACATCTGCGCCTGTGCGCCGCGGACTCGAATTGTGACGTCGCGGACTCGAACTGTGACGTCGGGGACTCGAGTCTTGATCTCCTTGGCGGCCCGAACTCGCTTTACGATAGTGCCGACCGCTTTGCCAACTGTGACAGCACCAGTGGACTGCGTGAGCCTGCGACTCCGCCGCCGCGCCGCGCCGCGCCGGCGCTCGTCGTGACCGAGGCGTCGGCAGCGGCGCCGGCCGCGCGCCGCCGCAGCCGCGCCGCGGCCGCCGCGCTGCTGCCGGTGCCGGGCCGCGGCGGCGGCCAGTCGCGCTCGTGCGAGACGCTACCGGCGGCCGGCGCCGCGCCGCCGCCGCCGCCGTCGCTGCCCGGTCGCCGGCTGTCGCGCTCCTCGGCCGACCTCGCCCGCCCGGTCCGCTTCACCGTCGGCGACGACGAGCCGGCCGACGAGGCGGCCGACGGCCCGCCGCCGCCGCCGCCGCCGCCGCCGCCGGAGCCGCCGGGGACGCCGGAGCCGCGCGCCAAGAGCGCACGGACCTCGGACAGCTCTGATGACGACTCGGGCCTGGCCGGTACGTGGCTGCGGCCCGCCGTGTGGGCCTGTGATCGTGCCGTTCCACTGCGGTCGGTGGCGGAAAGCTGTGGTCCTTTGCTTGCCCCGGGGAATTTCCGGGGCCGTATCTGATACGACTGATTCGGACTGCTCTGTCGCAGGCTGTGAGCTGTGCGCCGGCCCGGCACCGTTTGACTCTGACTCTGACTCGGTTCTTTGGCAGGCTGTGAGCGGTGCGCAGGCCTGATGCTGTTTGATGCGGGGGACCCCCTGGACACCTGCTCGCCGGTGACGTCACCCACGACCAAGCTGAGTCGCCGCCACAGTGATTCCATCAGGGACACGACCCACTATTTGCGCGGCTACCGGTCCTTCAGGTGGGACGTCCCTGAATCCTTGAACCCTTGAAAAGAACCCTCGAGCAGAACCCTTGAGGCTTCGGATATCTGTGTGCAGCTGATTCGTGTTTGTGTGGTCCACCCTGCTAAAAGCATTGTTGGCGTAGGATGGTGGTCCCGACTAGTACTGAAGGCGGAACTTGGTCCCAGCCCAGACCGCGTGGTCACTTGGGGTGACATGTTTCCTGTAGGTTTGTCACTTCGTGCGCCGCCGTGTCGTGTTGAGGTTTTCCACGCAGTGCGTGGATGTCAGCTGTTCTTGCCGCATCGGCCGCAGCGCGGTCGCCTGGGTCAGCGTCGGGCGTCACGGCTGCGACCGCTTCCGGCCGGCAGGTTCTCGCAGCCGACGTTGGGCAGGGGCAGGAAGTCGCGTCACGTGTCGGCCGGAAGCTCGCCCTCACCGCCGCCGCCGCCGCCGCCCGGCGAGCCGCCCCCGCCCCCGCCCCCGGAGACGGCGGTGCGTCGGAAGCTGTGCCGGTGTATGGAGACGATGCCGGTGCCAGGGCATCACAAAAGACAGGTCGGTGGGGGTGGGGGTGGGGGGTCGTGTGCAGGTCCGTTGGCATCAGTGCTGTCAGAATGGCTCGCCTCCGTGCCCTGTTAGCGCCCGGTTTAGTGCTCACAACCGGCGTGATGAGCGTCAGAGAAAGGTGCGCCGAACGCCCGGGAGAAATAGACAACGTTGGCTGACCCCAAGGTGGCTTATCCCAGTTGTGGTTACATTCAGCATTGCGTCACGCGCTGCACTTCCGGCGGTCTGTCAGCCGGGCCAGTTTTGCGTTGGATTGCATCGGGTTCCACGCCATACGTGAACGTGGCCAGTGAAGCACGAACATGTGATGCGTCGGCCCAGATTCTTGGCCTTGAAAACTTAGAAACGGCGTTCAATGTCGAACGTCTGCCATTCGCCTGTTTCATGCCACCTGCAGGGCCTGTCTGGTAAACTGACGTTCCTCTCGTGGCCGGCAGATGGCTCTGCTGGAGACTGGTCGCGGCGGCCCGGGCCGCCAGTGCCTGTGGCCTTGGGCGGCTCTGGGCGGCGGTGGCGCCATCTACGTGCCGGACATGCCCCTGTGGGGCTGCGACAACCGCACGGTGAGCCGCGTTTCCCAGATTATTCTACAGGATCTATGTTAATGTTTGTGTGTTCTTAGAACACGGCCAGGAGCCGAGAACCTGTGAAGACGGCATCCCCAGGGAGACAGCTGGCAGGTTGCCTGCCCACAGGTAGTCGTGCAGGGCTGGCTGATTTACGTCATCTGCGGGAGGCACACGCACAGCTGTACACAAGAAAATAAAAAAAAACTCGGCCGCCGAGCATGCGGAGTAAGGCTCAGGCGCCTGAGGTGATGCCAGATCACTGTCAACAAACAGCACCGCGCTGTCACTGCTATTCGGGCGCGAAGTAACGTGTGCGTCGCGACCGAGTCCGGACGGGATCTGTTCGGGTCACCTCATCGTGATTGAGGGTCAGACAGTCTGAACAGTCTGCCGTCGGAGGACGACCGCGGACACGGCGTGGCCGGGCCGAACATCTGGGCGCTGGGGGGAGAGGGGGGAGACCAGGCTTCCGTCTTCCGTCGGCTGCAGGGGTGTGGCCGCGGCTGCGCCGGCCGGCGTTGAATGCCGACTGCCAAAGGCGGTGGAAGTCGGCGCCGTGTGTGCGCTGCCAGTCTGACGGCGCTGGATGGCTTGCGGCTCATCTGCGGTGCTTGTTGTGGTGCGGCGGCGCCGGACGGCGTGCCTCGTCACGTCTCGGCGGTGTGGCGCCGGACCTTGACGTGCTGGCGTCCGATTACAGTCCCATCGGCGTCCTCTCGCGATCTTCCATCGTTTGACGTGTCCCGGCGCTCTGGTTCATAGAAGACACCAAGAATACCCCACAGCGTGTCCGTGTCGTGACGGCTGGTTCGCGCCCGGCGTCCGTTGACTGGCCGGGTAATAACAGACGCCTCCGGCCGCGAGTTCGAGCTTTATATCGTGGTTACGACAGTCGACCGCACGCTGCCCCGCGTCGATGCGGGCGGCGTCATTTTTAGACCCCATCAGAGCCCGTCTATTTCGGGGCGGCGTCATGTAACTGTCGGCTCCGGGAGGAAATGGCGCGGCTGTGGTCGGACGCTTCGGCCGAAAATGGCGCGCACTCTAAAGTGGACAGGCGTGGCCCATTTTCCGAGGTCCTATCCTGTTTCTACAGACTCGTATGCCTGTCCAGGTGGAAATGCTGGTTGTGTTTGTCAGAGGGCTGCGTGATCGTGGAACGCCGTGTTTTCTAAAGGCAGCCATAGCGTGCTCACGGGCACTTTCCGCCCGAGTTGGTAGGAGACTTGCGTGATAATTTCTTGTCACGCTATAAGTCGGCTGTTAACACCTGTTTGAGCGATGGATGGGGGCACTTCATAGCTGAACGTAACGCCAAGGCTGCAGCGCTATGCATAGGAACTTGGGTGGTCACATGCGACAAAGGAAAACTGCATGAAGAGGTTTTTCTCCGGTGAGTTGAGGTATCGGGGCGACATCGCTTAATGGCGAGAGTAACCCGCGCTGCGCAGCGTGGGGGGCCGCTTCCAGCATGCTCAGCGGCCCACACCGGCCCCGCGGGACGACCGGGCATTCTCAGACATGCCACACGTGCAGACGTGGTCTGGGTCCCCGTGTGTGTGGTGGTCGTCTTGATACGTGGTATTTTGATGGTTTTAGGTCGTTTTGTGTATTTTCTCCCGTATCCTGCATGACTTGCTGCGCCCGACTGGCAGTTTCCAGTTATTTCCTCCAGATTCCAGTCGCGGCCTGTTTTGGATCGACGCGAGCCGTGTGGTTTCGGATCGTTTTCAGAGCGTTTCAGGTCGGGTCTGCGCTGCGTTTTTCACACCGCCGACATTGCGTTTTAAAGCTATACGGGAATGAAGGGTGTTCGTCTGCTGCGGATGCGCCTCTAACGCGCTCAGCAAACCGATCGTGTGCTCGGGGTGGCTTTGTGTCTGTCCGGCGGGCGTGTTTGTCGTATGCATGTATGCGGCGTGCTGCGTACCGCCGCACGGTCTCTGACACGGCGCCTGTGGCCGCCAGGCGTGGGAGGCGCGGTTGAGGCACGACCTGCAGGCGGCCACCTGCGCTGGCGAAGAGTGTACCTGCGTGATAGCCGACACCGACACCTGGTGAGACCTCGGTGGAAGCGGGGGGGGGGGGGTTAGGAAGGAAAAGGTAGGGGAAAGCAGGGGCTTCTGTGTCCGTGACGTCACCCTCGTCCGGCTGGTCAGGTCTTCATGCAAGAATCTGTAGGCCGAGGCCCGCATGGAAAACGGTGTCATCTTCATAGCTGGGTGGGGAAGACATGGAACAGCCCTGTGGGGTACGGCTTGAAGACGTTCCATTCTGACGTCGTCCGGCTGCTGCAGTGCGCTGAAGGAATACTCTCTTGCCCAAGCATGGACCTGTCCGAATGGTGCTCGCCCGTTGCCCATGCATTATCCACGGGATTCCAAGTCATTGTAGGTACCGACCCCATACGAGCGCTCGTTCAGCTCACAAATCTTTGTGGGTGCCAGCTGATATTGGTAATGCCGCGAAGCACCCAGAAGAGAGTAAAAAACTACATGCTGGCTGGGGCCGGCGTTTGCCGGCCGCGGAGGGGGGGGGGGGGGCATTGGCGGGGGCCGGTCGATGGTGTCCCTGATTGAGGTGGTTATTATTGACGGATGGCCGTCACGCACCGGCGGCCGCTGTGTTTTCACCAGAGGTCCGCCCTGCCCGGCGCCCGCCGCCCCCGCTCTTTAAACTGCGGCCACACTGCGCTTATTTTACCACGACCGAGCTGATGGATGGCGAATTTGTTTGTTTGGTCTACATGATCGATGTTTTTGTGTGCGTACTGCGCTTTACGTTGCGTTTAGTGTTGAAATGCTGTTTATGTTCGCATGATATTTTTATATGGAGTTCAATGGTGTATGATGGTGTGTGATACCTTGTATGTTCCACGTGCTGTTTTGATGGTTTTACATCGTCTTGTTTATTTTCTCCCGTTTCCTGGTTGACTTGTTGCGTCTCGACTCGCTGTTGACGATTGGTTTCCATGATTTCCGTTGCGGTCCTTGTACTGGACATGGTGTCGTTAGTTTTACTCGTCACTCTCATGTGGCTGTGGACACAAGGTGAGGGTGATCACAGGTGGGTTATTGAACGATAAGCGACGATGCGCGCAGAGGCCAGGAATCGGACCCGGGACGTTCAAATCTGGGGTTCGAGCGGCCCTCGAACATCGTAGTTTGCACCTCCGTCCCGGTTTGGCGGCGTTCCCTGTGGGCTTTTGCTGGTGCTTGTGTTTGCATCTCCTCCCTGCGCCCGGTTGGTGCCAGTATGTGGGCGCGTAAAGTGGCGTAACGTTTTCTCAGTTTTTTTTTTAAGCCGGTGTGGATGTCGACCCCTGGATCCACTGGCTAGTCTGCCAGGCCCAGTGTTGCCCGCCGTTGGTTCCGTGGAGGTGCTGTTGTTGTCTGTCGCACCCGTTGTTTCAGTTCTGTGGAGGTACTGCAGTCTGTTGGGTCTTACCTGCTGTTGCCGTTAGCCCTGTGGAGTTGCACTGTCATGCCCACAGTGTTGCTTGCCGTTTCGGCGCTGTGGATTGCATTATCAGGCCGACGGTGTGACCTGCTGTTTCAGCTCGGTGGAGGTGCTGTCGTCTCACGCGTTCCCGGTGGATCGCTGCGGCGCACGTGGTCTCAGCGTGATTTTCTCTCCGCTGATCTCCGCAGTGGTTGAGTCCACGTGTCGAGTCCACGTGAGAGATCTGGCTACCCTCTTCTCTGCATGGTGGCGCCGTTTTAACGTCTCTATGTGTGTTTTTTAGTTATGAGTTGAAGCGGCTGCTTGCTTATTGCATCGTGCGTATCGTGGTGTGCTGTTTGATATTTTGCGTGCTGCGTGTGATAAAGCATTCGTGTACGTAATAACATGTTGGGCTTGTGGTTACGCTATTGCCTTGTAACGTTGAAAACATCATGCTGGTTCAAGAGCGTTCAGAGCTTGACTGCCTCTCAAATTTCATTTGGTCGTTACGTCTCCGTACATGAATCCATTGTATGGATACCTCTGATTTATGAGAGGAAAACATCGCGTTTTATTCTCAGCCTCGAATGCCGTGGCACAGGCTGATCAACGTGGCCGCTGTATGAAGTACATAGTGATGCGGCCTGACACCATCAAAGCAATGCTGTGACGTTACGTCGCCAGCGTGCTGTCGTGTCGCGACAAGCCCACTGGTGGCGATTCTGGATGCGATGGAGGAATACCTGTCAGGTGCCCTGCTTGACGTGACCATGTGTCGCCGTACGGCCGTATCCTGAACCGGCCCCCGGCCGCTCGGGGGTCTGATTTACCGGCGTGGTGACGCCGCTGGTGATCCCGGCAGGAGACTGGTGCGCCCTCCTCGCTGGTGCTGCACCACCTGGAGGCTCAGCTGGCGGCGGTCGTGGCGCGCGCCGCCGAGATGGCCCAGTTCCTCATCAACACGAGTGTCACCAATCTGCGGGAGGTGAACGAGGTGAGCGTGGTCTGCCGGCTGGGCCGGGAACGGGTGCCCTACGCGGTAGTCAGGCGTGTGCCCCTGGGCCCCGATGGAATGCAGGTTTGCCCCGCTTCGCATTGAACTCCTCGCTGACCGGGACCTGTCATATACTTGGTCTCGAAAGGTGATGTCCTGTCGGACCAAACGAGGTGGCAGAACGCCTACCCGGGACGGTTAAGAATCTGACGCAGAACAGTGAAAACCTGCGTCCCGTCGTGATTCAGACACCGGTGGCAATGACGCGTCGCCTCTGCCGCCTCTGGTGCTTGGTCTGGGCTTGCGACGCTCGAACCCGGGTCCTCCCTTCGTGGGCAGACGGGGCGGCGACCGTGCTACCGCGCTGCAGAGTGTTCATGTTGAGACTCCTAGGACTTGCCGCCCAAGCATCGGCCGCCGGGTTTTGGCGGGGTTGTGCGGGGCGGCGTGGGGTGATGATTATCATGGTCGTCGTGTGGCTGAGAGGTCCCCTGTTCGAGTCCGGACAGTTGTGGCATTTCGCTGTCCCTGCGACAAACGGGCGAAAGACTGCGACGCTAAATGACCTTGGCAGCAGGCTTGTGCGTCATTCCGAATCGATTCACATCGATTCAGCATTCCCTCATTCCCCTCTTCAGTCACAATCGACTTCCAGCCCAGTGAATCGAGACGTGAATCGATTTACTTGAGGCGAATCAAATACAAGCCCGCCAGTCGAGAGCCTCGAAAACTGCCCCGTAAACGGCCGGTGGAGTTGTGCTGTGCGTGTGGCGGTCAGGTGCAACATGGCTTGCCAACTGACGCCACACTGTCGGTCACTGGAAGCTCGTGAGGACCGCAAGAGTCCGAGAATGATAGTTGCCTCCGCTGCGTGCGTTCCATCATGAGTTGTACGTGCTCTTGACAGGTGACACAGAATGGCCGGAGGCTGTGCGGAGTGTCGTTGACAGTGCGTTCCGTGCCGCAGCTGCTGGAGGTGGACTCGAACGACGTGCCGCTGCTGCTGTCGGCCGCCTCCGTCCTCTGTCCGGACGTCACCAGCAAATACGGCCTCTCGATTCGGTAGCGGGCCGCCGGAGTCGGCTGACTGACCGACCTCGCGGGCCGGGGGATCGCCGCAGTCGTCGGTCCGCGAGGGCAATGTCGGGCCCGGGCTCTCTGGCGTAGGCGGCCAACTGACCAGCGCACGCACACTGAGAGGCTGCCAGAATGGTCTGTCGGGGCCGTCGCCTTTGGACATGAACCACTGTAGGCGGCTAGCGGGTCGCGGCGCACACCGAATTACTGCCACTGTTTACGCTTTCTCCATCGGCCGGACTGCCACAGTCGGTGGCCTGGTAGCCGGTTGGCATTGTGTGACTGCCACATTCTTGTATCTGCCTTTGCATCCAGCGATGGAAGGCCACGGTCCGCTAGCCGACCGCGTGCCGACGAGCCCTGGCTGGCCGCCGTAGTCCTGCTCCTGCGCTATACATCTCCCTCCAGCGCGGCGGGCGCGCGGGCTGACAGCCACAGTCTCCTGTCTGCTGCCGAGCGACGCCGACTAACACTCCAGCCTGGCCATCCAAGCCGTCACTTACAGCCGCGGTCCGACTTGGCGCTCGTGAGGCGGGCAGTGTGACCTGCTAACTCGATAACGAAAACTGGGCCTGGCGCCCAATGTGATAGCGAAGACCAGCCTGCCCCGGACGTGGCCTCGTGTCGTCCGGGGCTGGGCGGCATGATTTAACTTCGATAATCCGAGCGTTTTGGTACCTTTAAGGGTAACGATCGGACCGAGAAGCCTGACAGACCTTGTATGGAACTGGCTTTCTGGCGGGCTGGAGCGAGGCTTGCCGTCGTCTGTGGCCCGTTACCCCGCCAGGGATCGCCAGGAGCCGGTCCTTATCAGCATTTCCCGCCAGCCGGCCGCGTTGAAACGGCGGAAAACGGCGCGAAAGACAGCAGTGTGATGGCGTGCTAATGAGTTGACTATTTATTTTAGGTTCTTGAGATGCTGCATTGAAATACACACGTGACTGTTGGGTGTGTTTCGGCTGTGGCGGGGCCGTCTGGGGCGGTTGGAGCTGAGATGGCGAGCTCTGCGCAGCGCCGTCCTCTTGCGTAATCGATCGGCCGGATCTCGGGAATGCTATTTTGTCCCAGAGCGGTGGCGAGAACAAGTTCAAAGGCCCGCCCAATTTCGCGAGTTTTCGCACGATTAAGTCCTGATTTCGTGGAACGCGCGCGGTCAAATGCCGTCGTCCCGGCCGTTTGAAATGGATATGGGACTGAGATTATCTGAGACACGAAGGGCAGTCAAAACTTTCAAAGTGTCTGCTTCTCGGAAGTTTGGATTGATTCACTAACTGGACATAAATTGCCGCGGAACCAATATGACAAAAGCTTTTGCGTCACTGTCACGATTAATCACCGCGTAAACTTCAGTTGAGGCGATGCGCCTTGAACTCTTCGACCCTATGCGCTCGATGTTGCCAAAATGCTAGTCAAAATGGCATACGGAAAGGTAGACTTGCTAATTATGCATCGTTCTTGTCGCTGTTGTCCTGACACTACCGATACTTCGCAACTGTCCATTTTTTCCTTTGACATAATCTCGGTTCCTCGTTCATTCATGGAACCCTACTCCACCAATCATGCAGTTTAACAGGTGACGAAAATTATCCCCGCAACTCTCGTCGAAAGCAATAGAGCCTGTGCAACAATTCTGTGCGTAGTAAAAGCAATTGCGCCATGTCGCGGTCTTACCGAAGGCAGATGTGACAGTCAAATGCCGGCATTTTTACGGCGTATTCGGCTGAGCACACTCCTTTATTGGCTTACAACACCACGGCACCCAGGAGCGGTGATCTGAACGTATCCAGGGGCGTTCCATCTTATCGTGCGCAGTCCAATATGCGCATCTGACGGCCCATTCCCAAAGCCGAATGACTGTGCCAAACCCTCATCTGATACCATCGATCTCCAGTCTACTGCGCAATTTTCCCCGCCGCCACTGCGCCAAGTTCCGATATTTCTAATAGCATCCGTTTTTCTACACAAAGCTGAAATACGTGTTCGTTACAGCGCGGCGCAATTGGCCGGAGCGTTTTTGAAAACGCAATCGCTCGGTGCCTGCCTGCGCGCGCATCGGACGGGTCGGCTTATTATTCCGACATTGGCTGGAGTCAAGTAACGACCAGTTCCATCAGCTGAACCGACGAAAGCGCTACCCCACTGTGACCGGCAGCCGGCATCAGTCCGCATCACTGCGCAGAAGACGTCGTTTCACGTCACAGAGCAAGAGACGTCAAATTACATCGCCAGCGGGAGACGTCAGTTCCGGCCAGCTGTTCAGCAGACATCACGTCATGTCACTGCGCAGGAGACGTCAGTTTCCGTCACCAAACGGCAGATGTCAGATCACATCACTACACAGGAGACGTCAGTTCGCGCCGCCAAGCAGCATACGTCGGATCACATCACTGCACGGGACGGTCTGCTCACGCCACTGCCACTGCATATGGGACATTAGCTCACGTCGCTTTGCAGGCATCAGTTAACGTTGCTATACGGGAGACGTAAGCTCAGGTCCATTCTGCAGCCGACATCAGTTGACGTCACTGCAAAGGAGGCGTCCACCCGCGTCACCACAAAGGCGACTCCGTCACGCGCCCACATCAGCCGCCCTGCAGGCGACATCACTCCACCCCGGCCGACGTCAGACCGCAGCCCTGCCGGCCGAAGCGCGCGACACGTCAGAGTCGCCAGAGACAGTCCTCTGCCGCCAGCTGCCGCCACTGGCGGCACCGCGAACCCTCCGCGGACGGCGCAACAGCTCGCCGCGCGCGCGCCGGTGGGGCTGGAACTGGTCCGTGGTGGCGAACAACGCCCACACGCTGGTCCGCGAGCAGACCAGCGCCGTGGTGACGACCAGCACGGCCAGCGGGGACAGCACGGCCAGCACGTTGATGACGGCCAGCCAGAAGGTGGCGACGGGCACGTGGGGCCAGGAGTTGACGGCCAGAATGTACAGCAGCTGGAACACGGTGATGACGGGAGTGAACACCAGCCAACTGCACACGAACCCGCGCCGCAGCAGTCCCACGTCCTGGCCCAGCGCGTCGCGGATCTCTGCGATAAACGCCGGCGACGACAGCTTCTGGCCCAGCGCGGTGGCCAGCATCATGTTGAAGACGACCCACTGCAGCTTTACCAGCTGGTAGAAGGACCACCGGGCTTCGAACGCCGCGGCGGCGACCAGCAGGCCGCCGAAGAGCAGCGCCGGCGAAAAGGCGACGAACGCCGCCACGTGGAAGGAGCGTTTCTGGAACGACGGCACCGCGTCCAGCAGGTTCAGGCCGGTCGAGATGACGATCATGGCTACGGAGCCGACCGTCTGGGCCAGCATCGTGCCGAAGTACATGACGCCCCAGAAGCGCTGCTGCGGCATCAAGTCCACGACCTTGGTGAAGGCGACGAACATGAGCGCCTGCGAGTCGGAGTCCAGAGCTTCGAGCTGGCGCCGCACCACGTCCGAACGGTGCTCCAGCGTGCCGCGCACCACGAACAGCAGCAGGCTGTTGAGGAAGCCGAACGCCACGTCGCTGAACACGACGACGGCCGAGGAGGCCAGAGCGTTGTGACGCACGCGGTTGCGCGAGCTGAGCGTCGGGTTCAGGCCCATGCCGATGTTGACGCTCCAGAGCGTCATGCTGATGGCGTCCACCCAGCAGCGCGCGTTCAACAGGTATTGGGCACTCGCGCGGCCGTAGAAGAAGTTGCGGACGCCGGCCCACGCGCCCGGGAACAGCATGACCCTGAAAAGGATCAGCAGTGTGATGATCGGACTCAGGACGACGGCCGCCACCGCCAACCAGGCGGCCAGCCAGAGGCTGAAGCAGGGCAGCAGCACCAGCACCCAGGCGGCCAGGTAGCCGACAATGAACGTCCGCTTCCGCTGAGAGCGCAGCATCGGCCTGTTGTCCAGCCCGTCGCCGCGCACGTAGCTGTAGAAGAAGTCGCGCTGGGAGCTTTTGCGTTGGCCGACGTCGGCGATCGGCTGCACGTCGCCGTCGGCCTCGGGAGCGCTGGTGGCATTCGTGGCGCGCGGCTGGTCGTCTATGAGCCAGCGTGGGGAGTAGGTGGACCTTGCTAGCCTTTCGCGGACGCAGTGCGAGCCGTTAGAGCTGGCGAAGCCGTGCCGCTTGCAGAACTCGTCGGCCGGCATGCACTCGAAGTCGAAGTAGATGGAGTAGTTGTTGGTCCTGCTGCAATCCTGTTGCAGTTCCTCCGAGTAGCAGGCCTCGGAATTGTGCGTCGGGCTGCAGAACTTCCAGTGCGGCACGCTGTGGGCGGAGTAGTAGGTATACACTGCGATCCAGGCGCCGTCCTGCATGTAGTAGACGGCAATCAGCATGCAGTCCACGATGATGGCATAACCCAGGCCGCGGAAGATGGGAGCCAGACGGGGTAGAAATTCCGCGAACCCTTGCGCCGTGTACTGGCCCGCTATGCATTCCAGAAAATGCATAGGTAGGGATGTCAGAAGGATGAGAAACGCCACGACCAGATAGTACATGCATCCTCCATAATGCCAGGCCAGCTGGGGGCCAAAGATGAACTCTGTCGAGCCGATGCTGAGCAGCAGCTTCACACAAACGGCGTGTAAAGGTGACGGCCAAACGGCGTCGGCTATAATCACTGATTTGTCCTCGTTTACGGAATCAATGTTTGCATTCCGACATTTTGCTGCCTCTTCGCTCCGTCTCTCTGTGTTCCGGCACTTCGTGCTCTGATCATTTGCAGAGCCGGTTGGGCATCTGTGATGCACACCATGCGTCGAAGAGAGTTCTTGCGAAGTTGAAAAACCGGCGGAACTTTCACCGACGATTGTGAGCACCCGGGAACTTTCCACCTGTTTATCTGATTTCGGTAAGAGAATCTGTGTGTCCTGTTTGCCTACCTGCTTCATTTCAGACATCTTGTCAAGTGCTCATGGTATGTGTATCTTGTCTATACGTACGTTATGGAGCTTTTTGCTTGATGTGTTTTCTAAACCAACCCTACTGTTTGGTTTTCGGTTTTTAGTGCTGGTCTCATTCGCAATCATTCGAAAGATATCAACAGGAAAATTCTCGTCTCAGCTTGGTACGAAGATAGCACGACTATGGACTCTTTTGATTGGAAAAGAAACACTTGCAACTGAATAAGGGTTGAGACGCTGCCCTAAAACAGACAAATCTGAGCGCTGTCACTGTACACGACTGAACGTTGTATCCGATGGCCGACAAGAGGGTCAATGGACTGATTGCGGTGAATGCTCTCGAGATTGCTCGAAATGACATGAAACAAATACCAAACCTGTCCAACAGCAAACCAGCACGTGCTGTTTGTTCAGTACGACCCCTCTTGGCACGTTTTGGTTTTTGGCCTCTATTTCCCGGTGTGGACTGGGCTGGACATACGTTTCGTCACCGGCATACGACCGTGTGTAGTGAAACCAAGAGAAAATTTCCCAGCGGGAGTCAACAGAAAATCTCCGGTGCAACTGTACTGCTTGATTTTGCTAATTCGATTTTATGGAAACATTCTTGTAGCTACTGCATGCAGATTGTACTACTACGACTACTATAAGGGAAGCTGCCAATTTGCGACACCTTTTCAAAAAAAAACTGCATTATGACTATAATATGAGGAAATTGTGTTACTTCTTTATCATATGCCTTCTGTGGTCTTTTGCCCACCATAATATCCGGCATTTTAAAACTTCAGTCTTTGCCTACTATTTGTTATTCGATTTCTAGCAGGACACCGCACAAAGCGCAGTTAGGCCAACCCTGCAATATTTGTGCCACATGGTCTGCGTAATTGTGCCGCCGTAGAAAAGACACGTAATTCTAGGTACTATGCGGCGGAAAAATACAATGGACCACTATCTGGTATATTACGAACAGTTTCACTTTTATTCTTTTTACCAATACTTGCAAACAAGCCGGGAGATGAGCTCAGATCCCGATAAGGTGCTGGAAAGCACCATGGAGGTGGCTATATAAGAGAATCCATGGGGTCTGGGGTCCACACCTCTCTTGTGATCCGAAAATGTTTCCCTTTTATACGCGAAAATACAATAGTCCTGCGTTTCCTAAATGTCGAATTAAGGTCGCCGAATTCAAAAGGGTTTTGGGGTATAAAAAGGGTGCATTTTCCCTCTTCAGGGTCCATGTTAGCATATCAATTAGGGAGCCAATTCCTGCAGTGGCAGGTAAATCCCCCTATGGAGAATGGCACAGTGAGCTCACCTGGCTCCTAAGGGGACAGTGAATGCGGTCAGCGGCGAGCCACCACCTCTAAATGAATGGGCTAAAATCCGAAACACATTTACCCCAAGATTGATAGGAGGTCCTCGTCCCTTGGGTGCCGCCAGGATTCTCGGCCTGGGAACTATCTGCGAGACTTGGGATGCTGATTACATGGCGAATGAGAAGAAATGATGTTTTGCATTAGTTTCCGCGGCCAGTGGACGGCGGGGGTTGAACGGGCTCCGCGAGGAGGGGGGGAGGGCTAACGGCTGCAGCCCTCCTAAGAAGGTTTTGGCGACATTTCTGTTTCATTCTCAAGGCGTGCCCTATGCAGCCGAAATCCCTCGTGATTATCGTAAATGGGTCCCAGAAACGTACAAAACATTGCAGCAACCATCAGCGCACCGTTAACTAGTCCTGCCCCCATTGTGCTACTGGCGCAATTGGACTCGGCAAATGGTGGCGCAAAAGGGCAATTGCTCTATCATAACAAAACTAACTGCGGATAAAAAAAAAAACGCGCTACCATGTCAAAGGTAGTTCCACAACGGAGACACTGTACAGGAACAATTTTGCCTCACAGCATTGATAGCACAGTTACACAGGAGTAACAAAAGGAAGAGAATTATTTCAAACTTGCACTGAAATATCACGGACCCACTACACGTCTGCATCGCTGACAGAGAGAAAGAGAAAGAGAACAAATCCGCAGCCATGCTGTCTCAGGAAATATCTTTTATCTACCAACCATCTGCCTCGGTTAAGAGGTAATGGAGGGTGGCACCATTAGGCAGGGTGGCACCCATTGGACAGCTTGCCCTACTAGTAAAGAGGAGCTAAATGGAAAAAATGGTTTGCTTCTGTATGCTGAAAGGGCATGACTTTCTGTGCATTTCTTCTCAAATATTTTTTCTTCATTTAAATTTACGCTTCACCGCAGAAATATGCCCAAAGGATAAAGAACAACGATGAGGTGCATTGTGATGTGGCCTATATATATATATATATATATATATATATATATATATATATATATATATATATATGCCACATGACAAGGCAATTCATACATATATACGTATATATATATATATATATATATATATATATATATATATATATATATATATATATATGCTTTTTCTTTATGTCATGCCTGAACAGGCTTCATCGGTGATTCTGCTCCAGTCAGGCCTCATTTTTCTTGATTTTACTGATTTCATTCACTTGACGTCTCAGTTAATTTCCTTATTTCATACGGATTGCGTAACAACATTTATGAAGGACGACGAATTCACGGGCAGATCAAGACCTTGTGTTAAGGAGGCCAAATCCCCAAATTCGTGTAAATTAACCCTAAATGTTGATTTCTCTGTAGATTTCGACAACCTTTTCACCATATTCGAAAATGAACGTGTCTTAAAAATGCTTCAAAAACATGAAACGAATTCACTGTTTCGTTCGAAAGAGGAGGGATCACAAGACATGTTGGCTCTCTGCCAGCGTAAGAGGGCCCATGACCCAGATGTCCCTCCCCCTGGATTCGTCAGTGGACGCAATGATATCGCACTTGAGCATGGCGATCATAACGACCAATGAGGAAAACAGAAAGTCATCGTAGATAAGGATTCACGACTGACAAGAAAAGTAACGCTGTATGACCGCCCGCGCTTTTTGACGGTCGGAAAATCTGGTCGCATCACGTGCTTTCGACGTCCTTTGTCTGGGCCCCAGGCTGAAGCAATAACAACGCGGAACACACTGAGCCTGTCAGACTATTTTTAACAGTACAGCCGTATAAACGCCCTGCCTGCTTCACCGGTTCTGTACAGAGCAGTCCTAAAATAACCACGGTCCGACGTCCCAGTAAGGAGTGAGCAATGATTATCCGGACTTTTCAGAAACGTCGTTGGCGTGGGTTGTACCTTCTGTTTTCGATTCGCGTATGATTGGAACGTGGTGTGCTCATTAACCTGTGATACGTCGAACTTTGACCCGGCACCGCTTGGGGGGTAACAAATAGGGCAACCCCTCTGTTTTTCTTCAATAACTTCTGAACCGTTAGGAATGAGTCCAACTAAATATTCAGTACCTATTGAACAATCCATTCTACATATTTTGACACCAAAATCATTCTCATGCTAGGTCAGGTCATGAAGATATGACGCCATAAGTGAACTCTTGCATGCATGTTTTTGCCTCTTCGGGCGATGGCGCAAACATGCGTCGTTTTTTAAAATAATATCCGCGATTATAATGCAGGTATTACTTGTATTTTCACAGAACACGGTCCCCAAAAGAACATACCACCATGGCACCTTAGCATTAGAGGTCATGCTAGGTCGCATATATGACGACAGTCGAAATGATTTGCATTGTGGGTGATGGAAGTCGTGGCTGCTGACCTTCCCCATCGTTCAAGCCAGACAAGCAAAACTATAAGCGCCTCTTAGCAAGGTTCACCAAACGCGAGGTGAGGTCATGTCAGGTCACGTCATAGGTTGATGTTAAAACGAAATAAAATGCAACACTGTACGTGAAAGATCGTTCAGTAGCAGCATGAAGCAATTATTGCTTCTAGTCAGAACATACAAAATGACTGTTTTGACCTGGCTTGACCTTGATCCGATAAGGAGCAGAAAGAACAGATTTCACTATCACGAGGTGTTATTTCAGTTCTGCACTTGATGCATTTAAGAATCCCAGCGAGTTGTTATTGCTCCTTGTCAGGAAGTGTAATACAACCTTACCTGACCTTACCTAGGATGACCCTGACTAGATGAAAAGCAAGTAATGCAAAAGTGATCATCAGAGGGTTTCACTTTCGTCTTTTTTTCCCACGTGGATCAAAACGGCTGCGAGTAAGTGTCAACCTTTCACACGTTAAGTAAGACCAACATTTCACGTGACCTAGGCTGACCTTGATCCGACTTCTTTTAACATTTTGGCATCATTTGATGTGGACGATCGTGACGATTCCTTTGATGCCCAGTTGAAGGTTTCAAGACCAGTATTACTGATGATATGATGCACGAACCGTGTCAGTTTCTCCGACGTCGTGTTATGCGTTTTGCGCGACTTGTGACGTCATCAGTCACATGACCAGGCCTAACATAGTATTTTGTACATCGCAGGACTCAAGGCTATCGGTTAGGGGTAGGTAGACCGGTTCAGATCGGACAGTAACATCTTAAGATAACAGTGTGTGCCCTTTCTGACACCCCCAGTGGCCGCGGGTATAAAAATACGCCGGACGGTGCCGTCTTAACCCGTGTACAAGATGGATCATTGTACACGGGTAAATCAGCATCACGTCCAAACGGCCAGGGTTTTCCACGATATCTGAGTTCTTGGGTCCAAATTCTTGGATTCCACAATCGTGATCAGTAGTGTGCTGTGTAACGTTGGTCGTATGACCTGACCCGGCGTAGGATCATGACCTGATTTGAAGCACACTTGAATCTTATCATTTTATGCCTAGGTCCGCCATTGACCCATAAAATAAACCAGAGAACTAAGCTGGACATCTGGATATGAGCTCAGATTCTGGTGACCTCGCATGGCCTCAGCTGACGTAGTCAGTTCACAACACGGAAGCGTCTTCAGGCAATTTTGGACAACAAAATTGGCTTCATTGCCCATTTTCCTCAAGGATTATGAAAACGGGGTTTTAAGACTCCATTTTGCTATTTTACCGCAAATGTGACCTAACCTGGCTCTATGACCCTTCATGTAGATCAACACTATTTGTCGCGCTTTGCGACTTTCTTGGTCAAGGAACGCAGTTTAGGCACCAAGAAGCCGAAGAAACAGTTCAAAATCGTTAGAAATAGGGAAATACGACTGAAATCGGACCGACAACAGGTCACTGACCTTGACCTTAGCAGTGAACTCAAGAAAGCATAGCTCTTAGGAATGTCCTTGACTGCGATTCCTGGAAGTTTCATGTCGATCGATTGCATGGCGTGGTTGGTAGGAAACTTAAAAAATCATAGGTTGACCGGTGTTACGTGAGCTAGTTCAGTGGCTTGACCTAATGGGAAGTTGAATATTCTACAGGTCCTGCGCAAAGGGTGTGGGAAAAAAGTTCTAAAAATTTCAGCGCGCTGTGTGCTGATTTTTGGCTATGGGGCCGAAACGCCCCCCACGGCAAACCGATTACCACGCCTACGGCAAACCGAGTTTTGCCAATACCATCTTAGTCCACACGATCTTTACCCCGAACGGTCTTTATCCCATACGATCTTTTACCATATGATCTTTTGCTTATGATCTTGTTTTCCGATACGACCGGACTATGCTATGTAAATAAATTCATATCTCTTTTTATATGTAATTTTGTTTTTGGGTTTTTGGGGGGTTTATTTGGAGGGGATGGGGGGGGGGATTTTTTTTTTTTTTTTTTTTTTTTTTTTTTTTTTTTTTTTTTTTTTTTTTTTTTTTTTTTTTTTTTTTTTTTTTTTTTTTTTTTTTATAAAGGGTTGTTGGGTTTTTTTTGTTTTTATTTTTTTTGGAGGAAAAAAAAGGGGAGGGAGAAAATTAAAAAAGAAAAAAAAAAATTTTTTTTTTTTTTTTTTGTTTTTTATTGTTTTTTTGAATTTTTTTTGAAATTAAAAAAAAAATTGGGGTGGGTAAGAAGGAGAGAAAGGAAAAAGGGAGAAAAAAAGGGGGGAGAATTTATTTGTGTTTTTTTTTTTGTTTTTTTTTTTTTTGGGGGGGGGGTGGGGGGGTGGGGGGGAAAAAAAAAAAAAAAAAAAATCCCAAAACAAAAAAAGAAAATTTTTTTTTTTTTTTTTATTTTTAATTTTTTTTTTTTTTTTTTTTTTTTTTTTTTAATTTTTAAAATTTTTTTTTTTTTTTTTGGGGGGGTGGGGAGGGGGAGGGGGGGAGAGAGGGGGAGGGGGGGGGGGGGGGGTGGGGGTTTTATTTTGGCAAAGGGCCTGGGGGTGGGGAGTTTTGGTTTTTAAAATCCCCCCCTTTCCCCCCTTTTTTTTTTTTTTTTTTTTTTTTTTAAAAAAAAAAAAAAAAAAGAAGGAAAAGGGGGGGAAAGGGAAAAAAAAAAAAGAGGGGGAAGGATTTAAAATTGTTTAAAATTTTTTTTTTATTTTAAAAAAGGTGGGTTTTGTTTTTTTTGTGATGTTGTTTGGGGGGGGGGGGGGGGAGGTTATGTAGAGTTTTTTATAAATTATTCCCAGTGCACCTGGGGAACAGGTTTTCCCGAGTACAGGGCTTCATTGGATTTGATAGCGTACAAGCAGTTAATGAACGTTTTATGGAGGGCTTCAGTAACTCTCGCCAGTTTCCTTTGTTACGTTTCAAATTCATGTACAATGAAACCAAAATTTTGTTGCAACGTTTCGTTATTTCCAATAACATCTTCAGGCACAAGTATACAGTTAAAGTTATTACAATTACATTCGAGACTCGAGTATTTTCAGTCTGCTAGATTACACTGCGAATAGTCGACATGAAGATATGAATACATTTTACAAGCAATGTCGCACTCCAATAAAGCAGGATACTACCATTTACGAAACAGGTTTTAAGTACAGCCAAATCCACATTCTTTAACACTCAATTAAAACAAAGGTTACAAGTCAAGGTCCACTTCTCATTGTCTCTACGCTTCACAGTCTCGCTCCTGGTGGCAAGCTGTCATGCAGCGACAAAGACGAACACAGATTCATTTGTCGGCTGATGGATGGGTCAGTATCTCGGTATAAACCACTTCGATCAGATGAAGCATTCTTTTGTCTTGGCAGCGCGATAAATGGTGATGTTTTCTTCTAGCATTTTGCGTGTATGGTCACACAACAACGACGCGCTCAGGAAGACTAGCCATGCATATGCAAGAAGGCGCTCCTGAGAGCCATCACGTCACAACACAGCACTTACACTTAAGATGCTAGACAAAAACATCGCTATCTTAGCGCGCTGCCAAGACAAAATAAAGCTTCTTGTGCTCGAAGTGGGTTATATCCGAGACACCGACCCGTCCATCAACCGACGAACGAACCTGTACTCGTCTCTGTCTTTATATGACAGCTTGCCTCTAGGAGCGAGACTGTGAAATGTAGAGACAATGAGGAGTGGACGTTGACTTGTAACATGTGTTTTGATTGAGTGTTTAAGAATGTGTATTTTAATGCACTTAAAGTGTGTTTCCTAAATAATAGTATCCTGATTCCTTAGCGTGGGACATTGCTTGTAAAATGTACTTAGTCTTCGAGTCAACTATTTACAACGTAATTTGAAAGACTGAAACGACTCGAACCTGATTTAATTTTAAAGGCATACTTATGCCGGAAGATGTTATCGAAAATAATAAAACGTCGCAACAAAGTTTTTGTTTCATTTTACATGGATCTGAACCGGAACAAAGACAACTGGTGAGATCTACTAGAACCATCCATAAGAAGTTAACCAGCTGCTTGTATGCTCTCAAGTTCAATGAAGCATATATATATATATATATGTATAGTTGTCTTTGTTCCGGTTCAGATTCATATAAAATGAAACAAATAAATATATATATAAAATATATATATATATATATAATATCTTTGTGCGTATTCATATAAATAAACAAAACAACATATATTATACATATACAACATGTATTTATATGTTAGTTATGTTTACAAACTTTTTATTACGAACCTTTTCCCTTACGAACCGTTGGCTCACGATCCTGGTTCGGTTACCCTCTCGCGCGGACGTATTGACCAGGGGCGTTGCCTTACCAGAGCATGGCTTACTTCAGTGATATTACCCCTGGGTGCTGTTTTCACATGAGACGCGGTGGCGAACGTTACATACGAAAACCGGGAAGGGCAAAAATATGGCCTGCGGGGATATCGACCTGCTGGAGCCTTTCTGCCGTGGATGGCAGCAGGGACAGCGTCAATCGCCCTGGTCAGGCTGAGGCGGTTTGCCTGCTCCTGTCTGCGGTGGTGACGCCGCGGCGTCGCCCGCCGTCCGCCTGCGCTGCAGCTCACCGGTCCCTCCGCAGCTCCGGCTCCCCCTCCGGCCCCAGATAATCACGACAGCTTTTGCCGCTCTCACTAACGAGGCCCTGGAGCCGTCCGGACTCTGATGGCGAGGCACAGACTGCTCCGTACACGGGGTCCTGCGATCAGCTGCCAGACCATCCCGTCAGCGGCTTCCAAAAAGCCGCGGCCAAAAGGGCAGCGTCGTAGCTTAAGGAGTCGATAGCAGTCAGCCAGTCACTGGCTGGCGGAATTCACGGATGCAGAAATTGTCTCGGTTCTCTTCTATTGTCATCGAGTTCTACGTTCAAATAAAGGGGATTTACAAAGACACAAACTCACATTCTAACTCGAGTGACAAAATTATATTAACGGACTTGTACGTTTCGTGAAGGCCTCGTAGATAAATAGCATTTACCAATTTTGGTAAAAGTACAGAGTAATGGATACCTCCAGATCTGGTTCGAAGCTCATCTTCATTTACCGCCAAGCAAGTTCTCGAAGCTCCCAAGCCGGGGCAAACACGGCGAATGGTAGACTATTGGCTCAGATTCAACCTGGGTGACCGCCGCATCAGAGATTCAGCCACAATTAAACAAGGATAAGCTCCCCATTTTATCGTTGCATAGCAACAGAGACGACCATAGTAGTCCAAAGGATTTTCCTTCTCAGGGGTACATCTTATCAAGAGTGCCGCCGCCGCCACGGTCGCTGGGTCGGGACTGCGCCAGGAAACTTTTGGTGGGGTTCAACCCTGCCTGGAATTCGGCAGGAGCCCGGTGATCTCCCGGCACAGATTTACAGCGGGAGCCAGGAGAAAAGCAGTTACTGCGCATGCGCAAGGATGCCTAATGAAAAAGAAATGCCCTATTCACAGTAATAATTCTTCGGCAGGCCCGGCTGAATCACACCAGAGGACCACCAAGACCCATGAACTTCGCAAGAAAGCCACTAAAACTCACCAGAGAGCTCGGAAATATAATCCGAAGGGCTCTGAGTCCGGCCAGAACACCTTAGAGTATCTAAATATTGATTAACCCTCAACCATTTAAGATGGCTCCTGAACATTTCCTGACGGTATCTTTACCTCTAGAGCGCCCTGTACTGCCCCAGAGGGCCCCATACCTCACTAGAGGTCCCTTAACCTCCCTGGAGGGTCCTTGAACTTGCCAGGAAGTCATCGCTAGGACGTCCTTAGATTTCGCAACGAGGTTATTGGACCTCAAAGCAAAACATGAAGCCTGTTACCGTGTCCCCAGACTCCCCACCACCCCCATTCGGCTTGTGATGGAACTAGGGATTATGGGACAGTGTCGACCATTGTTTCGAGGGGCTTCGGTTTTCATCTCCCAGCGGCGTGTCGCACTCGCACAGGCAACCAGACGCCAGGTTGCAAGGACGCGATGAATTAGAGCTTGCAGTTTTAACCCGCGCACGACCGTCGGTCCGTTTCGAACATGGGCGACTGGGTGGGGGGGGGGCAGTTGGCCGCCCCCCTCTAACTCACGAACGGTTGGTCACACGATAAAAATAAGCACACCGTTGGAAAGCTTGTGACGAGTAGAGCTCGAAACTGGTTTCATTGTTAGTTTTAGATAATATGTAAGCAATTCACGCCCTATATATGTTTTCTCATATCCGATTGCATGAGACCGAGAATGGCCTGAATCTCAAGGGCTGCGACAAATAACGCATAGGTAAAGGCACCAGCGCACAAGTAAAGGCCCGCGGATGCCGATACATACCGTTTAATGGCCCAGATTTGTTCAATATATATGTCGAAACGTTGAGTTAAACACGCGGCAGTTCTCGCGCCAGCTGTCAGTGTGCGCCGCTACCGTACGCAGTACCAAATTGACGGGAACTAATTTTGGCGTTCCTTTATTTTCGCGAAAAAGCCTATCTATGCAAATTTTATTGATCTTAGTGATTCTTGTGATGGTTTTTCATGCTTAAATTTGGGAAAAATTCATTAGTTACCAATCTACACAATTGGCGGAGCTTTATTTGCGAGACCCTGTTTATTTCCAAAATATGCTACTTTTTCAAACTTTTTGAGGTTTCTGGTATTACTTACGTCTGTGCAAGCTAGTTCTGCCATTTTCTACCCATTCTGAGTAATTCATCGTCGATTTTGACGGTGGTACATTTTCGCTCACTGCAGTTATTCGTGACCTGACCTCAGGTCAATGGATGGAAGTCATTGATACTTTGCCCAATGACGGTAGCTAGATGTCTGCTTCACTCCACACTAAAAATGTTATGAAATATTCCGTCAATTTCCGAAAAAAACGATAACATGTCTTAAAAATGGGCTTGACCTTAGGTTAATGACCCGGAAAATTCCGAAAAATCTGAGATAGCAGACTTGTTGCATCCATCACGTTCACTAATCCCTGAAAGTATTATTGAGATATCTTATTTTGCGAAAAAGTTAGAGGGCGCTAAACTTTTTTTGACATAAAACTGTTGGACCTGACCTAGGTGAGGCACCTGACCTGACCTTAAGTCAAAATTTTGGCACGAAATGTAAAATTGATGAAGCAAAAGGTACACAAAGTTTCGTGACTCTGTGTTTATTTGTTCTCTCGCAATCCCAGAAAAACCTCAGGGGGGGGGCAGTCAACTGCTCCCCCAGTCGGGGACGGCTTAAATAGCAAAGTTCATTTCATTCTAGCTTGTTCTTACCATCTCGGTCGATCACTTTCTTCAGTTTAGTCGTTTGTAATTTTCAGTCTGATAATGACTTTTTATATAGTGTGAACATACCTTTCACATTTAATCTGTTGGAATTGTCGTCCAATTTGCAGCCTACCATGCAATCTTAGCACAACAAGATACGTGAATTTTCTGTCGGAGGCGACGCAACGTATCAAAACAGTATCGGGTCGACCAGGAGGAAATAATTCGGAAGGCGGAAATATTTCTAAGCTGCCTCAATATGTTTTCCCATACCCCTGACATCGGCATATTCGTAAAAGAAATGTTTCAAACGATCCACCTCGAAACATACACGGCATAACTTGCTTCCAACTATTTTTGCAGAACAAGAACTTACGTTTGGGAATGAACATGGTGGGAATTCAAAATTGTGACGATTCAAGTTTAACTGACGTTTATGTAATTAATATATATATATATATATCTCATGAATTTTCCATCAGCAGACCTCAAAAGCGAATCATGAACACTATTACCATGCTCATATCGCTGGTATGCATTCCTGTATGTCAGCATATTCGCCCCCTCCCCCACCGCGATCTCAACAACTTCTCATTCGATTTGATCGCAAAAAGTGGCCATCAGTCCGCCAAGACGTAAACTACATTTCTCATATAAACAAGTATTCAAAACCTTGTAAGGGGTGGATACAGGAGTGGGGAAAGGAAGAAAAGAGTATTTTTATTTGCTCTTTCTTCGCTGTTTACTGACCTATTTCGGTACAATGGGAATGAAGTGGGAGGTAACGAATGAAATACTTCTTTTGGGCCATACGTTTCGAATTTTGATAAATTTAACCCTATTCCCGGCAGGGGGCTGAATCCGCCCTCTCAGGTTTTTCGCTTGCCAGTTCCAGGCTTTTTGACGCAGCTTTACGAAACTTGGTGACTTTTCCTAGTTATTCTTTGTACGTGCCGTGACAAAATTTCAAAATTCTATTTTGCTCAGGGGCGGAGCCAGGCAACGTTTTTGGGAGGCACCTCAGTCCATTTTTGGCCATGTTAAGGGTAAAAGGAAAATGTCTGCCAAAAACAGCGTTTTTAAGATATGGATGAAAGGCTTAATATTTGGGCAATGTGCAGATATAATTTTGTTTATCTGAGGTCACTTTACAAGGTCAGGTCAAGGTTTAAAGTCAAAATTTGGTTTTATTACAATAATTTCGGCCCTGTGCTTTCAAATGCCAAACCCGGAATATATATGACGTAGAATGGTGCCTTCTACTTGTTTATCAAGTTTCAGCTTGATGTCAGGTAGGATCACGGAGCTATGACCTAAAATGTCAGTGCGCGTACCCTATATCGCAATAGCCATAAAATGAAATTTTTGAAATAGAGTGAATTGAAATGATTGAAAACGTTTAAAGCTAATATTAAATGCACACAAAGTCATTCCAGGTGACCCCAAGGCCACTGGAGGTCATTTAAGGTCAAAGGTCACAAGTTGATCTGAAGAACGTGTGACCATGACAGTTCCCCCTTTTCATGTCCCTGGCACCTCCTATGCTAACATTATACAAACATTGTGATGCGATTTGTACTTCTTTAGCATAACATGACTAGAAAAGCCAAAAAAGTGTTTTGCCTTTTTTGTTCATTCAGTTGTTGAAAAACTAATCCTCCCATTTTTAAAATCCTGTGAACGCCTATGCATTTTCTCAAAATGTCAGATGTGTGTACCAATGGTAAAAGTCCTATCCATAATCTCTCGATTCATGCCAGTTTCATCGAAATCGGTCCATAAACAAGGGAGTTATAAGAAGTCCAAAAATACCCCTGATTTTGAAATTTTTGCCCCCTGTATCCACACGTTTCAAAATTTTGATTTTTCTATAAAAATGTAGTTCACGTCATGACAAATCGATTGCCGTTTGTTGCGATGAAATCGGATGTGTAGTTCTCGAGATCTCGGGGGGGGGGGGCCGAATCCGCCACACCCCCTGCCGGGAACCGACCATACCGTCCAGCCCTCCGGGAATTGGGTTAATAGGTGTTCACTGAGGTTGGTAACTGGGATATATATTTCCTTTCTGGAGACCGAATTGACACTTTTTTGAACTTTCCTTAGTTTTTCTATACTAAAGAAGTACAAATCGCATTACGTGGTTCGTACAATGCCGACATAGGCAGCGCCACGGGCATGAGGAAGGGGAACTGTCATGGTCGCCTGCTCATCAGGTCAGCTTACGACCTATGATCTCAAATGACTTTAAATGACCTCAAAGTCCCATGGAACGGCCTTGGGTTCTCCTTAATGTTTGAAAACGTCTCTAGTGATCTGAATCGACTATATTTCCAAAAGTCTTGTTTATGACTTTTGCGATATATGTATATAAATAAATATAAATATATAAATATATATATATATATATATATATATATATATATTGCATGACGGCATTTTCCAAAAAACGTGGCGTATGATGTTATGAATATACGGTATGATACGTCGGAGGAATAGATAGAGACAACGTATGGGTTTCGTGAAGGCTGCTTCAAAAGCCCTGGAAATGACGGGCAAAAAACGGAGGGGGACACTGAAGTTTCCCTCCAACACATGAATATTATTATACACAATCAAAAACCTTTTAAATTTCACCGTGCAATTCCTGTTGAACTTTCGCCTGTTTACTCTGAACTCACCAGAGGCTTCCGTAACCCTAATAGGGGTCCTGTGAACTTCGATGGCCCATGACCTCACTGGGGAGTTCTTAAACTTCATCAAAGAGCTCTGGACTGAACCAGAAAGGCCTGGGGCTTCGGGACCTTGACAAAGGGCTCCTAGACCTGGCAAACGTTCCGGACTCTGTAAATACCAATGTCAGAACGGCTTTTGCGCATAGAAGTCTACAGGCGCGCGTCTCAGTCAGTCTGTCTGTCTGTTTGTCAGTCTGCAGCTTTTTCTCTTTTTTATTTCAGTGCTCCGTGTTTTGTATTCTGAATGGTTTACGGATGATGAGCGTGAATGACAATGCCATAAGACAAATGATAATAATGGTCATCCTCACTGCATTAAGGATAAATCGTAGAGTGCAGCAAGTTTTGACCCAGCTTGAAACATTCCATTCTGAGGAAGGCTCATTTTTATCTTTTTAATCTATTTATTGATGTAATTCTTTATCTGTTTATTTCTTCCTTTACTTATTTATTTATTTATTTTGGCCCTGCACTGAGGGACTTTTGACTTTGTAGCCAATGTTTCTGAGGTCTAGAGAGATGCGGAGGAAAGCGGAGGAGACGCTTCAGGACTGGCTTTTGATTACGCAAATAAAAGTACTCGTAAAATGCCTGGAACAAAAATTTAAATCCGAAAACAACATGTTTACTGTTTTCAAACGAAGAAATTCGAGTGAAGATCGGGAAAACTGACGAACAAGGAAAACACTAACTGAACCAAATGTAGCTCTATTCAGACTGCATTGCTGGTGAGTGGCTGCGTAAGTCTCACAAGCAGTGCCGTGTCCAGTCAGGGAAGAGCAGTGTTCATAATACGCCATGGCCTTGCCGTCTTCCGTGCTTCGCCGATGGATGATGTCATGGTTACGCTTGCCGAATTTTAGCGCCACGCGACCTGATATGCCACAGCTGCCGGTTCACGTCCGAGACAAGCCGGTCCTCGAGCGGTGACGTGGTCAGACATGCCGTCTCACCGTCCAGCCGCGTGACCCGTTCCCCTGCCGCCGGCCCCGGAGCTGCCCCTCCCCTCCCCCGGCTGCTGGTTTCCGGAGCCGGAGGCGGCGCCTCGGGGCTGGCTGGCCTGTCCAATAACGTGTGGCGGCTGTCGGGCGCGTGTAGGCGCGCCTGTCGACTGCGACGTCCCGCGCCAGATCGGCGAGACCATGTTTCGCCGAGAACTCGTCTTCGGTCTGATCCGCAGTCGACCTTGTGTGCTGCCATAGCGCAACGGGGAGAGAGAGAGAGAGAGAGGGGGGGAGGGGAGGAAGGAGAGAGAAAACAAAGCTGAGGGTTGTAAAAAGCAAACCGACAGCAAAATAGACATCAGCCGTCTTCCGAACCTCTTAATTGATTATTTGCTTTCATCTTTTGTCAGAACGTGCGTATCAGGTAGAAGCCAATCTTTTCGCAAAACGGATTAAAAAAACAAAAACAAAATGTCATGGGTCGTTTCCATCTGACCTTCATGCGAGTTCTTAACCTGCTGTCAACAATGAAATAGTATTAAAGAACGTAAACCCTCATGTTAATTTAAAACATTTCGAGGTACTCCGAAGGAAAAGAAAAAAAACACCGAAAAATGCTCGCAAAAGCATTGTGATGTTAAACTGCGTTCAACTGATTTGTTATAACAGACTTATGCTGAAAAGTTCTTCATAAAGACGCCAAGACAATTGGACAATGCCACTGCTACGACTCACACCGGAAGTAGTTCGTCAGAGGACTTTGATCATTAGCATCTTAAGTGTTCCGCCTTGGACTGCTTTTCGTTTATAGATTCGGTTATTTCGAAAAAATACTGTTGACAACGTTTTCAGCAATACGAAGCTCCAGAAATTATAATTTATTAAAAGACAACCAGAGTCTTTGACTGGAACTGATTTTTTAAAATCATCCACTGGAAGCTCACCAATCATACAAAACACGTCAAAATTTGTGCACATGACGATAATAGAGGGACATTTGCATATTCATGACGTTTTTGTTAGACCCATTGCGGGTCTCCTGGGCGAACTCCTAAAATGGCAAAATGTGCTGTCCAATGAAAGTGAAAAATCGCCTTTTTCAGCCGAACAGGAGACTTGCATAGTTCTCAAATATATCAAATATTAAAAAAAAAATTGGCTCCGAAGCGCTACCATTGTTCGAAAGAGATTCCGTGCACAGCACGGACTGTCTCCAAAAGCAAGTGCCAAGGCTCAATGCTTTCAAAAGGCTAGTTAACAGTCATCGAAACACAGACCATTCACGGCCGCAGGTGAAACGTGGTGGGGGATTCCGCTCTCTGATGACCTGGTCGACAGGGTGCGGAATTTCACCCAACCATTCCGGAAGTGAGAAGAGCATGTGTCCTTCGCCATCATGGCCAGCTCGCTTTACATCTCTACTGTAACGGTATGGAGAGTGCTGCGGAAAAAATTGGGATGATACCACACACTGTCTTGTCTCTCACTCCCAGGTACGAGGCGGACCGGGTCACTTTCAGCCAGTGGCACCTCGATCGCCCCGATGGATTTGGAAGGACAGTTATTTGGACTTATGGACTTATGGACTTAATGGTTCTGTCTGAAGCAAAGGCCGAATAAGCAAAATGAACGTCATTGGGCAGCAAACAACGCCAGAATGACCAGCGAATGCCGAATCCGAGGCAGGAAAACGCGATGTGCTGGATCGCCATCGCTGATGACCTGGTTCGACTAGGACCAGGACCGCCATCGAGTCATGGCCTAACTCGGCGCAGACGAAACGGCCACTGGTCAACGCTGCCTGCTTCTTCAGAACGAGCTCCAGTCTGGGGTACGCGCGCTTGCAGCAGAGCGACAGCACTGGTTCCGACAAGACGGTGCGACTGTGTACACCACCATCGCCGTCCGGTCCCTGCCGCAAGAGAGGCTCGACGGCCGGGTCATCCGCCGGCTCACGCCTCTTCCAGGGCCTGCACGCAGCCAGGACCTGTCGCCCCTGGACTTCGGGTTCCGGTCGGTGGCGGTCTCAGAAGTCCGACGGGGCGACACAACAACGCTGCAGGAGCTGGAGCGGGCGGTGGATGAGTTCGCAGCTGCCAATGAACCGAGTGCAGTTAATCGCGCTGTGCGCAGCTTGCGCGGACAGCTCGTCTCTTGGCGACTCGCTTGCGCTATGCGCAGCCTGCGTCAAGCGGAACAGCGCTTCTGCTGAGACAGCGCGGTGAATGCTGAATCAGTAATGATGAAAATGGAATGTTCCAGTATTAGCTTGTGTTTCATGGCAAAACGTTGCAATCATGCAATATTTATGCATCCACCGCAGCCATCTCAAACATTCCATTTGTAGTGGAAAAACCGCATCATGTATTATTATGTACATGTTATGTGTATATAGGAGTGTGTGTTATGTAAATACACACACTGTGTACAATGTAATCAGCCGTCGATTTGACGCAATGCGGACCTGCGTCGGCCAATAAACGCCAGTATTCATCGGCCTGCACCAGCTCCTTGATGTTCCACAACAGCCGTCTGTCAAAAGGACAAGGTCAAAAACGGCAATCGTTTTGAACTTCCGGAACTGTGGAGTTTGGAACCTATTGTTTTTTACAGATTTACTTGTAAGACTGCAGGCTTGGTTATCTCAGCTCAAAACACGAGCTGAGGTGGAGCATGCCCTTTGATCGAGCATCCCTTCCCACCACTGCTGCCGCAGCGACACAAACTAGCTCTTGACATCCGGCCGTTTTCATCCGTGTGCTCATACGCTCTTGCGCTGCGGATCTCACCAGCCCGATCTCACACGTAAGCACTGTTCTCCTCGTTATGCGTCATACCAGTGCGCTGTTCATCTGATGACGCTCTGCCGGAGAGAGCCGCTCGTTTTGGACCGCGTGGTACCTGTCAAATAAATAAGACCGAACGCTCCAGTGCTAGCCGACCGCATCAGTGGCAGCCACACTCCCGCTGACGCGCGCGGTAATGATAAAAAACTGACGTGGCGGCTGTCGATGACGCCGTGGCCGCACCACTGATGTCCAAAGGGGAGCTCGAGCCCTTGTCCGGGGTCCTGGGCCAGTCGCCGCCGACGCCCGCCGGAACACGCTACTCACGGACAGGTCTCTGATTTTGCAGGTCTCTGATTTGGAAACGAAACGACCCCGGCGAGGGGATAAACGGAACAGGAGCTCTCTCTAGCGAATGAGAGAGGACAGAGAGGGGAAGGTAAAGAATGGGGCGGGAAAGAGATGAAGGAGGAAGATAAACATATTTTTGCCTGTCTGTTTGACTGTTTTCTGTCTGTCTGATCTGAAAAGTAGATATATCTCACAGATATACAGCAGGCACAGACGAACAAGAAAACAAAGAGACGCGAACTACGAAACATTATTGAAAGAACAGAAGGGCGGTGACAATCTGAGGTTGCACGAAGAGATTGCATGATCGCGAGAATACGTTGGAAACAAGGCGCATTGCCGTACCATTTGAATATCATCTGGTTTACCCACAACTCCACTCAGAGGGCGGGACTTTCCGCTGTTAACCCATTTACATCACATCACTTGAGCAAATGGCCGATTCGAGGAGCGAACGCTGTTTCCGATGCGGCTGCCTCGTCCCCAGATGGCGCTATGCAATGACACTCGAGCGTCTTTTCCAGCCACTCTGCAGTGGTCTGAATCAATACCCGGCTGCTTGAGATGCTGAGAGCCGGCTCGACGCGACATCAAAGTTTGGCTCGGGTCCGGTCACTGCTGCCGCCATTTCACTTCAGCCGACGCCGGTGGAAGAAGAACGCACGTCAGAAGTCAAACCCACGCTCGTGATGGATCGTTTTTAAAGCTATTCCTTCGACACGTATCCGAGTGCTGAAATCAGAAAACTGCTCGGTTTGTTTGCAAAGCACATACCTTTGGATGCATTGAGTAGTCATTTACGCCGTCAAGAAAAAGATAGTGCATGATGATCACCGTGATGATCAAAACATACAACGCATAGTGTATTGTGTATACAATACACAAATACAATGCAATGCACAACACACAAACAAACATCCACCAGTGATTATTAGCCAGTTATAAATGATCACCAGTGGAAAATGCACGCCGTGTTCAAGGCACGATATTGCACGGACATTCGAGACCCTGCAAGTTCTTCAACCCTATTCCCGGCAGGGGGGCGGAATCCGCCCCCCCTCGGGTTTTTTGCTTGCCAATTCCAGGCTTTTTAACGCAGCTTCACGAAACTTGGTGACTTTTCCTAGCTATTCCTTCTACGAGCCGTGACAAAATTTCAAAATTCTATTTTGCTCAGGGGCGGAGCAAGGCAACGTTTTTGGGAGGCACCTCAGGCTATTTTTGGCCATGTTGAGGGTAAAAGAAAAATGCCTGCCAAAAACAGAGTTTTTAAGATAGAACTAAAAACTTTATATGGATGTATAGCTAAATAGCTGGGCAAGGTGCAGACGTAATTTTGTTAATCTGAAGTCATTTTAGAAGGTCAGGTCAAGGTCAAAAGTCAAACTTTGTTTTTTCGCAAAATTTTCCGCACTGTCATTTCAAATCCAAAACTCGGAATACACATGGCGTAGAAGGGTGCCTGCTACTTGTGTACCAAGTTTCAGCTTGATATCAGGTCGGGTCACGGAGCTATGATCTAAAATGACTACTGCGCGTACCCTATATCGCAGTAGCCAGAAAATGAAATTTTTGAAATAGAGTAAATTCAAATGATTGAAAACGTTTATAGACAATATTAAATGCACACGAGATCATTCCAAGTGACCCCAAGGTCACTGGAGGTCATTTAAGGTCAAAGGTCACAAGTTGATCTGAGAAACGTGTGACCATGACAGTTCCCCCTTTTTGATGTCCCTGGCACCGCCTATGCTAACATTATAATGCGATTTGTACTTCTTTAGTATAATACGACTAGCAGAAGCCAAAAAAGGATGTTTGCCTCTTTTGTTCATTCGTTTGTTAGAAAACTAATCCTTCTATTTTTAAAACCCGTGAATGCCCATGAATTTTCTCAAAATTTCAGATTTGCGAACCCATGGTAAAAGCCCTATCCATGATCTCTCGATTCATGCCAGTTTCATCGAAATCGGTTCATAAACAATGGAGTTATAAGCAGTCCAAAAGCACCCCTCATTTTGACATTTTTGCCCCCCTGTATCCACAAATTTTAAAATTTTGAATTTTTTTTTTGTAAAAATGTAGTTTACGTCTAGGCAAATGGATTGCCGTTTGTTGCGATGAAAGCGGACGAGTAGTTCTCGAGATCTCGGGGGGGGGGGGCCGAATCCGCCCCCTACCGGGAATCAGCCATACCGTCTAGCCCTCCGGGAATAGGGTTAAAGGCTAACTCAGCTTACTCTGACACTTCATACGTATTGCACTGCGTGTTGTCAAATACCGAGATGATTCTGACAGCTTTCTAGCTGCCTCTGTTATTTTCTAAGCCGTGGCTATTTCTGTTTTTGTGCGTTTTGCTTTGCCGCAAACATTGTCCTGCATATGTAGCTAATCACAACTTGCTTAAACGAAACGATCCCTCCTCCTTTTCCACCATAGTTCCCCATCGCGACGGTGCATACGCTTCCAGTTCCTATTAGACGCAACATCCTGCTAAATGAGTAAATAAAACGGTCATTCACGAAAAGGACGATTTCCGAAATAAGGGAAGTCGATGTCAGGTTGCCACGTGACTCATGACGTTAGTTATTAATAACGCAGTATACAATATGACGTGACTCATAGATGCCGTAACGTTGTGAGCACATCGATAAATGGATGTAGTTATCCCCTGAAATTTACATGAATGGTTCATATCTTGTTTCGTTGGCCGAAGTACACCATACGGAATACTTCGATAGACCTAAACATGATGCCATCACGTTCATTTGTGTCTGAGACCCATGCAATAATAGAAACTACCACATGCCAAAGACTGCAAATAGCATTAGCACGTGCCGTGCATTTAAACCTATTTTCAGATTGTTTGCCGCAATTCTCCATCGGCTGAGTAGAGAAAAAGCCCACAGTCAGACGTTAATTTAGAGACGTCGAACCACACTCAGAAAGTTGAATGGCCTCCATTGGCTATGGATAATGACTTTGACGCTGATTATTTTATTTCAAGTCTGGAGCGGACATTTGGGTAAAGGCCTAATCATAATTTTTAGGATGGCTTGACACCTTTGACATCTCTTCGTATTTTTCATGGAAAGGAAAAGCATTTTTGGCAGAAGGCATGCAATGTATTGACACAAACCACAATATTTTGCGGTCAGACAAGACAGAACAGATGGCGGGTGATGGCAAGCACGAGAAGTTGTCAATGGTGACGCAGTGATAGCCGCTGATGTTAGGCACGGTTGGTGAGAGCAGTGATGACTCGGCTGGTGACGACTTAGGGTACATGTTTGATGGTTCCAACAGACTGGTCTCCCATGCCACTCTATACGCCAGCATGCTATCAGAATCGCAGCTGTAAGGGCACGTGGTAAAATTCATACTACATTCGACCGGCAGTAATTTTTTAACGTGGTAGTTTCTGGGATGGGGTGCACTTGCGACTTCGGGGGGGGGGGAAGGGGCGTTTAGCGCCCCATCTTGCGATCGATGACCCCGATTAATGTCACATTTTTGAGACTGGGGCCACGGATGACGTCGTAGGTTAAGGTCAATCACCAAAATCTCGAAAAATTTTCAACCTCGCCTAGTTGCAACTGAAAAGCGACCGGACTGCCAATTACGCCTGTTGTCACGCTCTAGATAGTCTGCAGTTGCTAAGTTGTTATTTAGGCCAAAATACTCAAATGGGATTTTTCAATATAAAGTTCTACGATACGTGTTTTCTGGGTCAACTTGGGCTGAGAACTCCATGCAACGTGTTCAAATACCCTTGCAGGTACCAGATATTTTTTCAAATGGTTGTCACAATGCGCACATTTACGTAATTGAAAAAAATCGTGATTCGGTTGAGTTCAGTTCAGTTTATTATGAATCTTTCCAAGGCGTGGATAACTGTTTGAATCGAATCGTTTTAGTGCAGCACAGGCGCAGTAGTCATACGGATAAAATTAGGCAGTCAGACACGTCAAGGTATAAGAGATAGTTCGTCAAGTTTGCGTACAAGCTCTCCACGGGTTCGAGAGGCGGTGATGTCCGGCGGCAGGCGGTTCCAGGACGAGGCCGCGCGATACGAAAAAGCCCTGCGGGTCACATATAGATGGGAAGTCGGCGGCTCTAAAGCGCCCGCCGCCGACGCCCGAGTGGCACGCTGGGACACAGCAGTACGTGAAGTGAACAGGGACCGGACCGCCACCGGAGCACGCGAGTCGTTCAGGGCTCGGAAGACACCAATGCTGTCGCGCCTCGCGACTAGGTCACGTACGGCGCGCCAGCCTAACGCCCTCAAGGTCGCCGACACCGAATCCCGTTTACGAGACCCAGACGATCCTGGCCCCAAAGTTCACCACCCTCTGAACTCTGCTAAGGTGGCACGACGTGGTCCCGCCCCAGACCGAAAGGCAGTAAAGGATGTGGGGGAAACATGTGACTGGATTAGGAATGTCCGGACCTCGGGCGTAAGGTGGTGACGTATCTTATACAGACAGAGCAGGATGGAGTTGCACTTTTTGATGACCTTGGATATGTGCTTTTCCCAGGACAAGGAGCTGTCGATGACGACCCCCAGCATCTTCACGGACGGAGGAGGGGTTAGTACGTGGCCGGCAGAGTTAAGACGGAAGGATGTGGTCTTCTTGAGGTTATGGGCTATGCCGACAAGGAACAGGGTTGTTTTTGATGGATTCATTTTCAAGGAGTGGGATGTAAAATAGGATTTGACGGCAAGGACAGTCTCTTCTTGCCGGGATTTTAGGATGGATAAATGATCAAGATGTGCGGAGTCTAGCAGCTGGGTGTCACCGGCATAAGATACTAGACGTCCATGAGGGAGATAGGATGGAAGGTCGTTCGTGAAGATGCTGAAGAGGATAAGACCGACAATGGATCCCTGCGGAACACCGTTGGAGAGAGGAAGGGAGAGAGAACCAACCACCTCTCACCACCTGCCGCCGATCAGTCAGGTAGCTCTCGAACCACCTGGGATCGATGCCACACCATTGGAGCTTGATCAGGAGGGCGCCATGGTTGTAATTGCAAAATTTGACTAATGATGACCTTTGATGAGTTCATAGATAATCTTTATTGACCTCTCATGACGCTGTGACTACACTAACGTTCCCCGGAATATTCATACGCGTACGAGGAAGTCTTCAAACGGTTGTCACAACGTGTACATTGTTATCGTGTTTGAAAAGCCATGGTTGAAAATTTGACCCATCATGACGTTGGACGAGATTATTGGTAGTCTACATTAACCCGTCGCGGCACTGCGACCACACTGATATGCCCATAAATATTCTTACACGCACCCGAAAGCCTTCAAATGCTGTCACAACGCGCACATTGACAACGTATTTGATGACATCGTGCTTGTAAGATTTGACCCATGATGGCCTTGGTTAAGGTAATGAATAGTCGACATTGACCTCTTATTGCAGTGTGACCTGTAGCTTAAATTGCTAACATCTTCTTGCCCAAGAACAGCGGCCAAAACCAAGCGAAGTCAAAGCGACGGAAGAATTTCAAAACATGGTTGCCTTTCTGACATCATTTTGACATGACGTTGGATGACCTCGCCAAATTTTTTGCCAAAATGTGCAGAATTGGTGCACCGAGGATGCTGAAAGTATGGCGCGGCTTTGTCACGCCAAAGCAAAGCTACAGTGCACCACAAACTGAGGGCGTTTACCCCCTCCCCCCAGAAACTGCAGGTTAAAAAACCTCTGTACTGTCTTGAATTTTGATCTCGCGCTTTCGCGCTCGTCGCTTTTGACCGCGCTATCGCGCTCGTGACAAAATTAATCCAGTACCTTTTTTGAAGAATTATTTAGTCTGGCCTCATGCAGCATTTTATATGACCGCTCGTGTTTGTCAAACTTTAAAGCCAAGTAATTCGAAGGCGGCAGTTTTCCTGCAATGAGCATGTCCAATGCAAATAAAAAGGCGCAGTAAACATGGTTCTCGTCTTCGTATATTCTTTACCAGCTGCACGCATGCAGTCATGCAGGACTTGTTCAGGTCATTTGAATATCGTCTTGAAACTCATCGTAGGTAATTTTCCGCTGTCGTTTCAATCATTTATCAAATGATTCGACGATACCGCCATATTCTGCCCGGTATACCTTTTTTACTTTGCTATACAAATGCAGAGCTGCATCACATTTTAAACTTTATTCATCATTTTTGTTATATATATGCATTATTATTGACTTCAGCATATCACAAAGATTCCGGAGAGGTCTCAAATGTAAACATCAACCACAGGTAAAGATTTAGAACGCTAAGACGAGGGACATTTATCGGCTGATTATTTGGCCGGTGATGTTTATGGTCGCCCCTATAATGTGCCGTATAACGGCGTTTTATGATAGTTACTAATTGGCGCAGTAATGATGGCGCAGACAAACGGCGCATTAGACTGAAGTTGCACCTTCCCAGAACAAGACAATGGCTCAGGGCAAACTAGAGAATTCGTGTCGCTTGTACTAATGTCGACTATGTTGTCCAAAAATCAGTGCAGGGCAGATGTCTAGAGAGTAAGACCAGCAAGCAACAAATGGGTGCAAAACAACACGCCAAGAGACAAGCAAAATAACCGTACGTCACGGCAACGTCACGTACGCAGGTAGCCGAGCAGAAACAACAAGAAAATCGGCGAGGTAGCAGACTGTATCCACAAGATGGCAGGCAGCTCTTTGTTTTTGTTTGGGACTGTAATGGGGCTCCGAGTAAGAGCTGAGGGCTTCGCAAAATGGTGGCGTGGGTGATGGGTTCCCTTGCGCGAGAAACTGTCCTAAGCCTCCCTGAGTTTCGCGGAAAAAATGCCTTAATACCCCGCTGCCCCTCCTTGTCCCTCTTTTGGACCATGGTGGAGCTCCTGTAATGAACAAGGAAACGGACTTACCGGTCTTGAAACAAATCTTTAGAGTTGACACATGGACGGTGGCGAGCGGCGCGTTACTGGATGTTTCTGTCCATAGAAAATGCAGAATTACGGCCTGCAGCGAGATTATCGTAATCGTATAAATCGTATGCGGCCTTGTCGTGACTTTTTCCAAAGACGATACCTTACTGCTTGCGTGGAGCATTCAGGTCCAAACACACCGACGACTAGACAATACGCCGACGGCAGGAAATTAACTGCCCACGCCAAACGAATGAAGTCATCTGCGTTAGAGAGGCCAAATGTTTTTTCCGTGGATAAACGAGATGACGTGATCCTCGAAATGAGCACGTTTGGGAATCTCAGTCGAACACCCTTCTCCACGGCGCGAGATAGAACGGCGTCCTCGGGCCTGGGACACCTGGAACTCCTGAAACGCTGCCGAAACCATCGCAGATGCACGAGATTCCAGACCATTGGGTCGTTTGATAAGCACTCCGTGAAGGAATAACATTCTGTGAACAATAGAAACAACACAAAACATTCAGCGAGGAAACCAGCGATGTGGCGGCGCTTCAAGCTAAGTAATGCGATGGGTCTTCGATGATATCTAGTTTTGAACAATGAGCTAGCTGCATTAGGGTCATTTCATTCCAAAGTAGTTTCCAGTTCAAGCTATGAATGTCAACTAACTACGAAACTGAACGACGAAATGAAGCAATTTGCCATCGTTGCGTCGCAGTCTGTTTCACAGCGGCAGCTATGCAGCTGGTCAGGGTGGGAAAAAATGGGCAGGGTCTCGTCTCAGGGTCTGTGACAATTCGATGACCTCCAAACTGCTTCCCCACCGAAATTGACACAATGCGACGACACGGTATGTGTCTTGAGTGTAGCTGGATGCTTGCTGCCCAGCATCTATTATTACGGATAAACCTGGAATATGAAAGCTCCGGATTTTCACTCTTTACGGACTTCAAAGAGGAGAGAGAGAGGGAGAGAGCAAAGGGGCGAAAGAGAGGAGGAGGGGGAGGAGCGAGCGATAAACATTCCAGAGTTTAACAAAGAAGTGGCATGGTTTGTCTCTCTCCTGCTGAAGCGTGTGAATTTTGGAAAAAGCGGAGGTCAGAAGACGAAGAAACGACTGCAGGAATCCGAAACAGCAAAGAAACAAAATCGAAAAGCTCAGTGAAAATCAGGCCAGGTCGGTTTTTTCTACGAATGAATGATTCTGTGAATGAAATGCTCTCGGTTTCGGGCAGTACTGCGAATCCTTCCCAGCCCTCCTCTGTTTTTTTTTTGTGGGTTCCTCAATCGTCAGAGCTGTATGCTCGTCAGGACCCGGGACCGAAATCGGCCAGTGGTAGTTCCAAATAATCACAGCCCTTTCTGGATACGGTATTTGGTAAAAGTGACGGTCGGTATTTGGTCAGAGGAAAGCAAGCACGACGTCTGCCGGCGGAAGAAAATATGACTCCGCCTTGATGCTAATAGAAATACGGCCCCGACGCTTTGGATAAATCAGTGTTTGTCAGAACACACAACGACTTATTTTAAGCATGTAAATGACTCAAATGCCCCAAGCCCGTGCGATGTAAAATTTTAGTAGGATACTAGACGTTAACGTCTTTTGCATTCGTACCAGGTAAATAACCCTTTAGTTTACTTTACGGTAACAATCCTTTTCCGCTGGTAGGAAGCAGTTTAATCTCACGCCCGTACACGCACTGAATCACCCAGTGGGCAACATCTGTTCCGCATTTAGTGGCTTACAACTTTCAAGTCATTTCAGATGGGCGTCAGACAGCTGCATGTAAGGGAACGCGTGTTCAAAAGTGGTATCTTTATTCAAAACTCTGTTTGCGTGCAACGGCTAGGCACTATACCTACTTGTACCTAAAGCACCTAAACGTAGTCATGCCAAATGCGATGTGTGACATAGATGACAAAAAGATCTATCGTTCAGATTCTCCATACCCATTATGCTGCAGTCGATCACGAAGCACCCGGTGTATTTTCTGGTATTTTTGTGCCCACTAGCATTCGCTTACTCCGGTGATGCCATTTTTACGACAGTCAAAGCAGTCCTGAGACCGTCGAGAACATTCGCTGACAGCAACATGTATGAGCGCAAAAAATCGATGCTTGTTCGTTTAACTAATAGCTAGAACGCGTTCTGACAAATAACGATTTCCCCAAAACGTCGAGGTCGTTTTCTAGGAGACGTGATTCGAAACTTCGTTTTAGTAGGCATTTCGGATTGGGGAAATGCCGGAACGCGTCTTGGTCGCTGTCTTTGGCCAGCCTTTCTTTTCATTTCGGTGTCTGGCAACTTGGCCATATTTAAACACGGTCTGGTCATATTCAGACACGGTTAGCAGATCATCGAGGGTCACCAAAGGTCACCACAGATCACCGCATGCAACCACGGGTTACCGCAGGTCACCACGGACCAACAAAGGTCACTAAAGGTCATCGCAGGTCACTGCAGGTCAACATAGGGAACCACAAGTCACCGCAGGTCAGAGGCATCACTAGGACAACATTCCGGGACAGCCGCCAAAGCAAGATGCATGCGAGATGCAGTTTTAAATGAGATAAGAACTATCTTCCGCACAAAGATTCCCGTGGACTGAAAACCCCGTCCAGCGGCTCGTGGACTTCGTTCCCGTCGCTGGCGGTGTCATTAAACCGTCTGTGCCTCGGTCAAACATAAACAAAGCGGACGCAAACCGACTACCAAACACCGACCTGCTACGTGATGCCTGTAACCGTGAGCGGAGCCTGTTCTCAGCCCAGACAGGGAGGGGTGGAAATGAAGTGCCCTGGTTACGCTTTCGACGGATATGAAACCCATAATTATGCGTGTTTCTGTTGGCATTCACATGTTAACCCCATTCCCGGGAGGCTCGTTTGGACCAGACTCTATGATGGGGGGGCTGTCATGGTGGCGGATTCCTTCCATCCCCGAGATTTCGTAACATGGCCGTCCGATGTACTTGTTTCAGGCTGCAAACGATTCTTTGTGGTCTGTTTACACATCGGGAACTTTAAGATAAAATAAAAAAATAGAGGCGGAATCAGGCGGTCCAAATTTTCGTCAATGTAGCCAAAACTGCTCAGATAACTGCAAGTTTATTTTTACAATCCGGCTGCGATTCCGATGTGTCGGAAGTCATTTGTAGGGGATTTTTAGCATTGCTAAGTTGAAATGAAATGTCGAAAATCAAATTTGCCGTCATCGGGTCCATGAAAATAAGGATATAAGCATTTCAAATGACTTATTTTATTTGAGAAACTGGCCGACAGAATACACATCTGAACTGTCCTGGATTCGCTTCTGCACAACTGAAAAGAGTTACGCATGCCAAAAATATGTGTTTAACCCGAACTCAACGCGGGAGGGGCCGCTTCGGTTCCTCTCCCCTGATGATTTTTGGTAAAATAAAAAAAAACAACAGGGCACAACGCACTGCAATTTTTAGTCCTTTTTTACATCCTTTGCACATGCCCGTAAAATTTTAAACTTCCCGTGATGTCAGGCTACTGACCTAGGCTACGTAAAAGAGGTGAACTTCCAATTTTATCAAGGTCTTCTACAGACCACGCCGTGTGATCGATCGACTTAAAACTCTCAGGGCTAGTTGTCGAGCACATTTCTAAGAGTTGCCAAGGTCGAGGTCAACTGAGATCAACCCAATATCCTCCCTATTTCCCTATTTGTAACGGTTTTGAATAGGTTTCTTCGACTTTCTGGTGCCTACATTGCATTCCTGAGCCACGTCAATCACATAGGAAGACAAATGGCGTTGGCACACATGAAGAGTTATGACGGCAAATTGGGTCTCTGGGGTGAACTAGCAAAAATGGGTCAAAAACCCCGTTTTAATGATTTCGATGGTAAAAAAGACATCAAAGTCGAAACTGCCTCCAAGTTGCAAAATGACCGTAGGTCACTCAAGGCCATGCGAGGGCACCGTGGTAGAATATGAAATATTTTGCCGGCGCCTGAAATGCATTCATGGGACGAGGAAGTCGCTAAACACGACAAGTAGAGTCGATGCATATGAATGGTCATGAGGTTAGGTCAGGTCAAGTCAAATTTGGTGTAAACTAGAAAAAAGGATTGGCTTTGCTAGAAAAAGAACTGGGCTATGCCCGTTTTGATGGTTTCTGGTGTAAAACTGGGCACTGAAACCGGTTTTGCCGTCCAAAAATTTGCAACAGGATGTTGACATGTCGTGAAATGACCTTAGTTCATCTGAGGTTATGCGAGGTCACCGTGGAAGAAGCTGAACTCATATCCAGGTGCCCGGCTTTATCTCTCTGGTTTATTTCATGAGCCAATGGCATATCTAGGTATCAACGGATGAAATCCAAGCATGCTTCAAGTCAGGTCATGATCCAGCGTCAGTTCAAGTCATATGACCGACCTTATATAGTGCCCTATTGATAAGGTAGTGAAATCCAAGGAGTTCCATTCCAGAGGTACTCCTTTGCTTTTTGTCTTGCATTGCTCTTGATCCGCGACAGAACACGAGATAAAGCAAAGAAAATGGCTGAATGTTAGATCAGGTCACAAGATCAGATCAGGTCACGACAGGTCATCGGCGTTCTAATCTGTCGACATTAAAAAAAGTTCGTACATTGCATTTCTACCGTTTTGAAAGCCCGCATGGACAACAACTCGCCAGCGCTATTCAAAAGCTTCATAAATATAGCGAAATGAAAAACGACATTATGTCAGGTTATCTGATGCACTATGTGACTGCATGCATGTTATTAATTATACGTCACCATAATATACGCCCTGTTATCATAGCTTCCCATTAGAATGCTCGGAATTGCTGTGGCTTCATTAGGGGCGAGGCTAAAGCTCTACACAGATCTCTACTTTTACATAGACAGGCCAAAAATTGCAATATTTTTTTCGAAATTTTCAAAAAAATTAGGTATTTTGGAACGTATTAACCGCAAGTCTACCGATGACATAAGTTTGATTTTCCTCGAACGTTCTATCCATGAGGTAGAGAGGGAGGGTATCGAAACGACCCCACCCCATTACCGGGCTCCGGCTGCCCACGTCATAGTGCTGGTTGGACGTGGGCTAAATACGTCGGTGTGAAACTCTATCACCTTATATCATGCACTACACGTACATCATTAAAATATGCCTCTCTAAATCCTCTCTTGTGTTGCCCCGGTAAAGTAAAAAAAGGAAATTATTATAACATGGAAAAGTAATGGACAAAGGGCACGGAATCCGCCCTACCCAGACAGGAATAGGATTGGCTTACACAAATGTTTGGTGTTTGTTCGGTGACCGAAATTTTGTCCCAAGGGGTTTCGTGAGCTCGTCATATGACTTAACCAAAGCAAGGCTAGGTATTTGTTTTTCCAGTGATCTCATCTGATTTCATTGGATTGGCATTTACAATCCGCTTTTAGCAGAGGTTCTAAAAATCGACTGTGAATGCTAGTCGCTTCGGAATGGCAGACTGGTTTAAAATCAATCTGTTTATCTTCAATCATGCACCTGCGCTACAAGGTTTAAAGGGTAGAGCCTTTTAAAATTCACATTATTTTAAAATTTGGAAAACGAAAAAAGCATGTAACTCCCAAATCGTGACCCCAACTAGTCTGGTTTTATCAGAATTGCACATTCAGAGCTACAGAAAACTTCATAGACCAAATTCCGGCGCAGTTTCTGATGGTCGATTAATTAAATTGATTGCATTTTGGCTGAGTTGACATGGAATGACCCAGTTCCCACTGATGACAAATTATTGCAGAATGATGTGTTGATGTTTTCTACTTCACCCGTTATATGGTCAAGACGTGTCTTTAAAAAAGAGGTCACGTCTTAATGTCTTATGATCAGAGAAACTCTTAACCTCTGAGAGCCCATTCTGCAACACAGAGGACGGAAGCGGGATCGATCTACCTCAGCAGCATTTGCTACATTTTTGTTCGCAGAAAATATGGTACTGTTTATTGCTTGATATGAGTTATAATTAGGTGCCAGTATTAGTTGATGGACACTATTGTATCAAGAGTCCATAGAAGGTAATGCTGAATATTGCTTGTAAGTGGAAAAAATAAGAATGATACAGTTCTATTTCCACTCGGTTCTCAGGTGCTACGGACAAGGACCACTTTACAAAATCCCTGTCGCCTCTCTTTCTCTTCTCTTTTTTACTCTCTTCCTCCCCCTCTCTCTCACTACCTCTTCCTCTTTCTCTTTCTCTTCTCATTTTCACAGACCGCAGAACTTCGGAGAGGACTTCCCTTTTCCAGGTGGCTAATAAATGCCGAACTGGCCCACCTATACATCTGACGCTTTGTCTAATTCTAGGAGAAAACCAAGGGCTATCATGTGAACCTCCAAAAAATCACAGTCAAAGATACATTTTTCAGGATTACCTACTCCACCCCCGACACCGCGGACGGAACCTGGCGCCTGAAGGTCGTCCCGCCGGGCTATCTGCCACTCACAATAGACAGTGAAAAGAACCTGTCCCCAGGCATAACGCAATCAGCGTCGCCTCGTCCGGTACCGGTGGACCACATACACCACCGGCATCAAGAGTGACGACCTTCAGATGACCTCCGGTCGACCGCTCGGACGTCAGGGTGACCCTCAAACGCCCCCTGAACGGTCTCCCTGACATCAAGGCGACCTTTAAACGCCCTTTGGCCATTGGCACGGTGGAAAACTTCTCTGCCAGAGACGACGCGCTGCATGTGTGAAAAAATGAAAAAATGGAGACGAAAGAATCCCTACGCTGCAAACAACTCCACAGAAGGACGTGGAGGAGTGTGGTAGGCTCCATGACAGCGGCGACGGGACCTGGAGAGCCATCGCGGCTGCCGTGGCTGGTGTATTTCCCGGCCGTATTTCCCTGGTGTATTTCCGGGCACCATGATCAAAGCCTCTCACCGACCGGGCGTTTTAAATGGCTCCTGACGCCTTCACTCGCGCCTTTTCCGAGCGGCAGATTGATTTTCGTTCCGATATGACCGAGGGAGCCGCAGTCATGTGAGCAGCGCAATTCCTCTATACTTATCGTACAAGTACAAGGTCTGGTCTGAGCGAGTCCATGAATTTCATAAAATGCAGACACAGAGCAATATCCACGACAACTGGCCAGAGCCTGGTGCTTCTGGCGTATGCATCTCTCGGTGTGTAGACGAAACTATCGACACCGTCAGCAGGAGACTCAACATGCGAGGTATGAGACGTCATCTGGACAGCTGTATCTCATACCGACTCATACGCTATAGACGGTTCTTTTCGCAACCATTGCGCGACTTGAAAAACGAACGCTCTGCTAACCATGAAATGTATTCCTACATGGAGGCCATTTTCCAGGTGATCCCAACTGCGTCGCTTTTAGAAGTTCGGAGAGTGTGGTGGCGGTCTGTCTGAGAATCATTCCCGGACGCCTCATGTTTTGTTTGCTTCTTTACGTGGCCCGTAGATCACCCAATCAGGAGAGTAAGGCGACAGATCAAATTACGAAGCACTGATTGCATTGGTTCGTCTTTGTGTGAGAGAAAGCCGTATGGCTATGTCAGCAAAGGTTGCGGTATATCCACGCTCACAAATCGATTACACAGGCCAGGAGATCCACAGCTTTCTACGCCTCCGTTGAATGCTTCCAGACCGCTGTTTAAAAACAACGATCTAGGATTCAAAGTAGATCACTGGATGCTTCGCGACTCCTTCGGAACGATATCCTGCTCCAGCACACGGACGACGTGCACTTCGCCACACCTCACCCTCCTCCCCCGATCTTGCGCTCCTGGCTCCGCCCCTGACGGCGATCGTCGACGCCGACGATCGGCGAGCCCGTCAGTGGCCGTCCGCAGACGGGACGGAACGGAGCGCAGACGGCGGCCCGGCAGGCCTCAGCGCTGTCAGGTGAGCCGGGAGCCCGACCCAGACCTGGACTGGTCCGGGGCAACGTTAGTCTGGTCTAGTCTGACTCAGGACGACATACACCTGACTTGGTCTGACTGGGGGTGGTCGCAGTCTGATCTGGACTAACTCAGAGCTGTCTTGGACTCATCTGACTCAGGGCGACCTCAGTCTGACCTGATCTGAATCAAGACTGTCTCAGTCTGGTCCAGTCTGACTCAGGACGGTCCGAGTCCGATTCAGTCTGACTCAGGACGCCCGAGTCCGATCCAGTCTGACACCGGACGGTCTCAGTCTGACCCGATCTGATACAGCTAAGTGCACACTAGCTTGATTAAATGCTTTTGCAGGTTTTTTGAAGTGCGGCAACGAAGTCTACTATCGTTCACTAGATTTCCTTGATTTATTTCTTTTTTGTCATCTATAAGTTCAAAGCAATTTCAGACAGAGGATTTGTTAGCATTGCGTACATTAACAAGGACATTGCCTTCATCACCATGGCATGCTCATATTCTTAATTTCAATACACTGCCTAGTATTTCGAAAAAAATAGCAATGTCGGATATTCACTGTTACCTCAGAATGGGGTGATTTTAAACATGAATCCTTTTAGTGTTCTGTACCTGTGCATTTTTAAACCCACTGAATAGCTGAGGCTGCATACAGTGAAACAGGTGATAAAAACGCAAAAAAAACAACAACAGGGCATACGTCTGCATTTGACCCACAAACTCGACGAATTGCAGACAACGATAGTACAGTTAAATCAAACGTTTTCCGAAATTTCAACTTTTATTAGCCCATTCATAACATAGCATATAACTTGATTCAGGTGGGAGGTCCTTAACCCTATTCCCTTACCCATAACGGTAGAATGTATTCCCGAAATGGGGGGTGAACAAGTCCCCCTCTCCATGAGATTTTGAGAAGCATCCGTCCGATTTAATCGCAGCAAACAATAACATATTTATGGATTTACCAAGATGTAAACTACGGTTTTATTTAACAGAAGTTTTGAAAATATATTAAGGGATGAAGGTATGGAGGAAAAAAGTCAGAAATGAAAGCATTTTTAATTGTTATGACTCCGTTGTTTATGGGCGGATTTTGATGCCATTGGCACAAATCGAGAACTGATCGATGGAACGTTTTTCTTTGGCCCATAAATTAAGAATTTTGGGAAAATTCGTACGAGTGCAAAGGGCTGGAAAAATGAAGGGAATATATACGCATATACATGTATACATTAAAAACTAAATAAACATGGAAGTAAGACATCCACTTTTAACTTTTACGACCCATTTTATGCTTAACAAGTACAAACCGCATTACATTATTGAGCATGAGTCGTCATGAGCATGGCAAACAGAGAACTGACATGGTTGCATGTTCATCAGGTCATCTCACGAACTGTGACGTAAGTTGACCTCAGATGAGCTCAGAGGTACATGGAATGGCCTTGGGTTCGTTTCATAGAATTTTGAAACGATTCCAATCATCTGATTCTGCTGTATTTCTAAAAGTCCCGTTTTTTGGCCGTCGTGATGAAGTGTGCGCTTTCGTACATTTTAGGTCATAGCTATGTGATACAATCTGATGTCGTCTTGAAACTTGAAACACAAGTAAAGGAAATGCTGTTTTGTGACAGATGTTCTGCACTTGTCATTTTGAAAAAAGGCGTCAAAAATATTTACAAAAAAAAATAAATTTGGCCTTGATCTATCGTAAAGTGGCCTCGCGTCAACAGTGACGTTTGTTGTTGCCCAGTTCATTGAGTTTTATGTACTATCTTAAAGACTCTTTTTTTAGCGGCCATTATTTTTTTGCCTTCATCAGTGTCAAAAAAGGTCTGACATGCATCTCAAAAATTTGGTCTGCTCAGCCTATGTTCAAACTACAACTATCAAGATTTGACGTGATATGTAGCAGGAATAGGTAGAAAAAGTGACCAAGTTCCATGAAGTTGCTTCGAAAAAATCTTCAAATGGCAAGAAAAAACGGAGGGCAGGGGCTTCTGAAGTCCCCCCTTACATGGGGACGTGCATAACCCTATTCCCGGAGGGCTAGGCTGTATGGCCGATTCCCGGCAGGGGGGGGGGGTGGATTCGGCCCCCCTGAGGTCTCGAGAACTACACATTCGATTTCATTGCAACAAACGGCAATCGATTTGCCATTACGTAAACTACACTCTTATAGAAAGAAGTTTTCAAAACTCTGAAAGGGGTAGACACAGGGAGCAAATATATATATATCTATATATCGCTACACATGTATTTTATATATATATATATAATAGATACAATATAATAGATACAAAAATGTCAAAATGGGGGATATTTTTGGACTTGTTATAACTCTTGTTTATGGACCGATGTTGATGAAAATGGCATGAATCGAGAGATTATGGATGGGACTTTTACTGTTTGTCCATACATTTGAAATTTTGAGGAAATCCATACGCTTTTACAGGGTTTCGAAAATAGGGCGATTAGTTTTTCAAAAACTGCATTAAAAAGAAATTTAAAAACATTTTTTTAGCGTCTAATAGGTATCACAATGTTTGTATAATGTCAGCATAGGCGGTGCCAGGGACATCAAAAAAGGGAACTGTCATGGTCACATGTTCTTCAGGCCAACTTGCGACCTTTGGCCTTAAATGACCTCCAGTGACCTTAGAGTCACTTAAAATGGTTTTGTGTGCATTTCATATTATTTGAAAACGATTGCAGTCATTTGCATCCACTCTATTTCTAAAATTTCATTTTACTGCTGTTGCGATACAAGGTCCACGCAATGATATTTTGGGTCATAGCTCCCGTGACTTGACCTGATATCAAGCTGAAACTTGATACAGAAGTAGAAAGAACCCTTCTACGTCATAAAGATTCCGGGTTTTTGCACTTGAAAAAGTAACGCGAAAATTATTACTATAAAATACGTTTTGACTTTGTACCTTGACCTGAGCTGGTGAAGTGACCACAGATAAACAAAATTGCATTTGTATGTCGCCCCACTATTTACCTATATTCCATATAAAGTTTTAAGCTCTATCTTAAAAACGCTATTTTTGGCAGACATTTTCCTTTTACCCTCAACAGGGCCAAAATTGGCCTGAGCTGCTTCCCAAAAACGTTACCGAGCTTCGCCCCTGACCAAAAAAAATCGAAATTTTGTCGCAATACGAAAGCAAAATATCTAGGAAAAGCGACAGTCTCGTGAAGCTGCGTCAAAAATCCTAGACTTGGCAAGCAAAAAACCTGGGGGAGGGGGGCGGATTCAGACCCCCTGCCGGGAATAGTACTAATGCTCACTCCCGGTGGTTCATTCGCACGTCATTCTGCCTCAGTTCTCTTATGGTCCCGTTTGATAATTGTTATGTGAGGTTTTCCGGCGAGATGGAGCACATGGGACCATTGGGGTTTCTGAAGGAACTGATTTATATTCCACGATCCTAAAATTCCTGCGCAAAAGACCACGTCCTCCTTGAATCCATATTGACTCTGGGTCATGAGTTTCATTATGCTGTGTTTGCTACAGATGAAGACTTGAAGAGGCATTGGGACCGGGATTGTTGCATGTCTGATCGTTGTTTACAGCAAGAAAGTGTGGGGGACACGGAGCTTCCTCGCCATTGTCTGTATGGTTGTTGTCTATAGTCGGACGTTTAGAGGAGCCTGGACAGTTTCGATCGTTATCTGAACTAGTCCTATACGAGTTAACGTTTTCGTCTGACGAACTAGCGGGCGGTGAAGTATGTAATTCATCACACTTGTCGTCCACAACGTCTTCCAGGGTGATGCTCTTGCCTGACGAAACATTGACTTTCTTTCCCTTTCTGTGCATATCAGTCTTACTTTGCGATTTGAAGACTCTGGTTGCGATCATGAGTAGTGAGCACAAGACAGTTAGTGATGATATTACAAGCAGAGAATCAAGTTCCTCCAAACACATGACATAACTGAAAAAGGGGCGACATGTGAAGAATACTTAAGGGCCTTGAAGCTCTGCCTCTCCACTGCATAAAACGTTTTGAAGAGAGCGGATTTCTCCTGAAAAAAACGAACAGCCACGTTCATCTAACAAAGAACATTTTAGAAGCGAAAGCTGTTTCCACCTGTCATTGCCTTTGGCATCTGGCTGACACCACTAAACGACAAGGGCCAAATTTCACCTCCTTAGAATACCTTTTGGCCTACAGAACGGATCTAAAGGACTGAGAGCTAGTCAACAGTCGTGTATCGTGCAACCCAGAGATAAACGGAAAACTTTGAACAATAATGAGGCTGCACGTCAAAGTCAAGTCCCATGTTGTTATATGTTGCATCTTCCGTGTTGTATTGTGCCGGTACCACACAGAATACATATATACGAGACCGTCGGCGCCGCTGCAGCCAGTGTCCTGCACGTCGGCCGCATTTCTGACCCGTGCTCGGCCAGCCGACCCACCGGCCGAACCTCGCCTCAGGCGAGGTCAAGGTCAGTGGCCGCGACAGGCCTTTATCATTACACAGGTCAACGGCGGGCCCGCACAATACGCAGCATTACGTTTGTTTGATGATTGCCGGAGCAAGTTAATGTGCTAACACGTTTTATTCTCAACCTGCCACACAAACGGGTGTTACTGAAAAATGGATACTTTTTGCCTACAAATCGGACATTACAGACGTCCTAAATCCGAAATGAGTGACAGACGAAATGGCTTTGAAGTCAATTGCATCCTAGTTTTAAGTATGCGTTATATTGCGCATGAAACTCCATGCATACCATAAAAAGTTTTCAAATATTTTTAAATGTTCGTGTTTGCACCACCATATATTCAAATGGATGGCGTATGTGTTTGCTACCGTGCATCAACTGACACATTAGAAGAATTCTCGTCGAATGAATTTGGCCTATAATGACCTTGGGTGAGGTTATGGGTGGTTTACAATATCTCTTATGACATACTGCGCACTTTCGACCATGTTGCACAACCAGTGTATCGATAGATATGGATCAAACCTGGTAAACGGCAAAATCATCAAACATCATCGTCACTATGACCTCATTTTGGCATGACCTTGGATGACTTGGACAAAAACAAAAACGAAATATGCAATTTCAGGTAGCGAGGAATACTAAATTTTGGCGAGGCTGAGTCGTTTAGTTCTGTACTTATGCGGCAGAGAAAGAATTCTCAGTAAGTTGCCGGTTAAGAATGTAGATATATTGGTGTTTATGGATGAGACTTCATGTGAAATGAAAATCTTCAGCATAGATGACATCAGTTTTCCCGTGGAATCAAAGGTCTGAAGGAAAAGTACGCCACATGATGTACTTTAGTCCTCAATGGACCGAAGTACTCAGACTGACTCCAATGGACGTAAACTTGTCTTCTGCTTAGCTTCATAACGTTTATATCCTTAGTGGTTCCACATACCTGTGGCGAAGCCTGGTTATGTCAGGTTATTTGGTCATAAGAACACGTATCGTGGAAATTACATGAATCCAGCGGGGGCAGCGGCATAAAAGTTAAGTTGGCGGCATAGGAGAATTTGGGTTGGGAATATAAAGTGTGCACTTTTGCCTTGGGAAAAGATTCCTTGTTTTTTCCCTAGCGAATGCAGTAACCCACCCATTCTCGGTTGGTATCAAACAAGGAGTTCTCTTACCGAAGTGCAATTATTCTTCCATTCGGGTGCGCAAGAACAAGTTCTCTTCATTTGTCTGCTTTCGTTTTCGGGCCGCGTACAAAAGCCTGCAGAAGATAGTCTTCGAGAATTCCGGAGGCACGAGGAAACACATTTCCGAGAAAGCCAAGGCCAAGACCAGTTTTCGCGTCACTTCGCGCGACATCCGGGCACCTAGCAGTTCTTTCCGCGCTCTGCGCCGCTTTGCTACTCGCCTCGCCACACTCCCCCCCGATCCCACCAGGTATCACGTGTCGACCCAATCAGCGCCGCGCAGCCAGGCTGAAACCGGAGCTGCCAGCCCGGCTCGGCGCCGAAGGGCCGGCCTTGTTGCCGGCCCCTCGACGGCAGCCAGCAGAGTTTTCGTATTGATCGCGATTGGTGCGCGTCGGGCCGCGTGCACGTGGCAAAGCCGTCGGCAAAGTATACTGGCACTGTTATCAGTGCGAACTGGCCGTGGTGCCGAGACAATTTTTTCGGCTATCGTCGGCTGTTTATCGGCGCGGTTATCGCTGCCCTAAGCGATACCTGCTCCATAGCGGAAATTGACTAGTTTGGCTTGGTTTGGCGTATAGAACGAAATGCGTCTGGTGGCAGCAGATTAACGTTTGCAGAAAGGTCATTCGTCGTCATGTTCTGGATTTTTCGCACACGCCTCCAGCTGACGGGCTGACTAATGACATTTTAACGAGCTCGTATGAGTGAGAGAAATAGTGTTGTGAGCGGAGGAGACTTGGAGGCCGAAGTTACGCAGTTTCACAGACTGGGAAGCAGCCAAACTTTTTTAATTAGCCCGGATAAAACTGTTTTCCTGACTTTCCTTGAGATCAGGTCTGTGCTGGACTATGCGCTACGTGCATATTCGCAGAGGCTCTCATCTTTTTTCCCAAGAGGCCCATCCTCAGTTGTTTAAAATCTTGGAAAGCTCCCGAAGTTTTATGGCAGTGATTGAGTATATGCAAATACTGTACCATGATCCAGGAACAACGTCTGATCTTAAGTATTATTAAAAGGTCTCTTAAAATATTTTCGATGAATAAAACGCTGCGGAAATGAAAGTCGATCTCATTATATTCAACTGCAAGTATTTCCATATCAGCAATGTGTCTGTGGGGCGAATGGCAAGAGGGAATTTAGCGGGTTGGTGTGCAAATTAGAAAAGAACATCTGAAAAAACTGTTTGGCGCATCTATTTTCCATTGATTCATTCCGCAATGAAAATGGATGTTTCCTATTTTACTTCCCAGGCATCGCCCATCTGAATGTGCTGCGTGCCCGTGATGCTGTTCATTTTCATTACGGAGCGCTTTAAGACCATCCATGGATAAAAGATCTCAAAATGTATGCGTCTTGAGTTCACGGAACGGTCTCATGGGCAAAGGAGGTTGCCAAACAATGCACTTGAATGGAAATTCACGAAATTTCGGTGCCCTGTTTTTATGTGAAAAACTCAAGATGGCTGCAAAATTTTTACTATGCTAAAAGCGAAACGGCCAGACCGGCCGCTCAAATTTATTTTTCGTCTTGCAGCCACAGGAACAACTCACTCGGACTACCGCCTCGCCCGTAAGGAAGAACGAAGGCACCTCCTATCTTTTATTTCCGTTTCGGGTAACTGTGAGGTGCACGAACTCTTATTTCATCTGCATGGTAGCTGCCATTTCCACCGGATGTCTTCACCATGTCCATTTCTCTGCGGTAGCTGAGTACGATAAATGATGGATACATTCCTTTTTTACCTGAATATGGTTAAGCCATAATACTATGTCTAGATTAAAAAGGGTTACAGATCTCCTGCTTTGTTCTAATGACGTTTTGGAACACTGTCAGCTTTCATTTTCATTTTAATATTTACAAGTATTTACAGGTATTGCAGGTTTATTCAGTTTTCCATGATGCCCATTTTTGGAGGTAACTCCAATAAAATAAATGGTATAGAAACAATCAGTTCTTACTCGCATTGCGTTTGGAATGCCGTGAATTTTGATACGCTCTATCTTTATCAATGTATTTAGTCCCGTGGTCAATTTCAGTAAACCGGAGCATTAAGGCCTTGTTCGTTTTTATTATTTTATTATTATTATTATTAAATATTAGTTTGGTTACATATTCATTTTGTTTTCTTCTATTTCTGCGCGAAAAGTCAAGTGTTTAGATTTTATTTCACAGTTAATTTACCAGTAACAATAATTTACATTTTGTGTTATACAAGCTTAAACATAGTACGTTACTGCATTAGTTCATTTAATTTACGTTTTCATTATTCTGTTTTGTCACAGTGGTAAGAACGCCAAACTTATCATACCGCGTACTAAAGCATAAGAAGGATGGCTTTTCACAGTCCGGTACGATCCTTACCCGTTTCACTAAGGCCAAATCCGGACCAAATCCTTAGGAATATGAAAAATCCATCCGTAACTAGACCGATAGGTAAAGGCGTTCGACATGAAAAATGTTTCATGTTCTTATGGATGAGCTTTAAGTAATTAATTGAGGCTCTGCCATGTTAAGTATAAATAGATTTCGAAACATTTCCTACCAGTATTTTGCATAAAAAAACATGACCAAACGGAAGGCCGTAAGCCCATCTTTCAGAGCATTCCATATATCCTATAATATTGCGAATTTTTAACCCTACTCCCGGAGGGCTAAACGGTATGGCCGATTCCCGACGGGGGGGGAAGGATTCGGCCACCTGAGATCTCGAGAACTACGCATCCGATTTCATCGCAACAAACGGCATTCGATTTGCCGTAAACTACATTTTTTTTAAAAAAGAGGTTTCCAGAATTTTCAAAGGGGTGGCCGCAGGGGGGCAAAAATTTCTTATGATAGTTGCGAGAATTGAGAGAATATGGCTGACACTTTTATGAATATGGTCCATGGATCTAAAATTTTTGGAAAATTTAAAGGCGTACGCAGGGTTTCAAAAATAGGAGGTTTAGGTTTCCAAAAACTGAATGAAAAAAAAAGGCAAAATCCCTTTTCTGGCTTTTGTCATGTCATGTTATGTTAAAAAGGTACAAATCGTATTACAATGTTTGTATAATGTTCGCAAAGGCGGTGCCAGGGACATCAAAAAGGGGAACCGTCATGGTCACATGTTCTTCAGGCCAACTTACGACCTATGACCTCAAATGACCTCCATTGACGTTAGAGTCACTTGGAATGATCTTGTGTGCATTTCATATTATTTCAAAACGTTTCCAATCATTTTTATCGATTTATTGAATATATATTACAATATTTTTTAATATGTTTTAGAATATATAAATATTTTAATATATTTTAATATTTTAATAAATTCACAAATTCTCTTTCTAAAATTCCATTTCATGGCTGTTGTGATATGGGGTACGCGCACTGATGTTTCAGGTCATAGCTCCGTGATCCGCCCTGATATCATGCTGAAACTTAGCACACAAATAGAGGCCTCCCTGCTGCGTCATATATGTTACGAAGTTGGCATTCGAAGAAATAGCTCCAAAAGTTATTCTATAAAATCAAGTTTTGACTTTTGACTTCGGCCTGACCTTGTGAAGTGATCTCAAACAAACAAAGTTGTATCTGTATGCTGCCCAACTATTTACCTATACATCTATATACAGTTTTAATATACGCACTGGAAGGGGGTCTTTTTGTGCCCCCCCCCCCCTATTTTACTTGAATATCTCGAGAACGGATCGGAGCTGGTTGCTGCTGCTTTGTGACATTTATGACAACTGAATAACTCGTCGAATGGCAAAAAAAATTCAGGAATCGGCCGAAAAGTTTGTGAAGTTTCAAGGATTTGAAGTCAGGCAAACATGACGAAAACGACGGCTGTCGCTGGCAATTCGGAACTTTGTGAAAGAACTAGCGTTCTACTTAAGACTACCGTTTGAACGCAATCAGGCGATGACATTCGGACATAAGTGGCGGATGTACCGAGATCACAGACAGGCTCAATAAGGGTCAAGGTTATCAAAGGTCAAGGCCAAACAGCTTGTGACCTGACCCAGATTTGCTTTGCAACATGTCAGTCTTTATGAAATATGCATTCAAAGACCCTAATAAAAACACGTTTGCGCACACTCATACGCTTACATATACCTAGGCCAGTGAAAGTTAAGGTCATTAAAGGTCAAGGTAAAATATCTTGTGACCTGACCAAGATTTGTTTTGCAACATGTCGATTTGTACGAAATACGCATTCAAAGACCTTAATAAAAACACGTGTGCACACATGGATACGCATACATATATACCAGAGTCATTTCAGGTCAAGGTAATCAGAGGGCAAGGACAACTTTTTTGTGACCTGGTTCAGATTTGCGTTGCAATTTGTTGATTTGTATGAAATATGCACTCAAAGACCCCACTAAAACAAGTTTGGCACATTGATACTCACATGTATATACATATATGCATAGAAATACATACATAAATATAAACACTGGGCGTGGCCAGATGTACCGATAATGGCTACCTTTACTGAAAATGCGCCAAAAGATACATGTTGCGCACTCATTTACTCTCAAACTGTCCCGTGCTGTTCGAAATCTGATCTGCAAAAGATGAAAGAATGACGCCATAGGTCAATAACCTGACATGACCTGGACCCAAAATCCTTAGTCAGGACACAGAATGAATGGAAGTTGTCGTATTCGACGTTTTAACGACCAAACAAACACCCTTTTTCCGTTTCGTTCGAAAAGTTGTACGGAATGGCCTGTACGGGCCAAGTTAGTTGACCTTTTCGACCCCCTTGGACCTTAGAGATATCGACCTAGGGTCATGAAAATTGCGCACAATATAAATCGTTATGTCCCTATCCTGTCCATGAAATTTCATGTATCTAGCTTATTCCGTTGCTGAGATCGGAGGGGGCACTTTTAGACTCCCTTCCAGTGCGCGTTGGTGCGAAACTCCCTTGCACTGCGAGGACAATCTTAAAAACGTTTTTTGGCAGGCATTTTCTTTTTACCCTCGACAGGGCCAAAAATGGCCTGGGGTGCCTGCTAAAAACGTTGCCGGGCTCCGCCCCTGAGCACAACAGAATCACTAAGTTTGTTTACAATACGTAGAAAGAATAGCTCGGAAAAGTCACCAAGTTTCGTGAAGCTGCGTCAAAAAGCATGGAATTGACAAGTAAACAACCCGAGGGGGGATTCAGCCCCTCGCTGGTTAGTCATGAAAAATATAATGCTTTTGCATCTCACATTTTTTACATATTTCCAAAACAAGGGACTATATAAACAAAGTAAACCACAGTCTGCCCACAGAGTCGAGACTGTTGTAGTCCTCAATGAGCCTTCAGCACTCTTTGTCACGAAAAAGGAAAACACTCACTCCGTAATGGTATGTGTCAGACGTCCAAACAATATTTACAGTCTTCATGTAATCAATTTAAACTACCTCTTTGTCCGAGGGAACAGCAATAACGGGTCAACGCTAAATTGCAGACAGATCTGTTTGTCCTGCTTTACGATCACTTACTAAAAGATATAGTACCTAATAATGTATCATATTATTTTACTATGAATATTTGGATATGATTATGAAAATACTTTCAAGTTTTGCCCAGTCTAAGAATGTTGTCGATTTTCCTTACCATACCCAAAACCCGGAGATCGTAGACCATTTCTTTGCTTTATTAGGTTTTTGGAGTCTTTTTAGAATTTAGGATTTAAGATTTAATTTAGGAGAATTTTTTAAAAAGTCTTTACACCTTAGAATATAAAAATCCATAAATCTATGTTTTAGCTTTTATTTACAACGAAAAATCCCAGCATATATTGATAAATCAAAGACATTTTTTTTAAGTTCCTGCATCCTGGCGTAATTTCACTAGTATGAACGTGGTACCGTGAATTACTATGAAGCTGTGATTCAGCACTGGCTCAGTTTTATGTTAATGATGGCTGGCATCAAGGAATAATTACTGTGAGGCGTGTAAAACGGTGAAAGTCAGAACTGTATTGTTATCCTGCAATGCATGTGTACGGCAAGCATATTTTAGGTTTACGTTTAAAGAAAAGTGTAGAGTAAAAACTGTCTCATGTGTTAACATAAAATTGTGAGAAGTGTATCAACTTCATGGCATGGACGAAATGAGGATGTAGACCTAAATACTTTCCTAGGCTTAAGTTCGAATTAAAGCTAAATTACGGTACAAACTTGGATAATGTTTTGCCGTTTTTTACTTTCTTTTAAGCTGGCACCGGCTTCTTGTTGTGGAAACTAAAGCGAATATTTTTTTAGAGAGAGTTGTTTATTAACAGTTCAGAGCAACATTCCACGTCATTTCAAACATTAGCACAACAATGCGGCCGCATTGTTGTACTAATGTTTGAAATTACGTGGAAATTTTGAAATTTCAACGTAATTCCACGTTATTCGAAACAGATACAGGTTTGTACGCTGCCTTTATCACTTACACCTGGCATCACAGACCTTCTCCTTCTCCGTTGCACACATACTACTGCTAACCTTCACTCAAGTTGCATTCGTCACCTCTGTTCGTTGCTATCAATCGAATGCTCTCTTCATTTTCCGCTACCAACGATCAATCAAATGCCAGACGACAATGAAATTGGCAGTTGGCCTCTCTCAGGTACCCCCAATTTTCTTCATCGTTCTTTTTGAGGCTCGTTTTGTGCTCTGAAATGATGTCCTCTTGTATTTAATATATATATGTATATATATATATATATATATATATATATATGTGTGTGTGTATTTTCTTATTTAATTACCAGAGAAAGGATTAATATTGCTGTACTAATAGGGATATCAATTTTTTGAACACCAGTGGCTTAATGTAATATCGAGATAGTTCAGGATAATCCATATGGTATAAAACCCATGACTTTATTGTTAACTTTTGCACTATAGTACTCGCTTAACCCTATTCCCGGCAGAGGGGGGGGGGGCTAAACCCGCCCCTTCGGGTTTTTTCTTGCCAATGACGCAGCTTCACGAAACTTGGTGACTTTTCCTAGCTATTCTTTCTACGTACTATGACAAAGTTTCGAAATTTTATTCTGATCAAGGGCGGAGTCAGGCAACGTTTTTAGGAGACACCTCAGGCCGTTTTTGGCCCTATTGAGGGTAAAAGAAAAATGTCTGCCAGAAATAGCTTTTTTTAAGATGGAATTTAAAACTTTATATGGGTGTATGGTTAAAAAGTTGGGCGACATACGAAATCAATTTTATTTATCTGAAGTCATTTAACAAGGTAAGTTCAAAGTCAAAAATCAAAATTAACTTTTATAGTTATAATTTCAGCGCAATTTTCTTCAAATGCTAAACCCGTAACATATATGACGTAACAGGATGCCTTCTACTTGTGTACCAAGTTTTAGCTTGATATCAGGTCGGGTCAGGGACCTATAAACTAAAACGTCAGTGCGCGTACCCTACATCACAATAGCCGTAAAATGGAATTTTTGAAATGTAGTGAACTCAAATGATTGGAAACGTTTTCAGATAATATTAAATGTACACGAGATCATTCCAAGTGACTCCAAGGTCACTGGAGGTCATGCAAGGTCAAAGTTGGTCTGTAGAACATATGACCGTAACAGTTCCCACTTTTTCATGTCCCTGGCACCGCCCATGCTAACATTATGCAAACATTGTAATACGATTTGCACTTCTTCAGCATAACATTACTAGCAGAAGCCAAAAAATGCTTTTATTTTTTGTTCATTCAGTTGCTGAAAAATAAATCCCCCTGTTTTTGAAATCCAATGAATGCCTTTGCATTTGCTCAAAATTTCAAATGTGTGAACCAATGATAAAAGTCCCATCCATAATCTCTCGGTTTATGCCAGTTTCATCGAAATCGGTCCATAAAACAACAGAGTTATGAAAAATAAAAAAAAACGTTTCGACATTTTTGGACCCCTGTATCCACTCCTTATAAAATTTTGAAAACTCCTTTTTTAAAAATACTCCTTTTTAAAGGCGTAGTTTGCGTCATGGCAAATCGATTGCCGTTCGTTCCCATGAAATTGGATGTGTTGTTCACGAGATCTCGGGGGGAGGAGGGGAGGAAGGGGGGCGTGGACCGAATCCTCCCTGCCCGCCGGGAATCGGCCATACTGTCTAGCCTCCGGGAATAGGGTTCTCAGAGTTCTGACTTGAGGATTTCCAACTGAGTGGAAATCGCAAGATGTCTTTTGGTGTATATCAGGTATATCGCACTGTCTACCAGATGGCGTAGAAAATGCGTCTCCTTGTAGCCCTAGGATTATTTCTTTCTTATCAATCTCACTTGAAAGATTGCCAGGGTGTTTTCGCATTGCGAGCAGAGTTCACACTTGCCTGTATCTCTAACTTTCATTTCTTTAAACAAGCTGTTGGTTGCTATTATACCTGTAAGCATTTTGCTTCGATTGTCTCTATATTGAGAAGGAAGCACTCTAAAATTTACATAGCTGCAGAGCCAGTCCGCCCCCTGAAATTCTCGCTGCTATGCACCTTCACAAATGTTCCTCTTGTCTTTAACTTTATTTTGTAACATAGTTTTATATACATGGGCTGCTCGGATTTCCCTGTCCACGATGAGGCTAATCAAAGGATCCACAATGGGCTGAACAACTTCTTCTTATTCCTTGATTGTTTCCACTTCGCAGGAAGACTCTGTGAGACCGGTGTAGTTTAAGAAGGTTGCATTTACCCTGTAGCATGTTTTGAAATCATTGCCATGAACGTTTCATCCGGTTTTAGCTAAACATTTAATATTCCAATACCGTTCATATACCACCCTTTCAACCAAATTTTTCTGAACTTTGTGGTGTCTGAAGAGTAAATAGGACTGGATGTTATATTACATAAATGCAACTGGTATTGTTCTCTAGTCTGCTTAATCCAACAGAATTTCTTCCCGAAATAGGTTTCTCTCGCAGTTTGCCCTTCTCCCCAGTGCAGAAAAGCCCATTCCCTAAACATTAATTTCTTTGTTTATTTGCTGGTCTGCTATATCACTCCAAATATTTTGTTTTGTGACAAGTCGCTTCACTCTATTCCCGGCAGAGTGGGGGGGGGGCTAAATCCGCCCCCCTTCGGGATTTTTGCTTGCCAATTCTAGGATTTTTGACGCAGCTTCACGAAACCTGATGGCTTCTCCTAGCTATTCTTTCTACGTACTATGGCAAAATATTGAAATTCTATTCTGATCAGGGGCCGAGCCAGACAACGTTTTTAGGAGAAACCTCAGGCCATTTTTGGCCCTGTTGAGGGTAAAAGAAAATGGCTGTCAAAAACAGCGCTTTTTAAGAATTTAAAACTTTACATGGATCAATAGTTTAATAGCGGGACAACGTACAGACACAATTTTGTTAACCTGAGGTCACTTTACAAGGTCCAAAGTCAAAATTTGGTTTTATAGTAAATATTTCGGTGCTATTTTTTCAAATGCTAAACCCGGAACATATATGACGTAGAAGGGTGCCTTCTGCTTTTTTTATGAAGTTTCAGCTTGATATCAGGTTGGCTCAGGGAGCCATGACCTAAAATGTCATTTCGCTTGCCCTATATCACAACTGCCGTAAAATGGATTTTTTTCAAATAGAGTGAATTCAAATGATTGAAAACGTATTCAGATCATGTTAAATGCACACGAGATCATTCCAAGTGATTCCAAGTTCGCTGGAGGTCATTTAAGGTCAAATGTCACAAGAATATGAAAGGTCTGAAGAACGTGTGACCATGATAGTTCCCGTTTTCATGTCCCTGGCACCGCCTGTGCTAACATTATACAGACATTGTAAAACGATTTGTACTTCTTTAGCATAACATGTCTAGTAGAAGCCGAAAATTCTACCCTTTTCGTTCATTCAGTTGTTGAAAAATTAATCCTCCTGTTTTTTAGACCCTGTGAACGACTACGAACTTTTTTCTTCAAAATTTCAAATGTGTGTACCAACGGTAAAATTCCCATTCATAACCGCTCGATTCATGCTAATTTCATCGAAATCGGTCCTTCAACAACGGAGTTTTAAGAAGTTCAAAATACCCCATTTTGACATTTTTGCCCCTGTATCCACCCCTGTTAAAATTTTAAAAGTTTCCTTTTTGTAAAAATGTAGTTCACGTCATGGCAAATCGATTGCCGTTTCTTGCGATGAAATCGGATGAGTAGTTCTCGAGATTTCGGGGGGGGGGGTCCGAATCCGCGCCCTGCAGGGAATTGGCCATATCGTCTAGCCTTCCGGGAATAGGTTTAATCCATGTTATTTTCGTTGTTGATATATACTATGTTATATCAAACATTCCGAGTCCTCCTTCGAATGGCAGTTTAACAAGCGAGCTACGTTTAATTCTTTCTTTCTTTCCATGCCAAAAGAAGCCATGAAACTATAGCAAATGTTGATGTGTTCTTGGTTTAACATGTCCTTACACATGACGTGCCACATTCTTGTCCTCCTGCAGCTGTGACTTGCTGCATCTAGGAGTTATGCTTAATCGAACCCCGAACCACAATGGTAAAACCATTGTTTTTATACAATCGTTCTCCAATTTTCGTATTGTTTCGCGACAAAATTGTTCTGATGAAGCTGGTCCGAATCCAATCCGTACTGATATCCTTCTCTTGTTTTGCTCTGCGGCGACCTTGTACGGATGGCGGCATCCGTTCTACGTTCTGTAAATCGGCAATAGCCAGTGGATATTTTCCTGCGGTGACGCAAAGGTTTTTCCCGCAGCTGATGATTAACGTAGAATGTTCCGAACGCCCCGCGGTAATCTGCCGTATTGCATTGTAAGGCACAGGGAATTCCGCTCTTGCGAAAGAAAACGTGTTGTTATTGCATTCCCAGGTCACAAAGTTACAAATGTCAGATGAGGTACTAGGTGACGCAGTCACACGCGCACATACCCAATCGGTCGGTTCGAAGAAACAGTACGGGAAACACGAATAGCATCGTAAAAGTAAATATTAAACAATTACGAGCACCAGTCACGCGATAATCAGCGAAAGCCGTTCCCTTTCATTAAGAGCCGTTTCAGAGAAGTCTTAAAACGTCTAGATGAAAGGTCAGACATACCATGAGGTAAATGGTTGAGGCCTGCCACAGCACGGTGAGCTAGGCGCCGTGTTCTGCTGCGTGGTATAAGTCGTTGCTGCTGCGGGGCGGCTCAGCATAATTTCCTGTTCGACGTCAGCGACAGAGCATCGCCAATTTCTTCAGGTTTAGCCATTGCAGCGCTGGTTTTTCGTGTAATGCGGGACAACATAACATGTCATGAAGCCCGCCCGCGACGCCACTTAGGAAAACGCGTAAACGTGGCGACGACCAGGGGTGTAGGAACCGGGGAAGGGGGCAGGGGGAGGGGAAGCTACCCCCAACTTTGGGCAACATTGAATATTAACCCTATGGCGATGCATGGAAAGAAATAAGGAAAAATCGCCTTTGCCCCCATCTCCACAAAGGTTCCTGTGCTACTGGCGACGATTATGACTTGCGACCGTATTCGAACTCCAGGAAGGGACCTGAAGACATGTATGCAGAAAAAGGCCATTGAGGACTCAAGCCACAACCGGACGCATGCATGCGTTTTATCTCCGATAACCATGAGTGGAGAACTGTGTTGAGAGCTGGTGTGACAAAGGTTATCCCGTCAGTCCCTTATACTCAGTTCCTCCTTCCCGCCATTATTTTCTCACCGGCTTCCAACCGCTCCATTTTCGATTTTGATGAAGATGGCTTAGAAAAAACTTTTATTTCTTTTAGTTACAGGTTTATACTGTGGCACTGCTTAACCAGCATTCGAGATTGCAGCAAACTAAACGGTACACACTGCACAGCCACTAGACTGGGGTGATCTACGACGAAATTGTTCCGTAATCTGTACGTTTCTGCCATGTTATTTATTTTTAATTTTGTACTCCCTAGTTACGCGAAAAAGCAAAATTTGGGGTGTGAAAGATTCCACGCCACACCCAGTTTTGGGAGTACTCGCTGTTAAGAATTAGTGTGGCACGCCGGACCGACTTTTAAACTTGGTGTGGCGGAGGCCACACCCTCCCCACCGCATTCTCCACCCATGCCGATAACAAACAAGTAGGGTCCAGATAAAACTGTCAGGCTGGATGTCGTTAAAATCTCACGTTTAAGTGGCGAACACGAAAAACCTAGAGGACTGTTCATGGCGCCTGAAGTCGCTGCGGCTCCTGCAGTCAAACAAATCAGCATCAAGCTTCGGTCTGACATACCAATGACATAGCGTCAGAGCAATGCAATGGCGTCATTCATTGCGTCATACTTCTGCAGCCGCTGTGTTTGTGAAATTGCAGCCGTAGGGACCGCATATGGCGCTGTGACGCAAAGCGGCGCTTGTAGACATTTGCAAATCGACTTCCTTTGAGTTTGTTTTGAGCGCAGACATAGATGTGGAGATTACATATAAACAGACAGACATCATCGCAGATATAGAAGGGGAGATCGGCTGTTGCCAATGGCCGGTATTGGCCAGCGCAGTAAGAGCGCCGCCATCTTTGTGGTTGGCGTGTGAAATTATTTGTCATTACGGCCCATGGGAAAAAAAGTTTTTTTACGAGATGGCAACTCATCACTTATGCGCAGGGGCTTGTTGCCGGGTTCATTCAACATTTTTTTTGCAAAGAATCCATTCAGCTCAATTTGATCCAGACCAGTGCAAAAATAAAAGCTAGTGGGAAGAGAACAAGTACGACCATTACTGGCACTGTCGCCTTGAACTATTTGCCCGCTCCCAACTATGGGTCGGGGCCACGCATACCCGACTGGGGGGGGGGGTTGACCGCCCTCTTAAAGGGTTGGTTGTACAATAAAAATAAGCAGACCGTTGGAAAGCTCGTGGCGAGTAAAGCTCGAAACTGGTCTCATTTTTAGTTTTGAATAGTACATAAGCTATTTACGCCCTATACATGTTTTCTCTTAGCCGCATGAGCCCAAAAAACGGCCTGGATCTCAAGGACTGTGACTAATAAGGTCTGAATAAAGGCACCAGCGGACAGGTAAAAATCCGCAGATGCCAATGTACGTCTAATTTCCCTGATTTCTGTAATATGTACGCGGAAACGTTGAGTTAAAGACACGGCGATTTTCGCAACGCTGCTGTGCGGTCGCCATAAGCGAGCGCGGTATGAAATTAACGGAAACTAATTTTAGCGTTCTTTCATTTCCACGAAATATGCCTTTCTAAGTGCTGCTTCTTGATCCCAGTGGTTCTTGTGATGGTGTCCCGTGCTTAAATGTTGACAAAAATTAGTAGCTATCAACCTACACACTTGGTGGAGCTTTATTCGCGAGAGCCTGTTTATTTCCAAAATCTGTTTTTTAAACTTCTGAAGTTTTTGGTATCATTTGCAACCGTGCGAGCCAGTTCTGCCATTTTCTATCCGATGTGAGTCATTTATCGCCGACTTTGATGTCAGTGCATTTTGACTTATAACAATTATTCGTGACCTGGCCTCAGGTCAGTGGTTGGAGGTCATTTAAACTTTGCTCATTGGCGGAAACTGGATGTTTGGATCTCCCCACCCTCAAAGTGATATAAAAAATCTCTCAATTTAAAAAAAACCACGGCGACTTATGTTGAAAACGGGCTTGATCTTAGTTCTATGATCCGGGAATTTCAAAAAAAATCCAAAATAGCATATTTGTTGCATTTATCAAAATCTCTAACCCTTGGGAGTTTTATTTTGATTCATGTTTTGCAAAAAAAAATGCAGAGCGTTAAGCTTTTTTGGACATAGGTCCACTTCACCTGACCTAGGTCAGACACCTTACTTGACCTGGGATCAAAAATTGAATACAAGATGTAAAAATGGTCAAGGAAAAAATACACAAAGTTTCGTTGCTCCGTTTGCTCGTTCTCTCGCAATCTCGGAAATAGGGGGACGGTCAGCTGTCCCCCAGGCGGGGGCGGGTTAACACACTGAACGCGGCATTACTTGGTGAAAAATGGCCTGGAAGAAACGGATTTGTCTGCTGTTCACCTGGCTTTTTATGTGTATGTATCTCATTAAAAAAAACCGTGTTTGAAAAGGGCCTTTATCATCACCTGCCGAATCTACTGCAATGAAATGATGACTCACCCTCTCGTAGATGAATCCAAAATTTGCATTTTTTTTCAGACACATGCATGAAAAACGCTACACCGCCCAATTCGTATCATCGGGAGAGCTTGGCTTCCAAAATCTAACAATATGTATCTTCTACGGGAAAGTGAACTGCTCATAGTGAGATGCCTCATGTGCTAGCAGAAAGTTAAATCTCTATACATGTAGCCCAGCATGTCCCAAGGCCAAAAATGACAACTTTTATTAGATTCTGACCACCTGTGTTGAAATTTTGTGAAATTTAGCAGTATAAACAAATGTTTGTCTCGAAAACAAAATACACGAAATGTCTATGAAACAGCGGAGCGAGAAAACATGTTGGCTCCAGGCTCCTACCAAATGATGGGCCGTGACGTGATGGACCCATAGATCCGTAAGTGGTGCTGATTGATTCAGTGCGCCATTTCGCATGTTGCTCCGCATCGTCACTAGATTTGCCATTATTGCAAATCCGTTGTAAATACAACACTTTTAGGTCAGTTATGTGAGACACAAAAATCCGATTTGCGGAATATTCGTATCAAAACCGTTGCAATAATGGTTATGCCGTACATTTCAAGTTTGAATGTGCCAATGAGGCATCAGAACACATTAATGACATAATGGCATACGTAACTCGCAATGCAGGATGGCTTCAGCAAAGTGCACACATGATTGTTCACTTGGTTACGTTTACTTATGACCTTGGCTGACTGAGTGTAAAGTGGAGGAAATGTGGAAATTACTACAAAAAAATGAGATTCAGCAAGAGAATATGGTCTGAATTGAAAGTGATGCATATCAATTCAATGCAAAAACGCAGACTTTGCAGAAGTAAACCAGAATCACACACTCAACTGTCATTTGTTATTAATGTATTCCGCAATCACCTATATCTTATGTGTATGTACTATTTAGGCCTGTATTGAGAGATATTGCGGCCAGAATCAGCACTGCCATGAACCTTTCACAAACGAAATAGAAATACACAGATTTATTATTTCACACTTCGTACCTTACAGATGCCATGTAAATTTCATCTGAATTATATACATTGCTACATGGCGTAAATCCAGCACAGCGATTCTCTCAAATGAGGTCCAGAATCGGCTGTCCATTTACTTCAAGTTGAGCTGCCAGGCATACCCTCAGGCATCAACTGCCAGGTTCCTTTCGAAACGTTTAGTTCCTGCCAGGATGATTGATCTGGACCACCACTTTCATACCAGTAAACGCAGCACAGATTGCTAATTATGATGCACTTTGGGCAAGTGCGAAAGACACTGGCAAAGCGCAGCTGGTTATACCTGCTCTGAATTTGTATGCATGATGTGTCCTTTACTTTGTGCAAACATGTCTAATGCATGTGCGCCACGAATGCTCTCAGTACCATTATTATGAATTTTCCTACTGACGTTGTGTTCTCGGCAAGATGATCCGTTTCGCCCAATAGCGTACTCGCGCTGTCGCCGACGGCCCGCCGCCCGCCAAAGCAGAATCTTCCGTTTTTTTTACGTAAAACGCCGATTTATTCGATTACCAGGAGTAAATTAAAAAATGCTCAGTTCAGGTGACTTGGAGAAGTTCATTCCCGTTCCGACGTACCAACTTAATTGCTCTTTTTGGTCATTGGTCATTGGTCATTGAGCCGTTTAGAAAGTATGATGGCTCGCAAGGCAGGTTTTACACTGAACGCAGACACATTTTGTGACTCTTTTTGCTGGCCTTCACACATATACCCCGACTTTATTTTTCGGATGGAAAGTAAATAAAAATGCCCACCTGAAGCGTTGTGTAGAATACTTCAGCGGCAGTGGATAAAAAAGGCAACGTGATACGTCCAGCCATATTTGTGCCATGTAATTTTTAGCTGATAGGCGTGTACGGCAGAAGTCAACTGACCTAGGTTAACGGGTTCTTATTTTAGCGTTCTTAATACCCGGATGTAACTCTCCACTTTTTCATTCTCAACCTCTGGCAGCGACGGACTACCTTGCTCTGGTGAATAAAAATGCTGATACGTAGTATATTTGCTAGGTTTTTATTTTAGCGAACGTCCTGTCGGAGTATATCGCCGGTTATACACTGAACGCTTGTTCGCAGATTTATTCCAAGCTAACGCATCACGACACGAACATAATATTAAACGTTTCGAGCAGGCCAATTTGGATACGTTTTATCAGAGGCAACGACTGCGCACGGGGTGGGGTGGGGGCTGTTCATATCCCTATCCATACATTTTGCTGTCGACATCTACACGCTCCGTAACTTCCACTACTTGCATACTGGAGCTTCAAACGGTGATCTCACCCGCTATGCGATAAGGCACCCAATGACGGATCCAGGATACAGTCTTGGAGGGGAAGAGGCAACCATGTTTGTCCTCCTCTTCAACCATTTGGGGGTCGGGAACGTAGATTCAGGTGTCATTTGGTGACGACGTTTGCCTTAAAGCGACCGTCGTCGGAGCCAACGTCGACGCGTGCCCAAAAGCACGCTTAAAGTCAGGATTTTAACTCGGAGGAGAGGGCAAATGCCCAGTTTTGTAATATACCACTGACATATGACGAAATGTATAGGAAAAGCAACAATTTTGCGTTATCAGCCTCATATTTAACGCACGGGAGAAACATGTTTGTTTTTGTAGTATATATATGGTTCACCATTTCGTCTTCCTGCGAATCAATGTATTGTGTTATTATTATAGACACCAACAGGCACAGCCGCCCAATTACTGGTGCAGTCAAATATTAAAAGCAGGAGTCAAAATGCGATTCAATGACACAGGGGTAAGTTTACAGATATGACCCTACCGAGTTCGAGAAGCTGTGCACATTTGATTTGCAAAAGCGCGTAGTGGAGGTAAAAAAAGTCGACATTCCTAAAAGAGTTCAGGAAGGTATTGCACAGAGTGGGTATACGAGTGAACAGGGTACGCTGGACGGTATTCACCCGAGCAAAAAAGATACTCCACAGCGCGAGGGTACGTGGTGGTCGCCGCGGCACAGCAAGCCGAATGCTGGCAGCAATTCAGGGCTGTCGAGGTTCGCATTGTGAATATTATAAAGAAACATGAGGTCATATTGCACAAATCGAGACGTCATGCTGCGACGTTAAAGTGGGCCAGAAGATTGGCATGGTCCATGCTGTCGAGAGATTTATCCAGATTAAAAGCCAGTCGTATGAGGAACTTGTGCTGTGTACGCTCTAGTCATTTCAGGTGGGTGACAGCAGCCCCAGTCCACACAACACAGCCGTACTCAAGCGTGGAACGAACATGGACATAACGAGCACATAGCATAGCCTTATGATCAAAATGCGCCCTGACGTGAGGTCTGGATAACTGCATACTGCGGATGACAAGGCCAAGAATGCGATTCGCTTTGGCTATGGTTGAGTCGATGTGGTGAACAAAAGTGAGCTTAGTGTCTAGTAGAGCACCCAGGTCTTGGATCTTGGTACGACGCTCAAGAACGGTCTCGCTTAGCGTATATGTGGCTAGGATTGGGGAGTTGCGTAGTGAGAAGGATATTACGTGTCATTTTGTAGGATTTGATTTTAGGTGTCATGTACACGACCAAGATGAGAGACGGTCAATGTCGGCCTGAAGGGCGTCAGTGTCGGCCGTAGACGAGATGCGGTGATATAACTTGATGTCGTCGGCAAACATGATGCAGTTGGTCTGGGGGGAACGAGGGCAGGTAAGTCTGAGGTCAAGCAGATGAAAAGGAGTGGGCCACATACGCACCTTCGGGAAGCCCGGATTTGACTGAGATCCAGACAGAGAGCTTGCCGTCAAGGACGACTCGTTGCCTGCGTTTGGTCAAGCAAGACTCAGTCCTTGAGTGTGCTCGTCCAGTGAAGTTAAAAGATGTTTTGAGCTTGTAAAATAGCAGCGCGTGATTTGTGCTTGGAAATGCCGATGAGAAATCGGTGTAAATGGAATCGGTCTGTACACGCTCATGGATCGAGTCCCATGTTTGAGGAAAGCTATTAGGTTGGATACACAGGAACGTTTTGATAGGAAACCACGCTGGCTTGACCGGAGTGATGGTCAGCAGTGTTCCAGAAGAGAATCGCAAAATACTTTTTCCAAAATTTTGGAGGAAAGAGGGAGGAGGGAGCTGCCGCGGTAGTTGCCAGGATCATTTTTGTCGCCTTTTCTGTAAGAATTGTTAAATATCTAGTGTAGACCGCTTAGATCAAGAGAGAGGGCCATGACCCCCATGGCCCCCGTCCACTTGGCTACGTGCCTGCTTTAACCCTACTCCCGAACGGCTAGACGGTATGGCCGATTCCCGTCAGGGGGCGGATTCGGTCCCCCCTGAGATCTCGAGAAGTACACATCCGATTTTATTGCAATAAACGGCAATCGATTTGCAGTGACTTAAACTACACCTTTAAAAAGAGAATCCTTCAAAATTTTGAAAGGGGTGGATACTGGGGGCAAGAATTATCAAAATAGGGGTACTTTTGATTTCCTATAACTTCCTTGTTTATGCACCGATTTTGATGAAATTGGCATGAATCGAGAGATTGTGGATAGGACTTTTACCATTGATACACATATTTGAAATGTTTAGAAAATTCATAGGCATTCACAGGGTTTTAAAAATAGAAGGATTACTTTTCCAAAAACTGAATGAAGAAAAAAGCAAAAACACTTTTTTGGCTTCTGATAGTCATGTTATGTTAAAGAAGTACAAATCGTATTACAATGTTTGTATAATGTAAGCATAGGCGGTGCCAGGGACATGAAAAAGGGGGAACTGTCATGGTCATATGTTCTTCAGATCAACTTGTGACCTTTGAACTTAAATGACCTCCAGTGACCTTGGAGTCACTTGGAATGATCTCGTGTGTATTTAGTATTATCTGTAAATGTTTTCAGTCATTTAAATTCACTCTTTCAGAAATTCCATCTCACGGCTATTGTGATACAGGGCACGCACACTGACATTTTAGGTCATAGCTCCGTGACCCGACCTGATATCAAGCTGAAACTTGAGAAACCAGTAGAGGGCACCATTCGACGTCATACGTATTCCGGGTTTGTCATTTAAAAAATAGCGCCGAAATGATTACTATAAAAACAAATTTTGACTTTTGACCTTGGCCTGACCTTGTAAAGTGACCTCAGATGAACAAAATTGCATTTGCATGCTGCCCAACTATTTCGCTATACATTCATTTAAAGTTTTAAGTTCTGTCCTTAAAAAAAAAAATTTTTTTGGCAAACATTTTCCTTTTATCCTTAACAGGGCCAAACACGGTCTGACGTGGCTCCTAAAAATGTCGCCTGTCTCCGCCCCTGATCAAAACAGAATTTCGAAATTTTGTCACAGCACGTAAAAAGAATAGCTAGGAAAAGGCACCAAGTTTCGCAAACCTGCGTTAAAAACCCTGGAATTGGTAAGCAAAAAACCCGAGGTGAGACGGATTTAGCTCCCCTGCCGGGAATAGGGTTGTCATATGTGTCATCGCAGTCTCACCCGTCAGTCTAGACACTTTCCAGTTTGATAAACGAAATTATTTATGATATCTGTGCCGTCCAGCTGTCCAGCTCACACGGAGACGCGGTGCACTATTCATGAGAAATGGCAATATACTTAACCATAAGTGATTTTAAATGCACAGATACCGAAATATGTATTTTTCGCATTGATATTATGAACTATTTTGTGGTTTCCCATACCTACTGCAATATTTTTTTTTAATCCAGAATCGAATTTCTACAGCTCACCCCTAAAATGGAAAGTCGTATCAAACTCACAACTTTTCATCAGTCCAATGATAGCCTCATCAATGCCTAGCAAATGTGAAGTGCATAGCACTGAGAAACCCCCCGCATGAAAACTGAGTTCTGAGTAGGATTCGTAGCCCCATACCTCGCCATGACTTACCTCGCGACGACTGACCATAGCACTGCATAGTCTCATGCAAAATCCGTACTGAGCTCTCCGCCAGCAACCAGCAGAGTACAAAAACGATTCAAAGAGAAATCAGCTTGCGATCAACTTACCAATACTGCTACTGTGCAATGCAAAATGCCGCCAAATGTACTCACTAACAGGGTAAGATCTACAAAGTCTTGTTTATTTGTTTGAGAGTTAGGGCACACAGCCTGAGCCCAGGAGCTCTTGGGCTCAGGTGACCAGAGTCTTGAGTCAAGTCTTTGTCTGGTGTTAGTCAGCTATCTGAGGAACAGTCTTTGATATCCAACACTGGATCTAGCGAAAAAACCACTTCAGCTCCGCTGCAGCCGTCTGCTGTTTGGCAGCATATTATGTAAGGGACTCAGTCAGTATCGTACTGTTTTTTTTATCAAATGCGGACCATGATGACGAATAACTTGACAAAAGTAACTATTTACAATAGTTTATAAATAAGCATTAGGTTTTAAGGTTTAATTTTAAATCGATGTCACTTCGGTCAACTGCACGTGGCTCACCTAGCATTATCTAGCATTATACCAGAAATTTAGTGTATACTGTCGCTGGCAGTATACAGTAAATCTCTGTATGTGGCAGTAAACCACTGAACACTAAACTAAAACTAAACACTAAACTTAATACTAAACCACCTAGCATCTAGCATTATACCAGAGATTTAGTGTATACTGTCGCTGGCAGAGTCATCTATTGATAGTCTGGTGAACGATTTCGCTGTGGCTATTGCGCGAAATGGACCACTGTGGAATGGTTATACCCAGAAATGTTTTAGAAAGCAAGCATTTCATTTGTTGCTAGCTACTTCCATCAGCCGTCATACACATGGCGCACTGGTTCGCACATGCACTACTAACACCCTTCTATATCTATGGTCTTGAATTTGTACAAATAATGTCTCGCCAGCAAGCTGATTATTAATGGGGTTAGTTGTTTGAATGAAATAAGAATGTGATGAGACTCCTCGTAAGGTATATATAAAATACAATATACATATACCAGCAGTTAACAGCGCTTAACCATCTTCCGGGAAAATTGCTAGTTTATGGCAAAATATCTGTTCGGGCACTTGCTGCCTGCTATCATTAAATATACAATGTTCTTCTATAATTCATCAGCATATATCTACTGACAACTGACGAAGAATCATGACAGTACAAGCTACGACATATCTTGTCGCCCGTGCCCCAGATTTGCACTCTATGGCAATCGCAAAAGTGTTCGCGCAGGAAACTTCTCGGGCGACGTACAAATCGAGGGACGGAGCCTGTTACGTCATTCACTGACCGCAGCAACCACAGAAACCGAACAAGGTCTAGGTTTCAGCAGTTCGCGCGGTTGTGGCACGTACAGGAAATCCAGCTCCCAACAACCGCAGTTCTGGGCGACTCAGCATGGTTCGATGGGAAATGCTATCCATGTCTCACTGACGATGACCTGAGGTGACCTCGGCCCCGCAGCAGCTGAATTCAGCGGCGTGTGTTCCGAAGGTTGATTTCCCGCGGGTGTCCGCAGGCAGCGAACGCCACATGTTATAAAACTGGTGCTCCTTGTCCTCTGGAAATTGCGAGACGCGCCCGAGCAGTGTGCGGACGGCTCTCCAGGCGTCCGCCTGGAATTTGCTGGCATCCGCACTGCTGAAGCGTGTCGCAACGTCCGAGCAGAGCTTCAGCCTCTGAGAGCTCACATGCCTCACAGCCTACAAATAATGATAGCAACAAAAAAGAAGATCCACGACGACAAAAGTGCGCCTCGGAAAAATGACGCAATTGATCGGTGCAGTAAGATGGAGATGGGTCAGACAAGAAATGTGTTGATCACCGGAGGCTTTTACGCGCGGAACCCAGTCGCAGACTTAGGACCTCACAAGGGAAGAGGGGGGAGGGGCGATGAGGTAGCCGTTACCTTGGTAACGGCTGTGGTCGATCAGCTGACCATTGGCTGTGTCAAAAACTGCGAGAAGCAGGAGCGACCCCCTCCCCCTTCCAGAGGCATCCTGGCTACGCAGATGGCTCTTCAATGGAGTTGAAAATTTTGAACTGGATCTGTGCACGGAAACGCAGAGTCTGCGTACGCGCAGATAATTAATTTCGTAACTTCCTGGATACAGACCTGCATTCGTGCATGTCTGCACAGACCTTTGTGTACCATACAGGGTTCCACAGACACAAGGTCTAGTGAGCAGAGCGACCAGGTATATTCTACTGTAAATGCATATTGTGAAACCGAATGCTGCTGACATGCTGCTGAATATCAGACAATATTCCAACCTTCCAATATCCACTTCTTTGCAAAGATTTGGCAACATAATACATAGTTTTGGTTTGCTTTTAAAAAGTTTCTGTCGGTTTACAATGATTCTCTCGGTAGCAGTCCGCCGGTAAATGCGTCAGAAAACCTTTGGTAGTGAAATCGGCCTACCGACGTGTTTTGCTTTTATCGCATCCCTCATGTTGCTACTTCCCGCCAATCTCCCTTCTACTCTCGTTCATCTGTGCACAGGTGATTCTGTCTCCCAAGGGCAGAAGGGTGTGTTATCTCCCTAACAATGCAACATGTCCACTTTCGCCTTTGGATGGCGAAATTAGCCGTCGCCCGGTCCAAGTCACTTCCCTGCGGTGCCCCAAGAGCAGGCAACCTTCGACGAATGCAACCCTGCAGGCCTGGCTGACGGATACTTCGGCCTGGAAAAGTGCCAACTGGCAAGCCTGTTCCCAACGACAGGGCAGAATATGCCGCGGAGTCGAAACAGCAATGTGTCGCGCAAAATCAGCGACGTGCGTCATTTTGGTGAGAAGTCAGCAGAGTTATTTCATGGTTTGGTCGATCTGACAGGCTCCAGTTGGGGGATGACCAAACTTTCATCTCGAAGGCTAAAAAACTGCGAGGAAAAGTTAGGACGCAGTTTTGAAATGTAAAGTTTCTTTGACATGAAATCTGAAAACCCATCTCACTAACTGAGAGTCCACCACCTATGCAACCGTCTTCATTTTCGAAGACAAAAAACAGATACTTTGCTTAGTATTATGAAGAAATTGTTGTTGGTAACTCAGGACATACTTTGGCCTTTTGCAGTACAGATTAGAAGACATTGCTAAATGCATTGCGAAGGTGGTGTTACAAAAGAAAGTAACATTTTTCCGGAAATGTAGCTTGCCTGTATCGGTTTACATTTTGAAGGAAACAGAACAATTTTAACGTATCCTCCACTGTCCCACGTTGCCAAAACCATAAACTGAGGTGACAATTCTATTAAAGATTACGATTGTAAGAGACCTGATTATATATGCCTGGAGGGTTTCTGAGTTGAGGGTCGTCCGGGTGGCCATGACATAGATTAAATCTGGGTTCTTCCGAATGATTGACGTGAAAAGGAAAACTGCCTTTAAAAACGTCGGAACTATAAGGGCTCAAATACTACGAGAACGCACTGGAAGCAAGACTGGTAACCCATAAAATGCGCCTCATGGCGTAGAAAAGTTGTCAGAGTTTATTATTGTTATAGTCATTTATTATTGTTATGGTTGGTTTATTATATATTTTGCGTCTGACGAACGGCCCTCGTCATGATCCCGAAGTCTGCATCGGATGACTTTACATTCTTTCCGTATCTCAGCCAAAAAAGGACATGACCAGGTGATGTCAGGTTACATAATTATGACGTTACTTTTGACGTACAAGCCCTCCTTCTAGGTATGGGTACGAACATTGAGCATGCGTACTGTGAACTATTTGAGTTACACTTTGGCTTCTTGTTAGGAGTCTGACGAGGCATGGAGTCCGTTTTTGATGCAGAGCTGTTGCAGCGTGTGCTTGAAAAAAATGTGCTTTGAAAGTGCAGTAACTTTTCAAATGTCAGTCGAGATCAGTAACTTTACGTGGCCTCAGACTAGCTTAAAAAGACGCTTAAAAACAAAGGCAAGTAAGACAAATGAAAGCAGCAGGAACGAATACAAATTTACACCAGTGCCATCTAATGCAATCCAGACAATCACACCAAAGCTCAAACCCAGTCCCTTCAAAAAGGCTTGGTTACTGGAGCTCATACCGTGTCACACAGGACAAAACTCTCAATTCTCCGATAAGAATCAAACGAATTTGATCTGACGCGCAGGCAGAAGGGTCGCCATTGATTCCGCATGCGTTCTCCACGGACTGCAGCGACGAAAGGTCGTCTTGGCTCTGAGAGCCAAGCCACTCAGCAGCGGTCTCGTCCGAAAAACAGACCTCTCACGACGTTATCGCCGGCTCCAGGCGTTCCAGGAATGGGGGGGGGGGTTCGGGGGGTGACCCGCTCTGTCGGGGCGGGCAGGGGAGGTACATCCCGGCTCCAAGACGATTTCTAATCTAGCGTTGGCGCCCGTTGTTGCCGGCGCCGCGTGGGACCGGGGAATTTACCGCTGTCTGCGCCGGGCCCCTTGATGACAGTCGCTGGAAGTCATTTCTCGGCGTGCAGCTCTGTTGTAGACGTCTGGTCCAAGTTTTCCAGAACGAACGTCGTCGACGGCGCTGTCCGGGACGGGCGGCTGTGTTACCCGGCTCCTTTCTTTCGGATAAAATAAAATGCTATTTTGCCGTGCGTACAACTGTCTAGTTTCTTACATAACAGCGATGGAGCGCATCAGATACTGTTGCATGTGCAGGAGGTACTTTCACAACACTACTAGGAGCATACCGCTTTGCGATATTTTCCGTGATATAAGCTATCTCCTGAAGGCTGGGTTATAGCACGATGCACGTGGTACACTTCGCCGTGCCGGAGGGGTGGTTCATGAGAACCCCTCTGGTTTTCTGAGGATAGCCAAAAAATGAAAAAGCGCGGAGATACGAGATTTGGAATGTCTTTTCATACATCATGTTTACACCTTGTGACAGTTTTAAATTCGGGGTGACTTCAGGCCATTCACCTAGGACTAGAGATTTACACGGCTGTATTTTCCCTTAGCCGCCCCACTCCACAGTCATAGCACCCTAGCCACAGCCAGCCGCAGCCTTACCGACAGGTCCAACAGCCAGCCGTTGGCCAGCCGTGGTCTTTTTTCTTCAAAATCTCATTTGAAAAACATTTTTCTGGGGTAAAGTGATGCTTCAATATGAATCATGTGAAAGAACAACACAGCTGCAGCACCACAAAACCTACCAAATGACTGCATCATAACAATCTAGCTGGTTACTTATCTCTCTACTTTTAATCATGTTTTTCCTATCACACGCATGTGTGTTTAAATGCGACTTAGCCTACTTATTCTGTCCTTATCATACGCAAGTTGGTTGAGCTGTCTGAGATTCAGAAACTAGCCATAGGCACATGTATGGTTTACCAACTTTATCCGTAATTATCCATCACCCAAAACTTGAAAACAATAGCAGTAATGTGGCCAGACATCACATAACCCTGTTGACCTACCACCTGGACTAACTTTCCTGGAAAATGGCTTGCTAAACTGATTGGGTAGGTAGGTAGGTTGGTAGGTAGGCAGGTAAACAGCCACAGCTAAAAATGCATTCATCATTACCTACCTACCATCCTAAATGAGTCTGGCTGACTGCATCAGGAGACTCTAGCCATAACTTACTAGGAGAACGAGTCACCCAAAATGCAGTACAAGTCGTCTTCATGACCATGCAGCTATCGTTACGTTCATAATAGAATAACCTTTACCAGCCACAAAAAAGCCTGCATCAATCAGCAACCGCAGCAAACACCACAAGGTTCTGACCAACATCAACCAACACAACTAAGGTACAGCAACCTTGGAAAATGATAAAATATGGCTCACTTTGAGGTTCCACAGGAAGTCATCGTACATTTCACAGCGGAATGACACAAAAATTACTGATATCTGACGTTGCCTGCCTAAACTTCTATTGCAAAATTTTACAAGTTTCCGTAAATGTCGCAGATGCGGTTTAAACGTGCGTTAAAACTACATGGAAACTCAATGAAAAGACACTTGGTGTGCGTTTTATCGCAGTTCATGTCTGAGTTACTTGCTAGCATAATTATAAAAATGAATATCAACTTGCATAATATAACCAGGGAGCTATTTTGTTCCATTGTTTTGTATTCCATAAATATTATGGATTAAAAAGATCAAGCTAACAATCCAAACATCTTCCGACCTCTTAGAAGGGATACTTTCGAAAGTTGGAAGCAAAGATTCAGGTAATGCGCGTTTGTTTCAAACGTAACGCAAAAAACTGGCTGCATCACATTTTTAGGCAAAGGGTACGTATATGACTTGGGAAAATCACGTGGTGTAGGAGGCACAAGTCATTGTAGGCTAGCTAGATGCCTACCTAGGTAGTTGGGACACTTACCTATTTGCCCTATGGGATTGAGATCCCGATGTTTTGTCAAGTCTGGTAGGCACTAGGCAAGCAGGACCAAGACCATCCTTACCCTCCGTAAAGTATTGCACTACCATGTGAAGACACCTATGAAAATGAAGCCTGGAATTTGTTTAGGTTCACACCATTAACTACCGAGGTGGCTAGGTATCTAATCAAACCTTCATCACAGGACTGAAGTTTGAAGGATTTCAGGATCTGGTGAAAATGCAGCTTGTTCATTACAGTAAAGTGGCTAGCCCGTGCCTTTGCATTTCATTCTGTTCATAGTTGATTGCTTGCCCTTGTTTATTATCTGCATTACAGCTTTCCTTTACCTCAGATAACTTGTGAAAATCATGAGTTATGGCATATATGGTGTTTGTGTTTGCTATTTTATGTCGTACAATGTTGTTATTACATATTAGGTATGGCAGAAAGTGTCAAGTTAAGTTTACAATATAGTTACACCTGCTGAATTTTGTGTGTTATCCTTAGCCAGACAACAGCCGTGGCCACAGCTGCAGCCATGCTTTGCTGGGTTTTTGCAGCCGCCACGCTCCGTTGGCCATAGGCTACAGCCGGCTACACGGCTGGCCGCCCCGTGTAAACCTCTCCCAACGACAGATCAAGTATGTTCCAAAAAAAGATGAAGGTGGCATAACATTTTGTCAAAAGTGTCGACTGAGATGAACCTTGGCAGACTGATAGAACATGACAAATGTAACAATGCCGCCATTTCGTCTTTTTTTAGAAATCACCGGGTCCGTGGCCTTAGGTCAGCTAAACTTTCGGCCTTTTTATGTTTACTCTCGAGATTGTGGTAGGCGTTCAGCGGTTCAGAAGTTTAGGTATACGCCATGGCGCGTCTCTCGTTATTTGCATGTGTAACTGTACCCTTTTTGTTTGTTGGCCGCCCTCCTCTAGTTTCCCCCGCGACCTCTGGTCAGATCACTTAAAATATCAAATTTCTAGACCCGGAACCGAGTGTAATCTTTTGGTTTACAGTCTTGTAATGTTTATTGGTAGACATATGCGCTTCGGAAACACTTTATGATAGGAACTTATTTGCCATGGGTGACCAAATACCATCTGACCCATGCTGAACTGATTTGATCTTTTGAAACATTTCGTTTGTTTGCAATGCGGACACACTTTGCATGGCCACAAATGGCAAGAATCATACACTTGCATTCCTTCTATACGGTTGGAAATACTGCAATCCCCTTGTTTTTGGCCGCAGAAATAAAAAGCCTTACGTTGCGAAAATAGCTTCCCGCCAAATCTTCGGCTTTTACATTGTGACCGTGCCTACGGCCCGGTTTCTGAGTGACTTGCGCGAAAAATAGTCTGGGGGAATGTTTCAAGATGTGGAAGGGATATTACGTGATCCAGAGGCGCAGCCAGGACTTTCTTAAGGGAGGGGCGGCCGGAGCTCAGGGTGAATTGAAACCATACGAAAACCGCCTGCCGGGAAGATGATGTGCAATGGTTTTCGCAAAAACTGCGAGCCTAAGGGGGGGGGGGGAATTTGGACCCCCGCCTCTTCTTGGCTGCGCCTCTGACGTGATCCATTGTCATGGAATTATACATTGCACCGAGCCCGATCAATGATAATGTGGCAGATGTTGCAACAGACACCAGCAACGCCCGACGCATAGGCGTCAATACCTTGAGCTAGGTTGACCTTGTTTGACTTAAATGTGATAGTTACGTACTTCATATGCTTGTCAGACATATTCCGCGACTTATTCCAGATACGAAACATGTTCATACGGTCAGAAAAACTAAACCTGCCGTTTGAAATAGACGTTTTTTTTTTGTCTTCGTTTCCCGCCTTCATTGAAATGGTCAAATTTGGCCTCAGGTGCCTTTTTCCGGCCCATACGGAAAAATCAGGCCTGCTTTTCCTTGTTTAACCCTTTGAGCCACGCAGAAGCCTGGCTTATCAAAGATTTATCTCAACAGGGTAATTTGACATGAAATGGCCTCCGATGACCTTAACATTGACCTTATGTGAAAAAATATTAAGATGCTTTCTTCTGGTTTTGGATAGGGTTCTCCGACGGTGCATTTTTTTTTTTACTTTTTCCGTGGGACTTATAGCTCTTGAGATCAGGGAGAGGGGTCTCGTGAAACATCTCCGGTCCGGCGCAGGTGGATCTGCAGGCCGGCCCGGCGAAGGTTAAATAGTGTTTTCCTTTTCTGAGGAAATGTGTGCGGGAATTGGTGGGACGTTGGCGGAAAAAATACAAATGGTCATTATTTTTTGGGGAGAATATTTCTGACTGAATGATTACTCGAAATGACATCGAAACTCGATGAAAGAACAATTTTCGTATTCACAGCATACGGCTACATTCTAATCAAAGCAAGTAAAATGATGTTATTTTTCAGCGCAATGTTTTGCAGATGTTTTTCTTCTTGATATGCTTCACCAGAATTTCACAACACGGTTGATGGCCTCCTTCTTTGGAACCTCCTTTGATTCTGCTTCGAATTTCCGTTGATCTCATTTCGGTTCATTGAAATGCAGTGGCGTCGAAATGAGCCTAGGGTTTGAGCGATTATTGTTGAAATGCAGGCAAAGTCGGTGTCAGATGTCCAAGTTTGGCGAAACATTGCAATGTCTTACTTATCCGGAACGTTGACTGGATTCACATCACGCTTCGACGTCCGGTTGCTTAAGATAAAGCCAAATTGCGTCCCCAGGCGACGTCGAGCCCAGAGACATTGATGGCCCTCGGCCAGTGTCCACACAATAAGTCTCCCACGGAGGAACAGCGGCGCCGGGACTGCGTAGCCAGTCGGCCGTCAGGCGCTGGTGAGCGTTTCCAGAACGCTAGCAAATCGCCCGCCCACTCTGCGGCATCGAAGTCGGCGGTTCGGCTCACAGCTGCTCCCATCCATTTCCGACAGTCGTAAGAGCGCCCACCGGGCGGCGGGTGCGGCTGCTGGTCACTCAGTAGAGGGCGCCAGAGGAACACAGTCCAGACCACAGCGTGGCGGCCTCCTGGATCCAGCTGGGGCTAGGGCCGGAGCCCCCACCCAGGCGAGGCAGTCTCTGCTCCAGCCCGCGCTGCGGCCAGCCTCAGGACGCCCTCCCCTGCGGAGGCGCTTGGCAGCCGTCGGCGGCAGGTGGCTCAAAATGTCCGCCTGATTGGGAAGTTGGGGACTCGTCGCGACACCCGGCACGTACCGGCCGGCTGGACGGTAGGGGGGGGGGGGGGGGGCGCTGGCCGGGACCCAGGCTATCTCAGCCAGCTGGGCCCGGGGCTGCCGGCTCACGGGAGAGCAGAAACTACCTGTGATAAGATTACGCCACGCCGGCCGCACCAGCTCCACTCGAACTCAGCTTAATTTCGACTAATTCCAACTTAATTACGACAGGTCTGTGTCATCTGCAGGCTGCGGGACTGATTATACAAAACTTGGCTGTCGCCAAATATTACGTCAAGAACGTACGATGAACTAGAGAGGCTTATGCAAACTATGAACTCTGCGCAAACTGAGCCCTTTTGCATCATTTCTAACACATTTTTCCGCTCAAAAGCATTCGCTGGCGCAGCGGTCATCAACTTGACAGCCAGATCAAGACCACGCCATAATGTCTGATCACATAGGAAATTATCCATCGCACTCTGATGAGATGCTCTCGTAATTACATTGCCTCACTGGATTTCCGACGGTCGGGCTCAACATCTGGCAAGCGCCGTCGAGAACAATATTGGTGCGGCAGGACGGCGGAAAAATTCCTGAAATCGGCTTAGATCTAAGAAAACTAACAGCGGCGGCTCGTCGCACAATATCACTAATCTTGGGAGGGCCAGCATCCCCCCCGGCGCTTCTGACTGATGGTAACCCATCAGTCGTTGTTCCGAATACAAGGATTTCCAGAAGGATATTTTTATTAATTTACTGCAGATGTGGCTCACTCTTGGGAAATGGCGGCAATACAGTAATATTTATAGAGACGCATTAGGACGTTTCGACTACATACAGTCTTTGTCAGCAAGTTCAACACGAAAATCCATATAGCAAGAAACAGTTCCAATCGATGTTGAATTTCAATGCATTTGCAGAAATCGCGCTGCTGTCCTCCCACAGAACCTGTAAGTCAATGCTAACCTGCCTACTTTTTAATACTAAGAACCACCGCTGCTATTGACCACTTTGCGAGCCCCGCCCTCGCGTTAATCGTTTCGTTCGTTGCAATACATGCTGCCTCCATTGCTCGTCTGTTTTCTTTATTTTCGCAAGACGCTAGAATGGAAGAGTTACCCCAACTTGGTACGTGATTCGTCCGTTCAGTGTGAGCGACAGATGCACTGTATGACATATGTTTTTTTACATCCATCCTATGCTTTTTATTCTTGTTTCGATTCCCCTGCCAGTTTCTCCTACGTATGCCTTATAACACCCCTCACATGGAGTTTTGCATACCGCATTCTTGTCAATGGACCTAGGCTTTTCCCCCGAGTTATTAGTTTACCTATTTCCTTGCCAGGCGAAATGGCTACTTTAACTGCTGCTTCCTCGAGATGTTCCGCAACTGTTTCGGTCTGTCCCGAGTGTGACATGGAGATGTATCGTTTGTGCGGCTTTTTGCTCGTAGGAGTTCTTGACTTTTCCCTAATTTTCATAGCTTTACTTTTTAGATGACTGAGCAGGCCTTTGGGATATTTTAACTTCATGAAGGCTACAGAAATGTGGCAAATTTCCTCCTACAAATACTAATCGCTACAGATACGAAATGCCCTGACGAAGCAGCAGATGACTATGCCTCCTTTTACCCGATCCCTATGTCTTGAGAAGTACATAGTTACGTTTCTGTATCCTTCATGAACCTTAAGTATCCCAAAGGCCTGCTCAGCCATCTAAAAAATAAGCTATAGAAATTAGGGAAAAGTCAAGAGCTTCCACGAACAAAAGACCGCACGAACAATACATTCCCATACCACACTCGGGATAGGCCGAAACGATTGTGAAGCGTTTCGAGGGAGCAGGAATTTAAGTAGTCATTACATCTGGAAAGAAAATAGATGAAATGATAGCTCGAGGTAAAAAGCCTAGGCCGATTGGCAAGAGTGCAGTATACAAAATTCCATGTGGGGGGTGTAATGAGGCTGACATAGGGGAAACTGGCAGGGGAATCGAGACAAAAAAGAACATAAAGGGGATTCAAAAAACATGTCATACAGTGCATTTGTCGCTCACAATGAACGGACGAACCACCTACCAAATTGGGGCAGCTCTACGATTCTAGTGTCTTGCAAAAACAAAGGAAACAGACGAGCAATGGAGGCGGCACACATCGAAAGGAGCGAAACGGGCGGGGTTCGTAAAATGGCTAAAAGCAGCGGCAGTTCTCAGCATTATAAAGTAGGGCAGATTAGCATTGACTTGCAGGTTCTGTAGAAGGATAGCAACGCGATTTTTGCAAATGCATTTAGAATTAAACGTCGGTTGAAACTGTTTCTTGCTATGTGAATTTTCATGTTAAACTCGTTGACGAAGACTGTATGTAGTCGAAACGTTGGGATACATCTCTGTGGACGTTACTATGTTGCCGCTGTTTCCCAAAAACATACTCGCCATGAACTACCACCAAGTGGTTCACTCTGCTTTATGTTCATGTCCTCCACATGGAGAATAAAACAGTGCAACAAACATGAGCTGAATATACATAGGTGATAAGACACTGAGCCAGTGGAAGCCTTTTCACTGCCATTTACATTTCCTTCCCGTTTAGCTGTGGGTTTTCAGACCCAGAAAACATTGGAGCATTGAAGCCATATTTCGCAGGCTACATGGGGTAAGCATGATGCATGGTTGTGCAGGGTAAATGAAGGGAAATTGCTATAATGTAGTGTTCTGTTGTAGAAAATGTTCAGTAGTCCACGTAGTAGCGCCGGTGCCGGTCCTTTAGCGATCCGGTAACTTTAGTACTTTGAGAGACATTGTTGAGGACCAGGCCCCAAAAACCTTTTGGGACGGCATGAGCAGTACGCGATGTTACGGCGCCAAGAACATAGTGACAACTGTGGAAAGCTTTGTGAAGTAAATGATGAAAGTGGGCACTTCCACTCAATGCCAAACTGAATAAAGTTTCCAGTGATCTTGGTTCAGAAGGAAATATTTTCATCTTGTATGTCAAATTTGCAGGTTTGATTGTACAAAATGGTCGCATGAGCCAGCTGTATAATGTTCCTCCCCCCAGGAGTCCTCCTCAGGCGTAACATAAGGTGCCTTTATTGTCTCGTAGAAATCTCGCTGACGTTTTCTTTATCACTGACGGAACAATACACGACCGAAGGAAATCGATGCTGCGGCTCCGCTCGGGCCGTTGCTGCAGCCGGTGCTCGCACTGCGCTGGAATCAACAGCAGCACACTAAAGACTTCTGAAATTCCACTTTGCAGACAGTTTCCTCGAGGCACGCGAGGGAACGTAATCAACCCTGGGACCTAATGGGTTTTAGCTCATCACTTACGTCGTACACAATGCTGATGAAGCGTCAAGTTAAAATGAATCTCCTGTATCTTGTCAGAAACTCCCATATTTCCTGTAGCTTGTCTGTTTTCTTTTCTCGCCGGATCGTCGTCAGTCTGACTGTTGGATTCGCCTTGTAATACCGGAGTCAGACAAACGTCCCGGACTTCCACAACGGCAGAGGTGGAGTCGATTGTCGACCAGCCTTCTACGCCATGTGCGGACAGTCCATCCGACACTGGCGTGGATGGCTCGTCAGAATTGTCATCTACATCCAGGCGCTTTCTTTTGGCTACGTTTGGACGATGTTGTTTCGCTGCATGCAGGCATGTGCATATTTTCGCTGTTTCCGATAACTTTTCCTTTAATGAGCTTAAATGCGGCGGACAATCGGCGGTACAGTTGCAGGAAGACGGACTTACAGACCTTTCTTTTCTCGCACTCTCCCAATCCCTAAATCGTTGATTGATGTCCACTCTGCGTCAGAGACGCAAAAATTGACACGCTTAGTGAAAGAGAATTTCGCGCACTGGAAGGGACACCTTTGCGCTTCCCTCCGATCTCGGTAACGGAAAGACACGGCACTTGCAGGGTAGGATAAGGTCAGAGCGAGTTACATATGCGTAAATTTCACGATCCTAGGTCATTATCTACATGACGAGATGAGGCATGAGACGTTAAATTTGAACACTGTCGTCCCGCACAGTTCTTTTCGCAAGGCTTTTCTGACGAAACGGGAAAAGTGAGCGCGTTAGAGCGTTAAAACATGAGATGCCGATACTTACATTCATTTCACATCTTCAATGAAAATTTCAGGATGAAGTTTCGACCCTATGTAAGTTCTGTGTCAGTTGTTGGCATTCCAGTTATTTAGTGATAACAAACCCAATTACATGATTCGATTAATGGTACAGGGAAGCATTATATATAAACATTATATATATATATATATATATATATATATATATATATATATATGCACAAATATGCACAAATGTGAGCAAACTTATTTTCATTAGGTTCTTTGAACACATATTTCATACGAATCGACATGTTGCAAGGAAAATCTGGACCAGGTCATAACTTGGTTGATCTTGACCTTTGATGACCTTGACCATCACTGATCCTGGCTTTGCTCTTAGTACATCCATCATTCTCTGTTATCCCTGAATGATGCCAGCTGATAATGTTTTGGTGGTAATCTGACGTGGAACGTTTGTCCTCTCGCAAAGTGCCTCGTCTGCGACAACCGTTATTTTCATCTTTGCATGTTGAACTTCAAATGCTTCAAACTTCAAAACATCCTACCGATTTTTGATTTCTGTGCCATTTTTTATTTTCTTGTGTCAACTGACGAGTTATTCAGTTGTCCCAAGTATCACAAAACAGCAGCGGCCAGCTCCGATGCGTTCTCGAGATTTTCAGGAAAACAGGTGGTTGGGTCACAAAATGCCCCTCCCTTCCAGTGCGCGTGTTAAGTTAGCTCCTTCCGTGGGACGCCATAGACACAACGCAGAAAATATCCAAAGCCTGGGAGGTCATCACTCTCTGACATAATGCCTGGTCCTAGCTTTTGCTCTATTGTGGTCACAAGGAGCTAGCGGTCTCCACAGTTCGTTCATAAGGCAAATAACGCCGCCGACAAAATGATGCGACGCGGCGACACAAAAACGGCGCTGCCCCGGTGCTGCCCGCGAGACGACATCTTCCAAAATCGCTCGAATCAAAACGTGACCTACCCTCACTGCCGACGGCACAGCAAATCATTCGCAGCCCCCATTCCTTCCTCCTCACCACGGCAGGCACGCCGACTGGCGGACGTCTCCCTGTCCGCACGCCTCATCTGTCTCAGCCATCGTTAGCAGGCAGGTGTCTCGTTATCGAGATACGCCGGCAGGTAACAGGCGCCGTGAGACACCACGCCAGTGCCGCCCTCTCTCGCATCACAGCGGAACCAGTGCTTGGTATTTCTCTAGACTGTTTGCCGTGATTTTGTGCCGTGAAAGGAGCCTAGGTTTTCTGAAATTTCTGGGTTTTCCATCCTGGGTTTTTCCCACTCTGAATAGGGCGGGAGTTGAAGACGGATTCGTTGTTAGCTTGCTCTAGTTGCAACTCTTGTTAGATTGGAAAACCCGGGCTCCTTAGGCTCCTTTCGGGGTCCAAAATTACGCCAATTAGATCCCCAGAAATGACAAGTTAACCAAACCACCGTGCCGTATACAGCAGACCTTTCATGAACTCAAGTTAAACCAGTGCTTCTTGCCCGTGGCGTTTAACATTGGCGGGAAAACGAGCTCTTAGAAGCAATGTCGCGGACGAGTGATCACAATATATTTTGTTGTCGTCAGTGGCCGATACCACAAAATAGCAACTTGCGGCACTGCTGTATTCCACCGCGCGCGTGTCGACGAACCAGTGGGACACAGGTCTGCCATGCTGCTGCTGGCCGGCTGAGGCGCACGAGCGCCCGAGCGGCCGGGCTGGTCGTCTGGCCACCGAGCCGCTGGCAGCTGTGACCAGTAACATGTCGGGGCACACACAAGTAGCAACCGCAGCTGGCAGCTGTCACCAGTAGCATGTCGGGGCACACACAAACAGCAACCGCAGCTGGCAGCTGTGACCAGTTACATGACGGGGCACACACAAGTAGCAACCGACCGAGTGGTGCTAAAGCTCCCATGTAACAGACGTTTTGTGTAATATAAGCTAATATATTTAAGGCCAAAATTGTTAACGCTAGGTAGGTGGAGTCTGGGCAAAAGGCACAATGAAGTGTTTTCAACCTAACTATGTAGTTGATCTTGTTTAAAGCTGTTTTTCATGTCAAAAAGGGCATCCCCTGTTATCCAGGATCTGACAGTCGGGTCTGAACCGGTCTACCACCTATCGATAGCCCTGGGTTTTGCAATTCAGAAAATACTAGGTCATCCCTGGTCACGTGACTGATGACGCCACGGCTCACGTGAAACGCATATCACGATGTCGAAAAACTGACATCGGTTTGTACGTCATATCATCGGCAGTGCTAGTCTTAGAGCCTTCAACGGGGCATCAAAAAAGGTCACAATCTTTTGCACCAGAACCATGCCAAAGTGTTAAAAAATGTCGAGTCAAGGTCAACCTAAGTTTGGTGGAATATTGGTCTTACTTTAAATGGTAAAGATCGGTACTTACTCTCTGCCGTTTTGATCCACGCGACAATAAAGACGGAAGTGAAACCTTCTGACGATTAGTTTTACATTACCTGCTTTCCATCCAGTCAAGGTCAGTTTAGGTCAGGTCAGATAAGGCTGCATTACTTTTCCTGACAAAGAGCAATAATTCATCGCCAGGATTTTTAACTGCGTCAAGTGCAGAACTAAGATGACATCTCGTGGTAATGAAAGATGCTCCGTCTGCTTTTTATCGGGTCAAGACCAAGCCAAGTCAGGATGGGTTTCATATAGTCATTCACATAGATTTCAGATAGTCATCTTTCTTTTTCTGACTAAGAAAAATCATTTATCTCTGCTGCTACTGAACGGTCTTCCACAGACAATGTTGTATTTTATTTCTATAATATCGGACATCTATATTCATTTGGCGTATGTACCTATGGCGTATGGCGTATGTACCTACGACGTGACCTGACATGATCGCACATTGCATTTGGTGAACATTGCTACCAGGCCCGTACAGATTTGCTTGTCCGGCTTGAACGATGTGAAAGGTTAACGTAAACCGCTTCTATCACCCACATTACGCATCAGTCCAATAGTCATCATGCGTGTGACCATGCATGAACCCTAATGTTGACATGCCACGGTTGCATTTCCTTTTTAAGGGCTGTGTCCTGTGTAAATCCGAATAATTCATGCATTAGTTTCACGAATACCATGCTGAATACGCGAAGCGTGTTCGCGCCACCGCGCAAAGAGGCGAAAACATTCATGCAGGGCTCACTCATGACGTCATACCCCAATGACCTGACCTAAGATGAAAATGGTTTTGATATCAAAATATGCAAAATGAATTGAAAACTTGGCTGGGCTGATTCTAATGGTTTGGAAATTATTCAAGAAAACTGAGGGAGATGTTCTATTTGACACCTCCCAGGCGGTGCTGAGTTAAGCAATCGCCAGAACACTCATTTTGACCGACTGTAGCATGCAACTGTGCGATGATGAAATGATCTGAATTGAGCATGAGCATAATCATGTGCAAATATTTCAAACACATTTTCCCTCAACGCAAGGATAAATATATGATAAAATTTCGCCATTGTCGGCAAAAAAACCAACACTGCGAATCGACGTTGTATGAAAGAATCACTGGGCAACGTCGCCCAATTCCCATACGAAGTCCGCTTTTTAGAGTGTGGTGGGCAAAACACCTCGCTGTTTCTTCTTGCATAGGTACCACAATTAAGATTTACTTTTAAATATCTGCTGGGTTTTTCGGAAACCATACATTCCGAAGAGGACTTTAAAGTGCAAATCATTTTTTTATTGCTCAGTTTCCACTTTCTTTGCGCTTATCGTATGCTTTGGACGACCTCACAAGCGCAATCAGAATTTATGGAGAGGACCATCTGGTCATTATTTGAGCATCTTTATAATACCACTTTCATCATATCTGCTGTCTGTTTGCTTCTTCTCAAAAGTTATTTCCTTTAAAGGCGCAAATGATTTTGTCACGTGGATTCAAATGGGACTCATCCCATGGCTAATTTTTGTTACTGAGATGAACTAACGTTCAGAGCAAAAGTAAATTCCCTCCATACATTCTAGTTTGTTTTGCATGCGCAGCTGTAGTTCGGGAGCTTAAAGAACTGGCCTTTAAAAAAGTCCAACTATGCCATCGTCGAAGCTGTCTACGAGGCAATGCTTCCCATAATTATTGTCGTAAGGCGCCCACACCAGCACTGATCAACTAAACCGTCCCTCGAGCACCGTCCGGGCATGCAGTGTGTGTCCGTTACTCAGATGACGTGCTTGGCCGGTCTCTCGTCTGACACTGATATTGACCTGGACAGGTATTGCACCCAGAGCCACCGGCCTAAGGCCCTGACATCGGTAGCACAACATTCTGACGTCGAACGCAGGAGTTGAAAAACGTGGCTGCCTCGCAAGTGCGCCACCGTCCCCACAAGTGGCTCCCCATCCCCAAAGACTTGTCGTAAAAGAAAATAATGATAATAAGTAAAATAAAACAAGATAATAATAAATATACCAAGTGCATTCCATCCCCACGTCACAAGCGAACCCCCCCATCCCCATAAGGGCACTCCCATCCCCGTCCACACAAGTGCATCGCCGTTAAATACATCCAGCTCTGCCCGTGAGCCGTGCCAATTCTTCCGATGAACGCTTGGTTGACCATCTTCCGTCCCTCACAGGTCGCAGTAATCCGACCGCCTGCTTTGATCACCGCAGCAGAAGGGGTCACGACCCCTAGCGACGTCAAGGCCGGTGCCACATCTGATTGGCTGTCCAGCAGCCAATCGGAAGGGGCGGATCCAGGCCTCTAGGAAAGAGTGCTGTGCAAAAATGGGTTTCGAAATCTCTTGAAGCGAAATTCCCCAGAACATCAAATATGTTCAGATACCCAGAGACTTGTGAAAAAAAAACAGAAAAGAGGAGCGCACACTCCAACCCCCTTCCCTCTATCCGGGGCCTGTGTTTGCTTCGGTCATCTCTTCGTTGCGAGAGGAGCGCGACCGTGCCAAGAGAGACGACACCCGCCAGTGTTGCCCGTCCCGCCAACTTCCAGACGACCGACACCAAAGGCTGAGAAAGACTCGAGAGACGTATACGATTCGGCTGTTCAAATGTAAAGACATTTATGAATGTGACAGGATTGGTGGAAGTTAAACTTTTGTTATGTGCTATTTGTTCGTGGCGTATTTTTGTGAACCCGTGGTGTTGCCACTTTCCCGCTTTGAGAAAGGATGTGCTCGTTTTTACTTTACGTTATTGACGTCTGTTGTGCAATTAAGCCTGGATGGACTGACCCCATCATTCAGTCAGTCAGCAGAATGCGTTACCGAAACGAGCCACTTCTCGTTGTCATGGCTGTCGGCTATCGACGTAAGAAAAACAGCCCGACCAGGGATCAGATGGCAGTGCGTCTGCCCACTTTCCCCAGCAGAAAACAACGAAGCAGACCTCGACCGACTGCGTCGCCGGCTTCGGGGTTTTGCATCGCGGCGCTCCGTGTTGTGTTAAGCAGCAGCAATCCCCGTGGTCGGAAAGAGCCGCCACTGAGTGACGCCATCGAGGTCTTCCGGTCTCCCGTGAGCTGGCCTCTTGAGCCGGCTCTTGACAGATGTAGGGTGTTGGTGCTACGAGACGCGTGCCGGCCGTAATATTTGCGAGACAGGTGCCTGAGACGTAAATGTTATCGTGCAGCTGCCGCTGTCAGGAGCGATTGGAGGTGTCAGCGTATACCGTGCTCGCGCTGCGAGCTGCTGGAGCCGAGTTTGGTCCCGGGCGACGTCGTCAGAGTCCCCGCCCCAGAGCCCCCCACCGAGCTGAGGGCAGTGAACTTTGACCTGGTTGCAGCGGAGAGCGGCTCTCAGCCTCTGAGGAGTCCGTCTGCTTCCTGCGCCACACACAGCCACGTTCGAGGGTTGACTGTATTACCCGGTTCCCGCCCTCGAATGGTGCTCGGCAGGGAGGCCATTCAGGGGGCGGGAAGTGAAGGAGGAAAACGGTGTTAAAAAAAGATGGCTTGCTTGCATCATGACGCTGAGCAAATCGAACGTGTTTTTGATCGAGAGACCCTGGATTACGGGCACTGGGAGAGCAATCACCACCAACGCGTCGGTTAACAGTGTCGGACTTCGTAAACGTTTCAAAAGCAAAACGGCAAAAGCATCAGCGGCAGGAACTAAATGCGAACTGCGGGGAAGCCGGCTCCTCCACCATGAGTGGAAGGCAGCTCTCGACCCGTACAGCAACGAGGGCGACAACCTTACCAGTTTCATAAAATTGTACTTACGCGCCATGGTGTTGCGTGTGGAGAGCGGGTCTTGAAATGTGTCTGGCTCTTCCAGCTTCAAGAACGTTTCCCTACATATGCGTTCAATGCTCGACAAGTCAAGTATAGGGCTTGTGGGTGTCGACTAGCAGGAAGCTACCTAAAACCACGGTTATCTTTCCTGCAGTTATTATGAACATGCTCAGCGTTGTTTCTAATTATCTGAATAATCTTCTAGTCATCAGAAATTTGTCTGAAAGAAAAATATGCTTCGCATGCTTTGCATTTCTTTCCAGCTTTACAGAAAAATGCCATCCGATGCATCCATTGGCATCCAAGGTCCAAGACAAATGATTTTCTGGTGAAGCAATTTTTGGACTCTGTCACATGCGAAAGATAAATCGAATCCGCGTCTGAAAGGAGCTTGGACAATTTGTATTTATTCTCCTATAGATTTTGCGAAATATTCGGCAGCATAGCGCCACACGGAGTACGTTACCCCGACAGACAATTTAGATTGGAGTAAAGATGTCTTGAGAGGCGATGAAACTGGAACACCTTGACCGATTTGACTGGTGTGGCCCGGTTTGGAGCTTTACTGCAAAGCCGCAAAATAATGTAGGTGCTGGTTAAGGGGACGTATCAACGTCATTTAATGTTCATGCGCTCTACATTCCCTGCGGTAACGGCGCGTATCCGTTGAAGAAACTTCTCGCTTATGAGAGTGTTGCCTCTCGCCCGAAAGCTAATCTTCCGCCAGTTTTAAGGTGCGCTCAGCCGTCATCGGTTTAGCCTCAGAGCTGGGCAGAGCTGCATGAAGCGCAGCTGATTGCCGAGGAAATCGTATTAAGACAGCTGCACGTCCGACGGATATTCGCTGACATCGCTCGGGGATTGGCTGATGACGCCGTAACAGGTCGCCTGTGGGAGGTGAGAGGGGAGGTGACACGCCTGTGGGAGAGACAGTGAAGTGCACAAATGTCGCCTGTGGGAGGTGAGAGGGGAGGTGACACGCCTGTGGGAGAGACAGTGAAGTGCACAAATGTCGCCTGTGGGAGGGACATTGAGGTGCACAAATGTGCCAACTTGTCTATCAGTATATTGATATTGGTGCATATTGATATAGCGTGACAGAGATTGGTCAAATTATGACAGACGTATGACAAATAATCATTATTTGAGGAAAATGCAAGTGTCAGACATGAAATATAAGAAGTCGCTGTAAATATGTTGGCGTCTCCATGTACTGGCCTTGGAAGGAGGCGATTAACCCTGCCCGTACCAGGGGTGTGTGTGAACACTCCCCTCAGGCTTTCCCGCCACAGCGGAAAAATGAAAAAAACGCACAGCTGCTAAATTTACAGCGCCTTTTTCATCATTCATTGCGCATGTCCTACCAAAATCTTGGCACGGAACAGGTTAGGTCACTGATGTAGGTCAGATCGAGGAGGTCAACTTCCGAAACACGTTGATTCAAAATTCCTACCAGCCTCCTTACGGAGAGGGGCGGGGATCTTAACATTTATTTTTTGCGCATCTCGCATTTCATTCCCAGGTGTTTTGGTTTCACAACCTTGACGGATTTTCTATGGCTTTTCTTTCCTCCCTGGAGCTATACGAGCCAGTCCTGCCTTATTCTTCGCCGTAGTTCAAGCAAACCTGAGTGTAGCTGGTTCGCTGCCCGTTGTTTTTGTCGTCACCGCTTTTCAGCGCAAATATTTGTGATAAAGAAAACATTGCTTCCAATTTAAATGTGGATCAGCTAATTATTTTATCCTCTCAAGGGAGAGGCTTATCATCCAGTGGCCAAGGATATAACTGCAACAAACTGCGCGATCGATACAAGAAAAAACGAACTGGACGAGAAACTAAATATTGCGCATGAGCAGCGCCAGATCCCAATCAGCAACAAGCGACGTATGCCTGCTAGCTCGGAGTTACTCGAATGGAACGAAATAACGGAAGCGTTGTCTTTGCCACGTTGTATCGAAATTCATTTCGTTGTTTCACAGCCCTAATTCGTAAGTTCCAAAGCAATTTCAAGTAAAGTTTTAAAGGCATCCTAATAGTATCCGAAACAACAAACTTCTTCGTCGCTACCTTTTTTAAAGCCTAGTTTAATGTTCCAGACAAGAAGTCTGTAAAATCCTTTGGCGTCCCTTTCTTACAATAGGATTGCTTTTATAACTGGCGTTCTTTGCCAGTTATCTCAAACGATGCCTCTCATAAACGACACTCACAGCAATATCTCTGGACATTTAGAAGGCACCCCTGCTGTAACTACAAGGCAAACCCACGGCCCGTGATTGGTTCAGGCGACGGATGTAACCGGTCGTGCCATAGCCGGGATGATTTTCACTGTCAGGGTGTAGCTATATAAACCCGGTCAGTCCTAGTGTCTGAGCTCCCTCTATGCCTTCGTTCGCCGGCTAAGGACCTCTCTGTGAGGCGTGTAAGAGCTGACTGATCGATGATGGCGTGGAGGATATGGGCATTGTGAAGATCTCTTTGGCGAATGTATGTGGAAAACGCGAGAAAGACTGGCACGAGCGAGGTCGTCACCAATAGAACCATCACACAGGCACAGACTCGCTCCACGCATGTTTCCTGGACTTTGCGCTGGCGCCCCCACTGGCGGTGTTCGGCGTCGTCGTCTTTACGTTCCTCATCATCGCTGACGTGTTCCAGGTAGTGTCCCGGTCATTAGCGCCACCAGCAGCCAGCCGGCGGGCGCAGGACACCCATCCGGGCGCTGATTGGACGCGCGTAGGCGAAAGTTTCCGCGAACAAGCCGAGGCTTCTGCGTCGTCCTCCTCCTGCCCGAGTCTCTTGACCGCCAGTCTCGACCAAACCTGAACTGCTGTTAAGTCATCGCCGAAGGGAGGCGTCCGACTCGACGGCCCTCGGCGCGCCCACCGCGGCTCCGCGGACTCCGCTGGCGCCGCAGAGACTCCGTACAGAGGCGGCCATGCTGGGCACATTCAGCGCGCGCGGGGCGCCCCCTCGCGGCCCGCCGCCGTCCAGAGCTGCCGCCGAGCCGGCCGGCCGCCGACCGTGCGAGCGGACGGCGGCGCCGGCCGCGCGCCGCGGCCCGCCACGGATCGTGGTTGATCTGGCCGAGACGACGCGACGGGGCAGCGTCGAGCTGTCGCCGGCCGCCGCCGAGCGGGCCGGCGGCTCGGCGGAGAGCGAGCGCCAGCGGCGGGCGACCGCCTCGCTGAGCCCACCGGCCGGCGCGCGGCTCCGCAAGTCGAACTGGTGCTGCGGCCGCGAGCCGCCGCCGCCGGCCGCCGCGCCGCGCGCCCGCAAGAGGGCCGTGCAGCTGCAAGCGCCGCCGCGGCCGCCGGTGGCCGGCGCGGCCGGCGCCCCACAGCGGCGGTGCAGCGACACACTCGAGTACCGGCCGCCGCCGCTGCACCCGGACCGGCGCGCCGTCAGCGAGGGCGACGCCGCCGGCGGCGCCGCGCGCGCGCGCAAGCTCACTGCCGAGCTGGTCGTCAGCGACCTCCGCAACGGCAACGTCTCCACGAGTCTGCGCGACGAGGGCGGGCCGGCGCAGCGCGTGCCGGCCGCCGGCCGCGTGCGCGGGCTCCTGCGCCGGCTCGACGCGCCGCCGGTCAGCGTGCTGAGCGAGCGCTCGCGGCGGGTCACGATTCAAATCCACCGGGAAAGCTGCCCGCGGTTGCTCACGGCTCCCGGCCCGACCGGCCGCGTCCGCTCCAAGTCCATGTCCTGCATGGACGGCGCCGGCGACGGCATCGTCTGCAAGACCAACGACATCCTGCGTCTGCAGCAGTCGTTCGAGCAGAGCGAGACGCTGGAGTGCGAACCGTCGCCGGCCACCGAGGCGGGCGATCGCAACGCCCCTATTGTGAAGTTTGAGAAGATCAACTGCGGGCGCTCCGCGTCAGAGGGCAGTAGTGTGGTGCCATGGGAAGGGAATGAACTTCTGATAAACGCGTGCGCGCTCGGCAAGGCGCTGGAGGATTATCTGAACGTTTGTTATAATTTCAGTTCGACTTAGTGGCGTGTAAAAGGCCCTTGTTGTTTTTCAGTGTACCCATTTCCGTCCTGCACAACCACTCGATATTGGAAGCTGGTCAGCCGTTGAGGCCGGTTGCCTAGCATCAATCTTACGGCTGCATTCCCGGTGTTTCGCGCATGGTTCTTCCGAGTATGGCTAGTCCGTCTGATCAGCTGGCTAAAAGTTTCCTTCAAATCGATGTTGATTTTGCTACTGATGCCACCTGTACTCTCTGCCATCGGTTGCCATGGAAACCATCAGCGCCGATGCATTTAAAATTTATTGCAATGGCGCAGCTGCACCCATCGTTCGCTGAATGCTCAGGGCTTTGGAAAAGTGTATTCTGTTTCGATTTATCTCGGTCCGTTCGAAAGGCAATGCTGTTTTGCTCTGAAATGTCATCACCATTCAGGGTCGCATTCGATGTCAGATGTCCAGTGGCATGCAGCTGAAATGGTTATGATTATGGTCAGATCTGTTTTGATCCATAACTTGCGTTCTGTTTCGTTGGCGGTACTGAAATGATAATTGCACGATACAGTTTGTGAAACGGTTCGAATAAAATACATCACAACGATGACACATTGCTCTGTATCAAACGTATCACCAAAAGTTTGTTGTAGCGGCTCCGTGGCGGGCAGCGTGCTGTGATCTTGGTACCGTTTCTGTCAATACGACCCTCTGTAAGGGGACGTCGGTCACGTGATTAAATCCTTTGCACCCGGTAAAAAATGGCCCCGCAAAGGATTTTTGCGAGGCCGGAGGACCGGGCCTACATTCGTCATGAGCGCGGGTTTCCAGCTTGTGTTACTGGGATGATGCCACGCATTTTGTGGTGTGGATGAGGAGCGGTTTCCATCTTTCACAGTTTCCTTCAGTCCCAATGATGATACATGCGCCGGATGTTTTCGTTGGTCCATCAAATTTTGCGTTTGCTCTTGACCCAAATTTTTGGAATTTTACTCGGTTGCTCAATGATTATGTCTGACAGGAGTAAACATGAATACAATTTTCGTTTTATGTTGTAAAAGCTCGTACACTTCAGAATAAACTGGTGAAACTGAAAAATTCATGAAGAAAATGAAATTGAACTCCGAGGTCGAGGCAGACACACACGTGTACTAAGCAAGAGTAGTAAGAAATCCTCTTATGTGACTAAAACAGATATCAACTGAAGCAACACAGCATTAAAAAGGGTCACTTGAGATCGCTGAATGTGATGTCAAGCCAAATGTAAAGCAAATGAAGATGTATATTTTTTTTACTCAACGAGACCCATGCTTTTGGAATATTGCAAAATGTATGCAGGCTTCAACAGACAAACTTTTATTGTCGACTGTGAGTCTTGGTCACGATGACGTGTTCACACGTCATCTTAGGTCACTAATAGCCAGTCTAAAGAACTCTTGGGAACACTTCGATGAAATAAAGCAAGAAATTTTTCTTGTCACCGGTATCCAGTCACGATTTCTTAGTGAAAAAGATTCATTCTGCCAACAGCCAAGCAGTGTCATCCTACACCAAATGCCGTAGATTTAGCGTGGGGATGTTAGACCAAAACTGGGTCCAGTTCCATTCAGAGCCAAAAACGTTGCAGGTGAACGTAATCAGTCAACTGAGGATGAGGTAAAATCTAATGGAACGTGTAACCAGACCACGGTTCACGTGTCATCTTTGACGACATATTGTCATTATGTAAAGTATATAAAGACATATATATATATATATATATATATATATATATATACGTGCACTTTATATTTCATGTCCATATATAAAGACATAAAGTCCATATATAAAGTCCATATATATAGTAAAAGGTTTGCGTTCCCATACTCCAATTTCATAGGAGCAGAAGCAGGCTTAAAATGTTGGCGACCAGAGCAAAAAAGCAAACATCTGACCTGGTTGGTGTATACGCTAAACTTTCCGCAAACAAACAGACCTATACTTACATTTTAGGATGACAGAATCGTTGGTCCCCTCGTAATTGCTCATGGTTTTGTTTCATCTAAGCTTATGTAACGCATATCATTGCACGAACCTTGCATGTATCATGAAACATGATGCATTTGATGCTGAAATTAAATGGAATTTCGGAATTTCATATCCTCATGCTTAGTTTAGGCACCAGCCGTGTTCGTTGCCGTTTGCATGTTCGTTAAAGCTCAAATGGAAAACCGGTTTTCTCAAACAAGGGTTTGTTGTCCGGAATGGAAAGAGCCTTGTTGTTGCCGTCGCTGGCCGCCCGGGCGTCACGGCTCCGGCAGCGCCCTTGCCCGGCTCGATCGGCTGCGGCTCACGTGACCGAACCGACCTTCTGACCGCGGGGGTTGGCCGACCAATCTTTTGGTGACGTGGTGAAGAAGGGCGGAGCCGTTACTACAGTCTGTGCCCGCCCGGGCAGAGCGACTTGTTTTCGCGCGTCATTAACCCTATTCTCGGCGGGGGGGGGGCCTGAATCCGCCTCCTGTCAGTCTTTTTGTTTGTTTATTCCAGGGTTTTTGACTTACATTCATGAATCTTTGTCACTCAACCTAGCTATTCTTTCTATGTATTGTCACAAAATTTCGTAATTTTATTTTGTTCAGGGGCGGCGCCAGGCAACTTCTTAGGAGGAACCTTAAGCCATTTTTTTGTCCCTGTTGAGGGTAAAAGGAAAACGTCTGCCAAAAATAGCGTTTTTAAGCTATTAATTCACACTTTACGTGGATGCATAGGTAAATAGTTGGGCAACATACGAATACAATTTTGTTTATCTGAGCTCAGTTCACAAGGTCAGGTCAAGGCCAAAAGTCAAAATTTGGGTTAAAACAAAAATTTTGGGGCCTTTTTTTCTTCAAATGACAAATCCATCACATATATGACATAGAATGGTGCGCTCTACTTGTTTACCAAGTTTCAGTTTGATATCAGGTCGGGTCACGGAGCTTTGACCCAAAATATCGGTGCGTGCACTCCATATCACAACAGCCGTGAAATATGATTGAAAAAATACAATGACTTCAAATGATTGGAAATTTTTTCGAATAACATCAAATGCACACAGGATCATTCCAAGTGACTCTAAGGTCAATGGAGCTCATTCAAGGCCAAAGGTCGTAAGTTGGCCTGAAGAACACGTGACCATGACAGTTCCCCCTTTTTCACTGCCCTTGCTTCGCCTATGATAAAATTGTAGAATCATTGTAATACGATTTGTATTTGTTCAGCATAACGTGACTAGTAGAAGCTAAAAAGTGTTTTTGGCTTTCTTGTAAAGTCAGTTTTTTAAACTAATCCTAGTTTTTTGAAACCCTGTGAACACCTATGGATTTTCCCAAAATTTCAAATGTTTGGACCAACTGCAAAAGTCCTATCCATAATCTTTCTATTCACATCAATTTCATCAAAATTGGTGTGTGAACAACAGAGTTACGACAAGTCCAAAAAAAAACATTTTTAATTTTTGCCCTTCCCTGTATCCATTCCTTTGAAGAATTTTGAAATTTTTTTGTGCAAAAATGCAGTTTACGTCATGGCAAATCGATTGCCTTTTGTTACCACGAAATCGGATGTGCAGTTCTCGAGATCTCGGGGGGGGGGCAATTTTCCTCCCCCTGCCGGGAATCGGCCATATCGTCTAGCCCTCCGGGAATATGGTTAAAGTGTTCATCGGGCATATCGGATCACCTTTCGGTAAGAAATCCTCTTGTGAACTTATTCCATGAGTTGGCGGGATTAAGTTCTTTTCTCTTTGTTAACATTTCCTTATGAAGATGGTTACACTGATGCTTTGTTCAGTGGCCCTGATCTGGGTTGCACAAGTCTTATCGGGATGGCTGCGAGGTGGTAGGTTTAAGTTTTGCTCGTCGCTACTCAGGCTGCTTTTTTACATCGTTTGCTTTTTATGATCTTATATCGCGTGTCCACTGTTTTTGCCGTTTGTTTTCATGTCGTAGGTGTGCGATGGCTTGCTTTGTGGAAAATATTATTGCGATCGTTATTGATTTCAGAAACCGTTTCCATAATACATCACTCCAGCCAGAGTTGCATTTCGTGCAGGGACGCGTATCGACCGAACAAACCCGAGAACGCCAAGGTACGAAAGAAAGGTCCTCTGAACATAGCCAGATGGCTGACGCTGGCAGCATCGGCTTTTATATTTCAATGTGTGAACGACTGCAACAAGCGACACACTTCAGACACTTATCAAATTTATTGTGAACCATTACGTCCCTGTTTGATTTAAGATCAAGCGCTGTGAGCGGGTGCCTGGAAATCCTTACAGGCAATGTAGAGACTCAGCTTCATTTTAGACAATAATACCACAAAAATCGCATCTGTAATCAACCAGCATGCGGAAAACCCAAAAATGACACTTTTGGAAAGCTTAGAAAATTTATTAATGCTAAAATGTAAGATTTTGACAAAAAATACCAAAAGCAACCTCATGAAAAGACCAAGGGCCCGAAATTTGGATTCCAAAAATGAAAAACAAAATCATGCATGCTTGTAGTTATAAAGCGCATGACAATTTCACCATTAATCCGAAATCTTCTTTTTCACGACCCGGCCTAGAAGACAGACAACCCGGTCATAACCATGTTCTGCATCAGACGCAGCGAAACAATGGCTTTCAGGCTACATAACTTTCGTGAACTATCTGATCTATTCCGAGTAAAAGCATGCCATGCCATGCCATGCCATGCAGGCCATGTCACCAACGATGTCAAAAATGGGTACCCCAGAAGTACGTGAGAGACAGATCAGACAGAAGATGATACTAAACGCCTTTGCCTTTTTCATTTTAATCTCAAAGTCTGCAAAGTTATCTGAGATGTTGCGAATTTCCTGCAAGATGTTTCTCCTGCAACTGGCTTTCGTGATTCGCACAATACGTATTCGGAGTTTGTTCGTCGTTGGGTCGAAAGAAAAGTTAGTGGCAAATACTGAGTAGGTTAAAAACGAATGATATATAAATGTAAATATTCAGGAGCCTTTCCGCAATTTCGTATTCAACACCCTTCCCGTCGCCATTGGAATAGTTTATTTAGCTTTCAATTGACGCAGCCGCTGAAACTAGCAAATTAATGTTCCCGAAGAACCTGAGAGCGCGCAAGTACGTGAAAACCTAAGTGAAAGCATGCGTTATAACGCGACTGCAGGATAAATGACCATATTCTGGATATATCGTATTTATATGGGTATATCGTATTTTGGTCACGAACACCCACGAATATTGATGCGAAGCATGCATCTAAACTGCGTGATGTCCAAACCGTGGACCGATATCTGAACCGAAATGCATAACTCAGGACGGCCTCAGAATGGTTCCTTTATGGTCCCGGAGCGGTCCTGAATGGTCTTGTACGGCCGCAAAATGATCCTGTATAGTCCTGCATGGTCCCGGAATGGTCCAGAACGGCCCCATAATGGCTCTTGTATCTTCCCGGAATGGGCCTGAATGGTCCTAGAATGGTTCTGTATGGTCTCAGAATGGTTCTTTATGGTCCTAGAATGGTCCTGTATTCATAGTCTCAGAATGCCCCCCGGAATGGTCCCAGAATAGCCCGGTAACGGCGGCGGCTCGTGCCGGCCTTAAACCGTAGGGGGTGACAAAAATCGGCAGATGCGTCTGTCGCGGGCGATTTTTCTTGAACGTTGCTCTGCACAGCCGATCAGTCAACTCGTCAGCGGACAGGGTCGGTATCATCGCAGAGTCCCCATCGTCTTCTGACGTGGTCGGCGCTCTTGTGACGCCACGATTAGAACACGGTTCGACGCGGCAGTCACGTTGGTGGCGACGTGGCGTCCGGAACGCCACGCCACTGAGGAGTCATACTGTGACGCGGCCGTCACTCTGGTGGCGGCGTGACGCCGGACGTCTCGCCGCCGTCACGACATGCCGTCACGCCGGCGGGGGCGCCGGAGGCAGGCTGTTGGTGACGGGCATCTCCTGGTGACGCCGGAGGCAGGCTGTTGGTGACGGGCGTCTCCTGGTGACGCCAGAGGCAGGCTGTTGGTGACGGGCGTCTCCTGGTGACGCCAGAGGTGGGCTGTTGGTGACGGGCGTCTCCTGGTGATGCCAGAGGCAGGCTGTTGGTGACGGGCATCTCCTGGTGACGCCAGAGGCAGGCTGTTGGTGGCGGGCGTTTCCTGGTGACGCCAGAGGCGGGCTGTTGTTGACCGGCTTCTCCTGGTGACGCCAGAGGCGGGCTGTTGATGATGGGCGTCTCCTGGTGACTCCGGATGCAGGCTGTTGGTGAGCGGCGTCTCCTGGTGACGCCAGAGGCGGGCTGTTGGTGACGGGCGTCTCCTGGTGACGCCAGAGGCGGGCTGTTGGTGACCGGCGTCTCCTGGTGACGCCGGAGGCAGGCTGTTGGTGGCGGGCGTCTCCTGGTGACGCCAGAGGTGGGCTGTTGGTGAGCGGCGTCTCCTGGAGACCGGCGGCGGAACGGCCGGCTGCCCTTGCCTGGGAGTCCCCGCCGACGCAGACACACTCCGCTGCCTGGTGCCGAACAGCAGGTAGGCCGCCGGGGCAGAGAGGCTGACGCTGTTTGTGCCCCGCTGGATGGCCGGGCGATAATCCGATTCCGCCCCCCCCCCCTCCCATTTAAACATCCATATGTACATAACGCGTACTTACTCTCGCATGCTTGTTTTCATGTTCAGGGCATTTTTCCTTTTCGGTGGGTTTGCATGTTTGCAAAAAGCTTCCGATGGGCGGAAAATACAGCAGTTTTAAGTTGTTTTATGTCATATCTGTTTTTTTCGGCGCAGTTATAATCGCCCAAAAGTATGTGGTGGGAAATGCTTTTTTCAATTTTAGAATGGGGTTCAAGCCAGGTCCCGCTTTCCCCATTTTGTGACGCTGGCATTGCATCCCGGCTTTGACGCATGCAGCTGATCGTGTGGTCGATAGATGCGCAACTAAAAAACTCTTGGGATGTAAAGGGGCAAGACTGCGTGCTTTGTTAAAACTATATAAACACCGGGACTGATATGAAAGAGTGGCGACATTTCAGGAAGACAGCAAGAAAGTGGCGAAAGCTCGTCAAAAAATGTGCATGTAATGCAACCATTTTTATGACAGTTCTGAGGGTTTTGAGGCTGACTTAATCCCCTATCGACGGGCCTAAAAACTTAGCTGACTTCGAACGCTTTCCTCAACACTTTATCTCATACACACAAGATAATGGGTGCTATATTGGGCTAGTTAGTAGTCAAATGCACCCCCTCCCCAGACATATTTAGTGCCATAACTTGGCCAATTCACACTGGTTTCATTGCTTTTCAAGGGGGGTTATTATCAATAGCCGCCAAACTATCAGTGTCAAACGATTTATTTTGTTCTCATCGGAAAGATCTTGGCATTTTTTCATCTGGCTCATTTACTTAAATAAAAGGTCTCAAAAAGCAAAACCAAATATTCTTAGTTGCCGGGATTTTGAACACATGGAATTTTGAGCAGGTGGTTTCGCAAATTCTTGTTATGGTGTATGGTGTACACTAACAGGATGTCTTAGGGTGCAATACATACACATATGATACTTGCGCTCACTTTCAGTCTAATGTGTTTCCATCTAGTGACGCGCCCAGTATGACTGATATCTGATGACATTTGACATATGACATTTTGCTGGAGGAGGCCCACATCGCTCGTCCAGTTAATTGTTGTACTTGGTAGACCGAAGCTACCCATCTCAGAAATTCTGGGCATGCCTCTCCATTTTGCTGAAAGACGCATACGGAAACTTAATCCGGCACCGCCTGCGGTGTCAAATATGGCAACCCCTCGGTTGTTCGTAAATAAATTCTGAGCCATAAGAGCCAGCGCAACCAAACTTTCAGAACCTGATAACCAAGAAATCTTACATATTTTGATATCAAAAGCATTTCCATACTAGGTAAGGTCACGGAAATGTGATGCCATACGTGGACCCTTCCAAGCATGTTTTCGCCTTTTCGGGCGGTGACGCGAACCTGCTCCGTTTTTTATAATATTCGCGAATATAATGCATGGATTATTTGGATTTTCATAGGGCATGGTCACCAAAAAAGATATACAGCCGTGACACGTCAACATTAGAGGCCATTCTAGGTCGCATTCATGATGACAGCTAAACTTATTTTCATTGCAGATGATAGAAGTGGTTGCCGCTGACCTTTCCCGTCGTTCAAGCCAGACAAGTAAATTTATATGCGCCTCTTAGCAAAGCTCACCAAATGCAACGTCAGTTTATCATAGGTAGATGTCAAAACGAAATAAAATACAACATTGCCTATGGAAGACCGCTCAGAAGCAGCAGAAAGCCATTGTTGTCCCTGTTCAGAAGATGAAAAATGTCTATCTGTCCTGACCTGGTTTGACCCTGACCCGATAAGGAGCAGGCAGAACAGATTTCATTATCACAAAATGTCATTTCAGTTCTGTTCTTGACGCAGTTGCAAATCCCAGCAAGTTATTAGCGAGTATTAATCTTTGTCAAAAAAAGTAATACAACCTTATCTAACCTGACCTAGAATGACCTTGGCTGGATGGAAAGCAGGTAATGCAAAACTGATCATCAGAAGGTTTCACTTTCGTCTTTTTTGGCGCGTGGATCAGAACGGCCGCAAGTGTCGACTTTTGACACGTGAAGTAAGGCCAATATTTCACTTGATCTAGGCTGACCTTAACCCAACATTTCTTTGACATTTTGGCATCCTTCTGATGTGCGCAGTCAGGACGTTTTCTTTAATACCCAGTTAAAGGCTCCAAGACCAGTGTTGTTGGCGATGTGATGTACGAACCGTAATCAGTTTTTCCGACGTCGTGTTATGCGTTTTGCGTGACCTGTGATGTCACAAGTCACATGACCAAGGCAAACATAGTATTTGCTGAATTGCAAGACTTAGGGCTGTCGACTGGTGATAGACCGGTTCGGATCCGACGGTAAAATCCTGAGATAAAACGAGGATGCCCTTTTTGACATCCCCACAGGCGGCCGCGGGTGTAAAAACAAGCCAGGCGGTGCCAGGTTAACTCATCAAGTAGCCTTATTTTAGCTCCTCTTGAAGTAAGCCTTAACCAAGCCGCGCTGTCGTTCTTATTATATTGGGGCACCAAATCACAATCTTCTTTATTACTGCAGCCACCATATCAACCCCGCAGACATTTCCATGTTACATTGTCAGTGCTACAAACCACAATGAAGGGCCACGGCCGGCCGGGGACCATACAACAACGGCACAGTTCATTCAGCATGCAAATTCTCTTTAGAGCTGCTGTCAGCCGGGGAAATGAAATTCGTTTGCTTTAACTAAACGCATACCTACGGCAGAAGCGACCGCCTGGCGGGACGGCCGCACGGAAACCATGAGACAGATTAGGTCACGTGACTTGTAATCGGCCACTGACTGTGCGGGGAAGGGGCTGGGGCATTTGTTGGATTTCTCTTAAATGAAGAAACACAGGGCCATAAAACTCTGAGTATTTTTTTTTGCGTTAATTGTGTGTATGCTGATAAAAAAAAATCGAAAACGGGGCTGCCCTAGGTCATGCATTAATGGCGTCACAAATACGATCGTTTTGCGATTTTGCGATTCGGCGTTCAGTTTTCAGGTGCCTCCGCACTGTCGATATTTTTGCAATGTATCATGGCTAAGGCTTTCCTTGCATAGCAGCGTGAACCGGGAGTTCAATACAGACCATTACTGACCTCATCCTAGGCCATGCTATGTCCATTGAGAATACATGTTACAAACGGAGATGAAAAAACTCATTTTTTGATACAGACGGACAAGTTATCGAGTTTTCTTAGAAGATATTACACATGACAACCTTTGTTGTAGTTTCTTGCAACAGCGCAACATTTCTCAGGGTGACCTTTGGCTGTTTTATGCAGATTTCAACTTTGCAAGGAAACTTTTGGCATCCGTTTGACGCTCTGCATGACCGGTGTAAGGATATCAGTTTTTGCATTGTTTTGCAGCATTCCGTTAAAAGGTGCAACATGATCAAAATCGACTTGTACGGCCATGTAAAGGTGGCGAATGAAATTCAACAGCGTGCTCGTGATACTCCGTGTTTGAAACTACGAAATGTTGCAACGTTGCATAAGCACGGTATTTAGGGACATTTTATGGGTTCAGTTATCCCCAAAGCTCTTTGAAAGTGTCTTTTTTCAAAATATCCCTGTTAATTAGGTCAGGAATCATGTGTTGCATAGCCCATTATGACAGACGTCACATTAGACCTAGCCTGTGACCTTAACCATTGGTGACTTTGGGTCAGTGGCACCTAGAATATGAGGCAAACCCACCAGTGACATGCTGCAATGCAAACTTTAGTCTCGATTTGCTTTTCATTGCGATGAGGAAGTTCTGGAGAAAAGTCACATTCGGGTGTTTGATCCGATTTGTAGCGTTATCAGTGCTCAAAAGCAAAAAAGTCTCATGTCATCGTAATAAGACTGCACGACTCAACGCCATCGATTGTTGTTTAAAGCAGCTAAATCGAGCAATTGATGCCAGAGACAGGGGCGTTAAAGGCCCCCGAAGTCGATGGGAAGAGGAGAAAAACACAATTAATCCGGGTTAATGACAGGAAAATGCAGCTGAGCATTTAAGGGATGTTTAGCTACATAATTGGGTGCATGACGTGGCTTTGAGACGTGGATGCGTTTCACTTGAAAATTTCAGGAAAGCTTAAGGTACATCAGAAACCATTGCTCGTATCTCATACCGCTTACACGTTATGGTCTCACGGAAAGACCAATGGGTGTTGTTTTTTAGCCATGTTGACTGATTTGCACGAAAAGGGTACAACGCCACCTTCGATTCATACCCAATCTGTTGCATTTAACTAAGTCTATTTACTTCGCAAAAGAGGCCGAATGGAGATCGACGACGCCCGTCAGCAGACAGCCGACCGGGATCCAGGAGACGGAACAGGCCACAGATCATTAAATTTATGATAGTGGCGGCTAACGGGTGATTAAGAATGCGTCTAGGTTTATCATGACATGACTGGCCATTTGGGATCACCTTTGAAACCCATGGAAAGATGCATGTGAAAGAAACAGCAGCGTCTTGATACGTTTGGCTGAATTATATTTGCTTCGCGAAAGGACCGAGCGCGGGCTTGCCCGGTGACGTTTTTTCCACCCAGACAGCAGCCAGCCACCAAGGAGCCCAAGATACAAAACAGAAATAAATTGCCATTGAAGTCAGTCTCGATCTGTTTTCCATTTTGATCAGACAACTCTGAACAAAAGGATCATTTTTGGGCGTTTGGCCTGACCTGTGACGTCACAAGCTATCCGAAAGCTTAAAAAATATGTACCGCAAGATTGCACGGACCGGTGCTATTGGTTTTCAAGAGAGACAAGGAGGACGTTAGACCTCCCCTCGGTCAATGGAAGATAGCAAAATACCCCAGTTAATGTCAGATTAACCCGCGCCCGACTATGGGTCGGGACCATACATGCCCGACTGGGGGGTTCACCGCCCCCCTCTTACTCACGAACGGCTGGTCGCACTATAAAAATAAGCACACCGTTGGAAACCTCATGACGAGTAAAGCTCGAAACTTGGTCTAAGTTTTTAGTTTTGGATAATATGGAGGCCATTTACGCCCTATATGTTTTTTTTCTCATAGCCGCCTGCATGAGACCGAGAAACGGCCTGGATTTCAAGGGCTGTGACTGATAAAGTCTAGATAAAGGTACCAACGGCGAGGTAAAAGCCTCCAGATGCCGAAACACGCCTGATTTATCCGATTTGTTAAATATGTACACGGGAAGGTTAAGTTGAAGACACGGTAGTTTTCGCAACGCTGCGCGGTGGGCGCCGCCGACGAAGGCGGTATGAGATGAACGGGGACTAAGTTTAACGTTGTTTTATTTTCGCGAAATATGCCATTCCAGGTTGCGTTTCTTGATTCTAGTGGTTCTTCGGATAATTTTCCATGTTTAAATTTCGGAAAAACGTAGTAGTTATCAGTCTACACAGTTGGTGGAGCCTCATTCGCTAAAACCCATCTGTTTTTTAAACATGCAGTTTTTGGAGACTGTTAACTTTTTGGTTCTAGTCGCAGCTGTGAGAGCCAGTTCTGCCATTTTAAATCCGATGTGAGTGATTTATCACCGATTTTGATGGCAGTGCATTTTGACTCATAACAGTTATTCGTGACTTGAACTCAGTCAGTGGTCAGAGGTCATTGAACATTTGCCCATTGACGGAAACTAGATGGCTGGAGCTCCTCACACTCAAATTATTTTAAAAAAAAACGTCGTCAGTTTTCGAAAAAAAGACGATTTATGTTGAAAACGGGCTTGACCTTTTCCCGAAAAGTCCGAGATAGCAGATTTGTTGCATTTATTAAAATGTCTTGACCTTGAAAGTTTTATTGTGATATCATGTTTTGCGAAAAAGTTACAGGGCACTAAACTTTTTTGGACATAGGTCCATTTGACCTGACCTAAGTCGGACACCTTACTTGGTATGATGTCAAAAACTAAAAACAAGGTGTAAAAATTTTAAAATAAAACGTGCACAAAGTTTCGTAGCACTGCGTTTTTTCGTTCTCTCGCAAAGTCGGAAAAACCTCATGGGGTGGTCAACCTCCCAGTCGGAGACGGGTTAAACCATAGCGCAATTGCGTCCTTTAGAAGGCTTTGGAAAATTACATGTCGGGGCGCCAATGACCAGTGTAAATAGTCCGTGAAACATTCATAAGCAACGGAAAATGACCCATCTTTGCCATAGTAACGTACACCGGCAAAGATAATGAGGCGTTATGCCACAAAAGGTAATGCCCCTTCAGCAGGCTCGGTACACTACACTTCCCGATCATGCGATCTAATGAAGGCCCAGCGATGTGCACCTGACAGGGAAGGCCATTTCGGCACATCAACGTGGACCATACTATGGTTCCGTGGTAGCTACACACAAATACGGGAAGTAAGTCATTTGGTGACATTTAATGCATTTTGCATGGTAGGTACTAGTAAATGGGTTGCCATGGTTACAGAACCATGACAGTTATCATGGGACGCATTGCTGTGGTTTGAACGCAGTACGTCTGCACACGTACTAACTGTCTCAAATCTAGATCAATGAGCAGAATTACCATTACGTCCACAAGCATTTTCATGACCATGAGTCTATAAGGCTCATCAGTTTGTGAGCTTGCAAATCTTTTAACCTGTGAATTCTTTCACGGTTTTCAACGATGCAACGAAGCGGCTACGAAAGCGTATGCAATTCGTCAAGAGCTGCACTGGACTTGCGCGTCATGTGCGTCAAGCCGATTTTCAATGCCCACGCGCATTATTCGTCAAAGGAAGGAGCCTCCACATCCGCAAGCGGCCGGCGCCTGATGCCATTAGTCGACTGATGAGGAACGTGCTTGCAGAAAGCAATGGCGACCACTGTAACAGTGCCGCACGATGCGCTATTCATTCATGCTTCAATGAAGAGGGCGGGCATTCTATTGCTCATTGCATCGAACCAAAGGTACGGGGCAACGCACGGCCATTGCCACCTGAAATCAGCGCAATTCAATGCGTCCATTATACATTTGGTGCCCAGGATGCATCGATTATACCCCTCCCCCTGACGACCATGGCCATACGATCCAGCGAGGGACAACGATCTTGATCATCCAGACTTGGCCAGAAACCTTTGGGCACTCATGGGCTGATTGCCGCCGGATGGTCGTCGTCGTCGTTCTCCACTTCAGGCCTGGCCTCCTTTCCACGACTGCCCTCCCCCCCAAAAAAAAACAACTTTGATTAGGATGTACTGAGAAAAAAACAAAAAACAACACTACAGCTGCTTTGCCTTGGTGTTAAAACTGCTGCCATAAGATGAGGATGTCTAGACACAGGGCTCTTCGCTTAACGGTGACATTCGTACACTGCGGTCAAGGAACCCAGAGATTTCGCGACTTGTGAGCCACATTTCAATTCTCACTCACTTCCGGTCCATGTCACACCCACGGGTAAATGGCCAATTCTCACTCACCTCCGGTCCATGACACACTCACGGGTAAATGGCCAATTCTCACTCACCTCCGGTCCATGTCACACCCACGGGTAAACGGTCAAGGGACCCAAAATATTATTCAGGTCTATTCACGGAGGGACGGCAGAACGTTTTAGGAGTTTTATGAGTTCTTATGGTTTTTTAAAAAAATTTGGAAAAGGAAACAATGTTTGGTCCCGTTCAAGTTCAAATTTAAGGTCATTTCTTTCCCTGCAACACCGCAGTTCACCAAAGATCAGAAAGCTCTTGACACAATTTCTTCTTTTTTTGCGAACGGCTTTGCTTTATATTAAACAGGACCAAAAAGGACCTACTATTAAGGACCTTTAATTGACACAAAGCAAGCTGGGATCCATAATACACAGGGAAATTTTGCCAGCACAGCAGTGGGTCTGAGACGTCAAGGCCTTATCAAAATCATTTCATAATGCTGCACAGTGCTCCCACCCAGCAGGTATAGACTTTTCCGCCAACCAGGGTTGCTTCGTTTCAATAGACGGTCGCAAGGACCCGTCAGACGTACCGATAAACACAACTTTCAGAAAACGGAATGGTCATTTCAAAAATCTGATTTTACAGCATGATATGCTCGAGACGGTCTTCTTACCACCCAACAAGATGCATCAAGGACATCGTCATGTCTGTATTTACGGTTACATGGGCTCATTCACATTCATGAATAATGTGTAGTAAATAAGCAACCTACGCCTCAGAAGCGCAGCCACAGTGCTCATAAAAAAGGGAAGCTCGGTGAAGCTTCAGCGGATAGCCCACTTCATGAGTTGAATGCATTGGAAGGTCAGCTTTAAAACGAACGTTGTCCAAACTCGGTACGAATGCTCAGTTATGCAGCGGGCCGTCATCAGTTGCCCGCATGATGTGGAAGGATGGAGTGCAGCGGCGAACTGCCTGGGCACACATTATTTCGGAGCAGTAAAAAATTGGACAACCTGGACATTGTGTGCACGTCACGTTACGTGACCACGCAGACTCGCAGAGAAACGCACCGGCTTTGCTAGTACGACTGAAACAATTTCACGACGTCCAACATTAATTAACTCATCCTACAGTGCGACTGATCATTTCTGAATGCGTCTCCGTTGGATCAAACAGTATCTTCCCCGCAAAAAAAACAATGCCGTAAGTGGGGAGACACGAGTGCTTCAGCCAGCATCTGTTTAGCTTCCTGTGGTGGGCAGCGTTGCCTTCTCGTCACTTCCATCAAAACGCAGTCTCAACGGCGATTGACTGGTAATGTGCCTTAACCAAGACAGCGACGAGTAGAACACCCATTACCTTCACAATCGGCGATGGTGTGGTATTTTGGGGTCCTGGCGGTGTCGGTGTGATTTCGACGTTCCCGAAATGCATAAAAAGTGTTTGTGTTTTGGTGGCGATATTTTGAAATGTTTAGCTCCATCCTCGCGGGTCTCCATTTGGTCTCCTTTGTTCTTCTGCCTTCAGTGTCGACATTAGTCCGCTTCTCCTCCACCCTGGCGGGTAAGCGGTCAGCCATGCTGTTGTCGGTGCTTCTCTTCTCCGTCCTTCGGCTGTGCCTGGCCTGCATGAGTAACGAACACTACTTCGGCCGCCTGAGCGCCGACCCTGGTGATCGAGCAGGTGACGCTGCCAGCGCCGTCCAGCTCCTGCGGCTGCTGCGGCCTCTGCCACCAGCGCGCAGACTGCAGGAGCTTCAGCTTCGACACCGAGCGGCGCGAGTGCACGCTGTACGACCGCGTCGGCAACTTCAGCCAGGTGTCCGACCTGTTCGAGTCGTCTGTCCAGTTCTTCTTCATGCCCGACAGCTCGGACAGCGGCGAGTTCTGCCGCAGCGACGGCGACTGTCAGACGCCGGGCGACTTCTGCTCGGGCAGGATCTGCACCAAGGACGAGACCGTCACCTGCAGGGACATCTACGGCATGAACAGTGCGCTGACCAGCGGCTATTATTGGGGCTCCATTAGGCGACAGGAGTTCCTGCTTCGGTGCCTGATGGTCGGCACGCATCGGGGATACACAATGCTGCTGAACTACAGGCAAACGGGGTGGACGTCAGACAACTGGATGTACCGAGTGGAGACTGACTCGGACAGCTGCAGCTACCCAGACTTGGAATGCCCGTACTCCATATTGAGGTATGTAACGCTTGTTCGTTGTCAACAAGCGGAGCCGAACTGAGCTGTCGTTAAATGAATCCAGACGCTTGACATCTCTGAGGTTTCAAGAATAATCCGGATGCGACCTAAGGTCTTCACGCTCGCCAGGAGGACGGAGTAGTGTACCTCCATCGAGCTGTTTTCGAAAATTGCCTTAGAACAACTGCTTTGATCTCTCTGTAAGTTCGCATAGCTGAGTTCCGAACGTCTTCACGCTTTTTTCTAATTCAAGGCCAGTATCCTGAAAGATCACTGAGGCTATGACATCTTTCCCGGGGGTACGTTGTCGAGAAATCACGTTACGGCTTCGGTCTTCGTCGGATAGCAAACGCTAGTCCCACTAATTTTTACATCTGAGTGTAATTTCTGGCGTCAGAGACCTCTTTACTGTAGTCCTTACTGGAGGGAAGATCAAAATCTCAAAATCGAAATGAAAATGTCAGGAAGAAGTAATTTTTTGAGGTCATTGACCCTTTCGACTTATCTCGACTTTTGAAGGATCACGACGTAATCGGACACTCTTATTGGAATAAAAACAGCTTTTTTCTGTTAAAAGTCGTTTTCAGTCCCTTAACCCGCGCCCGACTGACAGTCGTCACCATACACGCCTGACTGGGGGGAAGAGATGACAGCCCCACTGTAATTCACGAACGATTGGTCGCACGACAAAAATAAGCATACGGTTGGAAAGCTCGTGACAAGGAGACCTCGAATCTGGTCGGATGATTTTTTTGGTATAATATGTGAGCCAGCTGCCCCTATATATGTGTCCTCATAGCCAACTACATGAAACCGAGAACTGGCCTGGATCTCAGTGGATCTCAGTGGTTCTCAATGGCCGGATCTCATGAAGAAGATCTGGGTAAAGGCACCCACGAACAAATAAAGGTCCGCAGATGCTGATACACGTCTAATTTATTTGACGTGTGTAATGAATACGCTGAAGCGTTGATAACGTTTGGTGTATACATTATAGAGGGTATTCCAGGGGGGCTAGACGATAAAGCCGATTCCCGGCAGCGGGGAGGAATCGGCCCGCCTGAGATCTTGAGAACCACACATCCGATTACATCGCAACAAACGGCAAGGAATTTAACCTGACGTAAACTAAATTTTTATGAAAAATAGTTTTCACAATATTTAAAAGGGCGGATACAGAGGGGCAAAAAAGTCAAAGTACGGATATTTTTGGACTTGTTATAACTTTGTTGTTTGTGAACGGATTTTGATGAAATTGTAATAAATCGAGGGATTATGAGCGGGGCTATTTCCATTGATCCGTGCATTTCAAATTCTGAGGAAATTCATAGGCGTTCATAAGGTTTCAAAAATAGAAGCATTAGTTCTTCAAAAACCGAATTAGGAAAAAAGTTAAGAACACTTTTTTTTACTTCACCTAGGTCAGGTTATGCTTAAAAAGTGCAAATCGTATTACACTGTTTGTATAATGTTAACATAGGCGGTTCTAGGGACATAAAAAGGGGGAACTGTCATGGTCACATGTTAGGCAGGTCAACTGGCGACTTTCGGCCTTAAATGACCTCCAATGACATTAGATTCGCCTGGAATGATTTTGAGTGCATTTCGTATTGTTTGAAAACGTTCGCAGTCATTTAAATTCACTTTTTTCTAAAATTTCATTTTACGGCTGTTGTGACAGAGGGCACGCGCGCCGACATTTTAGGTCTAACTCCGTGACCCGACTTGATATCAAGCTGAAGCTTGACATACAAGTAAAGGACACCATTCTACGATACATATGTTTTGGGACTGACATTTGAAAAGCATTGCCAAAATTATTATTAGAAGACCACATTCTGACTTTTGACCTTGACCTGACCTTAGAACGTGACCTCAGATAAACATATTGTATTTGTGTGTTTGCCTTTTTGCCTATATATTCATAAAATGTTTTAGGTTGCATCTTAAAAACGCTACTTTTGGCAGGCATTTCCCTTTTACCCTCAACAGGGCCAAAAATGACCTGAGCTGCCTCCCAAAGACATTGCCTAGCTGCTCCATGAGCAAAACAGAATGACGGAATGTTGCCATAGTACATTGGAAGAATAGATAGGAAAGGTGACCAGGTTTCGTAAATCTGCGTGAAAGACCCTGGAATTGGCGAACAAAAAACCTGCGGTAATTATCAATCTAAACAATCGGCGTAGCTCTCTTCGCCGAAGCTTGTTTATTTGCAAACTATGCGACTTTTGGAATGTAGCTTTTTTTTGAGAGCCAGTTTTTCCATTTTCTAAGCGTTCCAAGTTACCCATCGTCGATTTTGACGGCGGTGCATTTCGGCTCATAACAATTATTGGCGGCCTGGCCACAGGTCAATGGTTGGAGATCATTGATAAGTTGTCCATTCATGACAACGGAATGTGTGCGTCACCTCGCACTCAAAATCCTACAAAAGTTCGCCAATTTCCGAAAAGCAACATGTTTTGAAAATGGGAATGACCTTAAGTTAATGACTCCGGAAGTTTCCGAACAATCTGAGATAGCTGATTTGTTACATCTATCAAGATCTCTAATTTTCGGAAGTTGTATTATATGTTTATATGTAATAAATTGTTGCTATGTTTATATATTATAAGTTTTATTATATTTTATTATATTTAAGTGATATCTAGTTTTCCGAGAAGTTAAGAGAACTAGGCTTTTTTGGACGTGGGTTCACGAGATCTGACCAAGGCCAGACACCTGAATCAACCCAAGGTCAAAACGTTGGCACAAAATGTAAAAATGGTCAGACAGAGTACACAAAATCTCATGGCACTAGGCTTGTTTGTACTCTCGCAATTTTGGAAAAACTTCAAGGGGAGGGGTGTTCAACCACCCCCTCCCAGTCTGGCTCAGGTTAAAAGCACCCTGTTAGTTACGTCCCATGGATCAAATCGAAACCAAATTCTATGGTCATCCCTTCATTCAAGGTCGCCTACGAGCTCATTGTATGATCTGAAACGGTAAAATCGGATATCATCGTGTAATGAAAAAGCTAAGGTACACGTTTGTCCGATTAGGAAATGGCTTTGATCATTTCCCCTTCTCTGTACAGTCAAAGGCGGCCTTATAGTACATATTGGCAAGGGCAAGATCATCGAAAATCTTCACGTTGTGACTTAGTGGCACCCGATAACGATTTTTATCATTTTCTATTTGAGCCTTTAAAATTGTGCGACCTTTTTAGTCTTGTAGCTATCTCAAAGATGGTTGCAACTCAGCAAAAACCGCATTTTAAAGAGTTGGCACCCGGTTCTTAACCCTATTCCCGGAGGGCTAGACGGTATGGTCGATTCCCGGCAAGGGGGGCCGATTCGGCCCCCCCTGAGATCTCGAGAACTACTTGTCCGATTTCATCGCAACAAACGGCAATCGATTTGCCGTGACGTGAACTACATTTGTGTAAAAAGAAATGTTCAAAATTTTGAAAGGTGTGGACACAGGGGGGCAAAAATATCAAAATCAGGGGTACTTTTGGACTTCTTATAACTCCCTTGTTTATAGACCGATTTCAATGAAGCTGACATGAATCGATAAATTATGGATAGGGCTTTTACCATTGGTCCTCAAATCTGAAATTTTGAGAAAATTCATGGGCGTTCAAAGGGTTTCAAAAAATAGGAGGGTTAGTTTTCTAACAATTCAATGAACAAAAAAGGCAAAAACACTTTTTTGGCTTCTGCTAGTCATGCTATGTTAAGGAAGTAAAAATCGCATCACTGTGTTGGTATAATGTTAGCATAGGCGGTGCCAGGGACACGACAAAGGGGAAACTGTCATGGTCACATATTCTTCAGATCAGCTTGTGGCCTTTGACCTTAAATGACCTCCAGTGGCCTTGGGGTCACTTGGAATGATCTGGTGTACATTTAATATCATCTGTAAACGCTTTCAATTATTTGAATTTACTTTATTTAAAAAAAATCATTTTATTGCTATTGCAATATGGGGTACACGCACTGACATTTTAGGTCATAGCTCCGTAACCCAACCTGGTATCAAGCTGAGACCTGGTACACAAGTAGAGGGCATCCTTCTACGTCATATGTATTCCGGGTTTGGCATTTGAAAAAAACGGTGCCGAAATTATTGCAAAAAAACAAATTTTGACTTTTGACCTTGACCATGACCTTTGTAAAGTGACCTCAGATAAACAAAATTACGTTTGCACATTGCGCCAACTATTTAGCCATACATCCATATCAAGTTTTAAGTTCTATCTTAAAAACCCTGTTTTTGGCAGACATTTTCATTTTACCCTCAACATGGCGAAAAATGGCCTGAGGTGCCTCCCAAAAACGTTGCCTGGCTCTTCTCCTGAAACAAAGTAGAATTTTTAAATTTTGTGACGGCACGTAGAAAGAATAGCTAGGAAAAGTCATCGAGCTTCGTGAAGCTAAGTTAAAAGCCTGGAATTGGCAAGCAAAAAACCCGAGGGGGGTGGATTCAGGCCCCCCCTGCCGGGAATAGGGTTAAGGAAAACTACGGTCTTCTCGGGCCATAGGTCATATAGGACCACAGGTCATTGTTCAGAATTAACATTTTAAAGGCGGCCTCCAATATGGGTGCCCGATAGCCGACTGGGTCTTCCCGGATAAATGTAACTTGACATGACCTTGGCTGAATTTAAATGAACTTGCCATTGCATAATATAAAGAACCTTCATGTGAACCCACGTGAGAAACGTTCCAACACTCTTGCTTTAATGATACAGCTGCAGCTCTCAAAAGACGGCGAAGTTTTTTCTCCCACCGGGTGCCAGCTGACAGAACGCTCGTTTGCATCCAGAAATTGCTTGAAAACGTGACGGGTGAATTTGGCCCCTCTAATGCGCTTGTTAGACGACATCAAATGAGTTTACCGCGGTGTTTTTGTCCCCAGATTCGCCGACATCGTCCGCGACTCCGGATCTGGAGACTTTTACCAGGTTTTCGTCAGAGGCGCCGAGTTTTCCTCGTCCAGACCAGGTAAAAATGTCTACTGAACTCGTTGCGCCCACGTGCGCAGCTGTTGGGCATATTCGGAAATGTTCCCTCAGCCCCCATTATGTTTATTTTCCGTCTGTTTGAAAGACCTGCACCATGGGTTTTCGAGACTGATTTTCTGCGTGATGCATGTGACGCTGAGGAAACATTTCTGGTTTCAGATTATTTGTTTGGAATTATGTTCTGAAAAGTTTGGGGAGCTTTTGGTTGGAAAAAGCATTTCTGACAGAAGATAAAGCTGACGAAATATGTCACAACCGAGAACCAAAATCCAATATGGCGCGGAACAATGTTCCAGGAATCCAAACACATAATAGTTTTGGTCATTTCTTGATATTTCTACAACTGACTTCGTAACAGTGTTACGTGGCCAATCCTGACCTGAAGTGAATGAAAACCTTAACTTCTCACGGTAAAAATAAAACTTCGAAGAGTTCCTTTGGTATGGGAGAAATAAAAGTGATGTCATTGGTCTTCGTTCCTTTTATTTTTATGCTTTTCTCTGTCATTCTGACGTGCGCCCGACTGGCGGTCGGCGCCGATCACGCCCGACTGGTGGGTGGAGCGGTTTGCCGCCCCATCTCTAACTCACGGACGGTTGGTTGCACGACAAAAAACAAAAACAGTGCTGGAAAGCTCGTGAGAAGTAGAACTCGAAACTAGTCTCATTTTTTTAGTTTTTGCTGATATGTAAGCCATTTACGCCCTACATTTGTTTTCCCATGGCCGACTGTATGAAACCAAGAAGCGGCCTGGATCTCAAGAGCTACGATTAACAAAGTAAAGATTAGCAATGTAAAGACACCAACGAACAGGTAAAAGTCCGCAGATGTCAATACACGCCTAATTTCCCTGATCTGCTCAGTATATACGCCGAAACGCTGAGTTAAGGGCACGGTGATTTTCTCGCCGATTGCCGGCGGGAGCCGTAGTTGAGCGTGGTATAAACCTAACGGAACTATTTTAGCGTTTCTTTTTTTGCGACACACACCTTTCCATGTGATATTTATTTATCCGAGTGGTTCTTGTGATAGTTTTTCATGGTTAAATTTTGGAGCAAATCAGTTGTTATCAATTTACTCCATTGGCGGAGCTTTATTGGCGAGAGTCTGTGCATTTCCAAAATAAACAATTTTTGATACTTTTGGAATTTCCTGGTATTACTCGCAACTCTGCAAGCCATTACTGTCATTTTCTACCCGTTCTGAGAAATTCGTCGTTGATTTTGACGGCGGTGCGTTTTGGCTCGTAACGGTTATTTGCGGCCTAACCTCATACCAATGGCTCGAGGTCACTGATACTTTGCCCACTGACGGTAACTAGATGTCTGCATCACCCCACACTACAAATGCTATGAGGAATTCCGTCAGTTTTCAAAAAAACAACGACATGTCTTAAAAATGGGCTTAACCTTAGGCCAATGAACCGGGAAATTCCGAAAAATCTGAGATAACAGATTTGCTGCATATATCAAGATGTCTAATCCCTAAAAGTGTTATGTGATATCGTGTCTTCCGAAAAAATCGTAGGCGTTAAACTTTTTTGGACATCGCTCCACTTGACGTGACCTAGGTCAAACGCCTGACTTGACCTGGGGTCCAGATTTTGACACAAGGTGTAAAAATAATCAAACAAAAAGTACACGAGGTTTCGTGGTGATGCATATCTTCGTTCTTCCGTAATTTTGGAAAAAAACTTCGCGGGACGGTCAACCGCCTCCATCAGTCGGGGCAGACTAAATCAGACGTCATTTACCTCACAGTAAACAAGGAGCGTGATGGGCAGGTAATGCTAAGGAAAGGTGGCTGCTCAAACGCAAAAATCCCTTGTGTGCTTCGGATCTTTTAGTGTTAGGAAGGTGCAGCGCAGTAAATCATTTACATTTTTAGTTTTGCAGAAAAAGGGTATCTTGCGACATGCCGTAACACTGCAATCTAAAAGAGGCTGCTCAGTTTAATGCTTCAAGGTTGCTGGAGTCAATTTAATATCATAGAATAAATCTGAAAGGTCATATGGGCACGCAAAGGGATAATAAAATTCAATGTTGCAGCAATTTTGTGCGATTGTGTGATTATGTGATGTGATTATATGATAAAGGATATATGATAAGATTATGTCACTGTGCTGTTAAGACGTTTCCAAACTGCGGGAAGTCCAATGTACGCCATTGTGTAAAAAACGAAAAAATCAAAGTCATTCGTTGAAAAGGTAAACGAACGTCCTATACCAGAAGATTCTGATTTGAGGGTGAGATGAGGGTCATTGTGAGAAAAGCGCCCAGCATTCTGCTGGTAGCAGAGGCATCCATGCTAACAATGCAAGATGCATCTAAAAAAAAAACTGAGGCCAGGTTTAACCAGAATGCCAATCGTGCAGGCTACGACTCGGAGCAAGATTCGAAATACGAATGTATCAACATTGTCGCAGGTGTTTTGTAAAGCCTCGATGAAACTGATACTCAAAGATGCAAATTCAAGAGCTCGCTATACCCACCAGAGGTGTCGTGGCAGAGATTTGTTTTTTGAAAATTTCCGATTCACTGACTGAGCCCAACGGCTCGGTAGAGGTAGGTTTTGTGCAATGCTTTCTCCATCCCTTTGTGGTGTATTTGCGTGACAGTGGGACATTCTGTTCACCATGGCTACTCCGATATGGCACCAACCAACGACATCATGGTGCATATGCGATTCTCAGACACCTAGTTCTACTACAATAAACATGCGTCCCAGGCAGTGAAAAAGGCACCGTTTCTCAGAAGGTCTTGCGGCTTAGCGCAAAAAAGACAGAGTTTCACAACTGTTTGTCATGACACGGAACTTTTGGTTTCCTCCGTGAAAGGTATTTCTGCAACTTCGCTCGTCAGCAGTCCTCGTCTTCGCCTTGGTCAACAGTCCTTGGGATGGGATAGATGAGACAGTGAAAAGAACCGCAGCCAAAGGAATTCTCGCCTCACGCAACAGCACGTAAACCAGATTTTTACTGTTCATGCTATGTTTTGGCATATGACTAGGAGGAAAAAATGACTTTCGGAATCGGATTCGTTTTTGTGGGAAAGGAAGATGCTTTAGAAGCAGCAAAAACGTTGTGCCCGCACTTTTCCATCTCACTGAAATGAAGGGTAGTGTCATTATTACCAATCTGTAACGTTTGCTTTGCGGGAGCGGCAGTGCAAGAAATGTCATAATATGAGAAAACCGCAGTGTACGAATATCGCAACACAGGCGTATTCGTAAGGAACACGTAAGGAAAGTATGGATGAGGATAAAGTACTGGTGTCTGTTCTGCCTGCTGCTTGAAAATAGTTTTTCACTCAGTGATAGGGCCAATAAAAAATTGTGCACGCTGTGAAAGCGCTATATTTTTGTATATGCCCGGCAGGAAACTGACGTTCAGAACTGGATCCGTTTTTTTCTGTGCTTTGCAAAATCCCGGTCTGACCATAGAACACCCGCAACGCCTTGCACGAGGACTGTGTGCTGCAATGCTAGTTTTGCACTTAAAAAAATAGAAAAACAAAGAACGGGCTGCTTATGCATTCTGATTTATTTCTACCTATTCATCCATTGCATTATGTGAACTAATGGTATCTGAATAGAGCAGGTGCAATAGTAGCAGCCATTTGACACCCAGTGATATTCAGATATACCTTTGTCTTGTATATCAAGATCCAACTATAGGTCACGCGACCCAGAAGCATGAGCAGCACTTGTTCAGCACATGAGATGAGCTCCGCGCTAAACTGAGCACCATTGTCTGAAGCATCGTCAGTGGAGTATATCGCTTGCATGCCCCTGTGTCTGAAGAAACTGCATTATGAGTGCTGACGCATAAACAGCCAAACCGTAAAACAGCGTCTCAATCATCCTTTTTTACACGTAACACCAAATTTCTAAACTGTTCCCAGAAAACGAAAACTGATCCATTGTTGCTACAGAAAACTAGATACTACATTTGCTCAACTTAACGTCGTACCAGGATACGAGGCTAAACATGTGCACAGTTTTTTTGCCCCCCCCACCCGTTTTTTTTTGAAAATCTGGAGAACGGATCGGAGCTGGTTGCTGCTGCTTTGTGACATTTATGGAAATTGAATAACTCTTCGATTGACCCAGAAAAATTGGAAATCGGCTGTAAATTTTGAAATTTCAAGCAATTGAAATCAAGCAAACATAACGAAAACAACGGTCGTCGCTGACAAAGGGGAACTTTGTGAAAGGACAATCGTTCTGCCTAAGATTACTGCTTGAATGCAATCAGGCGACGCCGTTCGGGCGTAAGTAATGGATATACCAAGACCAAAGCCAGGGTCAATTAGGATCAAGGTCATCAAAGGTCAAAGCCAAACAGCTTGTGACCTGATCCAGATTTGCGTTGCAACATGCAACATGTCGGTTTGTATGAAATATGCGGAGACCCTAATAAAAACATGTGCGCGCACACTGATACGATTACATATACCAGGGAAAGTGAGGATCGAGGCCATCAAAGATCAAGGTCAAATATCTTGTGACCTGGTCCAGATTTGCTTTCCGACATGCTCATTTGTATGGAATATGCATTTAGAGACTCAAATAAAAACACGTATGCGCCCATGGATATAAAAGGGTCAGTCTAGGTCAAGTTTATAAAAGGTAAAAGATAACTATTTTGTGACCTGGTCCAGATTTGCTTTGCAATTTGTCCATTTGTATGAAATATGCATTCAAAGACCATACTGAAAACACATTTGGAACATTGATACTCATATCTATATACATACGAGTATATACATATACATACATAAATATAAACGCTAGAAGTGATCAAATGTACCAATGTTGACTACCTTCACTGAAAACACGCCAAAAGATGCGTTTAGCGCCCTCATTTACACTCAAGCTATCCCGTGTTGCTCTAAATCTGATCTGCAAAAGATCAAAAATGACGGCATAAGTCAATAATCTCAAATGACCTCGGCCCGAAATCCTCAGTGGAGACGTCAAACGAGTAGAAAATTGTCGTATTACACGTTTCAACGCTCAAACAAACACCTTCTTCCCGCTTCATTCGAAAAGCTGTACGGAATGGTCTGCATATATATATCATAGCAAGTGTCCAAAGTTGACTTTTCGACCCCATTTGACCTTGAAGATATTGACCTAGGATAATGAAAATGCCACGCAATGTAGATTGCTATAACGTAGATTGCTATAGCCCTATTCTGTCCACAAAATTTAATGTCTCTAGCTCTCCCCGTTTTTGAAACCAGAGGGGGGTCCTTTTGGACCCCCTTTCAGTGCGCGTTAGCGCGAAACCACTTTTCACTGTGCGGATTAAGACCAACACGTCACGCAATCAGACGTGCAAGACAGAAATATAATTGGCTGTTTTCGACCAAGCGACGCATTTTATTAGTCTGGTAATACCAGTTTTGAATGGTTTATCCTACAGCAGACACTCTTCCCTCGCAAAAACGTAGTCGTAAGGAAAACAACGTCATACAACTACAAAACCGCACGTCTCACGGACTTCCAAATATTACAGCCCTGTTTGGGATCGAATGCACCCACTGGGTCAAAGTTACGTATTAATTCTATTCCCGGAGGAATAGACGGTACGGTCGATTTCCGGCAGGGGGGCGAATTCGGCCCCCCCCCAGATCTCGAGAACTATACGTCCGATTTTATCGCAACAAACGGCAATCGATTTGCAGTGGGGTTAACTACACTTCGAAAAAAATTAATTTTTAAAATTTTGAAAGGGGTGGATGTAGGGGAAGCCAATATATCAAAATGGGGGTATTTTTGAACTCCGTTGTTTACGAACCGATTTCGGTGAAATTGGCATGAATCGTGAGATTATAGATGGGACTTTTAAAATTAGGAGAAACATTTGAAATTCTAGAAAAATTCATAGGGTTTCAAAAATGGGAGTATTAGTATTTTAACAACGCAATGAAAAAAAAGGCAAAAACACTTTTTTGTCTTCTGCTAGTCACAGTATGTCAAAAAAGCAGAAATCGCATGACAATGTTTGTAAAATGTCAGCATGGGCGGTGACAGGGACATGAAAAAGGGGAACTGCCATGTCATATGATCCTCAGATCAGCCTGTGACCTTTCACCTTAAATGATCCTCAGTGACCTTGGAGTTACTTGGAATGATCTCGTGTGCGTTATCTGTTAACCTTTTTCAGTCATATGAATTCACTCTCTCAAGAATTCCATTTTACGGCTATTGTGATAAAGAGTACGCGCACTGACATTTTAGGTCATAGCTCCGTGACCCGACCCGATATGAGGCTGAAACGTGATATACAAGTAGAGGGCTTCCTTCTACGCCACATATATTCCGGGTTTGACATTTAAAATATAGCACCGAAATTATTACTATGAAACCCAATTTTGGATTTTGACCTTGACCTGAACTTTTTAAGTGACCTCAGATAAACAAAATTGTGTTTGCACGTTGCCCTGCTATTTAACTATACATCCATATGAAGTTTCAAGTTCTATCCTAAAAACGCTAGTTTTGACGTCATTTTTCTTTTATCCTGAACATGGCCAAAATGGCCTGAGGTGCCTTCCCAAAACGTCGCCTGGCTCCGCCCCTGAGCAAAACAGAATTTCGACACTTTGCCACAATACGTAGAAAGAATAGGTAGGAAAGTGACCAAGTTTCGTGAAGCTACGTCAAAACCCCTGGATTTGGCAAACAGAAAACCCGAGGGGGGATTCAGCCCCCCTGCCGGGAAGAGGGTTAAAACCTGAGAGATGAGGGTGCACAGTTGCTCTGCTGACCGGCCAGTTTGTCGCGGAATGCTCCCAAGGCTAGTTTCGCCAAGCTAATGCTTGGATGGGACTCTCAGCATTGGTGATGAAGTGGGGTAACTGACCATTCAGGGAACATAAACGAGCAGAGAATAACGTTACGCTATATATGATGAAAAAATTGAACAACGCTGTGCATTCCTAAAGTACATCTAAACACTAATACACCGGCCTGCGCCTTTCAGATGGTCAGCCTGGAACGGTGCTCCGGGGACTACGATACAACGTCACTCGTGACTACAGCCTGCTGGGGACCACGCCGCGAGAGGCCGCCCACGAGCCGACGGACGGCGCGTTCTCCCTGCCTCGCGGAGGCCGGCTGGTCTTCCCCTACATCACCGCGGCCAGCGGCAGGCCGTACAGCCTCAACGGCAACCAGGACCGCGGCCAGCGGTCCGGCACCCTCGTTGAAGTCAGCGACGCGGCCTCGCCTCTCCGCCCGAGCCACGCCGCGCACGCGAGAGGCGGCACCCCGTGGGTGGAGGGGATTCAGGATCCGACCTACGTCAGGCTCTTCATCCGAGAGTGAGCGCGCTGGACAGGCTGGGACGAGCTGAGCCGCGCCACCGCAGTCGACCGGAGAAGCCGGTCTCCTGGAGCTTCACAAAAGCGTCGCCGCTGAAGAGAACTGTTCGCTTCGTCGTGGGAACGGGCTATACGGAAATCCTTAGCTTTCTCGAGCGTTTGAGACACTGGCTTTAATTGACAGCTACAGGCATTCGACGGGCAGTGCTGTTGGCCTGGCCGCGGTACAGACCGAAAACCCTGGCCGAAGCTGTACTCGCCGAAATTACTACGACTTAGTTTTCTCAACCAGGATCCTCGATATGCCATTGACCTTTTCGCAAAGGAGCGATACCAACTGAAAAGGCACCTTTTATTGCGTATCTCTTCTCCTGTTTCTTATCAAAGAATCAGACCGCGCTATCTCAAACGCATAACGGACGACCCATTTCTTCGGCCTATCCTGAGATCCTCACGCATTCTGCAAAAGAAGCACCAGGTTTTTTAGAGTAGAATAAAAAGGACATTTTCAACAAAACTCGCAGAACGTGCTACTCAGTTCCCTTAACAGGTATTGCTAGATTGCTGTGCATATGGCTGGAGAAAAAAGGAATATTGGGCGGGGCTGAAAAGATTTCATACCGCGTCTCTCCAGCCATTGTCACAGACTCTAAGTTAATATTTCTCAAAAGTGGGATCAGTACTCTAGACCCTCCCTCCCGGATCTCCAGCTCTGGCTCTGGCCAGTGATCTCGGCCGTTGGCTGCAACACCGCTCAGAAGCTTCTAAACGGAGATTAGTAAGGGCGGAACGTTCCAAATTGGATGGGGATGCAACTGCAGTTTTGAATTTTGATGTCCATTTCCTTCATGCAACGTCATACATGTAACGTTGGTACCTTTGTTGACTGATAATGCACATGCATCCCCTGTACATTATACTTCCAGACATAAGCAGACATACACTCATTTCACATAAGCTCCCAGTCAATACGTGAGATGTGCAAAAGGTCCGACTGCAAATCTTCTCCATAAAAATGATCTTGTTTCTTGTGTCGCCTCGTCTGGGAGGATTTTGGTAGCTCCTAGATTTATTAAAACCAAATGGGTGCGATCACAGAGAGCGCCAGACCGACCAGATTACGTCGGCTCTCTCCACCAATAAAGCGAAGCAATAATATGTCATGCAGCCACTGCTGCAAAATTACATCATCATGATAAAACTTCTACGTTCTGCGGTGGAATGATGGTAATTTTTCGCATCTAGAAGTGGCGCACTTCTGTGGTTCACTGTACTGCACATGCTATAGCACGTCGGACAGAAGCTATTTATAGCAAATGGAAACAATATACGCACCACAAGAACTAGTGAGAACAAAAATTACAGCGATCAGGGAGACCGCAGATACCACTGTTAACTTGGCACTACAAGCAGTATGGATCCACAAGCATGCGGAGACTTAAGACACTTAAGACACAACAGACAGGTCAAATGCGACATCGACTGCAGACATTGTACAGTGCATACGCCACTGCGGACACTATATTCACTTTGCACACTGCAGAACTGCATACAGAACAGCATACAACTTCGCGCAAGGCAAACACATGTTCCGTAAATGCCGAGCGTCACATTTGGGAGTATACGTCCGGGTCCGTTGTATCCGCTGCCAAGTCGCATTTGTTTGTTTGTTTGTAAGTTAGGATGCCCAGACTCTTGGGCTCAGGTATCCGGAGCCTTGGGTCAAGTCTTGTCAAGTTTTGGTCAAGTCCGGCGTCAGTCAGTCGTCTGTTAAGTTGCTGCGCAGGGCTGTTCCGGCCCGTGCAGACCAGTTACGAACTCCAGGACCAGAAACGCCGGCTGAATGCAATCAACCGTGCAAACATCAGGTCCGAGATGTTCTAATTCTAATGGCGGCTGCCGCCCTATTAACCCTATTCCCGGCAGGGGGGGGGGGCAGAATCCGCCCCCCCTCGGGTTTTCTGCTTGCCAATTCCAGGCTTTTTAACGCAGCTTCACGAAACTTGGTGACTTTTCCTAGCTATTCTTTCTTCGTGCTGTGACAAAATTTCAAAATTCTATTCTGCTCAGGGGCGGAGCCAGGCAACGTTTTTGGGAGGAACCTCATGCCATTTTTGGCCATGTTGAGGGTAAAATGAAAATGTCTGCCAAAAACAAAATTTTTAAAGCTAGAACTTGAAACTTTATATGGATGTATAGCTAAATAGTTGGGCAATGTGCAGATGTAATTTTGTTTATCTGAGGTCATTTTACAAGGTCAGGTCAAGGTCACAAGTCAAAATTTGTTTTTTTTTGCTATAATTTCGGCGCCATTTTTTCAAATGCCAAACCCGGAATATATATGACGTAGAAGGATGCCCTCTACTCGTGTATCAAGTTTCAGCTTGATATCGGGTCGCGGTCACGGAGATATGACCTAAAATGTCAGTGCGCGTACCCTATATCGCAATAGCCAAAAAATGAAATTTTTGAAATAGAGTGAATTTAAATGATTAAAAACGTTTACAGATAATATTAAATGCACACGAGATCATTCCAAGTGACCCCAAGGTCACTGGAGGTCATTTAAGGTCAAATGTCACAAGTTGATCAGAGAAACGTGTGACCGTGACAGTTCCCCCTTTTTCATATCCCTGGCACCGCCTATGCAAACATTATACAAACATTGTAATGCGATTTGTACTTCTTTAGTATAACATGACTATCAGAAGCCAAAAAAGGGTGCTTTGCCTCTTTTGTTGATTCAGTTGTTAGAAAACTAATCCTCCTATTTTTGAAACCCTGTGAACGCCCATGAATTTTCTCAAAATTTCACATTTGCGGACCCATGGTAAAAGCCTTATTCATAATCTCTCGATGGATGCCAGTTTCATCGAAATCGGCCCATAAACAAGGGAGTTATAAGAAGTCCAAAAGTACCCCCCATTTTGACATTTTTGCCCCCCGTATCCACAAATTTCAAAATTTTGAGAATTTCTTTTTATAAAAATGTAGTTCACGTGACGGCGAATCGATTGCCGTTTGTTGCAATGAAATCGGACAAGTAGTTCTCGAGATCTCAGGGGGGGGCCGAATCCGCCCCCTCTGCCGGGAATCGACCATACCGTCTAGCCCTCCGGGAATAGGGTTAACGCACGGGCGGTCGAGATCTAATGAGACAGCTCTGGGACCCACTGGGCTTTAAATAAAACCCAGGCATGGTTGTCTCGGTAAAACCTATTGGCGCCTGACCGCAACAAGGCTAAGGGCATCGTCGCACGCGGGGGCGTGGCACCGGGCGATGCGAGATTGGAGGACTTGAGGACTTTTACCGCCGATCGTCTCGATGAAGCCGGGCCTCAGGGAACTTCCACTCAGCGGGCCCCGTCGCTGCCGACGCTGGAGTTCTGCTCTAGGCGCTGGAGCGGACGACAGCCGGTTAAGGGTCGACCTCCCATTGGGCAGACTACGGGACATGTGATAAGTGGCTGGAACTGTTGGCAACCCCCAGTTTGGAGAGCGTGACGGCAAAGCCCCCAGTTTGGAGAGCGTGACGGCAAAGCCCCCAGTTTGGAGAGCGTGACGGCAAAACCCCCAGTTTCGAGAGCGTGACGGCAAAACCCCCAGTTTGGAGAGCGTGACGGCAAAACCCCCAGTTTGGAGAGCGTGACGGCAAAACCCCAGTTTGGAGAGCGTGACGGCAAAGCCCCAGTTTGGAGAGCGTGACGGCAAAGCCCCCAGTTTGGAGAGCGTGACGGCAAAACCCCCAGTTTGGAGAGCGTGACGGCAAAACCCCAGTTTGGAGAGCGTGATGGCAAAACCCCCAGTTTGGAGAGCGTGACGGCAAAACCCCCAGTTTGGAGAGCGTGACGGCAAAGCCCCAGTTTGGAGAGCGTGACGGCAAAACCCCAGTTTGGAGAGCGTGACGGCAAAACTTGCGCTATTTATAATATATATATAATATATATATATATGTTATATATATATATATATATATATATATATATATATATATATATATATTTCCGACGTTATATTATGTAACTTTCACTTGTGCTAAAGGGTTTCTCTAGGTTGTGGCTTAACATTTGTGGCAGATCGGATCCGGATTGGATCAGCCTTGGTGGAAATTCATGAGTTCAGATTGGATCTGGATTCAGCCTGACGGGAGAAGAATTGGATCGGGTCAAACCGGATTTATCCGTAGGTATCCGTGTTTATCCTACTCTGATTTGGAGGGCGTCCCGGCGAGGGCTGGTTTGAGAATGAGCACATAACTTGCCATATCGCCCTGGAACTCGGTCCCCAAACGTTAAATGTTACTTCATAGTGAGGTGAGATCTAGAACTACCTCCGCAGCCATGGCCATAAGACTATGTCTCATAAAACTGCTCGTTTTATGAGTCTCATCAATAACTTAGGCCAGGAGATAGTTCCTCTTAATCGCTGCATATTCACTAAGCTTATTTACGACTGCATAATTTTGCATAACTCAGCTTTACTTTGTAGCAGGAGGAACCGACATTTGAAGGCTGAAATACAGCCAAAAAAGGCGGATGAATATACACTACTATAAACACTATAAGCACTATGTCATGCTTTAAGTTTTGGGGTCAGGTTTGCTTTGCTCTTGTAGTAAGAGAGTGAATGGTAAGAATAAGCCTTAGTGGGCATTTGGTTTTGAAACGTTCTCCAACATTCCAGTCAAATATGGAATGCCCCTAGTCATTTCTGAATTTTTAACCTATGATCAAGCACCGAAAGAAACATAGCGATCAAGAAACAAGAACAACGAACAAGAACCCAATCCATAGCGGCAGCAACCGTTTTAATGAAATGACGAAGTCAAAAACTAATATTTCAAAGTCAACCGGCGAGCTTCGTAAAATGTCAAACCCAAACATGGCAGGGCACTGACCCAGGTGACCCAGGTGCCGCCTGGGCCTCCCTCGTACCCCAGATCATTTGGCACCACGCTCCACGTGCACCTAATGCACGAGCTGTGTTCCGAGTAACCGTTGTCTGCATAATGCAGCGGCCGGGCGGTGCGGCCCGGAGAGCGCCGTATCATTCACGCCCGACTGTGCCTGTTGCAGGTTTTATTACCGGCGAGGCGCCGGCCGTCTCTCCACACTAATCGCCTCTCGTAGGATAAAGGTCAGGTGAAGGGCCCCAAACTCACGTCCCGGCCTCGGCCTATTTGAGGATGCAGATGACACGCTATCTCGCTGCTGTGAGTTTGGCCGACACGCGCTAAGTAAGCTGGAATAAGCTCGTGGCATGTTGTTCGATTTCATATCGACGAAAAAGTTCAACATTACTGTTGACCGGCTGCTCATCTCTAATAGTTTTTTCTGGTATGGCCAAGACCTATCCAAGGATGTTTTTAATCTCTATTACTCCATTTTAGTTTCCAGATCGAGGCGGTATCATGGACTAATAGGATAGTTTGGCAAAATTATCAGTAGTTCATAACGAGTATGCTCTTGGGAATAATGGCAATACAATAACTCGAACAGAGATGCATTGGGATGTTTCGACTTCATACAGTCTTCGTCAACATCAAAGTTCTGCACACAAAGAAATCCACATAGCAAGAATAGCTTCAATCGATGTTAAGTTTATAAACGCACATGCAAAAACCACTCTCCTGTCTGTGGGTGTGATAAGGCTTCTATAGGTGAAACGGGAAAGGGGACTGAGACGAAAATAATAGAGCATAGACAGGATGTGACAAACCACATGTCATACAGCGCATTTGTCGCTCACATTGAACCTACCAAAATGGAGTGCCTAAAGCATTCTAGCGACACGCAAAAATACAAAATATCGCACGAGACTGGGTATAAGAATTCCCTAAAACCGAGATGTTGGTTTGATATTTTGATCGAGTGTGAAAGCGCAAGGTCAAAATGCTAGGTGACATGGGGATTTTTAAAGGATCAACCGAATGCTGCAATATCCTTTTTGCATTATCTCGTGCGTATGGTATAACATTTTGCCTCCATGCTTTTTGATCTTGGAAACGTTTTTGACTACGGGCCGAAATGTTTAACCAAATTACGCGTAAACAGTCATTTTGACAAAAATATGACTGGAATTTGTGGAAACTGTTTCAAACTGCACCTGTTGTGTGAGTTTGCAACCACTCAGTAATGGTCCGGAAAGTAGGAGAGGAGAGAGCGCTTTCCCCAGCGTTTCTGGAACTTGGCATTGACCCAATTGGCATTGGCTAAAAAAATTAACCAAAAATGCTTCTTTGCTCCCCCACCCCCGTACGCGCCCCCAACGTCCCCACCTGTGGGGAGTTCCGGTGCCCCTGCCAGTCAGACTGCCGTTTGATGTCATATGGTGCCACCACTGGCGTCTTCTCAGTTGTCATAACCCAAACATGGTGGGAGAATGACTTAATCTTCTTTCCTTGATTTCCTACACAGCAGCATTTTGTAAAAATCATACCACACTTGGGCCGGAATAATTTTCCAAGACGTTGAACGCAGTTGAATTTCTGCCCTGGACTTTCGGCCTCGGGCAGAAATTGCAAAGGGCCAATCCTAGAAGATTATTTTATCCGCCCCGTGTGGTGTTGTGAAATGTCGGCCAAGTAGTATGGGTTTTATTATATGCCTTTAGCACTGCATTTCTAATAAGATGTTTGCGTAAAATGGCAGGCCCAACAAAGCAAGTTCTTACAAAACAGAGCTTCGAGCGAAGCATCATTGTCGTCACCAGTCATGCTGAACATCACCGGCTCCAAAAATGTCGCTATGAACAACTTCTAGTACTGGCCATTACCCCGTGATCTGTTCTGAAAATTACCGTTTGTGTCAATATATTGTATTCCATTCGCCAGAAATGTTTTCGCTTCCAACAAAAAGAACAACGACTAAGCATCAAACCATAGTTCAGAATTATGATTAGGCCATTCCCCGAATAAGCGTGAAAAGATTGAAATGGAATAACCAGCATCATACTCATTATCCACAGCAAACAAAGGTCACTGAACTCTCTGGATATGTGGTTCAGCTTTTCTACATTAACGTTCCGACCATGGATTTGTTCTTTACCCAGATTAATAAAACAATGCGTCAAAAATCTTAGCCTAGGTTTGACTACACGGCGCGTGCTAATGATTTATGCTTTCTCCGATATGTTATAACAAAGAAAACAGACAAGCGATCGAGGCAGCATACATTGCAACAAATGAAATGATTAACACGATGGCGGGGTTTGTGAAATGCCGTGGCGATTCTTAGTATCAAAAAATAGGATAATAAATCTTTGCTCCGGTCCAGGGCCCAAACGTACTGGCGGATCGGCACATGCTCTGCACCGTTCGAAAGGTCTCGCGCTACCAGAAAATAGGCTAGCTTTCTTCCCGCTGCTACACATTGGTGCATGCAGCACGCTTCAGGGGTATTTGTTTGTCCTTAGTAAAAAAAAACACGTAAAACCGGAAACGAAATCAGCGCTAAACATTGCTTCGGTTCCTACAGGTTTTCTCGGCAACCATATGTCGGATTGGCTCAAGACGTAGCAACCTGGAATGACGATTGAACGGGCTGCCCGTGACACACATCACGTTTCACTGCGCGCAACAAGTGCCACGCCCAAGCGACGGCAGTGTGAAAAAGCTGTTTCTGGGCGTTTTTCAAGATCGGGTGTGCTGCTGGCGATCCAGAAATCGCAACGACCCGGAAAGCTCATGGCAACTAGAGCTTGAAACTGGCGCCATTGTTTAGTTTTGGATAGTAAACCATTTACGCCCTATAATGTTGTCTCAAAGCCTACTGCGTGGAACTGAGAAGCGGCCTGGATCTCAAGGACTGTGATTAATAAAGTCTAGGAAAAGGCACCAATGAACAGGCAAAAGTCCGCAGATGCCGATACACGCCTAATTTCTCTAAGTTATCTAATATGTATGCCGAAATGTTGAGTCAAAGGCATGGCGATTTTCGCGCCCACTGCCGGCGGGCACCGTAGCCGGACGCGGTATGAAATTGATGGGCACTAATTTTAGCATTTCTTTATTTTCGCGACATAGGCTTTTCCATGTGATGTTTATGAATCCTAATGGTTGTGGTTATGTTATGGTCTCTCATGCCTAAAGTTTGGAAAACAAAATCAAAAGTAATCAATCACCCAAAAAGCTTTATTCGCGAAAGTCTGTTTATTTTCAAAATATGATTTTTTTGAAACTTTTTGAACTTCTTGGTATTATTCGCAGCTATGCGAACCAGCTCTGCTATTTTCTACCCGTTCTGTGTAATTCATCGCCGATTTTGACGGCAGTGTATTTTGGCTCACGACAGTTATTCGTGACCTGACCCCAGGTCAATGACTGGAAGTCATTGATACCTTGTTGACTGACGGTAAATTGATGTATGCATCAGCCCACTTTAAAAATATTATAAAAATTCCTTTAAATTCCGAAAAACGACAACAGATCTTGAAAACGGGGTCGACCCTAGCTCAATGATCAAGAAAAATCAGAAAAATCTGAGATAACAGATTTGTTGCATTTATCACGATCTCTAATGTTTGAAAGTTTTATTCTGATATCATGTTTTACGAAAAAGCTACTGGGCGCTCAACTTTTTGGGCATAAGTCCGCTTGACCTGGACTAGATCAGACACCTGATTTCACCTTAGATCAGAACTTTGAGACAAGGTGTAAAAATGCCGAAGCAAAAGGTACACAAAGTTTCGTGGCGCCGCGTTCGTTCGTTCTCTCACAATATTGGAAAACCTCAGGGGGGCGGTTAACCCCCCCAATTTGGCTTCTGTCGGCGGTTCGGGCGTCACGCCACCTGGGAGCACACGATACACTCATTCTCAAACCTCTTATCGATTCTACCTGAATGTCGTATAGAGACTCTTCACTTTTTGCAACGAAAATCACATCAACGTGTTGCCAGTTCTGTTGTGCCCTATATCAATTCAAAAAAGCATCATATTTCATTGCAGCATGTCTGTAATGCGTTGTTTGGTAATGTCTTGCGTGTTCTAACACGGTTAAATCGCATGTTACATGTGAAATATGTTATAAATATTAATATAATAATGTAATATAATAATGATATAATATAATTATATTATATTACATAGCATTATAATATTAAAATATATATAATTAATACAATGTAATATAACAATGAATATTAATAAAATAATATAGTATATATAATTATATATATAATACATACATGTATTACATATGTTATATGTCATATCACATGTTATCACATATAACATGTGATAATGGTTAAGTAGCAATAACATGCCGGCTGCAGTCATTCGCTCATTTCCTAGCCAAATAAAGTGAACAGCGCATGCAAGACTCAAAACCAAGGATCCGCATAGTCAAAAACAGCACATTTCGTCGTCAAAGTGCTCCTGGTTTCAAAAGGCTGTGTTGGCTAACCAGTGACAGTGACTCGAGATGGATAACCTATCAAAAGAAACTGAATAGCACATCGCAAAGCATTCTGTGTACGTTTAGAACGATGACCATGGGCAAAGAGCAAAATGGCTATTTCTCATCTTTTCTACCTTTTTGTTTCTGACGTCGAGACAGCCACTTAGATCAGATCATCACAGCCAAATGCAAAATAGAATCATACCTTTAGAAATGAGGTCTATCATGCACAAGAGCGTTCAACAAGCAGCACGTTACCGTTGTTTGCAACAATCCACGATCCAAGACCCAAAACCAACCATATGGATCCGAAAGGTAAGACTGTTTCGAAAGTGACGCTATTTGAAACTGGAAGTGCCCGTGAACCTTGCTTATCGAAGTAAGCGGCGAACCCTAACATTAGCTATATGCTTGCAGGATCTGTAGGATAGCAGTGATTTTTTCAGGTGCATTTAGAAATTTGACGTCGGTTGAAACTGTTCTTGCTGTGTGAATCTTTTTTCTTCTGTGTTGAACTTCTGCTGACGAAGACCGCATGAAATCGAAACGTCCTAATGCGCCCCTGTAAAAGTTATCGTCATTATTCCCAAGAACATATCACTATGTTTCGTCATTTTTATGAGTCGCTTGTGTTACTTGCACATAAAACAGGTGCAGTTGCCGTGATTTGCATGGATATGTGACTATACGATTTGAGTACCTTGCATGCTCAAATAAATGCGCTGCATACCTGAAGAGATAGCCATGTTGAATGATCAAGACTCAAGATGGCCATCGTTTTTTAAACAATGGTTCCAGTGTTTATTTCTTCAGCCGAAGTAGAAGCTTAACAATCACTTTTGGGCCCAGCGAGTGAATACTATAACAATCACTTTTGGACCCAGCGATTGAATACTACGTTCGAAGGGTTTAAGGTCGCTATTTTATAACAACGAACCCGGAAACATTGCACAAGAGATCGACAAGTGTCTAAACAACTTTTTGCGTCTAGTATATTATATATATGATATATACGATACCTTGCAATATATATACTTCTTATAATATACATTATATATGCCTCTGTATGTGTCTAGTATATATAAAGACTAATATATAGCCTTTTTGCCAACTAACATGTTCGGTTGTTCTCATTTAAGCCAGCTTGCTTGGTTTATCTCCAACAAACACGATTACCATGGAATACCTTCAGCTTACCGGCGGCTCAGCTCCCGAACCATAAGCCGTCGAACCATGAGATTCCGTCGCCGTGTTCTTCCGTCCATAACACAGCATTTAAGTCCCAAATCCTACTGCAGTCTGAGGAATGACATAAAACTGTCGCACTATCATATGCAGTCGAATGAGAATGAACGTTCGCTGGCGGCGGCCGCAAGCAGACACCAGGCGGTCCGCTCAAGATGCAAGGGCCTGATTGAACAAGGCAAATGCAGTCCGTCGCCTGGGGGGGCCGGCACTGTGCAGGCGGTCAGTTGACGGGGCAGCGTCGCTCTGTCAGCAGGTTACGGCTCCTCTGCCGCCGCGCCGGGCACAGGAACCTGAAGGCTGCTGCTGCTGAAGGCGCTGGCTGCTGGGCTCGGTCGCGTGGTCATGAGGACTGGATCAGTGCTCGTCCTGCTCCTGCTCTGCATCTCAGCAGCCAGCGGTGTACTCAACTTTGTGGATATAATTATCACCATGTTGTCAGGGAACGGCATTCTGGCAGACTGGAAGGCAAGTTATGAGTTCTTCAGGTTGGTACGATGATTTTGTGCTAGCGATACCGAGCGGAGACAGCAACATGAACTGTTTGGAAAAGATGTGAACACGACTGCTTTTGGAAGCACGTGCGAACAGGTGTTTGATATCAGCACCTCACGCCAAGCGTCCTGAGGAAATGAGGTGCAGGTGGAGCTGCGATATCAGCCGCCTATCACGTCTGCTGCCTTTCGAAACGTTTGTTGCTGTATGGCTTGTAACATTAGGGGACGTATTTTACGTTTCCTGAAATAATTCTTAAAAATACATATTTTCAACTGTAATTATTTGACAGCAATCTTCGGCACAGCTCAGCTTAATGCACAGTAAACTCGTTCATTCCTTGTACTAAAAGATAACATTGCGAGACAACGTCCTTTTGCATATTTTAACGCCAATACCACTTGAAAGTATTCAACAGTGAATATAAACGGAACTCGTAACACCTTTGCCCTATTCCCGCGTGGGGGAGGGGTTGAAACGTCCTGCTACGGTTTTCTGCTCGGCATTTGCAGGGCGTTTCAAGCAGATTTGCGAAAGTTGGCCAGTTTTACTACCTAGTTTTCCTAAGTAGTATGCCAGATTTTATTTATCTTTTGCTCAGTGGCAGAGGCAAGCTAGGTTTTTGGGAGGCATCTCGGGCCATTTCTTACGTCGCTGAAGGTAAAAGAAAAATGACTGCCAAAAACACGCTTTTCAAGACAGAAGAGCAGCATTTATATGAGTACATAAGTAAACAAGAAACCATAAAACATATTTTTGTTAACGTCATGTCATTTCATGAGGTTAGTTCAAGGCAAAAGCCAAAATTTTGTTGAAAGCATGTTAATGTACAGACTTCGACGCTAGTCTTCAAAATGCACAAACAGGAATATTTTTGAATCAAAGCAGTGCCCTCTACTTGTATTTCAGGCTTCCCGTTGATATTAAGCAGGGTTACAGAGCTATTACCTAGAGTGTTCGTTTACATACCACGTATCAAAACGCTCATAAACAGGAATTTTAGAAACAGAGCGAATTCAAATGTTTAGAAACGTTTGCATACACAATGGAATGGACTCAAGGCCATTGCATGCTACTCTTACGTCATTTGGGGTCATTTAAAGTCGAACGTCGTAAGCTGACCTGATGAATATGTGACCGTGACAGTTCACTTTTTCCACGTCCCAGGCGCCGCCTGTCAGCATTATACAATGGGTGTAATACGATTTCTACTTCTGATAAGGTGGCTAGCAATAGGTGAAACTGTGTTTCTTTTTCGAATAGCTTTAAAAACGAAAAAGCGCAGGGATATCAAACCTGGTGTATTCTTTTCTACATTATTTTTAAGCCATGCGACAATTTGTTACTAACCCAGAGTTGCCTCAGACAACTGGCCTAGGCCAAGTCAAGTAAGACCGTGTTCCAAAAGAATGAAGGTGGCATAGCATTTTGTGAAATGTATCGACATGAAATTGGTCATATACTTAAAACATGACGAACGAAACATTTCCGGTCCTCGATTTTTTTTGGAAAAGACCAGGTCTTGGACTTACATGGCCAGTCAGCACCTTTTTTACGTTTGTTAGAGACTGTTGGTTCGTTGCGGCGGTTTTCAAGCTTGAACATACGCCCTGGTACTTTTCACGCCCTTTGCACATGGAGTTGTACTTCTTGACATTTTACTTGGTGTCAGACCACGCTATATACCGATTCATTGGTTTACAGTCTTGGGATGTTTTTTGGTGGCCATATGTGCTTCGAAGCCATCAATATATGACAACAGCTTACGTGACAAGAGTGGCAAAGTTCCATTTGAGCCAGGCTGGCCCGAACTAACGTTTCGAAATATTATGCTTGTTTGCAATGCGTACGCGTTTTGCATGGCCGCAAGAGATCAGAACCATATCTATACGTTCTTTTTATACAGTTTGTACTGCCTCAGCCCTATTGATTTCGGTTGTAAAAATTGAAACCCTTGTTATTACGAAAATCATTTCCTACCAAATATGGCCCTTTTTCTTTGCGGCCATGCCCCCTACCCGGCATCTGTGTGCCGTACGTGAAAAATGCTCAGTGGCACGGGTTTCATGATGTAGAAGGGATATAACATCAACGGATGATGTACGAGTTTATTCCGTATCGTGCCACAAACGACAAAGTCGAGCAAACGATGCGACAAACATCAGAAACAACCGACGTATGGACGCTAATGTCTTAACCCAGGCTGCTGCGTTTTACGAAAACGCGTCTTCAAAATCTTGAATGGGACAAGAAATACAGGGGCCAAAAACTTCAAAATAGGGCATATTTTGGACTTGTCAAAACTCCGCTTCTTATGAACCGCTTTTGATGTCATTGACGTGAATCAAAGAGCTTATGAATGGAAATTTTACAGTTTGTCCAAACGTCTGGGATTCGGAGAAAACCCATGGGCTTTCACAGGGTTTCGAAAATTGGAGGACTATATTATGAAAAACTGGATAAAGAAGAGAGGGTAGAAACACTTTGTAGCCTTAAATAGTTATGTGATACTGAATAAGTGCAAAGTGTACAACATTGTTTGTATAATGATAGCACAGGTGGCGCCAAGAACATGAAAAAGTGGGAACTGCCATGGTCACACCTTCATCATGTCGACTTACAACCTTTCACCTTGAATGACTTCCAATGGCCCCTAGAATTATAGAAAATGACCATGAGTGTGACACTGTTTCTAAAATTCCAGTTTATGGCTGTTGTGACGTAAAGTAGGTGCACTGACATTTCAGGTCATAATTCGGTGACCCGACCTGATGTCAGTCTGAAACTTGGCATGAAAGAAGAGGACACTCGTGTCAGTCAGACAGATTCCGGGTTTTGCTTTTGTAAAATGAATGACAAAACAAATAACATAAAACCCAATTTTGACCCCTGACCATGGCTTAACCCTAGCCCTAATCCTAACCATATGGACTGACCAGAGATTAAAAAGTGATATTTGTTGCTTTTTCATATATTTACCTATACACGCTTATATGATTCATAATTCGTCTTAAAAACCCTATTTTTGTTACTTTAAACAGAACCAAAAATGGCTTGAGGTATTTCCGAAGCTCTCGAGCAAAATCAAATTACGGAATTTTGGCACAGTACGTGGAAGGACTAGGTAGAAAAAAGCCCAAGTTCCGACAAGCTGCATCAAAAATCGGAACAGGCAAACAAAAAAAAACACGAGGTGTTTTTTTTTTGGGGGGGACGAGTTCCCCTACCGGGAACAGGATTAAGTGATCAGTTTTTATCTCACATGTCTTTTCTACCCTACATTGGTAAATCAGGCTTTTTTTTACTGCTTACCCCTTTGAACGCAAGTAAAAATTATTGCCAAAGTTTTGCGAAAATTTTAAAACGGTTATTTAACCTGAGATGACCACTGGCGACTTAATATTAGCTTTAATGAAAAATTATTGTTTTCTTTTAGACTTTTCAAGGGCACTTCTAGTTTTTTTGTGCCGATGAGGACTATAAATGAATTTACAGCTCACGAGATCTTGGGAGGAGGGTGCCATGAACGGTGGTGTCAGCAAAGGTGGATTCGAAGACCAGCCCGGCGAGGGTTGGCCCTGTTCCGTGCTGGTGGTGGGGGGGGAGCAGATTCTGCCTCCCGGCGCCTCCTCCGGTTTCTTGCTCGTCATTCCGGCGATTTTGGGAGCTCTTTCACGAAACTTGGTGACTTTTCCGCAATGTGTCTTTAACATGTTGTGACGAAATCTCGCAGATTTACTTTTTCCAGGGGCGGTTGTGGGACACGTTTTTGGGAGGCATGTTTGAGGAATATCGCGCTTTCTGGAGATCGCGCACTTCGACGTGGTCATGTGCTTTTTTTAATGTTCTTCGTAATATCACGGACAATTCAGATCAACGAAATATTTGTGACCTGTACATCTCCAGGCGCTTTTAAGAAAAAAAGTTAGTTAATGGCGGATCCAGGGGCTCGTAAAAAGGGTGTATATATTTTCTTATTCCTAAGAATTTATGACTTATTGTATGACTGAAAGAAAGCTTATGTGTGATATGGACAAATTTATCCCAACTTTTGTACATAATTCACCGATATATGTCGCAAGAGGCGTCTTCAAGCACCGGCCTTAGGATGCATATTTCATCTAATGACATGATCAGTGTGCCTAACAGACATCTCGCATTGTGTGAGTGGCTTTGTTAGCTCCACATGTATTACGACCAGATGCCACATATTTCAGCGAAAATATAAATGAGAAGTTCCTCCAGGGTAATGTGGAAAGGGCGTTTCGTTCGCTCTTATTCCTGAGAAATTATGATTCGAGTGACGGAATACAACACAGCTATCACCCGGTAGCCATTGACCCCTCTTTTCTGATGCCTGGTTTCGCCTATAAACATTTGCCATATGTAAATAATATGACATGTGACACATATGAAATGTCTTCCAAACACAAATAAGCCCGCTAGATTCAAAATCTGTTGTAGAAGAAATAGGCTCTTCCCAAAAACGCGTACGCCTTTTTGTGTGCCCTGGATACGCCTATTAATTTTGAAAATTATCCCTTTTTAACATATGTCATGAACCTATCAATTTCAGTACAATGGCATAACGTAGAACAAAATCAGTATTAAAATATTGTCGGAAAATTTGTACAAGTAAAGCCGCATTTATGCTTTTATTGTTACTTCTCTTTCCTTTTTCTCAAAACTTTCAACACTTCTTTTTTAAGCGTATACCTTGCTACAGGCTACCGCTTTTCGCAAGGAGATCCGAATTTGCCTTCCTCCATAATGTCTCGCGATCTATTGGACCAATTTCAACTGAGCAAGGCTTAAACAAAGACTGATGATCTGAACTAACTTTACACGGATGCAAAAAATTCAATAACTTCAGTGGCGCCTTCAAAAGAGCAAACAATGAGGTAATCTACCGATTTTCGTCTCCCGGCATACGGCGCTGCCGGTATCTACTATAACTTTTATGTCACCTTTCTGGCCTTAAGTTAGTCCTAAATATACTTGGAAATAGTTTTTTGAACCGTGGCAAGTCCAAGGTGTGAATTAGATGGTGGCAGTTATTTGCAAATATTTGGGTAAGTTGTCAACCAATTTTGTCTGATTTCCTAAGTCACTTTTAATACCTATACGTGACGCAATGGTTCCTACGCATTAGGAACATGTACAGTGGGTCCAGAAAACGAGAAAACGGGAAAGCAGTGTGGCTTGCTAGAAATATGTCATGTTGTCATCAAACCAAACCATAGCTATTTCGTGTTTGTCCACATTTTCCTGGATTCCTTCCTGCCAATGCATGTATGAGTAAATGTTGTAAGTGCATGTTCCATGAACATCATTATCGGGTTAAAATCAGCAATGTGGTTGCATGACAAGATCTGAGCCTTCCCAATTCATGCACCTGACTCCGCCCTTGATCCTTCTTTGTTCCCCACTACAACGAATATCCTTTGTATCGGTGGTATGGCGTCAGAAAATGTTTTTTCATCGAACCATACCTTGTTTTCAGCCCGTCGAACCCACTTACACATAATGTTATATTGCCACCTATGACGACCCTAGCATCAGTCCTTGGCAATCTCCAAACATTTTGCGGAAAAGACGAATAATCATGTACCATAAATGTCACTTATTAGGCGCGTTTATACGAGCATTTGGAAGGCTGCCGGATTCCCAACCAGGTTGGAGGATTGACCAGCTTTAACCCTATTCCCGGCAGGGGGGCGGAATCCGCCCCCCCTCGGATTTTTTGCTTGCCAATTCCAGGCTTTTTGACGCAGCTTCACGAAACTTGGTCACTTTTCCTAGCTATTCCTTCTACGCGCCATGACAAAATTTCGAAATTCTATTTTGCTCAGGGGCGGAGCTAGGCAACGTTTTTGGGAGGCACCTCAGGTCATTTTTGGCCATGTTGAGGGTAAAAGGAAAATGTCTGCCAAAAACAGAGTTTTTAAGATAAAACTTAAAACTTTATATGGATGTATAGCTAAATAGTTGGGCAATGTGCATATATAGTTTTGTTTATCTGAGATCACTTTACAAGGTCAGGTCAAGGTCAAAAGTCAAAATTTGTTTTTTCGCAATAATTTCGGCGCCGTTCTCTCAAATGCCAAACTCGGAATATATATGACGTACAAAGGCAACCTCTACTTGTGTACCAAGTTTCAGCTTGATATCAGGTCGGGTCACGGAGATATGACCTAAAATGTCAGTACGCGTACCCTATATCGCAAAAGCAAAAAAATGAATTTTTTGGAATAGAGTGAATTCAATCGATTAAAAACGTTTACAGATAATATTGAATGCACACGACATCATTCCAGGTGACCCCAAGGTCACTGGAGGTCATTTAAGGTCAAAGGTCACAAGTTGACCTGAAGAACGTGTGACCATGACAGTTCACCCTTTTTTATGTCCCTGGCACCGCCTATGCTAACATTATGCAAACATTGTAATGCGATTTGTACTTCTTTAGCATAACATGACTAGCAGAAGCTAAAAAAGTGTTTTGGCCTCTTTTGTTCATTCCGTTATTAGAAAACTAATCCCTCTATTTTTGAAACCCTGTGAACGCCCATGAATTTTCTCAAAATTTTAAATTTGCATACCCATGGTAAAAGCCCTATCCATAATCTCTCGTTTAATGCCAGTTTCATCGAAATCGGTCCATAAACAACGGAGTTATAAGAAGTCAAAAAGTACCCCCCATTTTGACATTTTTGGCCCCCTGTATCCACAAATTTCAAAATTTTGAAAATTTCTTTTTATAAAAATGTAGTTCACGTCACGGCAAATCGATTGCCGTTTGTTGCGATGAAATCGGATAGGTAGTTCTCGAGATCTCAGGGGGGGGCCGAATCCGCCCCCCCTGCCGGGAATCGGCCATACCGTCTTGCCCTCCGGGAATAGGGTTAAAATAAATGCTGATTTAAACTACAGTTGGTTTTTGAAAGGCGTGTTTCAACATCGTGGGACAGAATAACTAAAATGCAATGCAAACGAGTTTGAAATAAAAGTAGGAGGAACCGTGGCTTTCTGTACTACATGCCAAGCGTAGTAATTTCCTCGCGTGTTCTGCGGTTTATTTGGTAGCTCCTGGCCAGGCTGGCCGCGTCTCGCCAGTGCGGCCGCCGGCCAAATCCAATCCGAAGGCCATGTACCTTGGCAAGGCTGAAAGGTTTTACAACGAAGGCGTTGATTGGTGGAAGACTGATAAGCTGGAAGTGCAGAGTGGCGAGGGAGCGGACTTGTTTACGATCGTACCGTCTGTGTTTGAAGCGATTTGTGGTTTTACCAAAACCTAAAGAAGGTAAGTGGGTTGGCATACGGGTTTAGACAGCTGTAATTTCATGCATACCAGCATAGGTTGCAGTGGTGTTTAAATTGCCATGTCTAACAACAAGTGAAGGGAAAGTAAAGGAAACCCAGAACCTCGAGGATGCTTAAACTGGCCAGAACGGTGTACCCTAGCCAATCTGGCCGGAAATCTGGCAACTTTTCAAATGCCCGTATAAACGCGCATATTGAAATCATGATAAAGATTGGGCTTACAGTATCGCTGTCTGAACTTTCGAGAATACGTCTAAAACGAACGTAAAATGGCCTGACTCGCCTTCCAGCGCCTTCCGCAGCCGCTTATGTTCCATACGTAGCAAGTCAAAATTTCCGTCTTATGTGTTTAAGGATACATTGGAAAGTCACTTAAACCCATTCCCAGCAGGTGGAGGGCTGAATCCGCCCCCTCGTGCTTTTTGCTTTTTCCCATTCAGGGTTTTTGACGCAGCTTTACGAAACTTGGTGGATTTTCATAACTTTTTTTCGACGTGCCGCAGTAACATTTCGTAATTCTATTTTGTTCGGGTGGAGCAAGGCAACGTTTTTGGGAGGCACCTCAGACCATCTTTGGCCCCTTTGGAGACAGAAGGAAAATGTCCACCAAATATAGCGTTTGTAAAGGTAATTTGAAACGTTATGTGGATGTATAGCTTAATAGTTTTTCAAGCACACGAATAATACAGTTTTGTCCATCTGAAATCACTTCACAAGGTCAAAAGTCAAAATTTGGTTCAATGGTTATACTTTTGCCGCTGTTATTTGAAATGTCAAACCCGGAATTAATATGACGTAGAAAAGTGCTCTCTGTTTGTGTACTAAGTTTCAGCCTGATATCAGGTCAGATAACGGAGCTGTGACCGAAAATGTCAGTGCGCATACCCAAGATCACAACAGCGGTGACATGACATTTTAAAAACAGGGTGAATTCAAACGACTTGAAACGTTTTCAAACAATATGGAATGCACACAAAATCATTCCAAGTGATTCTTGAGTCACTGGAGGTCATTTAAGGTCAAGGGTCGTAACGTAAGTTGACCTGAAGAGCATGTGACTATGATCCTTTTTCATGTCCCTGGCACCGTCTATACTAACATTATACAAGCAATGCAATACGATTTGTACTTCTTCAGCATAAGATGACTACTAGAAGCTAAAAAAGTGCTGTTAACTTTTTTGCTAATTCACTTTTCGAAAAAAATCCTCCTACTTTTAAAACCTTGTGAACGCCTATGAACTTTCTAAGCATTTCAAATGTATGGGTACTGGTAAAAGTCCCATTCGTAATCTCTCGATTCATGTCAGTTTCGTTAAATTGGTTCAGAAATAAGAGAGGATATGGCAAGTTGAAAAATATCCCCTATTTTCTTTTTTGCCTCCCTGTATCCATCTCTTTCAAAACTTTGAGAACTTCTTTTCGTTAAAATGTAGTTAACATCATGGCAAATTCACTGTCGTTTGCTGCGATGAAATCAGATGAAAAGTTCCCGAAATCTCATGGGGACCGAACCCGCCCCCGCCCTTCCCTGCCAGGAATCGGCCATACCGTGTAGCCCTCCGGGAATAGGGTTAACTTCAGCGCGAGAGCGCGAATGGTTTGTCTTTGGCGTCGGAAAACCTCGGGGGAGTCTCCCCACGTATGAAAATAGGGTTAAATTTCAGTCATCATAATCAGTATCGGAGCAAAAAACACAGACGAAACAAAACAAAACGCACGCACATACACACACACACACAAGGCAAAATGAACCGTTATTTTCTTGTTTCGGTTCTGTATTGCGTCATATTGAGAAATCGTTCGGGATCTTAAAACCCTTCCTGCGGGGTCAAAAGCATGACCCAAAAGCGAACACTGGGCAGTCGAGGGTAGGACGAAATTCCGAGCCGTGTCCTCTGTAAGGCCGGTCGATGTCTGAGAGCACTGCGCAGCCTGACAGTCTGGAGTCCTGTGTGCAGCTGCGATGCACACTACGTTGTCCGGACGCTCGACTTTGGCGTGTTATCTCATTACGGCCTGGGAACTTGTATTTTCACCCGCTAAATTGCATTATTATTGGCTATCCATTGGAGCGTGAATATTCAAATCATTCCAGTAGTTCAGGAAAAACGGGCTTGGAAAACAGGCGGGCGTTGGCAATATCCACCATCCCTCAGTCAATGCTGTTACGTCTGGCACCTCAAACGTCAGGTACCTACACCAGTTCAATGGCTGGTTTATACTAACACTGATGGTAGATCAAGCCTCGCCGGGCCGACCTCCTGATCCACCTTCGGAGGGACGGGGAGATTCATGAAAATCCAAGATCTCGAGATTGATAAGTTGGACGGAAAAAATAAAAAAAAAACGCCATTAGAAAGAACGTTGCGAGAATACAAGAGGCATCCGAATTTAGTCTAAGCAGGCCAATACTGAGGGCACCAGAGGTCATGTTAGGTAAAATCGTCTGTTGACGTTTTTAGCAGAAAACTGTTATAATGAAGACGTCCACATGGCTCCAAGGACGTTTGACGTACAAAAAAAAACACCATTTACCTATTTGATGCAGGAAAAGAGTACCTGAGATCACATTTGGTCATTTCACGCGAAAGTACAAATGAGGAAAGAAGTGCTGTCGAAGCAAAAGTAAAGCAGAACTGAGTTTTCTCACTGCAGACGACTGTGTTTTGGGTTAACCCGCGCAATGGAAAGGGGTTTCGCGCTAACGCACATTGAAAGGGGGTCCAAAAGGACCCCCTCTGATGTCAGAAACGGAATGAGCTAGAGATAGGAATTTTGTGGACAAGGTAGGGCTATAACGATTTACATCGTGTGCAATTTTCACGACCCTAGGTTAATAACATCAAGGTCACACGGGGTCAGAAAGGTCAGCTTTGGACACTTTGCCTGCACAGGGCATTCCATGCAACTTTTCGAACGAAACGGGAAAAAGTTGTTTGTTTGGGCGTTAAAACGTGGAATACGACAACTTTTATTCATCTGAAGTCTTCACGCAGGATTTCTGACCGAAGTCATATCAGGTCATTGGCCTATGACGTCATTTTTTCATCGTTTCCAGATCAGATTTCGAGTAACACGGTGTAAATGAGGGTTTGAGTGTATGAGGGCGATACATATATCTTTTCGCGTATTTTCAGTGAAGGTAGCCAGCACCGGTACATTTGACCACTTTGAGTGTTTATATTTATGCATGTATTTATATGTATATATGTATATACATGTGAGTATCAGTGTGCCAAACGTGCCTTTATTAGGGTCTCTGAATGCATATTTCATACAATCGGCATATCGCAAAGCAAATCTGGACAAGGTCGCAAAATAGTTGCCCTTGACCTCTTATGAACTTGACCTGAAATGATTCTGGTATTTAAAAGCGTATCTATGTGCGCACACGTGTTTTTATTAGGATCTTTGAATGCATGTTTCATACAAATCGACATGTCGCAAAACAAATCTAGACCAGTTAACAAGATATTTGGCCTTGACCTTTGATGACCTTGACCTTTACTGACCCTGGCATATGTAGTCGTATCAGTGTCCTCACACGTGTTTTTATTAGGGTCTTTGAATGCATATTTGATAAAAACTGACATGTTGCAACGCAAATCTGCATCGGGTCACAAGCTGTTTGACCTTGACCGTTGATGACCTTGACCCTTATTGACCCTGGCTTTGGTCTTGTTATATCCATCACTTATGCCTGAATGACGCCGATGGCGTTCAAGGGGTTATCTTAGGTAGAACGCTAGTCTTTTCACAAAGTTCTCATTTGTCAGCGAGAAACGTTATTTTCGTTCTGTTTGTTTGACTAAAGATGCTTCAAACTTGAAAAATCCCCGGCCGATTTTCGATTTTCTGCGTCGATCGACGAGTTACTCAATTGCCATAAATGTCACAAAGTAACAGCAGCCAGCTCCGATCCGTTCTCGATATTTTCAAGACAAACAGGTGGGGGGCACAAAAAGACCCCCTTCCTTTGCACATGTTAAATCACGTAGCAGATTTGTCTAGGGTGCATGTCAAATCTGGTCACCAAATTAAGGCCAAACAAGGTCATTCCAGGTTAAACTTTTGATGCGAACAAGACGGGACTTTCTGCTGCCTGTCGTATTGTCTGCCGCCTTGTCATTGATCGGACGCGATCAGGCAGAAGATGTCGCAACATCGGGTCACGCCATATTCCTTTTATATAATGGAATCCAAGTCCCAAATTACTTCCTTGACGTAAGCCACACATACCGGGCGGGGGGCGCGGCTACACTGTAAAGCACACGGGTAGTTATTTTAGCGATGGCCAGGGCCTTTGTTTTTGTAATTAAAAATAAGAGGGTTGGGGCAGCAAAAGCTCAGCAGGAAATCGGCATCGCTCCTGCCATTTGTGGTAAAAAAGTGTGCATGCATGAAAACAAGCTGCATTTCATTTAGAACGATCAACTGAGATCAGCCTGGGCTAAACTGGATTAGGTCAGTTTTGAAAAGCAATTTCTTGCCATATGTCAGTGCTTCTAATGCACACATAGGTATCGATGAATATTCAAAGACTATAAACCGGTAAATTGCATTCAGCTTCGGGTTTCAAAACTCGGCATAAAACGTGATTTGACCTCAGGCCACTGGCCAAAAAGTATACTTATATGAGCAAAATATGTGAGAATTACCATTTGAAACGAATTTCAAAACTACTGAAGTAGTTTCAGGATTTCAACTGAAAGCCTTAAGTGCGCCGAGAGTTTACCTGACCTAAGCCCATTGACCTGGACGCTTCCGAGGAATCAGATATAGCAGAATTGTTGCGTCTGTCGTGCTTTATCGATATAGCAAGGATAAATTTAATCGATAAAGATTTTACACAAAAAGCTTTTCCTCGAGCATGGTATTACTTGACCCATCCTTGGTCAGCGACGAAGATGACCTGAAGATGAAAAGTTGCCAAATGTGCAAAAGAGGTACATCGAGGTTAATACGAATAAAGTATATAAAAATTAAAACGAATATAACACAGATATGGTTGTCCGACCCAAAATGGTTACAGATGTAGTGCAGGAGTGATGGTATCTAATACAGTCGGTTCACACGGCCATAGAACAATTAAGTCTATCTCTTTAAAAAAGTACTATATTTTAATAATCGGTCAAAGGGCATGAATACGTGGGTATCCTGCCATACACATTTCTCGAAATTTTCGTCCTCAAACAGATTGTGCAGGAAATCAAAATCCAGGTGAAATAGTACTTTGGGTGCGGAAAATGCCTAAGGTTCCACAGAAACGCGCTCAAAGATGCGCAGCTTGCTTTTCGTTATGCAGTGCAGTCATTTGCTATGCAAAATAGATCCATCTCTACTGACCAAGAACGCATATCGAGGGCGGTCACCTGTGACCGACACACTAGTGATCGGTGGTTCCTGGCCGCTGTGCTTTGACCTCAGACAGGAGTGGCCAAATATCCCCTGATAGCCCGCTCAGCACGGCCCGCCAGTCGGCCGACAGACTCTCCCCCGACGAGACGGCCACGGCTCTGCCGCCTCCCCAGTCGACACCTGAACTTCGACTTCTGCACTCCTTTACGGTGGCCATGAGGGTTGGCTTGGTGGTCGTCCTGCTCCTGCTCTGCCTGTCGACGGCCAGCGGCTTCCTCAACTTTGTGAGGTCCTTCATCTCGTTCTTCAGCACCAGATCCATCCTTGCCGATTGGGAGGTGAGTAATGCTATCGTTGGCCCATCTGCCCCGATTTTGCCATATTGCCTATTTTTGGCAGTCATTTTCCTTTTATCCTGAACATGGCCAAAAATGGCTTGAGGTGCCTCCCAGAAACGTTGTCTGGCTTCGCCCTGAGCAAAGTGGAATTTTAAAATATTGCCACGGAACGTAGAAAGAATAGCTAGGAGAATTCACCAAGTTTCGTGAACCTGCGTCAAAAAGCCTAGAATTGGCAAATAAAAAACCCGAGGGGGTCGGATTCAGCCCCCCCCCGCCAGGGATAGGGCTAAGCGTTATAAATAGCATACCATCCTGCTGCTTATGAAATGGGAAATGGAGTAATGTGGAGGTTGTAAACGTTCCTGCGTTACACTTGTAACACCATATATGTTCATCGTTGCCGGAGAACACAGTAGTTTGTGCATGACTATACGTAATCCGGAGAAGCAGACATTATCATGTTTTGCCTGAATAATTCCTGTTTCACTTCATGCAAAACATTGCAAAAATGGGAGTAATTCACACAAAAATGTGTTTTTTTGTGGTATGTGGCTTGCGGAGCCCTAGAAATCGGCGCAGCCTCGCGGCGGTGCCGCCGGCTTGTCCATGGTCAGTTTGTGTATATTATGGAGACTACAAAAAAAGCGAAGCCTCTTGCAGACATTCAAAGAAAAACTTTAAATATAATTATATTCTATTATGTTGCTAAAAACACAAATCTTAACCCTATTCCCGGTAGGGGGGCGGAATCCGCCCCCCCTCGGGTTTTTTGCTTGCCAATTCCAGGCTTTTTGACGCAGCTTCACGAAACTTGGTGACTTTTCCTAGCTATTCCTTCTACGCGCCGTGACAAAATTTCGAAATTCTATTTTGCTCAGGGGCGGAGCCAGGCAACGTTTTTGGGAGGCACCTCAGGTCATTTTTGGCCATGTTGAGGGTAAAAGGAAAATGTCTGCCAAAAACAGAGTTTTTAAGATAGAACTTAAAACTTTATATAAATATATAGCTAAATAGTTGGGCAATGTGTATATGTAATTTTGTTTATCTGAGGTCACTTTACAAGGTCAGGTCAAGGTCAAAAGTCAAAATTTGTTTTTTCGTAATAATTTTGGCGCCGTTTTTTCAAATGCCAAACCCGGAATATATATAACGTAGAAAGATGTCCTCTATTTGTGTACCAAGTTTCAGCTTAATATCAGGTCAGGTCACGGAGCTATGACCTAAAATGTCAGTGCACGTACCCTATATCGCAAAAGCCAAGAAATGAATTTTTTTGGAATAGAGTGAATTTAATCGATTAAAAACGTTTACAGATAATATTGAATGCACACGACATCATTCCAGGTGACCCCAAGGTCACTGGAGGTCATTTAAGGTCAAAGGTCACAAGTTGATCTGAGAAACGTGTGACCATGACAGTTCCCCCTTTTTTATATCCCTGGCACCGCCTATGCTAACATTATACAAACATTGTAATGCGATTTGTTTTTCTTTAGCATAACATGACTAGCAGAAGCTAAAAAAGTGTTTTGGCCTCTTTTGTTCATTCCGTTATTGGAAAACTAGTCCCCCTATTTTTGAAACCCTGTGAACGCCCATGAATTTTCTCAAAATTTCAAATTTGCATACCCATGGTAAAAGCCCTATCCATAATCTCTCGATTGATGCCAGTTTCATCGAAATCGGTCCATAAACAACGGAGTTATAAGAAGTGAAAAAGTACCCCCCATTTTGACATTTTTGCCCCCCTGTATCCACAAATTTCAAAATTTTGAAAATTTCTTTTAATCAAAATGTAGTTCACGTCACGGCAAATCGATTGCCGTTTGTTGCGATGAAATCGGATAAGTAGTTCTCGAGATCTCAGGGGGGGGGCCGAATCCGCCCCCCCTGCCGGGAATCGGCCATACCGTCTAGCCCTCCGGGAATAGGGTTAAGATATATAAATTCTAGCGTTTCCTTCCATAGGTTCATCCATAAAGAATATGTAGTACTTAAGGTAAGTTCTGCTCATCGTTGCCAGCATAATATGGCAGTTTTTCATATCACTGCCTAAATTGCAGAAACAGTCATCATGCCTTGCAGAAGCATTCGCTGTTTTCTCGCACGTGCGTCTAATGTTACCAGTATCGAAACCCTGGAGATAAAGAAGTGTTTTGTGTGAACTGATCGTGGTCCACGGTGTCCGGGAACACAAGTGGTCGCGGTGTCCAGCTGTTTCGTACATGGATATCGAGTGATAGAAATTTAAACCTTATTAACCCGAAACTATTCTGTTCCATATGACGTCTAAATTTTCCGGCTGATCTGGTCAGATAATGGTGATGAGTTGTGTCAAATTTCATGCAAGTCCGATCTGCATGAAATATAAGTTAGAACCAGAAGTTAGAGGGGAGTCTAGAAGCTCCACCAACGCGAGGGTGATACAGGCATCCTCTGATATGATGGATAGCCTGATGATTTGAACGACGCAACTGGTTGAAACGTATGGCATATGATATTCCGTATGCTGGAAACAAGTTGTGGAATCGATAACTCCATACAGCGTGATGTTGTATGAAACAGTGCTACCAACAAAGAAAAAGAATGATTTTTGTTAATATCGGTTGCTATCGGTAGGCGAAATTTGAGGTTCTACATCAACGCCGGTTCTTCATCAAGTCCTGGTGCTACATCACCGTGAACTCCTGATTGCCTGGTCTTGGGTGATGGTTAGAAAAAAGTGTTGAAACTGGAGCTGCATTGTTCTCTGTAGCACGAGCAGTGCTTGGTCTGCTTTGTGTCTAATCTTACCAGCGTTAAGGCACTGAAAAATGCATCGCAACATGTACCCAAGTGGTAGCTGGTAAATATCTATCAGCACATGTTGTGGATCTTCGGAAGTGTCGCCCACTAACCCACTCTTCCTCCATCGAAAGACCTGTGGATATGCTTCATTCTGAAAATAGGCGGTAGACTGTGGGTGGCTTCATAGGAATGACCAATGACGTCCTAAGTCACTCCAAACAGGTGCTGATTGATATGTCACTTTACTGATAGAACTTGCTCCCTTAATTCGTCAAAATGCCTCCCGGTTTTGCCCGTCCACGAGGAAAGGTCGGGCGCTTCTAACCCCGAACTCTTCAAGATCAAACTTTGTGGCAGTTATCATGACACAGGATGGAGAACAGTGAGATCCATTGGACATGCATGACCTTAAAAAAGTCAAACATTCTTTTTTTTAATCTGCACGCTAGCGCACTGGTAGCTCTCACATTAGTTTCTGCCCGAACCACTTCCGCACTAGTTGGATGCGCCTACACCTTCTTGACTCTTGGTCCCTTGTCGGAATAAGACGAAACTTACCAATCTGAATCTGCTGCCGTAAACAAAGTCTGATTTACTGAGGCTGGCTTTTTCACGCAGAGACGCTGTAGGGCGAAATGCGAAGGGATGCTGGGCCTGCCTGAGTTCGCTGCTTCCGTGAGCTGAATAACAGTTCACAAAAGACATTTTCCTCTCGAGTGCTTTATTTGTTCGGCCGCCGGGCATGGCGATGGGGATGATATCTGCCTGACTGATCGCCCGATTTAACGGGTTACGCCAGGCGGATATCGACAGGGAGCGGATTTCTCTCTCGATGCTTTGATTGCTCTGGGGCTAGGAAGCGCGATCATATCTCTCAGGCTTTGGCAGCGCTGGGCGGGGTTTGGGCAGGCGCTGGGCGTAACTCCGGCACTCATCGCGACAGCCTAGCTGTCTTCTGACCTCGTAACGGGCCCCTGTGGCGGCCCGGTCCTGCTTACTCAGCGCTCTGATGCCTCGGGGCGTCCCGCCCGTTCGTCGGTCGCGGTCGTTCCGCAGCTGCCGTCTTTTTGCTCCTCGTCGCCACGCGTGATATTCTGCCGAACTGGCTCGTCCTGGGGCCGCACACGGCCGCATCTTGCTCCCGCCGTGATTGTCCCGCCTATGTCGCCCTTTGACCATGGTTTGTTTTCAGCAAGCGTGATTGTCTCCGTGCTTTGGCCATGCTTCTTAGACATGGTTTTACTCTTGTGCTTGGTTTCGTGTGACATCTTTTTACGAATGCATTTGACTAAAATAGAATATTTACCCATATTTTGCCACGATTCATAAAGCACACTGAATGACTGGCGTCCTGATTTTGATAACACGAGAGGCACCGTCAACCGTAGTTTCATGCGGTGGATTTGCTTGAAATCTATGCGGGTGCGGGTCGACGCACTCTCCCTCTGAACTCGACCCACCTACTGGACCGATTTCGACAAACCAAAGCTTAAACGAAAGCTTGTGACCCGAACTAACTTTTCATAAATGTCAAAGTAGCAAAATATGCCACTGGCACCTTCTGGAAAGCAAAAAAGGGGTAACCGGCGATTTCGTGCTTCTGGCATAGTTCGCTGCACGCACCTGCTTTGACTCATATTCAAGATATTCTTACAAGCAGTTTTTGGAGTAATTAGGGAATCAGGGTTGATGCATGGGGGGGGGGGGCGAAGGGCAGTTCATTGGGGAGGAGGAGCGGTTGTCTACAAACTTCAGACAAACAGAGATGTATGTTCCTTGCATCAATGTCGTGGCAACCAAAAACATTTGTTCATCTAGCCATAGCTTATTTTCAGCACCTGGAATCCACCTACTCATGACGATGGACTGCCCTCCTTGCTGTTCCCTGCCTCCGCCCTCGTCAGTCTAGCAAGCATTTTTAGACAATGTGGGACATGGCTAATGATCAAAACTGTCACTTATTGGAATCATTGTTGCCAAACATTAGTTTACAGCGGGATATCTGACCGAGCGAGCATGCGTCTGAAATGACCGCAAAAATGGCCTGAAATGCCTCACGGCAATGTCCCCTGGAACCGTTTCTTCCCCAAGTACGACATTTGATTTCGATGTGACGTGCAAAAAGGATAGGCAGAAAACTTAAACAAACTTCAGCTCCCTAGCACAAATGGCTGGCTTTGGCGCTGGAGAAACCTCTGGAAAGTGGGAGAAATCGGCGCCGACATGAAAATGTGGTTGAAAAGTGAGTACTCATGCAAGTCGCATATGTAACTGATTTCAATAAATTCAGGTAAACCTAAGTTGCTCACGGTATAAACAAGGCTGTATATTTTTATAATCATGCCTAAAGCCCGGGATCCTGTACATACCATTTTTGCTTTATCATGTCGTGCCAACGTAATTTTCATATGTAAGTAAAGACGACTGTTGGGAGAATATGCTTATGCGTGTCGTATTTCTTTATCTCTGAGCATGCAGCCAAAATCAAGGAAGAAAGATGTGGGAGTTTTGAAGAAAAGGCGCAAATAGCCACTTGAGCACAAAAGAAATAACCGATTTTCCTGTCATTGTTGAGCATCCACGTTGCTTTTGGCGCTGCTGCCTCTCCTTTCCAGAAATGGCAAAAATAATGAGGACCATTCTCCTAGCTCTACCCTGTATCCTTCCTGCCAATCCTTGTCTGACTTTCATCGTGTTCAGACCTGTTCATGGTATCTTTAATCTTTTTTCCACGTGCGAAACAGCCTCAGTGCGATGATGATGCACATTTGCATGTACAATACAATACAATACATTACGATTGACACTCACCATAAGTTAGTACAGGAAAAGAGTTTATACAGATCCTTAGGTTTTTCACAAGTTGGTCCCAGAGAGACTGCTCCGATCACGATGAAATGTTACAAGAACTGGCATTTGAACTATTTGTACAAAATATCCCAGTCATATCTAAAGTATTCTCAGTAATGCTACATAATACCTCGTGATATCTCAATATCTCAGAATTCTAGACATTATTCAGTTGTTAGATCATGAGACACGCTTCTCAAATTTTGAGATATTAGGTAAAACGGCCTAGAATAAACAGGTCACCATAAACGATCTCTGACGTCTTATTCGATGGCGAAGTAACGGAGAAATCATAGCGGTTACCACCACCGAAAAACCATTGTTGAGCATTTAACAGTACTCATTCTTGCTAACTCTTACGCATGGGTGTCATCCCTAGTGTTAGTGAGTTTCGTACTACTCGTGCACTCCTTTCTTCGATGAAGATTATCCGAGGTCAAAGACATGAATTACGGTCACTAGCCTTTTTCAACCTTTAATTGACCTCGGAGATGTCATGATGTTCTGCCAAAGTCGGCTTCCATAAGCAGCCTGAGTCCGTCTTTTTTGTCGGAAACCGTTTTGAGTCAATCAAAAGCGTCCTGTAGGTCACCTTCCCTGGGATCCAATCAAAGCTAGAATTGATTGACATAACTTTCTTAAGGTTGCCTGTAAGGTAAACGTGTGTTTCAAAGGGTGAAACAGAGCAACACTGTAAAGCAAAGCCGCATGTTCGTGTTTTTCCGTTTCATTTATCACGCCAGGTTTGGAAATGGCTTGGGGATGTACCAGCTCGTCCTGCATCGTCAATGGTGTCCAATTGACGAAGACTAGAGGGACTTATGACAATTTTGATAGTAATGACAAACATCTGGTGTCATGGGATTCCCAAATGAATGCAGAACAGGTACCGAAAATGGCGCTTTCTACATAAGACGTTTTCCGTAGTTGCAAAAAAGCAAGGCGAAGGATATTAAGAACTAAACCAACATGATAGTTTCCATCACCATCTAGTTCAAATATTTAGATACTGCTGCTCCTCAGAAACAGAATCCTTTACATTAATATGAAATGAGTTTAATAGTTACATATGACTGGTGTCATTCCATAAATAAACAGTCTTTACGGGCTCCCCTGCTTTGTGCATGATCATGTAAAACAGACAACTTTAATCATTCCGGGAGAACCTTGGGCTTACTCTCTCTCTCGCTCTCTCTCTGCCCTCCTTTTCCCCCTCTCTCTCTCTTTGTCTATATATGTATATATATATATGATGTATATATATGATGATATAGCATTATATATATATATATACATATATATATATACATATGCTGAGCGCGTAAACTGAAGTTCTTGCTGGCATAAAGAAAGGTTGCCTAAATATATTCATAATCATGCCATTCAATACCTTTTACTGTGTGAAAATATGATCTGCCAAGCTCGCAAAAGAAAACAAGCATAATGACCGAAATGTAAATGATTCATTGGAATGTTCAGTGTGATGGTGCATCGCGTCGTTTTCTTTGCACTCCCTTTGTGTTTCGTTAGCATGATTCGTCCTCTGGTCGTGTTTCTCTTTCGTCGTTCGTTTTCTTGCGTACTGGTGTCAACGCTTTGTTTTTTCTGCTCAGTAGCTAGCTTCTGCTTAAATAATCAAAGTGGCAATATTATGAGCTATTCTGGAATCAGAGACATCAAAAGCAAATCGCATTATTTATACTACGCGGCTTTTCTCGACCAAGTGTGCTGCGTAGAGGTGTTTCTGTATTTGTATTGGTCTGTATCCCACTGCATTTTTCCAGTTCATTTCTTGTCCAGGTGGCAGGCATACCTCCACCTTCCTATCGCAGCCATTGTCTGGGGCTGCCAAATTCATCATTGTCACTCAGTTTGGTGCCGCTTCCCCATTCACGTTTCCGTGCTGTCGTGACCACAGAGTCGGCCGGACAGTGCGACCACGTGACGCCAGACCGCTCCTTCCGCATGGTGCTGACCCGCTGCGCCAGATGTGGCGCAGCCGCGCCGTCCGACTTGGTATTCATCGAATGCGTCCTCGTCTGGGTCGAGTCCCGGAGGCCGGCAGGGAGGGCGAAAACAATGTGAGGGACGCTGTTGGAGTCCATGATGGGGCGCCGTCTGCTGAAGGCAGGTCGTTCAATCCGGTGCAAGGGGAACGACGAGTGACATGCGGTTGGTAATGATATAATATGGATACGGGAGGGTCTGCCTGTTTTGGAGGAACTGTTGAGACACAGGACCAGGGACCCACGGAGGGTGATCTTGGGTCGGTTCTGACATTGATGGAATTACCTGTGCACCTCTGTATGCGTACACCTCTGATCCCCATCGGAGCCAGAAGTGGGTTTATTTCCTCTGCTCCAGCTGACGGGTAGTCTATTGCTTCTGGTCACGTGATGAATTTCCCGGTCCCAGATGAAAAACGGGAAATTCAGTCTTCTCCCGCTGAAAAGCAGTGTCTTCGTTACTTTTTATTTCGCTCGTGGTATATTTTTCCTCATCAAGCGGGTTTACAGCTAAGAAAACGAAGGAAGCAAAACAGTTCAGGGTTTGCGAAAAACAATATTATTAGAACGCAAAACGGTTCTTCTGGCCAAAGGTAACATGAAAATTGTCGAGTTTTGTTTATTAGCAATAGCAACTTATTCAGTGTTCACATATGTCAGGAACCAGAATCCCTTGCTTTCAACGTACCCAAACTTTGGGTGTACTGTTTATGATATCGGAACGAATAGATGGATTATCGATTACTTTTGAATCTTCAAAGGCCATTGATAACATCCGAAGGGATACGAAAATGATATGTTTGTTTCCGTAGCAATGGCCGTTAACCCTATTCGCGGAGGGCTACAGGTATGGCCGATTCCCGGCAGGGGGGGGGGCGGATTCGCCCCCCCCCGAGATCTCGAGATCTACTCGTCCGATTTCACCGCAACAAACGGCAATCGATTTGCATTGACGTAAACTATATTTTTATCAAACCAAATTTTCAAAATTTTGAGAAGGGTAGATATAGGAGGGCAAAAAAGTCAAAATCGGGGATATTTTTGGACTTCTTATAATTCCGTTGTTTATGGACTGATTTCGATGAAATTGGCATGAATCGAGAGATTATGGATGGGACGTTTACCGTTTGGTAAATGCATTTGAAATGTTGAGAAAATTCGTAGGCGTTCAGATGATTTCAAAAATAGGAGGATTAGTTTTTTAACACATGAATGAAAAAGATAAAATTGCCTTTTTGGCTTCTGCTAGTCATGTTATGTTATAGAAGTACAAATCGTATTACAGTGTTTGTATAATGTTATCATAGGTGGCGCCAGCGACATGAAAAAGTGGGAACTATCCTAGTCACATGTTCTCCAGATCAACTCTTGACCTTTGGCCTTAAATGACGTCCATTGACTTTGGAGTCGCTTGGAATCATTTTGCGTGCATTTAAGATTATCTGGAAACGTTTTTAATCATTTGAATTCGCTATTTCGGAAATTTCATTTTACGACTATTGTGATATAGGGTACGCGCACTGATATTTCACGGTCGTAGCTCCGTGACCCGACCTGATATCAAGCTGAAACATGATATACAAGTAGAGGGCACCCTTCTACGTCATATATGTTCTGAGTTAAGCATTTCAAAAATTAGTGCCAAAATCATTACCATGAAACCAAATTTTGACTTTCGACCTTACCCTGACCTTGTTTCGTGAAGCTACGTCAAAAACCCTGGAATTGGTAAACAAAGAACCCGAGGGGGGCGGATTCAACCCCTCATGCCGTGAATAAGGTTAATAACGAAAACCCTTCACACATTTTTTTGGTCACTTCAGTTCTAGTTGCAACGTGTTTGGCATTAATATCACTGATGTGGCATTTCGTTTGGTTAGTGAGCCAATGAGCATAAACAAATCGTGAGACAGATGTATTCTTAAGTGTCATGGTACATTGTAATGTGCAAACCAGTTGGACAAATAGCACCAGTCGGTAGGTGCTTATACGAATACAGTCATTAGGCTTAGTGCGAGTCGCTAGTGCTAGTAGCTATTGCATCTCCTGCATCATGCATGTGCACCTAAAATATACGTGTATTTCCAGTTTTGTTTGCATCTTTATATGTGCTTGTTATTTAAAAAGGAGCTGAAAATAAATTAACGTAGGTGTTTAAGAGTTGTAATGAAACTTCGCCGTTTCTTTCGCGAACTGTCTGATGACTAGCATATCCAGTATAGGGCATTTTGTTATACGTATAATCAACACGATGTACTGTGTTGATTATATTTTTTTACCCTATTCCCAGCGGTGGGCAGAATCCGCCCCCCTTCGGGTTTTTTGCTTCCCAATTCCAGGGTTTTTGACGCAGCTTCACGAAACTTAATCACTTTTCCTAGCTATTTTTTTCTACGTACTGTGACGAAATTTTAAAATTTTATTTTGCTCAGAAGCAGTGCCAGGCAACGTTTTCTCAGAGGCACCTCAGGCCATTTTTGGCCTTGTTGAGGGCAAAGGAAAATGACTGCCAAAAACAGAGTTTTTAAGGATAGAACTTAAAACTTTATATGGATGTATAGCTAAATAGTTGGGCAATGTTCAGATGTAATTTTGTTTATCTGAGGTCACTTTACAAGGTCAGGCCAAGGTCGAAAGTCAAAATTTGGTTTTAGAGTAGGATGCCGTTCTCCAAGGAAATGCCAAAACATCGTCGAGTATATATGCGATTTGTGTGTCTGACAAAAGGCTGTGAAGGGGACTAGGAGTCTTATGGCGGAATACGTACTCGTGCTGTTTCATTCAGTAAACTAGCAATTGGGAGATACTACTCATACTGACCCATAGATGGCATTGATTACATACCAGACCCGGTAACTTTGCAGCAAGGAAGACATCTAGATGTAGTTGCCTGACTGTGGATTTTTAATCCATGTGTTTTGCATTTTTAATCCAGTTTTTTTTTCTTTTCCTTCTAAATAAGTAGCTAGAAGTAAAACTCCTAGGTTTTACTAAAAACTGCTATAATTTTTACAGTATTTTCCTTTTTCAGAATGTCTGTGATGGGTTAATTAGCCTTATTTATGGTAGAAACTAGCAACTTTGCCGTCTTCTAGACGAACAGCGGCCGTGCGCCGCCATGTGTGCCTGTTTTGAAGTTTGGTTTGTAGATGCCAGCTAGCTGATCAGTGGAGTCGTACTTGGCAAGCCGGAAACACAAGGCTCTTTGCGCGGTAAATATGCAGTTCGAGGTTAACTTTAAACACTGGACGGTCACAGCTCTTTGGGGTTTTTGCATATTCACCACAATGACCAGAGCATAACTGCGTAAAGATGCAGGCATGTCGGACGTAGAATAACAGCGCGTATCCGGCAATCTTGCCTGGACCTGCATCGCATTGCAATACTGATAAATCGGGAATGTGCAACTGAAGAACGGAACGGAATTCACGTCGCCTCTATATGTGAAGTGCGGGCAGTGTGTGCAAAAAAAAACATCTGAGAAATGCTTTGTCGGACGCCAAAATAGAACCACGCCGACTGGTACGTTCGGCGGCGCAAAAGGCTTTGCATGCATTCAGATTAAAAACGCGGGGACAGTCTTCAACGAAATGTAATGGAATTTCGGCAACCATGTCTTATGGAGTACCATCTACGTTTGGTTAGAGAACATTTCTGATAACCCCAACAATTCTTTATAAATCGAAGGAAATGCGAGGCCGGTACCTGCGCAGAAAACAGTTCTGCGGGGATTACACCCAAAAATGGGAGGAACTCGTCGAACGTAACTGAAAAACGTGGACGCAGTTACAAAGATAGGAATACGAAAACAACAAGGGCGACTTCCAAATTGTTTCTTCTCTCGGAGTTGTTTCATTGTTTCTTCTCCAAAGAACATATTTGATACGAATCGTGGTTTTCCGATAATTTGCTAAAAGGTGGCAAATTCGGGCACACAGGCAAAATCCCTATGGTGGTCGGCGCGCGCGAGTGGCCGGCCGGGCGGCGCCAGCTCGCCGAAATGACACACCATGTCAACCCCTCTGTAACAATGTCATACCCATGGATGTAAATGGATTGTCCACTTTTCAAATTCAACACATTCGGCACGAAACAAACGACAATTAAAAATATTGCTTCGTCTTAAATAAAGTCTTGGAGCTTCGTCTTGAATAACGTCTTGAATCTTCGAACTGAATAACGTTTCGACTATTTTGAGCATGCTGTTTTGAGCATCTGCACTGTTCTGCGAAACCTAAATGGTGAAAATTTGTATAGTTTTACATGCGTTCAGTTTATGTCATTTCTTCCATTATAAGTTTTGTTATCCGACCCGTTAATGCGACAAACGGAATAGTAATCCTTGCCCAACCGGCAGCCTCATCTGGGTGACCGGAGCCTGGTGGGGGGGGGGGGTATTTCGATGCTCCCCTCTACCTCCCGAACAGAGCGTCAGAGAAAAATAAATTTTAAATCGTCGGAAATCGTGCCATGGGTATGCTCAAAAGCACTCAGAAATGTTAAGAATTTGTCAAAAATAACACATTTTTAACTAACTTTAACATTTTAATATTTAACTTTAACTACGTTTAATTTTTAACATTATAAACTAGGACTTGTAAGAATGGCCATAGCTCCGCCCCGAATAATGCTAGAGCAGTTTGAGCATGTCAGTGAAGAACTGATAAGCTTTAACTAGATTACGCTGACATGTAATTTAACTAGCTGCCCTAATGTCACTAATTTAACCCGGCACCGCCTGGCGTGTTTTTGTACCCGCGACGGCCTGGGGGTGTCAAAAAGGGCAACCCCTGCTAACTCAGCCTCTAACTGTCGGATCTGAACCGGTCTACCACCAGTCGATAGCTCCGAGTCTTGCAATTCAGAAAATATTATGTTAGCCCTGGTCACGTGACTGATGATGTCACAGGTCACTTAAAACGCATAACACGACGTCGGAAAAACTGACATCGGTTTGTAGCTCATATCATAGGTAATAATGGCCAGAGAGCCTTCAGTTGGTTATCAAACGAAAGGTCACGATCTTCTGCATCAAGTGCGCGATAAAATGTTAAAACATGCGAGGTCAAGGTCAATGTAGGTCCGGCGAAGTACTGATCTTACTTTACATGCCAAAAATCGATACTTACTCGCAGCCGTTTCGATCTACGTGACAAAAAGGATTAAACTGAAACCTTCTTTCATCAGTTTTCATGATCTGATATTTGATATAAGATAATAATATTTAACTTAAGATGTGATTTGATAAAATATCAGTTTTGCATTATCTGCGTTCCATCCGGTCAAGGTCAGTCTAGGTCAGGCCAAATAAGGTTGGATTCCTCTTCCTGACAAAGAGCAAACATTATTCGCTGCGATTCTTAACTGCGTCAAGTACAGAACTGAAATGACATCTCGTGATGATTAAATATGCTCTCTCTGTGGTCTTTAGCGGGTCAAAGTCAAGCCAGGTCAGGGCAAATAGTCATTTTTTCTTTTTCTGACTGCGAACAGTAATTGCTGTTTGTTGCTACTGAGCGATCTCCCACAGACAGTGCTGCATTTCATTTTGTTTTGACATCGACGTGTGACGTGACTTGACCTGACATGACCTCACGTTGCATTTGGTAAACTTTGCTAAGAAGCGCATGTTGATTTGCTTGTCTGACTTGAACGATGGGAAAAGTAAGCGGCAACAACTTCTACCAGCCATAAAGCGAATCAGTCCCATTGCTATCATGCATGTGACCGAGCATGGCTTCTAACGTTGGCATGTCTCGATTGTATTTCCTTTTGGGGGCCGTTTCCTATGCAAATCTCAAATCAAAATAATCCATGCATTACACTTGCAAATATTAGCGAAAAAACGAAGTATGTACGCGCTACCGTTTGAACAGGCAAAATCAAGCACGCCTGGGTTCATTTATGACGCGATATCTCTACGACCTGACCAAGCATAAAAATGGTTTTGATATCAAAATATGTAGAATTGATTGCTGAAGGGGTATTGAAAATTTGGTTGGGCCGACTGTAACGGTTCAGAAGTTACTCAATAAAAATCCGAAGGGGGTGCCCTATTTGACACCTCTTAGGCGATGCCGGCTTATCTAGTCATCGTAACTTAACAAGGTAGATTACGATGACATATAATTAATAACATGCGTGTAATCACAAGGTGCATCAGGTGAGCTCATATTATGTCATTTCTCTTTCCGCAGTCTTTGTGGGTGGTTCGGAATGTTGTTGGCGACTTGTTGTCTCTGCATATTTCCAAAGCAGTAGAAATCGTTTGTACAAACATTCTTTTTAAATGCTAACAAACTAGAACACCGACGACCCGACGTGACCCGGCTCGACCTTGTACCCTGATCGAACATCCAGCAGTTTTCCTTGCCCTACTTCGTGTTTGGTCGAGGATGAACAACAATGCAAACAAAAGGGCAGAGAGTACCTTTGGAATGAAACTCCTTCAGTTCCACAAACGTAATCAATAGGGAACTATATAAGGTTGATAATATGTCCTGACCTGACGTAGGATTATATCTGATTTCAAGCACGGTTGGGTTTCATTTTTTTAAGATGAAACTTTGACTCATGAAATAAGGCAGAGGAATAATGTTGGACAATTGGTTATGAACTCGACATCTTCCAAGATGACGTCGCTTGCCCTGGGTGACCTAAGGTGCTTTCACGGTTTGATAGCGTTTTGGCAATATTAGATTGCAAAATCGACTCCATGACCTATTTTTGTCCCAGGGTTCATCAAACCGGGGTTTTAGACTCCTGTTTGCTGGTTCGCCTCAAATGTGACCTAACCTGACCTCATAACCCTTCATATGGGTCAACACGATGTGTCGTGTTTAGTGACTTTCTTGGTCCATGAATGCATTTCAGGTACCAAAAAGCCGAAGAAAAGGCTTAAAACCGTCAGAGATAGGGAGATGGGGCTGAAATTGAGCTGAGCTAAGGTCATTCCCCTTGACCTTGACAACAAAGTCGAGATAGCGCAATCTAAGGAATGCTCTCGGCTACTATTTCTGAATATTTCAAGTCGATGGATCGCACAATGTGGTTGGTAGATGACTTTAAGCCCCCGCCCCCTCCCCCGTTTGGGGGAGAGCTTATGTGTTATGCTTTCATGGGTTTTCAAATAGTGGAACATTTGGTGTCATTCTATGTAGGCAACTTTAAATTAGTTCAGAGATTCTTTCATTGAGATCGCGCACAGTGCACTAAGAAAACTGTACTATGCTGGTGCCATCAAGCGTCAACGTCCAGTTAATGTTAGGTTGGTGAAGTTTTGCATGATCTCGTATGGCTATCGATTTCTTTGCATGCATCATGTTCTCGTACTCGGACAGATCTGCGACAGAATCTTGTTTCTGAAACAAGTTGACATGGTTCACTCGTCGTTATACAATTACAATACGCTGAAGTAACTGTATCAGGTTCTGCAGGCAGTAAAGGTCAGACGTTCACACTCGATGGGGGTCACGCTGCCAGGTGCCGTTGGCCACAGCCCAGATCAGCAGCCGTTCAGGGTGGCCTCATGGTAGTGTGTTACTTCGTTCCCGTAGCCTTTCTGCTCCGCCGTGCAAAGAGCACCATAAGAACTCATGCGGAAACTGTCTAAATCGAGGGCACTGAGAAGATCGACATGTAGTTGACGGCTCCAGAGCTCGTTACGAATGCTAAGAACCTTCGTTACGACTTACGAATGCTGTATTTAGCGATGCCCATGCATGACGATCAATGAGAAAATGCAAATGGCGGTTTGGAGACTTGGCGAGATTTTCCCTACGTTCACGGCGACCAAGGCAATATGTAATCCTGGCTCGAGGAGGATTGGGCTGGTTGTCACATCCATGAGTTGACGACATATCGAGGATTAAAATGCTTAGTGACCTCTCCACTGTCAATGACCTTACGCAAACTCAAAATGGCTTTGAACCGGCTATATGGCATTTGCTGTCGCTAATTGCGGAACTGATAGTGGTTTTCCCTTTCGCAACGACTAGAAGTCCAAGTGGGTGACAGACATCATTTTCGGCATAAGCGGCGTAACAAAAGCTGATAAAGATATATGACGTGTCATTCACGTGCGTAGGTGAACTAGTCAGTACGTGAGGCCAGGGAAAACGAACCAGAAAAAGTAGTTTAATTTCAGTCCACCCGAGCTGTAGTAAAGGGAGGCAAAAATGGCGGGGCTTATGAAGAAAATGCGAAAAAAGGGGAAAAGCTTGCGCTAAAATCCCAAAACTTCGAACACCAATCCGACTTTTTTAACACCGCTGCCGTTTTATGACCAAATTTCGGAGTTTACGAGGGCACATAATGTGCTGAGCAGCAGTGAGTTGTCAACAGTCGACGGGACTGAGGTCATATCAGACAACGGAGTAGCCTAGGCTCCAAGAGCTGCACGCCCGTTGCAGATTGGACTGCCGCAATCCAGACAGCAGACAAAACAAGAACTAATCACAAACAGGACTAAATGAGGCCCCCAAAGGGTATCAGATCCCCATCCCGCCCCTGAGTTATATGTCTGTCGAGTACTCCTTCACTGGTCCATCACCGGCCTGTCATCATTCTATCGCAATTCTGTCACAATGCCGTCATTGGTCTTTCGGAAACCTGTCACCATTCTGTCTCATCTGTTGCTGCCCTGTCTCCAGCTGGGCGGCCCGGTGGGCGCGATAATCGCTCTCGCAGTGATTGCGGCTGGTCAGTACGGACACCTGCCCATCAGCGCACGTAAAATCGCCAAGAAACTGGAACAATACCGACGCCAGCGCCGCCCTGGTGGCCACAGGACGTATCGAGTCCGCAGAAGCGCCGGAGGGCACGATGAGAAACCGCTGCTGCTGGAGACCGTGCTGGAGGTGAGGAAATTACGCCTGAGGGTGTTGTATAATAGTGCGACAAAGTGAATAGCATGCCTTATTGTTGCTCCCATGTGGTAAAATAACCCGATACGCGGAGACGAAAAATCAGAAAAACTCAGGAACTCATTTTATAACTCAGGTTTATCTGAGAATATTCAAGTTTGTGTATGTGTGTGTAACTAATTGTACATTAAAAATGCCTGTCTGCATCTTCAGGTTGGTACTTGCATGGCAAAGGGCATGTATGAAGGAGGGGTGGTTCATCAGCGTTACTTCATTCACCGGCCATACTCTTGCGTGGTTTGCGAGGACTGTGTATAACCATGTTGTTGACAATATCTAGGTACGCCATTTTGCTGTCCGTGAGCCGATTTTATAACTTCGCCCACATCTTCCTTGATGTCGCCAGTAGGTATGTCTTGTCCTTGTGTGTCTCCTTCCTTCACTCTCAGCTTGAGTGACCTCTGCAAATTATCAGGGTCGTAAGCTGGGAAAAGTGCCGTGTGTTTCTTAACCCTATTCCCGGAGGGCTAGACGGTATGGCCGATTCCCGGCAGGGGGGGGGGGATTCGGCCCCCCCTGAGATCTCGAGAACTACTCGTCCGATTTCGTCGCAACAAACGGCAATCGATTTGCCGTGACGTGAACTACATCTTTATAAAACGAAATTTTCAAAATTTCGAAATTTGTGGATACAGGGGGGCAAAAATGTCAAAATGGGGGGTACTTTTGGACCTCTTATAACTCCTTCGTTTATGGACCGATTTCAATGCAACTGGCATGAATCGAGAGATTATGGATAGGGCTTTTACTATGGGTTCACAAATCTGAAATTTTGAGACAATTCATGGGCGTTCACAGGGTTTCAAAAATAGGAGGATTAATTTTCCAACAACTGAATCAACAAAAAAGGCAAAAACACTTTTTTGGCTTCTGCTAGTCATGCTATGCTAAACAAGTACAAATCGTATTGCAATGTTGGTATAATGTTAGCATAGGCGGTGCCAGGGACATGAAAAAGGGGGAACTGTCATGGTCACGCGTTTTTCAGATCAACTTGTGACCTTTGACCTTAAATGACCTCCAGTGACCTTGGGGTCACCTGGAATGATCTCGTGTGCATTTGATACTATCTGTAAACGTTTTCAATCATCTGAATTCACTCTATTCCAAAAATTTCATTTTATGGCTATTGCGATATAAAGTACGCGCACTGACATTTTAGGTCATAACTCCGTGACCCGACCTGATATCAAACTGAAACTTGGTACACAAGTAGAGAATATCTTTCTACGTCATATATATTCCGGGTTTGGCATTTGAAGAAACGTCGCCGAAATTATTGCAAAAAAATAAATTTTGACTTTTGACCTTGACCTGACCTTGTAAAGTGACCTCAGATAAACAAAATTTTGTTTGCACATTTCCTAACTATTTAACTATACATCCATATAAAGTTTTAAGTTCTATGTTAAAAACTCTGTTTTTGGCGGACATTTTCCTTTTACCCTCAACATGACCAAAAATGACCTGAGGTTCCTCCCAAAAACGTTGCCTGGCTCCGCTCCTGAGCAAAGAACAATGGTGAAATTTTGTCACAGCGCGTAGAAAGGATAGCTAGGTGAAGTCACCAAGTTTCGTGAAGCTGCGTCAAAAAGCCTCGAATTGGCAAGCAAAAAACCCGAGGGGGGGCGGATTCCGCCCCCCCCTGCCGGGAATAGGGTTAACCCTGTTCCCGGAGGGCTAGCGATGTGGTCGGTTCCCGGCAGGGGACTGATTCGGCCTCCCTGAGATCTCGAAAACTACACATCCGATTTCATCGCAACAAACGGCAATCGATTTGCCATGACGTAAACTACATTTCCATGAAAAGAAGTTTTCAGAATTTTGAAAGGGGTAGATACAGGGGCAAAAAAGACAAAATGGGGGTGTTTTTGGACTTCTTGAAACTCCGTTGTTCATGGACCAATTTTGATGAAATTGGCATGAATCGAGAGGTTATGAATGGGACTTTTACCATTGGCCCATACATTTGAAATTTTGAGACTGTCATAAGCGTTGGCAGGATCTAAAAATAGGAAGACTAGTTTTTTCAAAGACTGATTTAACAAAAGAAATAAAAGCGCTTTTTTGGCTTCTTCTAATCATGTTATGCTGAAGAAGTACAAATCGTATTACAATGTTTTTTAATGTTAGCATAGGCGGTGCCAAAGGCGTGGAAAAGGGGAACTGTCATGGTCACATGTTCTTCAGATCAGCGTGTGACCTTTGGCCTTAAATGGCCTCTAATGACCTTTGAATCACTTGAAATGGTCTCGTGTGCATTTAACATTATCTGATTATGTTCCCAGTCATTTGAATTCACTCTATTTCTCAAATTTCATTTTACGGCTGTTGTGATATAGGATATGCGCACTGACATTTTAGGTCAGAGCTCCGTGACCCGAGGTATCGAACTGAAACTTGGCACACAAGTAGAGAGCACTCTGCTACGTCATATAGATTCCAAGTTTAGCATTAAAAAAAATAGCGCAAAAATATTTTCTATAAAACAAAATTTTGACTTGACTTTCACCTGACCTTTTTAAGTGACCTCAGATGAGCAAAGTTGTATTTGTATGTTGCCTTACTGTTTACATATACATCCATTTAAGGATTAAAGTTCTAGCTTAAAAATGCTACTTTTGACAGCCATTTTCCCTTTATCCTAAGCAGGGACAAAAATGGCCTAAAGTGCCTCCCAAAAACGTTGCCTGGCTCCGTCCCTGAGCAAAATATAATTACAAAATTTTGTCACAGTACGTAGAAAAAAGTTAGGAAAAGTGACAAATTTCTGTGAAGCTGCGTCAAAAACCCTTGAATTGGCTCCCCGGAAACTCGACGGGGGCGGGTTCATCCCCCTGCTGGGGATAGGGTTAAGCATTATTTTCTGCGACACGTGGAGGTCTTATGAAGTCAGACTCAGACGGTAATAATCGCCGCAAAACCTGACTGGAGCTTGGAGCGTGGAGCTTCTTTTGGTGCGTGTGTTCTGATTTGCCATGCCTGTGCGTTGCACGTTAGCCGACGGTGCATACTCCCTGCCAGCGGACAGTCACAGGAGGTGACGTCATAATTTTGCGCTGAATGGAAACTCATCTTCCATGCACCGTCTCCATAAATGTTGAAGAGACGTTATTCTCTTTCTGACTTGGCATGCGTTCAGTTTCCTGTACTATCCAAATCAGATAGCGCCGCTTACATTCCAAAGCTTCCTTATGCTTTTGTGCTTTCTACGTGCTGGTCTTTCTCTCTTATTTTCCTAAGATCCGCAGTAATACCTCTCTTGTCACTCCCATTACGTGCGCTTCCTGGACTGTGTTCTCCGATTCGAGCCTCGCTGTAGCGCCATAACTGGCGCTATCTGAAGCAGTGACCCGGCTGTGCCCTCAGGCGATGCTTCTACTGGATCAGGCTATGAAGCGGGCGGAGTGGGGCTCTGGAGGGCATCACGTGGTTAAAGATTCGTGATTGTCTCGCAATGTGGGTAAGTCACCCCTTTAACAGAATGATCCGGCAGTCCCGGCTGGGTACTCGGTGACGAAGGAAATACGCGTTCCGTGACGAGCTCTCTTAAGGGAAAGTATTTCGTATGCAGATCGGCTTGGTAGTTTTGATAGATTTTTGTTCTTTCTCCTTTTCCTTCGTAATCAAGATACAGGGACGAAATCAGAACGTGGGTTCCGCTCATGTCGTTACGTTTGTAAAATTGCTGGTTTGAACCCTTCAGATTATCTAATGAGCTGCCAGGTCACAGGATGCTGGTTTAATGTAAAAGACTCGTAGGAAGTGCACGCAGGCAGAATGTGATGGAAAAGGCCAACATTTACGCCTGACAGGAAAGTTATGAAATTCATTGTCGATCGCGCACGGTTGACACTTGCGCCATCTATAGATGTTTTAACCGGGCGCCATCTATCGAAGGGATCTCTTGGTTCTCACCACACGTATGCCGAAAGCAGCTCGTCGGAGAAAGTTTAGAGAAAGAGAACGGTCGTCTGTTTGATAAAGTTAAAACGAATTTCATCTATCAGACAAAGGTACGTCATGGTCAATTGGTGGTGCTGTCCCCCTCCCCCACGCGCACAAATATGCACTCTCCGAGTCGTACTACGCTTCCTTGGTCTGAGACATTGAAAACCACTTCATAAATGAATCATCGAGGCATGTTCTGCGTCCCTTCTCCTCTCTCTCTCTCTCTCTCTCTCTCTCTCTCTCTCCCTTGTTTGTGTAACTCTTACGAATACTTTGTTTTTCCGCAGAGCAATACAGGTCACGAAAGCGGGAGCTCTAGAAATCGCAGCCAACTGGTAGAAGCATCGAGGGGAGCTTCAGAAGCGAATTATAGCAGCTGACCGTCAAATGGCCGCCAGAATGTGAAATAACCTCGGGCATACAAAGATCAAGAAAAAGGTTGCACGAGACATACGTTGATGGGCACAGAACAGTCAACATAAAGCGTGCAAAAATGCTGGTGTGACGTCATCAGGTTTCACCAGCGATGTATGCAGACACCACAGAACGGTGATGCAAACTCTTGGGTGTAGGATTTTAATGGTAAAAACTCGTCTCAACGTACTCTGCATAACTGTATTTATTTTATGCCGGTGATTCTGTCAGTTAGAATGAAGTTTATTGTAAGTCTCAGACATGGTGTAGACGACCTTGTCATTGTGGATCAGGCTTGGAGGATTTATGGACGTCTCTCCTATTTATAATGTTTGATGATTAGGTAAAATTATTGTACCTTTATACCGATGCATGTATATGTATTTGTAGTTGACATTGGCCTGTTACACTGATTCAAGCTGCTTTGTCGGATACATTTGTCGTGTGCCATTCATTTGACAATGATTTTTCCTTTATTAACGCACGATGTCGTGCTACTGGTGCATTTTTTTAGGTCAGTCTACTGCCCAGTTTACATGTGCGTAGAGGTCGGTAATACCAATGGGCCTCAGAAAAGTAGGACGTGCAATACAAAAATAATATCTGGAAGATTGTATGACAGATGTCATCATTGCCAGTATCACTGCGCATGGTCACAGAAGAGCTCAAAACGATGATGACCTATGCAGATCAAAGTAATCCCGTGGATGGCAGTGCGCCGGCTGTTGTATATGAGAAGTGACGATGAAAAGTTCAGGAGTGAATCAGCGCGACAACTAATAGACAGGTTAGTACCGAAAACCATTTGGGTGTACTTAACCCTGTTCCCAGCAGGGAGGCTGGAACCGCCCCCCCCTTGGGTTTTTTGCTGGCGAATTCCAGGGTTTTTGATGCATCTTCACAAAACTTGGTGACTTTTCCTAGCTATTCTTTCTACGTACAGTGACAAAATTTCGTAATTCTATTTTTGTCAGGGGCGGAGCCGGGCAACGTTTTATGGAGGCACATCAGGACATTTTTGGCCCTGTTGAGTGTAAAAGAAAAATGAATGCCAAAAATGCGTTTTTAAGATAGAACTTAACACTTTATATGGATGTATAGCAAAATAGTTGGGCAACGTGTAAATATAATTTTGTTTATCTGAGGTCATTTTACAAGGTGAGGTCAAGGTCAAAATTCAAAATTTGCTTTTATAGTAATAATTTTGGCGTTTTCGTTTCAAATGCCAAACCCGGAATATATACGAAGTAGAAGGGTGCCCTCTACTAGTGCATCAGCTTTCAGCTTGATATCAGGTCGGGTCGCTGAACTATGACCTAAAACGCCAGTGTGCGTATCCTATACCACAACAGCCGTAAAATGGAATTTTTTAAATGGAGTGAATTTAAATGCTTGAAAACGTTTACATGTAATATTAAATGCACACGAGATCATTTCAAGTGATTCCAAGGTCACTGGAGGTCATTTAAGGTCAAAGGTCACAAGCTGATCTGAAGAGCATGTGACCATGACAGTTTCCCTTTTTCATGTCCCTGGCACCGCCTCTGCTAACATTATACAAACATTGTGATGCGATTTGTACTTCTTTAGCATAACATGACTAGCAGAAGCCAAAAAGTGTTTTTGCCTCTTTTGTTCATTCAGGTGTTAGAAAACTAATCCTCCTATTTTCGACATCCTGTGAACCCCTGTGAATTTCCTTAAAATTTTAAATGTGTGTACCAGTGGTGAAATTCCCATACATAATCTCTCAATTCATGCCAATTTCGTCGAGATCGGTCCATAAACAGTGGAGTTATAAGAAGTCCAAAATATCCCCATTTTGATATCTTTGGCCCCCTGTATGCACCCCTTACAAAGTTTTAAAAAGTTTTTTTAAGCGTACTTTACGTCATGGCAAATCGATTGCCGTTTCCTACGATGAAATCGGATGTGTAGTTCTCGAGATCTCGGGGGGGGGGCGGATTCGCTCCCCCTGCGGGGAATCGGCCATACCTTGTAGCCCTCCGGGAATAGGGTTAAACTTAAAATCATTTACCCTTCATTTCAGATAGAACCGCTTAACCCTATTCCCGGAGGGCTAGACGGTATGGCCGATTCCCGGCAGGAGGGGCGGATTCGGCCCCCCCCCTGAGATTTCGAGAACTACTTATCCGATTTCATCGCAACAAACGGCAATCGATTTGCCGTGACGTGAACTACATTTTGATAAAAAGAAATTTTCAAAATTTTGAAATTTGTGGATACAGGGGGGCAAAAATGTCAAAATGGGGGGTACTTTTTGACTTCTTATAACTCCGTTGTTTATGGACCGATTTCGATGAAACTGGCATCAATCGAGAGATGATGGATAGGGCTTTTACCATGGGTATGCAAATCTGAAATTTTGAGAAAATTCATGGGCGTTCACAGGGTTTCAAAAATAGGGGGATAAGTTTCCTAATAACGGAATGAACAAAAAAGGTAAAAACACTTTTTTAGCTTCTGCTAGTCATGTTATGCTAAAGAAGTACAAATCGCATTACAATGTTTGTATAATGTTAGCATAGGCGGTGCCAGGGACATGAGAAAGGGGGAACTGTCATGGTCACACGTTTCTCAGATCAACTTGTGACTTTTGACCTTAAATGACCTCCAGTGACCTTGGGGTCGCCTGGAATGATGTCGTGTGCATTCAATATTATCTGTAAACGTTTTTAATCGATTAAATTCACTCTATTCCAAAAAATTCATTTTTTGGCTTTTGCGATATAGGGTACGTGCACTGACATTTTAGGTCATAGCTCCGTGACCCGACCTGATATCAAGCTGAAACTTGGTACACAAGTAGAGGGCATCTTTCTGCGTCATATATATTCCGGGTTTGGCATTTGAAAAAACGGCGCCGAAATTATTGCGAAAAAACAAATTTTGACTTTTGGCCTTGACCTGACCTTGTAAAGTGACCTCAGATAAACAAAATTACATATGCACATTGCCCAACTATTTAGCTATATATTCATATAAAGTTTTAAGTTCTATCTTAAAAACTCTGTTTTTGGCAGACATTTTCCTTTTACCCTCAACATGGCCAAAAATGACCTGAGGTGCCTCCCAAAAACGTTGCCTGGCTCCGCCCCTGAGCAAAATAGAATTTCGAAATTTTGTCACGGCGCGTAGAAGGAATAGCTAGGAAAAGTGACCAAGTTTCGTGAAGCTGCATTAAAAAGCCTGGAATTGGCAAGCAAAAAACCCGAGGGGGGGCGGATTCCGCCCCCCCCGTGCCGGGAATAGGGTTAATGTATTTGTATGCATTCAAGTAACCCGCCCCCGACTAGGGGGCAGTTGACCGCCCCCCCCCTGAGGTTTTTCTGCGATTGCGAGAGAACGAACAAACACAGAGCCACGAAACACTGTGTACCTTTTGTTTGACCATTTTTACACCTTGTGTCAAAGTCTCGACCTCAGGTCAGGTCAGGTGCCTGACCTAGGCCGGGTCAAACGGACCTATGTCCAAAAAAGTTTAGCGCCCTCGAACTTTTTGGCAAAACAAGATATCACAATAACACTTTCAGGGATTGGTGATCTTGATAGATGCTACAAATCTGCTATGTCAGATTTTTCGGAATTTTCTGGGTCATTGACCTAAGGTCAAGCCCATTTTTAAGACATGTCATCGTTTTTTCGGAAATTGACGGAATATTTCATAACATTTTTAGTGTAAAGTGAAGCAGATATCTAGTTGCCGTCATTGGGCAAAGTACGAATGACTTGCAGCCATTGACCTGAGGTCAGGTCACGAATAACTGTTGTTAGCCGAAATGCACCACCGTCAAAATCGGCGATGAATTACTCAGAATGAGTAGAAAATGGCAGAACTAGCTTGCATAGACGTAAGTAATACTAGGAACCTCAAAAAGTTTTTTTATTTTTTTAAAAATGCATGGTTTGGAAATAAACAGGCTCACGCGAATAAAGCTCCGTCAATTGTGTCGATTGCTAACTAACGATTTTTCCAAAATTTAAGCATGAAAAACCATCACAAATACCACTAAGATCAGTAAAATGTACATGGATAATTTTTTTTCGCAAAAATAAAGGAACGTTAAAATTAGTTCTCGTTAATTTCTTACTGCGTACGGCTGCGGCGCACGCCGAAAGCCGGCGCGAAAATTGCTGTGTCTTTAACTCAACGTTTCGGCGTATACACTGAAGAAATCCGAAAAATTATATGTGTATCGGCATTTGCGGGCCTTTACTTGTGCGGTGGTGCCTTTACCCATGCGTTATTAGTCACAGCCCTTGAGATTTAGGCCATTTCTCGGTCTCATGCAGTCGGCTATGAGAAAACATATATAGGACGTAATTTGCTTTTATATTATCTAAAACTAAAAATGGGACCAGTTTCGAGCTCTACTCGTCACAAGCTTCCCAACAGTGTGCTTATTTTTATTGTGCGACCAACCGTTCGTGAGTTAGAGGGGGGCTTGCCAACTGCCCACCCCCCAGTCGGACGTGATTGTGGCCGACCGACGGTCGTGCGCGGGCTAATATGTGACCATCATTATGCCAGGAGGCACTGTATTGTTATAAAAACCAGTTAGAAATCAAAGATATATTAGACTAAACGCTTCGGCGAGGAGCCAGACAGACATTTTTACTTCGCAGATAACAATGCAGTGTCTGCTAATATATTGAAGTCCTTCAATGTACTGAATGTATACAGTTTTATTTGACATCTAGCTTACTCCAGTGGCGTAGCCCAGAGGGAGCCAAAGGTGCCGTGGCCCCGTGAAGGCCAAGCGGGTTCCCCTGGGGTCGAAGGCCCATTTCTTTGGATAGTGTGAGGCGCCTGCAAAATTAAAGAATATTTTAAGGCAAGCCTCACAACCTCAAAACGTACAATTTTGCTATCCAAAGAAACCTATCCAAACACACTAAGTCAACAAAGACCTGTGGCCGACAGGCATTGCCCCATACCCAAGTCCTCCTTTCCTGTGTGAGACGTGAGGCGTGAGACGATAGCGTGAGGCACACGCTGGGCGGCTTATACTGTCCGAAACAGACATAGAAAGCAAAATAAGAAGACTTACGAACCGAAAGAAAACGAACTCCGAATATACATGAAGTCTTTGTGCTACAAAGAGAGAATCGTGGTCTGAATGAGCGTTTAGGGGCAATTGCTACCTTGTATGGGAGTTCACTGCTTGTCTGGGGGGGGGGGGTCTCCTGTCGACCCATAAAGGGCTACTGCCAGCCTCTGAAGGGACCTCCTTTCGGTCTGGAAGAAGGCCATGCTCCTGCCTCCAGAGGTCGACAGGGGCCCTTTACAGACGGACAGGGTGCCCTCTACAGACAGGCAATGATCTCCTGACCAACAGAGGCCCCTAAACGATCATTCAGGGGCCCCTGTTTTTCTTTAAAGATGTCCCTGCCGACCTGTAAGCGGCACCCGTCAGGAACGTCTTTACAGGCAAGCATGGGCCCCCTTTACACTTCAGCGGGGCCCTTTACAAACCGACAGTAATTTTAACCACATCGGGCCACAATGATTACGGGGACCAGGCGTGGATCCAAAGGGGGAGAGATTGGGGCGATCCCCCTCCCCCTCTTCCTGAGACCTGAGAAGGAGCCCCTGTCAGACTTAAAAGGAGCCCCGTAGGGGTCGCGTATGAGCTTCACGTGGTCTCTGTAAGAATCTGACGGGCTCTTGATGCAATCAGGGAGGCCTCGTGGAGGATTAGATGACACCTGAGAAGCAAAGAGGCTCCTGAAGCTCCCAAATGACCACTGAGACCACAGCAGGGCCCCAACACGGCAGAGTATCCCTGAGACCGCCAGATGGTCATAGGGCCCCTGAGACGGCCAAGATGAGGACTGAGTCCCTAGGAGTCCCTGTGAGTGAAAAGCTGAAGGTTCTTGATGTAGTCATAGGGTCTTCGGGAGGGTTGATGAGACCCTGACACGGTAAGACGGCCCCTAAGATGGAAAGAAGGGCCCTTGAAACTCTTCAAGTCCTTGGGACTGCATGGGGCCCCAACACGGCAAAACGTCCATGAGACCGTTAGAATTGCCGGAGAGGCGCCTGAGACGGCAAGAACTTAACGAGGTGCCCAGCACGGCATAAGAAGACCCTGGCCAGCCATAGGGGCCCCCTGAACGGGGGATTCGTCGGTGACCTCAACCTGGAGAGGAACCACAAATAGGCTACACTGGCCTTTTTGAAACCTTGAGGGGTTCTTGATGCTATCAGGGACCCCCAGGAAAGTCAGGTGGTTTTTGAGACGGCAAATGGGCCCGCACACCGCAGATTACTCTTGAGACCGCCAATAAGGTCGCAAGGCCCCTGAGAAGCAAAGACGATAAGAGTGCCTCTGAGACGGTATTTGGGTTTTATGGAGGCACTGGGCGGCCAGATGGTCCCTGAGTGTAATAAGCGGGCTCCTGGCATGGGCAAGGTCCCCCTGAGACTGCCAGTAAGGCACCTGAAGCGCCAACAAAAGCCCCTTGTTACGGCTAGAGGGGCCCTAGAAGACTGTCAGATATACTTCATGTAACAGAGGAAGACCCCTGATACAGCCATGAAGACCACCGGAGACGTTCAGAAGGCCTGTGACACTGCACAGGAGCCCTGAAATTGCCAAAAAGGTTTATTGTAACTGCCAGAGGGCCTCCGAGATGGCAAAAATGTTTCCCAGATACCATAAAAGGGGTTTCGAGGACCACAGGGGGTCCACTGGGACTGCTAAAGAGGGACTGCTTGAGAATGCTAGCTAGAAGTCTCTAGCAATAGGAGCCCCCGAGACGACCAGACGGGCCCATGAAACTACTAGACCTTGAGACGTCCAGACTGCTACTGAAACAGCCAAAGGACGTAGAGGATTGCCAGAGGCGCCTCTGTCACGACAGAAAGAGACTTATAGAAGGCTTTTTTTAGTGCCTGAAGGGCTCCTTAGACAACAAAAACGTCCCAGGGATGACAGGAGGGAACCCGAGATGGCTTAAGCGTCCCTGAAACTGCCAGATGGATCCCTGAGACTGTCCGAGGTGGCCATGAAACTGCCAAAGGAGAGCCTGAGAAGTCCCACGGGGCACGTGAAACTAAAAGGAACCTGAGACCACTAGAGAGTCCTGGCACGGCAGACGGCCCGAGACCACCAAAAGTGCTCCTGCAACTGCAAGAGAGAACCTAAACTAAGCTGACAAAAAAATTCCCTGAAGCTACGTTATGAGGGGGGGGGGGGGGGGGCAAACGGGCTCTTGGACCTGGTACAGACGGGACATTTCAGATGGAGGAAGGGAAAGAACCACCTAAAATCGCGCCATTTTTGGCATATTTTGGCCACTTTGTTCGGGAATAAAACTCAGAATTTTCTCAAATAATCTGGCGCGTTTGAATTTTTTTGGTTATTTTACATGACCAAAAAGCAAAATTGCATCGTATTTCATACATGAAGGGGAAAAAATGAGCAATGACCATTCGTCTCCGGCCCCTCCCCCCTCGCCTTGGTGAAATCCTGGATCCGCCCTCGGCGAGGGCCCCAGTTGGTTACGAGGGCCCCCGTGATCAGATTTGGCCCCCTGGGCGGAATCCTGGCTACGCCCCTTGCTTACTCGTAGTTTTGTCCCACGACCTTTTCGCAAAGGAAATGTGAAGGCGAAGTGCGCCTTCCCTTGCAGACGGCAGGATCCTAATGCTCCGGAGGATAGTCTGCCCTGGAAGCGCTGAAGTTTCGAGTACAGTTTCGCGGAAATCATAGGCCATGCTTTGAAAATGCACACGACGCTGCACGATGCGTCCAACCCTTCCGCTAATGAGAAGAACCAACAGTTGTTGACTTCATTCAGATCATCATGATGACTTACTGACATCATGCTGACGTCATGATACTGGTGTCATCTTGAAAATGTGTGGGATTTACTGGAAACGTTGCTCCGTAACAAGTTCGGTTTGTCCACAGAGAAGGCTTGGTCCATAAACTGCTAGAAATAACTGGTTTGCACAACTGAGGGCAGCGCGAACTACGAAACTTGACGAATAAACGTCTTATAACTAGATTTTATCGTTTCAGCCGATGATTTGGTTACGGTGATCTAAATGGAACCTTTCAGGGCTATGATTGGCATTGCTCGGATGTGGTGGAAGTCACAATGATCACTAAAAGTACTCCTACGAGGCGAAGGGAATATACCACCAGCTTTTCCCTCCGTTACAAAACCACCGGCTTCTAGCTAGAATGTGTGTATTGTTGATCAGTGGGCCTCAGAAACGGTTACACAGCTGTGTTCTGAACGGGCGCACAAGCCCTACTCACAAATCGCCACGACAGGATCCTCCGAGCCGGAAATGATCATCGGACATGGAGGCGGTCGGCGCAGAAAAGGCTGCGACAAAGTGATCAGTACAGCGAATCGAAATCGTCGCCACATCAGCACAGACACAACAACTTTGGAGGAAGACGCTACGGCGCCGCGCCACGAGCCAGCTCAGCTGTTACAGAACACCGCCGCACTGCGCATTCCGCGTCTACCTCTGCGGATTCCCTCCCCTCTCCCTGCTGGCACGATACTCCTGAAGCAGAACAGGCAGAGAAAGGCGCCGTGACGTCGCGCAAAGGAATCAGGGCTTGATTCAGGATACGGCCATACGGGCCGAATTTCCTTCTGAGAAGACCGAATTTGGTTAAAGTAATGCTCGGAAAGTGATTATGTGGCACATGCAGGATGTTTTACGAGATATAAAAAAACGCAGTACAATTTCACCCCTCCCGAGAAACTTGTCCCTCCTTTCCTCCCGACATGAACAGCTGGATGCACCACTCTTTAGGCACGATCCGCCCGGTGTTAATGACCGCTACACCTCTCCCCAGCAGCAATGAACACGCCAGACAACGGCGGCGATAGCCACACAACCAGATCAGGTACACACCGACTACACAAAGGCACAGCTGGCGCCGCAGTGACGAACCAGAACACTGTCGACAATATGGCATCGGCCGATTTACCTAACAAGCTCATCCGCCAATTTCATCGCAGTCGGAACTGTTTTCCCACGATTCATGGAAAGCAGAAGACATGAAAATGTACTTCAAAGATTTGCATTGATTTTGTTTCGCGAAAGACGCACTTAACAGATGCATGAGAGGGAAATTAAACAAACATTCGAACAGATGACAACCCCATTAGATTTAGCGTCAGATCAGACAACGCCACCTGAGAGGCAACTGACCAGCTGCCAATCGCTCTTTTCCTATCAGAATGATCCGTGTTTATCTCAAATAATGTTCGCATTTACACACAAATACACACTCTATCCCCCCAAAATCCGCCCAAAATCGATCATTCTGCAGCACGGCAAACGCCTAGCTTTTGCCCGTGTTTCGCATAACAGATTTGTGTAAAGCTTTACTCCGCTCCAATAAATACGCTATCAACAATCAAATTGGTGATGATCTAACCATCTTAGAATAGCTGAGGCCAGGAACCAAAAACCTCCCGAACTTGGAATGACGGTTAAGTTAACGTTACGCCGCAAAAGGTGGCAACTCCACCGAAAATGATCCGCATTACGGAAACCCAGTTCAACACAAGGAAGGTTCCCCCAGATTGGACCTAAGTTCCCCATTCTTGATAGTTACCGGCAAGTGGCCGAGGCCCGCGACTGCGTTAATCGCTTCCGGTTTATCGCTGGCGTTCAGCGCCTATCACAGGCCAGCAGAATGCCGGGGCTGCTTTGCCGCCGTTTTCGGACGTTACGAGTCCAGACACCACTGAGCCTTTCGAAGTGGGCGAACGACGCTGGCGACTTACTTCGGCAGATTAACTGAGAGGTGGAAATGGTAGCCGGCACGTTTCCCGGCATAAAATTGAAAAAGCTGGTGCTGAAAGTTTCTGGAAAGTCTTTCCAAACATTGTGCAGTCCAAAAAGCTGTTTCGTCCTTTTTCCCTTCCAAGCTCACTGATGTACTTTAGGCATAAGCGGAATGTGACCCATGTTAAACTGTTATCAACGGTTTGGCTTGAGCTAAATGGAACGAACTTATGCGTAACTGGGATTAAACGTGGTTAAGCGGGAAGACAAGACAACGAAAAACACATGGTCCATTATACAGCACGGTGGTATGTTCGGATAGCGTTACCCACAAACTAAGACACCAAGTCGCAGCTGGCTAGCACTTCAGGGGTAAGGCATTAACATGAAGAGCGAACAAGCCCCAGATACACAATGTGCGGTCATTGGCAAACTCAGTGCGCTGTTTACACACGTGGTCACACGCAGTCATCAGAGCTTTGGATTTCGATCCTCCTCTCTGACGTCACGGCAGAACCAGCTGGCCACCGGCGGTTAAGCATTCGGGGACGCTGAAAACTTGCGGGTTAATAAGGATACACTTCGGTGACGTCCCTTCTCACTCGCGAGGCGAGTCCCGCGGCGGTCACCGTTTCACACCGCGCCGACGGCGAGCGTAGACCGGCGGTTCGCCGGAGGGTGCAGTCGGTACCCGCCGGGTGCGGTTTATATCCGCCGGGTGCGGTTTGTACCCGCCAAACACAGCCTGGAGACAGAGGAGGCCCTCCGGCCCGGATCGCATAGTCCCGCTTCTCTGCGCATCGAGACCAGCTCGGCGACGAAGCAGATCCGGCCACTATCCGGCCAGATCCGGCCTCCTGCTTGCGCGGAGGGCGCAAGCAGCGCGCCGCCCTCCGCGCGACGGTCCGGGCGCAGGCGCGCCATCTAGCGGCGGCGTGCACAGCTAAAGTTCACCATGCGACCGCTGTCAGTACACGTATATCCGTTTCAGCTGTGCCCGACAGTGGTCCGGAATCGTGCATCCGTGGATCTCGATCTGCTTGTGGAGGAGCGACTTCTTAACGTGCCGGGTCATGATCTTTAACCGTCCCTTCCAAAGTTTCAGGCCTCGATTCGGAGGAATGTGGACGAACTGAAACAAATAAGGAAGCATGTTTGTTGCAGGGTTCACGTTTGTCGTACATTGAGCAGAAAAATGAGGCAATCGAGAAGTTCCTCCCATTAAAGCAACGGTGTTTGGGAAGGTTTTGAAAACGAACAGCAACATCGGAAATGAACATACTTTTCTCAAAATTGTCATACAAGAACGAACTAAATAAAACAACCATGTCGTTTCCTTGGTCATGAAACCAAACATGGCCAATAATTTTTCTCTGAGTTCAATTTCGATGATCCAGGACTACTGGAAAATTGCAGTTCTCTCCACTCTATCGGCGTCAGTAAAAGTGCAACCATCATGGCTTCTCTTTGGAAACTTTCTCTTGAAACATGCCTGCTTCGGGCCCGGGCTCGTAGGTGGCATCACGCAAATCAAGTCATCCGCTGTAGTTAACTGGCGGCACCGTATCTGAAGGGGTGACGATGTCAGTTTCAGCCATACCTGAATGTAAGGATCGTGGAGATCGTCCAGCGGGCTCGGCTCGTCCTCGTAGTCGACTTCGAGGCCCTTCCCGCGCTTCACGCGCTTCAGCCGCATGCCCTTACCGTCCTCCGCAGAAGCCGGCAGTCGGGACCCCCTCCTCCTCATCCGCCTGGGGGGGGGGGAACACCGTCAGACACTGCCCTCGTCGTCCTCTTGTGGACGGGAAGGAACGCAAAGGAACATCCTCCTCCTCATCCGCCTGAGGGGGTAGGAACACGGCCAAACACAGTCCTCATCCTCCTCCTGTGGGCGGGGAGGAGCACAAACACTGTCCTCTTCATCCGTTTGCGGAGGGGAACACCGTCAAACACTGTCCTCTTCATCCGTCTGCGGAGGGGGAAACACTGTCAAACACTGTCCTCTTCATCCGTCTGCGGAGGGGGAACACTGTCAAACATGGTCCTTCTCGCACACCATTCAAGGGAAAACGCAATCAAAACATAGCTGTAACGTAGAGTGTTCCGAGAAGAAGATTCCGCGGTTACCACTGACCTAAGCAGCCTCAGTAAACCGTTGCATTGTTACGTTACAAAGCGTGCATGGCAAAATGCAAACGTCTAACTGGAATTCAGCTCCTACTAACGTGTACGCATCATGCCTGCTGATCAGACCTGCGCTCTCTTCATCAGTTTGTCCCATCGAAGACCAAGTGGACGAGAACGGAGGACAAGAGGATGACTTTCTGTCTCGAACAAAGAGGATGACTCTCTGTCTCGAACAGAGGATGAAAACAATGGCAACCTTATCGTTGCCATGATGTTCCGGAACAAACCGCTTCATTGGAAAACCACAAAGCAAGCTCAAATTGGATCTTCCTCAGGGACCTCGTTTTGAATTATTTGATAGCGCCAAGCCTTACCAAAATACATTTGAGATCCAACAATGCGGATTTGGGCATCAACCATGCAGTAGACCAGAACGGGCTTAGTCACAGAATATAAGACATCGTAGAGGTTCGTGCGTCGTCTTTTCTTCTTCAAAGTGCTTTTGGACGGATATTATCGGGATTTTTTCAGTTAGATAGGATTTGTTTCGGTCAAGGAGATTTCTTAGGCTTTCTTTTGTGCTGCTTCCGGTTTCTTGAAATTCTGGCCCTGAGCACCTTAGAATGACAAGCTCTAGGCTTTTAGCCACCGACGCCGAACCTGCTGAGGCGGTAGAGAGCTACGTCCTCCTCTCCTACCTCCTCTCAACATTAAAATTTAGCTTTAACACTATGGTTGACGACCCTATGCTTGTTGTAAAAAGGAATCGTTTTAAAGCACCTTATGTCTCTTCTCCCCTCACCCCCTCCCCGTCCGGACGTTTCCCCTCCAATGTTTTCAGTTGAGCTCAAAGCTGGTTGTACTTGTCGAGAAACCCAAACGCTGGTTGCATTTTCACACAAAAGAGCACATCAACAGTGCATGCACATACCTGCCTTCCAACAAAAAAAACTAATTCCCCGAAAACGATAAGGCTAATAAACCGAATCACAGAACGTCATTTGCCGGCGCGCAAACGGCGTTCTGTGATTTGCGAAGGGCATGGAGTGGCATGGAGTGGGGAAACGGAGCAAGAGCTGAAGTACTAAAACATCCCTAATGATTAACGGAAAAACAGGTGGCAAACGGCCTCGTCGGCTGCAGCACATAGCCTTCTTCTCCCGTTATGTCATTATTCTGGTCACGAACAAAACATCCACCTCATCTATCTGAAAAACCGTGGCAGTTCTGTTCTGGGCGGCGGCAGTTTAGCGGTTTTCGCCGTCTCAGGGCCGACAGCGCCTGTTCTCCCACAGAGCACGCAAACAGCGCGCGGCGACATCAAAGTACGGGACAGGAAACGTCGCCGCCGGTGCTGGGCGACAGTCAGCCAGCGCCCGCGTGCTGTGCTGGGCCGGGCAGGGGAGGAGGGGGGGGGGGGGCTGTGGGTGGGTCCGTGAGCCGGTCGAAGGTAATCGCGTCCCAAAGCTTGCCGAGCAGGAGGTCGCCCTGGTACCGAGCTGCGACTGGGAGCCGAAGGAGGGTGTGGTCAGCAGCCCCACCCTACAACGGGGGGAAGGGGGGGGGGCTCTGTTTCTGCGAGTCTGGCGGCCTGATCTCAGAAGAGGTGGGAACGCCAAGGCTCCGCAGTGATTCTGCTGGTATTTCTGTTTTCCCGTCGGCGCCGTTACATAAGCAGATCTGTCACAGAAACGACTCGGAGGTCCACGGATGTTGATAACCCGTGCGTCGAGAGGGAGCTCTGACCGGAAAATATTTCGGATCCCTGAAATCGTAAACACGATGGCGGCTTCATATGGAGGCGCGTTACGTAATTTAAGAGTCTTTCACTCCTTCTGGGATGTGAGCTCTCAGTGCCTGATGAAAGACATGCAGGAGTTCCGTGTAACAAAGATGCGTCCCAACAACTCAGGAGCGAGCGTTTCACGTCTGGCGAGGCCGCGAGAGATCTGATGGTTTTGCCGGAGGTGAATGGCAATTGAGTAACGTTTATCTTAAAAGATGTTGCGCACCCTCTCCAAATCTGACTCCAAATCTGAAGCCAACCAATCGACGAAATGAACGACACGACATCCAAAAAGAAAACCCGAGAATTGGGTGCTGCTTTCCGCCCGGGCAACCAGCAGCTCGATGTCAATGGTCCGGCTGTTTTGTGAGGTTTCGAAACAGCCACCCTTCGGGGGCCTCATTGTACTTTCCGCCGTCCGATGACGAAAACGTGCCTGTCGCCATCGTTTTCGTCTTCCCCGACCCGACCCTGACCTTGTGCTTTTCACAGCCAAGGCTTTCTCATTTCTCCCCGTGTTGGATGTATGCTCGATTATCATCGTCAGTGCCACAAAGTGTACCTGGTACCGTTCTCACTCTTCGCCACCACGTGCTTTTGCAAAAAACCTTACTCCTTTCGCCAATCCGGAACATTTGCTTCCATTTTCACACAACCGGCGCCTGTCTCACCTGACAGTTTACTACAAGACTGTTGACATCCTCATAGGGCAGAAACAGCCATTCCCATTCCCACACAAACGGCGGATAGTTTTGCCCCACAGTCAAATACGTTGCTCTGACCTCTCTTACAAAACCGAAAAATCACCCCCTTTCTCACACAACCAGTAATAGTCACCTTCTAACTGCCGGTGAAGTAGCTCCTAAAGTAGCTCTCTCCTCTCTCTTTCTCTTTCTCTCTCTCCCTCTCACTCACTCACTCATTGACTGTCTTCTTACAAACCTGGTGGTACATCCGCAGCCATTTCCTCGCAAAAACGTCATAATACCCTCACTATTCTCACACATCCATTTCAGTCTTCTCCCATTCCTCGCAGTGAGCCTATCTCACTCTTCTCACCCACCCCGTCAGATCCCCTGTCACTCTTCTTGCTGACCCGGTGCGGTTTTTCCCATTATTCCCACGCGCTGAGACAGCCGACTGGAACCGATGGCTGTTGCCGTCCGACGTTTTTTTGGGCCGCGTTGGGTAATAGTGTTCGGCGCGGCCGACTGGTTTTTGCGGCGAAAAGGCCGCGGCGGGATGTTCGCTGGGTCCAGATACACGTGCTGGGAGTGAAGTCCTCAAACACTTTCATGCATCCCTTGTCTGAAATGAGTTTTACCTCTGAAGACATCTGAAATGACTGGAAAGACGGGCGTCATGGTTTACGTCGCGAAATCCCAATGAGTTGCGACGAAGTTTAGTTTACATTTCTTGATAAAACAAAAATATTCACCTTGCTGCAGAATTATCATTATGATCTACCGTCCAATCCGATGACGGAATGCTGACAAATTTGAAACGGGACCCAAAACTGGGGCCCGGTTTTAAGGACTCACAGTGTTTTATCTTGCACGTTTAAAAGGGCCGCCTGGGAACCAAAGCAACGGTCGAGGACCTCAAGGAGCCGAGTGTCCTGCTGTGATCGACCCACGCAGCTAGTCTGGATAATCTTCTACCGGCTTTCGCAAGACAGCAGCAACCGTCACAACGCCCGCCAACACCTCTAGTTTGCCAACATCCGCCTTAAGCGACCCGGTACCACTGCTGTCACAACCCCGAGCTTTCCCCTTCGTGTTTGTGCGCCGTCCGCGCCGCGTTCTCCGCGCCTTCCTCCCTTCTATCGGCGGCCTTTATTCGCACCCCGCTATCGCCTGTCTCGGCCCGGGCCGGTGACGCAAACTGGCGACGCAGAAGGCGTCAGCACGCGCCACGGACCACGCCGGAAACCGACGACCCGTGACAGCTGAGCCGCCTTCAGGAACGCCCTACAGCGGGACTTCCGTGTCCGATCTCGAAAGAAGGCTGTGACGTCTTCGACCCATGCGCGGCATGTGAACAGAGACATACAGAAGTGAAGGATTGTCACGGGTGACGATGAATGATACAGGATTACCCCCAATACTCTTCATATATACGTCGTTTTAAAAGCGCCTAGCGGGGCAATCTGCCTTGTTTTGGCATTAACCCGAAGGCGCAGTATGAACGTAGTTGTCCCATGATATATGAACGTAGTTGCCCCACCCCCTCCGACAAGCAAGAATAATTCGTTTCCCATCCCTGCATGTTCTTCGCTGGACAAGCAGAACGAAACGAACATCCCAACAACAGTTGTATATTTAATGGAAAATCCAGGCGTCGAACTCGACGTAAAGCGTTGTGCGACTGACAGTTAGAGACAAGTTCTCCTTAAGAAAAGGTCAGCTTTCTTTCCAAAAATGGAAGAAAATAGCGCTGCGTTTTTATCTTTCTTGCATATTTTTTTGATCATGGAGGGTCTCGGGCACTCACCCAAATCCAAGTCGTCGGATAAAAACAAGGAAAACAGCACATCTAAAAAGTTAATAAGCCCCTGATGAAAGGGTGCATTCCTTCATAGATAGGAACAGCATGAGCAGCCGCAGGATTTTGGTAGAAGCGGGAGGGGGAGGGGATACACGGCCGCAGGCTGACCTTGGGGGTCGCGCCGCCGGGCTGTGAATGACCTCCAGACAGCTCACGTTCTCACGGCGAACGTGCCGCACCGGCCGACAGCTCACAGCCGGAGCTGGCAACAACACCGCCCGCGCCGGACGCACGTGCGTGAGGCGTGCGCGCGTGACGGCGGCCGGTCGTCCAAGTTATTAGCCACAGACGTATTGCACGCCGAATCACAGCGTGGAAAGCTGGCTGTTCTGTTTGGATAGAGCGGTGCTTCACTGTACGACACGCGACGCGCCGCGCGTTCCATTTCGGCCACCAGTTCCATTGTTGACCCGTGCTACCGCCTGCAAGGGCGCACCTCTCAGAGCTCTAGAATGACGAGATGTAGACTAAAAACCTGCAGATACCTGACCTCCGCACGAAGACAGATTTTAGTCTTGTAAACCTGTCGCTCCAAGTGCGGTAAATCAACAAAACGGGGCTTTGTCAATATACTGTAGTGCGTCAGCAATCCAGATGAAATACGTAACAATGACATTAGCGTTCTTTCATACAAGGATGTATAAATACATTGTAACAAAATACAGTGAACTTTATGTCTATTTGTGGGTGTACCACGAATAATCTAGACCCACGAATATAGTCTGTGTACCGATAAACCGAAAAAAGGTTTATGACCGGCAAAGCAATACCTGGACTCTTTCATACCTCAAAAGAGCCAGTATGTGTACAAAGAAAGCAGGTATGAATACATGTGTGGGTATCCACTACATGACTGAAACACGCATGATAGAAATGTTCCCTCAGAGTCCGAACTGTTTGCGCCTCTTTTTCCCCAATAATTAAAGAAAAGAATTCACGGAATCGGGAAAAAGTAGCCAAAATTCAAAGAGTTTTAGAGTGGTAAAGAGCTGGCCAGGCCCTTCCCGTACGAAGATCCTGGCGCCTGAGTGCAGCCACAAGAGTTTTGGAAAGAACTTCTGCTATGAACAACCCTTAAATGAAGAAAATGACACGTACTAATATAGGCATATGTTTGAAGGGCCAATCTGGGTATGAGCAACTCAAAAAACACTTCGCTGGTCAGTCAAGATCACCAGTATCAAGCGAGCTAAATGAAGGTACTCTAACTGCTAATGTAAAACCAGCCGGGCAGCTCAGATATAGATACCAAAACTGCAATAAACGTATTGTTTCTTGGCATAAAAAACCTCGGACGTCAGCAAATTACCGACTGACGTGACGACGTGTTTAGCAGCACATCGCGCTCAGGGTTGGGATGCCAAAGCGCCCTGCTTTTGCACACGTTCTCAGCATGAATCTGGTGTGAAATCACGCCACGAAGCGGCTGCTCCCCCCGAACGAGTCACGTGGGCACGCCAAGGCTGCCTTTTCTCTGCCGGATACATACCGGACTTGGGCTCACACTGCACAGAGGGGAGGGCGGTACCAAGGGTGAGCACGTGCTCTACTACACAAGCATGACGGTTCTTTTCATACATCAAGCGGAAATTCTAGGACACCCGATGCATGATATGTAAAGCTTAGCCAATACCGGACGTAAGTGCCCTCTACCTCTCCCTCTCTCTCTCTCTTTCCCTCTCAATTCCCCCTCTCTCGTCTTTCTTTACCCTTCTCATCCCCTCTCTCTTTCTTTCCTCTCTCTCTTTCCCTCCCTTTCTATTTCTCCCTCTCTCTCTTTTCCCTTTCTCTCCCTCTCTCTCTGTCTCTCTCTCTCTCCTCTCGGTCTCACCTGATGACAGCGGCGCAAACGACGACGATGAGGATGGCCAGCAGCAGGGCAACGATGATGCCCACGATGATGGAGATCTTTTCGTGCCCCTCTGTCGGTCAGAAACGCCACTTTCAGTCAGGCCAACAATCCCCACCGGGCTCCGTTCAACACCCGCCGCCTATGACTGTGATCTCACCCAAAACAGGACTGCCGCTGCTGCTGCCGCACGACAGAAGTCGGTGTCGAGCCCGGCGTGATCTAAGACAACGTACCAGGAAACGTGCGTCCACACCGCCGAGATTTTCCAGCAGATTTCGTCGGTGTCACACCAGGTGAAGAATTAACCAAAAGTGCTTTTACTAACAGACATTTGGTCTTAATGATGTCTGGTCAGTCATCAGTCCATATACGTACATTCCGCTTATTACGCGGAAGCATTTTGGTACACAACGACAGCACAAGTTTCTCCTTCTCACTAGTTCTTGTCTGCGAGCAATCAAATGCGTCTTTAACCCATTTCTGCTAAAATAAGACATAGTTGTATAACAACTGGCATCCATAATTTTGCTGGTACCACTCCAGTAAACTGAGGGTGATTTAGCACAAGGTATCTGGAGCTGAGTATCTAGCAATTTACTGAGCAAAACGTCACTCATTTTTCGGTGTATCTGTCCTCAACTGTCAGAGGAAAGCGGCCGTAGCCGAAGAAAATGCCAAACGACATCCTGCAGGGCTGGTAGTAACAACGTGTTACAGGCTATCAGACAATGTTTATCAGCCCTATCGCACAAATCGAAAGCAAACAAGCATGCGCGAATCACGACAGTATGGTATCGATGTTTTCCTCTGTGCTCCTACGACAACCGTAACAGTCATGCAAAACGTTCGCGCATGCTATTCCAGTTCTTCAAATCGAGGTGCAATTTCAACTGAACAAAGAAAAATGTATTTACTTCCGAGAAAATAATCTCTGGATCCGCAAAATGAGCAATAACGGTATGTTGCATCATAACCGCATAGGGATTTTCTCTGCAGGAACAGAGCATGGCACGGGCCGACACCAACGTTAAGCCTTCTTAACACCACGGTCGGAAACCTACAAAAACAAAACTGCTCGACAACCTCGCATACATTGCTTGGCGTCACCATGTTTGGGCACGCTTCAGTTCTAATCTTGGTCGTCACACATGGCCTGACCGTATTAGCGCCATTCGTGATACTTAAGTGTCTCAGGTTGACCTGGCGTGAGTGCAGCAAAGGAGAACAGAAATACCGCCAAGAAAGGTAGCTCTTCCGATCTCCACTAGCTATGAGAAAACTGTGAGCCCAAGGTTAGGGATATCCGGGAACTTTTTATAACAGAAGACTGGTGCTTGCTGAGCGAAGCACGAACATCCCGTCAGACATGAAAGTCATTAGCCACTGCCTGTGATGAAAACTCGTTGTGAACTATCAAAAACGTAATTCAAAACAGTCAGTTCTTTTATTCTGCGGTATTTGCCTGCTTTTTAGGGAGTGTCAACAAGGTTCTTCCCATTCAGATGGCTAGCGACTGTTTCTTTTGAAGAGGCTGGAATATGCTGATAAAGGAAGCACCACAAGCTAGAAAGTTGACTGTGTTAGTCACGAATTGGAGGCTGGACAATCCTTACGCTTTGGCCGGTAAACACATGCTGTAATATTTCAGGGCGATCATGTGCAGACTGCTTTCGGAACGTAGCAAAGGATCATTTGGTGTGCAAAATGCCAAATCATCAGGTGATTGCGGAGCCGCGGCGCATACGTATATATAATATATATATATATATATATATATATATATATATATATATATATATATATCGGTAGATGATATATTTCTTCGGTAAATTAGATGTCTTTTTGTCCACACTTTTTCACGCGTCACTGTGCAATGTTGTCTCACGAACAACTACCCTGAATCACTGAGTATACGCCTTACGGGACATCCAGAATATCCCCTTGGTTGACCGACAGAAGCATACACCAATAAAGGAATCAACATTTCGGCGCTGGTCTGTCTTCAAAAGGTCTACAGATGGCCTAGCGCCGAAACATTAAGTGGAAAGAGAAGTCATATGGTGATCTCGCCTTACCTTCTTCCTTGCCCAGCTCATCGTATCCGTGCTCTGTAAAAGAAAAATGGCACTCGTCAATGCTGAGAAGTAATGGACACGTTTGGTGCTAAAACAGTTCCACGTGACAGCGTTAGTGAACATCTTAGCCAAACGCCGTGGAACGCTGATGGCCCTGAAAAGTGACGCGCTTCCCCTGTGTATCATCCGTTACCCTGAAGGAACAACAAACGGGGAGAGGAACCGAAAGTAGAAAAAGATGCGGATCACAAGCAAACGCCTTACACCTGAATCATGCCCTTTCAGTTAGCTCAGCGAGTTCATTGGCTTGTTACAAGTAACAAAGTGCAGCTGGTGAGTGGCATGGAGAAGGCAGCTATGGCCAGACCCCTCGCCCCCTCCCTACCACAAGGACGCATGGTCTCACAGAAAGAGCTGACGTGAATCAGGACTCTGAGCGTCTGTCACAGTCTCGGGAGTCAGCCACGGCCTCGTGAATCGTGACTTATGCATGACAATGTCCCCTCGGCCGCGACCCAGTTCGTCGGCATCGGTGAAGATTTGGAAACCGCCGGTGTGGCCTGTCACCAAGTCACGTGCGCCTTTGTGTTCGCTAGCCCAGCGTACACGCCTGACCACAGCCAAGCGTGGCGATGCGCTACCGTCGGCGGCACGTGACAGGTTTAAAGAGCCCAGACAGACTGCCGAGACAAAGGCAACCGGCCAGGTGGCTTTTGCATCACGCATCTGTGTGACATAGCGGTCATTCAGACAGGACCGGGCGAGGCCTTGGCAGACGCATGATGAAATCGACCGTTTAAAACGACTGTCCCAGATGTTCGCTGGGCTGTTCAGGCACGTCTGTGTTGTCCACGAAGTCTTCTTCGGACCACGAAACCTCATAAAAAATAAGATTCGCTGTCTGGTTACTTGTCTGTGTGAACGTTACAACGCCGTGACCGGAATTAACGTCTGTGTCGCACGTTAACCCGCTTGTGTCATGCGCGACTGAGGAAGCAAGTCGCTCGTTTAGAACAGCAGGTTGATTGAAGTGCTGAACAGCAATGAAACTCATCTGAACAACTGAGAAACATCGTCTATCGCAGCTTGGAAATGTGGAAATGTAGAAATATAAAGCCAAGAAACCTGTCGAGCTTGATCACGTCTTGGCTTCCTCATCCCCCCCCCCCCACGCGCACACGCTGACCCTCCACGGGTCCAGCCTCCACGGCTGGTGTCCCACCTGTGGTGTTGTTGGTGCCATGGTGCAGGTAAGGCTCGAGAATGGGCGAGTCACCGATTATCTCCTCCTCGTGAGTCTCCAGGCCAGAATTGGCGCGGGGAGCCATGACTGGCGCCAAAACTGCAACAGAGAACAAAGGCCCGTAAGTTCGAGGACAGAGTTGGCAGGGTTGTCACGAAAGGCGCCAAAACCGCAACGGTCAACAAAGGCCCGGTCGGGTTCAGGAACAAGTGCGGCTGCACCGATCTGTACGGTTTAGTGCGGTGCTTAGTTGATTAAAGCCGGTCGTGAAATCTGAAATGAAAGCCGTTTCGATACTAAGACCGAAGGTCGCGGTAGAAGTAGAACGTGTACTGCGTTGGTGAACCCAATGCTTATGTTCGCCATCCAACAATACTTGCTTCATCACACGCCACTGTGGGATCGGGAGCGGGAGGGGCGATGTCTGCCATTACCTTCCTCTTTTCGTTACAAAACCCCGTGCAAACATGATTTTTGGTTCACTGTTTTCTTCCGAAGATGGTAGGGATTTTATTTTCAGGCAAGAAATGGCGTTCATAAGTCCGAATTTTCAAGAATGGCGCAACAAAGTAACCGTAATCCGAGGACACGTCCGTGTATGAGGATAGGTTAGATTACATGGACGGCGGTCTACCTCATTCCCTCCATTGCACGTTATCTGGATCCGCTAGTGTTACGCGTACTCTGTGCGCTCATACGCATCTACCTTTAACGTTTCTGCACACATCATTAAAAATCATAATTACTCGTTATACCACAACCTATTCTGTTCCACACCACTCCGCCACAAAGGTGTTCAGTTCCAAACCGAGGTACATCAGGTCTTCGATATTACTAACGATCTTGGAGAATCAATGTTGTGGTCAGCACGTGGCGATTGCCAGATGGCACCACCCATCTGCGCGGTCCTTCCCCGCATCATGCCGTCCCACAAACAAAGCCAATGGCATTCCATATCTACGTACCGACCGCCACTGCCCACGCGTGGTTGTCAGGAACCCATTTGCTCAATAACTTGGCACGACAGCTGAACACTGCGGCGCCAGCGCCAGCGACCAATTTATTATTGATTACGGAGTTTCTCCCGCGATAAGCGGCGACCGGAGGCAGCCAGGGCCCCACGGCTCAGCACGGCTCGAGGTCGCAGAGGTCAGGCGATTAGTGGCGCCAGATAACGGCACGCTCGAGACAATGCCGCTCATGGCTCCTCCGCTCAGAAGATACCGGTGCACCGCGAGTGCGCAGCTGCCGTGCGGCGTCAGACCACACGCGGGGAAGATATCCGAGGCGGCTGGAGACGATCCGTGATGCGTTTCCAGGCCCACCGGCACGCTCGCTGAGAGCAGGGCACGCGGATGTCTGGGAGGGTCGGATAAGGATCGGTTTCATGTTCGTCCTGCCCTTGAGCGCGGAGAAGGCATGCGGGGACCTCGAATCAAGCGGGGGCCTGCTGATGCCGAGGCCGGACTCGTGAACGCGTTCATCGCCTTTGAGAGAAGATTCAGGATGCATTTTTTCGACGTCAGCGTGTTCCATTTGCATAAGAAGTATACCTAAAACTTTCCTGTATCCAGTGCCTGTGAAGTCAACCTGCTGTGTATGTACCAATGCCAGTCTCGTGTGAAGTAAGCTTGATGTGTAGGTATCAACGCCAATCTAAAAAAATGAGTACCAACATCCGCACTGGAAATCCGCACTGGTGGGGGGAGGGGCAGATATTGCCCACCTCACCAGGGCGTGTAATCCTCAGACGGCCACGAGCACGCATGGTAATTTGCCATTTCAAAAGCCCGTCACGTATGCATAATGATCTGTTCATTTCAGACGAATCGCGATACTTTATCAACGGCTAGACAAACATGGAATAGCCAACTTTTTTAGTTTGTTTTCATAATGACCTCATTCCAGTGCCATTTACTTTACCAAACCTTGAACGCATCGCTAAACCTACGCAGAGGACGCTCTTCTGATGCTGCAGAACGCAGCTTAACGACGGCAGAGCAGTGTTCGGAAAAAAATCCGGTGCTTACCTCGGACCAGGCTGCCGGTCTGGCTGACCGGCTGGCGGGGCGGAGACATGGCTACAGCGAGAAGCCCGTGACCTCGCGGCTCCACCGGAAAGCGGGCGGGTCCGCGGGTCCCGCGGCACGGGGCCGGCAGGACCCAACACTCCGCGGTGCCGGCCCCGCAACAACGGGCTTCCACCGTTACCCGCCGGCCGGCTCACTGACTGCAGGGTATCCCCCGCCTCCTTGACGGCCGATCCTGCGGCGCCCTGCTGCTCACTCAGCCACAGAACCGATCCTGCGGCGTCCTGCTGCTCACTCAGCCGGAGAGCCGTGGACTGGTTCTGCGGTCAGGCGGCCGCGCTCCCTCCCCCCCCTTCCCGGTGAGGCGGGAACTGCGCCGGCAGGCATCGGCGGTATCTAATCGGAGTCTCAACCTGGGACGAGGCCGCGTATCTGGTCTTCCCGCGGTCACCCAACCGATCACGGGAAGGGGAGGGGCTGATAGCAGTAAACACGCTTCGGGAGCCTGGCCTGTGGTCCGCGACTCGCGCTGAAAACCAGAAGAGGGTCGGCGTCTTAATGTCCATGTCACGGTGGATGGCGGGGGACGGCGCCTTATGTCCATGTCACGGTGGATGGCGGAAATTTGTTAAAGGGTGCGCTCGCTACTGCAGTAACATTTAAAGGCACTTTTCTGCCAGAAATCTAGAGATCAACCTTGAGTTGGTTTTGGCAGATCCTCGGCGTGTTCCTTCTAGTGTGCATCATGCGAATGTCGACAGGTGACAGAATCTATCCGCATAGTACCGTGCCCTTCATATATTCAATGCTGGCGGCATCGCACAAAAAAACTTCGGCTATGCTGTAAATTATCTTTCAAGCAAAAGGAAAACAGAATTTAACTATGAATGTTTTCATCGCTACTAATTTTCCCTTTGGTGTCCTTTCAGTTTCGACTCACAGACGTGTTTTTCTCCGGGAGAGCGCTGAAATTCAGCCGATTACGATGCTCAGCCTGTATCACGCTGCGGTGGAGCAAACGAAATAATCTTTGACCCGTGTTCAGGATATGCTTGTTGTTTACCGACCTCAGGCGGAGTTAGTACTTTGTAACCACCCCCGCTAAATGGACATCTCAAGGCTGTCTTCCAGCCTGTGCGTGGAGATGAAATGCTTGTTGCCAGCTGATCAGCGATCCTCAGTTTCGGTGGCGTGCAAGCCGAAAACGGCAGACGATATCGTTAGTTTTACATGATGCTTGGAGGGTCGTACATGATCGATTCACTGAAACTCAAAGGCTACCAAACACCATATCTCTGAAGGGAACTTGTCGTCACAGTTGGAAGAACGTCACAGAGACGGAACGTTAATCAATGCCCGTGAAAGCCACCGGTAAGCCAAGTTTCTCCGCGTGACAGGCGACGAAGCCAGCGCGTATATCACGGCACGTGAAAAATTATCTGACAGTGCTGCATCACACAGCCCGCCTGCACGTCCTCGACGGTGAACCTGCTGTTCGGGCCCCAAGCGAGCGAACTCTTAGCCAGCTGAACCACTGCACCGACCCGACGTGAAGTATTCAGAGAGCTCAAGATATCCGCGCGCCTCGGAAAAACCTGTATCGTCGGCCCCGTCGGCACGTGTCGAAAGCACGACCCGCCGCGCCGTGGGCTCCGGCGCTCTGTGACGTCACCGGACACGTCAGCGTCCCCGTTTCCGGGACGGAAGCCCGCGCTGCGCACCGCGCCACGGCGTGGCACACGTACGGGGAAAGCTTCCGGCGCATTACGACACGTTCGTCCACAGCCCGTGGTTAATCGCGACAACTCGGTGTATCAGGCTGTTGATTTGCAATCGCGTTCATTAGATGGAATGCTCAGGCTTCAGGATAAACCGCGAGGTCCAAGCAATCCACCACAGTATGAGTCAGAGGACTGTCATTATTGTGACGGCATTCTACACCTCGCAATGCAACTTTTGCGTCGTCGTCACTTGGACTCAGCTTGTTGCGTCAGCTCGGTAAATCCAACTTCGAGATAAGACTTCTATCTCACAGAGGCCTGCCGTCCAACGGAGGACAGGGATCTAGCCTAGATACTTGACCCTCTTCCCGTATCTGTGACGCTAATACACATTTCTTTACAGGGACGGGGCTTATTCACCCCCCCCCCCCCGAGGTCTCGAAAACTACCCGTCCCATGAGACCGCAACAAATGGCAACTGATTCGCCATGACGTAATTAACATTTTATAGGACAGAAAATCTTGAAAATCTAGTAAGCGGCAAAAAACACAAGGGGATGATTTTTTGATTATCATAATCCCGATGGTTATTGACGAAGTTTGATGTATTTTGCATGAATCAAGAGTTAATCATTTGGACTTTTCCTCTGGCCCATTCACTTGCAGTGTTGCAAACATTCATAGGCGTTGACAGTGACTGGAAGAAGGACAAATGTCATTTTCTTGGAAGACCAAATTAACATGAAAATTTTAAGTGCTCTTCAGTTTTTCCTGGTCATTCCATGTTTCAGAAGTACAAATCGCATTACAATGTTCGTATAATGCTGGCATAGGCGGCAACTGGGGCAAGAGAAATGGGGAACTGTCATGGTTGCATGTTCATCAAGTCAACTTACAATCTTTGACTTCAAATGACCTCACGTGACCTCATAGTCGCATGGAATGGCCTTGGGCTCATTTGATAGTCTTGGAAAACGTTCCTAATCATTTAAATAGACTTTATTTTTAAAAGCCCTGTTGATGACCATCTTGATTTAGGGCACTCGAGCGGAAATCTTACGTCATAGTTCCTTGGCCCGACCTAATACTCACCTGAGACTTAAAACGCCAGTTGTAAACATTGTGCTAAGCTACATGTCTTTCGGATTTGTTGTTTTTAAAAATAACATAAGAAATTATATGCAGCTAAATTTGACTTTTGACTTTGACCTGCTCTTGAAAAGTAATGTCAGATGAACAAAATATTTGTGTATGTTTCCTTAGCTATTTACCTATACACTCATACAAATCCTTACGTTTTACACTGAAAGCTGTATTTTTGATAGCTGTTTTCCCTTTATCTTCAACAGAGTCGTAAATGGCCTGAGGTGATTCCCAAAAATGTGGCCTGGCTCCACCCCTGAACGGAAATGAATAATGAAAATTTGGCGTAATGCGTAGGAAGAATAGATAAGAAAGATGACTGAGTTTCATGACACTGCTTCTATGCCAGGGCAAAACTGAGCAAAAAAACTGGAGGAATCCCCTCCCCCCCAACAGGAATGGTGTTAAGAAAGCCTAAATTTTAATGATTCCTTCGTGTCAGAGGTACTACCAAGCCCGCAACAATACGACTGCCAAAAGCGTCACCACAGATGAGGGCTTTCTATCTGATGATGACCAGCGCTCCGTGCAGCCCGTCGCAACGTGTTCACGGGTGTTTCCGCCATCTCGGTAATGGTAAGCTGCAGAATGACGGCGAACGCGGAAGCGTTACTGTACCGGAAAAAGTCTAGTGGAATCTGACGACCCAGAAGTGTGGAAGAACGCTGTGATGCACTTTTCATTCAGTTTTACGACGTACAAATGCTACCATCAAAGCAGTACACCCTCTGCATTTCTATTTTAGCAACAGTTATGAAGTCAAGACGTTTAACACTCACCATGATTCTTACTTCCCAGGTTTTTATTCTCCCCGCTATTTCTTTCCCTCCCTTTCTCCCCTCTTTCCTTTCATTACCGTTTGAAATGTTTTATTTATTACCTTACTCTTTTTCTCTCTTTAGTTTTTTTCTCTTAGCATTTCCAATCATATAGCCAAAGTTGTTAAAGATGGGATGAGACGGCTCACATGCTCGACATCACTACATCTTTCGAGGCGCTAGCTTCTTTACGACATCAGCGACATCGTTTCCTGTCCAGTTAGAACGCTTCGATTGGTGCATTTGACCAGCAGCTCCCTACACCACTATAAACGACGTCTTGGAACTACGCGAAAGGACGCTTGCCACAGACATCACCAGGTCAGAAAGTAAAGGCCCTTGCGTCAGCCGGTGGTGCAGTGCTCAGACTGTGTTTGAATTCTGTTCTGCAACATGAGTGTAACCACCAGGGGGCTTGAGGAGACATGTTCCCTCCATTTTGGGCGAAATGGGCTTTTGTTCTCCCACCCTGAATTTTGGTAGGAAATCAAAAGGTTTTCGCAATTTCTCGTTGAGAAATAAGGTTTGAGGTTAGATTGTACCTCAAGATTCTGATATCTCCTCCCCCACACTTTTTGGGACGATGGCAGCATTTATGCTCGGCAATACTTTCCATGTGATGAGCGATAACAGGGGGCCGGTTTCAGTATCCGGCACTGGAGCTTTGCGGCTAAAATCAGCAGAAATCACGGACTCGCCGAATTTCATCCGGCAAAATCATCAGCCTGCGTTCGTGCGGTTCGTGAGCGTAGGAAAAGATAGCGGGATGAGGCAGCCCTCGCCAAACGCCAGATCCACCCAAGCAAAGTGGTCTGTCTCCACGTCATTCTCTGTAACTCGCTTTGATCTGGGTCTAATTTGATTTGTGCAGAGTTCGCAAAAAGAGATGCGAGCTAGTAAAATGTTTTTTTTTCTTCCAGGCTTTCCGAATGATAAGCACCGATTTCAGGGAGCGGCCATTCTTGAGAGCAGCAATTTAAATATAGGTTAAAGGCGTTGTTTACGGACTTCAAATGAAATTACTCAACATGGTTGACACTCAAAAAGTAGGAGAACGGATTCACAAATTTTGTTTGTTTGTTTTCCTTACAACTTAGATCGGTACAGCAAAAGGTTCAAAGAATCAGCTGTACTGACAACGGCAGAGCTGCATCAGATTGGTCCCAGCAGGGTAATAAGTCCATTTAATGCCTTCCTCATTTAATATGTTAAACAGTTCAATTTAATGGTATCCTTAAACATTTCCGTGGAACCCATAATCATGTCTCATTTCTATTATGATGATGGTCACCCATTTATTTTGTTTGTGTTCTTTTGCAGCAACCAAACTCTTGGAACAATTTAAACCTTCACAAACCAGCGATTGTCGATCTGTGCCTCTCTCCATACCACACTGCATTACAGTTTTACGGATTGATTGTTTCGAAGCAGTATGACAATGTTTGCTATGGCTGTTCCGTCTGTTTTTATCGTCAAGCGTGTGCTTATTGACTTAATATGCATAACAGCCCGGACATCCATTGAAATCTGTTGCTTGGTTTTATGATGCTGGCTTCTCCAGTTCCCACATGTATGGTCTCTCTCTCTCTTTCTGTGGTTCTCTCTCTCATTATCGCGCAACTGCATGCCCGCATCCGTCCATTCTTCCTCTCCCACTTCTTCCATTCGGCCTCTTACTTTCGGCTCCACACAAAAACCAAAAATGGAACAAGGCCGATGACGACAATGACTCCACAGTTCAGTGGTTCGCAAGAGAGAGAGAGAGAGAGAGAGAGAAAGAGAAGATACGCCCTTCGTTCGTCGTATGGCCATAAGAGCAACGGACCACTGCTCGCGGTTGCCCTTTCAGCTTTAATTAATGCTCGTTTTCGTCCAAGAGTTCATCAGACCACGACTTTTGGCGGTCCTTTGATTGTAAAACCACACAAATGACAACAAAAGATCTTTTGAGCAAACGTGAAATTGGGTGGTCACGCCATGACGTCATAACGCAAATTCCAGTCCAATACAGCACGACTCATCTCATATCCAGCCTAAAAAGGGATTAGACTAAGCCGTATTTACGTGTGAACTTTTCCGGGCTCGTCTTAACTACACCGCGACCCAAGGAGGTCGTAAACACAACCCATCGATCGCACCACGCCGTCAGCTGAGTCGTTAACAGCTGCGGTCGGTCTCCAGTTCGCGCGTCGACGCACCTCGTCCAGCGTCGCCCTGCCGTCCTTGGCGTGGCGAGACCAGGCCACAGGCAGGGGAGGAAGCAGAGCCGGAAGGGCAAGCCGTTCCGTGTCCCGGACGTCCCCGGGGCAGCTCCGGACGAAGGGAATAAAATGTCGTCACGGTCCTCCAGAGGTGACCGGCCTCGTTAGCACGGAGGCGGACGGAGTTCACGCGACAGCGGTGACCTCGGCAGCTCTCGCCAGTTCCCGGAGACATTGGCACCTAGATAACCAGCCTGATGTGATAGCGATAGGCACGTCAGAGAGCGGGTGGTCAGATAACGAGAACAACTTTATTAGTTCACTATTGGAATTCCTGACTGCGTGAGGGGAAGTACAGTAGTTCGGGTTTTACGTTTTAGTGTTCATTGTGTTCAGGATGCGTTGCAAGCTGGTCATATGCTGATTGATTTTCCAAACGTGGTGCACATCTAACGGGCTATCACACAGGACATAAAAAGGCGTCATTAGGTAACTGGGATAGGAGATGCCATGCGGTCAGCCATGTGACACGATGAAAACAGGCACAGGGATGTCAGGAGAAGAATTATGGAAAAACCGAATGGAATGAATGAATCTCCCACCCTTCACTTGGCTCATGAAAAGTAATGTTTTCTTCCTTCCATCACTGGCTTTTTGATATTCATTATGCTAAAACCTAAACATCAGTCATGTTTATGCGACTTTTATTTGCATGTGTTTGGCTGAGCGAAGAAGGCGTTAAATAAAACGTTTTAAATAAAACGTATAGTCGCATTCTTGCACATATTCTCCTTGTTTCATTAGGCCATGTGCTGGTGTTCCGAAGGCCGTGTGCCTGTGCTCCGAGGGGGCTTTTGCGAGGTGTCAAGTCCAGAATCCGACCGGACGCGGAGGGAGAGAGAGGAAGAGAGAGAGAGAGAGATAGAGAGAGAGAGAGAGAGAGAGAGAGAGAGAGAGAGAGAGAGAGAGGGGGGGAGAGAGAGATCTATTCGCTTTTGATTTCTTCCTTTTTTCTTTCCGCCATCCCTCTAGTGTATTTCCCTGACAGCTGATGCTTTATTAGCCAATCTCTGTATTATCTGCCTACTTCCTCTTCTGCCTCTCATCCCGGGGACCGGACGCGCGTGACCCCCCCCCCTCCGTAACTCGTCAGGACGGAACCTTGGCTCTTGATTGGCCAGCCACCTGGCTGGACAGAGGACGGACCTGCTGCGCTGACATTGACCCACATTCTCGCCCCCCGCCGTGCGCGCCGGCGCGCCAAAACGCTCGCGCTTTGCCGCCGGCCGGCGCGGTGACGCGAAAGACGGGAGATGGCGCGAAAGAGCCGTCCAGGCCTCGCGGCAGGCGGGAAGCTGTCACGCGCGCCTGAGGTTATTGCCGCCCCGCCTCCGCTCGTATTTCGGGCGCGTTGTTTTCCGAAAGTTGCCTCTCGCGAGGTCTGCCGGGATTCCAAGGATCGATGAATTATTCATGCGACCGCTCGACAAATACCAGCGGCGTGAGTCGACGCGAAACGTCTTCGTCCCTGTCTTCGGTTTGTGTCCGCGCTGTTTGTTTTATTCGAGCGAGTCATGGAGGCCAAACATCTTCCCCGACACTGACAGCCTCTCGTGCTCGCGAAAACAGCAGTGTGGACGTCCGCCACTTTCCAGCCTGTACAAAGGTGAAGCGCCCTTTACACGATCAGAGCAACTGCTCGAATGACGCTACAGAGTGAGACATTCAGCCCACCACCAGCAATCGGGCACATCATCGGGACGACGAGTGTGAAGCGCCAGAGCGAACTGGCCGGAACGGAGCCGCCTAATGGCCGTCAAGCCCCTACTGTGACGGAGCTCAGAGCGTGTCCAACGCAGGCGAACGCCTGGAATCTGCGTTCTGCCGTCTGCACTGGTCTGCGGCCTTCCGTCTGCCGCCTTCACCGGTCTGCGATCTGACGTCTGCAGCCTTCACCGGTCTGCGGTCTGACGTCTGCCGCCTTCACCGGTCTGCGGTCTTCCGTCTGCCGCCTTCAGCGGTATGCGGTCTTCCGTCTGCCGCCTTCACCGGTCTGCGGTCTGACGTCTGCCGCCTTCACTGGTCCGACGGCTGAGCTGGAGAGCTGCGCAGGGTTTTCCACGCCCGCCCTGGCGTCGCCCTCTGTCCCGGCTCCGGACCCCTCGGCCTGCACCTCTGGCCTCGGGAGTCAGGGAGACTAAGAGCAGAGGCATCCCCTCCTCTCAGACCATTACGGCGGCCATCTCACGGCCGTACGGCCGCGCTGTGCACAATGCCTGATCATACAAAAAGCAAGCCTGCTAGCCAGCCGCGAAAACATTCCAGGCAGATCACACTCATCTTCCACGCAACAATGCAATGCGGCGCAACACAGTTCCAGCCGCTGCATATTACGCTACTTTGCAGCGTTTGCAATGGGATGAGAAAGCAGCTGTTGATGAACACACGGCGCTATGTCGTACTGCAATCAATGAACGGAGTTTTTTAATGCAGGTTGTCTGGTGCCATTCAAAATACGCCTAAAAATGGATAGGAAAGAACAGGGAATTTAGGTGGATCAGATTTTTTTGTTGTTATTTTACGGAGTTTAGAGAACTGGTAGGTGAGGAACCGTAGGTTTCCCACCCAACACATAAATACCTAAAATTACACGAATTTTCCTTGAGGATAATCGAAAAAGGAGTCATCTAAGTGCAGCCCCCACTTTGAAACGTAACTCTAAATTTCTAAATGAAAACGTAAAAACAATTATGTTCGGAATCAACCCTCTGATTCCCTCCTGGTCAGCCTTGTCCGCAAAGCTCACACGGTTCACGTCAGCGAGTCTAAGGGCTCGCTGATGTGACAGCCGACACCAGCCCTGTCGAGCCCGAACACCAGTCCACCGAGCACCAGCCACACCGTCCGGAAACCGGGCATCCGTTACCCGTCACTGCCAGCCACCCCTCCCCCTCCCGTTACTGCAGCTGAAGGTAAGACCGCTCTGCAGAGGGCCACGTGACCAGGCGGCTCGCTGAGTGGGAGATCTGCACGGGAGGTCACGTGACTCGGTGGCTGACTGATGGGGAGATAACTGCAGCGTCCTTGACTTGGTGAAGCCCCTCCCAGGTTGGCCCGGTGATAGGCGGGATACGCCAGCCGGTGGCTCTAGGTCGCCGCAGGTCCTGCCGCTGACGAAGCTGATGATGATGCTGAACATTTCGTTTGGGTGGTGCGAGGAGGCGGCGCAGACAAAACTGCGAAACATGAATTTCGCTGACGCTGCGGAGGACACGACCGCACTGTTCTCTGAAAAACCGGCTGCCAAAACGCTGCAAATTTCTTCTTTTGAGACGCTGTCCCACAAAACTATCTGCGCAAATCTCTCATGGGGGCATAGGCGTCGTTTTGTACAGTGTTGTCGTAGCAACGTTTCACACCTTCATATAAAGTACGTGAAGGTTTACCGGAACGGCATTACCACGAGTTCTGTTTGAACCAACAGTCTTTTGAAAACGGTGCAATGCATGAGGACAGCGAAGTCTGCGAATGAACGCAGCGTTTCCACCAGGGCTGCGTTTTTTCCGCGTGGCGTTTTCTCCAGCGCCGGCGCCGCGTTCCCGGGCCGGAAGCGCGCGCGGCACGCTCTCTGCAGCGCGTGCGAAGGCCGGCCACCGAGCGAGGCAGGAAGTGCCGGAGTCGGCGGACAGGCCTTCAGCTCGTGCGCCTCCCGACCGGCCGCCGGACCGAGAGGTGCTGTCCGGCCGCCGCGGTCGTAACGCTTATTCGTCTGTTCTCGCCGTCTGGCGGCCGTGAGCGGAGAGGACGAAGTGAAAGGTGGGAGAGGGGACGATGCAAAGTCTGGCCGCAGCCATCAGAGACTTGTTTGGTTGCCGGGGTGAACGAAGGGTCTGCACGGAAAGAAATCTGCAGATGGATGGACTTTGCACGAATGTCTGCAAAGACGTTGTCTTGGCTACGTGCAACTGCGGATTGGTTATGCTGTCTGCTCGGTATATGACCAATGTACCAGGCTCAACGCTGAGTCCAAAAATGAGCCACGCCCGACCTGGCCCGGCTCCAAGACCATCTTAAGCATCTCGTCCGGCGAAAGTGTGACGTCAGCCGTCACGCGCGATGACGTCACCGGGTCTATTCGGAAACCTGGCCGGTGACAAAATCGAACACAAAAACTTGCCGTCTGTGGCGTCTGTTCAGTCTTATTCTCGAACCGTTAACCCAGCGGAGCCAAGTGCGTTGTAACCAGTGACTTGAACTTGACTAATGTCAAGCAACTAGTCGTCAAGGAAGTTTAGGAGTTGTGATAACTGAGTCAGGCACCTAATGCTCACTGAGTGAGTTGGAAAAGTTAATGCATTTACTACCCACGTGCATACAGTTTCTCCCTTTTCCTGCCTCATAGAGTTTCCTCTATACACTGGTGCGCTAAGCTGAAAATCCAAGCCTGACCTCGACTCGCCGTCTTCGTGCGGCGCTCAGCAGCTCACAGCAAGACCAGTTCGGCCCAAGCCCTCGCAGCAAAGCTGTTTTGCCAAGACTGCCTCGCTGGGCCTCTCTACTGACTTAACGGCCTCAACGATTTTCAAACTGGCCCCTGCAGATTTGAAACTGAGATATGAGCCTATCAGAATTTGCGCCTGACAGGCAGGGCTATAATTTAGGTGCGGCCAGATGGTTCCTCCTCCTGCCGAAGACCCACCAGCTGGAAGCTCAGTCGACAGACTCCTTCTTCCAGCCTGATGCTACAGTATGATAGTGCCAGTTCTGCAGTAGACGGGCCCCCAGTCCAGCGACCGACAGACCCCGGCCCCCACAACCAACAGACCCCGTAGTCATACAGGTGGCAGACCGCCGTTCCTATTGTAGTCAGACCCCCGGTCCTACAGTACGAAGAGTGCCGGCCTCAGTCAGCAGACCCCTGGTCCTACATTGAACAGGCCCCGGGTCCTACAGATTTCGTAGTCTTACAGTTGGCAGACCGCAGCTCAGACAGCAGACAGAATCCGCCCTACAGTCAACAGAGCCCGGCCGCAGGCGGGCAGACCCCGTCCTACAGACCGCCAGCCGCCAGTGGTCAGAGCTGCCGGAGCCGTCGGCCACACGTGACGGCCATACAGAGGAACGTAAGCGGATGTTGCCGCGGCTGATCCTCGCTGCTGTTGTCTCGAGCCTCGGTCCGGTTTTGGCCGCGGTCGCCGGCGCGGTGGACGGGGCAGCGCGTTTGAACGTCGGCGGCTTAGCTCGGGTTGAGGGGCGCACGGGGTGGCGGCTGGCTGGGAGCGGAGGGTTCGGGTGTTCTCATATCGCCGGAGCGGAGGGTTCCGGTGTTCTCATGTGGCCGGAGCGGAGGGTTCCGGTGTTCTCATGTGGCCGGAGCGGAGGGTTCCGGTGTTCTCATGTGGCCGGAGCGGAGGGTTCCGGTGTTCTCATGTGGCCGGAGCGGAGGGTTCCGGTGTTCTCATGTCGCCGGAGCGGAGGGTTCGGGTGTTCTCATGTGGCCGGAGCGAAGGGGGCTGCGGAGATTCCCAGGACCAGGATTCAGGAGGACGAACGATCCTGACATCAATGGTGATCGGGTGAGACTCCCGAACCTTGAATCATTATTATGTTACGTGATTGTATCTGTCCTTTTGGGCAGATTATATCTGTCCTTTTGTCCTTTTGGGCAATTTAAAGGGGAAATTCTTAGCTAATTGTTATACGCTGAACGTAGCTTAATCACATTCAGTTCTTACTGTGCGACAGAATGAAAAAATGGACGCATCCCGTGGTTTCTGCGGTTTCTTGGTTCCGAATACTGAACTCGTATGGCTCAACTCGCGGCTGCATCACCTGCGCGCGGTACTATTGCTGCACGCGACCTTCATCGAACTGACAGTTTTCGAGTTTTCCTCAATGCAGGGCTAATTCCATCCAGTTTCACCTTACCCACGTGCCTCCGCAGACGTTGCGAACCCGGATAAAAATAGACAATGCTGATTACAGGCAGCTTCTCGGAAACGGTTTTGATGGAACCTACCAGCACAAGACCCTGGTAAAGGGATTAAAACCTAATCTGAATTCCTCACATAAACTCCAGCTCTTCAACACAAAGGGTTCTTGTAGATTTTGATTGGCATGAATAAAAACGAGACACTTTTATGACAAGCGTGGGTGAAGTACAATGCGAGGTGAGAAGGAATCCGCCAAAACGGACGCAAAAATCAGAGCTGTGCCGAGCGAAGCACAAAAGCTGGTTTCGAACACCCGCCCCGACGGGTACCGGCTCGAAGCGGCGACGATCAGCTCCTGGGTGTCAACGAACCCCGCAGCTATGCGACTGACACAAATAGCCAATTTTACCGCCGTTTGTTGTGTCAATCGACGCTCATACGTCGTCTTGGGTACCAGCCGATGACCGGTTGGTGATGCCATCTGGTAAAATCTGCGGCTCTGCTAATCCGGGACCGAGCGCCTGGTGGGCCCGCCGGCCCCTTATTTGGGTGCTGCCACGGAGACTACAACGCCCGCAAGAGGCTAGCTGGAGACTCGATCGCTGCAGACGACGTTAACCTGAGCTGGTCGCCGACAGTGGGAGCAACCTTACCCTGTGGGAGTGGGGGGGGGGCCTTGTTCGCCTGAGATTGCGAGATTCATGGACGTGTCGCTATGTTGAGCACGCGACGGTCCCTTGGACCATCTGTTGTTTTCTTCAGCTAGAAACGGAACACATCCGCCCCCGTTCGGTCACACCGTTGCATATCTAGCAGAACGTATGTATAAAGTCGTGCAGTATGGTATCTGCACGGTGTGCGCGTCTTATATTAAATGTCAACATTGTGTTGACCATTAACTCCACAGACGAATCTAAGCCATCTGCCTATTTTGTTGATAGAAGTGGGACTACCAGTGGCGTACTCGACAAGGCATTCCAGTTACCATGATGCCGAAAGCCATGGTCAGTCCATTACATGAGAACCGCCTTAGCAGTACCATAGTCCACATCCTCAGTCTTTGTGCCAGCCCCACTGACCAACCTCTGCTGCTTACAACTCTTCCAACAAGCGCCACCAGATGGCGTTTCCGGTGGCCGCGGTCCGATCTCTCGTGCCAGCCAGCCCGTTCTGCGCGCCAGGTCAGCACACCCTCCCAGCCAGGTCGCGGCACAGGGGGAGAAACCGGCGCGACCGAGTCGGCGATCACCAGCGGGGCCGACCGGGTGGGAGCATGACCGCGCCGAAACCGTCCGAAAACGCCGACCGGCGCCGACCGGCTGACCGGGTGACCGGCTAACTGGGCTCGGTCATTGTTGACCGATCGGTCGGGGCCGGGCCAGCTGACGGACGGAGAGAGGTGCTCTTTGTCCCCCAGATGTGGGTCGGGTTAGCTTTGTTTGGTTCCGGCGCCGATTGGCCGACGCTGCGAAGGCAATCACAGCCAGGGCAGCCAGTCAGGACCAAAACGCTATAAAGCATAGGGACTTTATCACTTTGTTTTTTTCTAATTGTGTTTAATGGAAGTTGTTGTATGTATTGTTATAGTGGGATGCTGGTAACGAGCAATAAGCAGGGGTTCTGCACAGTTTTAAAACTCTCTACGAGTCCACTGCCATTCATTCCAAACCGGTTTTGTTCGGCTCAGCAATAAATTTCTAGGTATGAGCCACATTTTGCACCTGAGCGCATCACTCAGTCAGTCTGATGGACGGAAAAACCCGTTTTCTTAGTCGACAGTGCATTGATCGACAATCCTTGCAATTATCGCAGCGGTCGGTTTTTCACAATACTGGAGCTGGACTGCGGAACAAGTCGCCGAGAGGCATCTCTCCGCGACCAGATCTGGTGACAACGTTTCATGACCCGCTGTCTACAGATACGATCAGTCCCGACAGTTTTTATGCCAGCTGAACGGGTCTCGAGCTGGCAAAGATTTTGCTGATTAGCACCCAGTCTGCGGCTATTCGATCAAGACTCAGCCACGCTAGTGCACCAAGACGTCTGAACAATTCAAGGTTGCCACCAGAGTTCATGCATTGCTTTAAGGTCAGTGTGCAGGTGTAATTCGCACGATCTGAGCCACATGCACACGCCAACTTCCGAGGACTAGGCGATGTTCGATGGCCTCCAGACACATGCGAAGAAAATCTCGCAAATAACTGCTACACCAGACGCCTTGTGCGTACAAGTGTTTAGTTCGAATCCATTAACATTGTCGCCATCTGTGCAGAATGTAACTCAGCGTCCGTCAACTTCCGTGCAACGCTTAACACTCCCCGGCGGCAGCGTGGCACGAAAACACCGCCTGCCGTGACTTGTCGCTGAAACAGTCCGAACAGTCCGGTAGTCGCTGTCACGAAACCCGGCACTGCGGTCCGATTCAATCAGCCGGCGGTCACGTGACCTGCCGTGAGCACGCTGTGGCGTGCGGGGCCCGTCTCTTTGCACGTCACGTGACCGCCGGCGGGCGCGACAGGTGATGCAGGTCAGCCACCCCGCCATGAGGTGGCAGGAAGCTGCGGTCAGGTCAGTGGCGTGAGAGGTCTTGAGGACGTGTCGCCCGAGAAAGTAGGGCCTCAGGAACTTTCGCCCTTTCGACCAGGATCGCGGGTGAATGACGGTGGCTGCGCCGAGGCAGATGGTCACGCGGTTATTGGTCGTGATGGCGGCTAGAACGTTATGAAGGTTCGAGTGCGTATACGAAGAAAGCAAAACGGAGGATAAAGTTACCGGGCATTCCTGACTTACACAAAAAACGCAGAACATGAGGAACAACTCAGGTTGCCTTGGGTGCGCAAGCAGGCTTTTAACTACATGCCACTGCCGCGGGGTCAGTATATAAACACGCCGTCGAACACCCCATCGGGCCGCCATTTCGCCATTGAATCGGCCGCCAAGCGTAACAGCGCGCCATGAAATGTCTCACGGGTAAGGATTTCCCATTTACATCGCTCAGTACAAGGCTGTCGCGCGGAGAGCAAACCTATGACGCCTCGAAGGAAGCGCGTGGCTGCGGTGACTATTGAGTCTGAACAAACCAAAACCACTGCTCGCCGCAGTCGCCGCATCGCGCCGGGTTAAGCGGCACCGCGCCGCGAAAGGCTGCCACGCCGAGCGCGCCGCTCGTGTTTCGGCCGGGCGTGGAGACCGTGAGAGAACTTTCTCCGGCCGTCTCGCCCGGCGCTGCCGTGGCGCGGCACATCACGGCGTTCAGCTGACGAGAGGCCTCCGACGTCGGCCGTCCAGCCGGGGGCCGGGAGAGAACACGGATCGCTCGGAGGACTCGGTCGTCTGCGTGCCAGGACCACGGACCTCTGGGCCGGCGGCCGTCCGCACAGCGCAAAAACCGCTGGTCCACTGGCGTCTACTGTAGTTAGCGGCGAACGCCCATAATCAAGTTTCTTCCGCTCTAAAGCACTGCATAGCATGTACTGTAGAGCTGGGCTAATGACAGTTATGTTCAGCGAACTTAGACACCAATGCAGCGTGGCGATGTCTGTGCTTTGTTTATGGCTCAGCTTTTTTATACATTGTGAAATTTCAACTGGTGTAAAATGTGGATGAGAACGCGTGAATGTGGACATGCAGTAACAAAAATACGCGAATGGCGAATACCAGAGTACTTTGCGCTGCGGCCACAGCCAATCAAACTATCATTTTTTATATAATAAAAATAGGATCTACTAATGTTTTCTCTTATGTGGCTAAACGGACTTTCTGATGGTCCATGCATAAGCTGTGAATCGTTTTACCCTTTGGCAAACCAGAATTAAATTTTGATAGCTTTCATGAGTGCTTCAAGTTCATTGTCAGCGCAGAAAAGGACAGCTGTCTGCGTTATGCCATTGACGGTAGGACTGAGGTATATCGCCCTCAAGTCAACATCAGACAGGTCCGTCTTACTTTGTACTTCGTAGTTATGATGGTAGTTACGTCGAGACTCCAGTCAGAAAATATGTGTACAACTCTCTAGTATTCGGGGTTAGATCGTTGATCTTTATGTCGTGTTATAAGGTAGAGAGTAATTACTGTTACCAGAACGAGCAGACAGTCTAGACACTACATGCCGTCTCCGTCCCTGGGCTAATAAAGACACTAACCCTCCTCCCTCCCCGTTCTGAGTCCGACCCTTTGGGCGGTTCCACTCCATCAGGCGTGCGTCCCCGTTACGTTATCTTCCTCCCACCCCTGGTAACAGCCCGACGGCCTGGTTTTATGTTGGATGGCCCGGCCCACCAAGCCGAAATGGAGGGGTTTATCCCGACATCTCTAGCTCACGGCCACGGTGCGCTGTTCGGTCACTACGTCGTCAGGACTATTAGAGACGACCCAGTGACACTATCAGCTTTCAGGGCTAAAATTGACATGTACTGTCCAGAACCGTGGAAAAAACATAATGTTAGCATCAAGCCAGCCTAAACGAAAACATGCAGGTTTCCACCATGTGCACTGGCCCATTAATTATTTAACTGTTTCAGACCTCACGCACCTAACCTGTAGCGTCGTCGAAAGTTCCCACTTACCCTGAAGCACCGCCTAGTCTCTGACGCACGCGATCTCATTTCGCCGCCAGTGCTGGCATTAATGCGCGCCATCGCTTCGGACGCAGCATCCCACAGCCCCTCGGCCAGCGCTGACCCAGATGTCGCCAAGATGTCGAAGGTCGTCGGAGTTTTTGCGCGTCTGGAATTTCTCCTTCGCCTCGAGGGAGCACCCGAGCGAGCACGAAGCGAGCGGCGGCGCCCATTGTGAGCATCCTAGTGAGCCCGGGTGTTCCCAGCTAGCAGACCGAGCGAGCGGTGGTGCTCATGGTGGGCGTCAGAGCGAGCGGTGGTGCTCATGGTGAGCGTCAGAGCGAGTCGTGGTGCTCTTGGTTAGCAGACCGAACGAGCAGTGATGCCAAAAACTAGCTGCCTGTGCATGCGGCGGTGCTGACAGTGAGCAGTCCCAGCTGGCGGCAGTGCTCACAGTGAGCCGGACCACTGCTCATGGAGTCAGATCACGCACTGTGCTCTCCGGGCCGGGGGCGGCTTGTATTGCTCAAATGACCGGTTCTTCGCCGAGGACAGGCACGGATTACTCTGCAGACTAGTTCAGGCCCACGCCAGGACGAAGGCAGCGTTTATACCGTTGACAGGCCTGGACACACTGTTTATACGGCGACGGATCCGGAATCTGTTTTCGACGCGTCCGCTCACAACTCCCACCCGACGCCTGTCTGAGGCGGACCTTTCAAGCGGCCCTGAGCGGTCGTCTGAGGCTTGGCTCGGCTGCGGGGGCGGGTGGGATGGGGGGGGGACGCCGAGTCCTTCTGGAGGCGGCTATGACGTCATAAGCCGATGGCGCCGACAGGCTTTCTCCGGGCAGCGAGACGGCGGAGCAGCCGACGCCGTGTCCGCCGCCACCGGTGACTTTCGCACGGGCGCTGCTCAGTCGAGGAAGAAGCAAATGGAGCACGCACGCGGCCGCCGCAGCCAGTTATTGGGCTTCCATGGCGCAGAGCAGGATCCACAGAGACTGTGCTTATGTAGGGATTTCAAGGGCCGCGGGAGGACCTGCCTGCGGAACTGGTGTCTGCTCTGCGGCAAGCATTTCGCAATCGCAAGGACGGGCTGTACGCAGTCCATTCTTGGGAGAAAGGGACTTCCGCAGACGGAGTGGGATTCTTTCGCATATGCGGCTTATTCCGCGAAATCCGCCCGTGAAATCTTTCAAGGAAACCCGTTTCCGGGAGCAGCCCGCGGAATCCGCTGACGATACCTTATGCAGCCTGGGGATCCGTTAGATGGTGCGTGTGGTCCTCCCAAAAACGCAGTGGATCCATGTGGCCAGTCTGAGGACCAGTGGACGGTCCATGTGGATGGCTGTCTGAGTGCTCCATGTGGCCCACCTGTGGACGCAGCGGGTCTATATGGTCTGTCTCAGGACCAGAGAACGGTCGCTGCGGTCCGTCTGCGGTCCCGGAGAACGGTCCATGCGGCCGTCTGGGGACCAGCGGCCGGTCCATATGGTCCGTCTGAGAGGGAGAGAGAGGCACGCGGACGCCACGCCCGCCCGGCGCGACATCGCCTGCCGGCCGACGGCGGCTAACAGGAAAGCGGGACTGATCGGTCAGTTTCTCCCTGCCAGTCCCAGCGGACGGCACGGCCATGCACGGCCGGCACCGTCTGGCGCCGCCCTGCGAGCGAGAACAGCGAGCGGGCGCCGCGGCGGGCCGACGCCCACCGCCGCCGCGTGACGAAGACCGGACGCTGGGGCCCCTGGGGGAGATTCCGACGGCAGCGAGGGCCTGGATGGCGAAAGGCTTCTTATGGAAGCTCGGCGGCTGGATTCGCCGTCTCTGCGCCCGAGATGGCCGCTCGACGCCGAAGATAGTGGACGACCGTGAGATGAATTGATGTGCTTTTAATGGGTTATTGCGTTAGCGCTTGGTAACATATGCGGGGGAGGAACAGACCGGATTTTACAGCGGGTTTTCTACTCATTAATCACAGGTAAGGGCCTGAAAATTGTCCGAAGGATAAATGGGTTTCGTTTTCACCTTACAGCTGCTACACAAATTATGCTCGTCGACGGCTTAGCTCGTAAAGATCAGAAACTACAGAATCATTGTGTTTTGGCCACGTCACCAGAGCTGTGCTTTCAAACAAGATGTTCTTTTAGCCTCCATTAACCTACTTTGTTCAACTATACCTGCACACTCGAGGCATTAGAGCAACGTTCTGCGCAGTACGAGCAGTCCACCCAGTCGACAACCGGTCGTCGCTGATGATTTTTTCTCTGTGATGGACCCTCATAATCCTCTGATCGCCTCCCCTTGTCATCTCGTGAATCAGTTGCTGCAAATGGCAGTACCATGCACGGCATCCCGTGCAGAATCCCGTGATACGCAGCATCCAGGTCTGCGATCACGGACCCGCGGTCGACAGGAGAGGGAGAGGGATCAGCTCTGTCCGCTCAGATACTGCCCTGCTCGCGGGAACTCTTCCGGCCCTCCTCCCCTGCCCAGGTATCAGTATTTCATCTGCTTGTCATGTCATCGGCTGTTGCATATGGACAGGCTGACGGCAGTTCAGATTATGCTCACGAGGCTTTGTTCTTGTTATTTTGCATTCGATTGTAAACCGTCTTTTTACTGGTGCAGATGAAGCATTGCTAAACAGTGTTCTAAGCAGGGGCTAATTTTGTATACCTTTGGTACGGAGCTTTCCATACGAAAAGAAATTATTGGTACCGAGTTCCATACCAATATTTTGACCCATTCATGTGTTTCTTTGTTCTATAAAATAGCGTTCTGTAAATATGTTGTCAATATCCCATTTTAGGGTCCGACAAATGCATTTTTCTATACCAAAATTTGTCAATTTGTCGCAATTCTACACCCATGGTACATAGCGTATATTGCTTTAAGTAGCAAGTATTGTTTTCCAATCAATTAATATGACTACTGATTTACTTATTCGCATTGTCTTATTTTGACTGACAAATCTTACGGGATGCATAATCATCCAGCATTATGATTTACACTGTGAGGAGTTAAAAGCAGCAGTGGGAATTGGAATCATCGTCTTGTGTTGCATATGCTTTGGCATGACGTCGTTTCACAATGATTGTAAATATGTGGTATGCAGATTCAGTTTGCATGTTTCATAATAAAGAGGTTACAAATACGTGGTGATATTAAACAGAAATTCTGTGAAATGTAGCGATTAGTCGGCAAAAAAGACAAAGTGGTGGGTCATTTTAGTAGCTCACTGCCTAATGAGAGTAATCCCCTTTCCCTTTCAACTGCACGAACCGCAGAACACAAGTACGAAAAGCAGAGTGGAAACCGTTCTTTGAGCATTAAGCAGAAGTTTCAGATGACGTTGCCGATTTTTCTAGACATTTATCGCCGGGGACGAGACTTAAGTGTCAGTGGCAGAATCATTCTGATTGATTATATCAGCATGAATATCCACAGCATGAGCGCACATGAGACCCTGAATGGTGGTGAAAGTATAAATGTAGCTATCTTATCAGATCTCAAGTTCTCAGGGCTGGTGTTCAGCTCCCACGAAACTCAAGTCTGCAGCTGCATGCGGCCAGTCTTCGGAGGCACCTCCAACCCGCTAAAATCGATTCGGCTCGTTCTTGCTTTTGCAACCCTTGCATCGGGGCGCCTCACGATACCGAGGTGATACAACATATCACACTGCCCGTACGACCGCGGGTAAACCCCACGGCCAAGCGCTGGCGCCAAGACTAACGGTCTATGGTGTAACGACAGCATCTTGAACTTCACAGCATTGCAGCGGAAGTGAATGACGTCTAAGCCGTGAAGGCGACATCGGAGTGTAGGAAAACAGATCATATGTGTCCCTTGGTGAACATTGTTATAGTTGATACGGCTGTACACAGCCAAGCATCAGCGGTGTTTGCGTGGCGATTGGAAAGTTAGTTGCGGTTTCCGGCCAAGTTGGTTTAGTAGTTTGTGCTGTGTGTTGCAGTTTTCTCCCTGCCGTACTCTTTCCCTCCAACTATGAGCCTCTCTTGCTTACCTTCCTTTGCCTGTTTCTCTCTCCCCTCTCTCTCCCTCTCTCAACACCTTTCCCTCCCTCTTTCCGCACCCTCCTCTCCCTCTCCTCCTTTCTCTCTCTCCCTCTCTCCCCTCCCTCCCTCTCCCTCTCCCTACCTCTCTCCCTCTCCCGCTCTCTTCCTCTCCCTCTCTCTTTCTCTCTCTCTCTCTCTCTCTCTCTCTCTCTCTCGCTCTCATTTATGCGTCAACCCACTCCGTCCGGTCGATTGGCATGCGCCCACACACACACAGACAATACCATGTTGGGGCGGGTCTGCGTGTGGACAAGTCATTCAACAGACCGCCCCAGGCTCCACTGGAGTGGGTGGGGATCCCTCCTCGGAGGTCAGTTGCGAAAGGTGACCCTGAATGGTTCTCATGGTGAACCGACCGTTAATGGAGACGCAGGGTGCCACGATAACAGCCCACGTAATCATACTCAGCAGGCAGCACTCAGATTCAGACAGAAGACCCTTAGCTCGTGGCCTCTCTAAGACACGCCAGGTGAGGTCAGATTAGGACGCATCACTACACGTAAAGGCTCGAGTCAGGCACGCTTTCCCGGCGAGACTGTTACAGAGAGTTTGGTGTGATCACGCAGCCTCTAACGTGCCGCAGTTTGTGCTATCTCCGCGCGTTTGTGCTCGGCTTTGGCTGTTACGGCTATCGTAATGCGTCATCGGGACGCAGATGATCGCCTAAATGACAAGCATGTCCTCCTGGATATGTTTATGTCGTGACGGGCGTTACAAATGTTTTAGTTATGCTAATTCAGACAAGTGAGTTATCAATAGCTCTGTTCCGCGTTTTCATATACGTAACAGCACACGTTAGCACCTATCCAATCCAGAACTAAGTATGCCATTTGTCACAACAGACAGGACACTGATAATTCACCAACAGCCTATTTCGGGTCTCATCTTCGTCACTGGAGCATCTCACTTCGTTGATAACGACAAGAGCTAGAGATCTCCAGTTTCAAAAGTACATGACTAAAAACGGACCGTTTTTTCGAAACCAGAAAACATCACGCAATCTCAGTGGGTTGGCTGCAGAATGGCTGAAGTCGTCGCGTGAGCCCGTCAAGATATAGTAGGATGTCTTCATTACGGCATGCTCAGTGAATACATATCGGTCATTTTCCTCTGTAGTCTCGGCCGCTGACATGTCTAGTGATTCAGGACCTGATGAACAGTCCAGTTACGCCGTACGGATGATTACACGAGCAGAATGGTCCACTGGAGGACGCCTTGACCTAGGCATGTTTTGTGTGTATTTCACTGGCCGTGAGCGGGATGGTCGACCAATTAACAGGACGTCGTGCTGTATTGAGGAGCAGCCGACTGGTGAATGGATTAAAGGAAAATGCATCCATACAACGTCGAAGCATGAGTAGCTCGCGCAACGCTTTAGCCAGTATCTCGAAGCCTCATTCAACACGTTCAGAGTCCCGTTTCTCGTGACCTCTCCTAACGACCTTTACGACACCCCATCATCTGGCGCTCTCCATGAAACCATTCGACAATCTTGCCCGCCATGCACTTTGTTTGCAACTGGCGGGCTCTGTCCGTAGTCTTAGCACACAGGCCCGCCGGAGCAGACTCAGTGACCGTCACGTTGCCGGCCGTCACTTTCTCCCGTCCCACGCGCGCCGCACGGTCAAGGTGGCTGTGGCGCGCGCCATGAGGAGGCACCAGCGCGTCCAACATACCGGCACCGGGCAGCCGGCACTACGCGCAGAGGCCGCCGGCGACAGTGGATCCTACCGACAGAGGCTCCTGCTGAGAGAGGAGGACCCTGCCGACAGACGACCCAACCGACAGAGGACCAGCCGACAGAGGACCCTGCCGACAGAGGACCCGGCCGACAGAGGACCCTGCCGGCAGAGGACCCTGCCGGCAGAGGACCCTGCCGGCAGAGGACCAGGCGACAGAGAGCCCTGCCGACAGAGGACCAGGCGACAGAGGACCAGCCGACAGAGGACCCTGCCGACAGAGGACCCTGCCGACACGAGTCACCAGCGACGTCTGCAAGCCTGCGGTATTTGTGCACTGGACGAATTTAAGGGTCTGCTTGACAGTCGTGTACTTTACATTTTGCACTGATGCGTTCTTCTGCTTTGAGGAGGTCAAGAAAATGGCAGACTAAAATCGGGCGGCAGCTGACCACATGGCTAATAAAGGTGCATCGCATCAGCTGTAACGGGACTAAGGATTGACGATGTTCGAATTTCGATACTCTGGAAACAATTGGAAATGTCAACCAAAACAAGGTTATCCGTTGACGGTAAGGACACCATCTAATGACAAAATCGTGCTCAACTTTTTTACCAGCATGATCATTTCGTTAGTAGCAAATGGATCTGATGGCAAACTCAGGTTGAAAGGGACTGAACAAGTAGCGAGCATAAGGCTTATCAAGACTGAGTAAAGAGGTTGCTTAATGTTGATCACAGCTGGGCAGGGATGTTACCCGGCCGATTTTTTTAATACGTAATTAAACGTGTAATGACCTATCGTTACCCGTCAGACAGCCAGGCATGTCTCTTGCGTCAATCCGGCAATTATGATTTAATGGGCGTGGATAAGGACACGAGAATCATGGCTTTATTTCGGAATGTTACAAGTAAGGAACGTTGCAAGCAGACCCGAGACAGTTGTCCAGAAACGAGTTTAGCTCCATCAGACCATCCAGTGCCGATTGGCGACGCAGAACTGTAAGTGGAAACCTGACGGTGTGTTCGTTAGACCTTGCATCATCCAAGAAACGCCGCCATCTCGGCGGCGCTGTGAAGTTTTCCAGTCCCCTCCACAGTCTGCCGGATATCCGTGCCACACGTGATTATCAGCCCTTCGAATCTGTCCCGATCTGCGATACCAGTCAAATCTGTGGCACAGGAGGGCGAGGCGCGTCCTTACAATCTGTCACGATCCGCGACATCCATGACACTCGTGACTCACTGGAGCCAATGTCCTTCCAATTCGTTCCCATCTGGGACGCCCGTACCGCCCTCAATGTCCGTGACACGCGAAAACCGCGGCCGACCGTCCTTCCAGTCGGCGCTGACCGCACAGTTTGACGGCGACGCATGCCGAGTAATGCTCGCACACCACGGGCGACCAGGCCGGCCTTGCCCCGCTATATAGATCGGTGACGAAACTGGCAGCCGTTGCTACAGACGCCCGCCGACGGCCGTTACACAACCGAGGCCCAACGCGTGGCTGAAGAGAAACATCGCGCGACCGGCACAGGTCAACAGCCAGCCGGCCGGGAGATGTTCACGGGTTCGCGCAGGTTCACGGCCGGGAGATGTTCACGGGTTGCAGCATTAACACCTGGCTTCGGCCATTTCAACGTCGGAGAAGCCGGGGGCCGTCAGTGTATTGCAGCAAGGCAGCCATCGCAACGGGTTGCGACTTGGTAATCACAGCGCAGCATTGCGCCGACAGCTGCGCCGGCAAAAACACGGCCTGATGTCAGTCACGTGACATGACCTGTTGAACAACAGGGGACAGGGAAACCGAGGCGCTGACTTCATAGACAGCGCAAGAGAAAATTACCAGCGACTAGTTGCCATTGGAAAGAAAAATTTTCCAGTAATCCACTAATTATTTTACGTGTCTGTTGCCACGAAATCCCGGCATGGAACAATAACCTGTCGAAATGGCAAGCCGTCGTAAAAAGGAATAACATGCAGCCGATAATCCATTCTCAGTTGCAAAATACCTTAAATCGACGACCTAAGGGGGAATGCTCGATATGCTGAGCCTGCAGATGGAAGGTGAATAATAGATGCAACAGACGAGGACGGCTGTTGAATTATTCATGGCGTAGCAAACACTGCCTTTTGAATGATGTGCTGCTATACCACAAACCACGGCAGTTGCATTTTTTTCAAAACGTCCTATCGAAAAATGCATTTGATTCAGCAACGCTGTTCTCTAAGTCGGATCCACGCCCGCCTTCCCGAAACGATCCCAGGCATTCTGTGACGCAGCGTTCCGCATATCGTTGCAGCGGAATATCTCCGCCATCTCTCTGACCTCCTACAATCCCTCACGCCTGCCTCCAGAACCACCCCTCACACCCTCCGCCGCCGCGGTAAACACATCCTCTGACCTATATACCTGCCGACTGGAGCACCCCCGTGGGGCATCAGCTGGCGGTCGGCCGGCGGAGGGGGGGGGGGGCTGACCGGTCCGGCCAATCGTCTGCAATCTGGGCCCGGCTGATGGGTGGTCGAGCGCAGCGTGGTCAGCCTGCAGCGCCAGGGCGGCGGGCCGCCAGACCAGGCGGGGAGCTGCAACCGCAGGCAGAGATGGAGCTCTTTTCTTCTGTTTTTTTCTTTTGGGGGGCCTGTGCTAATTGTCACGAGTACGTCTAACACTGGGGAGGTTAGCACGTGTACAGAAGCTTTGTGAAAGACTGAGGCTCGCGAAGGGAATAATTCCCCATCGGCTCCTCGGTACTGCTGCTGCTGCTACAACTGGCACTGCTACAACTGCTGCGCGCTCTCCCAAAGGACCTCCGTCCCTGGCCGCCGGTGCTAGTGACTGCTGTGCTGGAAGCAGCAGCTGCCGGTACTGGAGCAGCAGCCGCTAAACAGCCTACTATTTGCCACCATTAGAGCGACAGAAAGTGTTAAAGTGGTTCTGATTGCCCACCCATCCCTGTCACCCTGATTGCCGTGGTGGCAAGAACCGGCGCAGAAGCCGCCTTCCTGATCTGAAGTAACCACAGCTGTACCTATATCCTTCAGACATTAGCCTCGTGAATGCGCGACGCCCAAAACAACGTACAGGGGTCGCGCTATTTGCAAAGGCATTCGTGGATAGAAGAGGCTTTTTAGTCTGCCCGACGTATGTGTGCACGTGTGGCGGCTATCAACGTGCGTCCCGTTTCTGAACTGGCTACTTCACGAGACCGAGACACAACCTGTGATAAGCACCCTCCGTGTAAACTGTATTGCAACACATCGCTATCTGCCAGTCAGCATTGCGTGTTGGAAGATGACGGAATCCATTGCAACATCGTCTTACCAGTTGCGTGCCACTTCGGTAACATCGGCGAACTCCATGAAGGGGGGAGAGAGGCGAGGAGGACGATCCAGGTGTGCAGAATTGGTGGGCAGCGCCCCGCCGCTAATCTTGGCGTTCCGTGAACCCTGATTCACGTGAAGACCCGGGCTGTGAGCTCACCAGACGACCAGGCCCCGAGCGCTGTGGTCATGCTCCGGAGATCGGGGTTTAATGGCCGCTGAAGAGGCCGGGACACCAGACAAAGGTGCCTGCAGCGCCGTCAGGTAATGACGCCCCAGACGAGCTGACCTCTCCGCTCCATCGAGGGACCGCTGTCGTGAGTGCCCGACAACTGTGCCGCCAGCTAACGGACCACAGAAGCATGGAGCCAACGTCCGCAGAGTAGACGACAGCGTGTTCGGCACACAGTGCGATGTGCATGCATGAAGAATAGCTCAAGGACACAAACTAAGTAACGTTTAGAAGTTTTTTCTTTGATTCGATTCGAACCTTTCTGAAGCTTGACTGTAAGACATAGAACATCCCTGCCAAATGTGTAATGAATTCATGAAGGAGACCCTGAAATGTTTTTGTGTGCACAGAGGCAGAGTACTGTCGCCGGAAAAACCTTCTAAAAAGACGAACAGATTTAACGTCACGGCAAAAGAACCAGGCGTCGCCAGTTGCCAGGCCAGACGGCCGACCGACTGGAAAGCGCTGGGTCGGGCAGCCGCTGCTGAACACGGCAACAAACGGAAGATCTCCAACCTTCGTAACCAGGCCTAGCCGGGAAGAGAGAGAGTGAGAGAGAGAGGGGGGGGGGGGGAAGAGAGGGAAGGGGATGGAGGGAGCACCGATACCAGTGGAAAGGCCTAGTTGGGCATGAGTAGAAAGACAACCCCTGAGCCCCGCATCCGAGCGTGCCCAGGGACCCCAGAGAGGAGAGTGCTTCCTGTCCCCGCTGCAGCGCCTGACCGTGGTACCCAGATCAAGCACGGGGTCCTGGCTGGCGTGAGCGGCCCTCGCGCCTCTGCAGATACCGGAGCGGGTCTCCCTGACCCACACCGCGGGGCCTGCACCAGATTCGCCAGCCTCCGCCCCCGCCAGAGCCGGCTCAGAGCGCTCCGCCCCCGCCCCGTCCCGCCGTCCCGTTGGCGGTTATGTAATGTTTACTTGCCGCTGCGTGTTATGTAATAAACGCACGGGGCAATAATTGGCACAAGGTTACCGCAGCACTCCCAGGCAACCCTGACTCGGGGCTGACTGCGTCGGGGGCGAGGAGATTTTGCCGAGACCGCCCGTGGCGAGGCCGGCTGACCTTGAGTGACGTCATCGGGCAGGTCAGTGCGGCTTGACCCTGCGGTCTGAGAGACGTGGACGCGAAGCCCACTGGCTGTTCACCTGGGACCACTGATGGTCCAGAACATCGGCAGCGGAAGAGAAAGAAATGCCGTTGAGAGAGGGAGAGACGACGACAGAAAAAAAGCGAAGAAGGAAGAGGAAGAGGAGAGAGAAAGATGTAGCGAGAGATGAGAAGGCACGGCAAAATGTCACGATGCATGCCTTTAGGCCGCGGAAAATGAGATTAGGCGATAATTAATCAAGCCAAACTCAATTCACGGTCATCATTAGAAGCCAGCCAGTTCAACTACGTCATTAAGACTTCGAAGAACTTTTATTCATTTTAGTTACATGGCAGTGTTCCTGAGGCATTCAGTCACGAGGGGGTTTTGAAATGGCTATGAAAAAAAACGTATTGCTGTTACTTACAAATGACAGCCATCTTAAGCCGCCTTCAGTTCGGCCGACAAAAGGTACAGCAAGTCAACGACGTTTAACACAAATTATGCTGTTGTGATCAAGCTGATGTTGTCTTGAGGGCGACGAAATGCCGACAGTCCCGATCATTCCACTTCATCGGCAATGTTGCGAATCCTTCTAGCGACCCTTCTAAATGGCGTACACTCGTCAGGTTTGTGCCGATTACGGAGCAGGAAGCCAGGGTCCGGCCTGCACGCGCGCAACAGGCACCTGACCCACCGGTTGGACTGGTAATTGCCCAGCCTCTTCACAGCGAATGCAAGAGCAAAAAACTGGCTTCGCTCTATAATAACTTTCCACGAGATGGCGGAGCTATAGAACTGGCTGAAGGTCTTCCTTCCGAGTGAATAATGATACTTGGCACTGGTAGGCGTCAACCTCCGTATTCATATCTCTACATCCATAACCATATCTTTGCATTTGTCCGTTGGCAATGTAGGCCATCCATGGTCACATCTGACCCGCATGTGAGTTCCTCGTTCCCCACAACCCCCAAAACTTTGGGTCCACTGCCAGCTGTCTGTCGGCTGATGCCACTGTCGGTCGGCCGCAGGAGAAGAGCTCCTAGCAGCAGCGGAACGAGAAATGAACCTTCGAGCATTGGCTACGCCGGGAAGTATTCGACATCACGGAACAGAGGAATACAGGGATAGAGGGACGCAGAGAGAGAGGAAGGGAAGTGGAACAAAGAGGCTCAACAACGTATTCATGCATCAGCCAAAGAGGGCGGGTGCCATAGTGGCCTAGATGGAACCTGCTGTCGCGATGGTCTACTGGACATCGCGCCTGCCGTACATGGGGACGTGAGAGAGCCAAAACACTGCCTTTTGAATGGCACGAAATCGCTTTCTGTTGGGCTTGGACATTGGTATTTCCAGCAGTCATATATATAAGATGCCTGTTGGAGTGTCTTAGTTCGATAAACGTCGCTAGGTAGGCATGTAATCGTAATAAGCCTATGGACCAACACCGTTATAAGGCTGGTGGCTGGGAATTACGTGTTGTCATCCGACTACCAGTATTTCCCTCCGCGCAGGGCCAAGGCCTGACCTCGAACCCAGTCGGCCCTCAGCTCAGTGACCTGTGACCCCTGAATGCGCCCGGAGCGCTTCAATCCGTCAAACGGACGACAGCCGCAGCCTGGCGCGTTGGGAAGCACGTCAGCGTCCGGTTGAAGAGAAATTCACTGGGGATTCCCATTAGATATTCCCTCAGACGACTACCGCAGCTGAAGGAAGCCCTGCTGAATCAGTGCAGAGAGAATAATTCAGTGATGCCATCATTGCAAGCTGCTTTTAGAAGACTAGGGGTATCTGCGTTGTGAACTAGCGTTCGTGTGGCCTGATGACTTTAGAAAGCCCTTTCATCACTTTTATTTCGTCGGCCTCCGCGTGCAACTCGCAAGACCTCTCTGCCACTCAACGCTCTCTCCATGGCACTGCACGCTAGCAGCTATCCTTGAGATGAAATGGGCGATAAAATCTGACGGTTCCGTGGCGCCCTCTCTCGGAAAGTGGAAGGTTGTGCGAGCAGATATCTCGGTATGGGTTAACCTTGGACGGCTTTTGCAGGAGCTGACAGTCCCAAAACAAAGGGCCTGACTGAGCAGGTTGTTCCCAAAAAAAAAACATCATGAAATAATTTGATAACGTGCTGTGAAGTGATCTCATGAACTCAGAACAGGGAAACTGGAGGCACCGGGAAACTGATGTTTTTTTATAAACGTGACTTACATCCTAGTGCTATGCGCCTGAGCCTAATGCTGGTTTATTGAATCGCTGATATCATATTACATCGTTCCCTGGCGTAGAAGAGAGAGACGCGGCAAGAGATAAGCCCTCCCTAATCGGTGACCCCGGGAATCTCTGACTTCCGGCAAGATGAATGAGAGGGAGCCGGAGTGTGCGCGGCCTATCTTAGAAAGCATACCGCTCGTGATAAGAAAAATTCCAACCGATCCGCAGAGGGCCATCTTTTGTTCTGTCCCCAGATGGAATGCACCTGATATGTGCGCATTTCATAATTTGCGGTTTGGAACTTCTTCAGAAGACTGGCAGTATGTTTGGAATCTAGTTTACGAGAAAGACAGCTTAAATTGGTGGGTGACATACAAAGCGGTGTTTTTCGGTACAGGGAACATCCCTGCACCAGAGAACACAACGATCCGCGACCTAACCATAAGCAGCAAGAAGACAACATCGCCGGCGCTTTTCAAAGGACGCCCGGGGCAGGTCAGCTCGTGAGTCGTGCCCGTGACGCCGTGCCCGTGACGCCGTGCCCGTGACGTCGTGCCCGTGACGCCGTGCCCGTGAGTCTGGCGGCCGGACGGCGACTCGCCGCTCGGCGCCGTGGCAGCAGCCCTGACAACAGCGGCGGCGCCATGGCCCGGCCTGGCCGGATCCGGCCGGTTTCCGGCGACTCAGACCGGGTAAAAACAGGCGATCCCGCAGCCTTACCGCTGCCGCCCGCCCCTCAGCACGGGCCGCTTAATGCAACAAAGAGCACCGGTCCCTGCTGCAGAGGATGGGACGCGGGGCTGACTCTCAGCCGACGGCAGCCTCGAGGCCGTCTGACCGTCCGAGCCAGCCAGAGGCTCGTGCGTACGCGCTTGGACGATCCGACGCCCGTCATGGGAAAATGAGTGAAAACGCAAGCGTGCGTAATAGGAGTCACTTCGTCGCTATGTTTTGAGACAATCTAAAAGAAAATAAATGATGGGTGGTAACTGCTCCACTTCTGGGGATCCATTACGTGGCGAGAAAGTTCCTCTAGGTGGTTATTGTCAGCCGGCAGCGGAAGAGACATTGCTCTGAGGTACAGTCAGTTTCCCTGGACTTGTTCCAGAAGCTGATTGGATGGCGTGCCCAGCAGGACAATACCAAGGCAATGCTTGGGAATCTTCTGTTTTTCATGACGGGGGCTAGCTTCACCTTCACCAAGCTAGCAAAAAACCTTGATTAATGACGGCTACGGATTCCCGTGGACAACTTTCCATTGACGAACTTGTCAACAGAGTGTCCGTGGTCGCAAAAAGACAACCAAAGCGAAACAACAGCTCTGGAATCGCCTGTAATCAGCGGGAAGACGAATGGCAACCGAACACCACACGTCGTCGACACGTAACGTCAAACTAGCGTCACACATGTGCCAACTCGCCGCCCCTCCCTTTCCGGCGCTTTGTCACCACTTCAGGAGGCAGCGGTGGGCGCTAACTGGCCTCCGTCGGGTGACCCTGATCCATTGCCGGTGCCGGCGGCCGGGGCGGTCTGCTTTGGCCGTCGGCTGGCCGGCAAAGCAAACCGCAACGTCACGTCACGGTGGCTGGGAGTGGCGCTACAGAGGCGACGGCGCGTTTTAGGACGTGGCGGAGTCACCACTAGGGTCTCTTGTGACGTGAAAGAGTCGCTGCTAGGACGTCCTGCGACTCGACGGAGCCACCTGTTCCGACGCGACAGTCAGCGGCACTTTTTGTGACGTGGCAAAGCGCATTACCGCTCAACAATCTTAACGCCGTGCATGGGTGAAGAGCGGCAAGCACAGCCCATGTGACGGCTGTCACTCGCCTGTGCTCATGTGATGCCTAAATAGCTTAACTTGATCGCCTCGCCGAAACGCGCAAGCTATTTCACCTTCACAAACGCTTTACGTGTTACAGGGAAAGGACTGGAAGCCTTTCGCGAAATCCCAGACGCTTTCGAAGTGTCAGTTACGAATCGCACCCCTCGGCAATGTCGAGCACATCGCCGCGCCGTTGGCGGAGTCCGCGCGCCGTGTTCGCTGCGGCGACGCCGGCGGCGCGCCGCGAATGTCACGGTGGCGATTTCGGCGCGCTTGAGGAAGGTCGCGGCCGCGCCGGGCCGCTCGCGTGCGGCCGCCGCGCGTGGTCAGGACACGCGACGATTGTGACTACAGGCAGGCGCCGAGTCTGATCAAATCGACCGAAACGCGCGCCGACTGCCGACACCACAGGCAGGCGCCGCGTCTGATCAAATCGACGGAAAAACGCGCCGACTGCCGACACCACAGGCAGGCGCCGAGTCTGATCAAATCGACGGAAACGCGCGCCGACTGACGACACCACAGGCAGGCGCCGAGTCTGATCAAATCGACGGAAACGCGCGCCGACTGACGACACCACAGGCAGGCGCCGAGTCGGATCAAATCGACGGAAAAACGCGCCGACTGCCGACACTACAGGCAGGCGCCGCGTCTGATCAAATCGACGGAAACGCGCGCCAGCTGCCGACACCAGCGTCCGGCGGGACGCGTGCCTGATGCCGCGGCCGCATGTTTGTGATTGTCTGCGGTCTGAACAAATGGAGGCAATTGCTCGATGTTGACTGAGGACGTGGGAGGAGCACGCTTTGATTGCCTCGGCGCTCTCACGCGACGCACGGCAAAAGTTTCTCCTGGAGCAATCAAACCTGACATGAGAAGAGCTGGGGCACGCGATGTGCTTACCATCCTTGCGCGTAACAGTGCAGCTGGCCACTAACATGTACCATTGTAACGTCACGCAAAGTCAGAAAAATTGTGGAATAATCCACAGTGATGTGAAATATTGAAATTTAAAACACACCACTGTGGAACAATCTAGAATGAGACGCGATTTTGTGCATGTTCTAACCAGCGACTGCATGTACATTTCAACAAGCCTTTTGGTGAAACTACAAAGGCCAAACCACATAAGACAAAAACACCATTTTTGCAACACAATGTCGATGTCAATACAAAGTCCAACCAGCTGAGATGATTGGCAAAACAGCACGCTCAGATCCCAAGTGCTAAAAACAAAACACACACAGTGTCGTCCAGCCACAGAGTCATTAAATTTGCATGTTGCAGAACACGCATTTCGCGGCAGCGTATAATTCGTCGTGCCCCTGTTCGCCAGGAAAAGAGTTTTCCCAGCAGCGCCGCTCCTCGGCGGCCACGTCAAGACATCTGCGCGTCGTGGCGCGTAAACAGACCCATCACGCCAGTTCTGTTCGCTGTCGGCGAGATGCGCGGGTACCGCGTGACGACCGCGTCACGCAGCAGAGGAAACATGTAATTCCCAAGAAAAACAAGGTCCTGTGCGCCCCTGAGTCCCCGCTCCGCCACCAGCCGCATCAGCTGCCCGCTCTAAGCCGATCTCGCAGCGTTAAGCTCGCTACGTCGGACCACACATTTGCGATAAGCAGCTGGATAAACAGCAGGCTAAACCCTTCATTGCGCCATACGCTGAGGCCCACTGGTAGGGCTGCAGCCATAGGGTGCTGGGGCACGTTTTGGGGGCCGCTGTCATTGCTGTCACGCGATTTCACAGCGCACAGTACACTCCACCTGGTATCATGATCTCAGGTCCTAATGAAAACAGCTTACGAAATCCTCGGGTCAACAGCAGGTCCGCAACCGGCCAAACCGCGGTGGATTTCCCGACCCGACGAAGGGCATTCTGGTCGTGGCTAAACAACAGACTGCAGAGGAGGAACAGGAGGCTGAGCGGCAGGCTGAACAGCAGGCTGAACAACATGCCGAACAGTGGGACCAACAACACATCAAGCGAGAGGTCCCACTGAGCGAGTCCTCAGCCGCGCGAGACGAGTCGTCCTGTCGGCCGGAGTCCGTGACGCTGACTCCCGACTCCGGCCGCGTTCCTGCCCGTGCCGAGACTCCGCCCAGCCGGCGCTGGTGAATGGCGCGACCCTCGCGCCGGCACTCTGGACGCGTCACGCCATGGGCCGCGTCACCGTCACGGCGTGCGCGTCACGTCCGGCCCGCCTCCGAGGCGCCAGGCGGCCGGGAGAAGACCGGCTCTGGCCGGACCGACCGCCGGGCGTCTATGGCGGGCCGTTCTGGCGGCCGAGACGGCCGGTGAAAACGTGAAAAGTCGGCTCTGCGAGAGGCGGCAAACGTCACGGGCGTCGTCACGCAAACGGCGGCAGAATGAGTTGGCAGAAAGGTTCGGTTTTTAATTCGGGCGCCGCGTCACTTGCCATCGAGTGAGAGCAACAGATCCGTCGCAGTGACGAGATTAACAAGCGATGAACTTAAGTTCAATGTCCATATTTCCCAGGCTGGCATCCTACTACAGGATGGCGTTTTCCGCGGATTAGACCGTTTTGCAAAGTACCGGAGTAAAAATATCTATATTTTTACAACTAGACAAATAGTAAACGTGCAGAGTCAAGTGTTCACGTGCCACCGCGCATATATGGGAGAAAACCTCATAACGAACGGACAGAAGGACGCAGGGACACACAAGCAGGAGCTCGGACGCACGGACGCGGGAGCTCAAGGACGCATGGACAGAGCGCATGAACGCATGAGCAGGGTACGCGGAGCAACTCCGAACCACCAGGTTCGTCCACCCGGAGCACGGCAGGCATACCAGCACAGCTTCCCCGGACCGCAGGCATGACCGCTGGGCCAGCCGGAACGAGGCTCAAACCCGACGCCCTTTCCTGCTGGACCCGGCTCCTTCTGTGCACGCATCGTCTGTGTTCTCAGGTCAGGAGGCAGGAGACAGGGTCAGGGATAGCGTGCCTGAATGCTGGAGCCCACTTTGCACGGAGAAAGTGTCACGGGCCGGCGGCGGCCGGCGGGTATCACAGTTCGGTGTGACGCTAACGGGGAGCGACCAGTCTCGGGCATTTCTTCGCACACAGACGCATCTGATGCAGCCTTGGTAGCGTCTTGGACGGCGACCACAAGCGCCAGTGGCCACGCTATAGACCGCAGCCGTGATTTTTCGAAAAAAAAAACACGAAAACAAACGTCTCGTGCTTTGCGACGTAGGAAGTTATGGCGCGGAAATCGCAATCCTTTCCGAAAAACGGCGCAAAACGACGCCGAGCGCGACATTGAATGACTACAAAGCGTAGGACGCAGGGGCGTGCTGTGCTGGACGCCTTTGATTTCCAAGCACTGCCCGGCCTGAGATCCGAGATAAGCCACTGAAACCCGCGCATCCTTCCCCGGGTCCCGTCCCCCGACACGGGCACGCGGCTTATCGCAGCCGAGCGGCGATGGCGTAAGACTGGCGCACGTGTCTTATCCATTTTTAATGTTTTCCTTCCAAGCTCGCGCAGGCGGGGGAGGTCTGGATCCTGCAAGGAATGTAGCGGATTGACCGGTCCTCTGAGAGACAGCTATGCATCATTTCTGTTTTCTACGTGCGTGCTGGGTGACGAGGGCTGACTTCGCCGAACTGCCCTGCTAAGATGTTATTTGAGTTGAGCTGGTTCAGTAATAGCGAAAACTGAACCCTTGCCATCACTGAATGGCAAGGGAAATTATGGTCGTTTACGCGTGAACCTAACAGGATACCACTTTCGGCCTGACTGAGTGAATGGACAACTGTGCAAGCACAGAGGCAAAGAATTGTGTTTCAAAGGCTTGGTACGAGACCAAAACGTATTCAGTGTGTTGTACTATGCTGTGATGCCTCGCTCTTCCGTCATATTCAAAGCGTACACCTCTGCATCACACGACAGGTTTAATGAGGATAGTTCGATTACCGATTCTGAGGACTCAGCACCACCGAGACAGCACAAACTCTCCCGCCAAGGAGTCACGGTGTCAAGCCAATCTGCCGCCGCCGAGTCGCAACGTCACGAAACGGCTGCCGTCACGAGTCACGGAGTCAGCAGCTCATTGTCACAGAGTCCTGGAGCTTCATGCGCGGGCACCCAACGATGCAGGGAACGGCTACAGTCTCACGAGACCCTTCACAACTAGCTGCAGTCACGCCACCCTCTTCTTTCCGACAGGCCTTATCTCTATATGTAATATATAGAGATAAGGTATATATATATATATATATATATATATATATATATATATATAACATAAGAGATAGACCTTCAGCCGCCGTTTGACGCTTATAAAAGACGGATATCTACACACACACGGCAGAAACATGCGACTTCATCCACCACTCGCCACACAACTACGCTGCAGCCACAGCGTGCGTAACCGCCCCGCCGTAATGTCGTGCAGCGCGCCGTCATGTCGAGCTCGCCCCCGATATCGTCACCAGGCGGGAGCGCCGGACGTCAGTGTTGGCGCCGCTCGCATCCGCCCCGGGCCAGACCGGCGCGCCGTTCTGCCATTTCGCGCCATCCGAGCGGCCCGTCCTCGGTTGACGGCGCACGCCGGTCGGCCACGCCCGCGCCCGATCTAATCTGGTTGGCGGTCTGCACGGCTCCCGCAGCCGACCCGTGCACGAGGCACACACGGCGGCACGGCCCCGCGGCCGAGTCATGCGGCAGAGTCACAGTGCGGAGCCCACCGTGCAGTCACACAGGAGGACATAACGCACATAGGCCAGAGGCGGAAGGACATAACAGGATCACAGTCACATCGGGGTCCATCTTGCCTGATCTGCTCGCCCACGCAATAGAACTGCGTAAGAAGAATGAATATGAAGAACTATAATCTGGCCCGTTCAACCTGTGGTACTCCAGGATTTCTCCTAATGCCTATGCTGCTCTGCGCCATCAGACTTTCCCATAATAGGGCGCAGGGTCTGTCAGCGAGCCAGTTGATACAGAAGGACGCACAGTCATCAATTTATGACTGACTTCCGAGGTGGCATTGACGGCAGGAAGGGCGTGGACTCTGTCCTTCACCAGCGCTGCAGTTAGCACACACGGTGGAACAACGGTGTCCGGTCAGACGCTGATTGGCGGTAATTTTGTCTGGCGTTCTGAGCCGTGCTGAATAACAGCCGCACCATGAGAGAACGGGGAAACAGTAACGAGCACCACGCCTTGGACTGGCAGAGGCAATGCAGTCGATTTGCTGCAGGAGATTGGGGGTGGTTCATTGCACAGGGGTGGAAAGCTTTGGAGCAGTTTGCTGGGTCCGACTGCGGCGATAGACATTTTTTATTTCTCTGCACTATGGAATCGTCAACGGCAACTTCCGGCACAACGCTCGTGATGCGAGAGCACGTTTGGCTACGCGGTTGAAATATGGCAGGAACGAGGCGTTATGCCGGAGTGTGAAAGGCTGCTGGGCATTAATTGAGATCGAGAATGTCATGTCAATGGATATTTATCATTCAATGGACGCCCGCCGTCGACTGTATTTCTTTATTCTTTCACTTTTTGTTATTTATCTGTTTATTTTTTATTGGTAGGAGATAATAGTCTTTCTGCAGGATTAAGAGAGCACTGCGCCATAGATTTGTGAAAACTGCAGTACGTAATCAAGGTCAGCACGTATATGCGTTGCGCTGAATGTTTCAGATCCGTAATGCGTTACTCATTACATTCCATCGTAGCAAAAGCATGTAAACACCGCCATTCCTAATTCCAAGCGAGCCACGAATTTTACGCGTCCTGTTTTGCTAACTGCACTGGGCTCCACCCCTGGTGACGACAGTTAGTGAGAATAGTTTTCGCGCGGCGCACATCGCTCTCCTGCAAAGCCATCTCTTCGTTCGATTTACCCGACTGCCTGTTCAACTGATTTGATTATTAACGCCCACTGGATCGCGCCCATTGATACACCGGTGCGGATAAAATAAGCCGCAGGAGAGAATCGAACCCGCGATCCTCCCACGCCAATGAGCTCGTCTGTGACGGGGCCGCGGACCCTGCCCTGGCCGACGGCGGCCGCGGCCCGCGCAGCTCGACTGCAGACCGGTCAATCGTCTCGCCTGGCCAACTGGCCAGGTGTCGGGGCTGGTCCCTGGGAGAAAAACACAGCTTGTGGGCAGCAGCGGGCCGGCCAAGGTTAGTGGTGGGACCGGCCTCCGCCCGGCCAGGGCTGCACCCGACCCGTGATCTGGCCGACTGCAGCCGCCTCAGGGGACGCAGCAGCCGCTGCTGGGACTGGAGTACAACTGCTGCCGCCTCAGGGGACGCAGCAGCCGCTGCTGGGACTGGAGTACAACTGCTGCCGCCTCAGGGGCAGCAGCCCTCCGGGACTGGAGTACAACTGCTGCCGCCTCAGGGGACGCAACAGCCGCTGCTGGGACTGGAGTACAACTGCTGCCGCCTCAGGGGACGCAACAGCCGCTGCTGGGACTGGAGTACAACTGCTGCTGCCTCAGGGGACGCAGCAGCCGCTGCTGGGACTGGAGTACAACTACTGCTATCTCCAGAAGAACGTGTCAGCTCCTGAGACGGGGATACAGCTGGTACGGGGGTGGTGGTGCCGCGCTAAGGAAGCACCAGCTGGTGCCTTGAGAAATACACCACAACCAGCGAGGTATAATCCAGTAGCAAGGAGACCCAAAAAATACATGCTATTACAGCCCGGGGAAGTAGAGTTGCACCGCTTCAGAGGTGTTGCCGGTGCTAGGCCCAAACGGACACAGCAACTGTTACCGGCAGCATAACTGGACTCTGTGGTCAAACATACTGTGGCTCAGTTTTCCACGCGCTTTTTGTAGCCCCAATCGGAGTTCATGGCGCTCACAAGCGTCAGCGGACTCTGCGCAGGGCACGGCCGGACACCTTGTCTTGCCTCACCTTATCTCAGGCGCTGCTGGTGGAATGACCTGCCGACTGGCAGCCGTTCGATGGTGGCAGCGCGCTTTGTCCTCGGATTCGGTCGACAGTCTCGCATTAGGATATCACTCCATCAGGGCTGGAGCCAGCCGTGGCGGCTTCCGAGGCAGCTCGAGGTGACGCGGCTCGCAAGGCAACGCCGGGTCAACCTGTTGCTCATGTTGACCACCAGCGACGGGTGTATCTCTCCACAGGCTACACGCAGCCGGCTCACCTCGCGCCGACCCACGACCGAGCTGCGGCGCGATCCCTCCCTCGTCACTCCGTCACGCCGTCGCCAGTCGCTCCGTCACGCCGTCGCCCGACCGCGCCGTCACTCCGTCACTCCGTCACGCCACCGCTGGCTCGTCACGGCGGCGCCTCCGCAGCGCGGGCGATACCCCTTCTGGCCGGGCTGCCGGCCGCCAGGGGGCGCTGAAGCTCGTCCGGCGGCGCGCGGGCGAACGTGACAACCGGCCACAGCGGCGGCGCCTGGCCGACTGGCCGCGGCGGCAGCGACGGCCGCCGCCGCTTCTGGGTCACGCCGCCCGCCGCCGCCGCCACCGCCACCGCGTGACCTGACCCCGCGCCGGGTCACGCGGACGGCGCGGGGTCGGCGGGGGTCACGGCGAGGCCGCGGCCGGCGGCTGTGGCGCGGGGCGGGACGTGAGGAGCTGCTGATGAGTGGAGATCGGAGGAAATTCAAAAGCTGGCCTAGTCATGCAATGGCCGGCTCGTGCCCTTGTTATCCTTCGAAGCATTCGGCTGTCACTCATAACGCTCAAACGTATCCTCATGCCACTGTGAGGAATTGGCAGGTTTCTACGACGGAGAAATTCAGATATGTCTATAAAAAGTGCGTATTTAATAAGAAAACGCTCCCCGAACCATATGATACAATATGACATGTGTTCATATTGATATAATGTGGTGTTCCAAGTTGCCCAACACACTTGGACACACACACTCGTAGCTCAGCGCCCAAAGTATTGTTCCTACGTCTGCGGCTTGCCTGTTTGGGGCTTGACGCTTAACACATCCTGTACCACGGGTTGGATCGTTCCATCCCGTATCGGGGGTGGGGGTGGGGGATGTTTGAATACTCTCCAATAACTTTCGCATCGTTCGTCAGGGAAGATAAAATTTACAGTATATTAAGGGATTAGTGAGTAAAGCCCGAAACTGGTACCATTCACGGAAACTACAAAAATATCAAAAAAAGGAAGAAAATTTTCGAAAAGGGTGAAGGTTTCGTGATTACATGATAGCTAAGCAACTAATAAATATTTTGAGGCAAACTATACCTTAAACGAAATCTGATAGCACACCAAATACTAAATTAAGCAAGCAGCAAATTTTCCCACCACATGAGTCGTTTGGCGATTAGTTTCGGAGTTTTAATGCGTATGTATGCATGTATACTGTGCGGAGCGGCTGTCTGATTATCCAAACAATTCTGCTTGTAAACGGCGTGACGGAGAAAGATGGAAGTTATAGTCGCTTGAAGTTATATCGTGAGATGACCTGATCCCACGTCATTTCATGTAGGTCACCCAAAAGCTTAAGGAAGTTGTCCCAGAAGAGCATATAAGTTTTCAGTTATAACTCCAATTATAGCCCCAAAAACTCCACTGCCTAAATCCCAGTTTAAAAGGTGCAAGTTGTCGAAAATGACAAGAGTCCCAGAAAACAGGCCAAAGTTCTTTTGACTCTAGGCTAATGATCTGATATCGCCCAAAACATCTCAGATAAACGTTCTATAGCCCACGAGTGGCTTTACTTATGCCTACGATTTTAATCCGCCATCTTGTTCTTTCGCAGAATTATGACTAATCATTTTTTTTAGACGATCCTCTTTGACAGGACTCCAGTGGCGCCAGTGACCCAACCTGACCCGGCGCTAAATGTTTTAAGGATATGTGCTGAGAATGGCAAAGAGGTACCGAAAGTTTGGCGGCTCTGCGTTTTGCCGTTTTTCCGGTATCACGTAAAGACTTTTGGGGGATTTTCAAACACTTCCCCCCTCCGGGGCGACTGAATAAAGGCATGTGTGAGATGTACACTGCTGATGGAGTGTGGATAGATACACGTATCCATACATATAAAAAACATCGCCCATTGGCCTTGTCAAGAAGGACATTAATGTTACACCTGCCAAGCTTGAAATATCCTAAAAACCGTAGACTGCAGTCGGCCATCTTTGTGCCGTAAAACCAAGACCAGCGTCCTCCGCAGTCGCCGTCACAACTGCAACATACTGACGCCGACTCTGACGTGCTGACGCCGATTCCGCAACGTCCCATCAGCGACCTAACCGGCAACGGCGGCGGCGGTGGCGGCGTCAAAAATCCGCCTCTGGGACAGCCGACAGACGGGGGGGGGAGGATAATACACCGGTCACGGTCAGCATGGTCAGCAGCGAGAGTCAGGTGCGCAGCAGCGGCAGCGGAAATCAGTTGACATCGCCTCCGGCGGTCCAGGACGGAGGCGAGAACTGGAATGCTGAGCCTGCGCGCTGCGTTGCGGTGCTGGCCGGGGACTAATCAGTTCGTTTTTATTCGTGGTGAGCAAAGCGGACCTTTGATCAAGCCAGGCGAGGTGATTCAGGAACTCAGCTATGCATGGAATGGTAAATCGCTTATAACCTGAAATCCTCAAATTCCTTTACTGATTGATAACATTTGGTTTTGCCCAAACTCCGTCTCCCATTCCGTGTAGGTTCACGAGATGAGTAAATCAATAGATATCGCACGCCGTCATTCAGTTCTGCTTAGAGACAACGAAAATATCAGAGAACAAATTATAGAGCAAACAGGAAACGGCAGTTCCATCTGAACGCCATACGTATTGCTTCGTTGACATACTAGCCATACAACAGGGAGGAGATGAAAAAAATCCCAGCACGTTCCTCTCCCTTTGAGAACAGGGCACTGGTCTCCAGTACGTTTGTTTTTCAGATACCTGGAGTTGAAGCCATCGCATGCCACTCCTCAGTTTCTAAAAGCCTTGACAACTCAGATTTATCAGGTCGAGTTGATTCATTGAGCAGATGATGAAACAATTATCATGATGCTGAGCGTCTCACAAAGAACACAACCAGTGAAGTAAAGAGTCCGTGCAATGGATGGGTTTCACTAGTGGAAATGCGAGCCTACATCTTGTGAGCGACTTTCGAATTAATTAACCAGAAGGTTTACACCTGTTATCAGCCCCTTGTCTTTGAGACTGCGTCTGGCAAGCAACTGGTTACGGATCCGTGCGGCAAACCAACGTGACCCATAGCAGAAAATTCCCGGAATCTTTGAAAATCGCGTCTCGTCTGCAGCATCCTGCTGCGGTCGGGATCGCGGTGGAAGCGCAACGTGTCTCGAAGTCACGTGCAAAGGATGGACGACCTTGAGTACAATATGCCGCAAACGGACACGTTGTCAACGCCGAAATCCCTAACCACCACTCCAACGGCCTGCCCCCCCCCAAAAAAAAGAGTCCCAGTCTCTACACCCCTTCCCCCTCACGCCGGTCATGAAGGAGCAAACTGATTCTGCAGCGTGCGGTCCGCTCATGGATCTCCCAGCTTCCAGCAGCCTCATCTCAGTCACGTGACGACACCTGCCGAGCCCCCCCCCCCGCTCCTTCGGCACGTCACGTGGCGTTGGCCGGTCCTCCAGGCTTAGCCGGCTGCCATTAAAGCTTACAAAACTTGCGCAACAAGGGAGGGACACAGATACAGCACCGGGCGCATTGGCGATCAAACGCTCCCGGCTTAACCCTATTCCCGGCAGGGGGGCTGAATCCACCCCCCTCGGGTTTTTTGCTTGCCAATTCCAGGATTTTTAACGCAGCTTCACGAAACTTGGCGACGTTTCCTAGCCATTCTTTTTGCGCGCTGTGAGGAAATTTCAAAATTCCATTTTGCTCAGGGGCGGAGCCAGGCAACGTTTTTGGGAGGCACCTCAGGCAATTTTTGCCCTGTTGAGTGTAGAAGAAAAATGTCTGCCAAAAACAGAGTTTTTAAGATAGAACTTAAAACTTTACATGGATGTATAGCTAAATATTTGGGCAACTTGGATACATAATTTTGTTCATCTGAGGTCATTTTACGAGGTCAGATCAAGGTCAAAATTCAAAATATGTTTTTTGGAAAAATTTCGGCACCGTTTTTTCAAATGTCAAACCCAGAATATATATGACGTAGAACGGTGCCCTCTACTTGTGTATCAAGTTTGAGCTTGATATCAGGTCGGGTCACGGAGCTATGACCTAAAATGTCAATGCGCGTACCATATATCGCAATAGCAATAAAATGAAATTTTCGAAATAGAGTGAATTCAAATGATTTAAAACGTTTTAAGATAACATTTAATGCACATGAGATCACCCCAAGTGACCCCAAGGTCACTGAAAATCATTTAAGGTCAAAGGTCACAAGTTGATCTGAAGAACGTATGACCATGACAGTTTCCCCTTTTTCATGTCCCTGGCACCGCCTCTGCTAACATTATACAAACATTGTGATGCGATTTGTACTTCTTTAGCATAACATGACTAGCAGAAGCCAAAAAGTGTTTTTGCCTCTTTTGTTCATTCAGTTGTTAGAAAACTAATCCTCCTATTTTCGAAACCCTGTGAACGCCCATGAATTTTCTCAAAATTTCAGATTTTTGTACCCACGGTAAAAGCCCTATCCATAATCTCTCGATTGATGCCAGTTTCATTGAAATTGGTGGAAAAACAACGGAGTTATAAGAAGTCCAAAAATACTTCTAATTTTGACATTTTTGGCCCCTGTCTCCACACATTTTAAAATTTTGAAAATTTCTTTTTATAAAAATGTAGTTTACGTCATGGCAAATCGATTGCCGTTTGTTGCGATGAAATCGGACTAGTAGTTCTCAAGATCTCAGGGGGGGGCCGAATCCGCCCCCCCCCCTGCCGGGAATCGATCATACCGTCTAGCCCTCCGTGAATAGGGTTAAGCAGTGGCGAGGGAAGCTGAAAAACTGCGGGTGTCTGGGTCTCAGACATGAAAATGCATAACTGGCATCTTTGGGTCAAGGTCTGGGAGATGGCTTCTACCCCGGTTCATGCGCCTATGAAACTGAGTCTAGTCTGTTGGCAGACTGAGGCTCCTGGGAAGCCTGACATCGGTCTGCGGGAAAGTGGAAGAGACTGCTGACGTCATCGGTCTAGGCAGAAAAGGCTGACGGTTGTTTACTGACTCAGTCAACTGAACCAGGGAACGAGTAATAAGGCGAGCTCAGCCATGGCAGAATCAGCCAGTTGTCGGAGGCTGGGTCGGATTTGCCCACGGATGTTATAAATCCCATTCAGAGCCATGTGGTTATCACACAGAGCAGCAAACTGTACACTCATCTTGCAAACGATTCTGGCCAATAAGGGGTTTTGACCACTGAAATCTCCAAGATATTTCCCTCTTTTGCAAGCGACTTTCTTGCATAGCTTTTTTCCATGTTTGACCACAAGCTCGTAAGCCATAATTGAAAGAGTTGTTCGGGAAACAAACAGATCGGCTTCAGGTGGCGAAATCAGCGATAAATGTGTGAACAAATAAAGTAATAATTAAGATTCCATGATATGCGTCGAGGGGGACCTCGAGCTACCATTCATCCCTGTAGCTGAAGCCTGAGATAAACACGCTTTAAACATGAGCAGGACATACGAGAAGCCACTGCAGCTGGTTACATTCATGGTCAGTGGTATTCTTCAACGCCCTGATCCCCTCCGCGAGACATTTATTGGTGGCACGCGAGAGAGCATGGGGAACTCTCTCAGCCCTGAGCCGGCTGCATAGCAACGTCTTTCGCGCCAGCCGTGCAGGCGGAAACAAGATTTGGCTGGCCGTAACTAATTGGCCGTGTCCTGAATAAACAGGTTAACGCCTTGGTTCGGCGGTTTAGCTAGAGGGAACAAGCTCGGCAAGCTGTTGCGTAGTCCAGATGTCAGCGGTTCATGCAGTTTCATGAGGCAGCGAAGTGTTCAGTCGGTTTATCTTGGTGGAGCTGAAAAGGATGCAAATTTATGGCGTGGTGAGCGATACGGTGAGAAGTTACCGCATTTAGCCTTTAGAAAATCGGCGCCAAATAAAGCCAGAGAAACCCCCAAAGACCTGATTTCAACTTTGCAAAGTCTGTGTGCAAAATGTTCTGTTGAGACTTGACGTAAACTTGGATTACAAGTGATGAACGTTCCACTCTGCCTTTCGTCTCTGACAAACCGTTGCGACAATATTTTGTCGCCAAATTTGCTGGCATGCCGTGCTGGCTTGAGTAAGCCCATGCATCAATTTCATGATCCTTATTTTGTGCTGGAATATCGATTACACAGAGCCGTGCTACACCGATGAGACCTCATTTGTCAGTTTTCGTTTTCAAAAGCTGGACTAGATCCGTACATTATTCCATCAGCAGACACTGATGACTTCTCATCCCTCGTGACCAACGCACCTTTCCGCCTTCTCAGCATTTGCTACCTTTTCTGTTGACGACGAGCAATGGCTACTCAGTCACTAGTGCGACTGGTGAATCTCATCCACCCCTGTTCGTGCTCAAGGAATCCCACATCCGCATGTGGTATCACTCAGTCCTCCCTGAACTCTCCCGTGAGCCTCTTACCTTTGCAGGGGCTGTCTTTTCATCATCACTTGAACCAAGGCGACCCTCCACTCCGTCGACTTAAAACCTTTTCACTTATCCATTACCAAAGCCCTTGCCTAAGCCCTCACCATCTACACATGTTCATTCCGACCCAACGTAACCATCCGCCCCTTCCTCAAGTAGTTGCAAGGTATGCGTGTTGTTTACGTTCCACCTCTCTTCTCCTAATCTGAGCGTCCCTGACTTAAGAAACAGTCTTGCCCCTTGTCGTCGCCCCCCCCCCTTTTAGCTGCAGCGCCAGCTGTCAGAACGACGCCTCTTTTCTACGATATCTCACCCAGGGCGGCGGCCGACTCTGTCATCCGAGGCTGGCGCAGCTCCGTCAAAGCCAATTCTACGCCATCACCCGACCGCGCCACCCGTCAGTGCCGTCGCTAGACATCGCGCCTCTGACGTCATCATGACGTCACGGCGCCGCAGTGACGGGGTGGCGAGAGACGGGTTCCGAGAAGCGTTCGGCTCAAAATGGGGGCCGTGATTAGCCGGTCGGGTTATTCCGACGTCCAGGCGATTAGCGGCACTAACGAAGTCGTGAAAGGTCGTGAGTGCGGGCTGATGACTCCGGGAATCCATTCTTTCAGAGAACGATATTTGTCGTAATGCAGCTTCAACAAGGCTCTCTCACAAGGGCTGCGGCCGTCTTCCGTTTAGGTTTTCCAACGCTGAGCGCCAAGACCCATTGCTTCGTTTCCTGTTGTCGTTCAGATGAGATAATAGCAGCGTTTTCGTTATGTAACTCCTTCTTCTGGCAAACTTACGCGGACCCATCTGACGGCAATAAACCTCAAACGCTGTCGACGATCGCGTGCGGCTTACGTAACGCGTGCGGCTATAGCAAATGCTGGGAACGCAGCTGGGACAACCATATGGTGGTGCTGATTCCACCTGAGCACGAGCGGTCAAAGGCGCATCCGAGGAAGGCACGCGTGCCCCCTCCCTGCCCCCAACCTTGTACCTCCTCACCTCTCTTGGGAGAGGAAAAATCTCAGGACGAGGAACTTTCTGTTGAAGTTTCCACACGTCCTTACCTCCGACCTCCCCAACGCCTCAGAATGCTCTAGGTCAGCCCGTGTCTGTGGTGTTAACGGTAGTTGATCGTATCGGCATAAATCGTGGGGCATAATAAAATTCTCCACCGTGTCTCCTAAGAGTGCCAAATTCCAAACCGACAACAAACATTGTCGGCACTCTTTGGCTTGTGGATTATTGCCGTTGAGCTTCTTGCCATGTGGAACAAGTGACCATATCTGGTCGTCGAGGCCCGATGTTCCTTCTCTGACATGACCTGATGAGCCCGTATGATTCGCTTTGAGGCGTTAATCGGTGATCAGTCCACTTAAGCCTGGCCAACTTGCGAAAAAAATCACCAAGGGACATTGCAGTCATGGTAGTATCCTGACGGTACAATAAGGTGATTGACAAGCTGGCGACGGATGGCACCCGACGAACAACCAGTGAACGGCAGTCAGCCGGATTAACTACTGCCAGTGGTTGCTGGTAACGGACCTTTTCCACCGCTGGAATCCTCGAACCAAATCCTAGTCCACTTCACGGACTTACATGCGTGCAGCATTCACCCCTGGCAGTGCGCAACTCATGAGCACCCGTCCTACGCTTCCATGCAAGTCTTACCGCTCACCGGCGTCCGTTACCGTCCTCGGTTGAGCATCGTGGGGTGGACCGATCGTCTGGGTCCAGTGCCCTCAGGGCATCAAAATGACAAACATCTCTCATAACATCCTCACGGTTATTGAAACCGATAATCGCCATGAGACTGGGTATTTAACACGATAACAGCGTCGTTTGAGGCGATAGGGTGAGACCTTCAGCTGATAGGACGGGTGCGTACAAGATAGGGTGTGGTGGTTTGAAATGCTAGTCAAATGTATCATCAATCCTGCGGACTGCTGTGCATTACGCGACCCGAGACTACTTTATAAATGGATATTAGGCTAAATCAATGCATATTTCGGGTTGCCGCTGCATGGCTTGCTGCAAAAGGTAGGATAAGTGCAGAAAACTGTGATTCAGGAGGGTAAACGAAAGATTTAAACCACCCACATGGGCTCCGCGAGGAGACGGCTTCGTAGTGGACACACCTGCATATATTTTGCACTAAGTTTAACTTTTTGTATGAGTTGATCGCATGGAAACAAAAACACCATCAACTATGTTTTGTCTGCCCCAACAGCGACCTGTGGTGGAGCAATGGGCACCTGGCGGTGTTTACCGTGCCGTCGAGGACAATGGTGACTCATTAGATACGGCGGGAATACTGAAGGACGTCGAAATGTGTACAGTTTTTCAAAGCAAGTCTGTGAACCATCTTCCTAGAAACGGACGACGTGCGTGCGCTATGGCCGATAGTTTCTCGTTCCGCCGCCAGGGGCGCTAGCGTACATGGGCTTCCCTGGTATGCGCGAGATTGCTGTTTTAGAACACAGGAGCGGGCGCTACAGTGATCGATGCCGACATGCATTGCACAGAACCGCAGAAAATGTCGTCCACGCATGGGAAACAAAGCAATCAGAAAGAGAATCGAAATGAAAATTGCTGAGGGAAAGAGAGGAAAAGGCAACAGAGACGACACAAAGTTAGGAGATGAATGAGATGGACTTGAAACAATAAGAGGAGCCTGACGCGGGCCAGTAGCTGGGGCATCGGCCAGAAAGGTTTTAAGACGTTTCAGTGCATGCATCCATGACTGTAGGCCCTCCGCCTGTCGCGAAGGTGATACTTCTTAACGAACCTTTACTTTTCAAAAATTTTAACATTTCGCCTATGACAATGGCTGAACGGAAAATGTCCGAAATTCCAGTCAGACCCGACACTCCCAAAATTGTTCTAAAATTTGTATGCCCGCATATACTTTTTAACAGGAGTCAATTAAAATGCCGTGGAAGTTCACGCCTCTGCTTCAGTACCGCTCCACGCGCGATTCTCAAAATCATTCACATGACAGATAACACACGGATATAGGGCGCGATGCAGACGGGTAATGATGAGGACTGTTCCCTGCATTGTGAAAGGAGAAGATGCCAGCCAAGGTGTTAACGCAACAATCATCTGCCCCCCGTGTGGCGTCTTTCTTGGCCACGTGGTGCTACCGGTCATGCAAAGGACCAGTGTTCTTTCAGTGCGTCGTACTCTCGAAGGTCCGCCGATATGTATCCAGTTGGACGTGCATTTCAGATATATTTTGCAAGCGTTGTTTTGTCGTTATCATGCATTACTTAGTCCTTGTTCGTACTAAAACTCGGTAGATTTGCTATTGACATGCAGGTTCGTCATTACTTATAGATTTCTCCCATATAAATGGGAACATTCATAGCAAGTTACAATTGCGACACGGCCACGTCCCCCCCACACCTCGCTTCTGCAATGTTCCATGCGTAATGCGATGGCGTCACTGAGGGCGTGCCATCCGACGATCCGAGAGATTGGGTGAGTCTCTCTGGTGGTGAACTCTGGAGCGTTCCTGAGCCCCTGAGTGAGTGTACCGGGCTGGGGTGGTCTGAACAGGTGCGTCAAACGTTCCAGGCGCGTTGTCCGGAAGCAAACAGTGTGTTCTGAAGTCTGAGTACCAGCCTTGCGCTTGATTCTACTTCGGGGGAATCGATTCCGAGTTTGACTCATAGCTTGCCAAATCAATTCGGATTCCAACTCAACGCGATTTACGAAATTATTGTGCTGAATGGGCAGGAAACAGGACACACCCTCACAGGATAAATATGATGATTCGGAGCCGCCTTGTCTTTCTGGATGACAAGATTCATACTTTCTTTGCTTCGACGAAAGCCAGGTTCTGCATGGAGGTATCTGACAATGACTCAAAGCTTGTTTTTCGTATCGCAAGAAGATTCGAGTCTTGTCATTGAAGCAGGCATTTGTGGAATAACTGTATTTGCCTGTCGTGAAATGGCCTCATGAAATGGCCAATTTTACGACAGTTTTTCATCACGAAGAATCCTTACGTGTCCCCTAATTCAGAATGCTTACAAGAAAACAACAGAGAACATGAATTAAACAATGCAGTCCAAGCGAATATGAATAGATGCTTTGCTACGCACCACACCGTGCAGCTAAAATGATTTAAAAGCCTTAGGATGAAAGGAAACCGGCATTCCAAGAACCGAAACATGTTCCGTAATGCCAGATCAGCTGATCAATCATCTGGTCTTTCAGTTCATCAATCAGCTTTGATCAATTTGATCAATCAGCTGGTCTTTTTCTCTTGGAACTAACCCCGCCGCCGAAACTCTGTCGGCTTAGGTCTAATTCGTCCCTCGTCACGTATTACGTCCCTTTTATTCATGTATACCACCAGAAGACTGAGTCAGGCAAAACACGTCGGTGCTAGTAAGCGCGTGCCGCCGCTGCGCACTGCTGGCAGACACCAACTGAGGATGGCGGGCGGCCCGCTGCACCACAGAGTAGGTTCTCTTTGTCGTCTTGGTGACAGTCGTCAAGGTGCGAGTCACGGCGTGGGGGAAGCGCCTCATTAATGGTGTAAATAATACTATGAATGGCATGAAGCGAAGCGATGTTATGGCGTGCAGCATGAAGACTGGGAAATCAGACTCAGCTTCGCCTCATAGGGTGCAGCGTATCGAAAACGGAGGGTTGCCATCGGCGGTTGAGGGATAAGTACATGGTGGACGTGGGAGCGAAATCGCGTCGTGCTAAATGTGAGCTCGCAACAATCGAATAGTTAGATTGCATGTCTTAGCTGCAAGACTTTTGGCTGAAAGCAGCCGCAATCCATTTCCAAGTACCTGGGAACCACAGGCGTCTTGTCCACCTTAAAAAACTTTTTAACCTTTTTAGCGACTAATGAAAGAGCTAGTTTCTTCCAAGCTCATCTGACGGTCTGTATTGAAGTATGCAGTGGCTTTCACCACAAAATGCGACGGTCAGAATCACATGAATTGCATTACTCTGGACCTGAAGAATGAAGAAGCAAGTTTAATTTTTGGAGGAAAGCCAAAAAATCACGGTTGGCAATGCCAATAATGCTGCACGGTAATCGTACAAAATCCCAACAGTATCTCCCTACATCAGACGATGAAGCATCGCGACCGCTGTGGCTCCGTTTGGCACAAAGCAGAGGCGTATAAACATTCTGTCCGCACCCCCCGACTACCGTCCGGTGAAGATATCTACAGATGTCGGCTCTGGGCCGGTACCGGCCGAGTCTCAGTCGGTGCCACCAGCTCTGTCCCGCTGGCGGCAGTCGTGACCGAGGACTCAGACGTTGGTAAAGCAGCCACTGTGTAAGCCGGTATCAACGAACCCCGGCCAACGTGAGAAGCGCCGCTAGGTGTCTCGCAAATCAGCTGGGCGAACGAGGCGACCCTCGCCGGCCGTAAAGAGCGGTGCGAGAAGCCCGCCTGAGCTGTCTGAGCCAGCAAGGTGGATGCGGTTCTCAAACTCGGAACCCCAAATGTCAGCACGGGCCAGAGGCCAACAAACTCGTTTTCCCGCTGGAGAGGCGGATGCATCGCCGGCTTTCCAATCGCGTTCCATCAAGTTCCAATGGATTCAGGGGCTTCCAAACCTAAAGCCACCGGAGAGCCACGACCAGCAAATCTCCAAGAAACCTTAGGTATCGAATAATTGTTTTTCATGATCACGTGCAAGATTTTACGCTCGCCATCGTACTCATCGTTAAGACCTTGAGCTACGATCCGGTATTGCATCAGAACGTGCATTCCCCAATCTCAGTCACAAATGACTGCGTATGTCATGCCTGTGCTGTGAACTGTGAATGTGCGTGCTGTCTCTGGTCCATAACCGGTCTGCAACAGATCTGAGCAGGCCATCCTAAGGACGACAGTGAACGATTATGATGGTGAAATGATGCGACGGTACGTCTGGATTATGATTTTTTGGTGGTTTTTGATAACGCATTTAATGAATGTTATTTATAGCTCCCTGGTGGGGATTAAATCATAACCCTCTGCATACGGTCCACCCATGCAATCTAACATTGCACCCAAGTAATTAAAACAAAACTCCGCCGCAAGACTGATGATATCAAACGAAACTGAGACCCTTTATCTTGGGTGTTGTCTTAGCGACGACTGACATGACACGTGAGCAAAACTGTCATCGACTGGCGATATCAAACGAACAGCCAAGGCCCTGGTCGGCTGGTAGAGGTCCGGCCGATTGGTTTCCGGCGACCCTGACCAGGGGATTACGGGATAGCAAGCTCCTCTCCGATTGGTTCACAGCCGGCGCCGGAGACAGTTACCATGCTGCGAAAGGAACCGTGGGGACGAAGGCAATGGTGTCATCTGCCCAGCCCTTAGCCGTCTCATCGTCAGCCGATGGTGGTCGAAGTTGGCGGCAAATCTGCGACCGCCTCAGACGGCCAATATTTGCCCGTTGCATTTCCGATGAATCTAAATTGCAACAGTTGTTGAGCCCCATGTTAGTCTTTCCTCTCGGCAATGTGTGTGCATGATACAGCGATCAACAACACGTTCAGCACACTACGCACAGGTCTGCAGAACAGCGACGATACTTCGTGAGTTGTTAACACGAAGACACATAAACCATAACAAATAAAATGATAAATGTTGTCGAATGTTTATGTTCGCCTTCATGGCCTGTTTTTAGCCCTTGTTTGTGTACCCCTTGACCAAAGACAGTTACCTACCAAACCATTCAAATTCTACAATAGGCAAAACCTACGTTTAAGGCTTTTGCATGAGACCTTCCAGTATGAACACAGGCAGGTATGTGCTCCAGAGGCCAGTCAGGGGCGCCGTGGGGAGGGGGAGGCGGCGATCATCAGATACCACTGGGTGCAGCGCGAGCAAGCCAGGCGGTCTCCGCGGAGCCGGAAGGCTTCAGGGGATCATCTCCTGAGCTCACCTGGTCGTCACGAGAGGACCTCCATGTGCTGAGGTCAAACTGCGTAGGCCACGTGGGCGGCGGAGGAGCTCGTAAAGAACGCTACAGCGGATGATGGATTTTACAGCTTGCACAAACAACGGTCGATGTTGTGCATAATTGAAACAAAGAAAATGCTTTCCATTAGAATAAAAGATATTCATCTCAAGTCGCGGTTTTTTCTCAGCTACGCATGCAAGGTTTTTTGAACTAAAAAATGTAAGGATTTGGGGGTTTTCTCAAGGATAATACCAAGCCAGTTCACCAAGCATGCTCAAAGAGGATTACAGATGGGTTTTGTTTTTCGCGTTACTGGTGAATGAACTGCTGCTGCTTTCCGTCGAAGATTTTTGCAAACAGTCTACGGGTATCTTTGAACAAAATGGCGTGGTGTTCAGTGTTCCAGAGCACAGCTTCTGTCAGTTCATTAATATGGGCACGTAGTTCTGCGTAGGGCTTTGCCCTTCTAATTCTGTTTGGATGGGACATTCGTAAAGATCATGTTAAATTTCTAGTAAACGGTTTGGACGGGGAAATCAGGTTGTTAACTCGTAATAAATTCACTAACGGGAGAAAGAAACAATAGGAAGATCTTGATAATCAGTTCATAAGAAATTCACACGCTGTCTTCCATGCTGGACATACTAGAAGCTTTTGGGATGCCGATTCCAAAAATCGCCATTTATTGATATTTCCATTCAGGATTTGTTGCTTACAACTCAGCTAAATTGCGCGAGATTGTATTACGCCTTGAAACACATAATACTGGTTTCAGATGTTTTAACGCACATGCCGGCTTTAATGGAAAAATAGCACAAGTTACGGGATTTCATTCATTTTCATGGCTTTACTCTCGACTGTACCCAGGGAAATGTTTACCACGCCTCCATAGTATGTTGGCCAGGTCTTTTAAACGGTTGGAGACAGTCCGTCGCACCGTTATGGCAGCACATACCGATATTTGCATCCTAGTCACTCATTCTTAGCGGCGCAGCATGCGCTTTCTTCGGGCTCCAATACGGCTTCAGCCTAAACGTGAAGCCACTTCTGAATTTCCCCTGAGGCGGTGTTTTTTTGGAGTAAGTTTCATGATGACATAAAGCATGGGAGGTGGCAATAGAGAAAAAAGATATTAGTATGTTTGAGATAAGAACGACGTCCTCCTTCATTGCCAGAAGTCCGCTGTCTTGAGCTGCTGTGTAGTGTGTTAAGGAGTATAGTTAGCAGAGCGAGGAATGGAACCAAAGAGCAAGAATGAGCAATGATTTCAGCTGTGATATCGCGCAAGCAGACGTCAAGAAGAAAACATAAGCACAAATCGAACGGAATGCAATAATTCCATGACACAGTTTAGTGGACTATACAACACAGATAAATGGTTTCTGCAATCCGGGGCGCTTCCGACGAAAATAAAATCAAAAAAGGGATGTGAGGCCAGATTGCAGTCTATCACAAACCTCCAACCCGAGTCACCATCGTCCAGTATTCTGTCTGGCTTAGTACACACTGACCTTAGGAAAGACAGTCACTGTTCATTGTAGTTACTTTCAATTTTTTGAAACACGTGCTCTGGAGGAGAAAAATCCTTGGCTGCATAGCACGTTTTTGCGAGGATGAGTGGGCTAAAGCTAGCCTATGTCATACAGATCCCCCATGTGTCCATAAAAGAAGCCACCATCAACCAAGCACGTTTGGTGAGTGATGGCAATCTCATCCGTAAGCCGATTCAAAGCCACAATGAAGGAAATAAACATGGTCTTCACATAATCAGTAGGAGACACCTGGCCAACAGGTAAGAAACACGATTTTGCAACGTTTTCTTTGTTTCAGAGATGCCAGAAAATATGCCACTTAAGATGGATATCTGCAGCGCGGCACTACAAGCTACACTCGTGACTGAGTGGCTTGGCGTTCAAGGTATCAGAGTTGTTCAGTTGAGCTTTGTTCAGTTGAAGTTGAGGAATGAAATCCTTGATTAGGGATGCACAGTATTCGAGATTCACCCGCGCCCGACTGGCAGACTGGCGTCGATCACGCTCGACTGGGGGGCTGACCTCCCCCCTCTAACTCACGAACAGCTTGTCGCAGAATAAAAATAGTACACTGCTGGAAAGCTCATGACAAGTAAAGCTCGACAGTGGACTCATTTTTATTTTCGGATAATATGCTAGCCATTTACGCCCTATATACGTTTTCTCACAGCCGACTGCATGAAACCGTAAAACGGCCTGGATCTCAAGGGCTGTGATTAATATAATCTAGGGGAAGGCATCAGTGAACAGGTAAAAGCCCGTAGATGACTATTCACGCCTAATGTTTCTAATTTATTTGATAAATACACCGAAACATTGAGTTAAAGACACGGCGATTTTCGCGCCGACTGCCGGCGGTCGCCGTAGCCGAATGCGATATGGAATTAATGGGAACTAATCTAAGCGTTTCTTTATTTTCGCGACATAGGCTTTTCCCTGTCGTATTTCGTAATCCTTGTGGTTCCTGTGATGGTTTCTCGTGCATAAGTTTTGGAAAGGTTCATTTGCTATCAGTCTACACCGATGGTGGAGCTTTATTCGCAAGAGTCCGTTCATTTCCAAAACATGTAGCTTTTTAAACTTTTCGAACTTCTTGGTATTACTCGCAGCTGTGCGATCCAGTTCTGCTATTTTCAACCCGTTGTGAGTGATTCATCGCCGATTTTGACGGCAAGGCATTTTGGCTTATAACAGTTATTCTTGACCCGACGTCAGGTCGATGACTGAAAGTCATTGATGTTTGTCCAGCGACGGTAAGTGGATGTCTGCATCATCCCACACTAAAGGTGTTATGAAAATTCCGTCTAATTCCGAAAAAACGACATGTCTTAAGAAAAGGGATTGACCTTAGGTCGATGGCGCGGTAAACTCCGAAAAACCTAATATAGCACATTTGTTGTATCTATCAAGATCTCTAATCCCTGAAAGTTTCATTGTGACATCATGTTTTTCTGGAAAGTTACGGGGCGCTGAACTTTTTTTGGACATAGGTCCACTTAACCTGACCTAGGCCAGACACTTCACTGCACCTGAGATCAAAGCTTTGACACAATGTGTAAAAATTATCAAGCAAAAGGCACACGAAGTTTCGTGGAGCTGCGTTGGTTCGTTCTCTCGCAGTCTTGTAAAAATCTAAAGGGGGGTGGTCAGCCGCCCACCAAGTCGGGGCGGGTTAAGTGCCCCTGAGAATTTTAATGTTTTGCAATGATTTGCCAGGTCTGCCTCTTCATGTCATAAATCAGGTTCATGCTGACAAACCTCTCCCAAGGCTCAGTTTCCCAAACGATTAAAATACATCACAAAAGCGCATGGTCTGTCCTATCAATGTCAATTCAGATCATTTCATCTATCCTTAACCCTATTCCGGGCAGGGGGGCTGATTCCGCCCCCCTTCGGGTTTTTTGCTTGCCAATTCCAGGATTTTTAACGCAGCTTCACAAAGCTTGGTCACTTTTCCTAGCTATTCTTTCTACGTGCTGTGACAAAATTTCAAAATTCTATTTTGCTCAGGGGCCGAGCCAGCCAACGTTTTTGGGAGGCACCTTAGGCCATTTTGGCCATGTTGGGGGCAAAAGGAAAATGTCTGCCAAAAGCAGAGTTTTTAGATAGAACTTAAAACTTTGTATGGATGTATACGTAAATAGGTGGGCAATGTGCAGATGTAATTTTGTTCATCTGAGGTCACTTCACAAGGTCAGATCAAGGTCAAAAGTCAAAATTAGGTTTTTTGCAATTATTCTGGCGCCGTTTTTGTAAATGCCAAACTTGGAATATATATGACGTAGAAGGATGCCTTCTACTTGTGTACCAAATTTCAGCTTGATATCAGGTCGGGTCACGGAGCTATGACCTAAAATGTCAGTCCGCATACCCTATATCGCAATAGCAATAAAAGGAAATTTTTGAAATCGAGTGGATTCAAATGATTGAAAACGTTTACAGGTAATCTTAAATGCGCACGAGATCATTCCAAGTGACCCAGAGGTCACTGGAGGTCATTTAAGGTAAAAGGTCACAAGTTGATCTGAAGAACGTGTGACCATGACAGTTCCCCCTTTTTTATGTCCTTGGCAACGCCTATGCTAACATTATACAAACATTGTGATGCGATTTGTACTTCTTTAGCATAATATGACTAGCATAAGGAAAAAGGTGCTTTTGCCTCTTTTGTTCATTTATTTGTTAGAAAAATAATCCTCCTATTATTGAAACCCTGTGAACGCCCATGAATTTTCTCAAAATTTCAGATTTGCGGACCCATGGTAAAAGTCCTATCCATAATCTCTCGATTCATGCCAGTTTCATTAAAATCGGTCAGTAAACAAGGGAGTTATAAGAAGTCCAAAAGTACCCTCCATTTCGACATTTTTGCCCTCTTGTATCCACACATTTCAAAATTTTGGAAATTTCTCTTTATCAAAATGTAGTTGACGTCACGGCAAATCGATTGCCGTTTGTTGCGATGAAATCGGACGCGCAGTTCTCCAGATCTCGGGGGGGGGGCGAATCCGCCCCCCCCCCCGCCGGGAATCGACCATACCGTCTAGCCCTCCGGGAATAGGGTTAATCCGGCTTGGACACCCATTTCCTTGGATTTCTAAACGGCATCACTGCTTGCATGAAATGCTGCCATTCTGATCTCATTAATAGGCTATTTGCGTTGCCACGACAGTGGTATTTTACTTGCTTGTCAAACGTTCCTGGCATGCTAAGCAACAATGTTGATCGCATGCCTTTCTCAGAACAAGGGGGGCAATCGGCCATAGACAAGCCATGTCAGAGGCCGCATTGGGGACATTAAGCACTTTAATCTTCACTAGAAGCACAGTTTATCTCATCATGCGGGAACGTCACGACGACAGTCAATCATTACGGGGCGGGGGTAGCATCATGTAGCGAGTAACTAAAATGGAAATAAAAATACGATCCATGTCACGAGCGAAGTACAACATTGTCGCCTGTTTTGTTTCAAAAGGGAAAAGACGCACCCAGTAACGGCTGCCCTATCTTGCTAATGCTTGTCCATATTTTCCCTCATTTCGTATTGTGGCGCAAGTCTCGCCTGGGCGTAACAACTCTGCAGAGTGGCCTCCTCATAGGTCAACGAAAGTTAAAACTAGCAGCATGAAAACAGAGCAGACAACCAGCGACGAGTTCCTAGAGTTTTCGGCACAGATATGAGGCCATCACCATTCCCGTACACACACACACACACACACACATATATATATATATATATATATATATATATATATATATATATATATATATATATATATGTAAAGTGGAGGAGGACTGTCGGTTATAGGGAAACCCAAACGTGTGGGGTGTTCGTGGGCGAATAAACATGATAGGGAAATAGTGCATTTTGGTCGGCATGGTCGACCATTCCTGTGGCAGAACGCCAGTCTCTCTGCTCTAAAAGGACGGGTTCTAGTTGCCACAGCACTTGCCATCTGGCCCTCGAGTCAGGTGGTTGCTGGCCAATGTAGGGTCACTTCTGATAATCACGCGGATGCTCAGGCTGGCTCCCGTCTTGCTGCATCTTTGACGGCACGTTACACTTTCGCCGCAAAGTCGGCCGTCTCCTGGCATTGCACGGCCGAGTACGGATCCAAACTCCATGCAAAAATCTCAGCACGGACACTAATCCCACGCTTCACCGTGGCAAATCGTGGCAATACGCGTTTAATATATAGCCTTAACAAAGATCAACGAAGGTGCAGGGCTAGGGGAAAGTGGATGACACAAAAAGCGGCCATTCCTCGTGCACAGTCCTAGAAAATTCCGGACAACCTCGGAGGCTGTCCATCAGTCATGTAGGCAGCTGCAGGTGTGTTTCTCTGCCTCGGCATGACCAGCAGTCGGCAGCCGTGCGCAGCTGGTGGCGTGCTGAGGTCTCTCCTGATGCGATCTCCCGCGGGTCTCGCCTCTGATCTAATTTGTATTCCCTCGGGGACATCTTGTCGTGAGCCGGTGGAGCCATGCCGTGACCCTCTTTCCGTCCGCATGACGAGGCTCGGCACTAAAACAAGCGGTCAAAACCGTAAACACTTGGTTTTTTTTAGAGAACCTCTCTATTATTAAGTACACGGGAGTCTCCTTTTATATTTATATTCCTTGTTGGGTATCAGGAGTCCTTTTCTGTCCAAGCGATCCAGTTACGTTACAGCATCGACTCAAATCGTTTATGTTCTACTGTTCGTGCTCATGATCATAAACAAAAACAGCCTACTTGAAAATGTAAAATGTTCCGCAAATGGTGTGGCAGGAAGGTACAAAGCATGTGCGGTGTATGTCCTGAAAGAACTCAGCATTTTTGTAAACGTAAGTTCATACGCAAAAAAGCAACTGGACAGAGACCGGTCTGGCAATATTGCAGCTACGTGGCTTAGCGGCAAGATCCGCTTTACGTGAACGTTTTGCCATGAGCGACATTTTTATCGGTAATAAGTCCTTTAATATTGTTCGATCCCTATGCACAGTAGGCACGTTTATAGGGGTATTTCAAAAGTTGCCAGATTCCCGGCCAGATTGGCCAGGGTGCACAGTTCTGGACAGATTAAGCATCCGCAAGGTTGTGAGTTTCCTTCACGTTCCCTTCACTTGTTGTCAGACATGGCAGTTTAAACACCACTGCGATCTGTGCTGATTCACATGAAATTACAGCTAACTAAATCGGTATTCCAATTCACTTACCTTCTTTAGCTTTCGAAAATCACAAATCGCTTCAAACACAGACGCTACGATCTTAAACAAGGACCACGTGCACAACGAATGAAGGAATTTTCCACTCCCGTGCCACTCTTCCTGCGCTTCCAACTTATTAGGCTTTGACCAGTCAGTGCCTTGTTTATAAAACCTTTCAGCCCTGTCATGTCAACCTTTGTGAACCACTGGATTTGGCCAGCGGCCGCACTGGCGAGACGCGGCAAGCCTGGCCAGAAGCAACCAAATAAACCGCAGAACACGCGAGGAAATTACTACGCATGGCATGTGGTACAAACAGCAATGTTTCTCCTTCTTTTATTTCAAGCTTGTTTGCATTGCAGGCCATTCATTCTGTCCCATGACGTTAAAATACGTCTTTCTAGAATCAATTGTAGTTTAAATCAGCATTTATTTTAATGCTGCTCAAGCCGGCCGGCCTGGCCGGGAATCTGGCAGCTTTCCAAATGCTGGTATAAACGCGTCTAGTGTCATCCATTCTCCCCAAGAGGGGTCAAAGGGTGACGAGAAAACCGGGAAATTTCAGGTGCGACTGGGTTTTGGAGACGGCCACGCTGTGAGAGACGCCCCGTCGTGGACCACCGGGCCGTCAGGTTACGCCTCTGGACAACAGGCCTTCCGAACTGTTGTCGCGAAGTGGGGTCGTTGCTGCAGTACTGAAAAAAGCCGGCAAAACTCACTGCGTGAGGAGAGGATCAGAATGGCTGAACCCTCCTTGACAACTGCACGGTTTTTGAAGGAGTGTCGGATTGTCAGCCTTTCAAGAAGCCTGTGACCTTCAGTGCTGGCTCGACCCCGTTAACAATGGTATATTCCAGTACGAAATCCTAGTAATCTGCTACCTGTTCAGAGCAGATCGCTTTCCTCAGCCAATATCTGTGGCACGCCTCCAAAAATTTCGTCGTCACATGCGACACGATTTCATTTTAAAGCAGGCATATGATTCCTCAGTTTCACAAAGTGACAGCAACCCCGTGTCCCCAGCAGCGGCCTCAGACAATTCCCAGCCACCGCAGCTGCGCCAGCTTTCACTTGCATCCCCGCTTCTGCAAAGTAGCTGTACTAGCAAGATAATTTTTGACCAGCACATCATTCGCATGTAAACATGCGCTCCCATCCCGGTGCTCTGAATGATGGCGTGCAAACGCCTGAATTTTTCAAATCAAGTACATCAGAACTTACACCAGAACAGTCTTCAGTCCCTGAGTCCCGCAAAACGAGGAAATGTTCCGCTCTTCAAAGCAAACGCGCTGAAGAGTCAAGAGCACTATCGGCTCCTGTAGCGACGGTACAAATGGACAAACCATTCATGTCCGAGCTCAGTAACTTTTCAGCTAGGTGACCGGGCAGTAAACAACCCCAGCTGGACTGCAAAGTGACTGGTCATTGGACAATCTCGGCTGAACTATACTCTCTGACCAATTCCCTGTCGCGAGACGCGATAGACATTCACACCCATAAATGCATCGTTTAGAAGTGCTGCTGTCAAATTTGCCCAATACCCACATGGAAGAAACTGCGCCTAACGACGCCATCCGCATGAGGGAGTGACGGGTGACGTAGCTTTCACTGGGTGCTATGAAAATGACTCATATTCCACGACCAAAAGCGTTACTTAAAGGAACGGACACTTACATAAATTATCATTAGTTTTCACTGAAATATGGAAAAAACATGTGGGTGGTTTTCATCTTCCGTCTCCAACGGTCATTTTCATCAATCGCGAAAGAAATGAATGCAGAAACGTATTTGGGTGCCTTATCCACGGGTCCTAGCGCTGAAATTTCCATGTCATGAATTTCCCATTTGAGCTTGAAATGGGACTGAAATTAGTAAACATGGAACTGGATGAATTTTCCCCAAAACAAACAACAGCGATCCCACGCAACCATCAGACAGTTTCACAAATGTAGAACATCAGTTTTTCGTTGATACCGAATGGAGCACCCGAGTGGCAAAGAATGTGATGAGGTTAGAGAAGTTACATAGGCCAAGTGTTCCCGGTCGGGCTGCCATTTTTTCATTACCGTGCAATGACTATGATTGGTCTCCTTTTTGCCTGGCGTAGCCGTGTCGTCGTAGCTCGTCTGCCCATCCGCCATGTTGTTGCCTGGGTTACCATGACGACAGCGTGCTGTGGGCGGTGGCTTCTCGATAAAGGTAATTAACGTCACGCCGGCCGGCTTACGACAGCGGCTATAGGAGTGGCCGTGTCATTGCAGTACCGTCAGGGGCGGATGCAGGTGTCCACGAGATTCCCAACTCATGGGCCCTCCTTCCAGTTTGCGGAAGACGAGGTATACATCCCGGTTCACTTATTGCGTTGCGTACGCAGGAAGTCGATTTCGACAGTCATCTTGAAGTCGCCTTAAATACCGTTCCAGGTAAAATACCTTGATAGCGAAGACTGACTCCACCACTGGCGGGAGCTGTTGATAATTGGGGATTATTGGAGGCGGTACCCGGGCGGCCTATCACTGGGTGATGAAAGCACCCTCTCTCGCCGTTCATGCTGGGGGGGGGGGGGGTCGCTCATCCTACAGAGCGGTTTCTTCAACACACCAAAGGGTGTTTTCCATGGCAGCACGCTCGTCGTCGTATGCGCATGCCAACCTTGATGTCTTCTGATGGGCCGGGTGGGGGTATGATGCTACATAGCAGAGATGAGGTAATGATACATTGTGCTGCACTGCGTTACAGTTTCATGCTCAGCATATTTCAGTCCATAAGCGTGGAATTTTTAGCGAATACCAGGGCAGGAATGTATCCTCTAGCGACGAGGTTTCGGCATAAGAAATGTTTGCCGAGTTGTTTTCAGGCGAGACAGTGAAAGATTGAAACCTATCCATCATAGCCATCATTTCATGCAAAGTTCCATAGTTTCCCCAAAGCCTTTGCAGAAAACTCCTTTCTCCATAAATCTGCTATCACGGCCATAACATTTCTTCGAAATTTTAAGCAATGCAGACAATTCAGCTATCTCTTGTTCTCATCGCAACCAGCCCGGATCATATGAGCGAGTCTTCTCAAAAGGAAAAAGGATTTCGCGAAGTCGTGACCGGGGGAAATTCCAAAATCTTGGCGGAGACTCGGTCCAGTAACAGCATCCCGCCGTTGGGGCTGCGACCGGTCTCAGCACGTGCCCACGGCTCACAAACAGCCGGACAGCGACTCACTGCAGGCACGCAGTCGAGACGGCGGTTCTGCTGTTACCAGCGTCCGGTCGAGGCAGTGACTCACTGCTGGTGCCTTTTCGAGACAGCGATTCGTTGCTGTCTCAGAGTCCAGACAGTGACTCGTTCCTGACTCAGAACCGAGACAGTGACTCGCTGCTGACGCCCAGTCGAGACAACGATTCTGGCTCGGTTGTTTTTTTTTGTCGCGCGCGTCGTTACCCGCCGCAGGCGATTTTCGGCGTCGGTACTCGCCGCTGCCGAAACCCAGTCCCGGAGCAACATCCAGCCTCTCCCACGCGCCACACCTTGCCGCGTCTCGTCCGTGGTGCGCCAGCAGTGCCGCCGCGCCTGCGCGGGCGCCACGTCCGGGTTGTCCGGGCCTGGGCTAATCCCGCCAACCAGTCCCACACCCCGCCTCCTGCGGAGGCCGCGCCGGCTCGACAGCCGAGCCGACCGAGCCGGCCGAGCCGGCGCACGCGCCGCCGCCCTGGGTCCGGACTTCGCCAGAGGGACGGCTGGTAGGAGGCCGGCAGGGATGGTGCATGCAGCGCACGGGCCGTGCTGAATCGGACGCGGCGATGCTGGCGGTCCGGTCTTTCTTTAGTAGGGAGGCTGAGGAGGAGCAGGAACGGAAGTAACTAACCTTAACGGTGGATGGTGCGCCGCTTTTGAGTGCCCTGGACAGATTAGACTGATTAGATTAGACAGAGAACCATGAGAAATGTTGGCCATTGTTTTATCCTTCCGAGTACTAAATTGAGATACTACAACCATGCAAAGCAAGTGAACTGTTGCAAATATAGCTTACGCGACATGGGAGCCAGATGTGTCCAAGACTAAAGTTATGTTTTCGTGGACTCGTAATGTGGCATTAATGTTTGCCTTAGCCTAGGCAAATCCAATTTATCCCTGCGCATGACATTTAACTCTACATATTGTGTAATAAGCATGTACTTTGTCCGCAGCTAAACTAATCAACTGGGTTTTCTGCATGTTTAGGTTCCACACTGCATCGCTAGAAATGAGAAACTACCCCCGACATCAATCGTTCATTATGATTGGCTGAAGTGCTCAGTTGCAAAGGCGCAATAAAAAGTGCACCTTCACCACTGACCCCGGAAGCTGGGACTCGAATCACCAAGCCCTTCCACGTCTTCATCGTTTGGCGTGTAGTGTGCAGAGAAGTTGCGCATGTTTTGCAGTAGGAGCGGAGCGCATGCTGTGCGGTTTGATATTGGAAAGAACGGTCTGCACGGAGGCTGCTTGAAGTCCGTTCGATAAACCTTGAGACGTCGCCTATAGTGGCAGTTCCTCGTGCCACAACGATGTTTGTGGTTTTAATACACGTGTGATTACCTGCTGATCTGGTCGGACTTCGTACAGGACTTAAAACATTAACTTTGAGGTGACATAGGTGCAACCAACTTGCGACTGAAAACGCAGGTAAATTCCCTCCCAATAAAGGATCTTTGAACCAAAACCATGTTGTAATGGCATGCCTGATTATCAGTCCTGCTTCATTCATAATGCCAAAGAAGACTTCCATTAAACTGTCCCCTTGCGACGCAGTGAGCATGAAAGGAAGGAAATCGTTCTGACGGCATTTAAGCCCACCATCGGCCACACCCAAAGCCGTAAGCACGGGATTTCGTAGCCAGTGTAAGCTCATGGATTCTGCGCATCAGCGGTCTGCCGGCGGTGAGGCCGTCCTCAGCTCTGCCGCCGCATCTACAGAGGGGCCAAAAAAAGACAACCCTCAGTGTCCTCCCCACCGAGACCGGGCAAAGCCCCTGAAGCGCATGCGATGGCGCGCGTGGCTCGGGGACATTCAGACAGGGCCGATCGGTTAGGATTAGGCAGACGTCGGAGGACTGCGTCGTGCCCGCCGCGCACCGGACCCTGCCTCATCGCCATGCATACTGGCCGGCGGTAATCCGGCGGCCCACGCTCGTCTGTTTTGCTTAAATTCAAGCGCGCCGGCGAAGGCTCCCCGGCGGTACGGGCGGTCCGGCAGGTTACAGCCGCGTAAAGTCCGCCTGTTGAGTTATCCCCGCTCGCCGAGGAAGCAGGTTCGCGGCCCGTTCTCCGCGCCGCAGGTCGTCCCAGCGCAGAACAGTGGCCGAGGGTGAAAGCGCTGCGCCAGCAGAACGGCTTGCGGCCCGGGAGTCATCCAGGGGAAGACATTGCTGTCTTTGTCGCGGGCACCTTTGAAGTGTCACAGTGACTGGACGAAACCGCGGAATGATTTGCGAAAAGGTGTCCCGTGGACCATTTTACTTGAAAAACGCGGGGAAAAAATCATTCATACAAAAGAGTTTGGACTTCTTTTAAAAGAGGAAGCAAAGAGCTTACAAAGCACACGGGAGTGAACAATAACATGCCTTCATTGGTGTGAAAATACCAGGCCATTAGACGGAAAGGCATAGTCACGGAAACAGGCCACACTAGAGGCAAGAAGACAGTGACCAGAGCCATGTCAAATTCCATGCATTTGTCGTCATGTACCTTGCAAACATTGTCACCTATCTCAGAACTGAAGGAAGCTTTTAGTCGCCTGTTTTCTCTCTCGTGTGGCGCCCAGAACGTCGAGCAATACGTATTTTTAGAAAGGTAAAGCCGATCGAACAACTCCACGCCAATTCCAGCAGGCTCGATACTCAGGTTCTCCTGGTAGACTGAAAACTGATTCTCCTCAGACAGGTCCAAAGCTCTAGACAGTCCCATGCCACGAGTGAGAGGCCACTAGCCGACGCCAGACATTCTGCGCCGGCCATGGTATATCTGTCCTCAGCGGGAGACAGACAGTCCCGTGGCCGTGTCACGGCACTGTGCGCGGTCATACAAATGACCCGACCGTCCGCCACGCCGGCCATGTCCGGGTCTGCACGAGGCAGACTGGCGGGTCGACGAGTTCCGCCATATCGGTCCCCACGGCCGCGGAGTGTGCAGGAGTTGACTCGCTCTGTAGATACAACGCGGCGGGAGTCCAAACAGGGGCGGCGTGCTGGTCCGACGAGGGTTTTGGCGAGAGCGACTGCATCTACTGCTCCCGAGAGGAAACGTTCCGTTTTGTTTCCGAAATCTTACATGCACGTAGAAAATCCCAACAGCACCGTGCTGCGATGGTATTGGTCGGCTCTGAGAACTCTGAACTATGGTGTATAAACTGGGAAGTTGCTCCTGAGTCAATCCGAGGCAAATGGCTTCTGAATGGCCTGATTCTCTTGAAACGCTCCGGAGACCAAGCCGACAATGTGTTTTGATCTGGTTCCCATGGAGACGAGTGGAAGACTTCGATACGATCGGGCAACCGATGAACGTCAGACGGATCGTGATTTGGAAGACAAGCCGGCCATTCAAGTCACACCTATTCCGCATGCAAGGGGCTTGTGGTCGACTATCCAATTCTCGAATATCATGCAGATATTCTAGAAATGAAGTAGTGCGCCGGACTTAATCAGTTCTCTCTTTCCCCAGGTAGTACATTCCCCGATTCCAAATCAGCCACGGGCGATCCACGAAGGCACTGTCTTTTGGGTAATGGAGAACCGCGAGCACGGCACAGAACACGCAGACATTTCCAGTAGGCAACTGCATCTCAGCAGCTCAGTTCGGCGACGTGAATGGGCTTTATGACAGATCGCTAGCATTTCGAATGAGCCATCTAGACACATATCTGGTTTGAACAGTCACTAGATATGCAGTACAAAAGTGCCGAGATATTCGGCCCCGATGGCAAGTTCAGCGCACGGAGCGAAGTGACGACAAAGCCGATGAACGCAATCTCGGTGACGTCAATGGACGAAACAAGTGGCCACGTGACTGGTGGATGAAGGATCGCAGCGGGGTACCGGGCGGAGATCATAATCAGATTTATGCGTCAGGCGTTTGCGCAAAAGACTAAAAGGTGGACGCACTGCCGAGGCACAAGACGGGGAAAGCTGTTTCACTTCCGAGTCATTTGCCAACATTCGACGGACTTAACCGCTGAGTAAATTAAAGGGGCACTGCTATATATGCAGTCGTCTCTGGTTGTTTCTTCTGGCATTTCTTTCACTGCAGTTTCCATGTTAGGACTATCCTTTTCAGAGTTCTTTTGTTCATGTAGATTGATTTGCGCCGCATTATTTCAAGACGTTCAAATAAAATGTGAGCAAAAAAGGACACTCTACGACACTTTTGTTTCCCGGATAGGCAAAATGCAATAATTGTGTGGGCGATAGTGCTGTATGAATACACATACGGTAAAGGTGATATACTCATGTAATATCTGGCTATGGAGAACTAGCATTTTTCTTTCGGCCAAAGATAAAAGTCATTGCTAGTATCGTAGCCAGAGGGATCCGGAGGGTCAAATGATCCGTTATGGTCAGAGTTTTGAAAAATTGCCATTATCGAAAATTCACCTGGCTAGAAAAGGAAATAAATATTGAAAAGAAATACACTTTTTCAAAATCTCCAGCTGTGCTATTTCATGCCTTCAATCTCCGCAATTTGTAGTTAACTGGTTCAGTACTATCATACCTTTCGTTCTAACCTTCACCCCTTCTCCCTTATGAAAAACCTGGTTACGCTGATGGCCATCGCTGCCCGGTTTCAGGTATTGCGCATTGATAACCTTATATGGCTTCTGGGCAGATCTCTGCACGATCACATATTCGCTCAAGAATCTTATGTGTGTGTTGCCTCCAGCCAGATTCAAGGCAGCTAATGGCACAAGCGAAATCATACAAGATTATTATCTTGGCCTGAACAACCGTTCAGGGCATTATGGAGATGCTATTGCTAGTCGGATTGGGCATCATGATTTCGTGGAATACTGTGGCTCTGCATGCTGCGTACTTATGCAAAAGCCGTCACAAAGCAGAATTGATATCATCGCTGCTAACGCGTAGGATTGCCACACAACTTCAGAAATAAGGTATGTAAGATAGAAAACTGGTTTTCTTAAACATAAGTGCATGTCACCGACACATATTAATGTCGTTTGAGCAGCCGGAGCAACCCATATCGATGTTCGCGTAGTTTTCAGTTCTTTTGTGGACGTTTCGGAGTCCCCAAGATTGGTTTGGTACCCCCAGACCTCCAGACATTTGTAAATCAGTAACATAGGACCATACGGAGAGCGCATTCACGGTGATTTTGAGTGCCCAAGGTGATGCCTGAGCGCCAAGGCACCCAAAAAAAAATGTTTTTTTTTAAGTTGCATTTTTGCATGTTAAACTTACGGTTTTGTTCCACGTGACATGACAAAAACAGCGTTAAGCTTGGAAGAAGCAGAGTGAGTTTTCTGAAGGGGTCAAGCCGAAAGCCAATATCACTTGATTCGTCGAATCTCTCCCGCATCTACGGCCGAAACTCCTTTCTCAAATGGCCACACCTAAACAATGCAGCGCTCGACCACAGGCGGTGACTGCAGACATCCTGGTTTGCATGTAGCCTGGCAGCGTGGCTGGAGGAAAAGTCGCGTCACTCGGAAAACCCATCCTCGTAGACAACAGGTGGCCAGCTCAGCATCTTACGTCAATGCCCAGAATGCGTTTCTATACAGGTGTTGTATCCATGTTTAAACTCACCATGTCAGCTCGAATTAAGCATCTGCTCAGCCAGCTCAACTCAGCCATTTTAACGCCAATTCATCCACTACGTGTCAACTCCGAACCTGCAAAGAAGCCCAACACAGCCCCTGCGCAGACTTTCTGAGGCTCACAGCTCGTCCAAACAGCGCACCAAGTCCCACCTGTCTCAGCCCACCACCTCTGTATGTACTCACCGCGTGCTGTCCAGTATCCTCCCAGGCCCCTCCGCCTGTGAGAGCAGCTCCCGCTCCCGCGTGTCCGCCGGCTGTCGACCTGACCCCGGTCGACCCCGGCTGACCCCGCCGACCCTGGTGACCTGCACACAGGCCGGGGGCGGCCGACTCCAGCCGAGACCAGCTCGGCGAGATCACTGCTGCGGCGGCGGCGGCGGCGGCGGCGGCGACCGGCGGCGGCCCTAATCCCCAGGGGCCGGCAGCTGGCCGTGGTAATCCCGCCCAACCCCGCTACTGAGCAACGGTGGGCACTGTGACGTACAGTGCCCACCGTTGTATATATATTACATATGTATACAACGGTGTTGTATATATATATTTTTTTCGGTTTCGAAAGGTAAGTTATAGATTAGGCGTCCAAGGCTCGTCATACATGATGCGAATATTAGGTTCAAAAAGGACTATTTAAAATTACAACGTTTCAAACATTCTTTCTCCATCCATCGTCATGTAAATATAGATTGCACAGCAAAACGACACATCGACGTTTGCAAGACCAACATTTCAATGTGCATACAAAAAGCATGCGCTGTACGCAGCTGTTCCACGTGGCAGGCATTGCACACCGAACTCGAATGCTCAAGGCAAATACTCGTTCATAACGGCTATAGTAACGACCAGACGGGCCAAGAAGTGCATGAATTCTTGTAATAGGTAACAGCCATGCCACTAACAACACCAAACAGATGCAGTACCACCAAGCTGTATTACAAAATATAATTATATTTTATTTTGCCTGTAAACCCGACGAGCGCATTATTAAACACGCAGTCGGGAGCAACGTAACATGCAAAAACAGTCAAGACAAAGTCCAACTTGTGATATACTGTAAGAACATGAGAACAATTAGCATGTTAATGAAAAATAGCCGTGCCACAGTCAAAAGCTGCCTTAAGTCAACTGAAGTAATTTACCAGTTTTCATGCCCGGATGCTGGTTGTAGACTGCAAGGGGTAACTTACATTGGCATGACGGTGACATCATTATCAAGACTGTTAACCATGCACCTGAGAGACGGTGCACACATGACACAAAAACACAAACAAGACGTCACCAAACAGATCATCACCGACAACACAACTACCATTCAGTCATGCAATGATCGCCGTCGCTTAACGGTTCTCGAGGTCCTGTGACCATTCGCGACCGTAATCAGAGCCTCAACAAACAACGGAAATCATGTGTAACGCTTTTCCTGTAATAAAGCTGACTGTCCTTCCTCTGAGTGTGAGATCAATTATGCTTTTGCATGCGCATTGAACTGTTGGTCTTGTAAGCGAAGATTTGTCGTTTCGCCGCGAATTCTGTTTTTACCTGACGATGGAGAAATAATTTCTAAGGCGCTGTTATTTTTAAACAGATGTTTTTGAGCCTTATATTCGCATTATGTATGGCGAGCCTTAGAAAGCTAATCTATAACTTATCTCTCGAAACCATCGAAACCATCTCGAAACCAAACCAGTGAGTCTGACCAGAGATATAGAGAAAAACGAGAAGCTGGAATAACCACATTATGCCATGATCTTTAATGAACAATGCATAAAAGAAAATGCCCTATCTAAGTACACCAATAAATCTATATATATACATATATATATATATATACACATAGAAACAAACCAGTTTGTTTTGACTTCTTTCTTATGTTTAGTTTCAACACTTGTAGTTCCAGGAGAGGAGCTTGTAAAAAAAAACAAAGAGCAAAAATCTGTCATATCTTTCAGATTCAAGGATTCGGCTTATCGCTGGTCTTTCCAGCAGGGGTTCGTCGTTTGGCTGCAAAGCGTTCTCACAGTGTATGCACGCGGACTGTAACAGGTCACCAGTCGAATCTTGATAACATTATCATGCGCGTCATTATGTAAAGATCTCTTGACGACGAGGCAGTGGCTAGGACTGAACAGAGATAACTGTCTTCTTTAACCCTGTTCCCGGAGGGCTAGCGGTATGGCCGATTCCCGGCAGGGGGAGGGGGCGGATTCAGCCCCCCTGAGATCTCGAGAACTACTCCTCCGATTTCATCACAACAAACGGCAATCGATTTGCCGTGACGTGAACTACATGTTTATAAAAATAAATTCCCAGAATTCTAAAAAGGGTGGATATGGGTGGGGGGGGGCAAAAAAGCCAAATATGGGGATATTTTTGAACTTTTTATGAATTCCGTTGTTTATGCACCGATTTTGATGAAATTGGCATGAATCGCTGCATTATGGATGGGGCTTTTACTATTGGTACATACATTTGGAATTTTGAGAAGATTCATAGGCGTTCACAGGATTTCAAAAATAAGGGGATTAGTTTTTCAACAACTGAATGAACAAAAAAGGCAAAACACTTTTTTGGCCTCTGATAGTTATGTTATGCTAAAGAAGTACAAATCGTATTACAATGTACGTATAATATTAACATAGGCGATACCAGGGACATCAAAAAAGGGGAACTGTCATGGTCCCATGTTCTTCAGATTAACTTACGACCTTTCATCTTAAATGACCTTCAGTGACCTTGGAGTCACTTGGAATGATCTCGTGTGCATTTAATATTGTCTGTAAACGTGATCAATGATTTGAATTCACTCTGTTTCAAAAATCCCATTTTACGACCATTGTGGTATAGGGTACGCGCACTGACATTTTAGGTCATAGCTCCGTGACCTGACCTGATATCAAGCTGAAAGTTGATACACATGTAGCGGACACTCTCTTCCGTCATATAACTTCCGGGTTTGCCATTTGAAAAAGTATTGTCGAAATTATTACTATAAAACCATATTTTGACTTTTGACCTTGGACTTACCTGGTAAAATGACCTCAGATAAACAAAATCATACTTGCACGTTGCCCAACTATTTAGCCATGAGGAAGACAAAATGCTCAACTTGAGCATTTTTAAGCTAAAACCTAAAACTTCATGTGGGTATATAGCTAAATAGTTGGGCAACGTGCAAGTATGATTTTGTTTATCTGAGGTCATTTTACCAGGTAAGTCCAAGGTCAAAAGTCAAAATATGGTTTTATAGTAATAATTTCGACAATAACTTTTTCAAATGACAAACCCGGAAGATATATGACGGAGGAGAGTGTCCGCTACATGTGTATCAACTTTCAGCTTGATATCAGGTCAGGTCACGGAGCTATGACCTAAAATGTCAGTGCGCGTACCCTATACCACAATGGTCGTGAAATAGAATTTTTGAAACAGAGTGAATTCAAATCATTGATCACGTTTACAGACAATATTAAATGCACACGAGATCATTCCAAGTGACTCCAAGGTCACTGAAGGTCATTTAAGATCAAAGGTCGTAAGTTAATCTGAAGAACATGGAACCATGACAGTTCCCCTTTTTGATGTCCCTGGTACCGCCTATGTTAGGGAGATGATGTACACTTTCAGCAGTGAGAAAGGAATATAAACTGGAGAAAAAAGCCCACTGAACATGAAGTGGGAAAATGATGGCTATCTCTGACATCGAAGTCATTCTAGTGTCGTTTGGTCGTTCTGTGTTTGTTTGGTAGGGGTGGCTGATAAGACGGGAGAACAATGAGTATTAGAGAATTAGCTGCATTCCCAAGGCCAAAAGGTGTTGAGAGAACCTTTTTGTTTCCTCCCCCCTGCAGGAAGGTGCCTGGAATACGATTTTTACCCAGTCTTGTATGCATGAGAGGTCTGCTTATAGTAATCCATTTTAGCAATTTCCGTAAAAGATGAAGTCAGCGCACGTCTTAAAACGTACTTTTTCATGACTGGTATTGACGTTGAAGTAACCCGCGCACGACCCTGGGTCGACGCGATCACGCCCGACAGGGGGGTTGACCGCCCCCCTCTAACTCATGAACGGTTGGTCGCACGATAAAAATAAGCACACTGTTAGAAGGCTCGTGACAAGTAGAGCTCGAAACTGGTTTCATTATTAATTTTGGATAATATGTAAGCCATTTACACCCTATATATGTTTCCTCATAGCTGACTATATATATATGTTTCCTCATAGCATAGCTCCTCATAGCTGAGACCGAGAAACAGCCTGAATCTCAAGGGCTGTGACTAATAACGCATAGGTAAAGGCACCAATGCCCAGAAAAAGGTCCGCAGATGCCAATAGACATCTACTTTCTCAGATTTGTTCAATATATACGCCGAAACGATGGGTTTAAGACACGGCAATTTTCACGCCGGCTGTCGTCGTGCGTCGCAGCCGTACGCAGTAAGAAATTAACGGAAACTAATTGTAGCGTTCCTTTGTTTTTGCGACATAAGCCTATCCAAGTAAATTTTGTTGATCTTAGTTGCTCTTGTGATGGCTTCTCATGCCTCAATTTTGAAAAAAGTCAGTAGTTACCATTCTACACAATTGGTGCAACTTTATTTGCGAGAGCCTGTTTTTTTACAAAATTATGCAATGTGTTTAAGTTTTTTGCATTACTTGCGTCTGTGCAAGTCAGTTCTGTCATTTTCTGCCCCTTCTGAATAACTCACCGCTGATTTTGACGGTAATGCATTTTGGCTCACTACAGTTATTCGTGACCTGATCTCAGGTCAGTGGCTGGAAGTCATTGGTACTTTGCCCACTGACGGTAACTAGACGTCTGCATCGCACCACACTAAAATGTTATGAAAAATTCCGCCAGTTTCCGAAAAAACGACATGTCTTCAGAATGCGTTTCACCTTAGGTCAATGACCCAGAAAATTCCGGAAAAAATGAGATAGCAGATTTGTTGAATCTATCAAGATCACTAGTCCATGAAAGAATTATCGTGGTATCTTGTTTTCCGAAAAAGTTCCCGGGCGCTAAACTTTTTTGGACATAGGTCTGTTTGACCCGACCTAGATCAGGCACCTGACCTGATCTAAGGTCAAAACGTTTACACAAGGTGTAAATATAATTAGGAAAAAGGTACACAGAGTTTCGTGGCTTTTCGGGGCTTTATCTTTACCTATGCGTTATTAGTGACAGCCCTTGAGATTCAGGCCATTTCTCGGTCTCATGCAGTCGGCTATGAGAAAACATATATAGGTCGTAAATTGGCTTACATATTATCTAAAACTAAAAGTGAGACCAGGTTCGAGCTCTACTCGTCACAGGCTTTCCAACGGTATGCTTATTTTTATCGTGCGATCAACCATTCGTGAGTTAGAGGGGGGCAGTCAACTGCCCCCCCCCCAGTCGCCCATGTTCGAGACGGACCGACGGTCGTGCGCGGGTTAATAGCTCGAAATGAGCCTCACGGCGCACACTTTCGAATCCGGGAATTGAAAGAAAAACGTTCAAGCGTCAGTTTCACCTACTTTTTATTTCGATACATGTTTCAAAGTTAAAGGGCAGTGGGCCCGAAAATTGGCATTTTAACATGGGACTCTTTGATCTAGTTGTAAAACGTGAGCCGTTGTTGCCATATGACTTTGGACCCCCCCCCCCCGATTATCACGTTAGAGCTGTATAGCAGCCTATAGAGCTGTATAGCAGCCCAACGGGTAGAACGACAGCCCCAAGAACCTGGTGTTGTCCCCATCAACTCACTGTGAGCACACCGTATGTTTCTGTGTAAAATAATTGGATCTTAACGTGGACAGCGTTGGCATCATAGTTTCTACTCGGCGAAGCTTGCTCACCGAGTAGAAACAATGACCCTCCGCCCAGGTAAACTCGTTTGACCCAAACATGTTAACCAAGACCCAAGAAGATGACAAAGATTAGGTTTGTTCGACAATACTGAAGTAATACAGGAGGAAACGGAACCACCTATAGGGTCTAAAGAGCATTCTTTAGGGGGAATACAGAAGACTTGAAGAGGATTAGACAATTTTGATGTGGGAGTGAGAGAGTAGCAGTGGTGTTGGGAAGCGTGTCGGCAAAATAACAGTGTATTACTATTTGCAGCCTTTCTTGTGTGTAAGCATATAACATCTTGAGTTGGAATCGGAGCCAGCTGAACTTTGGAAAACCTGTGCTGAGTCGGAATTGGAATTGATTCGGTGTTGAAAAACCGGTGTTGATTCAGACTAAGAATCCATTCTGCAAACCATGAGTCGGGTTCGAAATCGGTCCTCCCCGAAGTGACTTAGGCACGAGTTTCTGTGCAGAATGCATACCCCTCCTCACCAAGTCGTACTCCAGGACTTTTTTGTAATGGCAAATGCAGATTACTACCCGAATAACGGTAAGCAAAGGGCGATGTTGAATTTTCATTATTATTAATCCTTCACACTGTTAATAGTATAACATATACGCTGTTATTTTAACAAGACTTTTTCGGCTTGGTTTCTTTGATGATTACGCTATCATATCCAACAGAAAAATCGCTGGAACCGTAAATCATTGCCTCTAGTATAATTGTCGCTGGATGCAAAAATTACTGACGTCATCGTAGCGTTTTTACACTCGCAGAGATTGTGCAAAGAGTTGCGTTTCCTCCTGCAAGACCTGTAAAACTGTAAGGCACCTCGATGATCTTTATTACAATGAGCTGCAGAAGCAAGTTTGACACACTGACACAGTCATAGAGGCCAATATTTGTTACCTATGATTTCGACCTTTGTTTTAGTGGGCCAGGTCTATTTGGACTATTAAACTTAGAGTATTTTTGACATCTCGATGACATGACATATATAGTTAACTCGCATCTTCAGTTCACATACTTTTGTAGTAGACATATATCGTGTTCAACCAGTAAAGCGAAATGCAATCCTGGGACAAGGAAGTCGCTGAACATGATACATAGTGCTGGCCCACATGGAATGTCATGAAGTCAAGTCAGGACACTTTTGGGGTAAACTAGCAAAAAAAGACTAATACCCCGTTTGGATGAATCACGCGGTAGAAATAGGCACTGAAGTCGATTTTTCAGTCCAAAATTACACCAAGACGTTTCCATGCCGTGAAAGGACTAGGTCACCAGAGGTCATGCGAGGTCACCATGGTATAAGCTGAGTTCATATCCAGATGTCCAGTTTTATCTCTCTGGATATTTCATGGGTCAATGGCAGATCTATGCATGAAAAGATTAAGCCAAAGGTTGCTTCAAATCAGGTCATGACCCTACATCAGGTCAGGCCGCATGATCGATCTTATAAAGCATCCAATGGACTACGGTTAGGAAACCCAAGAAGTTTCAGTCAAGGGGTATTCCTTGCCATTTTGTTTGCATTGTTATTAATCCTCGACAGAGTACAGAACGAAGCAAAAAAAAAAAACGGCTAGATGTTAGGTCAGGTCATAAAGTCAGGTAAGGTCACGCCATACCATGGGCTTTCTAATCTGTCAGGATTTTAAAAATGTTCATAAAAACCAACATACCGTTTTGTAAACATAGATGAAGAACAACCCACCAGGGACGTTAAAAAACCATTTCACAAATAGCGCGGAATGAAACATGACATTATATTAGGTCGCCTAACTCAACATGTGACTAAACGCATGGTACAAATTGCATATGACCGTAATGTACACTCTATTAGATTCCCATTGGTTTGCTCAAAATCGCTCTAGCTGTATTAGGGGCGAAGCCAAAACTCCTCTTAGTAAATCCTGTTTTTTACACACATAGGCGAAACAGTTTCAGAATTTTACGTTTTTTAGTATTTTGAAACGTATTCATAGTGGGCTCTCCAGCGGTATAAGTTAAATTTTATTCCGACGCTGCATTCACGAGATGAATGAAGCGTCGGACCTCCATTCATCTCATTCATTCATCTCCCCCACAGTCCTGGCCGCCCACGTCAGGGTACCGGTTGGGCGAGGATTAATTGTTGCCCCTAATCATCATTGATACTCAAATACAAGTGTTAACATGTCGAAAGTTCGAGTTCTCTAAAAGATCCTGGAATGTTTCTGCAGAGTTTTCAGCTATTCGCCTCATTTGGGTTCTCATTTTCGTTACATTTTCGCTTTTCTGTTACTGAAACATAACGGTTTCGTCAGAAAGCATTGCTAAGTCCGGTTTTTCAGTTTGTAAACAAAGTCAAGCCGTGTCGTGCGTTTCTTATTTTACGAGCATGGCGTATGATTCTGTCCGCTAGCGCCATCAGCTGGCCGCTGGCCGTAATGCTTTCCGCTCACAGGCGGATCGCGTGGCAACCAGATGCGTGACCCGGAAAATTTGCCGGATTTGTAGGTAGGAGTCTTCATGTGAAGCCACAGTATCTGAAAACTGAGACACGTCTTAGAAATGTTCAAACATTTATGCGGACTTACAAGATTCGTGACAACTTTCCGGGCATTTTGTTGTCGAAGACACTTGAGCGACTTTTTAAGGTCAAGGATGAGGATTTACATTTCAGTGGTCGATTTGTCGTGGAATGCCTTTGTGGGAAAGGCGCAAGAGGAGTTCTGTTGTAAAAAATAACTGAGGACATGAATAAACTGACTCAACGACGGCCATCACAGATTGTTGGGATGGCTCCATATGATCCCATGTTAGAAGTTAAAGAATTTCGAGATTCGTCAAAACCATCACGTCGAATTGTTGCGTTTCAATCAGCGAGCAGTGCTCCTAAGCAACATGAGACATACACAGTTCGCAGACCTCGGGCCGAACCGGCAGCTGAAATCCTCCGAGCCGTAAGCCTTTGTAGAATCATGCTTTCGGCCATCTATAGTCTGGTTTTGTTAGCAGTAACGGCAATGAAACCAGCAGCAGTAATGGAAAAGCATGTTCACCATTTAACCCGCCCCGACTGGGGGGCGGTTGACCGCCCCCCCCGAGGTTTTCCTAGGATTGCGAGAGAACAAACAAACGCAGCGCCACGAAACCTCGTGTACCTTTGCTTGATCGTTCTACGCCTTGCTTGAAAGTTTTGACCTCAGGCCAGGTCAAGTGTCTGACCTAGGCCAGGTTAAACGGACCTATGTCCAAAAAAGCTTAGCGCCCTGTAATTTTTTTCGCAAAACAAGATATCACAATAATACTTTCAGGGATTAGATATCTTGAGAAATGCAACAAATATGTTGTCTCAAATTTTTGGAATTTTCTGGGTCATTGACCTAAGGTCAAACGCATTTTGAAGACATGTTATTTTTTTCGGAAACTGACGGAATTTTTCATAACATTTTAGTGTGGTGCGATGCAGACATCTAGTTACCGTCAATGGGCAAAGTATCAATGACTTCCAGCCACTGACCTGAGGTCAGGCCACGAATAACTGTAGTGAGTCAAAATGCATTACCGTCAAAATCAGTGATGAATTATTCAGAATGGGCAGCACATGGCAGAACTGACTTGCACAGACGCAAGTAATGCAAAGAACTTAAACAAATTGGATAATTTTGGAAAAACAGGCTCTCGCAAATAAAGTCGCGCCAATTGTGTAGATTGGTGACTACTGACTTTTTTCAAAATTGAGGTATGAGAAGCTATCACAAGAGCAACTTAGATCAACAAAATTTACTTGGATAGGCTTATGTCGCAAAAACAAAGGAACGCTACAATTAGTTTCCGTTAATTTCTTACTGCGTACGGCTGCGGCGCACGACGACAGCCGGCGTGAAAATTGCCGTATCTTTAACTCAACGTTTCGGCGTATATATTGAAGAAATCTGAGAAAATAGATGTCTACTGGCATCTGCGGACCTTTACCTGTGCATTGGTGCCTTTACCTTTGTGTTATTAGTCACAGCCCTTGAGATTCAGGCCGTTTCTCGGTCTCATGCAGTCAGCTATGAGGAAACATATATAGGGTGTAAATGGCTTACATATTATCCGAAACTAATAATGAAACCAGTTTCGAGCTCTACTTGTCACGAGCCTTCTAACGGTGTGCTTATTTTTATCGTGCGACCAACCGTTCATGAGTTAGAGGGGGGGGGGGCGGTCAACCCCCCAGTCGGGCGTGATCGCCGTCGACCCAGGGTCGTGCGCGGGTTAATTCAACGTCAATACCAGTCATGAAAAAGTGCGTTTTAAGACGTGCGCTGACTTCATTTTTTACAAAAATTGCTAAAATGGATTACTATAAGCAGACCTCTCATGCATACATGACTGGGTAAAAATCGTATTCCAGGCACCTTCCTGCAGGGGGGAAGGAACAAAAAGGTTCTCTCAACACCTTTTGGCCTTGGGAATGCAGCTAATTCTCTAATACTCATTGTTCTCCCGTCTTATCAGCCACCCCTACCAAACAAACACAGAACGACCAAACGACACTAGAATGACTTCGGTGTCAGAGATAGCCATCATTTTCCCACTTCATGTTCAATGGGCTTTTTTCTCCAGTTTATATTCCTTTCTCACTGCTGAAAGTGCATATCATCATTCTCTCTACGAAAAAGGGCACATTTATTCGCATTACCTTCATCAGTGTGACTAAATTCAGTCAGTTGGCCGTCGACGACGTAGATATCAATTCATGCTATGAGGTCCTTCTGTTGTTAGGCTTCCTTGCAGCTGTATTGCTCCTCCCCTTATCTAAGATCAACAAATCAGCAATGAGTAGAAGACGTTGTCGAGCTCGTGTCTAACTGCCTCAGGCAATGCAAGTCGAAGGGCAGAGTGTAAAGGGAGCAAAGGTCATTGGTCTGACAGCATAAATTTCATTCTACATCCTTGACACTTAACCCTATTCCCGGAGGGCTAGACGGTATGGCCGATTCCCGGCAGGGAAGGGCGAATCCGGCTCCCCTGAGATCTCGAGAACTACACATCTAATTTCATCGCAACAAACGGCAATCGATTTGCGATGACGTGAACTACATTAAAAAAAAACTTTCAAAACTTTGAAAGGGGCGGATACACGGGGGCAAAGATATCAAAATTGGGGGTGCTTTTCGACTTCCTATAACTCCGTTGTTTATCGACCGATTTGGACGATGGCATGAATCGAGAGATTATGGGTAGGATTTACCATTGGTACACACATTTGGAATTTTGGGGAAATTCATAGGCGTTGACAGGGTTTCAAAAATAGAAGAATTGGTCTTTCAACAAATGAATGGATGAAAAAGATTAAAGCACTTTTTTGTCTTCTGCTAGTCATGTTATGCTTGAGAAGTACGAATCGTATTACAGTGTTTGTATAATGTTAGCATAGGCGGTGTCAGGGACATGAAAAGGGGGCACTGTCACGGTCACATGCTCTTCAGGTCAGCTTGTGACCTTTGATCTTAAACGACCTCCAGTTACCTTGGAGTCATTTGGAATGATCTCATGTGCATTTCACCAGCCCCCGACGGGAGGCAGTTGACTGCCCCTCCCTGAGGTTTTTTTGGGGATTGCGAGAGAGCGAACAAACACAGAGTCACGAAACTTCGTGTACCTTTTGCTTCATCATGTTTACACCTTGTGTCCAAGTTTTGACCCCAGGCCAGGTCAGGTGCTTGACCTAGGTCAACTCAAACAGACCTATGTCCAAAAATGTTTAGCGCCTTGCAACTTTTTCGGAAAACAAGATATCACAATAATACTTTCAGAAATTAGTGATCTTGGAAGATACAAAAAATCTGCTATCTCGGTTTTTTTAATTTTCTGGGTCATTGACCTAAGGTCAAGCCCATTTTTAAGACATGTCGTCATTTTTTCGGAAATTGACGGAATAGTTCCATAACCTTTTTAGTGTGGAGTGAAGCAGACATCTAGCTGCCGTCATTTGGCAAAATATTAATGACTTCCAGCCACTGACCTGAGGTCAGGTCACGAATAACTCTTGTCAGCCAAAATGTATCACCGTCAAAACCAGCGATGAATTACTCAGAACTGGTAGAAATTGGCAGAACTGGCTTCCACAGACGTAGGTAATACCAGGAACCTAAAAAAGTTTAAAAAATTGCATATTTTGGAAATAAACAGGCTCTCGCGAATAGAGCTCCGCCAATTTTTTACATTGGCTAACTAATGAATTTTTCTAAAATTTAAACATGAAAAACCATCACAAGAACCACTAAGATCAATAAAATTTACATTTATAGGGTTTTGTCGTGAAAACAAAGGAACGCTAAAATTAGTTCCCGTCAATTTCTTACTGCATACGGCTGCGGCGCACGCCGACAGCCGGCGCGAAAATTGGTGTGTGTTTAACTTAACGTTTTGGCGTATATATTGAACAAATCCGAGAAATTAGATGCGTATCGGCATTTGCAGACTTTTACTTGTGCCCTGATGCCTTTGACTATGCGTTATTAGTCACAGCCCTTGAGATTTGGGCCGTTTCTCGGTCTCATGCAGTCGGCTATGAGGAAACATATATAGGACGTAAATTGCCTACATATTATTTCAAACTAAAGAAAATGGGCTAGTTTCAAGCTCTACTCGTCACAAGCTTTCCAACGGTGTGCTTATTTTTACCGTGCGACCAACCGTTCGTGAGTTAGAGGAGGGGCGGCCAAATGCCCCCCCCGCCCAGTCGCGCATGATCGTAACTGACCGACGGTCGTGCGGGGGTTAATATTATCTTTAAACGTTTGCAATCATTTGAAATCACGCTATTTCAAAAATTCCATTTTACGGCTATAGTGATATAGGGTACGCGCACTGACATTTTAGGATCATAGCTCCCGTCATATGATCCGACCTGATATCAAGCTGCAATTTGATATACGAGCAGAGGGCACCCTGCGACGTCATTTGCATTCCAGGTCGAAATTAGTACCGTAAAACCGTATTTTTACTTTTGACCTTGACCTGATTTTGTAAAATTGTAAAATTGATCTTGTAAAACGCCATATGTATTCCAGGTTTAGCATTTAAAAAAACGTCGAAATTGTTACCGTAAAACCAAATTTTTACTTTTGACCTTGACCTGATCTTGTAAAATTATCTGCAGGTGAACAAAATTGTATTTGCTTGTTGCCCAACTAATCAGCGATATATCCATATAGATTTTTAAGTTTTATCTTAAAAACGCCAGTTTTGGCAGACATTTTCCTTTTACCCCCAATAGGGCCAAAAATAACCTGAGTTGCCTCCCAAAAACGTTGCCTGGCTCCGCCCCTGAACAAAACAGGGTTTTGAAATTTTGTCACAGTACGTAAAAAGAATAGCTAGGAAAAGTCACCAAGTTTCGTCAAGCTACATCAAAAAGCCTGGAATTGGCAAGCAAAAAATCCGAGGGGCGGATACAGCCCTACTGCCGGGGAATAGGGTTAATTGACTGAATTTGGCCACGCTGATCGTCATTGTGGAACTGATGTCTACTCGTGGGCTGCAACAAGAGCGCCACCTATAAAGCCCTCTTGGTAGTGCCATCTTTTCAGCATTTAGTTTTTCTTTGCTATCATGGCCTTCGGGTGCGATAAAAAGCAGCAGAAAACGAATCGTGGTGGAAGCATCAAATATTCCATGCAAAAATAAGGTAGGCTTTCGGTTCAAATCACCAATGAAGTAGCGCACGTTTTTAGATGTTACGCATTAGGCTCGGCCACTAAATACACTAAACCAAAACTTGTCACCTAGCCTTCATTCCTACAGCCATATTTGATTTCTTGCCAGGGGAACGGCATTTTCTTCCTTACGCGTAATTATCGGGACATTTGTGTCTTACTGCACACCATCAGTATTTCGAACCGCATGATGGCCAGGCTCGGGCCAAGTGCATAATGCATGCTAGGTTTCGAAGAGCTTTCGAGTCGCTAGCAAAACAGTAAGAAATTGTCTTGAAAGCATAATAGTTGATGTGTCCTTATACGACCTCACCTGTTGTTACCTCTTCATAATCCGCGTGTCACAGGCTGTTGTATGGCACTCATTGTCCTCACTGTTCAAAAATGCTGTGAGGCTATACGGTAACGGCGGTAGATGGTTAAATGTGCTGAGCTGAAGTGTGTGCCTGTATTGTTTCTCCAATCTGACTGCCACTACAATGGGGCGAGGCCTGTAAATAGTTATATGCCAGATATACAGATATACAAATGCTTAGAGAAACCAAAGAGGTCATAAATCGCTGACATCACATGAACTCCCTAAGACCAGTAAAAATCATACAATATTTGAGGACATCTGTCATGTTGTGTATATGAAAGTGTGTTAGTTTGCAGGAAGGCTGCCGAATTCAGTAATGCTCCTTTAAAACTATCCCACATCTCCATGGCCTGGCATGACCGGATAGAGGGTCAGACCTCAGAAGCATACAAAACTAAGCTGTCCAAAATATCACGCATCTGCTGACGCTGCTGCCGCCTGAAGTCACTCTCGTCTTAGCAGATTCCATACATGTCTGTTGTCCTGACGTCAGTTTCGTACGACAGCTTGGAGAACGGTTAACTGGCGTCAGTTCAATCGTCAGCTGGCGTAGGTAAGGTATGGTTATCTGATGTCAATCCATCGTCAGCTGACGTGGCAAATGACCCACCTGGCCGAGTCCATTCCTTGGAGACCTCCGTCCCGGTTCTAGGCTGATCGACCGGAAACTGCAGCTGATCACGAAGAATAAGGCACTAGCACCAGCACGCTCAACGGAGACTTCAACGGCCGCAAAAATGTTAGCACGCGTTGTTGCCAACAGAACGCTTCAAGGGTGTCTGATGCCCGGTAAGGTCGATAGTGAGGAAGCTTCATCCACCGAGCATAATCATGCAATGACGGCCAACAGAGCCAACCATTCGTTGCTCTGGCCAAACCGTTTACTTCAGACCACGGCACGGAGTAAGACCTAGAGAATCAGTAACTGTCAAAGCACCACCCGACCTTCACAACAGGCAGTCAAGGATATTTCAGCAGCCTCACTGCGACCAAAACAATAGCGCGCAGCTCTTCCGACGGCCGAATCCTGCAGCCAAAAACGCTTGAATACTGTCCGGGCTGCGCGAATACTCCAACAGCCTCAAAACCACGACCGACGGAGCGGCCCGAGGAAAATTGAACGGGCTACGCGCGACCAAAGCACTAGCACCAGCCGCCGCCGAGCGAATGTTCCTCGTAGCAGCGTCGGACGTGACATACAGTGCCCCCTCCCCCCGCCCTCGCGCGGACTCGCGGCGGCACGTGTCTGAGCGCACGAGGGGGGGGGGGGGGCAGCCACTGTCGGCTCTCGAGGATCCGGGAGGCCAATACGGGAACGAGCCGGTCATGGTTACTGTAGAGTCGAAACGACTCCGGCTGTTTCTGCGGTCTTTAATGGGCGGTTAGTGGCGACTGAGGGCTCTCCAGCTCCAGAGGCCGCCTTTTGAGGCCGCGGCTGTTGTTGTCGAAGGTGACACGGTTTGTTCAGTGTGATTTTCTTCTATGCCCTGAGGGTGCTCGGGTCCAAGAGCTGAGATATGTTTTTGTTTCGGTTCCTTCTCGGCCGGCAGTTGGGGCACCTGTGTTTGTGTTTTTTTTCACATCTCCGTAGCTTCTTGCCAGTGTTTCCTTGCAACCACTAGGGGAGATTTTCAATGGCAATATGAAATAAAACTACTTTCATAGAAAGCGACATCGTTCAGGAATGAAATCGTCACGTCAGCTGTGTTATGCAGTTGTGACTGGTCAAAACCAGCTTTTTCATTTCAGCGCGTGACTCCAAACCACCCACGGTGATTATTATTCGTTTTGCTGCCGTCTGAGTTTGGCAGAGCGTTACTCAGCAAACGCTGCTTAAACAGTAATCGAATTTTTATGGATGAGGATAAGAGACCGCAAAGAAACCGGGGGAGGGGTCGTGAAAGGGCCGTGATAGAAGGATAGTTGAGAGAGAACTGAGCTTACCATCCTGGCAAGACAGATTCTAGTCACTTCGGCGCGTGATATTCGGTGCGTCATTAGTTGTTTGGTCAGCTGGCAGGTGGCCAGTCAAAAGTCGGGCTGACAGCTAGACGGCCCCATGGTGTCTTTGACGACACGTGGAACAAAACCGATGGCATAAATCAAAATTTATCTCCCACAAAACAGACGTTACCTGAATTGCACGACCTAGTGTGGGGCTCAGCGTCTGCGCAAAACGTCCTTGTCGTCACAGACCCTAGTTTCCAAGATACAACGCAAGCAAATCATGCGAAACGACCGCGTTAATAGTGATGGGAAAAATCCTCTGGTGCTGTGACAGCCGCTTCCCTCGAATGGAACAGCGTAAGGAAAAATCGTCACTTCCGGTGAGGTTTGGGATACATGTGGAAAAGGCAGCACAAAACACCTGCCTTTCGATAGGGGAAAACACTAGTGTCGCATCATACACAATCGTGCGTTACAAAACACGTGGTCTCGCAACAAGTCCATGGACACGGTACTGTTTGCCGTCTGCAACGACATGGGCAGAGATCCGTCAAGTCTTTGTGCCCTACTAAGCAATGCTTCGTTTGCCCCATTGCATCGTGACTGATGTCAAACAATTACAGGATATATGAGGAACGGCCTTTGAGCATTTTATGACAGACTCTTCGTAACGTAATATGACGCATGTTTCACAAATATCGCAACAGGCAAATGTCAGATATGTGAATAGGCAAGGCGAACTTGAATTAGCTTGCCATGATCAGTATTTCAGGGCAGTGATCGGGAAGACCAGTTACCAGAGCGCTGGTCTTCCCGTCTTAGCAAGACTGGTTCCGGTCACCTCATGCTGGGAATTCGCCCCGCGAGTCAGCTGGCAATTGGCTGACAGAGTGGCATGCAAACTGTAACATGGTCATTTCGAGTCTTTGGCGGCACGATAAACTCTCGCCACAGAATTAGCCGTTGCATGAAATCCCACCGTCAGGAATGAAGCTTCAAGTCGGTGTTACAGGCCTTTTCTGGCACGTGTTCTGATTCCAAGTACCGCCAGTCGAACCAATTTCATCCAATTTGCAAACGACAAACTCGAGAAAGCGGTTGAAATGTAGCAACGATTTCCATTCCGCGTCTCTTCAGAGACATGACATTTTTACCTGGTGCTGTTGGAACCAGGTAGAAACCGTTCCTCCTTGACGACCCTGAAAACAGATCTCCACTTAAAACTGAGCTCATTTATGCGAAGGTGGTGGTTAGAGTGATCAGTTCTGGTCAGTTCGGAGCTATGGGACTAAGAAGAAAGGTTTGAATGGCTCCCTAATTATGCCAGAAGGAAGTGGTTTTGTGGATAAAGGTCCGGGCTAACTAGGGCAAGAATTCGGATGACATGCCAATGGCATTTACCCATTCCATGATTTAAATTTTGAGGAGTAGCCCACTGATAATAATTCTTCAGCTTAACATTTAATTATGTGATGCTACCATTTAGTTACGGTCAACACTGGTGGCAGTACTTGACTCAACGAACGAAACAAAGCATGTATCAGATATGAAACAAGACCTCAATTTACATCGTCCATATATCGTGTTCATTGCAAAATCGTGTTATACCAGCTCCAGCAAATTATATGACATTTATTTCTTCGCGTTCTTGTAGTGCACTGCGCGCAAATAAATGTCGAAGTGACTGCGGAAAAATGAAGATGTCTTTAATAGAAGGTCTTAACATAAATTTTTTCGTATTTCCGACTACCGATTTTTATCGGTATTTTGATCAGTTCTTGCAAGTCTTCAAAGAAATACATTTCTTCCATTTCCTAAGTCCTGTGAACGCCTATGAAGTTGGTCAAAATTGCAAATGTGCGGGCCAGGGGAAAAACGTTGTCAACTATCGACTCGTGCAAACTGCGCGAAAGTCAGTTCATAAACGATGCAGATAAACAAGTCAGACAACGCCTCCTTCCTGGCTGACGACCCCTTCTCCCCTCCCCGTTGACCGTCGCTACCCCTTGCAAGATTTTCTTTTTTATGGAAAGTTGGTTTACGTCATGGCCAAACAATGCCCGTTTTCTCAATCAAATCGGTCGGGTAGTTCTTGAGACTAAGGGAGGCGGTGGCGGGGGAAGGGGGATAAGCCCCACATACGGGAATCCGCCCATGCGTTATGGGCACGGAAATAGCTTTTAGAAATAGGTCTGTTTTGGTGTTTTGAGTTCCAGCCAAAGATAGATAACCCTTTAACATATGCTGTCCTTGTCGGCAGAGCTCACCTGTCTTGGACGCGCCCTGCCTCCGCTGGTGAGCTGAAAGGAGCCGGAAGGAGACGTTTCCGGTGTCTGCCGGCCGGATGACCCGCTGGACCCCGGGACCCTGTCTCCGGAGCGGGTCAGATCTGAATAGAACCATCCTATTGCCGCCCAGCGCGTAGTTGGACAGTGGAGGAGTGACGGCGGGGGCGTGACGGGACGGAGGGACTGACGCATGGGGAAGCGGCGTCGAAGGAGGTGCCGCAAACGGTAAAGCGGACGCGTGAAAAATCGCAGGGCCTATGGTTGGGATGAAGAAGGTGCTGTGATTTACTACGCGTAGATAGGGTGGTCAGTGAAGACTTGGTGTTTACTGGACGGAATATGTTCTAGAAATGGTAAAAGTAAGACTTGGGCATTAGATGGTCACAACAGTTCTCTTCCTCTTGCTTTTGTCAACGGTTATACTATTCGTTAAGTTTTCATAACCATTAGGTCTTGAGACTGATCTGAAACACAGGCAGTTTTAGTCACGGACGTCCAGGTTCTGCTGAGATGTTTTGAACATGCAATCAAGCTTGAAAAATTGGCGACATATTTTCCATTCAGCGGACTGAAAGCATGGTATTCAAATGTTACTTGAACCATTTTTAGCAAAATGTTTTCATTGACCAAATTTCCATTGCATTACTGGCACACGAAATTTTGCAATGTGCCTCACAATAGTGGGCATTGCATTATTGGCGACAGATGAAACAAAAACAACTACCGATATTTGATATCCATACTGAAGTCAAAGACGAGTTCCCGCTTACTTGCAAGGTTCTGGCGCGATGTAAAACGCAACTGTCATGTCAGCAAAATCGAAACATTTCTAGCGCGTTTTTGTTTTTGCACTTCGCTCGAACTACCGGCAATTAGCTCTGCTATCACTACCAGTGCAACGCCTGTCCCCACGTAGCGTAACAGCTCACCCCCAGCCAGAAGCCATTCATCCTGGCACTCTCACCGCCGCCACCTTCACCTTGGCACCTCCACAAACACCTTCACCTTCAACTGAACTGCCCACACCTCGCCGCCACAGCGTCATCCGCTGCCACCGGCGGCCGCTCACGTGCCCCTGGACGCGTTAACGCCCGCTTCGAAGGACCCAGTCACGTGACCTGGTCACATGTTACCAGGAGTGCGGCCCCTGGGCGGCTTCATTACGCCCAGTCGAGCGTGGCCAGGCAATGCCAAACGAGTCAACAGAAAGGCCGTGTTTGTCATACGGCCAGACGGGAGAGGCAGGGCACTGCGTACTGCCGGACTGCGTCGATACTGAGAACAACGGATCGTGGTCAGCGTGCGAAGTTGACTGACGCAGGTGTGGCACCACTGTTTATACGGAGAAATTGTGCTTTGTTTGCTCGTGGCGCGGTAAGACGGTGGGCGTGTGCAGACGGGGATGTTGTTGGCTCGGCTGAGGAATTTATACGGAAGAAAAAAGAAAAAACGTGCCATTGGCGGAGCAAAATGAAGAATTATAAAACATAATTCTTTGTAGAAACTTCGATCTATGTGGTGTCATTATTTCTGTCTATCATTAGTGTTTTTGAACAGGTTGACCATGCATGCAGTCAAGGTTTCTTGCTTGTCATACTGTTACTCATAAACGAGTAAACCATTGTCACGAAATGCGTCATAATTTGCACTGGGCAGTGAAAACTAAACATTCTTACATTGCTAAATTTAAGCGGCCTAGCAACTCGAACAGCAACAAGACCATTTTATCACATATGCGGTTTGCGTTACGTTTACACAGATGTATTAAAATCTTACATACCAAGGGCTGCTGCCTACTTTTGCGGTAGGAAGGAGCCGATTGACATATTTCGGTTCGGTTATGGCTGTTCAGAATGTTCACTTACATTTTCCGCATGCTGTCATTGCCGAGCTTTGCGGAAATGTCCCATTGGTTAGAATGTCTGCACGAGCACAGACATAAATTAGTAAACGGTTGTATAAATTTCATTGAGAAGACAAAAACGAAAACATCGGTTGGTATCGGGTTGCATGAAAACAGGAGCAAGTGGTCTGGAGTAGTTCAAGTAGCGGAAGCTTTGTGACTAGTTCCATAAAATATCGCACTAATATCACTAAGCGATTAATTGGGCATTACCATATGAACATTTGTCGTAAAAATAGGTGATGCTTGAAATATTGGTCTTCGCACCTTGCTAGGAGTAGGGAGATTCGCAAAATGTCACATCTGAGATACGCCTACGACGTCGATGTGAATGAACTTTGCGTCTGCAGGTATATGCTTAACCCGCGCACGACCGTCGGTCGGCCACGATCACGCTCGACTGGGGGGGGGGGGGCAGTTGGCCGCCCCCTCTAACTCACGAACGGTTGGTCGCACGATAAAAAATAAGCACACCGTTGGAAAGCTTGTGGCGGGTAGAGCTCGAATTTGGTCTCATTTTTTAGTTTTAGATAATAGGTAAGCAATTTACGTCCTAAATATGTTTTCTCATAGCCGACTGCATGAGACCGAGAAACAGCACGAATCTCGAGGGATGTGACTAATAACGCATAGGTAAAGGTACCAGCGCACAAGTAAAGGTCCGCAAATGCCGATACACATCTAATTTCTTGCATTTGTTCAATATGTACGCCGAAACGTTGAGTTAAAGACACGGCAATTTTCGCGCCGGCTGTCGGCGTCCGCCGCAGCCGTACAAGGTAAAAAATTGACGGGAACTAATTTTAGCGTTTCTTTATTTTCGCGACAAAAGCCTATTCATGTAAATGTTATTGATCTTAATGGTTGTTGTAATAGTTTTTTCATGCTTAAATTTTGGAAGAATCCATTAGTTGCCAATCTACACAGTTGGCCGAGCTTTATTCGCGAGAGCCTGTTTATTTCCAAACTATGCAATATGTTTACACTTTTGAGGTTCCTGGTATTACTTACGTCTGTGCAAGCCAGTTCTGCCATTTTCTACCCATTCTGAGTAATTCATCGATGATTTTGACGGTGGTACATTTTGGCTCACAACAGTTATTCGTGACCTGACCTCAGATCAATGGCTGGAAGTCATTGATACTTTGCCCAATGACGGTAACTAGATGTCTGCTTCACTCCACACTGAAAAGGTTATGAAATATTCCGTCAGTTTCCGAAAAAAACCACCACATGTGTTAAAAATGGGCTTGACCTTAGGTTAATGACCCGGAAAACTCCGAAAAAAATGAGATAGCAGATTTGTTGAATCTATCAAGATCACTAATCCATGAAAGTATTATCGTGGTATCTTGCTTTCCAAAAAAGTTCCCGGGCGCTAAACTTTTTTGGACATAGGTCTGTTTGACCTGACCTAGATCAGGCACCTGACCTGATCTAAGGTCAAAACGTTTACACAAGGTGTAGAAATAATCAGGCAAAAGGTACACAGAGTTTTGTGGCTTTGTGTTTGTTCGTTCTCTCGCAATCCCAGAAAAACCTCAGGGGGGGCCGGTCAACTGCCCCCCAGTCGGGGGCGGGTTAAAGCACATGCTATGCATTGTTTCTTTCAGTCCCGGTAAGGCACGTCAGACGTTAACGACAGACGGCGGTTTCAGTTGATATATGAATAAAATATTAAATGTTTTACACACGCATGGCGAAAATTGGGTGTGGTAAGAAATACGCATATTGCGCAACAGCGAAGTACTACCTCTTTGGGAGCAAAAAGTCGACATGTCAACATGCTATTATTCTGAACATTCTGAACAATGCGGTAAACCGAATGGTCCCTTCATGTATGCCATCTCTCGTCTAACCTTGGTATTCCACACAACGCTATGCACAGTCTTTCGCCCACGCCGACACGTTAAAAAAGTATTGTTTTTGTAGGTGTGGCCGTAAAATTAGTGGCGTCCTAACAGATGTTACTAGCCACATATGCATGCGTCGGTTTGTGCGCACCATTCGAAATGGAAAAATTGCACAACTTTACCATGGATTTCTCGATAAGGGTGGTTAGTAATGGCAACAATTTACTCAATAGTGAAGCTGTTGTAAAAGCGCAGTTTACTGACATTATTGGAAGTAAGAGAGGCGCAGGCTGTGTGGTTGGTAGACGCCTGATTTATGTTAACTGGGACCAGCCAACGCACCGAAAATCGGCAGCAAACCCTAACCGCATAGGACAAATTAAAGAAGCATTACTAGTGCCATGCCAGGCGGCTTCCTTTTAACGTATGTTTTCGTGTTATTTCACACGAATCGGACCGCAGGGAATACTGCTGGTGCCATAAGGAGGCATTCTCGTCCGCGCCGAATGGAACTTGGACGGTTTTGGCACACGCCCGCAATGGCCGGGTCCGTGACAGCACGAGACCAAGGTCGTGTGTCTGGCCCTCGTTTTTCATATGATGACGGCGAATGACGTCGGTAAAACCCCGTCCTTTTCCTGGCGACCAGCCGGGCCTCGGGTGGTTCCCCGCTTGTCCAGCCGTGCCAGTCCCATTAGCCCTCCCCCTCCGCCCTCTCTGCTGACACACCAGTTGTTCAGCAGCTGTGACGCATCAAACTATAACCTTGCTGACATAAGGATGTGTACGGTTCCGTACTCCACCCTTCGCCCAACCCGCGCTGTCATTGGAGGAGTTAAAGCCCATTACAGTACGCAGTTGATTCACTATCAACTAGGTTGCTGGCCCGGTCACCAAAGTCTCGTTTACGGGCATTCACTAAAAGGACCACGTGAAGTTTTTTAACGGCTGCTGTTTCAGAGATTCATTTCAGCATTCGTCGGAGGGTGGCGCAACACATCAAAACGTAGAACGAGGAGTAACTTTACCGGCATGCCGAAAGATACGTCTTGTAGTTCTGTCCTATAGTCAGACCGCTGCTATGTCAACAGGTGTCGAACTAGGCTGATTGAGCTATATATTTGTACCAGTGTTCTCAAACTGAAATCAATTGGGCCATTTTATTGCGGATAAAATAGAACCACGTAAGGATGTGGAAAGGCACGTGCTTCTTGTGTCTACACTCTGCAGCTTACGTCGCAAGTCACGCGCCGCCGGAGTCATAACTGAAGTGTACGGTCAACAGAGGAGTTTGCTTATGTCCGGCCGCCATAGAGCTCAGCTGCTGAAGGACAAAGTTTGCCCTTGGCTGCAGGCCATGATAGCGCAAACTTCACTCTGGGATATGGCGTGATTTCGTGCCTAGCTTCTCCGTATATGGTCGGTGCTGCACGTACCAAATCTTGTGTCGCAATCCAGTTTCTGCAGTATCGCATGGCGTACGACTTGTTTCAAGGCGCCAGTAATTGTAAACATCGCCAAGACGTTCCTATGATCTTGCCCATGCGGACTTACTGCGTCGCCTGAGTCTGCGGAGTCTGCGGAGTCTGCGTCGCCTGCGTCTGCGGAGTCTGCGTCGCCTGAGTCTGCGGAGTCTGCGGAGTCTGCGTCGCCTGCGTCTGCGGAGTCTGCGTCGCCTGAGTGCGGAGTCTGCGTCGCCTGACTCCTTGGTCTGCTCAGTAACGCAGTTCCTCCCACAATGAAATCATGAGGCCTGTTTAAACACAACGCTGCACTCAGTGGGAAAGCAGATCAAGTTATGTAAGCATGGGGTGGCAATCAAGAAATATACAGACATGAGTACGATTTCCAAAGCCAAACTTTGTAACATTCATAACGAAATACAAGACAACCCGAACACTCATAACGAAATACAAGAACCGGGTACATTACTTCAGCTACACTGAGAAGACAACCATTATGATGCACTAGATCTTCAGAAGCTTTTTCTGTCTGTTTGGAATTGAAAATGTTTCGCCCCGTAACATAAAAGACTTGCGCAAATTTTGCACACGCAAATTTCCCCATACTGTTTGAGTAACTGCCTTCATAGGTGTTGCAAGAAATGGATTTCATGCATTTCCGCAAACGTTGCATTTCGTTCCGTTCCACCTATCGCGTGACGGGTTCGATCGTTTGCTTACAAGCCGGCTTAGGCGCCTCACGGTGTGATGAGGAGGGTCCTGCGAAGCGGCAAGTCATACCGTGGTAGCACGGACCATGACGAGAGCCGCGGCACGCCTGCGGACGTGCCCGCTCCTCAGCCAGGCTCAATGGAGGGAACACGAGCCAGCTGACGGCCCAGACTGGTCCGGCTGAGCGAATACGGACCAACTGACGGCCCAGCCTGGTCCAGCTGGGCGAATACGGACCAACTGACGGCCCAGACTGGTCCAACAGAGGAATACGGACCAACTGACGGCTGACGCTAGTCCAACAGAAGGAATACGGGCCAACTGACGGTCCAGGCTGGTCCAACAGAGAGAATACGGACCAACTGACGGCTGACACTGGTCCAATAGAGAGAATACGGACCACTGACAGTCCAGGCCGGTCCAGCAGAGGGAATGCAGACCAGCTAACGGCTCACACTGCTCCAACAGAGGGAATGTGGGCTGGCTGGTAGCTCTGGTGACTGGCAGGAGGTGGCCCAACAGAGTTAAGACGAGCTGGCTGACGGATACGATTGGCCCACAAAGTGGTTCGAAATGATCACTCTTTCATATTCCTAAGATACGGAATGATGGAATATTGCATGACATTCTTTACTGCATGGCTGTTCACCCTCTTTTCAACTTATGAATACATGAGTATGTTTTGGCTTGCGTGTCACGTTGCAGCCATTCCTCAACGATAGTCTCCACATAAACCTTCACTTTTTTAGCAAATCTTATTCTTAGTCATCCATATCACTGTTTTTCTAACGTTCATCACGAACACCTTGCAACTGCAGAGGTTCGGTTCGTCCTTGGAACGCGTCGGCCACAGCTGATTTGTATCCTTGTTTGGCTATACTCACGAATCTTTCCACGTCACGTCTGTTCGTGAGCTCGCTGCACAGATTAATCCTATGTCACGCGCAAGCTATGGGAAGGCGTCCAGCGATTTGTCAAGACGAACGTGCAATGATTGTACATACTGGTGTGGAGACTGATGAGGATCGCATAAACCTTACATTAGTGAATTAGCGGTACTAACAGCCCAAGGAATCTGAAGCGGAAGCTCATGTTTAGTCCTACTCGTATGCTAAAGATTTCAGTTGATATCCGCACGAGGGAAATCCTCCCCCTTCCTAGCCCAGAGAACTCACAAACGGCCCAGCCGGTTGGGGGAAAAACATGCGAAACAAAATGTTTCTGGCTTCAGTTTGCATCAGAAATTCCTTTTCAAAAATGAGTAGTGGCGACTCCAGAAGTGCAGGAATGGGCAAGCTCATTTTTCATCTAATCTTATTTGCATGGATCTTCCTGCTCAACATAGGATCCCTCAGAGAATTTAAGTCAAACCGGTCAGTAGGCACTTATTCAATGAGCAAAGTGCCGTTCCTTAGTGACAATAAAGGATTTACATCAATAATATTAGCATTTCGCATAATTGTGAACATTCCAGCGAAACCTGTTCGTGGGAGTTCAGTTTTACGGGTGCCTGGGTTTCACAGAGGGAGACAGGGTGCTCCACGCCCAACAGACGTCATTCAGGCTTATCACTGTGACTCAACGGAAACGTTAATGGCGTATTCAGAGCACCAAAAATGGGAAGGCACTTTTTATCTCCAACATTTGCTGCTTTTGATTTCGTCCTTCCTAAAATTTGTTTATTGTTACACTTTGTGATAAGCCAACAAAAGTAATGATCGGACGGTGCTACGTTTGATCCGCTTGATCCGATTTCATTTTTTGTATTCGAAGAACTGCTGGCGTGATGCCAGTTTCAGAGCCTGTGCCAAGCATAGCTTGTGGCGCCCACTTCGAAGCCTGCGTTGGATCGAAAAGTTCCAGACAGCGGTTGATTTTGTGGCGTAGCTTAACCCGGCCTCGACGGGGGGGGGGCGGATGACCGCTCCCCCTGGGGTTTTTCCGAGACTGCGAGAGAACAAACCAACGCAACGCCACGAAGGTCAAGTTAGGTGTCTGACTTAGGTCAGGTGAAGTGGATCGATGTCCAAAAAAGTTTAGCGCCCTGTAACTTTTTCGCAGAACATGATATCACAGTAAGACATTCAGCGGTTAGAGATTTTGGTAAATGCAAGAGATCTACTATCTCGGATTTTTTGGAAATGTCCAGGTCATTGACCTAAGGTCAAGCCCGTTTTCAACATAAGTTGGCATTTTTCGGAAATTGACGGATTTTGTTTTAAAACAATTTGGATGTGAGGAGATCCAGACATCCAGTTTTCCGTCAATGAGCAAGGTTTCAATGACCTCTGACCACTGGCCTGAGGTCAGGTCACGAGTAACTGTTATGAGTCAAACTGCGCTGCCAACAAAATTGGTGATACATGACTCAGATCGGGTTGAAACTGACAGAACTGGCTCGCACAGCTGCGAATAATACCAAGAAGTTCAAAAAGTTTCAAAGAAATTGCATATTTTGGTAATAAACAGACTTTCACGAATAAGGCTCGTCCAATTCTGTAGATTCATAACTAATGGGTTTTCCAAAATTCGAGGATGAGAAGTCATCTCAAGCACTACTAAGAGCAAGTAACAACACTTGAAATGGCATATTTCGCGGAAATAGAAGAACGCAAAAAAATGGTTCCCGTTAATTTCATACCGCCTTCGTCGGCGGCGCCCACTTTGCAGCGTTGCGAAAAGAACCTTGTTCTTAGACCCAACGTTTCCGTGTACATATGAAGGAAACCAGGAAAATTAGGCGTGCATTGGCATCTGCGGACTGTTACCTGTCCGCTGGTGCCTTTATCTAGACTTTATTAATTGCAGCCCTTGAGATTCAGGCCTTTTCTTTTCTTTTCTCGGTCTCATGCAGTCGGCTATGAGAAAACGTATATATGGTGTATATGGCTTACATATCATCCAGAACTAAAAATTAGACCAATTTCGAGCTCTACTCGTCACGAGCTTTTCAGCGGTTTGCTTATCTTTATCTTGCGACCAACCGTTCGTGAGTTAGAGAGGGGGGCGGCCAACCGTCCCCCCCCCCAGTGGAACGCGCATGGCGCCGACCCACAATCAGACGCTGGTTAATGTTCCGCGAACGTTGCGGCACGAAATGATGATTTAACTGAACACCGCCTAGAGAAATATTAAAAATGGCACCCCCTCGGTTTCTCGTAAATACCTTTCAACTGTTAGGGCCGACCCAACCAAACAGACACTTTCAGATAAGTGCCTGTTATCAATGAATTTTCCGTATCCCAACACAAAAAAAAACATTTCCATACTACGTCAGGTAATGGAGACATCATGTCATAAATGAACACTTGCATGCATGTTTTTACCTCTTCGGGTGGTGGCCCGAGCATGCTTCATTCTTTGACATTGTTCGCGAAAACAATTCATGAATTATTTAGGCTTACGTATGACACATTCCGCAAGAGGATATACAACCATTTCAGGTCAGCATAAGAGGTCATACCAGGTCACATACCTCATGACAATCGGACGACGTCTTTGATACCTAGCTGAAGGCTCTTGGGCCATTATTGCCGAAAATATGATATTAGAACCGGTGCCAGTTTTCACAGCTCCGTGTTACTAGTTTTACGTGACCTGTGACACGGCCAGTCACGTGACCAAAGCTAATTCAGTATTTTCTAAACTGCAAGGCTCAGTGCTATCGATTGGAGGTAGACGGGTTCAGGTCTGAGGAACAGATCTCGAAATAACAGGGAAGGGGTGCCCTTTGAAGACCCCCTCAGGTGGTCGCGGGTACACAACCATACCAGGCGATGCCGGATGTAGAAAATGAATGATGTGATGTTTGAGTCTTAATAGAGACAAACAAACATTGCGTGCCTTCCTATGTAAGCGCGTTATGTACGTATGCCACCCACACTGCCATGTGCTTAATCCTTTTTTCATGTGTGGGGGTGTTTCACCATTCGCAAGTTTTTCCCGCATCAAAACCAAACCGTTTGTACAAACCGCACTGAAGTTTGCTTTTCCCCCAGGAGTCGTTTCTGGGAGGCATGTCGAACCATTTTGCAGTCATTGCATAAGCTGGCTTGTCAGTTTGGACTTCTCAGATTTCAGATTTCTGTTCGCGCTTACCAATGATTTACACCACTGATTTCAACTAAGTTTGCCAAATGGTGGCATTTATGGAAATACAAATACTTGTACATGTACTGAGAGGCTCAGATTCACGAAAAATAAAGGGTGGAAACAAAAAAAAAAAATAAGCACTTTGGTCCGGTCCTATGAATTCCTGGACAGCTACTGATGTTCCTTATGGACTGCAACTTTCGTCTCACTTAAACGTATTAAAATTGGTTGAAAGAATTTTATCAGGTAAAACTGAGTGAAAACAAACCAGAAGTTTGTAACTCCCCTTCCCCGCAAACGTCAGACCCTGAATCCACCACCGCTCGAAAAATTGCTAATGTGAAAAAAGTTAAGACAGAAAAGTTAATATAAGAATCAAAGACATTGCTTCCGGCGTCAGGGAACAAAAATGGCCGTTTATGCTTGTTTCCTTATAGGTGCTGCTTATAATGCTTGGCCCTTTTGCGTATATGAAAAGTTAGCTCAGATTACAAGATTTGGGTTAAGCCCTGTTTTGCCGAAATCGGTCCAGTAGATCGACAAACCTCTGGGGGATCCGTCCTCCGCATGAATTTTGGAATCCACCGCATGAAAATAAGGTTGAAAACCACGAAGCTGTTGGAGTTCTGCTAATGCAATGTGAGAGATTGGTACAACATTCGATATGTCTGACGTATCGGCATCTGGGCGTAGGTAGTTCAGTCAGGCTTCGAGTTAAACAAGGTTCTTTAACATCATGAGTTGTATGTTTTCATGCGCCTTCAGGCGTACGGGACCAACATCTACACGGGTGTTGAGGACAATATCGAACTTCGAGCTTCCTCCGCATTACATTCATTGGTCCCTGAATAGGGTCCGCTTCAAGTGCCTACGACAGAAATTCAGAACCATTACACAAAAATGAGGACAATACCATCGCACCAGTTACGTGTTTAATCACATTCAAAACGTACCTTTTTCCCCTTAAGTTGGTCGACAGAGACATGAAAATGCATCGCCACAAATACAGCAGTCTTTAACCACGACAAGCAGCACACTCGCAGAGCTTTCCGCCCACATTTCAATTAAATATGTCAGCCAACGAAGTGTCGCACAGGCCAGGTCATAAGTACATCGCGAAAACCAGCGTGAAGCCTGCGCTAAGAACGGACACTTCGGGCCGTGCGGCGACCGAGGCAGGACGTTGGTATCGTGTGCTGTCATCTGCCGGCGCCGCCTTGTACTCGTAGTGCGGCATGAATCCGCCACACGTCGGGAAGCCCTGGGGAGTTCTTGGCAAATCCTCCTGCTCTCCCACGTGGAAGATCAATGCCATGCCGACTTCGGCGTGGAAGTTCATGTGACAGTGGAACAGCCACCAACCTGGAGCAAAGCCGGAGCATCAGCTTGACTGAAATCAAGTTCCGTTGGAAATGATTTAATTGGCGGCTGGAACAAGAAGCACTACGTGCTCCGCGTCCGTCTCCCCCCCCCCCCCCTACACAACCTTGCCTCGACGGTGCCTGCATTCATAGTGATATCCAGCTCCCAGCCCCGTTATCAAAACTTTTTTAGTATGTTCCTCGCTGCCGATCAGCAAAGCACGGGAGTGAATGAAAGCATACAAATGCCCGCTCCTTAATGGTGCAATCTGGGATGCAACGGAGGCGATAGGCTTCCCCATATTTACATCAGTTTTTGGCATGAATTTCCATAACAAAGCGAGGAATCCAGTACATATGTTAATTGCATTATAATATTGCAACACTCAACTGAAACACATTATCGAGATATATTGCGTCATTGCGCCGAACATGATAAGAAAAGTGCAATAAAATAAACAGAAAACATTCATGAAGGTCTTTGGACTTGAAGCCCGCAGGACCCGAGTCTGGAAGGTTCTCACCGGGATTTGTGGCGTGAAACCTGACGGCTGTATAGCCGCCGTCCGGCACAGTGACTGTGTCCTTGATCGGAGCTCTGTTCAGTCGCCGAGGAATCAGCCCGGCGCGGTCCCGGTCAATGACCTCCTGTCGGGTCACGTGACGCCCCAGCCTCTCCATGGCAACCACGCGGAACTCGTAGCCGTGGAGGTGAAGGGGATGGTTGGCGTCGTATGTGAAACCTGTTGACCCGGGCGTCGCGTGATTTGGCCGATCACGCCCGTCGCACTTCGGGGTACATTTTCAGGCACGAGGCGTTTTACATTCAGAGTTTCGAGAGAAAATTCATGTCTGAGCACCAAATGATTTTTAGAGGCACAAAATCACCCCGAACAAATCAACTTAAAGAAGCACAAAATAGCGTTATAGAGAAGCGATCGTTCAAGATCTCGTATTTTGAAGATTTTCAAACCATAGTCAAAGAGCAGTCTGCTCTCGTAATTGGACAAGTTTCCAAGACTTATCGGTGCTGAAACCTCTTCCAATAAGGGAATCCCCGAATGAATAGGGTGGAATGAAAGTGAAATGCAAAGGCGTTTTCAGAACTAATCCATATTCAAACCCCTTCCATGAGGGCGTCTCCGAAAGGCCAACTCACCGCGATCAATGAAGAACAGCTCGACTAAGGCTCCCAGCGGTATGTGCAGCACGTGCGTGCACTCGCAGTACTGCCTCTGGCAGTCCCCTGCCGAACTGGCGTTACAGGTCGCGCTCAGATCACCCGGCTGCGATAAAGGTGGCGCCACCGGCAGTCGGAGCGAGATATTGTTGAACTGCGGAGTCAGCATCCTCAGGTGCTGCTGCACTGTGGGGGAGGGGAGGTAACGGTGCATTAGCGGACGTCTGCCAGTGATGACGGCGCAGTCGGCTGGCCGGGTATCGTTAGTTTTGGTCCAGCTACGTTGCATCTCGTTAGGTGTTTTTCTAGATCTGGTCTCGTTACATCCGGTCTCGCTAAATTGGATCTTGTTAGGTTCAGTCTCGTTCGGTCTTGTCTCGTTATACCCTCCTTAGCTGGATCTCGTTATGATGGGTCTTGTTAGGTGGATTCTCGTTGGGCTGTGTCTCGTCAGATCGGGTTTCGCTCGGTAAGATATTGCTACATTGGGTCTCGTTAGGTTGCATCGTTAGGTATGTCACAAATCGGGCCAAGTTAGATCACGTCTCAGTAAGTCGGTTATCGTTAGATTTGGTTTCGTCTGTTAATTCCCTGCCACAGTTATGATGACGACATTCAGGAACCATAAAACAGTTGCTACTCTTCCCACTTTGATCCGATTCTTCCCATGCCTGGCGTTGACAAGATTTCTTTTCCCGCAACAGGTTCACCGAAAATACGAAACTTACCGCCAAATACCGGATAGTGCTGTTCGTGGTGGAAGTGTTTGTTGTTGACCTGGTTGAAGTCGTAGTCGAGGTAGAACTTGACGTCGGCGTGCTCGGCCGACGTGACGTCATCGTCGTCCAGTGACCTCATGGCCGTGACGGGCACTTTCAAAGAAGTGTGCTCCGCGTCGTTGAACGGAGAGACTTGCTGTCAAAATAGAACAACTGTGAGCCCGTGTAAGCTTATACTATGTCTTTCGAGTGTATAAATCTCTTTTAAATGAAAATAAGCTAATTCAAAATATAACACAGGCTAAGAACGTGGAGTAAAACAAACCGCATGGGTAAGACAAACCCCAGAGCTGCAATTTGGATTTAAGATCGGGCAGTTACCAACTGCGTACAACGCAGCATTGCACTCATTCATTTCTTAACATACTTCCACGTCCAAACCTAGTAGCAAAGACACATGAGAGGACAAAAGATGGCGCCAAACCAATTTAATTCAGGAAACATCTGTTTTTCGTCCACTCTCTCGGAATCATTCTCCAGCCTGTCGCAAGCCTTGGCACGTCTCTCTTGTTTGTTTGTTTGATTGTTTGATTGTTCTGTCCCGCACTGAGAGTCCCTGACTGGTATCTGCGCCACAATCAATTACTGTCACGTCAGCAACGTGACGCAGCATAGCTTTTGAGCTGAACCAGCGTACCTGCGATAACCAACCGTGTCGTAACTGTCCCGAGTGAATGCATTGCGCCCCTGGCGATGCCAGAGGTCACAGCGGTCACTAGACCACTGAACTCGAGGTCGCGAACGCCAGAGGTGACCGCGACGCACAGCACGCCGGCGCTCGGCAAACCAGGTGAACCGGGTCGTGTCGCAACTGCGACGTCATAATAGCCGGGCGGTCCAATGTCGTCTGCGCATTTCCTGCGCCTATTACGCGTGCGGAGAACGCGTAATAGGCGCGAGTCCAACCTCGACCAGCTACGCATTCCCGCAGCACCAGCACAAAGGGCACTGTCAGTGGTGCATGGCGACATTTGTGAGTGAAGAGCGCTGAAATCTCCGGCATCTCAGTTACACGCGCAAACGTGATCTCCATTTCTCCAGCCTGGCCCGTCAAGTATTTCTGCATTACTTCATCAGTGTCCCACTTCATCTCATTTCATTGTAATCAGCTGCCATGCCTGTTGTCCACCCGTCCAGTGAGTGCCTGGTGGCATTCCTTTCGTTCACCCTGTGCCATTCCTGTCAGTTGTTTGCTTCTATGCTAGGGGGTGCAGTCACCTGACCTCAGGCGGCGAGTCCCGAGTCATGTCCCCCCGTCGGCCACTGGTTGGTGGGTTAGTTTTGGGTCGGTCTGCGTCAGGGCGTACATACACTTGGACTCAGGCGCCAGGCGTTCAACCCACACCACGGAGGTCGCCGATCGAGAACTGACGGCGTCGAAATTCTAACCCACAACCTTGCGATTTGGGGTCCGTTTTCTTATCCACTGAGCTAACCAGAGCCGCGTTCAAAAACTAACCCAATCACACGACATGTTGCCTTGCCGCTCAAAACATCATAAAGAAAAAGGACCGTTCCGAAACGGAAGAAAACGGGAAAACGCCTCGCAGCAAAAGCCAGTTCAGAAGCAAGAGGTGACCTGGTCAGTGACGTTCGTCAGCCTGTGAACGGGGAGGCAGGAGTGCCATCTGCCGTCGGTCTTACCGTCCCGGTTCGTTTTGTGGCCCAGTAGTCGATCTCCTGCGCCGGAACCGCCTCCGCCGCGCCTCTGTAGCGAACCAGAGCCACCTGGTGGGCGCGGCTGAAGCGTTCATCGCAGTCCATCAGGCCGCGCACCTTCAGCCAGTACACCGCCACCGGCTGGTCGGCCGACAGGATGACGTCATACCTCTCGCCGGCATAGATCACCAGCGAATCGGCTGAGAAAAGGCCCCGGGGTGACGTTACTGCGGCGTCACTGGATGATATGACGATCAGTGCTGCTGTCACGCGGGCGACCAGTATATGATGAGCACGACATGTAAAAACGATGACGTAAAAATGTTGCTTAGGATGTCAAGAAATATGTCCTTTCGATGTTAACTGTAATGAAGTGCACAGACGCACAGATACACCGATCTCCCTTCAAATAACGAAAGCGTTTTGTGTCAGGTTTAATCCGTCTTTTCCTCATGCTCGCTACGTTCCGTCAGCATCACCATTCTCTTCTCGGAATAAATTGTCACTCTAACTTTCCTTCTTAGTCCCATTGCTTCCATTTCATCGGAAGCGATAGGTGAACCGTTAAACAATTTGACGATCAGACAACTGTATTTTTGTTTTGAGCTGATCGTCAATGCCAACCCTAGGGATTTCAAGTTCAATAGTACGTAACGGCGAAAATCATCAATGCAACAAAGTTCAGCAACACTTCAGGTTCAGGTCAGAAAAACAGTTTCGTAACAGACAGATCACATGCCATCCTGTAACGCCTATTTCGGCAGGGTGGGGACTGAATCCGCCTCCTCGGGTTTTTCGCTTGCCAATTCCAGGCTTTTTGACGCAGCTTCGCGAAACTTGGTCACTTTTCCTAGCTATTCTTTTCTACGTGCCGTGACAAAATTTCGAAATTCTATTTTACACAGGGGCGAGGCCAGGCAACGTTTTTGGAAGGAACCTCAGGCCATTTTTGCCCATGTTGAGGGTAAAAGGAAAACGTCTGCCAAAAACAGAGATTTTAAGATAAAACTTAAAACTTTATGTGGATGTATACCTAAACAGTTGGGAAATGTGCAGATGTAATTTTTTTCATCTGAGGTCACTTCACAAGGTCAGGTCAAGGTTAAAAGTCAAAATTTGTTTTTTGCAATAATTTCGGCGCCATTTCTCAAATGCCACACCCAGAATATATATGACGTAGAACGGTGCCCTGTACTCGTGTACCAAGTTTGGGCTTGATATCAGGTCGGGTCACGGAGCTATGACCTAAAATGTCAGTGGGCCTACCCTATATAGCAATAGCCATAAAATGACATTTTTGAAATAGAGTGAATTCAAATGATTGAAAACGTTTACCGATAATATTAAATGCACACGGGATCATTCCAAGCAACCCCAAGGTCACTAGAGGTCATTTAAGGTCAAAGGTCACAAATTGATCTGAAGAACATGTGACCATGACAGATTCCCTTTTTCATGTCCCTGGCACCGCCTATGCTAACATTATACAAACAATGTAATGCGATTTGTACTTCTTTAGCATGACATGACTAACAGGAGCCAAAAAAGTGTTTCTGCCTTTTTTGTTCATTCAGTTGTCAGAAAACTAATCCTGCTATTTTTGGAACCCTGTGCACGACCATGAATTTTCTCAAAATTTCAGATTTGTGTACCCATGGTAAAAGTCCTGTTCATAATCTCTCGATTCATGCCAGTTTCGTCGAAATCGGTCCAAAAACAACGGAGGTATAAGAAGTCCAAAGGTATCCACCATTTTGGCATTTTTGCCCCCCTGTATGCACACCTTTCAAAATTTTGAAAATTTCTTTTTATAAAAATGTAGTTCACGTCACGGCAAATGGATTGCCGTTTGTTGCAATGAAATCGGATGTGTAGTTCTCGAGATCTCGGGGGGGTGGGCCGAATCCCCCCTACCGGGAATCGACCATACCGTCTAGCCCTCCACGAATAGGGTTAAACGTCTTTGTTCGTTTGTTCCTCAGAGTGGCGAGTCCCAACAGTCCCCAGGGGAATGCAACTTCTAAAACACTTCATTCAACCTCGGCTTCGTACACGTATCATGCACTTTTTGCAGAACTGGCAAAATACCCGATCCTATCCGGTTTTCCACGCGTCAGTACACCAACATGTGATGTCATCATTCCCTACGCCTGCAGTTTCGTCACACGTCTCTCACTCTGGTTTTTCATCGTTGCCTGAACTCACGTCCAGTCCCCCCCCTGCCGTTACCAAACAGACCTGCAAAGGTCACCTCGGTCACGTACGATACCAGTGAGCCCGGTCAACAATGGGCTGCAAAAGCTTTTACTTCGCAAGAGCTTCGTTACGTTTGCACTGCATTCAACAATGCTGCCGTGCAGAATAGTTAAACGAGTCGGTTGGAGGAAAAAAATCGTCATTTTCATCGCTACTTGTTTGCCTTCTTGTAAGGACGGGATGCACATCCCCCTGAGTTCAGCTCTCCAGTCTTTCAAAAGTCAGTTCCGGAGTCCCTCGTCAAGGAATTGCTGATGTCCGTGCTGACGGTTTGTAACCTTGGCATCAGATCACTTGCGATAAAAACGTTGCATTTAAACATGATATGGCAGAGATGTCTAGGTTAGGAGCCCCGGTGGAAGCAATGGCATTTTCGAATACGCCAGCCAGATACCTGTTTCCAATGAACGCCTCAGACAGATGACGGATTCAACGGCACGTGCTTGCCATCGCCGAATCAGATAACTAGAACTTGGCCTCTAAGGCAGCCTAGGCCTGCGTGTGTGTAAAGGGGCGATTATAATTAACACACCCACCAAATGGAGTTGGGCTCCAGAGGGAAGGTCGTGGTAAGCATAAACAACTGCTTACGCCGACTGGGAAGGTTTCACATAGAACTGAGCCTGTGCGGTTATCTAGACATCAGTCTGGGACGATTTGATCAATCGATCCGAGATACAAAAAATCGTCCCTAAAAAGGCACATTTCATTTTTAAGTTTGCAGTAATTTTGTGACGTTTTGGCTTTTGGCAGGGAAAAATAATTTCATCGCCAGGGAAAACTTAGTATATGTGCGCATATGGATTAACCAGTCCAATTCGAAATACTTGAAAAATGCCCCGTTTCAGGGGGAATATTGGGAATACGACCCAAATACAAAATGGTATAGTACAGTATGTTCCAGTTCACCTCCCTCGCATTGAAGTGCTCCCATTTGACTCACCTGCTGCACAGGAGCATAGTAAGCAAACTTTGTGGTCTGAATGCCTGGCAAAAGCACTTTCACAAATTTCTCCCATCAGTTACTTCTGATGGAAAGCTGCTTTTTTTGGCAAGTAGAAGTTTTTGATATCGTACCCCAAGGAATCCAATTTGCAACAGGGTTCCAGTGCCACCCCAATTACAGGCAGGGAACTCTTCATGCTTCTCGAAATCTCTCGGGCAAAATGGGATGAATGGGGGAACAAACTGCAAATCCTTCGTCGCTCTTATCTGATTCCACTGAATTTGGGAAGTTTTATTCATTTTCTCGGTAACCTGACGCTGAGACCCGATTTCTGTCACGACAAATTGCCAGAAGGCTAAGATTCCCACCGTCGTACGTTGCCATGTTGGCATTATTTTTCACCTCTGCAGTGGATGATCATTTTCGTAGTATTTACCGTGACCACTATCAGTCACCGGTCCGATTTTGTCCTTTCGTGATCACTTCGTTCATTAGTCGGCTAGAGCTCATTCAGACCATTTAAGAACGACGAGGTGAATGAGAACGGATAGACGCGGCTCTCACTGCGGTCAGACCAGCCCGGACGAGAACCCCAGTTTCACACAAGCATGTCCCTCAGCACTGCAGTGCTCCACGGGGTGCACGGCGCCTCCGTACTCTGTTCAGACGGCGACGAAACCCGACGGGCTTTTCGTCTGTCAGTGGCCGACTTCATTATGTGACTTCACGAGGTGCTGAGAATACGTGGCTGGATATCGGGTTATTTATCCACGCTCTCGGCAGCTGAGTTCATTTCGCGTCGTAGCTTCTGACGCCGGTTGTCGCGGGAGACGGCAAAGTGTCGCCATTTACCGGGCTCGAGCCGGGGACCTTCCGGTTACCAGGCATCAGTGCGATACCAGGACGAGGATTACTAGGCAAAAGGTCGTGTGCAAAAGGCTCGTACGCAGAAGATCGCAAGGAAAAGATCGTATTGGGTAAAAGATCGTATGACAAAAGATTATTCACAAAAGATCGCATGGCAAAGGTATTAATAAGATGATAATATCTAACATAACCTAGTCAGTCCTAATTCAGCTTAACTTAACCCTATTTCCGGAGGGCTAGACGGTATGGCCGATTCCCGGCAGGGGGCGGATTCGGACCCCTCTGAGATCTCGAGAACTACACATCCGATTTAATTGCAACCAACGCCAATCAATTTGCCATGACGTGAACTACATTTTTATAAAAAAGAATTTTTCAAAATTTTGAAAGGGGTGGATACAGGGGGCAAAAACGTCAAGATAAAGGGTATTTTTGGACTTCTTATAACTTCGTTGTTTATGGACCGATTTCGAAGAAACTGGCATGAATCGATAGGTTTTGGATAGGAATTTTACCGTTGGTACACACATACGAAATTTTGAGAAAACTCATGGGCGTTCACAGGAAGACTTTCTAGACTTCAAAAGACTTTGACTAGACTTTCAAATAGAAAGACTAGTTTTTTAACAACTGAATGAACAAAAAAGGCAGAAACACCTTTTTGGCTTCTGCTATGGTCTGTTAAAGAAGTACAGTTCTCATTACAATGTTTGTAAAATGTTAGCATAGGAGGTGCCAGGGACATGAAAAAGGAGGAACTGCCATGGTCACACGTTCTTCAGATCAAATTGTGACCTTTGGCCTTAAATGACCTCTAGTGACCTTGAAGCCACTTGGAATGACTTCGTGTGCATATAATATTATCTGTAAACGTTTTCAGTCGTTTGAATTCACTTTATTTCAAAATTTCATTTTATGGCTATTGCGATATAGGTTACGCCCACTCACATTTTAGGTTATAGCTCCGTGACCCGACCTGATATCAAGCTGAAACTTGATACACAAGCAGAGGGCACCCTTCTACGTCATATTATTCTGGGTTTGGCATTTGAAGAAACAACGCCAAGATTATTGCTATAAAACCAAATTTCGACTTTTGACCTTGACCTGACATTGTTAAGTGACCTCACATGGACAAAATTGCATCTACATGTTTGCTATGCATCCATATAAAGTTTTAAGTTTTATCTTAAAAACGCGATTTTTTAGCAGCCATTTTCCTTTTACCCTCAGCAGGGCCAAAAATAACCTAAGGTGCCTCCCAAAAAACGTTGCCTGGCTCCGCCCCTGTGCAAAATATAATTTTGAAATTTTGTCACGACATGTAAAAAAAAAACTAAGAAAAGTGACTACGTTTCGTGAAGCTGTACCAAAAATCCTGGAATGGCAAGCAAAAAATCCGAGGGGGGTGGATTTAGCCCCCTGCCGGGAATAGGGTTAAACTAACTTGACCTAACTGAACTCCTAAGGCAAACCGATTACCACGCCTACGGCAAGCTGACTGCCATGTCAGCGGCAGACCGATTACTATGCCTACGGCAAACCGATTTCTGCCAGTACGACCTTTCGTCCTTGCGACCTTTATCCCGTACGAGGTTTATTCCATACGATCGTCCGCCATGCGATCTTTTGCTTGCGATCTTCTGTCATGCGATCCTTTGTCATACCATCTTTTGCTAACGACCTTTTGTCGTACGATCTTTCGTCATGCGGTCTTTTATCCGGTTACCGAGGACGAGACAGCGGATTCACTCACTCTGCACCGGCTCCACGTCGTTTCCGTCTGACGCGATGACCGCCAGGCTGTGGTTGTCGACCGAGACCTCCAGCGGGCAGTTCATGACGCCGTTGCTGACCAGTCTCAGCCGGTGTCGCAGGCCCTGCCGAAGGAGGCGGCGTGACGAGCGCGGCCTGGTCGTCGTCAGACTCCGTGCTCGATTCCCCAGCCTGTGAGTTTCTCCGCGCGGTGTGGCGATCTGCACGACGGTCTCTGCTGCGTCTCTGGGTCCGACAGCGCTGCAGTGCTCGGTCGTGCGCCGTGGCACGGAACGTGGCGCATCCAAGCCCTGCAACCGGGCTCTCACACGGGAGGTCGGGCGAACGACCGCCCAACGCGCTCGAGGTCGAGGCCAACACGGATGGTAGACGTAGATGTCAACGTTGTCACGACACAACGGTTTCACTGTTATAAAGAGAGGCAGGTGTGCCACGCATGATGGCCAGGATTGTCCACTGCTGTGTCAGAAAGCTGCCCACGCCTCATTGGCCTAGCTGCCTCCAAACTCCATCCAAACCATGCAGTCGTCACAAACCACATGAACAGAGCGAGGTCAGTCTTAAACTGAGGTTACGAACAGCTTCCTCGTTCCGTGTAGGAAGCACCTGGGTTGCTTTAGGCAAGCGGTAGCCATCGTAATGATTAGTTAAAAGGTGGCCCAGTCATCACTATGTCACACTATATCACATGGCCCAGTCAGCCTTCGCCGAATGACCCTGCAGTCGGTGCGCCCCTAAGCCCCCCCGGCCCAGTCAGCCTGGGACGTGAACTCGAATATTCGAGTCCTGACCGTGCAATCTGACACGCAATAGTAATGGTCTTCCTGGAGGTCGCACGTTCACTGGCGGCCCGGGATCCTTCGTGATAAGGAAGACCTTGAGGACAAGAAGGATAAGACAAGAAATACCTTCAGGATAAGGAAGATCCTTTGTGGTACGAAGTGCGCAAGCGCGCAATTCAGCACAATAGACCGAACAGGCCACATCTTACTTGGTTTTCCATCAATGCTAGAGTAGCCATTAGCCAATGACACTGGAACTTTGAATGACAAAACCAGCACAGTCTAATCGTTTCAGCAGCACATCAGTTCTAGACAAAATGGTCCATCGGACACATCTCAAGATGCCAATGCATGTAATGCCGGTGGCAACATTGCTGCGTCTTTACAATCTGTAAGACGAATTTTTCGGAAAAGTAAACAACGCATATTTTGACAGCGCCACCTCTTTCATTTTCCATTACAGTTGCACTTCCTCATCATCAAAAGCAGCAGCAGTGTGTTTTAGCCACAGCTCTCACCTTGTCGACGATGAACTCGGCAAGCGGCACGTGTGACATGTTTCGGTGGTGGCCGACGGGCCGACCATGGCCATTAATCAGGATTGTCTCCGGTTTGTTTGTTCCCTCCGAGTGATGATGAGACACAAACCTGCACGAAACGAGCAAAACATCACATTGTCAAAAAAGCGAAACTTCTGAGTGGTAGTCAGAGCACTATGGAACTGGCGACAGCTGAAAGAGAAATGGATGTTGGGTTCATGTACAAAATCGTACTGAAGAATGCGCTGCTCAGAGGATTTGCTTTGAAATATGCAAAGCAATGATATTAGCATTCCTTGTCGCCTACTTATTTCGCAAAATACTTTATTTCAACCACTCACTGTGTACCAAACAGCATGAACCATGTCTCACGTTAAATTTAAAACTGGTTTAAGAAGACGGGAGGAGCGGAGCACTGGGGCCCGGGAATACTCGCCTTTCGACAGCCATCTCCTTGATCCAGTCCGTGAGCAGGACCTGGTGCTCTGGCAGGTCGGTGTCGTACAGCGCCCTGTGCTGGTCCACGTCGGGTGGCACGCGGATTGTGAGGGCACCGTATGCGCCGTCCGACCGTTGAAACCCTGACGCGACAGAGTACAGTACAATACAGTGCCATACAATCACCGCGGCCAGTAGAGCACAGAATCAGATGGAGACAGGGAAAGATTTACATTTATAAAACTGTAGCTTAAACTCCTACGGTATCACAGGAACCCATCGTGAACCTACGAGATTTCAAAACGAGCTTATTGTGTTGACATGTGGGCCATAGATTTATCATACAAATGTTTCTTTTTTATTTACGGCGGACCAGCTGTGGTCATCTTTCAGATTGCTGTACAAGACGCATTACAGAAACAGGTGTCCCGGTTGTTGTTTTTTTTTACAGATCCGCGAATATCCACTCACCGAACCGTGAACACCAGAGGTGTATGAACTCGCCACTCACCAGAGTGTGAGTGCCAGAAGTGAGTGCCCGGGTTGTCGGCCGGGAAGGTGTACCGAAACACGGTACCGGGCAGCTGGGGGCACTGTGTCACGTGCGGCACCCCGTCCATGTGCTGGGAACGCCGCTGGTGCAGACCGTGCCAGTGGATGCTGGTCGTATCGCTGCCCAGATGGTTCTCCAGGTCCACCACGATCGTGTCGTGCTGGCAGACCTGCACGTCACACGGCAGGAATGTAGGTTTTTCAAACAGAAGGCCGTTTACCGGCTCCTGGTTGCAGATTATCCCGGGGACTGCAAATCTTTTTGGGTGCTCGCCCAAATGGTCCCACGTTAAGTTCACAGAACTTAGGGGCGCCTGATCAACGCTGGGGGTGCCGAAGCACCCTCAAAAGAAAAAAACATGAGAACGTCAGGTCGACCGTGGGGTTTAATGCTTTATGAACAAAACTTCTATTTTGCATGATAGAGAACGCACATTATCATGAATACGCAATGAGTTATAGCAAGTCATCGCACGATCCAGTCACCGGTCGAATGCGTTTCAGTACCAGCCGTTCTGATTTAGAAAAGTGACTAATATTTCCAGAGTTATGCTTCGTTCATATCGGCGATTTTGGACACGCCGATAAGTTGCCTTCGCCGGGCTCAGTTCATGCCGAGACACTTCGTGTTAAAGCGAGGTTTACAGAAAACACTCCAATAACGAAACGAGGGGATAAAACTGACCAGTGCTCAAGTTTTGGGAAGTCTCGATCCCCAAGCATTCAGAGCGGGTAGGCAATTTCATAGGAATCGCATGGTGACCTTTCAGTGTTGCACACGCCTCTACGAATTCTCAAACGTCCTGGTGTTCCATTTCTTCTGTTCCAGCGTGCAGGGACTGACCTCTATCGCAGGTCCGGGCATCTGCCTGTTGATCGTCACGAGGCCCCGTCTCCGCCCATCCGAGGGCACACAGTGAGGACGGTAACAGTCACTGCTGTTACCCGGACAGCCGTAACAAGCCTGGGGGCAGATAGTCAGGAACACAGTGAGGACGGTAACAGTCACTGCTGTTACCCGGACAGCCGTAACAAGCCTGGGGGCGGATAGTCAGGAACACAGTGAGGACGGTAACAGTCACTGCTGTTACCCGGACAGCCGTAACAAGCCTGGGGGCGGATAGTCAGGAACACAGTGAGGACGGTAACAGTCACTGCTGTTACCCGGACAGCCGTAACAAGCCTGGGGGCGGATAGTCAGGAACACAGTGAGGACGGTAACAGTCACTGCTGTTACCCGGACAGCCGTAACAAGCCTGGGGGCGGAAGCAGGATCAGTAGGAACAGACAGCCTGGGAAGCGACAACGGTAACGGTCACTGCTGTTACCCGGACAGCCGTAACAAGCCTGGGGGCGGATAGACAGGAACACAGTGAGGACGACTGCATTCACTGCTGCAGTCAGTGCTAAACAGTGCATTTCCTGTGGAACACAGCAATGCGATCAAAGTTTTACAGTAAACGACTTGCAGAGAACATCTTTAAATAGACATTGGGCAGTGGAACACTTTTTGCTTCACGACTATTATTTCGAAGAGTGAACGCAATGCAAAAGGGCAAAGCTCACATGCTTACGCCCCAACGTCTACAGTGATGAGACAATTTTTGAAGCAGAGAATGGAATTCAAAGGCCGTTTCAAGCTATTGTCATGGAAGCTGTACATAACTTATGCACCACTTCCCGGCGCTAAACGGTGGTAACTGTTCCGCTACGTCATCAAAAGAACGCGATTTTCCCGGAAAACTCCCTAGCCTGCACGACGGTAGTCGTCACTGATACAGATGCGCTGCGCAGTAGAATCCGGCTCCAAATTATTCACGTCTGCTTGCAGGTCCGTGCGGAACGCGAGAGGCGGCTACAAACGGGACAGCACAGCTTCCGACCAGGAGCTTTTCACCGAGTCAGATCTGCCGCGTGCTCATCCAGCCTTTCGTCCTCGTCATGTACGATGCGCATCCCAAAACAATCCCGTCTCCTTAGCCCAGGTGATAAGCCATTCAAGCCCCCTTTTTCGTCACACTGAGCTCTGACGTGAGCAGTGCTTGTCGAAAGCGTGTTTTACCAAATCCAAGCCAAACCAAGCGCTGTGGTCATCTGAAGGCCAAGGGCACTTAAAATCGTCATCTCCGTCTGAACCATGCAGACGAAAGATCGCTCTGGGTGATTTCACAGCAGGTTTGCGAGGCGGAATTGTGCACACGTCGGAGATTTGCATTTGTGTGGCGCTGTATCGGGGCCCCGATTCCAATGACAAGCAGGCCGAGGGTGACCTTGGTCGGAGTTCGAGATGGCGCAGCCTGCCAACACCAGGAGACCTACTCAGGCGGCCCAGGGACAACCAGTTCCGCAGATAACTTTTGGCGGCGTTAACCCCGTAGTTCCGCTTGGGTATTTACTCGCCTTCCACTTCAGGGGGAGGGGGAGCGTCAGATGACCCCACTCAATAATTCTCCAGCCATTCGACCAATACGGCCGACTAAAATGGCAAACCACCTCCGTTGGTGACATGGTCCCGGAAATGTCGCTTTTTGGATTCCAAGATTATGTTTGTATATAGCTGTCAAATGTCCATATTGGACCAATTTGGGGCATACCATTTGTGTATAAAAATTGGGGATCACAGGTATGCTTAAGTCAAAATGTGTATAAAAGCGCGCATAAGATGCCAATATACATCGGTTTGAAGAAACTGATGGTACAGATCAAGCCAGGTCCTGCGATACTGAAGCTTCCCCGTATAGGGGTTCCCGAAAACGCGGACGTCTTGGGGGGGTACGACCGCCGCGGCCATTTCCACACCTAACGTCCTACATCGTCGCGAAAAAACCAGCGCGTTGCACGTTACGAGATATTGCGACTGGGGTCTCTTTTTCAGGTCTAAAATTAATGCATCACCTTCTAGGTCTTGTCAAAGGTAAAAAATTGGCAGATATTGGCACCTTTCACGTTTAAGCGCAAACGAAAGTCAAAAAATAAATGCTGATGAGACGAAACGGATATCATAGTGTTCGTCAATCGATTATGAGTTTATTTGTACACCACATGATTGTATTTTACCCACGGAATCCGCTCAACGTCATGCTAAGCTAGTCCTGGTAAAGCGGGGTCAGCTTAAATGCGTTCTCGGAGCTGCGAAAACATTTTTTGTAGATAATAGTAGACGCTGAAGTCAAATGAAGCATCTCAGTTAACAAGCATTATTATCGAATAGAGGTCATCCAAAGTCATAATAGGTTATCCAAGGCTATCTGAAGCCATTGACCTAACATGACCTTAGATTAGGTCAAATTGTTGCTTAGATGCCTTAAAAGCGTTTTTGGAGTTGACATCCAACACAACATCTTATCTTAGGCATGCCATGGTATTGTAGACTCATCACTCCTTGGCCGACACCGCTCCGCACGTCGGAGCAAGAGTGAGGCGTTCGCTGCACTGCGCCCTTCTTGATGACATAAAAGATAAATTGCGCAAAATCTGGATCATTCGATTACTTACATCTCAAGTAATACGAACATATAGGCTGTTTTGCGACACCTATTACCTATCACATTCCCAAAGATAAAAAGTACCTTCTTTCCTATCGTAGCTCATGACCTCATTTTACACTCTCCATAATCCCGACAGTGAGCATCGCCCTACCAAATCTATCTAAAGTCTTATAAAACATAAAAGCTGGAGTCGATTGGCGTATATTTTATTGTATTTGTGCTCTCTAACCGTCTTACAATGAGACAAAACTGAGACCGTTGTAAACCGGCCGCGTCGTCGCGCGAAAACGGCTAACATTGTTTCCGTCATGACGCCATATCAAGTTGCCATGGCTACACAAAAAAATGTTTCCCTCCATGAGATGCGGAGAAGATGTCCCAAAAGGCACACCAAATTTCAGATGGATCAAACAAACAGTTCGGAAGTTATCCTCGGAAAACCTCAGGTGGTTACATCAACCCCCTATACGGACGCGGGTTAAAAGATATAGTGCGTGTTAGTTTTACACAAGCCTAACACGACGTGAATAGCACCATTAACACCGTAAAACTCCATCAAATTCCTCTAAATATTCGTGTTTGCATAAGGATATCTCTGAATAGATAATTAGAATGGCACAAATGGTTGAATTACCTAAACTGATAGCACATTTGAAAAACTGCAATTACATGAACGTACTTTTATAAGACTGGGTCAGATGATGGGCAGTCTACGTTGACCTCTCATGACGTTCACACTCATCGGCTATTCTGCTATTCCTGTTATTCCACTATATCTGTTATTCGGCTGTTCAACACGTTATCGGCTATTCCGCTGCATTAACCGGGCAACTGCCGGACTGTGGTGCTTTCTTCAACTTCCTGAGGGGGAGAAGGGGACGCCCCGACTCCATAACTCCAGAGCCAATGGACCTAATCGGTAATCGATAGCCTGCGACCGTATGGCCCCATAAATGTATTTTTTATACTGGGGACACGGATGACGTTATATGTCAAGGTGAGTATTCAAAATTTTAAAAATTTCAACCTCGCTTGATTGCAACTGCAATGAAACTGCAAAGCGGCCTGAGCGTATGCTACAAAGACCTTGGCAGTATTGGCATGCTCTAAATAGTCTATAATTTCTGTTTAGACCAAAAAATACGGAAGGTCGTCCAAAGTCAAGGTGAAAACTTAGGGCCAGATTGTTTTGTTCAACATGAAGTTCTGCTATGCATGTTTTCTGGGTCAATTTGAGCTGATAAGTCCATTAAACATGTTTAAACACTCACACCCGCACCAGACGGCATTCACATGACTGTCACAACGGGCAAACTGACACCATGTTTGAGAACAAATCGTGACAGTGAACTATGTCCTATGGTGACCTTAAGTCAGTTCATAGGTAGTCTGCATTGTCCTCTCACGACACTGTAACCATACTTACGTGCCCCTGAATATTTATAGGTTCATCAGAGAGCCTTCAAATGGCTGTCACGAGTACAGTGCCACCGTGTCTGAAAAATCGTGATAGCAAAATTTGACCTTTTTTGATCTCGGATGAGAAGTCTACATTGGACTGTTATGACGTTTTGATCATCCTAACGTGCCAAAAAATATTTATACGTGCACAAGAAAGTCTTCAAATGGATGCCGCAACGCAGACATTGACAACGTATTTAAAAAAAACCGTACTTGTAAGAACTGCCCCATGATGATCTTGGCTGAGGTCATGGGTATTCTACATTGACCTCTCATGACAATGTTACCCACACTTCAAACTGCCGACATGATGTTCGAGAGTATCGACGGAGATCAAACAAAGTCGATAAAAGTCAAAATCGTAAAACATTGGTTGCCGTTATGACGCCATTTTGATATGAGCTTGGATGGCGTCACCTTTCTTGCCAAAATGTGCAGAATTGCCGAGAGTATGGCGTGCGTGCAATGATTCAAAGTTACAGTACAACAGGAAGATGGAGGCGAGTGACGCACCCCCCCCCCCGCAACTGCCGAGCTAATTATCGCTGCAGGTCAAGCAAATTCCAAAAACGCCAAAATGAGAAAACATCATCGTCTTTATGGGATCACGTTAGCTCACCGTTGGATGACTGACAACTGTTGTTTGCCAACATATACAAGATGAATGTGCCAGGGGCTGCTGGACCTACCTGATGATCCTACTCTAAACCTGATGATCCTACTCCGTTTGATTACGAAGCGACATGATGGAGACAAAATGCATGTGTCGAAAACCCCCATCCCCTCCAAGACGCGGATAAATGAAACGACGAAGAAAAAAGACTTCGTACGACTTCCAACGAGAAACCTGCCCACACACGCATGTAAAACTGAACTCAAAGCTATTGAATCACCAAATCTTGCATAATGTGTAAAAACTTGTTAGCCAAACAAACTTCGTGAGACATTTTACGAATATTTCACTGCCACACTACCGCAATGGAATTTGAATAACCTTAAATGAGTTCACGGAGCGCAGGGTACGAATGATGTTTATGGAATATTAAAAAAAGGTATGATGATATAAATGTGAATGATATGGTACGAAACGATATGATATAAAAATATGACTGAAATGTTAAAAATTCGCATTCGATGTATAAATGCCGCCACTTTTAAAAATAGCAGCCTGTTCGTGACTGGCGAGTCAGCAGGCTACCGCCCAAAATGGTCAACACGTCATAAACACCAGCAAAGTCCGACTAAGTAAGCTGCGGCCAGCGGATGAGGCTGTCTCAGCCGCGACTGCAGCGATTAGCTGTCACGTGTGATGGGCTTCTAACTAACGCGAAGGTGAGCCCATCAAAACCACTTTTTAAAGACTTGCCTAATAAACTGATGAACTGAAATGGCTATACGCGATTGCTTCCAAAAGTTTACTCAACCACTACTGGACTGTTTTCACGAAGTATGCTAATATCTGAGCGATTTCCTTTGCCAATTTTTACAAATTTTGGCCCGTATGCTTAAGTCCCGGTGTGATGCGCTGGAATCAGAACTCACGCTACGTGTTGGCAGTTGTGCGGACACTGACCCCGCCGTCCAAACGATCACATTCGTGTTTCTGAGCACATCTTAAATGGAGCACAGAACCGCAATACAAAATCCCCGTTTCCAGCGAAAGAACCGCACTCACCATTGACAGTGTGTAGTAGTACTCGATGTTGAAGTGGTAGTAGCACGTTTTAGGCAGCTCGTACTGGCTGCAGGTCCGTTGGCACGGATGTCGGCCGTTGGTTTCATTTCGTGTCGAGAACTGGGAAGGGACGATGATTGTTCCGGATGCCAGGCCTGCAGAACACACCAGAACACAGTACAGTAGCCGCAGGATCGCCTGGGTTCGTAAGCGCACTCAGGAAGACGAAGTGTCCTAACCCTCCTAGGAGTTCATATATATATATATATATATAGAGAGAGAGAGAGAGAGAGAGAGAGAGAGAGAGAGAGAGAGAGAGAGAGAGAGAGAGAGAGAGAGAGAGAGAGAGAGCTTTAAAGGCTTGTAACTTTACCCTGAAACACTCTTGCACTGAAGAATTGTCGACGAGTCGAGCTCATCTACTTGCTCATAACATTAATTTTATATGGGCCAATGCGGATATAGAATACAAGAAATGGGGTAGGCAATGCTTTGTGATACTGATACTGTCTTGGTGCTGGAAACAATGCATGTCATGAAAAGTGATTTTTTACATATCATGATATCGATGGGAAGAGCGTAATTTACAAAATAAGCATTGAGCATAAACGGGATTCATTGCATGAAACTGATGGAAAAATCCTGGAGACTCTGACTGAGATTTTCATCCGGGTCGTTTCATACCAACTCAACGAATGAGCAGCCAATTTGAATACCCGACCATCAAAGATTATACCGAAGTTTGGTCTGAGGGGTTTTGTGTAACTCTGAACACGATTCTGAGGGAATTAGATTGATTGAATTACTGTGTGAAAGTTATAGATAATTCTCCATTTCTGAAGTTGCGAAAAAGGCAAATTTGAAACCAGTATGTCTCATGAATTATTCATTATAGCCGCAGATTGAAATGCAGTCGGACGGACCGTGAGCTCACCTATAATTATGCACTTAATTTGCTACAAATATGAATACTTTCATACATACAGTGGCGAACAAAATTTTTAATTTTGATTTGTGAAGAACCTGACTGTTTGGAATTTAAAACAAAGGTCACATTTGGATCCTGAACACATTTCACTATCATATTCTTTGTGAAACATGGTGGGCCTTTCCATACCAGCTCTGCCAATGCGCGTCGAATTGTGCCTCCCGGCCGCCGCTTCCCGCCCCGTCCCCCTCGTGTCAGGCGTCGGAGGCGACGTGGATGGGTGGGCCACTGGAGGGGACGAAGTCTGTGTTTGAGACAGCACCCCCTAGGTGCGATATTCACACAACGAACGGAGCGTTACCACTGTTGGGGCAGGACAAGGCGTCAAGGCAATGGGGTGTCCTTCGCTGATTCAAAGCACACTGAAAAGCGCTCGTGCATCAGTCAGTGCCCACAAGGAAGTAGGGAAGCGCTGAACATGAAGTCGTCCTTTAGCGGACACAGAGCTAGCCACGAAAGAAAATCCACACGATAACGCATTGTAAAACAAGTTCAGGTCCAAATGGTGCTGCCATTTGGCCCTGCGTACGAAGTCTCTGGCCAAAAGAATAGGGGGTTAGTGTCAGTGAGATATAAGCAATATGCCCACATCACGAGCAGGAACTTCTGATCGTGCATGAGAAAGCGATAGCTTGACTGCGACTGTTCAGAAATGCCAAACCGTTAAACAGACGGCACCGAAAGGTAAGAAACATTGCCGAAATGTGTACGCCAATTTCATCCAAAAACACAACCTGCGCGAACTTTTGAAAGGACATGAAGCACTATGAACACCTTGCAGAAAACAAACTACCAACAGACTTCCGCATTTCGGGCAGTGTGCAAAGGAGCTAACGGATTATGACAAGCCGTCGACCAGCTCAGCACTGTGTACTCCGAACCAAATGAGAGCAGCAGCACCGTCGCCGACGCCTTGCCGTAGGCCACCAGCAGTAGCAGCACCTCTTCGTCGCACACCGGATCGTCCTTGCTCTCTGAGCGAAGCCCAGAGAGGAGGATAACGACACAGCGACTGGCCTATATTACGGCGACCTTCGGAGAGACGCTGGTGGATAAACGTCAGTCATCGGTGATGGGTAAATACCCGGGAAGATAATGCCTTTGAGACGAACCGTTACGTGATTTGATTTAATGCAATGCAAGGCAACTGATTGCGGAGTTGCTGAATACACGTATATGCTATTTGTATATAAATATTCATATTTTTTGACAATGACGGCATGCTGAAACGGTGTGCTATGGGACGGGGAGAGGGCCTTTAGAAAAATCCTACGGGTTACCAAAAATAGTTAAATCTATGCCATCATGTTATCACATCAAGCAAATACTTTACATCACACACAAACCTGGATATCTTGGTATATTTCCCTAATGGTATTGGCGGTGGGCCTTGCAAATACATGAAGTCCTACAAGAATCCAAATGAACTACTGTGTCAAAAGAGGGAGAAGAGACTCTTCGGAAGTTTTTCGGACGAGACGATGTCAGCAAAGTGCTACCGGGCAATAAAAAGCCGCTTCAGGAACGTCTGGCTTTACCTGACTTTCGATAATTTTTTGGCGTTTACAGACATGAAACTGCTGATCCCGTTTTCAACATTTGCCAGTATCCGTTCGCCATGACGTGTGTTAGCCGGGTCAGCGGGAACGCACCTGGTCTGTATCTGCGTCTACCACCGACGTCCCAGACTGATGCCGTAGGCCGTCGCCAGTGAACTCACGTTGGAGTGTCTAATGTCCAAAACAGTCGAACACTCACGAATGAAGCATGCGTATTGAGATGCTGTAAAGCTTGCTCCGGAGAAGGAACACTCCAGCCCTTTCTAACAGACTTGCCAAATCGAAGCGGCGTCGATCAATGTTAATTTATTGAGAAGATGAGTTTGGAAGTAACGAAGCCGACAAGGCATCATTTCGTCGCAAAAAAATACGTAACTGAGAGGCCTGAAGGTCTGTTTGAAGGAGGAGGCGGCCATCGTGTGCAGATTTTTCGGAAAACTGCTCGTTTTTAGCTCTAGATGCCATCAAGGTTTTTGCTGGGATATACCACAAGCAGCAGTGCAACAGTGCAACAGTGCATCCTTGCAAACTTGAGGGCGAAAGACGGCGACGTGGCAACAATTTTTTTGTGATGAGCCACTGCACTCGACGCAAGACGGAGGCGGTATACACCTTCCAGAAGGAGGCAAATGAACTGCTAAAACAGGAAAAAGAAGCGCTTCAGAAAATCTGTTTTTTTTCACCGGTGGTTCAGCTGCCCCGATACAGAAGTCAGTACAGCCTTGGAAACATGTGTCTCCATCAACACGATTTTCAGCTGCGATTTTTGTGCGTGGCCTTATTTTGCGACATACCATAGAAAAGGTCCTTGTGACGGGACTGGTGATAAACTGGAACGACACACAGCGCGAGCGAGTCTTCAGAGACCGACGATCAGCCAAGTCATGACTCCAAAGGACATGTTCGACTTCTGCACTGCCTCTGTAAAAGGTTGACGAGAAGAATTTTGCTTGATAATATTAAAGTGTCATGTAACGGTATGCTAGACCTCTTAATGTACTTAAAAGAACTTCAAATTATCATTATTTTCCTTTCACCTGCCACCGTCTCACAAAATATGGCGTAAAAAAATTAAAGTCCATATCACCTTTTCAGTTCTCCCTATGTTTACGTAACATCTGAGGAAGCAGACGAGACATCAGATGTGCTAAGCAGCACCTCAGTGGAGTCGTGCGCCATTAAAGGAAGCAGGGGAGTCGATCTGTTCAAACCATTAAAGGAAAAGAAGATGAAATGTGCGATACTTCATTCAAAGTGTTTCGAGATTGTAAATAAACGTCGTGGTAGGAGTGTTCTGTGGCTGCCGCGCCGAACGGCGTCATCGGTACGTAAATGTATTTTCTAACTTCAATATGTTTGGCGGGTAATCATGTTCAACAGAGTACTTGCTACTGTTCTGATACCACAACCCTTACCAAAACTGCCCCTCCCTCTTCTGCGCTGCCTCAGACACTTGACACCAGGCACATGACCAGGATTTTCCTGGAGGGGAGGGCAAGTGAAAATTTTACCATGCGCCAGTGGTAGATGTCGAAAATTATAGGGAAAAAACGATTTTGCTGTAATTCGCCTCATATTTAACGCACGAGAAAACATATAATGTTTGTTTCCGCAACATCTATATGTTCCCTACTACGTACTCCTGAGAAATCGCTATATATCTAGTGTAGACCCTTGGCTACGTCCCTGCCTGACGTGAAGGGGGGCCACTGGGGAAGCGGCGGCCGGCCGAGGCGCCCGGGAGGCACATTCGAGGCGCGTTGGCATAGCTGGTATGGAAAGGCCTAATCTGCTTGACATAGAATCTGATAGTGAAATGGGTGCAGGATCCAAATGTGGTACTTATTTTACATTCCAAACAGTCATGTTTTTCACAAATTAAAACTGAGTATTTCATTTGTTATCATACATATGAAAAGTACTTATATTTTGAGCATATTTAGCGCATAATTATAGCTGAGCTTACGGTCTATCCGAATGTATTTAAACCGTGTGCCTATGATGAAAAGTTCATGAGGTACAGTCGTTTCGAATTTTTTTTTCAAAGCTTGAAAAACCAGAAATTGTAACTTTTAAACCGTGATTCCAGTGCATCTAACTTTCTCAGAATTGTGTTCAGAGCTACAAAAACATGAGCGACGTTTCAGCGACATCCCTGATGGTTGAGTGTTATCATTTCGTTAAGTTGGCATGGAATGACCCATGTTATCATTCATTCAAACACTGTAATGGCATTGATGCAACACACGCATATGCCACATATTTATAACTGTGTTTAACCCATTCCCGGCAGGGGGGGGGGGCGAATCTGCGTTCCTCGGGTTTTTTGCTTGTCAGTTCCAGGGTGTTTGACGCAGCTTCACGAACCTTGGCGACTTTTCCTAGCTATTCTTTCTACAAACTGTAACAAAATTTCGTATTCCTATTTTGCTCAAGGGCGGAGCCAGACAACGTTTTTGAAAGGTACCTCGAGTCATTTTTGGCCCTGTTGAGGGTAAAAGGAAGATGTTTGCCAAAAATAGCGTTTTTAAGATAGAACTTTTGAACTTTACATGGATCTATAGGTAAATACTAGGGCAAGCTACAAATACAGTATTGTTTATCTGACGTCACTTTGCAAGGTTAGGTCAAGGCCAAAAGTCAAAATTTAGTTTCATAGTAGTAATTTTGGCACTATTTTTTCAAATACAAACCCGGGATACGTTTGACCTGGACGGGTGCCCTCTACTCGCGTACCAAGTTTCAGCTCGATATCAGTTCGGGTCACGGAGCTATGACCTAGAATGTCAATGCGCGTACCCTACATCACAATAGCCGTAAAATGGAGTTTTAAGAATAGAGTGAATGCAAAGGGTTGGAAATGTTTTCAAACAATATCAGATGCACCCAATACCATTCCATGTGACTCTAAGGTCATTGGAGGCCATTTAGGGCCAAAGGTCGTAAGTTGGCCTGATGAACAAGGAACCAAGACATTTGCCCTTTTTCATGTACCTGCCACATACATGCGTATGCTAATATTATACAAGCAGTGTAATACGACTTGTACTTGTTCAGCACAGCATGATTCGCAAATATTAAAATAGCCCTGTGAACGCCTATGAATTTTCGCGAAATTTCAAATGTGTGGACCACTGTTAAAAAACCCATTCATTGTCGCTCGATTCATGCCAGTTTCATCAAAATCGGTCCATAAACAAGAGAGTTATAACAAGTCCAAAACTTACGACTTTCTTTCCCCCCGCTGTATCCACCCTTTTTAAACTTTTGAAAACTTCTTTTTATCAAATTGTAGCTTACGTCATGGCAAATCGGTTGCCGTTTGTCGCGATGAAATCGGATGTGTCGTTCCCGAGATCTCGGGCGGGGGGGGCGGGTCCACACCCCCCCCCCCTCCTGCCGTGAATCGGCCAAACCGTCTAGCCCTCCGGGCATTGGGTTAAGAGGCGAATCAGAAGGAAGAGGTGAATGACACTTCCATTGAACAAAAATCACTTTTCCTTGGTTTTCTGTTTTCACTAAAGGCGTTTCAATAGCACAGGATCATAAATGCGTAGAAATGTTCAGAAGGCTGGGTACTGAGATTAGCTCAATCGGATTGGTAGAATCGAATGACAAATAGCTCGAAAGTGTATAGTCCCCCCTTATCTTCAAGCCCCTAAGTCAGCTATAACCCCCAAAAAATGTTCCCAGATATGCCTTGATGTTAACCAAAGACTAAAAAGTGGATACCACAGCCAAAGTAAAGACCCTGAGGAACGTATAACAACAAAGAACATCAGCCTTGTGCATCTTTTGGCTCTCTTGGGGCTGCTGGTGGCGCGATGTACAGTGAGTGCACCATGACCGCGTGATGCATTTCGTGCTACGATACTGTGATGCAGAGTAAAAACCTCGTGTCCTGTGACGAGTCTTGTATGAAGAGCTTTGTGGCTCAAATTCATTTTTGCAGAGAGAATTAGTCGGTTGGGCCTAACCCATTACAGGAACAAGGAAACCAGTACGATTCGTTGTCCGTGAAAACAGCCTGTAACAGCGCTCATAGACGTCAAACGGCCTTGCGTCAAGTTTAACTCGCATGTATTTTTTTACGACAATACAAATTGTCGTCAAGTACAAAATGACAAAATGTCGTCAATACAAATATACAAAATGACAAAATGTCGTCAATACAAATATACAAAATGACAAATTATCGTCGTTAAGTGAAAAGGAATTTAACCAACCTCTTTAAAAAGGGGTGCTCAATTTCCGTGCCGCCGTCCCGTCGTGCGTCGGCAGGCGTATAACCGTCAGCTTTCACTCGGCATCGTATAACGCATCTTTTAACGGAATATTTGAACCGTGTGCGAGTTTCTAAGACATCCAAAGACATCTAACCGACGAAAAGGTGAAGGGCACAAATGCTTTTTTAACATGCCTTCGTTTGACCCGACCTGACCGCAGATGACACGAGCAAAGTTGACGAACTACGTTGTTAAAAAAAAAAACAAACGAAGAGGCTATCTAAGAGTACATTTTCGGTCCACAGTCACCATTAGTTTGGATTTTAGGAGGGGGTCACTTTGATCCCACGCGACGGCATGTGTGGGCAACAGCGTCATGATGGACCAGTTTAACCCTGTGAGTATCTATGTTGGCAAGCAAGTAATCCAGACATATATAGTTGAGCGGTCTGTTTCCTCGATTTTCATTCGGTCCGTAACACCATCACTGACCCTGAGGTCAACAAGTACGCCACCTCTGGAGACCATGCTGGCAACAATGAGCCTGCTTCGTACATATATATACACTGCTTCGTACAGTGTCATATAGCCGGACACTGATGGCGTGTCAGTGACCCTGCAGAAGGATGGCTATGATCCGTTACATGCAAATTTCAGGAGCCATAAAGACCTTGACAGCTTTGTCACCTGCTGAATGCTCCACCCAGAGTTCCAAGAAGTTTCAAGTTCCGAGATCCAAGAAGAAATAAAACGGGTCAACAAAGAGAAGATGCCTTCCGCAGAGTTCCGGTGTCCTTCCCTGACTAAAAATAAACTCGACACGGAGTCGGTAGAATTCTGGTAGAACACAACAGACGCCAGTCGGCTTTCAGCACGTCTGGGTGGGAAAGGCCCAACCTGCGCCTGCCGAATTCCCGGCCGGCGGCGCGGCTCGACCTTTTCTCCGTTTCGACAGCATGTCACCGTTTGACGATGTCCAGGCACGTCTGCGGCGGCGGCTGTCCTCAGTCCACGCCGAGTCGTTAGTGTGTTTGAACGAATCGGATGGAGCATGTGCCGACCCGCCACAAACGCCGCGTCCGCCGCTAACGGCACTGTCGTCGCCCGTTCAGGGAGTTTTGCTCCGCACTCCCATCTCCCCTCGACTGTCGCATCTTCTACTCGCCTGCGTCTGGGCGTTTATTGTTTGGTGTTTTTTTTTCGGTGGTGCTCGAGTCCCACTTATAAATTTTCACACCCACCATTGTGGATTTGGGCCTGGCAACGCATCAGGCCAGAGAAAGCTTGGGAGCTTTGGACAATTTAGATTTAATATGGGACTGATAATCGTTCCAAAAAAGTACGAAATACTGTTGCATTTCTCCCACGGAATACATTTAGGACCAAAATGCATTATTTATCGTGCTACTATGTGTATGGCACATTTACAAGAAAGGTTATGTAATGCTTAATTAAAACATTTCCCACTGAAATATTTCGAAAAGTGTTGTCAGGGAAAATGAAGTGGCCTCGATCCGTTGAGAAATTCACAACTTAGAGTAGGTTAAGATACCCAGGAACATCTCGGGGTTCCATAAGTGATTTCCGCAAAAAGGCAGCCGGCGCCTGTGATGACAGCACAGTGCGACGATCCTGGAAACACGTGACGTCCTTTCCAGGGTTCTCCTGCTCGTGAGAGATTTGGTAGGCAAGACTCTATCAGTTTCGGTTCGCGGCCTGTGCAGCCGCGGCTAACTGGAATCAAACGTCAGCGAGACGGTAAGAATGTCCAGCTGTCTGAAACCCCATCAAAATAGTGACGTGTAGTAGTTCCAGAGATCAGTCGCCAGTCGCACCGCCCCCCCGCCCCAGAGAATTTTGTTCAGCGAATGTGTGATCCGAGCGACAACGGCTTTCAAACACTTTCTTATGATTCGCATCAGGTATTTTTAATGTTATGGGCCAGTAATGTGAGATCTTTGTCGATAACACCGAAGAAAAGTTAAAAAGATTTGGCTTGCGATCTGGAAATCTCAAACCATCATATGGTAGTCCAGTGACGTCATATGCCCTGGTAATCAACCCCAGACGTTCGTTAGAAGGCGAACAGCCTCCTTCATGTATGTACCGTATTTATCTCACCATTAAAGCGCTCCCTGCAGTGGTTATCAGAGAGGTTGCTGGTTCTTTACTGCGCAACATAGTTATAATACCTACTTAATAAACTGTAGAGGACTGAATGATAAAAGGGATTTCATTGTGAATCACAACCATCTGTCACTGTCACCCGAGCTTTCAGACCATTTGAGACGATGAAGGATAGCTCCCTCGACGCAGCTAGCGGTTCTGACTTTTGTCAGTGGGATCAGTGATTGGGGAGCATAAAAAGCTGTTTACATTCTGGCCTTTTTGGTCCTTTAGCCATCGTATTTCATTTCCTTTTGTCCTCATAAAAAGGCCTTTGCTGGCCTTTCTATACCTGGCAATCACCGATTCTTCTGACAAGGGCATTTCAAATCGTGCTGAGATATTTGGATTTTTTGTAAGATCAAACCCGTACACTCACGCATATTCCGAAACAGGTGAATCATACGAGTAGGTTTATTCGTTGCCTACGACGAATATATCCCGGTTCTTTGGAAAACACGTTTTAGTTTCACATCTCAGGGCAGGGAGCCCACCACTGCTCCCAGGCACATGACCTGCAAATCATTTCCTCGCGTAGCGCCGCCGCCTCCTCCACTCAAACTCATAATGGAGCTCGGAACGAGCGTGACGGAATTCAGCAAGCGCCCGAGATGAGAGGAATTCCCGACACCGACGATCACGCCACTGCGCATCGTCTCAGGCGGCGCTGGTCCGGCGACGGAATCACGTGATGCTCGGAGTCGGGCTTATCCAGCTTAACCATACGCCTTTTGAGAACAGCTGAGAGGGAAATCAAGGCGGCTTTTTGCAGAACGTTACTGCTGTTTAACCCTGACAGGACTGTTCAAGGTGAATGTCCAATACGCTACAACTTAGCTTGGCTTAATCGGTAGTGCAGGCTATGTGCTACATGAGAACGGTAAATGAGTATTACGGTAAAGGAGCTATTAGAGGAGCGTTCACAATCTTGCTATACGACTGGTGGCCCGAGGAGGGATCACTGGTGAAGGCCCTCCTATTTAAAATTCCCCAGAGGGAAGTTGCCAATGCCTTGTCAAGCCAAGGAGGGGCCGCGGTAGCCATTCCCCACTCCCTCCGGCGCAAATTTTGCCCATGAATCGTCAACCTCTTGCAGCTAAAGCCAATCGGATCTATCATAGCAGCCATGGCTTGATTCGGAGATTTTAGCAACAGGTCTACGGAACTGACTGGAAAGCAAATGTCTAAAATGGTATTCGACCCCGCCCCGCCCCGTCCCACCACGCCCAGTAGCTTTGGAAAATCGCCAGTCGTAATTGCCTGTCGGACAGAAGTGAACAAATCACGTTTGTTCGTTCGGTACCCAACAGGTCCAGCTGAAGCAGGGTGGATCTGACCACTCCAAGCACGGTAATTCCCAATAGTCGACGGGGGTTCGGGCTCGCCATCAGAAAAACGGCCTCCGTTCGACCGGATGAGCTGCTGGAAACTTTGCCGGTCATGCCTGACACCCGGCGGTCTTCGGCTGGGTGTCAGGCAAATTTGGGTGTCAGGCAAACAAATCACCCGCTCACTGTCGCTGGCTGCTTTTGGGCGAGGTGACCTTTACGAAGCCTTGCTCTGAGGCTAGTGACTGTTGTTGCTCTCTTAAAGACTCCCGACTTTAACAGAGCCATCGACAGAAATCAGCAGAACTGGCGGCACGGATCGGCAGAGATGTCGTCGCAAACTTCACAGACGTGAGGGCAGAAACTGACAATCGCCGAGCAGCAAAGACCGCCGGCTGTGACGACACGGGCCGGCAGACGACAGAACCAAGCCCGCAGAGGCACCAACAGAAATCCCCCGAGGCAAGAGCTCGGGAAGCGGTGGGGGGGGGGGTGTTGCTCCCATTTTTTTTTTAATTTAGCATTGACCCTATGGGCGTTGACTGGAAACGACTGGACCAAAATGCCTCTTTGCCTCCCCCAACTGCGGAGGACTTCCCGCACCCTTGCCCCAAGCAGACGCTAAAGGTCAGCAGACGACAGGGTCAGGTCGGCAGAGGCAGTGAGACGTCCCCAGTCCCCAGAAGTGACGTCAAAGGTCGACCGTCGACTCAACTCGGCAGTCTTCTTGGCAGTGACGTCATCAACTGGCGAAAGCGCCAGCATCGTCACGCAGGCAGGATTGAATCAACAAGCACAAGTAGCGCTGAGACGCCCGTTTGAGAGGGAGAGAGTCACGCTCGAGCATTGCGGCTGAGGCAACGCTATTGAAGTGGTATAAGTCATCATCAGAGGCTATATGCCGTCCTCGTTAGAGGCACTGCCAGGTCGCGGTTTTCCGTCACAGCTGAGAACGAGTAAGTGGATAAAGGAGCTTTCTGGTATCACATCAAGAAAAGATGAAATCATAAGTTAATTATTTGGAGCGGCACACATAACCGTCATTGTCTTGAAGCAGCCGCGTCACGTAGCCAGGGCATGTACAATTGTGCGCAAAAGAAGGACCTTCAGCGCCCCATCAAACGCATCAGTCAGCCCGAGACAGATCTGGATACGGATATGACGGGCTCAGGTAATATGCGTATCACGTCGTGATAAAATATTACGCCCCGCCGCAACACTTGATTTGCATCTGCCTCGTTTAAGAAACAAACAATAATATGCATTTTGGCTGCCCATTGACTTGTGAATAGTGTGATTTATTTGCATTTGCGGGGACTGCGCATTTTCTATCCTTGTGTACACGACGAACAGCCTGACTGCCATGTTTAGTTTCCTGTGCGATTGCATAAGTAATTTTTGGTCATGTGTTTCCCATTGTCAGGAGTGGGTTGTTTCAGTTATCCGCCTGCAGATATTTTTACAGTAAACTTCTATGGCAAAACCCTTACGAAGTGGGAATGAAATGTCTTTTGCGCCAGGATGACGAAAAAGAATACCCTTGCATCTCACTAGCCAGTCTGTAGTTAAGTAATTAACTCTTCCACCAAGCGCGATGTAATTTCTCCACTTTATCTTCACCTCACGAAACGCCAGAAAGTCCGCATTCTCAAAACAACGCCTGCTAACCTGTGCTTGGTTAATCTTCGTGCATCCCACTGGTCTTATTGTACGCCTGCGGTGCGCAAAGTCCCTGCGGCAGTTCTGAGTTCTGAGTATACGAATCGAGGCTCACTTACGACAGCTGAGCTTCAGAAGCTAGGTCCGCATACTGAGGAGCATGATTGCAGCTGTGACCACCGCTGCGGTACTGAGAAAATACAGCCATCGTCGGAGATGAAATGCCCATAATCTCATCAAGCGCACAACGTACAGAAATTACTTGAATACGTTTAAAATAAAATAAAAGATATTTGGTTGGAATACGGTTCTAATGATGTCATTTTCTTGTCCTAAATGTGGCACGTAAAGTTTTACCTTTGCACAGCAAAGGCATACACAATGGCATTCTCTGGCCAGAGCGCCTCTCTGGCCATCAGATGCCCTCGATATCCCTAGCCATTAGACCCTTCTCTTGAACCGACTTCGTCATCCCGATATCCCAGATCTGAGAAAATGAGTCGCTCCTGACGGGACTCTAACAGACACTTTTGGCATTACCTGTATCATCGGGCTCTTGAAGCTTTTGGATGACGCATTCAGTTTCGCACTGGAGATCTAGATTTGTAACACAATGCGTTCGCTCCAGGGCTGGGACTTATTATTGCCATTGTTATTAACCTGCTGTTAAATTGAACTTGGTAAGCACTGGCGCAAATACCAGAAGTCTTGTCAGCATACGCATGGACAGGTTTAACCCCGCATTGACTGGGGTATTTCGTCACCTTTCACTGATCAGGGGCATGCGTTTAACGCCCCCCCCCCCCGTCTATCTCAATAACCAATCGTCTGATTCGGCCCATTCAAACGACAATCGATAGCGCAGAACCTTGCGGTCCTGTCATATATGCATTTTTTTATTTCTGAGTCAATGATGACGTCGCAGATCAGGTTGAACGGAAAAATGCGCGTTTTCTCCAGAGTCGTCTCATGACCGAGACCTAGACAAAGAATGAAGTTAGCGTGACAAAATGGCGGCAGCCTAATCTCGTATTCAAGTGCAAACTGACCCAAGGTCATAAAAGGTCAAGTTCACAGCCCGGGTCAAATGTGACGTCTGTTAAAACGTGTTATGTCACACATGTTTCTTGGCCCACTTGACATGCATATTCTAAAAAAGACATTTTCAAAGAGCGTTAGGTACAACAAGGCCTTGAAATGGCTACATTATCGTTCACATGCAAAATTGCAACACTTTGCAGGTTCGAATTCGGATTACCATGAGGACGCTGGTGACGTCCCACTGACATCTTTGGATGACCCTGCAAGTCAATTTGTCGCATTTTCGCTTTTTCACGGAATGCCGCACAACATTGCGAAGACCGACATCTTCACACCAGTGATCCAAAACGTTAAGCAGATGCAGCCACTTTACTGGCGAAACTGAAATCTGCGTAAAACTGCCGAAGGCCAAACTACGAAAAAATGTTGCACTGTTGCAAGGAATTGTGTAAGTTTTACATCCAGTTCGTTGCAAGAAAATTTGATAATCTACATGGCCGTGCCCGAAAATCGGTTTATTTAGTTGGTCGTCTAAAATGTATTCTTACAGGGCCGGAAAATGAAAAGGCATGTTTGACTTAGAACGACCTAGCATGAGGTTAGAGCAGCCCTGTATTGAACTCCCAGGTCATGCTGATATGCATTGCAGCCAACAGTCACCATACATTGTAAAAGCACCGGCAATACGGTAGCGCAGTAAAACTTAACGTCGAATCGCAAAACATGGCTGCATTTATGACGTCATTAAGACATGACCTAAGATGACCTCGTTTCCGACGGTTACCAGAATATGCATAATGGACTTAAGAAAAGATAATGCAAGTTCCAGGATGGTGTGTTTATTGGTTTGGGAGATATCTAAGAAATGCGCTACGATACGTTATTTTTTCAACCCACGCCCGACTGGCTGTCAGCGCCGATCACGCCCGACGGGGAGGGGGGATGGGCGTCCCCTCTAACTCACTAACAACTGGGCACGATAAGATAAGATAAGCACGATAAAAATGAGGACACCGTTGGAAGCTCGTGACAAGTAGGGCTCGAAACTGGCATCATTTTTAGTTTTGGATAACACGTAAGTCATTTACCCCCATACGTGATTTCTCACAGCCGACTGCGTGAAACCGAGAAGCGGCCTGGATGTCAAGGGCTGAGATAAATGAAGTCTACGTGAAGGTGCCAATGAACAGGTAAAAGTCCACAAATGTGGATGCACGCCTAATTTCTCTAATATGGTGAACATATACGCCGAAACGTTGAGTTCAAGACACGGTGATTTTCGCGCCGACTGCCGGTGGGCGCCGTAGTTGAACGCGATATGAAATTAGCAGGACCTAATTTTAGCGTTCCTTTTTCACGCCATAAGCTTTTCCATGTAATATTTCTTTATCTTTGCGGTCCTTGTGAAGGTTTTTCAAGCTTAAATCCTGCAAAAATTCAGCAGTTATCAATCTACAGAATTGGCGAAGCTTTATTTGAGAAAGTCTGTTTATTTCCAAAATATGTATTTTTAAACTTTTTTCAACTTCTTGGTATTATTCGCAATTGTGCGAGTCAGTTCTGTCATTTTCAATCTGATGTGAGTCATTCATCGCCGAGTTTGATGGCAGCGCATTTTGACTAATAACAGTTATTCGCGACCTGACTTCAGGTCAGAAGTCGGAGGTTATTGAAACTTTGTCCATTGACGGAAACTGGATGTCTGGTCTTTCCACATTCAAGTTGTTTAAAAAAATCGTCAGTTTTCGAAAAAAGACAATTTATGTTGAAAACGGGCTTGACCCTAGGTCAGAGACCCGTACATTTCAGAAAAACCCGAGATAGCAAATTTGTTCCATTTATCAAAATCTCTAACCTTTGGAAGATATCATGTTTTGCAAAAATGTTTCAGGGCACTAAACTTTTTGGACATATGTCCACTTGACCTGACCTAGGTCAGACACCTTAGTTGGCCTGAGGTCAAAAATTAGATGCAAGGTGTAAAAATGATCAAGCCAAAGGTGAAGAAAGTTTCGTGCCGCTGCGTTTGTTCGTTCTGTCGCAGTCTCGGAAAAACCTCGGGGGGTCAACCGTCCCCCAATCGCGGTGGGTTAAATAAATGACATAACAATAATTTTAACGTCCACCAATCACGGGGAGGGAAACGTTAAACACACCTCCCCCCCCCCCCCTCCCGTCAAAGGTAGTTTGAGTCGTGATCAAAGTTTATGAAGATGGAAGACATGGAAGATTTCCCCGAGGTTCCACTGCTCCAAAACAAATTCCACAGGCAGTCGTCCGAACGATGCCGTCATTACGTGTGCGTTAAAATAGCGTATCCAGTGATAAACATTAAGATGCTGACGCATTTCCAGATCCCCGATGCGAAGCCATGTTCCAGACCAGCGCCGACGTTTCGGGTGGATGAATGCGATCTGATTTCGGCCACATGCTGGGTCTCTCACAAATATGGTCCCTTCCGCTCCTGAACGACGAGACGTCTTTGTGCGCAGGTTTCTGCGCACTCCTCCCAAGGACGCAGGACGAGCGGCCGCGCCACGCAGCGCCGGTCACGTGCCCTGCACGTGACGCGGCCGTCACGTGTCTGCACGTGTCCTGAATTCGGAGCTGGCTGCGAGCAGAGCGGGGGGGGGGGGGGGGACGGGCGGCTGTAGACAACGAGATGGATCTTGGGACCCAAAATGACTCGTTCAGCCCCGAATATGCTCTTCAGTGTTTGTTCCTGGCACTGGTGAGCCGGGCACGACCTTCATCAAAATGCCCACTTCAAGTTCCAAGGTGCTTTAGTTCCTGCGGGTGCTCTGGACGGCCCTAAATGAAGTCCTGTGCATTGGTCAGGCTGCGCCAATGTTTCTACATGCCATAATACCCCAAGGCAGTTTTAGCTGACTATGTGGTATTTGTCATTTACGTGCAGGTAACGGATGTTTAAACTAAAGCCGTAGAAACAACGCGAACGTCTCCTCCTTACGCAGTCACTGGCAGTCTCTGTCGTACAAATACGACTTCAGATTGTCGAGGACAACGTGTAGGACGTATATGAATGACCTGCGGGGACCGTTACGGAAGGCCATATGAAACCTTGCTCCTTTCCAAATTCGGTCCATTCCTGGACGTGGATGATGGACATTATTGCTAGTTAAGTAGTAGGTGCTTCCATGACGTACGCTGAAGTATTCAAAGGGGCCAATGAAGATCAAAAGTTTGGGTTCTTCTCGAAGTTTTCTAACTTCAGGACATTTTGCTCTCAAATTTTTTAGACTGAGTGAAATCAGTGTTTTGTTACCAAATAAGCAAAAAAGGAGTCATGCCCTGCACACTCATCCAACTCCTCATCAGTGATAGTGCCTACAAGGATTTTCATAGTTTATCGCACATCACGACTATCAGTCTACTGTCAGTTCGGGTTTTTCTGTGATTTTTGTGGTTTGGATCGGCCAACAACTGTGATTTTCCCGATTCCAATATATATATACATTGGAATAAGTGCAATTATTTATTTGATTCATAGCAAAAAAAAAACTCATCAATTTCCGTTGGTCAAAATAAAGTGGGCTAACTCCATTGAGAAACGCACATTTGGGGAGATAGGTTGTCGGGTCTTCTGCTCGGTCCCCCAGTCATTTACAGAAATGGACGCCTCTGTCAGTTTGGTGCTGTTTTCTTCAAAGGGCGATGATGTAAATGGTAGCGCTGCCTTGTTTTTCCTCGCCACATTTTTCACCCCGGAGGTACAGTTTCCTTGTATTGTTCAGGCGCCAGTTGGCACCGCAATGCGAGCCGCCTAGCGCACGCTACGTTCAGGCCGGACAAGCGGCGTCACATCGGCCAGCGTGTTCCAGAGCAGGGGCGCGGGGCGGTTTGGCGCAACGCGAGGGACACCGCAGGCAACAAGAAATGTGCCGCGCAACCTCCCTCAGTGTCGCCGGAGGCCATGAACGCATTCTTTGTGACTGTCGGTCCCCGCGTTGCTGCCGGACTAGTAGCTCAAGGCCCGCCCCCAGTGCCCCCCACTCGTCTACCGAGAGTGGGTGCTTGTACGTTCCATCTCAGCCCCATCAGTACCCGGACCTTTCACAAGATCATCTTTTTCGTGCTCAATTCACCGGTCCGCGGATCTGACGGTCTTTGTGTTCGGGTTTTCAAGCCTTTTTTCAACTCCATCGGTCATATCCTACTCCACCCTGTCAATTTCTGCTTCGTTTCCACCCTCATTCCTGACACTTGGGAACATTCCCTGGTCCATCCCATTCACAAGTCCGGCGATCCTACGGTTCCTTCCAACTGCCGACCCATATCCTTACTGCCAGTCATCGCCAAAATAGTAGAGCGAGCGGTGCAACGCCAGCTCTACTGCTACTTATCCTCAAACAACCTCCTTTCCCCATCCCAGCGCGGCTTGCAAACGCGGCACTCCACCGAGACGGCCCTCACTTACATCACAGACTTTCGACTGGTGATTCAGGCCAAATTCTCTTTTGTGCTTAGCTGATTTGAGTAAATGCTTTGACATCATTATTATCCAAAACTGTTAGAAAAATTCCAGCTGCTGGGAGTCGACACGACCCGGTTCAAAAATTATCATCATGGCTGTATTCAAAGTGTTAGACTCACTGGCTCTGATGGTTGCATCAAAATCTCTCCTCCTTTGGCTATCAATCAGGGTGTTTTCCAAGGCTCTAGCCTCGGCCCAGTCCTCTTCTGCGCGTTCGCCAATGAGCTGAGTTTGTACGTCGCCGATGCCCAAGTCGTGCACCACGCTGACGACACTAAGGTCTTAGTTTCTGGCCCAAAATCTGCAGTACCAAAATTTGTCTCACGCATGGAACATGCCCTGTCATCTCTTGACGACCATTTTCATTCTAACGGTCTAAAAGTTAACGTCACCAAATTTGAGCTCATCACTCTCGGCTCCAGACAAAATCTGCGCACTCTTCCACCCATCAAAATTTCTTACCGGGGAACATGTCTAACTCCCCGTATCGAGGTGAAAAATCTAGGTCTTACTGTCATGGGATGCACATGTTCGAGCCGTCTCGCGCAAGCGCTGCAGCACTCTCACAACCCTATCCCACCTCCGTCACTACCTTCCTCGCGACATCCTACCCGAGATAGTGACTGCCCTGGTGGTCTCGTACATCCATTACTGTCTGGTGGTGTACGGCAACGGCACTACCAAAAATCTTGACGCCATACCAAAGTTTTTGAATTTTGCGGCCCGAGTCATCTCGGGCAAGCGCAAATTCGACCACGTGTCGGGTGTGCGGGACACCCTGGGGTGGCTTGACTCATCTCAGCTCTTCCAATACCAGTCCCTCTGCCCTCGTGACGAAATCGTAACCGCTGGTCAACCCGAGTGCATCGCTCGTCAGATCTGTGCAAACCCAAGTCACCTTGACCACGTCCGTCCAACGAGAGAGGACGGTCTGTTACACGTGCCCGGTATCCGCACTGAGGCGGGGAAGTGTCGCTTTGTGCACAGCGCTCCACGTCAGATGAATGCAATACCACCACACATTCGTGATCTGAGTGCCGCGCCCTTCAGACGGAAAATAAAGGCACATCTGCGCGCTGTCCGCGATCATCAATAAGCCCTTTTATCAGCGGTGGCATCATGCTCGCTGTCATATTTGTCTTGTCTGCATATTGTGCATGTCTGTTTCCATCCCGCATGCTCACACCGCATTTTATTAACGAGAGGGCCATAATAGCCACATGTACTGTGGATGGCTTTTTAATATATAAACTACTATTATTATTACTAGTACTACTACTACTGCTACTACTATTTGGCCTCCGTTGCCCACAGTAGAATACGCTAAAAATGGGGTCAGTGCTATTCTGATGATGACTGGGTTTCATACAGCACTTCGGCTACTGCGACCATTTTGCGCTTCCGTGTTATTCTTCACTTCGTTCAACGCAGGGGCGTAGCCAAAGGGCAAAGGGCCGTGAGCCCTCCCCCCCTCCCCTTTCTATTGGGGTTGAAAGTTAAACGTTTCTTTACGCACCGAAAATGAACATAAATGAATAAAAAAAGGAATTCGTAAATTAAGTGGCCGAAATCTGAGTAGTTCACAGTTTTCACTCGCCGGTTGTAGAAGGGGATGGGGGTTAACGCTCCTGCTTTTTCTGCTGCTCTGTAAATGTGGTTGGTTTTTTGGGTTGTTTTTATTGGTTTCTTTCCTACTTCTTTCTTTTTCTTTGGTTAAAGATTAGCGCGGCGTAGCTGGCCATTTTCATTATCCCTTCGGCACATCAGTTCTGCACATGTTGTCAGAAAATGGGCAAGGCCATCCAAGGTCGTGTAAAAATGACGTCATAAAGACAACTGTGTTTTACGATTTTGTCATTTCCTAGATTTCCCTTAATGTCCGACGATACTCTTGGACAACAAGATGTCGGCAATTTGAAGTGCACGTCACATTGTCATGAGAGGTCAATGTAGACTATCCATGAATCCACCCAAGGTCATCATGGGTCAGATTTTCAAGCACGATTTCCTCAAACGCGTTGCTAATGTGCGCGTTATGACAGCCATTTGAAGGCTTTCTGGTGCACGTTTGAATATTTATTGGTACGATAGTGTAGCCAGTGTCACGACAGGTCAATGTAGAATACCAATAACTTCACCAAAGGTCATAATAGGTCGAAATTTATGATCACTCTTTTTCAAACACGGTGGCAATGCAAGCGTTGTGACAGACAATGGAGGGCTTTCTGATACATCTATGAATATTCAGGGGCACATTAGTATGGTCACGTTATCATGATAGGTCAATATACACTACCTATGGACTCACGAAAGGTCATCATAGATCATATTATACCATCACGATTTTTTCAAGTCAGTGTCAATGTATGTGTTGTGATAGGCAGCCGAAGGCTTCTGAAGCAAGTATGAATGTTTAAACAGGCGTTGCTGAGTTCTCAGCCCAAAGTGAACCAAAAAACATGCATCGTAGAACTTCATGTTACAAACCCAATGTGACCCTAGTCTTGACCTTGACTTTGGGTGATCGTCGATATTACTTGGTCCAAACAGAAACCACAGAGTATTCACAGCATGTCAAATATAGTTTGCACTCCGGTCGCTTCGCAGTTGCAATTAAGCAAGGTTGAAGATTTTTGGAAATTTCGGGGACTGACCTTCACCTATGACGCCATCCGTGACTTCAGTCTCAAAAGTTTCAATCGCTAGCTATCGACTGCCATTTAGATCAGCGTAATAGGTTCCATGGTTGCGGAGTTATGGGGTGGGGGCGCTTAACGCCTGCACCCCCCCCCCTCCCCCCAGCAAGCCGAAGGTTGCGCCACAGCCCAGCAACTGCCGGGTTAAAAGCGATTAGATATCCTTCGCGAAATCCTGGCTACGTCCTTCGCTCAACACGAGAAATGGCCAACTTTATAAAACACGATCAATTATCTCAACGAACATATACTAACGTCCACCGGACGACGTCCACACCTTTCATAGCGAGTAAACGTAGGGTGTCTAACGAGAAAAAAATGGAACCCTCATGGGTATCTCAGTTTTGGGATATAAATCAAAAGCAATCCTAGGCGTCGGCAACATTTTTGCAATCCTGAAACCCTAATTGGTCAAAACCAAATTGTGACGTTTCTTACCAAAATGTGGATTTCTTCACTCATGTCGTGGTTACTACTGCACCGAAAAGAAAATGGGCCAATATGTGTGCAGACAAGCAGTATAATCCCTAAACGAAGGTGGGAAATTTCACAAAGCTACTATTGCTGTTTGCTGATTGGCCCACGACACTGGTACTTATCCGTATCCATTTGGCCCGAGGCTTGGTGGAAGAAGATTAGCAATCGAACCGGCGAAACGTCTAGGAAGGACGGCGAGGAATGTTTAGCACTTCAGTAATCCCTCTTGATGCCATGATATTCTGCCCTATTTGGCATCTCACATTAAACTTCACAACGAAAACGGGAACTTTTTCGCCTGTTTGATCGACCGTCAGACGGCCGCTAAGTCGAAACAAAGTCGATTTTTTCGGCTCAGACCAACGTAGGAACGAACCGGTTCGCACCCCGCCTGGTAAAAACGGCACCGCCCTTGGGGTATCTCTATCACGCCAGGAAAACGGGCCACGTGGCAACAAATTTGGGCGGGTGTAAGAAACAGCTTTTGCAGAGTCGAAGTTTTCGCCCACGCATAGTCCTGGAGAAAACAAAAACAACATGTAATTCACGTAATCCGTAATGCCATTCCAGTCCAGGAATCCCTGACCTATGGTTCTGCGGATCATGGAAGCCCGGGATAAAAAATAGTCCCGGAGCTGACTTTCCCAAACGTTCCTCTGGTGGATCCGACTAAAAGTTACCAACACAGTGCCACGAAATCCATTTTAGCTCTCGGTTACATTTACAACATGGGTAAGGAGAAGGTTCACATTGGGTGATTTACTCTCCGGACGGGTCGTATTATCGTCACGTCGCCCACGGCCGCAGCCAGGCGCCACAACGCTGACAGCAGCACAAACGCTTCCGCCTACTCACGCCCTGACTTGTCGCACACGATGCCGATCATCTGGCGTACCCTGGTACAGTGGCGGCGTCTGGCTTTGTGGGGGGATGTGCTGCGGGCAACTGCTCCCGTCGCCAGGAAAACTGAACAGAAGCCCCATGGCCTCGCTTGAGAACATCGTGAAAAGAGCATTATCAACCACACTAAATAAGTCGTTCCCGGTGTGTCATTCTTTGTTCTTTGCTGGAGCACAAATCCCGCCAACATAAATCTGGGCCCATGGTGTTGACTGAAAGCAAATGGTCTAATCTCGTATTGGTATCGTCGCAGTTCTGAAATAAACCTCAAGCCATGAATATAATACACTTTTATAACGTGGCTCAGCTGGATAAGAAAGCAATTTTGAGGTTATTTGAAGGTTTTGAGCCAGATATTCAGCTCATTATTGATCCAAGGATATGTCCATGACTAAACTCTTAATTCAATTCATTTATATCTCTCAAATAGACGAACTGCGTCACAGCTCGTGGAAAGCGAATTGATTCATGGATTAACCCTATTCCCGGAGGGCTAGACGGTATGGCCGATTCCCGGCAGGGGGGGCGGATTCGGCCCCCCCCCCCCTGAGATCTCGAGAACTACTTACCCGATTTCATCGCAACAAACGGCAATCGATTTGCCGTGACGTGAACTACATTTTTATAAACAGAGATTTTCAAAATTTTGAAATTTGTGGATACAGGGGGGCAAAAATGTCAAAATGGGGGGTACTTTTTCACTTCTTATAACTCCGTTGTTTATGGACCGATTTCGATGAAACTGGCATCAGTCGAGAGATTATGGATAGGGCTTTTACCATGGGTATGCAAATTTGAATTTTTGAGAAAATTTATGGGCGTTCACAGGGTTTCAAAAATAGGGGGATTAGTTTTCTAATAACTGAATGAAAAAAAGAGGCCAAAACACTTTTTTAGCTTCTGCTAGTCATGTTATGCTAAAGAAGTACAAATCGCATTACAATGTTTGTATAATGTTAGCATAGGCGGTGCCAGGGACATAAAAAAGGGGGAACTGTCACGGTCACACGTTCTTCAGATCAACTTGTGACCTTTGACCTTAAATGACCTCCAGTGACCTTGGGGTCACTTGGAATGATCTCCTATGCATTTAGTATTATCTTTAAACGTTTTCAATCGTTCGAATTCACTCTATTTCAAAAATTTCAGTTTATGGCTATTGCGATATAGGGTACGCGCACTGACATTTTAGGTCATAGCTCCGTGACCCGACCTGATGTCAATCTGAAACCTGGTACACAAGTAGAAGGCACCCTTCTACGTCATATATATTCCGGGTTTGGCATTTGAAAAAACGGCGCCGAAATTATTGCGAAAAAAACAAATTTTGAGTTATGACCTTGAGCTGGCCTTGTAAAATGACCTCAGATAACAAAATTACATCTGCACATTGCCCAACAATGTAGTTATACATTCATATAAAGTTTTAAGTTCTATCTTAAAAACTCTGTTTTTGGCAGACATTTTCCTTTTACCCTCAACATGGCCAAAAATGACCTGAGGTGCCTTCCAAAAACGTTGTCTGGCTCCGCCCCTGAGCAAAATAGAATTTCGAAATTTTGTCACGGCGCGTAGAAGGAATAGCTAGGAAAAGTCACCAAGTTTCGTGAAGCTGCATCAAAAAGCCTGGAATTGGCAAGCAAAAAACCCGAGGGGGGGGCGGATTCCGCCCCCCTGCCGGAAATAGGGTTAATTTTGACGTCAGTCTAGAGTCAAACAAAAGCCTGTCCACTGCGGCCTGAATAGAGTTCCATTTTCATGTGAGTTACATGTAGACGGGATGTATACGTGATCGAGCTTACCAACATATTGCGACGTTTGTCGCCCATAGTGGGCCACACCAGTGTGGTTTGGGCTTCATCAGTGCAGTTTGGCGGAATGAGCTTTAAGAGTCATAATATCTAAAGGGCTGATAGTCGCTGAAGAAAATGGGACTTCATATTTTGGAGGATTTTGATGCAAAACTTTTTCAAGGTCGTGATATTTGACGACAAATCTATATGCACCTTCAGTGCATAACATGAGCAATTTAATGTTGATGTTTTTTTGCGTGATGATGCTACACAACCTATTTTGAAAACTGCTGACACTTGGATAACGCCGACACAGATCGCTGATAAATTCTCAGAAGGTTTCCTTGCAGGACGTCAGGCGCAGCCGTAAATAATAATAATAAACGAACGCCCGGGTTTCGCGGACACCGAATTCCATTGATTCCTGCACGTGACGCCAGGCCACTCACCTGTTGCTACCAGCCACACTGTCGCCATGGCAACGGCAGCCACCACCGGAGCCGAGGGCGCCATCGTATCAGCCGTGCAGGCAAACTCACGAGGCTTCGCCTGTACGATGCGCGGGCACACCACCCTACTCGCTCGGCTGCAGCGGCACACTGGCAGACGCTGGGTCTGGTGTCCCGAGCTCGATGCTCGACCCGCCCCCCCCCCCCTGTCGGCGGACTCGGGCAGAGTGGCAGATGTGTAGAGGACGACGGATGTGGTGGGTTCAGTTTCAAACGTCATTTGAGCCGAGACTGCTCTTGCTTGGTGACGTCTGTCGTAAAACTGACCAGCAGGCTGGTTGTGAGTTGTGACGTCACGTGCATGACGTCACCAGGGACATCCCAGTCCGACCAAGCTGTTGTTTTGCGGGGACGGGCTCTCCGTGGACGTCACTGGAGCTCTGGGGTGGTTCTAATGTTTTGGTTTTATTGATAAACTTTTCCTTGATATGCGGGGAACTCAAGAAACTCTTTCCAGGCGGCTTCCTAAAAAAGTGGCGTTGTTTTCCGTGGTAGGATCCAGCTGTCATGTCACTGCGTTTATGTTCAGCCTACACGGCAATGTACCGCGGTGCTACCGGAGAGCCTGTGGTCGTTGACGGAAGAGGCAGTGCAGCGTCCGCTTCAGGGGTGCCGCTGTCACGGCCAGCCGCCGCTGCAGGCTGCACCATCGGCCCAGCCAAAGCTCTCGACACGGGCAGCCGAGCCTGGCTGCACCAGCCCCGGCCAAACCCGCGACACAAGCAGGCCCGCGTTGTAATTCTGTCGTGTCGAAAACGTGGCTGTTGTTCGTCAGGCGGCCAGGACATGTTGCCTTCACACCAGAATATTTGAAGCATACCGGTTGTGCGATGGAATTTGAGAACGGTCTCTGTGGGTACAACTTACAGTAGGCGCGATAACGAATGGGTGGATCCGATTTTGGCAGGTAGCATCGCGCGTAGTCAATGACGCTGCCCGTTAGTGCACAAAGCCTTGCAATGAGACCTGTTCGCTCATAGCGAAAACAGTCTTGGGGACTGAGGAGGTCTCATCAGCTGCGTCTCTCCAAGTCAGCCTCACAGCACTTCGTGCGCCTAGCAAGGAATTAGGGGCGGGCAGAACGTTCGCGTTGTTCCAATTAGGTAAAATGCGAATGGAACGAATTTCGTCAGAAACTACGCAGAGGAACTTTCGTTCATTTCTCTGCCAACTGTTGCACCCGACTATCGGTTTCAACGCACCAAAGCTTGGCATTGTTACCCAAGTCTTTAAAACACCGATAGGGATATTCGGAGACTAGAAAACATTGACAGTGCCCAGATGTACGTTCGCTTATTTTTTCCATCCATCCACTATGGGCGACAAATGTCGCAATTTGTTGGTAAGCTCGATCACGTATACATCCCGTCTACATGTAACTCACATGAAAATGGAACTCTGTTCAAGCCGCAGTGGGCAGGCTTTTGTTTGACTCTAGACTGACGTCAAAATTAATCCATGAATCAATTCGCTTTCCACGAGCTGTGACGCATTTCGTCTATTTGAGAGATCTAAATGAATTGAATTAAGAGTTGAGTCATGGACATATGCTTAGATCAATAATGAGCCGATTATCTGGCTCAAAACCTTCAAATAACCTCAAAACTGCTTTCTTATCCAGCTGAGCCACGTTATAAAAGTGTATTACGTTCATGGTTTGAGGTTTATTTGAGAAATGCGACGATACCAATACGAGATTAGACCATTTGCTTTCAGTCAACGCCATGGGAGTAATGCTAAAATATTTGAAAAAAATGTGCGGACGCGGACCAGTGGTCTTTCCGGACACCATCTCCAGCCATGATCATATCAGTCATAATATTCTGATACATCATTTGTTTTTTTCCAACGTTGATCTCAGTTGGAGGCATTTTTTAGCACTCGTTGGATTACAAGACGTTGGAACATTTTTCTCTACTCACCACCCACGACCAGGTGACAAGGAGAACTCTTGCCTGTACGCCCAGCATTGTCGTTAGTTTTACGCTCATTCTCAGAATAAAGCGTTGCTCGGAAAAGAGAACAGACCCAGTCGCGGCACGTCCTGCCCAGAGAAAAGAAGGGGAACAACGGCATATGAGGAAACTTGCATCAGGTGCACCATGAATCTGGAATATGGCAGCTGAGAATAGGGAAAGCAGACATAGATTTCTGTAGGCTTGCGATTGGTCACTAAACTGGCATCGAAAAGAGTCTAGAGGCTGGTAAAATCGCAAATTATTTCCACTTTCGCCCGAAGACAATCGCAGGGCAAGAGCGGATGAAAGAAAGAAAGAACAGAAAGATAAGAGTACGCAACAGCTATTCTGGGCGTTTCGGAACATCGCAGGGCTTCCAACTTCCCGCTCAGACAAGCGGCAACGGAGGCCAGCTTGAATGCGAAATGTGAACACGCTCCGATAATTACTGCCTCTTAAACAAGAGCAAACGTATTTTGTCCGACGTTGGTGTAATTTCACACATCAAGGAAATGTGCCGGTCCTTATCAGGATGGGCAATCTATCAGCAAACTATTTTGCATTCAGTGATCATTGACAGCTGAATCTGTAAACAGCTGAACGGCGATGACCGTGGCATGGCGTTGTTGGCATCCGGACAACTACTGCTCCATTGGTGACGTGACACATTTGCAAACTAATGTCCACTGAGCACGAATCGCGAGATGCCAGAAGAAGGGTGCGAAATGGTGAAGGCGAATGCCCAGTGGTGGCCTCCCGTTATGCCCATGAGCGCCTGAAGTTTGAAACGATTCCAGTTGCCTTAGGATGTTTCGAATTCTTGTTTAACGAGAAGCAAGAAATGGGACTTGCCACTCGTGGCACACGGTTAGATGAGGTTTTTTTAAGGACAGAAAAGGAATGCTTTGGTATATCTTTCCTACAACTATGCTGAAATGAATGGGATACCACATCCGTCTCAGCAAAGGGAACAGAGTTTTGGGGAAAGGTCGGGTGAAATATTTTTGCTCACGGTACAGCTTTACTTGTTGAACTCCTTAGATTGTTGGTCTTCGACAAGCCATTGGGTTTAGCAAATCTTGGGCCAATCGATTTTTTCTCGAGCGATGAGGAATTCTAGGAGAAGAGCTAATCTGTCCATAGGTTGTTCAACATGGCTGAGTCCGGATTTTCTACGGTGTCCACCAAGGTTACCAAAGCATGCACTGAAAAGAGGGTCGTGCGGAAGACAGTTCCGGAGAAAGGGCCAGCTTGTAATCACGGTCTGTGGCGGAAGAAGAAGAAGAAGAAGTACACACGCAAGCGGTGTGTACGTTCCACCGGTTCTGATCGTGCCTATGAAGAGAATGAAGGAGAAGCTAGCTGAAGGAGCACCTCCTGGAACCCTGCGACCGATAACCCCAGTCCGCTGATCCAGGACTTCAGAGCCACAAAGTAGAGAAGGGCCTCGACTGAGAAACAAGCTGTCTTGAAAATGAACAAAATAAGCGCGAAATGCATGGAAATCTATTCCACTCATCTGATTCGGAAGACATGTAGTCATGTCTGATGGGTCGGAAAATATTTTCTAATAGTAAGCCCGACGAAAAATAGGTGAAGTATCTTATATGTGCGCATTTGGTGTTAGTCACATGTTGAGAGTACGGCCAGTTTGAATTCCTACAGTTGCAACAGCTGCAATTCCAACTAGGGTGCGCAAGGAGCGCAGCGGATATATGGAGACATGGGGCTATGTTGCCGGTATGCAGTTTTGGTAATCAATATGTTTTTGAATTGTTTTCTTCTACGTGCATGCGTTGCTCACCTGTTGAGTGCACAAGAAGGATGGGTTACAACACTTACAGGTAGCACGTACAAGAAAGAATGTAATCGTAATTTTAGCCGACTAGGGGTTTTGTGGTTTTCTTATTCCTCGTATGCATGCGCTGGTCACATATGGTGTGCATTGCGAGCTCGTGTCACTAAAGTGAGTAGCGGCAATTGCCATTCCGAGAGATGAGATAGGAAACATAGAGCGAGACAGCGCGAGATGAGGTAGGAAACACAGCGCGAGATGAGATAAGAAACAGCGACAGGACGTACATAAGTAGCGATGCCAATGCAGTTTTGGCCTATGACATGTTTTAATTGTTTACTATTTTCCTTATTTTACCGAGGGACTGAGAAATGGACAAAGCATGAGGCAACCAGACCAGCGTTTGTCCTTTTCCTTTTCCTTCAGCATCATCTCTGACGTGACTTACCTGGAATGCTACCGCCAACGAATTGTGATTTTCATGTTGGACAATGCAGTGCGTACTCCAACCACAAAAAATGCCTTCTCTTGCCGAACACATCGGGCAAGAATATGCAAGTGCCATTTTTCAGAAAACGTTCACTGCCGCGTTCTGTGATTGCCCAGCCAGCTGAAACTAAGGCCATTGAATGACAACGCATTAGGCTTCGTGATGGTACAAAAACCAAAGCTTTCGCCATGTATTCAAAGACAGGAAGCTTAGTGCGTCCTCTTGCCCGACTGTTCCCTATCAAGACGCGTTTAAATTCAACCGTTCTGGTAACCGGAACCTGACCTATCAGTCTGCGTTTATCTTTGCAGGATATGTAGCATACAAATGTATACACATCTGCACACTTTTTTGTATGTATACTCACTTAAAGGCTGACGGTGATGCAGATGCTCTGATTTCTATCAATTACACTCTCCTATAAGTCGTGATCATGATTCGGGTCATATCTTAGAAATGAATCACATGATCCTCGAGCCAGAAGAATTCGACTCATTTTCTCAAGACTTCATTATTACTCGTGAATCTGAACCGAATTAAAATCAATGCATCGTCACGAAGCAAACGACTCGCAAAATTTGGAGTCAAGCACAAGACATACAGCTAGTGTATTACGGCACTCGGACCGCTTGATGTTCAGCGGATATTTTTCAACATCAAGTTAGTGCAAAGACTGCGCACGTTTTTTTTCATTTTTGCATCATTTTCCATGTTCGCTGATTGTTTTTGCCATCAAGTAGATCACATGACATAGTCCGGCACTGACCGCGGCATTTCGCCCCATTTCATTGACGGGGGGTCAACGGGGGGTTAATTCTCCGCCCGTCTGTCTCCAGAACCAATCCCCGATTCGGCTAATTCAAACGGTAACTGATAGCGCCAAACCGTGTGATCTTGTGATGTATACATTTTTTACTTTTGGACCACGAATCATGTCACAGGTCAGATCAAACACTCAAACGTAAGGTCAAATACTCAAACACTCAAACTTTTGCTTCGGAGTTGTCTAATCGCAATGAAAAGCAGAGACTGAAGGTTGCATGGAAATAGGTCTCTCGAAGTCTGGTCTCATATTCCGGGACACCTGACCTAAGGTCACTAAAGGCCAAGGCCACAGGCGGGATTAAATCTAACGCCTGTGATCGTGGACCATGCGATCCATGTTCTCCGGCCCCTTTGACACGGGGATTGTAAAAAAAGACATCTTCAGAGAGCTGTGGCACAAGCAAGGCATTGAATTGGTCCGAAGCACGGTGCATATGCAATTTTGTAACATTCTGTAGTTTCAAACTCGGAGTGGCACAAATGCGCCAGTGATACCTCTGGATGATCCTGCAAATCAGTTTGTCGCATGTTGCGAATTTTTGCCCCATCTGGCACCCCTGAATGACCCTTGACGTCAATTTACCGCACGTTGCACATTTTCAGGACATGTTGCATAACGTGGCAAAGGCCGATATCTCCACACCGGTTATTCAGGACGGCAAACCAACGCCACCAGGTAACTCGCTCAGCTGCAGTACAACCGCCAAAGATCAAACCACAAAATGTCGCACTACTGCAAAAAACGGTTTTGTAAGTTGTACATACGTGCCGTATGTTGCAAGAAATTTTGTCATTCTATATGGTCGTATGCAAAACTCAGTTTATTCAGTTCCTTCTCTAAAATGTATTTACAGTAGGCCCAGAAAGTGGAATATACACGTTTGACCTAGGATGGACTTGCATAGTCGGGGAAACTTGCATAGAACTTGCATAGTTTCCTTTGTTGAACTCTCAGGTGGTGCTGGTATGCACCGGAAGCCACAGTCACCATACATTGTAAAAGCACCGATCATATACCGGCAAAGTAAACTTGGACGTCGAATCGCAAGCAAAACATTGATGTCCTTTTGACGTCATGAGACGTGACCTGAGATGACTTCGCTCAGAATCTTTGCCAGTCCGTGTGCAATTGATCTAAAAAAGTACGAAGAGTTTCAGGACGTTGCGATTCTTCGCTTGAAAGGTATCCAAAAAATGTACCAAGGGGACTTGAGCCCTCTCTCCTCCAGCCCAAAGCCGATATAACTAGAAACTTAAGCGGTTCAAAACAATTTGTACGATTTCTAGATTCTCAGCAACGGCAGAAATAGCACAAAATTTCGTAGCCGTACTGAAACCGGTTAAATGAACCCAGTCATGATATACTGCGATATGTACTAACGACAATGACTGGTATAAACCGTGCAAAACCGCCGTCACAATGTTTGTCTCGCCTGTTACGTAAGCGGCAAGCACGTTGAACTTTTTTGTTTCTGTGCGCTCCTTAGACAAACTATTCAGACAAAAAGACGACAACGCCCTTGGCATCTTTGCACTGAATGACAGCCAATGATGACATGTTTGTGTAGATTCGCCGTGGTGTCTGCCACTACCATGCGCCATTAGTAGAGTTTTACTCTTCGGTTTCGCCGTTAAAGAGTGATTCGTCATCCTCCCATTGTCCTCTGTGTTGTCCAACACACCGAAGCGCTTTGACCCGAGCTGGTGCGGCGGGAAACGCTGCCAAGGTGATTTAACTGCGAACTCACTCCCCCACTTCTCTCTCTCTCTCTCTCTCTCTCTCCTTCTGGTGTAAACGTCCTTGCATTCACAAGTTATGTAACAGCTCGGTTGCCAGATGGCGACGAAGGGTTTGCTGCAGCTCGAGTTTGCGCAGACGCCAGAAATCTTCATGGCGCTGAAACGCTCTGCCCGTCGCCGCTTTACATCGCCTGTGTTCTGCTCGGAGACACGCTAATGTTAAATGTCCGGTGCGGATACGACAAATTTCAAAGCGGCCAGCAGTGCAATGTTTGCTCTGGCCAAGGAGCGGGCTCTCAGTTTACGGCCACAAATCAAGGAGAGCACAGGTCTTTTGTGGAAGCACGCCTGGGTTTTCTGCTGTCACGTGGGGCCGGCAGACTTTATTGTCCTCGCAGAGTGCCAGATGCCTGGACATGACACCGTCCGATGAAACGTGCGGTGCGACATTGGGAATTCAACGGACGCGTTGTACGGAATACGGCAACCGGGTGGACGGACGTCCTGTTCCCAGGCGCCCTGCACCATCTGCTAGGAAATTAAGCGAAAAATCACAGTCTCCGCTTCTCTGCGGTATTCGGTAGGTATATATGTTTCGGTAGCTGATGCCTCACGATAGCCCGCCTACTTTCCATTAACGGTTACATTCGTCTAGAATCTATGAACAAGCTTCGTTTGGAACATGTCCGCACGCAGGGGTCTTCACGAGTGCGAATTATATCAGCTGGTTGGTGCGTATATTACAACCAGGACGCCTGCTCGACCTCCCGGCCAGTTCCAGGGTCAGATCACGTGGGCAACTCCAGGTCATGGGCGCCAAGTGAGCATACTGTCGACGAAAAATACAGCCCGAAGAACCTATGGCAACAGCTCCAGTTCACGGTTAGCTAAAATACATGTTCTTTATGTAGTGCGTCAAAACAACCATTCCGGCACATTCACATTTCAGTTCACGTCCAAGGACTACCATCTAACTCCACGCCGCCCAAAAAGTTCAAGCAACGTGCATATGGCGTTTCTGTCCTCAAACGGCTAAAGTATGTCCGTTCGCAAACGTCCAACGAGTTGGACGTTGGTCCAACTTGGTCCAGTCCAACTTGGTCAAGGTTCGCACGATTACAAACCCGGGTGTGCCAACCCCCTCCCCCCGCTGAGAGCGTGGCACGTCACGGTGGCTCAAGCGTCACTGACGTCGTGACGGGTCGTGACGGGCCGTGACGGTGTCGGTAACAGGTCATGACAGTCCAATCCACGTCTGAGATGCATTACTTTAGCCGCGTCACGTCCCAACGCGCCAGCCCAAGCGCTGGCGCTGGGTGACCTTGAACCAGCCTCCTCAAGGTCAGGAGGACGGAGAAACCGTTGCTAAATTCTGCGAACGGCGCGATAACTGGCAGGGCGAGCTATTCGCGATTCTTATCAAGCTTGTTATAGACGCTGCAAGAAGACGACGCCGGGGATAAGGTGTATCCAGGGGCTGTTGAGCAAGCGGTTCCGCCTGCCAAATGGTGCGAGCATTCGAGAATGGGGTATTCGCTAGCCCTGCGACGCACCGTAAATACGCTGACCGACTGGGCGAAGTGGTAGAAAATATGCCGAGCTCATGACGCCAAAAATGCCTGCCAACGTCCGCGCTGTCGCGGTGTTCTGGGACCGGAAAGAGTACGTGGTTATCCGGGATCGAACTCAGACCCTGTTAAACACAAAGTTCCCCTTCCGTCTACCATCATCTCTCAGGCTTCATGCGAGAGCCGCGTTGCCTGTTTCACTCGGTTACCTTTGGCCCCTTAACCCGCCCCCGACTGGGGGGAAGCGGTTGACTGCCCCCTGAGGTTTTTCCGAGGTTCCGAGAGACCGAGAGAACGAACAAACGCTAGCACCACGAAACTTTGTGTGCCTCTTTGCTTCATCATTCTTACACCTTGTATCAAATTCTTGACCTCAGGTCAGGGAAGGGGTCTGGCCTAGGTCAGATCAAGTGGATCTAAGTTCAAGAAAGGTTTAGCGCCTGCAGCTTTTTTACGAAACATGATATCACAATAAAACTTTCAAGTGCTAGAGATTTTGACAAATGCAACAAATCTGCCATCTCGGATTTTTCAAAAATGTCCGAGTCATTGACCTAAGGTCAAGTCCGTTTTCAACATAAGTCGTCGCTTTTTTCGAAAATTGACGAAATGTTTTAAAACAATTTGAGTGTGAGGAGATCGAGATATCCAGTTTCCGCCAATGGACAAAGTTTCAATGACTTCCGACCACTGGCCTGAGGTCAGGTCACGAATAAATGTTATGAGTCAAAATGCACTGTCATCAAAATCGGCGGTGAATGATTCAGATCGGGTAGAAAATGGCAAAACTGGCTCGCACAGCTGCGACGAATACCAAGAAGTCCAAAAGTTTCAAAAAATGGCATGTTTTGGAAATAAACAGACTTTTGCGAATGAAGCTCCGCCAATGGTGTAAACTGACAACTACTGAATTTTTCCGAACTTTTAACATGAGAAATCATCACAAGAACCACTAGGATCAAAAAACATCACTTGGAATGGCATATTGCGCGGAAATAAAAGGGCGCTAAAATTAGTTCCCGTTAATTTCATATCGCGTTCGTCTATTGCGCCCGCCTTGCAGCGGTGCGCAAATCGCCGCGTCTTTAACTCAACGTTTCCGTGTACATATTAAGCAAATCAGAGAAATTAGGCATGTACTGGCATCTGCAGACTTTTAGCTGTACGCTGGTGCCTATATTTGGACTTTATTAGTCACAGCCCTTGAGGTCCAGGCCGTTTCTCGGTCTCATGCAGTCGGCTGTGAGAAAACATATATAGGGTGTAAATGGCTAACATATTATCCAAAACTAAAAATGAGAAAAATATAAAGTTCCCAGCTCTACTCGTCGCGAACTTTCCAGCGGTGTGCTTATTTTTATCGTGCAACCAACCGTTCGTGAGTTAGAGGGGGGCGGTCAACCGCCCCCCCCCCCCCAGTCAAGCGTGCATGGCGCCGACCGACAGTCGGGCGCGGGTTAACGGTGATGCTGTCGAGCACCGTTCTGAAGCAAAATGTCCAGCGGAATAAGTCCGTTCACGAACGAGCCTAACAAGGCAAAGCGCAAGACCCTGGCGACAATAGATAGGGGAAGGTGGGGTAAGACGGACCAGCTAAGGTTTGAAGTCACATTTCTCGCTACCATGCTATCCAGCCTCACATTGTTCATAGTCTTCTGAATGTTGATTCCTTCCTCTTTTGATACGTGCAGACGCTGGATTTGAAATTCAAGAAATTTAGGTGGTGCTTGCTCTTAAAGGGGGACGAGTCAAAATCAGCGACAAGAAAAAACGCGGGGTAAGATGGACCACAAGTGGTCCGTCTTACCCCAGCAGTGCCTGCTATCCATTTATGTTTGTATAACTTCTATACTCTTGTAAACCAAAGGAAAAAGAGCGATAAAATAACACAATAAACGTTTATTCTGTACTCAGATATGTGATAGAAAATGAACTAAAAACAAACAAGGTGCGTGTTGATACTATCGTTTGGTATAAAATGCATGTCAGCTCAGCACTTAGACGCATAGTTCACATGCGAACCTCTCATCTTCCTCCCCGATACCGCACACATATCATGCGCCCATTTTTTGCAAACGCTGCAGCGCACCCATCCCTCCTCTGATACTGAGCGCGTGAAGCTGTCATTGCAGTAAAGACAGAGTGTGTCAGGATCTCCATCCTCGTCACTTGATAAGACATGGTCGCGTACTTTAGGCTTACGGTTCTTTTTGGATTTCTTTTCTTTGCTGTGTGCTTTCCTCTTTTTCGTGGGCGCCTTGGCCTGTTCTTTTTCTTCTTGCAGCATCTTTTTGTACGGAGAGCTTGTTAGCACTGCACATGCTCCCGTTATGCGACGCCTCTTCGTTTTGCCGTTCTGCGCTTGGCGGGATGCTCTCGGAACCGGGATGATGTGATGAGGTGAGACAGCGAGACCCTCGTGGCTGTTGCTTGGCAAGGGTTCATCTTTACTGGATGAGTCTTCTGCCTCAGATGTAGGGAGCTGGTGATGCGTCTGCCCTGAGCTGGCTGAAATCGTTGCTGGACTAGCAGCAGGGAGCTGGCTGCGCGGCTGCCCTGAGCTGGTTGAAGCCGTTGCTGGACCAGCAGCAGGGGCTTGTCTGCGCGGCTGCCCTGAGCTGGTTGAAGCCGTTGATGGACCAGCAGCAGGGGGTTGGCTGTGCGGCTGCTCTGAACTGGTTAAGGCAGTCGCTGGACCGACGTCCTCATCCAGTCTCTCTGTGACTTCTGCCGCAGCGAAATCTTCCTCCCCGAAGACGTCACGGTTGCACGGGAAGATGCCAGTCCGGCGGAATGCGTTGATAGCAGTCGTTGGAGCTGCAGCCCGGAGATAGGCCTCTCCGAACAACTGGCGAACCTGGTAAACAGTCACCACTCTGCCGGGGTTATTTCTGAGCCATTTCTCCACTGCTTGGCCATAGAATGTGTTCAGTGGAAGCAAGAAGCCCATATCCAGAGGCTGCATCTTGTGCGTGCAGTGCGGGGGCAGCACGATCATGGTCACGTAGTTCGCTCTAGCCAGCTCGATGACATCCAGGTTCTTCGTGTGGGTCACGTGACCGTCCAGGATCAGGAGAACCGGATCCTCCTCGGAAGGTTTAGCATGGCTTAAGAAATGGCGGAAACACTGGGTAAAAATGTCGGTCTGCATCCAGCCCGACGGATGGCAGGCGTGTCCGGTTCCAGGTGGACAGCCATCCAGCAATTCAGGTTTCATCCGAACCCGTGGGAAGATCAGAAACGGTGGGATGTAGTTGCCTCCTGCAGCCATACAGACCACGGCCGTTGTGAGGATACCACGCTCCGCTGAGGTCAGGGTGCCGACCTGAGACTTCCCTTTGCGTGCGGAGATTTTGGTCGACTTTGTCTGGACAGTCGTCAGCCCCGTCTCGTCACAGTTGAAGATGCGGTGAGCCGGAAACTTTGTTATGTCCATCTCATGCTCTAGAAGATCAAAAAACTTCCCCACGTTCACTCGATTAAATGCCCTGGCACGGGCTGCCGATGTCGCCTCAGGCACACGAAGCGCCACCTCCGGATGCCTGCGCTGGAATCCGGCCAACCAGTCTTTTCCGGCGAGACCGCTCTCCTTGTTGAAGTTGTGAGTTATGTTATTCTTTTCCGCCATATGAAAGGCCAGGTATCGCACGTCTTTGGTTGTTAGTCCGAAAAACTTGCTCTCCATCATAAGGATGTGGTTTACCAGCTCCTTCTCCTGAGCTGGGCTAAACACAGTCATCCTGGAGCCTAACAGCTTATCAGTCCCCTTGGCACATTTGTTTTGATTTTTCACCCTTCGCTTCAGGGTTGTCTTGGGGACGCTGAATGCTCTGGCAGCTTTCAAAAAACCCATCGATTTTGATTTCACAGCTTCAATGGCTAACGCCATTTTCTCCTCGTCCCAACTTCCACGATCGGTTTTACACTCGTACTTGCGCGGCATCTGCAAAAATATTAAAAAAATAGCTTACTGAAATTTGTAGATACATAGGTACTTTAAACAAGTCACAGTGTTTTAGCGAGGTTTTGTATCTGTGGGGTAAAATGGACCACCACGGGGTAAGACGGACCACTAGTGGTCCGTCTTACCCCAAACCTAAATTTTGGAAACATCATGACGTAGATACTAAATAGCCCAACATTGCGAAAACTTGCCTGCCCTAACTGGTGCTTCTATCATTGCTCTTCACCGCAAAATACAAAGAAAAATTAATGATGCAAAAAACGCGTCTAAATTTAATCATTCTTAGACCTCTTACCTTAGATCAGCGCGACGAAAAAGACCATTTTACTCAATAACTCAATATCCGTGCGTCCTGGAGCCATTAGCCCAAGATGGCGACTGGCGCGAAGGAAAACAAAGGTAGTTAGTGTACAGTGTAGCAGATGGCAGTAGCGGTTCGGCCGGGAAGGCTGGTGGTTCGTCTTACCTCAGTGGGCCGTCTTACCCCACCTTCCCCTACTACCAGAAAATGCCACCGCCAATAGGCCGCACCAGTTGGCAAAATTTTGCAAAAATTAAATTGCGCACATGAACGAAGAATAAAAAAAGACCTGCCTATAAAGTACGGAGCTCCGTTTAGCAAACCTAGCGCCTGCCCCGGTAGCTAGCGTCGTGTGATGTGAAAATGTGATTCGCTCGGGTGGGGGTCAATTTGGTCCCCTTAAGATACTTAAAACTAACGGGGATAGAGCCACCAGATCAGAAAGGTGATACAAGTCTAAAAGAACTCTCTTGGGTTGAAGACCGATGTTTCTAGATTGTGGCCGGCAAGGTCAAATGAGGTCAAAGAAGGCTACTAGTACGGTGCGTTTCGCAAGACTTCCACCTGTCCGCCTGTACCGCGAAAGCCGTTTGTTACAGCGCTTAAATGTACGGAGGCTTTTTGTAGGATCCAAAACATTGCAATCGATTATATACAATTGGTGACGTCTGGTTCTGTACTTATGCTTAAATTATTACTTCGGCTCAACTTGAACGATGTTGTTACAATTTCACGAAGCATCATCAATTTTGCTTTATGGTTTCTCATAGTAAATTTGGGGGCTTAACTCAAATTTTGCATATAAATGCTTCATAGGGTAACTGTTTGCCACAAACGCCTCCCAAAGTCATCTAAAGTTAACCTAGGTCACTGGCTGAAAACGAGCTAAAAAGAAATGAAAATTGTCAAAGAATGGATAGAGCCACCAGATCAGAAAGGTGATACAAGTCTAAAAGAACTCTCTTGGGTTGAAGACCGATGTTTCTAGATTGTGGCCGGCAAGGTCAAATGAGGTCAAAGAAGGCTATTAGTACGGTGCGTTTCGCAAGACTTCCACCTGTCCGCCTGTACCGCGAAAGCCGTTTGTTACAGCGCTTAAATGTACGGAGGCTTTTTGTAGGACCCAAAACATTGCAATCGATTATACACAATTGGTGACGTCTGGTTCTGTACTTATGCTTAAATTATTACTTCGGCTCAACTTGAACGATGTTGTTACAATTTCACGAAGCATCATCAATTTTGCTTTATGGTTTCTCATAGTAAATTTGGGGGCTTAAGCTCAAATTTTGCATATAAATGCCTCATAGGGTAACTGTTTGCCACAAACGCCTCCCAAAGTCATCTAAAGTTAACCTAGGTCACTGGCTGAAAACGAGCTAAAAAGAAATGAAAATTGTCAAAATGTGCTTGACGGTGCCAACTGACGTCATCCGGAACAATTTTAGCGTGAAATCAGTTATTCACTGTTAAACATAAACCTCATTGCTTCCTCCCCCTTCCTCTGAAGAGTACGCGCGCATGGCACGGAATACTAGACCGAAGGCAAAATTCATCTGATTCATTTCTCCTTGATATCTTTTTAACCCAACGTGTACCAGACCTACACAATTTTGGGCAGTCAATTCAGGCGGATCCAGCGGTTCCGTTTCGGGGGGGGGACAAACCAGTCTCCTGGGTCTAGATGACAGGTCAACGGAGTCGTTGACATGGAGGGAGGGGGTGGGGGTGGAAGGCGCTGGCCATAGGTTGAATTCTGAGTTCCAGCAGCTTCAAATTCTAGGTAAGTAGAAGTACATATATCTTTAGACGAGGGGAAATGATCATTTGCCTCCCCCTTATCACGGTTGGGGGGCCATGGCCGAGATGTCCCCTGGATTCGTCAATGAGTGAATTCAAAATTAACGTCAGTAATCACCTTTTGCGAGGTTGAGCGGAAAAAGGTGTGCCGAGGTCAATATAATTCGTATAAGGTGACCTCAGATGACCTTGCAGAATCTGTGTGCGGTTATCCCCTACCATTGTTTTGTACCATTGAAACCGAAGGGTCATTTGCCATATAGCTGCCTGTGACCTTGACGGCATTTTCCTGTTCCGACAGGACACGCACCGTAAGCAAATACCTCACTGGTAAGCCAATCGTATTGTGTGAAAGAGCAGAAGAGTCCGATCGGGATATTCCTCGCTATTGAAGTACGTAAAACGGAGAACATATCCAAGTATGAATACCTTGAATATCTTGAATGAATCTACTTGAATATCTTAACAAGAAATTCTTCGAAAACACGCAGCACAGGCAAATACACAAATACATTGTTCCTGATTCCCATTTAAGTCCCAAAATCCGCCAAAATATAAGAACAGTGAAACGTTACGGTAATGAAATGTCACAGACAGCTAAAGACAGCTTCTACTCATTATTTGCCAGATAATATGTCACATCTTATATAAACGTAGGTACAAGAAAGACAAAATGTCGATCGAGTTGAAAACGGATAAAGTGTTAAAGTAAAGAGCGGAACAACGCCATCTATTATTTCAGTTGACAACTGCTGTGCTCACTACAATATTTTAGCCATGCATTCAGGGACGTAGCGGGGGGGGGGGGCATGGGGGCCATGGTCTCCCTGAGCCAAGCGATCTACACTAGATACACAGTAATTTCGCACGGATATGGAATATTGATCATATATGTGTTGCAAAAGCAAGCATCATATGTATACTGTGTGTTAAATGTGAGGTCATTTACATAAAATTGTTGCTTCTTCCTATAATTTCGTCATATACCAGCAGCATATGACAAATTTGACATTTACTCCCCCCCCCAAACAATCCTGTATACGTGCCAGCTCGAATTAGGCATTGTACAAGAAGCTGGCGGCGTTTCTTTGTTTGGACCACATAGGAAGGGATAGGCCCGAGCACATTTTTGGTCATTTTTTTCGTGACCTGACCAGATTTTGACCTGAAACCTGATGCATCAGTAAATGGCGAAGTGAACTTTTATATCCACCTATATAGATCGTTTTTAGGGACGAGATGATGAGAGCAAAAGTTCTATGTTCGGAAATAATTTTCAATGTCTGACCTCGACTTGAACTGAACCAATGATCTGAACTAATGACCTGGACTAAGGCCAGTCAAATTGTTTTTGCTCTTTTCTCAGTGCATTATCTGACCACTCATGCGAAATTCGAAAGTCCACATTTTAAACTCTATTTGTGACAGCAGTTTAAAGTTTACCCTAGAAATAGCCATTTCTGAAAACCATGACGGGCTTTGATCCGCTCTAGCTGGGTGATCTTGAATGACTTCGACGATTTTTTAACACCAAAAGATCCACTGCTCAATTCGTATGCCCTCAATTTGTAAGTATGTGATAAAAGGTGTACTAAATTTGGTGGGAGTGCGCCAAACCGTTCGAAAACCATTTCGGAAAACCTCACGGGGGTCAAACTGACCTCCCATACTTCAGCGCGTGCCTAGCCATGCAATTACTGGATGGACTAGCCTTGCAAATTCTTGGGAAGCCTAACCTCGCAAACCCTTGGGAAACCTAACCTCGCAAACAGGGGCTCAGCCAGGATTTTCTTAAAGGGGGGGGGGCGGAGCTCACAGGGGATTGAAATCATACGAAAACCGCCTGGCGGGAAGACGATGTGCAATGGTTTTCACAAAAAATGTGGTCCTAAGGGGGGGGGGGCGGTCCCCACGGTCCTTCCCCCCGCCTGCGCCTATGCTCGCAAGCTCGTGGAAAGTGGTTTCAGTAAACTGACTTTCAAATGACAGCGTCGCCAACATCTGAAGGACCTACAGTGGCTTGAGAGCGACTCATCGGAAAGCACATACATTCCGCTGTTGCATCATGGGCGACTATTTTAAACCAGCACTGCCTTGGAGTGCCAAAACGGGCAACTCCATCGGTTTTTCGCGAATAAAGTTCTAACCCATAGAGCGGGCACGTAGCCAGGATTTTCCTCGGGGGAGGCAAATGTCAAATTTTGTGGTATGTCACTGGCGTATCACGAAATTTAGAGGAAAAAGCAAGAATTTTATTCAGTTTGCCTCATGTTTAACGCACAAGAAAACATACAGTGTTTGCTTTTGCAACATATATATGATCACTATTCCGTATTCGTGCGAAATCGCCATGTATCTAATGAGGACTGCTTGGCTCGAGGGTGGGCATGGCCCCCATGGCCCTCCTCCCTTGGCTACGTCCCTGCCATAGAGCCAGCCCAACCAAATTTTCACTGCCTCTCAACCAATCAATTTTACGTATTCTAACATCAAAACCATTTCCATGCTAAGTCAGATCATGGAGATATGACGTCTTAACTGAGCCCGTACATGCATGTTTCCACCTATTTGGGGGGCGACGCGAACATGGTTCGTTTTGGTCATAATATTCGCGAATATAATGGATGGATTATTTGGATTTACTTACGATACGATCCCCAAGAGGATGTGCTACGGTTTCACGTCAGCATTAGAGGGCACGCTAATTCACAGTGCATGATGACAATAGGACACTTTTTGCAGTCTGGGAGATAGAAGGGGTTGTCGCTGGGCTTCTCAGTCATTACAGCCCACCGGCGCAGCCAAAGGATGGGAGGCTGGAGGGCCGCCCCCCCCCCTCACCTTAGCTCCGCATTTTTGTGGAAACCATTGCACATCGCCTATCCAGCAGGCAGTTTTCGTATGACTTCAGTTCACACTGAGCTCTGTCCCCCCCCCCCAAGAAAATCCCGGCTCCGTGTCCCTTTTCAAGCCAGGCAAGCAAATCTATATGCGCCTCTCAGCAAGGTTTACCAAATGCAACGTAAGGTCACGTCAGGTCACGTTATAGGTAGATGTCAAAACAAAATGAAATACAGCGCCATCTGTGGAAGATGATTTAGCAGCAGTACAGAAAAATTATTGTTCCTGGTCAGAAAAAGAAAAAATGACTATCTGTCCTGACCTAGCTTGACGTTGACCGGATAAAGAGCAGGCAGCGCAAATTCAGTTATCACGAGATGTCATTTCAGTTCTGTACTTGACACGATTCAGAACATCAGCGAGTAATTTTTGTTCTTTGTCACAAAGAATAGCTCAGACTTATCTGAGCTGACCAAAACCTTTGGCTTTGGTTGATGCAAAGCAGGTAATGCAGAATTGGTCATCCGGTTTCACTTGTCATTTTTGTTAAGTGGATCATGACTGCGAGTAACTGTCGACCCTTGGCACGTAAAGTATGACTAGTATTTAACCTGACCTCCAATGACTTTGGCCTTCCATTTTCTACATTAGGACATGCTTTTGATGCAGAAGATCGTGACTTTTCGTTTGATATCCAGTTGAAGGTTCTTGGGCCACTATTGCCGATATGATGTACGGACACGTATCAGTTTTTCCGACGCCACCTTACTAGTTTTATTTGACCTGTGACATCATCAGTCACGTGACCAGGGCTTACATAGTATTCTGAATCGCAAGACTCAGGGCTATCGACTGACGGTAGATCGGTTCATATCTGACGATTAAACCCTGAAATTGCATAGAGGTGCCCCTTTTAACGGCCACCCCTCCCCCGCCGTGGTCGACAGTACAAAACCACGCCAGACGGTGCCGGGTTAACACATGTAGAACGGACGGCGACCAGGGGCTGTGCTGTGCCGACAGCACCGCATCGACCTCTGCTACACCTCCTATGTAATAAGGTTTCTACGTCCATATTCACAATACCACTCGACGGGCAGCTTTTTCATTTATAACAGACCACGAACAAAAGACCCTGATGTCACGTGAGTCCGTCGCGATATTGCAAAACACGGATTTCCATTTTCAGGAGTGATCGCGCATGGCGGCCTGCACGTTCTGCACGTTCTGCACACAAAACAAACATGCAGCCCAACCAGCTGTGAAAACGGGCTAACGTCAGGACTATTCTTTGCCCTTAGTCGTCCAAAGGAACCAGAAATGTAGATCTTTCTTTGCCCTCCCTTCAAAAGCACTGATCAGATGTTCAGTCTGGGGCCGTATTTAGCCAAAGCGTTTCCCGCAATATATATATATATATATATATATATATATATATATATATATATATATATATATATAACGTAGTCATCTTAGCACTAAGCAAAGCCGGCCACGTATATCCGACCAATAAAGGCATTTTGCTCGAAACTGCGATATATATTGAAAAGTTTGGTAAATATCTGCAGAAACGTAACGGCCAGTTGTTATTGCTATCAGGAGCCTGACACTAGCGCGATCATCGGTAAATGGAAGACTCAGCGCCCTCGGGGTATAAATAACACTAAAATGCTACAGGAACACGGGTTACACAGCAGCGGAACGAGCGAAAAAGGTCAACGAAGCTCGATGGAAACGAGGAGGCAGCCCCGCAACAACTATCGTTTAACAAGCTACGTTATGACGCCACCCGTCCACAGCGTCCGCCAATCGCAGCGCTCTGACGTCACCCGAAAACAGTGCCGACCAATCACAGGAGGCGAGGCGACATCGGAACCAAGCCGGTACCAAAATCGCTGCAGGGAGAAAGCGGAGGGACGCAGGAGCCCGGCGACACACACACACATACACACGAAACTCGGCGTCAGCTCGAAACCGGACGCCACGCCCAGCGCAGCATGACCATCCAAACGGTTCAAGTGCTCTGGGGACAAGTGCAAGAAAACCGACCAAAACATGAATCCACTCCGTCCATTCTCAACCCCGCTTCACTAACTTCGCCTCCTACAGCGCTCACGCCCACCTCAATCCGGTCAACATCGCGATATCAAAGGATTCCAAACGCGGGCCAGGTCGAATTACAATAAACATCTCATTTTCAGAAAGCAACAATCTGCAGCTAAGGCGTTCACAAAAGGCACCAAATCCCAGCTAGCTATCCCAGACGTTCACTCGAGACAGAAGGCAGCACCGAAGGGCCGCAGACAGGGTCCACACCGCACGCAACGCCCACCACTCGATCACAAACAAGGAGGCCCACAAGCACACCGAATAACGAGAGCGCAGTGAAAAGGACGCTCGTCCACCGGCAACCGCCGGCAGGAAACCCAACGACGAAACGGAGCAACCGATCCGAATGCCTCGCGGTCCATGGACAGGCATCACGCTGGCTTCGGGAGGAGATGGGGCAGAACAACCCAGACTGCACAGCCCACGCCGGTCGAAAAAATGTGTCACAGGCCGCCTACTCCAGTTAACGTCTCCGACACAGAGGTCTATTCTCCGCTCGGTCTTCGGCAGGGCTCGCGTCTCCTTTCACTCTCCAACGCATTAATTCGTTCACCTTGACTACAGCACGGTGGTCCGATCTCTCCTCACCCCGTAACGCGGTGTTCCGGCCGGTGCTCACCCCGGAGCACGGCGAACCGATCTCCGCCCACACCGGAACACGGCGATCCCGTCTGTTCGGTCACGTGACCCGGCAGCTGTTCACGCACCACTCAGTCTCGGCTCGGGCATACCACGACTGGCAGGCGTTCCACGATCGACGCCATGTAACTTATCCACCGCCACATAACCACACCCTGGCGTCGCGGGAAATTCTCCCTCCAGGCCCCACCGACTCAGCAGCACTAAACAATTCCAATCAGCGGGCGGCCGTCCGCCCGCCAGTGAAGTCACACTCGCGACACTCCGACTCGGGGGCGGCTGTCTGCCGAGCGATGCCGTCACGCCCGGGCAGCCTTAGCCGCGGATTCCGAACAGCTTGTCGATGGTGGCCTCCTGGGGAGCGGATAGCCTGAGGTGAGCAGGAGACGTTCCAGCGCAGCCAGGACGGGCAGCGACGACGAAACGCCGGCTAAGATTAGTCCAGGGAGGCGCACGATACAGGGTCGTGATGGTAGCGCGTGATACAGGGGTAAACCTGGACCAGCAGTGATGGCATGGTGACAGCGAGCTATAAAAGACGAGCGGTATGAAATTAGGCGCATGGAACGTAGCAGGTGAGTAGTACTTCCCACAGAATCCAAAGCCATACAAACGTGAACAAAATTGAGGATTCTCCGCCGCAATCCATAAACGCTATGGTAAATACCATAACTGTGTCATTTCATCAACGTGCAACATAACGATGCATACCACAACATCATCATTTTGATCGATAAGGAAACCTCCGTGTATTTTCGAAAACGTAGAACCAATATGGAAATGCCGTAAATCTGAAGATGCCAAACGACTGTGCTTTTCATGGCTCAGTGCCATTTCCAAGACGAAGACAGAGCAGGATGAACTTGATGCAATACCACAGTCAGGGGTGTTACAACCCTTCAAACGGCACCATGGCCTGACCCAGGGAGGGAGCGGACCGTTTCGACGCTGGCCCGGTCAGGAGAGGTCGGCGGAAATCAGGAGCGGTCAGGAGGAACAGGAGGCAGCAGGAGCGGACGTCGGCAGCGGGCGGCCGGTGATCTTCAGATTAGCTCTCGAGCCAGCTGGTCCACAGTGGCCTCCTGAAGGGAGCGGCGGCATCGTGGGGAACAAGAGGGAGGACAAGAGGACGGATATGGCATGAAATACAGGTTGGAAATCCGCAAGATGGGGTAGGAGACGTGAAGAAAAATACGGCCCAAAAAGTGAAATTCATCACCTGCAACTAGTTACTCACTCCAAGCAGGGCCAAAGCTTCGACAATGAAACCAACACAGTCCATCTGCACAACTGAAGGCATTATCTCGATGACCCACCACGATCAACCAAATCACAATTACCGTGCCGTTCATCAAGTCGCATCAGATCATCACTAAATGCCAGCTAGAACGTCAAGCCCACATCCAAAGCCCTAGAACCCACCGGCACGTTGTAGAGGAAGAGGATGAGGAAGAGAGCCAGCAGCAGCACCAGCAGCAGCGTGATCATGTACCACTTGTACCGCTTCCAGATGATGTACTTGAACGACTTCCACGGCGAGCTGAACCACAGGAACGACGTGGCCGGCCGCCTGCGACGCAACGGCGCAGCAGTGTCAAATGACGTCAATGTCGAAAACAGTGCAACTGCACGGAGACATCATACGACACCATGTTTGACAAAACAATATAACTAACAACGGTCTTGAAACGAAATCTTCCGCAGGGACGTTAAAAACGTTCGACGTGACGTATGGAGCCACAAGCGACGGCACAACCGGCAGCTCGTCGTCAAATGACGTCACTGGCCGATACGTGACAGCGCCGGCACAGTAGGCCGTCAGGCACGGAACGGCCTGTTGAAGGCTCACTTTGGCGGCTCCAGGGCGGGGTTCATGTTGGGCTCCTCGCGGGCCAACCCCGCCGGCTTCTGTTCGGCCTCCTCTGCCGTCAGCACCTCCAACTCCATCTCCAACTTGCCCTGCCACACCACAACACGTCATCACACGGGGAACGTCACCGCGGAAACTTCCGCACATCTACGTCCGGCCCTATCTCCAGATTATTCTGCCAGGACCGGAACACGTTCAGACAGGAACAGTCACCTCCCCAACCCTCAACAGCGCAGGTCCTGACAGTCCGAGCAATCCGTCAGCAGGTGACGAACAATGGCACCCAGTGGCCACAGCACACTGTCATTGAAAAAAAACTGCTGTCTACCGTCAAGATTACAAGAAAAACGCAGCACACAGAGGATAAACAGCAAACATCCTCATCGACCGCATGTAGCACCTTCACTGATCACACGCAGCTCTGAACAGTCCAGGCTAGTGCTTCAACATCAGCCCCATCTTACAGAGTACGAGACAGGACAGTGCCCGGGTAGGGAGGGGGAGGGGTCGGCAGGGGCCACCAGCACCACGCACTCACCGTGCAGACTTGCTGCCCCTCCACCTCTCCCACGGTGGGCCAGAAGCCCATCACACGCTTCTTGGTCCAGATGTCCATTGGGCCCAGGCACTTCCTGTTGGGCAGACAGCGGAAAAGCGTCACTGCACAGTGTTTAGACTGCACAGAGTCAGTGGCGAGCCAGCAGTGGGTGACGCAATACACAACACAGAAGGGTGGAAACCCACAGAAAACCACACGGTTAAGGGTAGCGCAGTCCATAGTACCACAGGAAACCATAGCGCGCGCAGCGCGGTACAAACAGGTTGGAAATACACCGGTAAAGCGCAGAGCCAGATCGAAACAATGAGTAGCCAAGTCGGAATCGGGCACAAACTAGCAACAAAACGACGAGCTCTGCGCAACATCCCAGTCTTCACAAAAAGGGGCGAAATGAGAAAAACGGTAACCCTTCCTCATTACAAGACGGATAAAAGTGCGCTTACCAGGGGAATTTCTCGCGCCGCACATCGAAGCAATACAGCGAACAGGAAGGTTTTACATCCACAATAAGAAACAACCAGAATTCAACACGCGGAATCACCAGAATACAACCCCTTCTGACAACAGACATCCAGGGCACAGTTCGAACCTCACGGGACAACTCGCCACTGCAAGGAGACATCACTGACCACATTCCCGCGGGTTCACCAGGCCGCCCCCACTCACTCTTCCTTCTGGCGGCGACGTAGGCTGGCGCTCAAGTTGGCCAGGGCGTTGTTGTTGGCCGTGTCCTCGGCGTCCGGCAGCAACTGGTTCAGGCTGCAGTCCGACGCGGTCCGAGCAGGACACATCAGACGGTTCAGGTCCAGCTCCACCTCACCTGACACGAGGGAACACACGTCACACACGTCAAGCACGCAGTTCAGGGTCAGCGCAACTCCACATAACGCCGGGAGACGTCGCACACGTCAGACCACTGGTGTCCGGCTCCACCACATCCCATACAGGGAGGACATCACACACGACGGACGGTTCAGATCCAACTCCAGGAAGACTGACATGGGGAGACATCGCACATGTTAGACGCATTAGGTACGTCAGAAGCATGAGAAAATTTAGCTCTTGCTCCGCGACATATGACGTGGAGGAAATGTCAGACAAAGAATGCCACAGGACAGCCACAGACAGACAAATCAGCACCTGATGCCGTCACGCTTGAATCCGAACTAAAGACCCGAAAGAAACACACCTGTTACAAGAAACAGCCAACGCACCTGTTAAGAAAAGTAAAATATTCACACTTAACAGAGTCGGTCAGACTTCTCAAACAGACCACCTAACGATCACCCTATCTAGCATCACTCCGAAAATCAGACGAGAAGCTGAACATATTCCACCAGGACAGGGGTGAATGACCACGGGCCACGGCCGGCCGGACCACGCACCAATGTAGTCATCCTTGCTGATGAGGTCGTTGTCCCAGATCTGGAACATCAGCTTGGGAGGCCGGTGGTCTTCCCGTTCGTTCAGGCTCCAGAAGTGTTCCTGCATGAAAACAACGGCGTTAGAAATGAATACTGGCAAAAAAAGACAACGTCTCGGACTTGATGCAACATTACTGAGCACCCAGAACACCCCTTGTGACTTCGAAGTAGCTCTTCCAAGGTGCTTAAAATATCACAGACGAAACATTTCCACAATGTGGACCGACAACATCCCAGAACACAACTCCGTAACCGTGGGCATCCAAAAGAGTGCGCTCCCAGAGATGGGTGGTGACCATAGAGCGTTTTTACCGCTGAGTGAGGCAGGGTAAAATGACCGCAGTGTCCAGGATGGACATCAGCGCAAGCCGTTCACACCAAGGGGAGAGGGAATCCGCGCAGACGAAATCCCCGCTCCCAACCTAGTCACTGACTGGTCAGCAAAGCCATGCGCTGTTTACCAAAGTCAAAATCGGACAGGACGCACCCGTGTTCACTAAAACATGTCCCGGGGCGGTATCCCCGCGGGGCCGTGAGCGGTCGCGACGCCCACAGACTGACCAACGACGGCTGGGACCTCTCCAAAGCCTGGGACGGAGCCAGAGGGAGGAGGAGAGGGCGGGGGTGGGTGTTTCCCCAGTGAGCTGGGCCTCCTCCTGACCTTGGACTTGATGACGATCATCCGCTCAGCCTCCAGATACTCCAGGTTGAACACGAACCGCCAGTTGAACATGGCCTCGCCGTCCATACACCTGAGAACGGGCCAGCATGTGAGTCCGGGTCACCTCCCAATCGACCACTAATCTTACGGACGCCAGCTTTTCGTCACTGATCATCCAATTTTTCGGTCGGCCCGGTCTGCAGTCGCAACGTGTATCACCTTTTGGTCACGCACGTGGAAATGTCCGATCAATTTTAATTCACTTATTCCATTCATTTTAATCAATTCAATTTCGTCCGCTCATTTCACAGACAAGTTATCGTCAATAATCACACCAGTTTTTAATCGCCAGCCTGCATTCATGAGGTGTGTTACTTTCCTGCCCAGTTTGGCACAATCAGATATTCGATCAACATTCTGATCACGATTATGATAAATTAAGTTCACATCAATGAAAGACGCGACGTTTTACTAAACCCTGCTGTAACTACCAGAATACAAGTTTTCGTTAACGTTAAAAACACCCAGCCCTTCTGCGGACGTGCTACACAATCTCAAACACCAAGTACTTCAAGTCGAGTTCGTCAGAAAATTTGCAGCATGGCAAGTTGTACTAGTCAAAGCATCTGACATACGATACAAAAAAAAAATCAATCAAATCAAGCCAACCATGATCAGCCACCCAATAAATCAACTTTCAGCCCACGCACCTCACATTCGGTCACTAATGGTAACTGAAACTTTCTGCAGTGCTATGGTTGACGAAGGCACAATTCGAGGCGGCTACTTTTCCGGGACATTTGAAACAACTAAGGTGATACGAAACATGATGTTTCTTTTTTCACAGCCTGGCCACTCTAAATTCCTACCCTAATTTTCACGCCATGTAATCATAGTGCCGCCGAACATCTGGCAGGAACGGCGACATCCCTAATAACTTTACCTCGCTCTACATGAACCATCACGGTGTCCTTTCAAGCCTCGCAAGCTGTTCCGGGCACTACCCACTGCCAAAGTGCCCCACACGACCTCACACAACCAACCCACCACCTCATGCAACCAGCCGGCCAGAGCGGGTACGCCGCCCGCTCAAACGTCCGCGGCGGACGCTCTCACCGGTAGTGGACGTCCGTCTTCTGGACGTTCCTGTCGCCCTGGATCCAGCACTTGACGTACACGTCAGACATGTTGCTGCCGGAGATGGCCGAGTACTCCTGCATCACCACGTCCATCACGTTGTAGAGCACCACGCGCAGCACGTACCTGCCGACGAGGGCGTTAGCAGAGGGTCAGACGGCAGCCGAGGAGCGGACGGCGCTCATGAAACGTCCGCAGCCATCACTGGTTTGGAGGCCTGTATTCTGCCAGTGGGGGAGCGCAGCCGCCGCCAGTGGCGCGTAAGACGTGCGTCCGGGAAACTTGTGAAATGGTGTAACCGGAATGTGTTGAGGCACTGCGTGCGTGCTTCTTGAGTGCGCTTGAGTGCGCACGCAATGCCTCGGCAGAATCATGGAATTGCATTATCCAGCACACAACCCGTGTCGTCTTCACACAAAGCAGGAATGAGGAACGAAAAGTTGGGGGGGGGGGGGAATCCACCAAAACGCGCCACAAATGGCATCCAGACACTTCTGCATCACGCCATAAATACAATATTGTCCAGTGCGATCCCAATGTATCGCGCATCCGTGTCGAAGCTTTAGCCCCCAGCTTTAGTCTAGCAGCTTTAGCCCCCAGTTTCAATGTCGCAGCTTTAGCCGCCAATTTCACTGGCGCAGCTTTAGCCCGTAGCTCCACAATCGCAGGTTTAGCCCCCAGTTTCAATGCCGCAGCTTGAGCCCCCAGTTTCACTGTCGCAGCCTTAGCCCGTAGCTCCACAATCGCAGGTTTAGCCCCCAGTTTCACTGCCGCAGCTTTAGCCACAGTTCCACCGTCGCAGGCTTGAGCGCCCCGTGTTCGGCGGTGCGACCCCTGATGGCCTTACTTGCTGGGGACGCGCGGCGTGACGTCAAACGGCGGCCCTGGCGGGCCGGCGCTCTTCGGGAAAATGTCCACCAGCATCTCGATCTGCGGCACACAGAGCCCCCCGGTCATCACTGGGCGACCAGGACACACACCGGCTGCCGGCCGCCGCTGGGTCACCAGCAGAGGAGCACACAACAGTCGGCAGTCACCACTGGGTTCTCGGCAGAGGAGCACGTGCCGGCCGGCGGCCAGCACAGGATTCTCAGGAGAGGAGCACACGTCAGCCGGAGGTCGCAGCTGGGTTCCCCGCCGAGGACACGGCGTTCGCAGGCCAGGACTGTTGTCTCCAGAGATACGGCAAACAAGACATCGCGGCGATTAACGTTCCAGTCACGAGATGACTGACGCAATGCGAAGAGGCACACGCCGACCGCCAAGCCCAGAGTTGACCACGTCGTGATGGAGAGTGACCACACACCATATGAAGACCAGAGTTGGGCCCACACCATGAAAACCGAAACAAAGAAAGTCCACGTCTGTATCATGCCCTGCTAAGGCCCGACAGGTCCGGGCCTGCCCTGCTCCAGGCCCATCAGATTCGCACCTGGCCTTGCCCCAGGTCCGTCAGATCCGTATCTGGCCTGCTCCAGGGCCGTCAGAGCCGTGCCTGCCCCGCTCCAGGTCCGTCAGGTCCATACCTTGCCCTGCTCCAGGTCCGGCATGGCTGGGTTGTACAGGCGACGCGTCTCCACGTGCTCCGGCACCAGGTCGAAGGTGTGGAGCACCAGCAGGGCCAGGCGCTCGTCATCCGGTCCCAGGGAAGGCGGCCGCACCGCCGACCGGTCTGAAGGTCAGACCAAGGTCAGACGGTGTTAGTTAAGGTTGGACCAGTCATGGTCAAGGCCGTCTGAGTGACGATCCACGCAGAACATGGTACTGAAGATTAAATGGATAAAAAACAAGAGCAATACGTGGCAATGTAGCCTGCGACTTTTTCATGTCACACCACATGGAACCAAAACGTTGAACGTTTGGAAAACAACAAAATGTCGGGATTCTGAAAAGAAAAAATATCCTAATTCAAATGTCTGATACTTCTCACACCGGCCCTGGATTGGTACGGAAAAGCGAGGCTCAAGAACAAAAACGCTTAGGTTGCGTCAGCTGTTAACAGGGCAACATTAAACGAGCTCACATTTTCCTACATATTCCTTATGAGAACTCCAGTGTGTATATGCCATTTACATGTCAATATGGAGGGTGACCGTGTATCGAGTACATCTGTTCCAGTGAAGAGTATATCCTCACTCCGCAGGGCACTACGACGCTCACCAGAGAACTGAGAGCCCTAGCACCCAAAACGCAAGTGTGAAATGAATCAGAATCGGAATCGTCGCCTGTCTATGAGCTGGATTCAATTGACACTCTGAGGCGGAAGACAAGACGCTTCTGCCCGTGTGTCCGTCAACATTTAGACAGCGATTCGGGGACAAGCAGCTCTATTTGACTCGGGCAGAAGCTTCCGACTGCTGTGGCTATTTCTGCGTCGCAAGCTCTCCCGCCGATTGCCGCGACATTTCCACAGTTGGGAATTCAATTTTCATCATCAACGGGACTCGAACCAGGGACTTTCCCGCCACTACGACGGTCACGATAACCACTACCGCCCCCCCCCCCCGCTCGTCATCGCGTCCGCCCGCTGACCGACCTTCCAGCTCGCTGAGCCGGTACTGCTTGTTGCCGATCACCACCTCCGTCTTTGAGAGCCAGAGCGGCTGGGGCCGGTTGTTGGTTTCGCACACGTTCTCCAGGATCTCGCGCGGTGTCTGCGCGTCCCGCCACTGGTTCGGACCCGTTCTGACGACCCAGGTCGGCACAGGTCACCACAGGTTATCACAGGTCACTACAAAACACCCTGGGGTCGCTCCACGTCATTCACTCAAGGTCCACACAGGTCACCGACGGCCACAAGTCACTACACACCATAAGGCATTCAAAGTTAACATCAGCAAACACGGGGGAGCATTCGGTCACCAATGGAAAGCACGATTCAACGAACATCGACACTCTTCAACCCTGGAGGTTATCAGGCCACACAGGGGCCCATGGGCCACAATAACCTACTGGAGATAAACACAGGTCACAGGACAATGTCACCAGTCGGCCAAAAGTCACTAATGATGACCACAAATCTACCGGCATTAACACAAACAATACCAGACGTCGCAGGTCACAAAAACACCCTCAGTTATTACACACCAACCCATGTCGCAACTGGTCACCAAACCTCATCGATGTCAACACGGGGAAACGCAGGAAGTCACCAGGCCATCGCAGGTCACCATGGGCCACCAGCACCACATTAGACCACAGAGATCATCAGAGGTCACTTCAGGTCACACAAGCCACGACTGGCTCACGCTGGATCAAGTCTGGTTTGAGATTCAGTTTCTGAGACAGCCAGAGTTGATAGCACAGGATTCGTAAATGGTCGCACAACACTCACAGGCGGCAACACGGTACTCAGTAGTGGCTATCACGGCACTCATGGTGGTAACTGGGCACTCACAGGTGGTACTCGCGCGGCACGCCGCAGGTGGCTCGGAACTTGGTCATGTAGCGGTTCTCCAGGTCGATTTTCGTCTCGCCGATCAGGTCGTCCTTGGAGACCAGGTCGTAGTCCATGACGGACACCGTCAGGTCCTTCTCCTTGGGCAGCGTGCACGTGAACTCCATGAAGCTGGCGTAAGAGCAGTGAGGACAGTTAGAGAACACGGCGTGACGGCGCTATCGACGGCTGTAGCCAGTATAAGCTGCTCACTCCGAACTAGAACAGAGTGAAACAAACGAAGTGACTGCTGGAACAGTTATCTCGCACGGCGATGACCTTTCGGACGACTGTTAGGGTAATTATTGCAGGTTGTTGCCTTTATCGGCTGGCAAAGGTAATTGCAGTGTCTTCCCCGGGCTCTGTCTACCCTTGAGCCCACAAGAAAATCACATGCTTCCCAATCAAACCCAGTACTTACAGTGCAAGGCCTTTTCCGTCCTTTGACTTCTTCTGAGCCCAACTGATCTGAACCACATTCAGCCCAACAGCCTACCCGATGGGTTGGTCAGTACTTCCCCCTTTCCTCTATCCTGCCAGACAGCATTCTCTTCCCATTTGACCCGCCACGATTTCCCACATTCTCGCGCCACCAGAGGACCTATCCACTCTCCCATTCGTCGAAACGTGCGTCCCGTTTCGGCCTCCCGCTGGCGGTGCTCCGTCTGACCTGCCGAACATGGGGTTGAGCGTGCTGGGCCGGTAGTGGTCCCTGGTGTCCTGCTTCTGCTTGCCCAGCTGGACCAGCAGGTACGGGTCCGACATTCCGTTGGAATCCTGCGGCGACAGGTCCCAGCATCTGGCCGCCGCCAATCAGAGGACGAATTACCGGTGACGTCATCACACAATCAACACAGCCATCATCACCACGGTACATCTATCGCAAACCAATGAGCGCCAGCGCTTTACATAATACCCATACAGAGCACACAACTACAGTTTTCGTTTCACATTCAAGCAAAGCCAGTTTTGTCACGTTCAACTTAATTTAGGGTGTTTTGAGTCGGGTAAGTCACAGCAATGTCTCATGAGCTGACATAAGTAACTCTGAAGCTGTATCTCCATCAGGTACATGTCCCAAACAGTAGCAGCGGTGTCAGCCGCATCTCCAGGTGACGTGCGTGGCCTCGTGCCACACCTGATGAGGTAGACGCGGACGATGACCTCCTCAGACGCTGAGGGCGGGATTCCCCGGATCTGACGCGGCGGCAGCGGAACAGACGGATCGTCCGGCAGCGTGTACACCTGGAAACACAGGGCAACAGTCTGCACCTGGAAACACAGGGAAACAGTGTACACCCGGAAACACAGGGGGCAACAGTCTGCACCTGGAAACACAGGGAAGTAGTGTACACGTGGATACAGGGAAACAGTGTAAACTTGGAAACAGGGGAATATTGTGCACCTGAAAACAGGGCAACAGTGTACACCTGGAAACACAGGGCAACAGTCTACACCTGGAAACACAAGGAAACAGTCTACACCTGGAAACACGGAAACAGTCTACACCTGGAAACACACGACAACAGTCTACACCTGGAAACACTGGGCAACATTCTACATCTGGAAACGCGGAAACAGTCTACACCTGGAAACACAGTGAAACAGTCTACACCTGGAAATACAGGGAAACAGTATACACCTGGAAACACGGAAACAGTCTACACCTGGAAACACGGCAACAGTGTACACCTGGAAACACAGAAACAGTCTACACCTGGAAACACAGGGAAACAGTCTACACCTGGAAACACAGGGAAACAGTCTACACCTGGAGACACAGAAACAGTCTACACCTGGAAACACAGGGAAACAGTCTACACCTGGAAATACAGGGAAACGGTGTACACCTGGAAACACAGAGCAACAATGTACACGTGGATACAGGGAAACAGTGTAAACTTGGAAACAAGGGAATATTGTGCACCTGAAAATAGGGCAACAGTGTACATCTGGACACAGTGTGCACCTGGACACACCATACACCTGGAAACAGGGTAACAACGTGCGTCTGAAACAGGGCAACAGTGTATATCTGGACACAGGGTAACAGTGTACACCTGGAAATCAGAGAACAATGTACACCTGGAAACACAGGGCAACAGTGTACACCTGGAAACACAGGGAAACAGTCTACAACTCGAAACAGGGCAACAGTGTACACGTGGAACAAGGGCGACCGCATAAACCTGGAAACAGGGCAACAGCCTACACCAAGAAACGGGGGAACAGTGTGCACCTGGAAACATGGAAACAGTGTACAGCTACAGATAGGGAACACTGTACACCTGGAGACAGAATATCAGCACACACCTGGAAGCAGGGAAAAGTGTACACCTGGAGACAGGGATACAGTACACATGAAAACGGAGGAACAGTGCACCTGGAAACAGAGAAAGTGTACACCTGGAGACAAGGGGACAGTAAACGACAGGACTCAGGGGAAGAGTGTACATCTGAAGACAATGCACGCCTGGGAACACACGACAGGGCGAGGGTGTACAACTGGAAACAGGAACACAGAAAAGTGATCACAACAGACAGTAGAAAACAGGGATGCAGTGTGCACCTGGCGACAGAAACAGGAGGTGAACACCAGTCGGCAGAACAGGACGGTGATGCAGTGGCAATGTATAGCAGACGGCGCCACACGCCACAATCAGCGTCGAGTCAGCCTATAATTAACCGTGAAACCGGTGCAGTGACCTCCGCCACCCAGGGCCCATAAAAAACTCTGATACACGGAGCGCAGGACGTGACCGCTGGCCACTGAAGTGACCGGTGGCCAGTGACCAATGAACTGGTCACTGACAACTCTGTCCCTAACTGCTGACCAGTGACTACTGGAGTGGCCACAGGCCGCCGAAAAGACCACTGGTCACTGGTGCCCCGTGACCACTGAACTGACCCCTGACCACAAGTCCCGCACCGACCGCCGACCGCCGACCAATGCCGTGCTCGCTGGCCACTGCCGCCGTCACTGACCCGCATGGTGCCCTTGAACTCGCCCACGATGGCCGACTCCTCGTCCTCGGACGACTTGCCGCGGTGGATCAGCAGCGTGTTCAGAATGTCCTTGAAGTGGCTGAAGCAGGACACTCGCTCCAGCTCCACAGGGTAGATCTCCAGCTTCTCGTACCTAAGGACGGCGACGGGGGCGAGGTCAGGCGATGCGGGGGAGGGGGGGGGGGGGATGCGCGAGGCAGGTTGACTCCAGGGTGCGTGGCTACAGAGGGGGGAGGGTGCAATTCGGGCTAACACAGTTCGTGAGAGTCGTGTTAACGTGCCAAATTACAGGCGCGGTAAAAACCTTTACAAGTTTACAGGCAAAAGTAATTACAAAAATAAAAGTAATTTCCGCTACGCCATCAGTGTTTGTTACCGTTTTGAGTGCGAAAACCACCCGTAAAAGGACAACATCGCATCTGAGGTCCTGAATGCCTGCCCTACTCGTACAAGGACATGAACACAGATACTTTGAAAATAACCCTAACATAGCCTAATGCCGATATATTTGCCACCACAAATGTCTACACCGTACTGTCGTGACCGTTTTGTTTTTGATTAACTGACTGTCACGGTGGAATAAAACATTTTGAACAACCAAACACGAAATACCGTGGAACAGTGCCACCATCCGTATTAAACCATTAACGCCAGAAGGACGACAACATCAAATGTGAACGCAAGTACGCCGAAGTTGACTGACCCCTTCTTGAGGTACTCGCCACATTTCTTCACTTCGCCGGCCGAGGCGTAGTACTTGCTCCACCAGTCCAGATTCTTGTCTCGTTCCTCCGCCTTCGCAACGAAATGGACGTTAACAACAGCCACTGGATGGTTGGTCACCACCGCTCACACGTTTCATCGATAAAACACACACGACACTGCTGGGCAAAACGCGTGTTCAAGTCGAGGTGATCACTTCTTAAGAGAGGAACGAATAATTCAACAATTCTGATGCTTAATCACGCACACCAGCCGTACGAGCACGAAGAAACACACTAATTCAACGAGCTTGGTCGGCACGGGCGCACCCAGGCATTCCTCTTCGGGGACCACTTGCACTGATGACTCACCTCTAGCAAAACGCGAGTTCGTGGTCTGCCAACGCAGAACACGCTCCTTACTTTACTGAAACTTGCTCGGTCAAAAGCAGATGAAATGCTGAATAACAAAAAAACCATGACCAGAAAAATGGGGAGGATTTTGTATCACGATTGCACGACGACGTGAATATTGGCAAACCGACCACAAGTCGTTTATCCACCAGTCCTGGATCTGGCGGCCTTCGTCTGCGCACCAATGAACAGCCCCTCGCCGCCGCGGCTGGGTGCGCCCCTGCCGCACCCACCTTGCTCCGCCACTGATCATCGGCGGCGGCGGGCGCCTCCCGGCCTGCGTCGGCCGCGCCCTGCGCCGTCTCCTGCGGCGCCGCCGGCCGTGCAGTTAGTGCGAGCGGGGAGGGCCGACTGCGAACAGGCGGCGGCCTGCGGCGGCTCATGCAAAACGGCCCGCCGAGGCCTCGTGCTGGCCAGGAAGCGCCGAGCTCGAAAAACATCGAGCTTCGGTAGGCATGTTTTCTAGCGCTGTTACGGCACGCGGTGCGGTTGTGTACAGCGACCCCTGTTATGGTGAATGCTTACACGGACTGAGCTGTTTTGCATTCGCATCACTGGTTCAGCTGAGAAGGTTTCACCAGTTAGTCATGCCGTGCGCGTAAAACTGCACAAACATCACTTCTCAGTTGACCGTAATTATTTGTAAGTCGTTAATGGAGTTCACTGAAGAGAAATGATCAAACAATTTTGAATACAGCAAAACAACCGGAATATCTTTCAAAATTTACGAAAATCCAACGACGTAAACGCGTGGCATACAACTTGATACTCAAGCGACCCGTGGACAGACACTGAAGCAATCTGTGAGCATACAGTACAAGTATCCCTGTCGTGTAAGCAAACGACATCGGTCGTGACCAGGATAATGCCCCACCCTGTAAGAAGACAGTGCCGATATCCAGCCGTGTAAGCCAATGACGCTGCAACTGGCAACGCAAATGAATTCATCGAGTACTGCATGAGATACCGGAACAACGCACACCGCATGATGATCCTCCTATGGTCAACGGTATCAAAAGCGCAGGCAGTGTCCCATCGAATCTCTAGCAAGTGTAGCACACCTCACATGTAAAAGCTTCAGCTTTAGCACATAAAACAGCATCGTCAAAGAATGTTCAAGTAAGCCAGTGTCTGACATCGCAAAGGCATCGCATCTGCCACCTGGACGTCCAGCATCGCCACGTAACACAGTCCAGGTGCATCGTACCAAATGCATTAATACGACGCAACAGTAGCACAACCAATGTGTCCCCGTACTGTGTCCAGCCAGCGTGCACAGCGACGGAACAAAAGCACATACATTAAGACCAAAACAGTGAGTGTCCCGGCACTGTCCGTCCAAGCCAAACGCCGCTACACAACGTCCAGCTCAAAAAGCCAGACAGATCGGACTCAGCTGAGGACGCGCAGCACCCCGCTCTACAAACGCGACAGTTCAGCGGCGGCGACCGGCCAGTGTCCCACGTTCGCGGACCAGAACCTCACCCAGTCGTAGTCGCCGCTGCCTAGTCGCAGTCGCGCGATCACATCATATCAATACCATGCTTCGATAGACAGCGCGAAGCGGTACGACCAAGGCCGGCCTCAGCACGACCCAAAATCGACAACAGGCCATAAAGTACGTATCACAAGGCACTGCCACAATGCCTCGTGCGACAAAGCAATCGTGCGACACAATACCTCGATCACAGCAGCTGAGCACCAATGCTCCAGTGTTCGAGCCGCAGTATCTGTGCACTGCAGCAATCAAGCAGCATGTTCGCATTGCAACTGGAGTGCAACAATGCCCGTGTTGATGTCCATGTCCGCGCAAGCACTCCGTGTTTGTGCTACAGAGCCCGCTTTACACCTATGGCGCCACAACAGTCGCACTGGGTTCAAGTTAGGCGCAACACTGGGCATAGTCTAACCCAACCGAAGCATGCACTTCATGAATCTGCCCACGCAAAATGAAAGTATGCGGTGTCCTATAGCAGACGGATGTCCTATACCGATGACTCCACGTATGCCGGCCAACGGCGGAAAAAGACAAACCAATGTCCCTCACAATCTGACTGCGAGGGACACTAGGCGGAGGTACAACACTGCAGCCAAGATGGAAGTAGCCCTGAATGTCAGCGGTACAAAACACAGCCAGCGAGGCACGAGCATGTCGAGAGAATGAGAACGCACGAGAATGGGAATGTACCCCAATGTCCGCGGAACAAAGCCAGCCAGACTGCAAAGTGTCCCTCAGGTCAGCGACACCAGCCAACGCCTGCAGTTGCAGAACACTGTCAGCGCTACAAAACACGGCCACAATGGAGAGTGTCCCCTGTTGGCGGCACACACGCCCTCAGACAAGGCCGCGCAGCCAGACGCAGACAGCGCCAGACGGACAGACACAGACGGCCGGGCAGACAAGCAGACAGCGGTCACCTCCTCGTCGTCGAGGCACGGTCCCAGGTACCCCGCCGAGCCCAGCGCTGCCGTCAGCTCGGCGTCCTCGGAGCTGCCGCAGCTCTCGGCCGCGTGCGAGGCACGGCTGTCCCTGAACGCGCGCGACAGCAGGCGATACGCCCGCCAACCGCCCTACACCGGTGAACACGGCCGGTGACGGTCAGTGGTGCTGCCAGGACTACACAGGTGAACACGGCCACCGATAGTCAGTGGTGCTGCCAGGACTACACAGGTGAACACGGCCACTGATAGTCAGTGGTGCTGCCAGGACTACACAGGTGAACACGACCACTGACGGTCAGTGGTGCTGCCAGGACTACACAGGTGAACACGGCCACTGATAGTCAGTGGTGCTGCTAGTAGAACACAGGTGAACACGACCAATGAAGACTAGTGGTACAGTCAATGACACAATGTATAAAGGGACTGAGTGTCAGTAGTCAAACACATCACTGGTGTACGTACGAAGGTCACCGATTGTCAACAGTGCCTAGCAGACACACGAGGACGCACAGGATACTCAAGAAACATAAAGTGCAGACATCATACACGCACACTGTCTTCACACAACCACGTTCACTGTTCGCTTCTCAAACGCATGTATAACCAACATCCTGCTGTGAATCGAGACCCCTCTTCGATGCGTCGGCTGATGAAGCACACGAGGCCACTCCACCCGCAGGGAGCGGCAAATGCGTCTCTTGCGCAACAGCTGCGCCGAGGCTGGGGACTAGACGGCCGGCCGGATGGCTGAGCCGTGCCTAAATCGATGGAAGCGTTGTGCACGCTAAAATCCTCAACAGGACATGCAAACTGGACGCCATGTTGCGGTGTTATCTTCCACACATTTCCCGCAGCGAGATATGCAGGTTAGAGACCACGGTCACGCCAGCTACACACGCCGACTGCAGTTAAGCATGCACAAACGCAGCACGAGTTCACAACATACTTGCAGTCTGCGCCGTCGTGACGCTGGTTTAGCCTAGAACCGAAATCGGTCATCAACATGGGCTCCATCGCCACGGCCGCTTTTACCGCGCCGGGAACTACAACATCGGCATAGGCACCACCATCGTCTGTCTTGTCGTGATGCTCAATGACGTAATTATCACAACCAAAGACTGGACACGGGAACATGCGTCGTAACGTTACGCAGAAGCTGGCTGCCACAAAACAGCGTTCGACCTCAGACAGGTGAGAAATGGATTTCTGTCTGTCAAAACTTCGCTCCGGGAAATCGTCTGCCCCTATAAGCAGGTCGTCACAAGCATACAAAAAGCCCTCTTCGTACCAGGGCTAGGAAACATAACGCAGGACGCAGCCCATACAGCTCACGTTCCCGGCTACGAAATAAACCATCTGCCGGCCGGTAAGTGGCAAATGACAGGGTGACAACTGGACGAGGGCTACTGAAGGCCACAGCGTATGTCCAGGAGCAGCCATAAAATATACAAAATCACAGCTAACAGTCCTTTCGTTTCATCAGCTTACAATGTAACGCAAGCGATGGGAATGTGAATCTAGCTATTTTCGGTCACGGGAGACCATGCCGTTAACCCGTGAAGAAAATTAATGTCTAGTATGTGATTATATCTGATTATATAAGATTTATATATGATTATGTATGATTATAGCGCTGCCAATACAACAGTATTGCGGAAATCTCGGAAAGACCGGCCATCTCCAACCCACATGGCCAATTCGCAGAAATCAATTTCGACGAATGTGGTTAATGCTATCATACTTACCTAGTTTCGTACGACACAATGAGTTTATTTCCGTGTTACACACATTCAACCGTGGAAGTAAGAAGAAACGTTATTTGATGTAATGGAAAGAAATACAGGGTAGGAAGCAAAATGGTGTGAACGTGGAAAGCAAGCTAGTGTGAGGCAGACACAAGCATCTTCATACAGCGTCAGGATAGCTTTCGGCTAGAGACCTCCACCTTCTGGATCCAATCCGGCGTATTCACAGGCTCCGCATCCCCAGACTGTCGGTAAAGGGGAGAAGCACAGCTTCCAACGCGTCCGACAGATGGCGGCCACATCGGCCACTGAACAGACCGGACCGCAAAGCCGCTTCCATTCCGACCATGCTGGGCTCGCCGCCATGCAGTCAGCGGCTCATTCGTGTACACCCGCCGGCTCAGAGGCTTCCAGCTCGAGATCAGAGCGACGCCGCCACCTCAGCTGCCAGCCGGCCAACAGCTCCTTCGTCTCCTCCACTCCTGAGGATTACCTCCGGGTCGTGCTGCTCCAGCTCGTGCCTGAATTCCGAGCGCTCCAGGGCGGCTCGGCTCGGCTCGCTGGCGGCGCTCTTCTCCTGGAGCCGCGAGTGCGCGAACCCGTCCCGGCCGCTAAAGTTGCCGTGGATGGAGACGGCCGTGAGCTCGGGCTCCTCGGCGGCGCCCAACGTGAGCGCGTGCCGCGGCGGCTGGCGACGGCGCGGCGGCGGCCGCGCGCCGTCCGCCGTCACCTGAGACTCCAGCTCGGCCAGCTGCTGGTACTCGAAGTTGTTGGAGCGCCGGTTGGCGAAGCGGCCGCGGCGGGCGGCGGGCGGGCCCGCAGCCAGCGCCGGCGCCGCCTCTACGGCGACCAGCTGGAGCACGCGCGATCCGTCAGCCGTGTGGAGTCAGCTCGGGCCTGTGTGTGCGTGTGGCGCCGGGGAGAGGCACCAGACCGACGGCCGGTGTGCGAGACGGTGCAGAAACGTGGTGTCGGGAACGCGCAGAACGGTTGGTTTGGAGGCAGAGGCTTGTGTCTGAGGTGTTGAGAGGACAGGTGAGGTGCACGTCGGCGATGGGGAAGGCACGCATGCTGGGAACGTCTCCGTTTGAGGACATCGGCAACCACCAGCCCACAATGACAGTGCCACGGTCGCCAGCTCGACGACCACCGGACCGCAACACGCCGGAGTCGACGGGGACCGTGCGGACTGCCAGGCCACGAGGCTGCGCGAGACCGTCCTCTGTCGGGACCGTGCCGCTGGTCCCTATCAAGGGGCGACATCCGACGGAGGTCCAGGGCACAGCGGCCACTGCAGATCGGCAGACGACCAACCACGGCAGGAAGGAGGCTGAGAGGAGATCAGTGCTGGGGAGGCTGGTAATGGGCAGGTTTGTCCCCGATCCATCTCCGGGTGCATCAGTTTACCACCTGATTCACTGAACAGGAATTCAGTCCTCCTGGTTTGCTACGGCTTTGCGAACAGTGAAGAGTATCCATCCCGATTCAATGCTGGTTCGATGGCACGTCAACGATTGGATTCTGGTTTTGATTCACGGCCCTTTTCAAGTGAATTAATTCTCATTCTGATTCGCAAGTGTCAAAAGTCCTGAGTCGCTTTACCGCCCAGTACAAACCTGGTGGGACGGGACGGACGACGATCGATGAGTTGAAAAAATGAATAATGGTAAAGGATATTACGATATTAAAGATATTCAGGAAACCATCAGGAGATAAACTCATCGCAGCCAGGACCAGGAAGCGAACACCAACGCTCCAGCGACTCGTGATGGAAGATGAAACAACGTTGGCGCCTGTGGTGAACACGACGGGCAAGCTTCCACGCTGGCCATCCGCATCGAACACAATCGCTGCGGTAATCCCAGCTCCACCCAAAGCCTCGGACGCCGTACCTACGCACGACAATCACCCCAATCCTCAGCGACGGCCTTCACGCAGCTGACCACGACCTCGGATCCTCCGCAAGACGATCTCAGCCTTCCCCGACTCTGGCCATGACACAGATCGTCCTGGCCTACGGCTCTAACGCAGCTACGCCGCCCGAACGGCGGACAAGCCTACAAAGCCACGGCACTCGGCGGCGGACGGACACGAATCCAGCCAGCTCATCCGCACACACGCTCGCTGGGCGCAACGGAACCAGAGCGGCCGGCCGGGACCGGCGGCCGTCCTCGACAGCCGGAGAGAGCGGGGGAGGACGGCAGAGCGGAGCAGGGCAGAGCGGGAGGGCGGCGGTACCTGAACGTCGCTGTCGCCGGCGGCGGCCGGCTCCTCCTCCACGGTGGGCTCGATGTCGATGATGGTCGACTGCTTGGAGATAGTGGACTGGCGGTGAACCGTGGACTGACGCCGGAGGGGTTTCGACCTGGAGACCGGCACCGGACGTCACGTGCGGAGGCGGCAGGCCAAGACGGGCCGTCATGTACTGACGGGTCACGTTAGGTCAGGCAGGGACTGTCACATTATGACGGATGCGGCGAAGGTCCGTCACATGCCGACGGGTCAGAATGCGTCGGATATTGTCATAGCGGCATAGAAGTTGTCAAGCACTCACCAGTCAGGTTGTGAGGCCGTCTTGACCTGATCCGTCTCAAAGACGGAGGCGACATATAGTGACCGGCCAGACCAAGACAGAACCGTCAGGCATTGACACAAGGTACGACAAAGGACGGCAAATGAACACTAAGACCCCCAACGCGGTTACAACGTCGAACACATTTTCTCTACTGCACGAACACACCGTTAACACCGACGAAACCTCGTTTAATTTCTGGCCCATTCCCCGCATGCCCCGGGGCAGTACAGCGCCAGTCGGCGCTCTCAACTTCAACCCACTTGACGTCCATCAGCGGCTGGATGCTGTACTCGTGCAGCGAGCTGATGACGTGGGTGCCGACCACGGGACGCGAGCCGAAGCTGCGGTGGTCGCGCACCTTGATGTTGAGCGGCGGCATGTACAGCGGCTCCTTGGGCAGCATCTGCGGTGGCGGGGCCGTCTCAGGGGCTGGTGGTGTCCCAGGGGACGGGCCGTGCGTCGGGAACACAGCAGGCCGCTCAGGACATCGGACGGCGTCGCTAGTATCAGGGAGGGAGACGGCGTCTCACGTCTCCGGGAGACACACATCATCTCCAGGCTCGGGCAGACAGAAAGTGACTCAAATCCTGGGGAGATGCCTCCGTCCCAATTCTTGGGAGACTTACTCAAACCTCGGAGAAGCAGTGTCTCACGTGTGGGAGCAAGCGTCTCAAGTCTCGGACAGACAGTCTCAAATCTCGGTGAGACAGCAGGAAACAAGAGGCGTTCCAAGTTTCAGGGTTCTGAGAACTGAGAACACACGAGACGGAATAAAGAAGACCTCTTCTCACAAACAATTTGATTGAACATTGTATGGTCCTACTACGGAAACACTGGTCCAGTAAAAACCGTCGAAAAACTGCGCATTCCCCCGACAACGAGTTCCACTCACCACCTCCATGAAGAGAAACGGGTCGGCGAAGTTCGGGTGCTGCTTGACGTCGGCCATGACCTCTGACGTCACCACCTTCCCGGCGCACTCGAACTCGATCGCCGGGTTCCGCACCGATCGGAGCTCGAACGTCTTCATGTTCCGCACGCCCCAGCAGAGGATCTGCGGACCAAACAGAGCGTGGCTGGTTATGCGCGGCCCCTTTTCAAGCTGAGTCCAGACGTCGGCCTGGGTACCGACTGAATGCGGGCTATCCCCATCTGACAACTAACTTTAAGGTAACGAGTAAACGTCGAGAACAGGACACCATTCCTTTCCGAAAGGACACGACGAAATCCGAGACGACGCAATGATACGTCCAGTCAGTGAACGGTTCAGTGCAAAACAGGGATAAACCACATTTCATCTGAATTCGGGCGCGCCCGCTGCGACCACCACGTCAAAGAATTCGGTGAAAGACTCAAACGTGCGCGCGTAAATGCGTACCGGATTCAAATCAAGCGTATCTAATCCAGCAAGACCGTGAAGCTCAAAGGGCAGACTTAGCCCGACATTACAAACTCTGCACAATGAACGGGGGGGGGGGGACCGATCTGTCCGGTCGTGACACAAGAAAACAAATAAAAAAGGGGGATAAAGTGCGACGTCACACCACATTTTCTTTACTGTGCTGACGCCTTCTTGTCCTGTCCCAATACCAACCTGCTCATCCTAAACCGAAATCAAAGGCAGAAACAATCTTCACCGCGTTATCCTAGTCCAACCACCATCACAACCAAGATCGGACGTGACCACGACGCCGAGATCTGACACCAGGGTGAGCGTCAACTCGGCCTACCTCCACGGCCGTCCTCTGCAGCACGGGTCGGATGCCGCTGGGTACGTAGTACAGCGTGCCGCCCTTCTTGGTGGGCGGCAGGAAGGGCAGCTCCGAGACCTTGCAGTAGAGCTCGAACGAGGCGAGCAGCTCGCCTGAGACGGCGGCGGACAGCGAGTCAGAGCCCGAGCTACTGGACGGAGCCCAGACGGAGTCGGACCCAGGCGACACGGACCTCAACGGACGGCACGACAAAGCCAGGACGCGATCACGGGCACGGGACTCAGCCACACAGCGAAGGCATCACGCGGTACACAGACGCCTGTCAGGCAAAGCGAACATTCCGTTAAAGAGCGAACAAGGAACGGACCGGTGAAGGTGTTGTTTGGCATGCGCTGCAGACGTCCAAGGTCTGATACAGGACGGCCGGAGCGAGGTGAGGTGTAGCGGGTAAGTGGCCGTTGGAATATATTAGGTCTGCACTTTGTAACATGGATGAAAGTCCTTATTTTTCCCTGACAAAGAGTATCACTTAACTTCCCGCTGACAGTTCTAACGCAGGCAAGTTGCTGCATATTCTGATCACCAAAAAACGAGGTGACATAGGGGAAGACATCCACAAACTCTGCCCATATTCCAGATGCAAGCGTGTACTTGAACAGGGCCTCAAGAGCACCGCAGCAGCAAACTGTCAGCCAATGGGTGCAAAAAACTGCTCGACGATGAACGCAACGGAAAGACTCGTAGGCTTGGACAACAAACGGTGAAATGCGGCCGATGAAAACTGTTGCAGACAAGAGGGGAGAGCCGAGGCTTTGTCGTGGAGTAGGAAACCCTGGTGCCGCGGACATACGTCTATGTCTGAACCCCCCACATCACCACGATGAATCCGTGACCATGAGGCCGCCGTGGCCAGGTGGCATCAAGACTAACAACGAGGCCCGGCGCGTGAATGACACTGTAAGCGAGTCGCAAGACTGTTCTTGATCCGCGGCAAAATGGGTCGGTTGGTCACCAACGATCTTGGCGTTTCACGGCACGACAAAGATCCTCCGGTGTCGTCTGGTTCGGATCCCGAGTCGGAACTGATTATTAGCTGATTAATGAGACTTTAGGGCGCACCGAATTCGTCGGCATACGGCAATTTGCACTTGGAAACGCTTTGGGTGGTGACGGTAGGGCTTGAGCGACAAGCTTGGCTTTCATGGAAACTGACCCTGAGGTTACGTACTTGAAGACACTTGCGCTAGCTCTTCACAGTTTTACGGACAGGTATTCGCACATCCGGCTCAACGGAATGCAAGCGAAAGGGACAGAAAACGACGTCCACGAAAACGTTCACAAAAACGTGGACAGGAAAACACCGGACGAACGCACGTTAATCTTCTCAGGAGCACTGCGATCGTGTTGCATATCAATTATGCCCAATGTTTGCGTGAAACGATGCAATTAATATCCTGTCCGAAAAGGCATAATGTAAAATAATTATCTGCTCCGAACATCGCATGTTAACTTCCGACAAAAATAATTCGCTAACTACAAGCGAAAATACCGCGTTGGTATAAAGGCCTTCGGTTACCAGCAAAGTAAATCTAAACAAACCACGACAAGAACCCAATCAGCGAGGGACAAAACGAAAGCGACGTAAAACAACTATCGCATCACGTGCCAAGCCGGGACTCCAAACAGGTGGGACCGCGCGAAGCCACCTCCACACCGGGACGAACACCCGTGACGTCGTTGTGACGTCACACTGACCGCGGGAGGGCCGGACCGGCGGCGGCCCCCGTTCCGATGGGTTCAGGCTGGCTCGCTGTCGTTCCCAGCCAGCCTCTGTGCGTACATTACGGACGGTCAGCCCGTCCCAACCGACCCTCGGGGAATACCAGGCCTTCCCAGACAGTTGGATGCTGTGATATGGGTCGCACCCGTCCCACCCTTTTAATTATTTATTAAGTCTGTGTACGCCTCAACATCGAAACAATGGCGGATGTGATGCGTGGTGTTTACATCGCGCCCCATTGGGAGCTGCTTGGTGCTATGACTGATGTGCCAACTACCACATACTAGACCTATCATCCCATACTGTTCAAACAGAGCTAGCGCTATGCGACTGCTGGTCTAGATTCATATCATTAATCGAACCAGAGACGGATGTACAGGAAAAGGAGAAACTGAATGTCACTGAACGGCCGTCTGAGCTTTTCCAATGTTGCTAATTCGTAAAAATGCGGGTATGCCGGCATTTTTAGCTAGCGGTACCAAATTAAAAACCGGAAATGACACAAAGAATGGCATATGAGCATAAGCAAAATAATTTCCGACTGGTAGATTTTACGAAAAGCTTGCGTCAATCAGGTGGCCAAAGCAAATCAAGACTGTCAAGGTTCTTCGCACAGCACGCCGTAATGTTTCGAACAGGACAGTCACACACACCGCAGTCTCCATGGCAACCAATCAGTGGTAATACAAACGGACGGACCACAACGTTGGTGACTGGTTGTGGACACGAGTTCCCACCGGACGCCAAATCCATCGCGACCAGGCTAAAAATCCACTACGGGGAAGGAAGAGTCTCTACGTCAAATGGCGGTGTTGTCATGCAATGTTTTTCTATATCAGAAGATGTCGGGTTTACGAAAGCCAGCTCATAATGAACATGCTTTTTTAACACAGGGTTATCATAATGACTAAATTCCAATACCTTTGAGCATCGAATGGTTTAATTATGCTTTGAACTTGAAAGAACAATCAATGACCACTAGGTATGCCTTCAGATGGCACATTTCAATGTCGACATGTCCCGCAAAACTGTCCGTGCAATCTGCCAGACACCGTGAAGCGTACGATCACGTAGTCTATCCAGCTAGAACACAGGCCATGCTAAACACTCCTCGTCGTTTTTGTAAAAAGCTCAAAGGAAGAGGAATATTACTGAACTGCGTCCAAACCAACACTTAATAAAAAACGAAAAAAAACAAAACTGCTAAACGCATCTGACTGCATACCAGGAGGAATCTATCAAATTATGCGTCGCGATGAACAAATCCACTTAGCGGTTCCACAGCCTTCTGGTTCCAAAGTTAAACGCACTGCATGAGGCACGAAAAACACTGACGACAATGGAGCAAAAAAAAACGGACGCTCGTTAAAAAGCCACTCATAATCGTGCACAGCACAACTCACCCCGACAGTCATCATCCACGACCTGTGCACTCCCCACTCACGCTCTCTCCTCTCTGCACACGCAAACACAACACAATACAACATCACGCCACCACACCACATCACATAACAACATCGGCCGGCGGGCCAAACTGACCGGCGGCGTCGTTGTCGGCCTTGGTGATGCTGAACCACTGCAGCGGCGGCGGCCGGGACTTGCTGGGGTCCAGGTGCACCGTGGGCGTGGCAACCGCCCGTCCCAGGAACTCAGGCTCTCCCTGGTGGAGGGCGCGCGCGCGAGTGAACGCCACGGCACGATGCCCTCCGATTAGTTACGATAATGTACCAGTATTATACAGTGTTATTACATATTATACTACGTTATCATGTATTATCTATACTACATTATTATATGATATACTATGTAGTATTATAAAGTATTAGTATAAGTATAATGAAATATTAGTTATATGATTACATAATGAGCCGAGGTTCGGTGAGTGAAGGCGAAGGCGCTAAACCCGGCACTTAGTGGTATACATTAACACGAGTTGAACCAAATGAACTCTGAGTCTCTCTGATTAGTTCACACCAGTCGGAGGTTCTGTGGACTCTGGCGACCGGAGTCAAATCTGACGCTCATCAGCAATGGACTCTTTTGACGCGACGAAAACGACGAACAGTGCAGGAAACGCACGACGGAAAGACGGCCTCTGCGTTGAACGCATGCATGGCTCAGTCACACTTAATGTATCATCTGGCCTAGTTTTCCCTCTGCGTGATATCAGACCTGAACTCCATGTCACGCAGAGCTTGTTGTTGCCCACACCAACAACCCCAGACCTGGTCGCGTAATGGCGAATACTGGTCGAGTTTACGACACAAGTTTATCGAATCATTCCCACCATGACACAACCGCACGGTAGTTCGCTAGTATGATCCTCTACTGGCCAGATACCAGCTGACCAAAGGACCAAACCGCGGCATGAACCTGTCTTGTCAAGGCGAAGAGATAAACATTTCGAGACGTCAGAAGCACACCGAAGTGTTCATCACACCTAAACTGCGAACAAGCTAAAACCTCAAAAAGAGGAAAACATGGATATGCGTGAAGGTCGTGGCAGTCGAAACAAGACCTCAACACTCCGCAATCTCTCGTGATCTATTACCGTCCAGACGTTTACCGCGCGCAGTTCACCAACTCCTGTCGCCAAACCGTGCCCTTCACCCCATCGCCTTCCGACTCACGTAGGCATCATGGTCGAAGATCTCGACGATGACCTGCGGCGGCTGTTCCAGGATGAACATGGGGTCGCCATGGATGGTGAGGTCGTCGTACAGCAGCGTCTGGTCCCACGTGGGGCAGAGCGTAGCGTGCCCCAGCTCCGTCTTCTGCGACACGTTCAGGAAGTTGACGCAGGCGTACGGGTCTGTGGAGAAAACAGGTCAATGATGTCAGGAATGTGCCGTGTTCAGGAATCCGATGCCGCCATAAGGATCTGAAAAAAAAACAGGCAACTGATGTCAGGGGAATGTCAGACTTCGGAGGCCGACGCAATTGTCAGATTTGCAGGAAAACAGACGGCTGAAATCAGGCATAGTTTTCAGCCGATAGTGGGGAGGCAGCGTACGACTTCCATCTCCTAAAACCTCCTACTCATCAACGCAGCCCAGGCCCTCGAAAGGCAGACAGCCGCAAAACACGAGGATCGACGTTGCATCACAATTCTGACGGGGAGGTTGTTCGAGCACGCCAGTGAGTGAGCTGCATGATCAAGGTTGTGTGAATACTACACTACAGCATGCGGCCCATGCCTGCCCCATAATGCTCGATTAGCAAACCATCAAGAAACCTCACATACTCCTATCGGGTAACCAAATCTGAGACATATGAGCACTCCTCAGCAACAAAACTATGAGTCGAACAACCGTACGACACAGACATACAAAGACACAAAGACGGAGACGGAAACGGACACAGAGACGGGGACTGGACGGAAACGGGGACGGGGGACGGGGACGGGGACGGGGACGGAGACTGAGACTGAGACTGAGACGGAGACGGGGACGGACAAAGACAGAGATGGACGTACGACCAGACAGAGACAGACTGACAGACACACAGACCGATAGGCAGGCGGTCGGGACGGTCGCCCGGTACCTGAGAAGCCGGACTTATCGCCGGCCAGCAGGTCCCTGGCCTGGTAGATGTACGCCCGCAGCTGGTACTGCTGCTGCATCGTGTGCACCAGGTACATCTTGGGGCAGTTGAGAAACACGCCTGCGGACAGCGACGTGTCGCCGGTCACCGGCCCGGTATGGACAGCACGCTGTCGCCACAGCAACTGGCCGGCCGCGCTCATGGGCCGCTGTGTGTGTGTCAGGTTAATGGGGAGCTAACAGCGTTCGAAAACGAGTGCATCGCTGACGACATGCAGGAAGTGCTTCAATGACAGCTGCGATCAAATCATAACGATGTGCGTTTTCCACGCGCGCCGAAGACACGCGCAGGGATTTTCCAACAAATCGGTTTAAAAAATCCTCGGACATGTTCCACCGTGTCTAACGCAACACTGAATACAAGGTACTGATCATGAGAAACGGTTCTCAAGTAAAACACAGTGAAAACCAGAATAGGTTCGCAGTATGGCTGGGTGAAGTCTGAAACGCCTAAAACGAAAGGGAGGAACTTTACACCGGAATCATGTTTACCCCGTACGAACAAAGCACTGTCGTGCATCACACCCTGGAAATACATAGGCCTTTGGTTCAATCCTTTTTCACTGCCTTTTCCTGAAAACAGTCTGGAGTTCGACGCAATGACATAAGCGTGAACACAATGCAGCCTGCAGTATAGGTAGGATGCATGCAGATAATCACTGGCTTAGATACACGGAGCATGCAAGAGCATAATCTTTGTTAATGTGCTCCAATGCCGATGCCAAAACCATGCGTTACAGCGTCGCGCAGTTTATCTCAGATGTTCTCCGGCGGATCGAAGATCTGTTTCACTGCATAAATTTTGCCACAATTTAATGGGAGGATTAACTATTATCGACAGGATGGTCTGCAACACATATTTTGCAACACTTATGCGCTTGTTAGCCGGGCGCACAAGTGACCTTTTATGATAATGTGACACATTTTAGCGAAGTACCACCCAATAGCGATTTACAGCATAACCGCCTGGGACAACACCAGGTTTTCAAAAGGCAACCTCCCCCCAGCGTTAGTACCATGGTGTAACCAGTACCTCGCCTAGACTATACGGTATCTAGGCACACTACCTGACTGCCGTTTTACCCTATTCCGATGTACTTAACATATAACACCATGATACGTCTGTTTGTTTGGTGAGTTACGCCTCTAAAAATAGCAATAAAAATGGCTCAGCTGCTGGCTAGTGGCAGTGCACAGCAGTTGGCATATCTGAGCGCCTTTCCACAGTGCAGGTTAGGGCGGTGAGGTGACCGCAGTGATCCGGCTCATGCTTCTCCCGGGGTCAAGGTCACGCCGGCGCAGATCAAGGTCACGCCGCCACCAGTCAGCTGACGCCGTGCAGTGCCGCCGTCCCAAAGCCGGCCTCCATGCGGACAGATACGTCACTTTTGCTACCTTCCGACTCGGGATCGCGCAGGGTGAAGATGGGGAGCTGAGGCGCCGCGTGGGTGGACATCACCAGCTTCCGGTGCCACCGGCGCCGGCGCACCATGTCCACCTGCCGAAGGCAGGGTCATCAGAGCGCCGGTCAGGTCATCAGGTCATCGGCTGGGTCGCCGGGACGTCACGTGAGGAGCATCGCGTGGTCACAACTGGGTTGTCCGGAGACCACGGGAGGGGACTAATCGCGAGGTCACTGACGGGTCACTGCGAGGTCGTCGACGGGGTCAACCGGAGGTCACCGGCGGCTCGTCGGTGTCAAAGCCCGGGGGAGACGAGGCAGCTGAGCATGTTTACACTGGGAACAGGAGGTCGGGAATAAACGCAGCGAGCTTAACAAACGGTAAATGCCAGATCGCAACGGTACAGGTCACTTGATGTCCGACGACACGCCAATCCTTCACGTCCGTATTGTTCACTCCAATGACTGAACCGTGGCGGCGCGTCCACCGCCTTGCCCGCTCACCTTCCTCTCCCTGGCGTGGAACTTCATGCCGAACAATGGCGCGTACTCCCAGCCCTCCTTGTCCGCCACCTGCTCCTGAACGCCGGCACAGAGGCGGCACGGTCAGCGGCGATCCCCATCAGCGCAGGTTTACGGCGTATCGCCGCGCGGAGGCGGCGATATGGAGTTGTGGTGGTGATGGTGGACGCGGAGTCAGTGTCGGCCAGAAGGTGGCATGTGTCATGTCACGTGTCAGCACACATCACATCGCACAAGGGCAACCAGACACCTGTGTCGCCTGCGGCGATGTGATCCGTTTGTGAAGGCATGGTGTTCTACACAGCGGCCAATCAAGTAAACAACTACATAAATAAACAGCCCATGTCTCGCCTGCGAAGACTGGGGATACAAACAGGCTAAGCAACGCCTCAGACGTATCGCTCTAATGCATGAATCTGAGCACAAAAAATCCCTATGTAGTACGAGCGAAATTTGTTCTTAGTTACATAACTGCACAGAACTTAGTTACATAACAGCACATCCTTGGCTGGGCACGAAATAACAACAACGTCGGCGTGCCGTCAAGCCCCAGTTATAATGATGTTGCGTATTCTTCCCTGCTTGGACCGTCGTTCCTGACAAACCCCCGCTACCAGCAATTCACCGTAACCCGGCCAGGCCGTGGATCCCGCCTGACGAGTCGTTCACCTTGGTGTCGACCTTCTCCACCAGGGTGCGGGGTCGCACCCAGCGGCGTCGCCGGCACAGGTGGTACAGCTTCTCGACGGGCCCGTATCCGCCCAGAGTCGACTCCACGCAGTACTCCCAGCCCTCCTCGTCCACGGCCCTGTTCAGGTCCACCTGCGCACGCGCCGGGCGGGGGTCAAAGGTCAGAGGCGGCGCATACGTGTTATCCGTCAAATGCAGGAGGCATGCTTCAATGGAACGCGGCCATGGCCATTAACACAACAGGATGACGTTGGGAAACCAGTTTCTATCTATCACAGGACTGATGCATGCTCAGGACCGCTAAGCACAGAAAATAGGTACAGCACGTTCCCCCTAGCTGATGCGTTCAGTACGTTCAACAAAACAACGCTTGTGGCGACTTCGTAACACTTCCATGAACGCCCAAAAACTCCCTAGACGAAACAACTCTTATACCAATAGTTAAAAGCAAAACAGTCCAAACATCTAATCAAACTAATGTCAAAGCCCAAAGAACATATCAACAAATGTCAAAACAGAAATCAAGTTGTGATAAAGATGAGCAACAAAGCTGAAATTTAATTACTTGCATCACATGCATAATCAGACCGATAGCTAACTAGCAACGCATGCATTCCCAAGTAGGCGTCCAAGCATGTCGCCACTGACCGTCCAGGCATCGTTCCACTCCCAGCCAGGGGGCGCCTCTATGGCGTCACGCGGCTGGGACGGGTCGCCGCGAACGTCCGTCCAGTGCGTGATGGCCGGCAGCCAGCCGCCGGCCGGCAGTCGGTTCTCGTTCTCGAACACGTCCTCCAGGAACGTGGAGCGGCCGGCGTCGGCCTCGTAGAACAGGCTGCGCAGTAGACGCACATAACCCGGCGTCAACTGGGCGCCACCGCCGCGCCGGCCGGCCGTCGGCGTCCGGGTTATGGGCAGCTAGTGGCGGCCGGCCCGTTGACAGCGTGTGCAGGCATCAATCACAGAGCCAGGAGCGACGCGGCCGTGGAATTTTTCTCACCAGGCGTGACGTCACTGATCAACGCGCTCATTCAAGAAAATTACGTCACTTCAGATCTCATGACGTCGAGCGGAAGAGCACTAGGACCTCACGATAACTGCCTGTCGGGTATTGTAGTAAACAAAGCAAGCAATGTAGACGGGTCCCTGTGGATCGTTTAGCATGACGGAACACGACCGTGACGTGCGCGACATGACGTGGACAAGCCGAACGCCGGCGCTTCAAACGACGACTTGGTTCGCAAGGTGTCAGAAAACGCACACGCGGCCTCAGCGGTTTGTAAAACGGGCGAAGTGAGGAAAGGAAGGCGAAGAAACACTCGGAAAGCCGACAGCACTGTCATTTTCAACTGAATTCAGCTGGATTCGGTTGAATTTGACACAGCTTGACACAATTCAGTTGAATTCACAAAATTCAGTTCTAGCGTAATATGATCTATGGCTCCATCAAATGCAAATTTGGGTCCGAAATGTCTGTTCAAAAATAATAATTGAACAAAAGGAAACGACAAACACAACACAACACATATCCCGCATAACATGTGATCACTATTATCCGAAAAAAACATGCATCGTAAGATCTGCACGAAAACTTGCACCAGTACACAAAATCGACGAGTAACGACGCATCTTCGCGACCACAAACATGGTCGCGAACATTCTCATAAACGTAAATGGAAAGCTACGTACAGCTTTACGGCTACGTTACCTACTGCCCAAAACAAAGGACGATTTAAAATCGACAGTAAATTTATATGAACGTCTACGAGTACGACATTGGTGTTTCGATTATCTGAAGATGCTTACGCCTTATGAATAACGTACTGAAAAAGCTAGGCAGAAAAAATACGTCTCAGGCCCTCATCACGGCAGTTATGATCAAGGTCTTGTGCTTATCGGAGAGTTCAGCACACCCCAGATCCATGCACCCAGGAGCTGCGGGTGAATGACCTGAGTGACTCTCCCCGATGTGTGCCTACTAGAATCTCTGACCTGCACTCTTCCAGGTCCTGATCCGAAAAACCAACAGTCACGCCACGCCGCGTGACTGTTCAAGGGGGGGGGGGTCCCGGCCGAAAAATCTCCAGGGTCTCGTTCGAGAACTGACTAGCCCGACCCGTTCCATGACGTCACGCATTCAGACGGCGCCAAGCGACGGCAACGCCGTTCCAAACCAATCAGTAAACCTTTTTGATGCTTGTTGGCCTGTATGCCGCATAGTACGGCTCGTGGCTCTTGCAAGAAACGGGGAGAGCCACAAGCCACAATAGACGGCACACAGGCCAACAACCACCAAGATCTCCGAGACTGCCGTACGCCACCATCCAGTGCGCTCTCCCAAAACTCAACTCATCAGTAAACGTCGGAACCTATTTCACCACTGCACGTCGTCTGTTCGCCTACCGCCACTGACTGAGCCCGCACGCCAAATCCGGGGCGGGTCGCCGGCCTGCGCTGCCCGGGTCACTGACCTCGGCTCCGGGTCGACGAACCAGTTGCCCTCGAAGCGCCAGCCGTCTGGCGGGCTGAAATTCTCCCGCGGCAGCAGCATGTCACCGCCAGCGTCCGACCACTTCGGCCGCGTCATCGTCGGGCCCTTGGTCACCCAGTGGCCGGCGATGCTCGCCTGTGGGCGTCACGGAGTGACGTGGCGTCACGGACGGAATGACGTCGCGTCACGGCGGGCTCGGCGGTGGCGACGCGAAGCTACTATTACGGGAGCCTACTCGCCGCATACGACAAACGCAGGCCCCCTGCTGCACTCCGTCCTGCGCCCGATTCTCGCAGGCTCCTCCCAACCCTGCACCGGGCTTCCACAGACCGACCTCGACCCCATCCCGTCACCTGGTTCTCGTAGGTCTCGGCGTAGACCACGGTCTCGGCGTCCCTGTGCCCGGCGATCCAGGCCTTGGACTCCTGCTCCTTGCCCAGCCACAGGCGGACCCTGAGCACGGCCGGGATCTTGTGGCTGTTCGGCTTCTTGCCTGCCGGTCACGGTGCGCTTGATTTCGGCGACGACGCGAAATCAAAGTCGGTTACATGCTGAACTAGGACACAAGAACTTCCCACGAAAAATCACACCTTGGGGGAACTATAACAAAGTCACAGAATGTTAAGTCCCCGTAAACGCGATATCCCACAAACGCAGTGGCCACGAGCATTACTGTATACTAAAGACCCAGCTGTTGCTAACAGTCACGTTACGGGCCAAGTTACGCTGACGTTGACGCTGACGTTGACGTTGACGCCTGTTACGCCAAGTTACAATGCCGCAAGTTAACGTATAAAATACCAATTGTCAACCGTCAAAATATAAATTGCCATCGTATAAAACCTGAGCAGCCCAAATCGTTGGCCTCTCGGTTTCTTACCAGAGATCTTCAGTTGCCTTCAGTATGCCGTTTTAAACCTTACCCTTACCCGGGAAGTTCAGCTGCTGCCCTCAGCCTGGGAGGTACATTCTCTTCTTGCCCGAGAACTTGAGCTGCCGTCAGTCTGGCATCCAGTCTCTCCTTACCCGGGAACTTGAGCTGGACAGTCTGCAGTCTGTCGCAGTTGATTCCGCTCTGCCGCTCGTCGCCGGCATACAGTATGGTGTGCGCCGGAATACGGCAGTATGCCAGCCGCTTCTTGCCGCTCAGCATCCAGATGATGACGTCTGGCATCGAGTTTTGAGGCTGCCGCACAGGAGACGAGCACATGACGTGTGGCGTTCTGCTCGTGAGACTATCGCGATACACCATCGTCTGGTCCATCGATCAACGGAGCAGGACAGGCGATTACGGGAGTTCCCGCCGGGAACAATAAACACCGTCTACCGACGCCGCCATCCACGTGGGTATGAATCAGCTGACAGGTGACGTGATATGACGTGAGATGAGATCACCCGTTGTCGTCAGCTGTTAACACGGCACTGGATATGTCAAACATTTTTATCTTAAGTGTTCCCTGGCAGCAGGCTCTTCAAATGTCAACGTGGCATTCAACCATCAGAACTTCATGGCATTCACGTCACGTCAGGTATGCCAAAGTACCATCCATCATCGCAGGAGCAGGGCCCGAAGCTGAATGACAATCAAATCACGATACTCAAGTCAGGCCATGTTCCGACACGTCACACCAGGTCAGATCAGGACCGGCGAGGTAGGCTCAGATCAAGTCATTCTAGACCGACTCGGATCCTGTTACGTCAAACAGATCAGATGTCATCAGAGTTTGGTGAGTGCAAGGGAGCTGTGGCCAGATCAGATCCGGCCATGCTGGACAAGTTCAGACAGGGTCAGAGCAAGTCAGACAAGCTCTGACCAGGTCAGATAAGGTCACGCCAGGTCAGGTCGGATCAGGCCAGGTAAGACAGGGTCATGTCGGGCCAGGTCAGGTCAGATCAGGTCGTGCCAGACCATGTCAGGTCAGACCAGATCAGATTAGGTGAGGTCAGTCCATATCAGGTCAGGTAAGTCGGGTCAGGTCAGGCTAGGCCAGATCAGGTCACTTCAGGTTAGGTCAGGTCAAATCAAATCAGATCAGATCAGATCAGATCAGCCAGGCCAGGTCAGGTCACGCTACCTCCACGGCCAGGTCCCGGATCGTTGCGCCGTACATCTCCAGCTGTTCAGCCGCCTCATCCAGGTCCGTGGCAGTTTCCTTCAGCTGCAGCACGCCCTGAGAACGTGCAGCACACCTCCCTCACCCACAGACCGGACCACTCTCAATCATCCTGTCATTCTGTCATCAGTCGCCTCGTCAGTCACACAGATTGTACCTCACACCTCGTCAGTCACACAGATCGTACCTCACTCACCCACAGACAGGGCCTTACTCAATCAAGACGACCGAGGACGCAGAATGTTGATTTCACGCCCACTGAGGCTGGAGTGCGATATCCAGAACTGAAGAAATAAGACTCATATTTTTGCCTAAGATGGCAAGAGAGAAACTGACCTTAAAACAACACCCGCTGCCACCACCAGGACGTATCAGCAAATTGTCCGTCATCAGAACTGATCAGAACATACAGTCCGCATCAGAACTGAACAGCAGAGAGGATCAGAACAGAACTGAACATAAGAACTGAAGCGGCACTCATGGCGCATTGCAACACTGGGCCTGGCCTCACCTTGATGATCTTGTCCAGCTTTGCTCTCCGCTGCCCGAACAGCAGGTTGTCCAGCAGGTTCGTGGATTGCATGTGCGGCTCCGGCGTCGGCAGAGGAATCCTGGGAGCATAGAAGCCAAGTTACTTACCATTTAAGCTACCACTTCAGTTTTGTGGACGACTTAGAGCATCGGATATCACATCAAATCAGAATGCTCACCAAAGGTCCTAGTGAAATGAACTGCATAGTCACCAATGACCACGACAAGCCACGGAAAGTTGACTGAAGTAGCACCGTTGAGCGAAAATGCATCATTCAGCACCCTAAAAGTAGTAACCTAGAATGAACATACCGTTTCCCAAGGCCACCTTTCTCCACAGCCGACTGCAAAATCCACAAACACCCAGCCCGCCAGCAGCCGTTCGGCGCCACAGCGACAGCTTCTCAGCAGCCGACCACAAACACCAACAAACAATAGCCCACCAGCGGCAGCCAGGCATCGCCACCAAGCCCCGCCACCCGACTAATGGACGACAAACAAACAAAACAAACAGCGGCAAACAGCGCGGCGCCGCGCTGGGTCCGCACCGGCAGTTCCTGAGCAGCTGGTCGCAGACGCCGACGAACTCGGCCGGCCAGCTCCTCGGCCGGCTTGGCCGCCTGGATGCTGGTCCTCAGCCGCTCCAGGCTCGCCTTCAACGCCTCCGCCGTCTGCGGCGACCGTCACGCAGGCCGTCACACAGGGCGTCACACAAGGCGTCACAGCCGGCCAGCGCCACACAGAGCGGCACACTGGGCGTCACAGCCGGCCAGCATTACACAGCGTCACACAGGGCGTCACAATCAGCCAACGTGACGCAGAGCGTCACACAGGGCGTCACAGCCCGCCAGCATCACAAAGAGCGTCACAGAGGGCGTCACGGCCGGCCAGCGTCACACAGAACGCCACGCAAGGCGCCACACAGGGCGTCACCGCCGGCAGGCGTCACGCAACTAGTTACACAAGGGCATCCCGCCGTCCAAGGAACGTTCGCGTCGAAACGCAGCTATGGCGCGGGCTTGCGCTTGATTCACGTCAAGTGAATCGATTCACCGCCTCTTTCGGTGAGTTGGGAACCGACTGATTCTAGTTCTCAGGGGCTTTTTACGGTGAGTTCATTCAATTCTGATTCAATGACGACTGAATGACAAGTCTGCGGTTCAATTCTGGTTCTGATTCACCGCGGCTTTCTTGTGAATCGATTGTGATTGCGATTTACGCCGTGTGAAATTACTGAATCGATTTTAATGAGCTCGTGACCACGCAAAAGCTTGAGAAGGAGCCAGGCTTGCCGAAGGAAGATCAGTCGGTGGCAAAACCAGTCAGAAGCACGACGGCGAAGGCAAATCGGCCCGCCCCCCGGACGGTGGACTGCGCCGACTGCGCCGACTGCGCCACACAGCACACCGTCACATGTCCGACGCAAACCGACAAACGACCCATGAACCGCAAACCCACAAGTGACCCATCTTCCATTCGGTCTACACCTTTCTCTCTATATTCCCTCGACCCATATGCGACCTGTTCCGTGCTACGGCACGGTATTTGTCAGGCAGAGGGCGGGAAGTGGGCCGTAAAGGATTCCGGCACTAGGATTCGTGCACGAACACCGTGGATCAGACTGTCCATGAAAATTTCAAAACTCGATCACATTTCGCACATGAAACACCTTTCATCCGTCGCTCATCTTTCAATGTACTGTGCGCTGCCTAACGGCAGAGGGCCCCGGTCAGCGCCATCGGGCAGGAGTTCAACAGGCGCTTTCACTGCGTTTTCACACGTACCATCAGCAGCATGTTGAGCGTGTGCAGACGGTGAGAAATGTCCTCCCATTGGCAGTGGACGGTCACGCATGGCTTGGCGCCCTGCCACGGCAAAAAGTAGTACCTGGAAAACGAAGGAGCCAATAACGTCATCGTCAGATGCCGGCAACAAAGTCCCTGCCGATACGCTATATTGCAAACAAATGTTTCTGAGTTTCTCATTCACAAATCAATGATTAAAAAATACCTGAAGGTGGTCTATCCGGGCAATTTCAAATAAACAGGTCCGAGTAAAAGTGCTAGTAAGTTAACCGCCACAGAATCTGTCACGCATAGCATTAGTGTGGTTACTCGCGCAGGTCATGACACCTTTATGGGCCTACTCGCTTACGCATCAAAACAACGCTATCCGAGGGTTTCCAAGCGTACTCACATACACCCGTCAAACACGGCGTTCGTGGGCTGCGTGAACGAAGGACTGGGCATCACAGAGTCCTCGAACTTGTTGCCGAAGTTGCCCATCGACACCTCGAACTCCACTGGCTTGTCCACCTGCGTGAGAAGAATCGGACATCACTCACCTCTGCCAACGGACAAGGCGGCCCGACGGACAGACTCTGAGCCGGAGCAACGGAGTGACGGGCGACAATGATGGTGTCAGGACTGGCGCTCGGTGACACACATATACTAGCTGAGATCAGTGCTGCACGGGACTGTCCGACCCTCAGGGAAGGTGCTGCAAAATGCCGCAACAAATTGGTCCAAAACGTCACGGATACATATTATTTACACTTTTGATTCGGATGTTCAACTGGGCCGATGTCCAGGATCAGAGACGTAGCTAACAAGGGTTTGTTGTAGGAACGTTGGGGACTGCACATCCTTAGGATCAGAGGCCTAGCTGACAAGGATTTCTTGTAAGAACATTCTGGACTGGACATCCCATCAGCTTCGCGACAGGAGACGGCTCTTTGTGTGTCGAAACCCTGACATGCCGCCAAAGACATGACAAGGCCTTGTAATGACCCTCTCCCGGTCATTTGATGGCTGACCAGCGGGGCAAGTAATGAGCGCCGAGCTATTCAAGCCGACCTTGCTATGACGGGAAAACCAGCGCTCTCCATGCTACTGAGCCATTTCACACCAACTCATGACACCCCGAGCAGCGATAATTATGAGGACACCAGGGCGTAAAAACATAATTAACTAAGCCCCATCCAGGGATAATTATGAGGACACCAGGACGTAAAAACATAACTAACTAAACCCTATCCAGTGATGACTATGAGGACACCAGGACGTAGAAACATAACAAACTAAAAAAGGTAATGATATGGATCCAAAAACACTTAAGCTTAAAATACAAAATCTCGCAACAGACATAGTCATTCAAAAGCGGCCTGCCACTGGTTCACACCTACAGCCCGACGGAGCCCCCTGGTCCTCCGTCACGCAGACTCCGCAGCTCACAGAGCTCACCCCCCGAGCTGGCGAGGCCACATCGTGATACCTCACAGAGCATCCAGCAATCTGGACACACAAGAGGACGAAGAGACCCACCTCGGAGACCATGGTGGCGTCTTCGAACGCACAGTGGACCAGGTACTTTCTCCGACGCAGGTACGACTGCGGAGACGACAGCACGCTCGGTCACGGCCCCAAACGGTGACGTCACTGGCTCAAACGACGACATCATGTGGTCAGATGGTTCCGTCGCTCCGGCACAAGTGATGACACTGGGTCATGTGGCGACACCAGGGGTTAAACAGTGACCTAAAAGACTGACCTGTCGACGCCATCTGTTAAATTGTGCTGTCACGAGTAAAATGGTGAGGTGGCGAGCTTAAAAGGCGGAGTCACTGTGTCGAAACATGGTTCACTGCGTCGGGACATAGCGTAATTCCAGAAGTAGTGGGAATACATTACGTCGTCAATACCACGTGGGAATGCCGTCAGTCAGAGAGCCACAGTGAGCGTAAAACGAAATCCCTCATAAACCGAGCATGGACGCATACTGAGTCCCGTCATCATCTGGCGTAACCAACACATCATGATCACAAACCACCAAATAATTACGTCGACTGGTCCTTTTGGTTTAAGCAGCCACTGCTTCACTATAACTGGCAATGCCATCAGTTCCCTACTAAAGAAAGCACAAATATGTCCAGGGAAGAAACAAGTCGACGCAATAGCTCGGTATAAGAGACTAAATGACATCCGTTGCGACGAAAACCTGTGCTGTAAAAGTCATCCAGACTGTCAAGCTTGAGGAACAGCATCCACGCCCTCGAATAAGTCCACCGTCCACCGCTGAACACCACAGAAGGCATGAAGCGTCCGCGCGTGCACTCACGTCAATCTTGAGCCCCTCTTCGAACTCGATCGGCTCCGAGGCGACGTTAGGAAACTCGCCGACGGTCGTCCTCAGGGCGACCAGGCAGCGGCCACGGTACGCACAGCCCTCGCCCTCACCTGGGGAAACAGAGGGGCTGGGTAACACCAAACAGTGGCTCAACCCTCGCCCTCACCTGAGGAAACAGAGGGGCTGGATAACACCAAACAGTGGCTCAACCCTCGCCCTCACCTGAGGAAACAGAGGGGCTGGGTAACACCAAACAGCGGCCACGATAGGAAGCCATACCCCGTGCACCGACACTTTCATTAGATGAGTTTGGCGTAACCAACCGTCTCCGGCGTAAGGTACAGGTACGTTTCTACCAGGAAAAGGTAGGCTACAAGAGAAAAGAGAAAAGAGAAAGGCTACTTGCTAATCCAAATTTGTTGGTTTCATAGTACGAAATGCGCCTTAAAACTGGCGCCAAGTCACCTCACTGACAAGCAGATCCGAAACGAAGCAAAGCAATTTTACGCAATCCGGCTCGTGCTTCGGTTTGGTCCAGGGCAATTTCCGTACGCCAAAAGATGAAAGCATAAATATGTTGATACTTCCAGCCCACCTATCGTGGTTTCATCATCTGACGACTTTCCGGCAAAGCGATATTCTTCTCACCCTCATCTAGCGACTCCTGGTCGTCTTTGCTGAAGAGGCTGAACTCCCTGGTGCTGCCGTAAAAGTTGACGAAGCAGGGGCCGAAGGTGGGCAGGAAGCCGTCCTCCCCGGCCGCGCTGATGGACGGCAGCGGCACGAACGCCGTACCGATCAGGTCACTCTCGCTGACCCGGTCCCTGGCAGAGGTCACACCAGAGGTCAAACCAGAGGTCACTCTCGCTGATCCGGTCCCTGGCAGAGGTCACACCAGAGGTCACTCTCGTTGACCCGGCCCCTGGCAGAGGTCACACCAGAGGTCAAACCAGAGGTCACTCTCGCTGACCCGGTCCCTGGCAGAGGCCACACCAGAGGTCAAACCAGAGGTCGAAGCAAGGATCTCCGTCGCTGACCAGATCCCTGGCAAAGGTCAAACCGGAGGTGAGACCAAAGGTCAAACCAGAGAGGTCATTGTCACTGGCCCGATCTCCGGCAGACGTCAAACCTTGGGTCGCTGTCCCAGTCTCTGGCCCAAGTCAAAACAACAGTCACTGTCGCCCACTCGGCCTTGGCAGAGGCCAAACAAGAGGTCAATTCAGATGCCGAAACAGAGTTCACTGTCAATGGCCCGGCCACCACCATTGGTCAAACAGGTCACTGTCACTGACCCCAACATCGGCAGAGGTCACACTTGTCATGCTGATCACCGCCCCACCGCATTCCTTCATACGTCAAACACGCTAATGGCCGATTAGCCCTGGTAGATGACAAGGCAACAGACATATAGATGATAGGGCATACAGTCATGTCGCAGTGAAGGTCCGCAATCGTAGGGGCTGGTCCCAAAAACACCGCTTCCCAGTTCCCCGAGGAAACAAGATGATCCCGCTCCTGATGCTGAACCCAAAAGCAAAGCACGTCCTTAACCCACACCAGCCCTCGGGACGCCTCAGTGGACGATCTTACCAGTCCTTCAGCACCAGCTTCAGCTGGTTGGCGAAGGCGGGGAAGTTGAAGCCGAGGTGAAGCCGTTGCTTGAAGTCGGGGTGGTCCGAGCTGTACACCACCTGAAGCACGGACAAGGCGTCACCGGCCTGCCGCTTCACGGTGAATCCGTGCCCGTGACGCCGTGAAGGCAGAGCCTGGCACCAGCCTCGTGTTTCCCACACGGCGCTCAGTGTGGCGACGGCGGCAGGCGGCGAGACGTCGCACCCTCCCACCAGGAGACCATGGGCCATCACGTAGATCAAACGAGGCACGGTGACTGAAGCACGAGACATATTCTGCCCTGAGGCGCAAAATGAAGGTACAATCGTCCCGTCGACGACATTTCAGACTAAAGAGCAATACAGATATTTCGACATTCATATCAAACTTGCAGGATTCGTGTCAAAATTCAAGAAGCGTGCTTCGCCAGTTACCAGGCACTGACTTCAATAAATCATCGCAATCATTCTTTAGTGTTGCTGTGACGTAAGGGACCTCTTCGTCGTCTAGCATTTGGGACAGGCAACTGGCCCCCAAATTAACTATCCAGCCGCCAAGGTACACAGACATACATACACAGCATTAGCGCACCAGCTCCCGGCTTTGACGATCTGCATAACCTGTCAGTCTCGAGCCCCAATGACCGGTCCATCGCCGGGAAAGCTACTGTGGCTTCTCGCCGACCGCCAGACACCGACGCCAAAGACCCGGAGAGGACCGGGGCCGCCTACTCAGGGGCAGCAAACTGTCAGTCGTCGCCTCTTACCGGCGTCTGGACCTCCTTGCCGGCGAAGCTGAAGATGAAGAAGGGGTCGACCAGCTGCTTGCTGGAGACTTCGCCGAAGCCAAGCATCTTCTTCATCTTACTCATGGCGCCGGTGTCCACTGCAGGGCGAGGAAAACGCGCGTCAAAGACGAAAAACACGTGACACCTGCTGCTGGCGGATGTCACAGAACCTTCCTATGGCTCAATGACACAATGGCAGACCATCTCATGTACCTCATCTGTGGCTAAGCTGGTAGAGAGCTGATATTCTCGTTCTGCAAAGACGGTTTGAAGTCGCCTCGGCGTTCGATATTTGTCCCGCAGGTCAGCTGGCCACAGGCCAACAGAGGGCCCGGCTGACCCCCACTCGGTCGTGTTACATCCCCGACGGCATCCCCGACATTCCCCACTAAAATCGGCCGTTATCTAAAATTCCGTGATCGCATGCAGGAGTCGGAGTCTAAGCGACAATCTCTACTTATAATGGGCTCCGATCCCCAACACGCGCACTGGAATGGGGTCTTTATGTGCCCCCACCTGTTTTTCTTGAACATCTCGCGATGGATCGGAACTGGTTGCTGTTACTTTGTGACATTTATGGCGATTGAACATCTCGTCGGATGACGCAGAAAAATCGAAACTCGGACGAAAATTTTTGAAGTTTCAAGCATTTGAAATCAGGCAAACATAACGAAAACAACGGTTGTCGCTGACAAATGGGAACTTTGTGAAAGAACCAGCGCTCTTCCTAAGATTACCGTTTGAACACAATCACGCAACGTCATCTGGGTGCAAGTGATGGATGTACCAAGACCAAAGTCAGGGTCAATAAGGGTCAAGGTCGCCAAAGGTCGAGGTCAAACAGCTTGTGACCAGATCCAGATTTGCTTTGCGACATGTAGGCTTGTATGAAACATGCATTCAAAAACCCTCATAAAAACACGTATGCGCACACTGATACGCTTACATATACCAGGGTAAGTGAAGGTCAAGGTCATTTATGGCCAAGGTGAAATATCTTGTGACCTGGCCCAGATTTGCTTTTCGACATGTCGACTTGTATGAAATGTGCATTCAAAGACCTTAATAAAAACGGGTTTGAGAGCATGAGTACGCTTGCATATATACCAGCGTCATTTCAGGTCAAGGTCATGGAAGGCCAAGGGCAACTGTTTTTGACCTGGTCCAGATTTACTTTGCAATATGTCGATTTGTATGAAATATGCATTCAAAAACCCTTCTAAAACACGTCTGGCACTATGATGCTCACATGTATATACATATATACATATACATATGCACATAAATGTAAACGCTGGAAGTCACCACATGTATCGATGTCGGCTACCTTCACTGAAAATACGCCAAAAGATATGTGTTGCGCCCTCATTTACCCTCAAGCTATCCCGTGTTGTTCGGAATCTGATCTGCAAAAGATGAAAAAATGACGCCATAGGTCAATGACCTGACATGGCCTCTGCACGAAACCCCCAGTCAAGACGCCAAATGGATGAAAGTTGTCGTATTCCACGTTTGAACGCCCAAACAAATACCCTTTTCCAGTTTAGTTCGAAAAGTTGTACGAAATGGCCTGCACGGGCCGGAAAGTGTCAAAAGTTGACCTTTTCGACCCCATTTGACCTTGAAGATATTGACCTAGGGTCATAACAATTGCACACAATATACGTCGTTATAGTCCAATCCTGTCCATAACATTTCTGTCTCTAGTTCTTTATGCTGCCGAGATCGGAGAGGGAGCACTTTTCGACCCCCCTTCCAGTGCGCGTTAGCACGAAACCCCTTCCACTGCGCGTGCTAATACCACCTCATCAAACCATTAGGGTCCAATTTATTATAAAAAAGCTCACTGCGCGGGAGGTCCTCGGCCTGAAATACGCTCAGGTGGAAGGCGGCCGGGGAGAGGCGAAGGCCAGCCGGGAACAGCAGGTTCTGCTCCACGTCCTCCTGCGCCACGTTGCCAGACGGCTTCAGGTTCGGACACTCGTCGTTCGGACCCATGATGGCGATGCTGACCTTCAGGTAACCTGGCCAACATAAGGAGGTGTCAGCGAGAACATTCCGGGGGGCGCAACTGAGGACCAGAAGGCCTACACTACTACGGATCACGACGGCATTAATGAAAGTCAACAATCCAGTATTCAACACTCCGCATGTTTTTGCAGTAAACTTTAAATGCATTCACAATCTGTATTAATTTCCTTGGCATAGCTCTGAGCATAATTTCACCACCTCCCACATCATTGTTAACGTGACAAAAGCCAGTTGGCACAAGAAACAAGCCGATCGCCAAGCTTTGCAATAACGGCCAAAAAATAATTCTGACGATTAATTAATCAGAAGTTACCACCAAAACTCAATGCAGCCACGTGTACAACCATGACCTTCTCACACGTCATTCAGCCTGACTCCCGGAAGACGTACTCGCGACTCAGTCTCCGTCTGTCTCCGGCAAGGAATCCTTGACTCAGCATCGCGAGCCATTTGACTGTCAAACGACACGCCGGCGACTCCGCCTCGCGAGTCACCAACTTCCGAGGCGCGCACCAGCGACTCCGCCTCGCGAGTAGCCCGACTCGGAGCACGCACCCATGACTCCTCCCGCCTCCTCGTCGAGGGCCGTGAGCGCCAACCACTTGTTGACGAAGGCGTGCATCGGCTGGTCGTACACCATGCCCAGGTCCAGCTTGAACACGCCCAGCACCACCTTGGAGCGCAGCATCCGGGAGTTGCACACCTGAAGCGGGCAGGAGGGACGTGTCCAGTTAGTCTGCAGGACGAGGCCCGCACTGCAATCCTCGAACCACACTATCAACGGGCCGCTTAAACGACCTCAGTGAACTGCCGGATAGGAGAGCGAACCACAGTCATTGTGGCTTAACTGCTAAACGTCGACATTATTTCACCGGTCGCTACAACTGGCGTGCCATCAGCATCGTAATTTCAACTTCGGCCGTTATGACGGAGCGGAAAGACACCGTGCAATCGTAGTTGGTTTTCGCCCCACCGTTACCGCTCTGTTTCGTAACCCACTTCAGAGCTGGCAGCACATGGTACAGACCGGAACAAAACATAACAACAGATCCCACACCAGAATCCACACCAACGGGCTTTACAATGGTGATCTCAAACCCAAACACACAACCAGGAAGCCATATCATCCGACCAGGATGACAACAGAGCGGCATACTCCGTGCGCCAGGCGGAGTCACAAGCTGAACTCACCCTGAACTCCAGCTGCGTGTCCCACACCTCGGAGGGCAGCTTTTTCAGGTAGAAGAAGAAGATCTCATCGTACCACGGGTTACACGTGGCCTTCTGCACGCGCGTCGACTTGCCGTCGTTGCCGAGCGACACGCGGCACGTGGGATTCAGGTCGGAGCCAATCAGCTGCCGCCCCTCCACCACCTTCACTCGAATCTGACACGGGGGAAGCGACCGTCAGAATGACTTTGACATGAGGATGCAAATGTGGCTGCCCTGGGCGAACAGCTCACGAAGAAACAATGGTTGTTAATCAAATCATCTTCCTGGTGGCGATACACCAGCAGCGTCCTTCGATCCGGCGTGCCAAGGGCGAGGGAACGTAACCGAACATTCACCACGCGCATCTAGATAAGCATACCCACTTTCTAACAAGATACGTCAGCCATGAAGACGAGAGTCCTCAATAAACCTACACACTGGTGCCCCAGCTAGACAGCAGGTTCAGGGCACTTACCTGTCCCTTGCTGGCCAGCACGTCCAGGATATCTCTCCCGCAATCTGATCCTTTGTTGCAACAGGGAACCAAATTGCAGACGAGACAGACATGTGAGCAGCTGCCCACTGGCAGCAGGTTCACGATATCTAGCCTGCAACCTAGTCCCTTCGTTCGACAGCATGTCCCCCTTGTTGGGCAGCATGTTCAGGATACGTCACCTGAAACCTGGCCCCTTGTGGGCAGTAGGTCCAGGATATCTCACCTGGAACTTTGTCTCTTTGTTGGGCAGCAGGTCCAGGATACCTCACTTGGAACTTGGTCTCTTTGTCGGGCAGCAGGTCCAGGATACCTCACCTGGAACTTGGTCTCTTTGTCGGGCAGCAGGTCCCGCGGCCGTGGACCTACGCCGAGGTGTTCCAGGGCCGTGCTGTATTCGGCCCCCTGGCCCATCAGAATGTCTCCGCTGGACGTCGTCTGGACAGCTTCGTAGCCGCCCACCACTGCAAACAGGCGAACGACAGCTAACTGGAAGTGCGGTTTGACGCCAGCAACGGGCCGCGTCGCAATGAACGGAGAAAACAGCAGATGGTCGCTGAGCTGCAGGGTGATAAACGGTTATCACATAGCCGAGAGAAATGTTCAAAACAAGAAAAATAGCTTTTCTTGCTGGAGGGTCAAAAATGGGATACCATCTGCCATCCTTTTGTACAATTCCTCGTGATTACAACACGCAATGGCATACATTTGGCACTACTGCACTTTTTGGCGAGGTCAAATCACCTCACATTCTGATACCTTGGAAGTATACAGCGGGTACTTCAGGGTGTCCAGACACAAGCTGACAGAATCTCAGCCCCATACCAGAACTCGGGGCATCGTTAATCGAGGAACTACCCCATCCCCATCCCGCATGACCTGTCTGAAGCCTGGCTCCCACTCAAAGAATCTGTGCCACAGCCCTCCATCCGATACCGTCTGCAGAGTAGTCCCCTCCCAGTGGAGCCCTTCACCAGGTCACCCGTTCTTCTCGCCGTGACTACAGGCCGACTCCCGCACTCCACAGCAGCTGCGAGCCCAGCGACGACCGGGACGTCCATCTCCAACCAACGTCAGGCCGGAGGCTTCGCTGACCACCGCACCACGGACCCGCGGAAACCGTGAAAACCACGCAAACCGCGCTACAGCCCGCCCGTCAACGAACTTCACGGCTCAAGTCTCGGGCCACGGTGGGGGGTCCGGAAGGGGGGGGGGGGCAGGCCGCCGTCGACACGCTGCACCGTCTATTTGTGTTCGTCTGCAGGGCGGTGAGACTGTTTTAGCCCCCCGGATGCGGTGTTTGCTGCCGCCGCCAGCAGCGGCACGGAACGCAGGGAGCGGCGGAACCTCGCACGGGCCCGGCGCGTAATCTGCTCACGGCTGGCCCCTGCTGTCTTCGGCAAAAGGTTCGACAATGCTGCACAGCCACGGCGTACATCGTTACATTTACCGCCCTCTCAACAGCTCCTGACACTGCCTTCGGACAAAAACAACAGACGGACGTCCGGCATAATCCCACAAGAGCAACGGCCGTTTCAGCCAACACTCACTACGTCGTCCACACCTTCAAGCATTCAAAACCGCCGGAGCAGACAGCCGCACACATGGCAGCCCAGCCTCCCGCCACCCTGACCTCTCCGCCCTGCCGTCCGCATGACCTTTCCCTCACTGACCTGTCCCGCCTCCTGCCACGTTCACGGCCGACTTGCTACCGGCCAGGGCCGCGGACGAGGCGGCGCCGCCGGGGCCGGCCGCCACGGCCACGGACGGCGGCGTGTACTCCATCCGCACGTGCAGCACGCCGGTGGTCGGCCGCTGGTCGTTGTCCACCAGCTGCAGCTCCAGGTCCTGGGCGCCCTGGCCGCTCATCAGGTTCCGCAGCAGGATGGTGGTCTTGCCGAGCAGCCTGACGGCGCAGAGGGCGGCAGAGAGGTCGGCAGGGAGCGCGCAACAGAGTTTAGCGGAGAGGTGAGCAGATAAGCGAGCAGAAAGATCAGCAGATTTGTCAATCGACAGGGCAGCAAAGCGGTCAGTATAGGCCAGCAGAGAAGTCGGCAGAAAGGTCACCAGAGATCAGCAGACAAGTGAGCAGAGAAGTCAGCAGAAACGTCAGCAGAGGGTGGCACAGAGGCCAGCAGAGGCCAGCAGAGGCCAGCAGAATGGTCAGCAGGTTGGTAGCTGGCTAATAGACTGGTCAGCAGAACGGCCAATAGAATGGTCAGCGCGCCAGTTAGCTCTGACCTGCTCGCTGGTCGCACATTTTACAATCGGCGCATTCGCGCGCGTTATGCTCCTCCGACGCGGCGCTCACGCGGCTACCACCAACGCAGCTGACGCACCTGTTGCGGCCGATGTGGTCGTAGTCCTTGACCAGCATCTCCAGCTTTTCCTCCGGCGACGGCGCCTTTCCCGTCAGCTCCCATTCCAGCTTCTCGTTCCACTCGGGGTTGAGTTCGCCCTTCTTCACCGACGTCTTCCGCTTGACGCCTGTATCGGTCGGCACAAGAGCATGTCGTCAGCAGCAGCACCGGCGGGCCAACGCAGGCGACGATGGCCAGGCGTGAGCTCGCATGAGAGCAACGGCAACCGCCCGAGGCGTTTCTGCTGGTACGTGATGCAATACGGTGTTCTGCTGGCACAGATTTGCGGGCAGGCAGCTGACATCGGGCGCCCCTTCGGTACCGAGAGACAGGCCACAGCATGTACCACGCCAAGGGCCAGTCAAAAACCTCGCCATTCAACATGATGAGAACCTCAGGATTGTGACCTCAACGGGAAGATATGAAGAACCAGGCCGTTGCCACGTCGGTCTGAGCACCTGTCACGTCACGCGGGGAGCTGACGATGTGCACCGACCTCCACCGCCCACGCGGGCCCGGGGACTAACGTGTGAGCCTCGGCCGACTTCGTCCATCGGCAATGTTACACATCGGCAAAACCACGACAGGCCGCCTGACTCCTTCACCCTCCCGCCGGTTGTTGGCGATTCATTAAAGTTAATCGGGAACAGGGGAGGATCAGGATCGTCTCGGAGAGCCTTCATGCCTTGTACAGTCCTGACAGCGACAACGTGGAAATACCAAATCACGGACTTTCATAGTGCGATGGACGCTCAAAATTAGCACCAATTTTACAGTTAAGGTCCAGCACTCGATCACACCTCACAGCACATACGCTGTTCCACAAAGGTACATACATAAAACAACGTCGAACAATTTATTAAATGGAATTCTGTATTCGAGCTCACGCGCCGTTCAGGAACAAACGGGTACGTGGACCACAAGTGAACAGAAATAACATTAACTATACTCAACACACCGCAGGTTTGAGTCTCCTGAGAAGTGAGCCCGCTTCCCCGACAAAGGAGAAATCCAGTCCGTCGGCAGCGACGGCAAACAACCCGCCGGCGCAAATACAGCCCGCCGGCGCAGATACAGCCGACGGCGCAGATACAGCCGACGGCGCAGATACAGCCGACGGCGCAGATACAGCCCGCCGGCGCAGATACAGCCCGCCGGCGCAGATACAGCCGACGGCGCAGATACAGCCGACGGCGCAGATACAGCCCGCCGGCGCAGATACAGCCGACGGCGCAGATACAGCCGACGGCGCAGATACAGCCCGCCGGCGCAGATACAGCCGACGGCGCAAATACAGCCGACGGCGCAGATACAGCCCGCCGGCGAGATACAGCCCGCCGGCGCAGATACAGCCGACGGCGCAGATACAGCCGACGGCGCAGATACAGCCGACGGCGCAGATACAGCCGACGGCGCAGATACAGCCCGCCGGCGAGATACAGCCGACGGCGCAGATACAGCCGACGGCGCAGATACAGCCGACGGCGCAGATACAGCCGACGGCGCAGATACAGCCCGCCGGCGCAGATACAGCCGACGGCGCAGATACAGCCCGCCGGCGAGATACAGCCGACGGCGCAGATACAGCCGACGGCGCAGATACAGCCGACGGCGCAGATACAGCCGACGGCGCAGATACAGCCCGCCGGCGAGATACAGCCGCCAGCGAGATACAGCCCGCCGGCGAGATACAGCCCGCCGGCGAGATACAGCCCGCCGGCGAGATACAGCCCGCCGGGGAGATACGGCCCGCCGGCGAGATACGGCCCGCCGGCGAGATACGGCCCGCCGGCGAGATACAGCCCGCCGGCGAGATACAGCCCGCCGGGGAGATACAGCCCGCCGGGGAGATACAGCCCGCCGGCGAGATACGGCCCGCCGGCGAGATACAGCCCGCCGGGGAGATACGGCCCGCCGGGGAGATACAGCCCGCCGGCGAGATACGGCCCGCCGGCGAGATACAGCCCGCCGGGGAGATACGGCCCGCCGGGGAGATACAGCCCGCCGGCGAGATACGGCCCGCCGGGGAGATACAGCCCGCCGGCGAGATACGGCCCGCCGCTTATCCCCGCGCTGGGACGGCCGCGCCTCCGTCCGGGCCGCGGCGGCGGGTCAGGGTCACTGTCCCGGCCAGTCACGGCCGACAGCGCCCGAGGCACTGACAGCCGTCAACCGAGAGAAGAGTCCACGGGGGGGGGGGGCAGCGGGTACATTAGGTTCACCTGGCAGCGCTACGTGCTCTGAATCGCGTCAAGTTAATTCAGGGCGAATGGCCTGCTCTGGTATCGGGAGAATGCGCTGACAGTCAACAGTTGCATGACACCACGTACCATCACACTGCAGTGGCATACGAATCGTATGCGACGATAGCTCAACCGTGATCGCATCGCATGAATTGGGATAAACTGATAGCCTGTGACTGGACAGGTTGCGAACTGACAAGAGGCAACAGTGCCCTTCTGGAGAGCATCACACACTTTGGATCTCTGGAAATGGGGAACAGATACTTGCCCTATGCTCGACATGCTGCCTCTACTCTAAAAAGCCATCGGTGTTTTTTGACCTCCGCCAGTTCGGGTGGTTGGTCCAAGCCTCCCCCTGAGGTCTTCGAAAGTTGCCCCCAAACGACTGCTTCAATCGCTCTGCAATGCTGCTTAGCTGCGCCTTGTGCCTTTTCACGTCTCATGTGAAAATCCAACGTCGATATCTTGACGGGGCGCTGACCTATAACCTCTTTACCGAAGACACATCACGGAAAAATAACGTGTCGCCGGACGTCTTGAACGTACCGCAAACATTTTAATTTCCATTTGGAAAAACGAAGCATTCAGTCTTAATCAGTCTTAAACATGGGTGTCACTCATGGCATTAGTGGCATTTGTACTGCATTCCTTACCTGGATCACGGCCATCGTTCGCAAAAATCATGAACTGAGGTCACTGACCCTGTTGACCATTTATCGACCTTGTTGGGGCCATGATGTTACGAAAAACGCCTACCTGTGTAATAGCAGTGGTTTGAGCTTTTAGTTGTCATGAGAAGAGGTTTCGGACCCTTGAAAGCGCTCTATAGATAACGTCTCGCAACATCCAATGCAAATCTGAATCCAATGACATGACCTCTTTTGAGTCCGCCCGTAACGTCACAGTGTCACCTAAAAGAGCCAGTCTGAGTATCATCACGTCCCAGAAAGACAGAGCTAAACGTCCGTTTTTGTTTTGTCGCCCTACCGCGTCGGGTTTTGAAATGGCTTGATGTTCGTCCCCCCCCCCTCTTGTCGAAGGTGGCCAAATAGCGAGCACTAACGAGGATTATAGATGACAAAGCTCCCAACCTGAACTACGTTTGACGGACTCCTGCGAACCGAACGCCTCAGCCTCCCCTCCCCTAAACATGAGTCAGAGCTACCCAGGCAACTCCCACCACCATTCATTACTCCTCGTACACTCAACATTCTCGCCACTCCTACCGCCGCCGAATATTTCGAAACTCATCACTCCCGTTGCTCTTGTTCCGCTCGCACCGCAGCCACCCTTGTCGCTTCGTCACACTCACAAGATTCCTACGACTCCCCACGCTCTTGCCATTCTGATCGCCAACATGCCTTCTGAACGCCCCCCCCCCCACATCGTTTTCACTATGCCCCTAGTGTCCACCCGGAACGTACCAGTATGTATTTTTTTCTTTTTTGGGGGTCCAGAGGCAAAAAATGCATGCAATGTTAAGTCTTAAGTTTTCCAATGAAATGTTAAGTCGATGCTAAGTCCGGTTCTTCCTCCGCGCCCCCACGCATCTTTATGACCCACCAATCCTGCCACTCCTAGAACTCTTTATCGCTGCCCGCGCTTCTGGTATTCCCGCACATATCAGCTGGTCCCACCCACCTTGAAATACCGTGGTGACATAAGGGTCACTCTTCCCTACGCTCTCCGCGTTCGGGAGGTTGGTGGCGCTGATCACGTGGGCTCTCAGCATGATGACGTCACTGGTTCATCCTGGAATGCATGAGGTCACTCATCAACTGGCTAAAAAATGTTCTGTAAATGGTCGTCCACAATGACATCAATGAAGTGCACCTATACGTTACCAGTTCATTCATCAATGCATGGTTACGTTGGTACACCTACCATGGTACAAAAATCCGGTTCAGCCGGTAATACAATGCTGTCCGAAAATGCTGTTCCCAGCATATGCAACAATTTCATTGCGCGACACAAGGGTGTGGGGGTGTCGATCTGTATTCTTTCGAGGGGGGCCTGGAACACCCAATGTTGGTTTGGGCCCCTCCAATATTTTCTGACAGTTTTAAAGGACAATGGCCAAAAATAACGAAAGAAACGGCCGCAATAGACAAAAGATAGGCAGAAAGTATAGAATAAGGCTTTAGTGATGTATCAGTCTTTCTATCTGCTATATATATATACATATACCTATAAACCTGGGATATACGCAGTTTTTATGTGAAAAGTAGACAAACACTCAAAAACTTCACTCATCAAAATAAAAGTGGGCTAAATCCATTGAGAAACCCACATTTGGGGGGAGGTTAGGTTGTCGGGCCCACCGCTCGGCCTACCCAACCATTTACGAAAATTGACTCCTCTGCAAGGGCGTCATATCGAAAATACACTGCGAACTGGCAGTTCTACCGGACACAACGGCAACATTCCAGGCGCGGCTAAAATGACGTCACATTCCGTTCTGCACCCCACGGTGACGTCACATTCTGGCCTGCAGGCGGGAAAATGGTCAGTCACGACTTGGCTCCAGCCAGGTGCATTGTCTGCCTTCAACCGAGACCGAGAACAGACTGGAGGTGCAAACCTGCCGGCCCGGTGGGCCCGCGACGTCTTTCACGTAGACTGGGGGGTACAAAGGGGACGGCGAGGAAAACAAAAGCAAACAGAGCAGTGGCAACCCCACATCCGCGGTGGACGACGGCGGATGTGGTCGTGGACGTGAAAACTTCACAGCTTAGCTGCCAACGCCCGCTCCGTGGCGCCCACCGCCCACTGCGACTGCCTGCAAACTGGAGATGCAAACTTGCCAGCTACGCGACCCATCGGCCACCCGAAGGGCTCCAAAGCCAGGCGACACGTCAAGCCGACAGCCCCCTCCCCCCCCCAGCCACCTCGGGCTGAAGAAAGCATAAAAGCCTCACCCTTGATCCCTGAGGTGCCCGAGATCGGACTGGCAGCTGCAGAGCCGGGCGAAACGCGCCAAACCTGCCGCCGCCGCCGCCGCCGCCGCCAACGCCGCCCACACGGGGGAGGGTCGCCCTGCGGTCTGAATTGGGGTCAGCCAACAGGAGAGGGTCTCTCTCCCTCCCACGGCTGGGCGACCAGACCGCACTGAGCTTCGGCATGCCGTGTTAAGATAGCGCCAACACGAAGTGTGTCAGCAAGCGTGTGGTGAGTCAGCAAGTCAGGCGCAGCGAGAGAGAAATATCGACGTTACTTCAGTGAACTGCATCGAATCAAACGAGTGCCAGCGTGCGTAGGATAAGTGCATAAAATGCACTAAGTTTCGTGTCATGGAGCGTAACAAAAAAGCCGTTTCTTCGAATCAACGAGATCTCGTGGTGGAAGACTAAGCTATAGAAGAAATGGTGAAGTTTCCAAAAAAAAAACTAGTTATCGAAATGATACCGCATCTAACTAATCGTTTAAAAATCACATTCCAGCTAAAGTGGAGAGAGTTAGCAGGCACTTTGCACGGCAACATGCCAGATTAAACCTCAACGACAAGTTCCAAACACGATACGTTAACGTTTCTTCCGTCCGGATAAGACCACCGATCAACCACGTCCATTCCGTCCCGGGGTCGGCCCGGGTCAAGGCCAGTCGAGGTCAGAGCCGGTCGCCGCCCGGCCTGTCGGTCGAGACTGCCGCTGTGTGTGTTCCGCCCGCTTCCGTCACGTCCAGGGTCAAACACCACGGCCTCGGCCGGCCGGCCGGGCCGAGCCAACAGACACTTGTGACGTCACCCCCCCTCTACCACCACCCGTCTGGGCCGGCAACGACTGCAACCGGCGGGCGCGGGGGACAGCCAAGAAGACCATTGAGAACTGTGTCGACGATATTATTAAGCTGCAGTATTACGCAGTGGATGTATATCATCATGAGAAACACGAATGTTGCGCGAAAAAGAATAAAAAGCAAGAAATGAAATTTAAGGGAAACAAATGACAAAAATTGAAGTGTGGTATTGCCGATGTGATCCTTATGTGGATAATGTGGATACACTAGTGAAATGGGCGAACAGACCACCTTGAATGGTGCTAGGTAGGCGGTCTTTTCCGGTGCACTGAGGAAAACGTCAGATAAATGAGTCAGCCCGTCGCTTGAGGAAATGAAACACAATGGAGTTTCGTCGGGAAAACACCCACCAAAACTACTACATTACTGAACCGGTCAGCGCGATGTCCTCCGCTGCACTGGGCATTTCACTGTAGAGGCATTCTGACGCAGTCCTCTTTCACCAAGATTTTACTTCAAACACCCAGCACGCTGCCCAGCCTAACAGCACGTGACGACAACTCACCTCTCAGCGGGAGGTGAGAAAACACTCCTCACCAGAACTGAACTTACCAGGCGGAGGTGCAAACAGGTCAACCCGACGTCACCAGACGTCACCGGAAGGTCGCCGAAGGTCGCCGGCCCCCGCGGCTGCAGTGACGTCGCCGTGACCCGGCACCGGCGGCCGTCTGTAGGAGGAAGGCGGTCAATGAAGTTAAGTTTGCGGTTAAGAACGCGGCAAACACGCTGCTCGCCGACTGACGCTGCAAGCTGAGCGGGCGACAAGGTCTCTCGGCGCATGGCTGTCTCTCTCGGTGTATGGTGAGACGTTCAACTGGAGCGGTGCAACCGGGACAGAACGGTGCAACTTCTGCCCTAATAACGGCGAATCAGAGCGCTCTAACAGTTGGGTAACTTATACGGGAGACATCGCAATCAACAGTGGCATTGGCCAAATCAAAACGCAACATTTATTATCATATCACAAAGCCACGAGCGTCACAAAATCGTACGCAGAACGATACCAAAGCACTGGAGTACCACGCGCTGATGATCCGACTGGTCATCGGTACCGGTTTTACGTCGAACGCGTTTTCAATGAAAGCAACAAAGTATCGCTGTTCAGCCAATGATAACACGAGGGGACGATGTCACAATCAGAAAACCGAACTAAGCTGGTCACCTCGTGTTGTGAAACTGATCGGAACTCCTCCTCAGCGTTCTTGGAGTTCACAGTGTACACACAGCTACAATCAGTTCAGAGAGGGGCCAATTATCTCGACTATCGCCGGAGAAACCTGTGTCTATCGGCAGCACAAAATGGCCGTTTCACGCATTTACGACTTCCGCAAACTCTGGAATGGAAGAGGGCAGTAGATTTCTCAGTGTCTGGGGCAAAGCGGTATAAACACCAAACCAAATACGGCCTCGGCCGGCCGGCCGGGCCGAGCCAACAGACACTTGTGACGTCACTCCCCCCCTCCACCACCACCCGTCTGGGCCGGCAACGACTGCAACCGGCGGGCGTGGGGGACAGCTAGAAAGGTCATTAAGAACTGTGCCGATGATATTATTAAGCTGCAGTATTACGCAGTGGATGTATATCATCATGAGAAACACGAATGTTGCGCGAAAGAGAATAAAAAGCAAGAAATGAAATTTAAGCGAAAAAACGGCAAAAAATGAAGTGTCTGAGTCGCCTGCGGAATTTCGTCTCATAAAACTTTCTCCGACGTGTACGGAAACAACCTTCCCTTAAAAAAAGATGAAGTCTGTTCATACTAGCCATTGTTGCGGTGCAAAGTATCCAGCGATGTTGTGCGGTGCTTTCAAGAGTGGTAAACCCTTTTCAACAAGAGCCTGGGCGCCGCCACCGAGGGTACATCGGTACACGTACCCATTCTACAGACTGAAGCCATCAAGCGTTCATCTGCCCATTTTAAAGCCGCTGTCTGTCGTCATAAAATGAAGTCTTGTAACAAACGATCATCCCTGCCGTGCCTGATGAACGGAGTGTCTTAAATTGTTTCTCAGGGACGAGGACTTGACAGGACCCGCTTTTCGATCAGTTCATACACCCAATCGGAAAACCACAACGATGCCCACGTATACCTGTCACACATAATTTTGGACAACTCACACTTCATACCCATACCCTCACTGGACCATGCATTTCGATTACCGAGAACGGTCCATTCAGGCACGTTGCCAGGATTTTCCTCGGGGGGGAGCGTAAATGTCAAATTTTGCCATGTGCCAATGGCATATAACAATACTTATAAGAAATGCAACAATTTTTAAGTAACTAAACTCATATTTAACCCTATTTCCGGAGGGCTAGACGGTATGGCCAATTCCCAGCAGGAAGGGGGGAGGGGGTGCGGATTTGGTCCGCCCTGAGATCTCGAGAACTTACACATCTGATTTCATCGCAACACACGGCAATCGATTTGCCATGACGTGAACTACATTTTTGTAAAAAGATGTTTTCAGGATTCTATTTAGGTGAAAGGCCATCACTCACCACAGCGATTTCTATCAAGTTGTTCAAACAACACCCGCCCTGCGAGCTCAATTTCTGCGTAGTGCGAGCTCAATTTCATCCGCACCTTTGGCGTTCAGAGACGGCTTTCACGCGTCCGGTCACCTGGTCCACGAGGCTGAGAATCATGACTACTGGACGTGATGTAAAGCGAGCACATGAACCACCCGCGCCACCACAGCCGACATCACACTCCGATCGGACCACCTGATAGCCTCAGCCTGTCGCCTGGAATTCCGGCGACTTTGTGAGGTTTCAGTGCCGCGCCATGTCGCTGCCGGTTAGTACACCGACGTTGATAACGTCACAGGCTATTCCGTGAAACGGCGGCGTTTCCGCTGACCTGAACAGCGACAGCTGTCAAGGTTCAGACTTCACGGGGACGGACTTACAGCTGCCACTTAAAGGACAGAGCCATGACAGGCCAACTTCAAAAATGACAAGTCGACGGGTCAATGGCAACTTCAACCATGACATGTTTGTCATTGAATGCACGCCGCGGTGGAGCCGGAAACAGTCGGCGCTGCGGTTCTCTTTTCATCTGGCTAACTGCCGCCAAACTCAGCTGCTCGCTCGGCGTTTAACGGCGTACTGAGCGGCGCGCCGCCGTCTGGTAAACACGTGCTCACGCGTCCTGACATCACCACAGCACTGGCAGCCGTCTGACGCAGCAATCAATCCCTTTAGTCCGAGCAACACTGACCAACGGAGCTGGTGACAACTTTCCGCTGTGGCAGCATTATCTGGCCATATCTTTACATCGCAGGGATCCATGGTGGAACTTTCAGGTCTTGTCCCCCCCCCCCCGAATAATTAAGGATTTTAACATCACGTCTGTGGTGGCGAGAGGAAAGAACGACCTTAAGCAACATCAGAATTAGTCGAAATTAGCAACTGCCCCCTCCTCCAATTATTTTTGCCAAGTTTCGCCCCTGTACCGGCCCATCGTCAACACAATGAAACCACCAAGAGCGTGGCGATACCATCACAATATGGTGGCCCCCACAATACCCTAATGACCCTCTAGCACCAATATCAATATCAATGTTCAATGATTCGAAGTTCCAACATCACCAAAGTGTTCTGATCATGACGATAGTGATCCGAAACCGGCTGCCAGTCGGCCAGTCTCCCACTGCCGGTCAGTCAGATGTCCGTCAGTCAGCTGTTGCCTGGAGGTCAGCTGCTGCCCGTCAGTCAGCTGATGAGTGGTCAGCTGTCGCCGGCCGGTCAGCAGAGCCTGTGCCGGACCTGCTCTGACATCACCGGCGCCCGGCCGGCCGGGGCCGCCGCCGGACCAGTGATATCACCGTGCACCGGCACGGGGGAGTGGCGCGCAGACCGCACGGACGCCGCCCACCACCTCAGCCATCGACGGCACGTGAGTCATCGACTCCACGTGTCGATCAACCACCAGCAGTGCTGTCCGCCACACCGTGGCTGGAGATTTCCGATAATTATTGCGAGGGAGGGGGTCCAGTTAGGATTTCAGACCGTTTCTTTCCAGCCATTGCCATAGGTCTAATGTAAGAATCCCTCGATAATGGGGGGTCCAGACCAAGACCAGATCCCCCCCCCCCGATCGCCAGTCTACCAACACGTTCACCTAAACTGTCCCAGCCATATGGAACTCCGTCATTCGTGAAACTCGGCCATTCAGACCACGTATCCGACAGGCATCTCAAACCAAATAACGTGTCCACATCGCCGCCTCCAAAGGACGGCTCCAATTCATCAACCCGCCGGGCCCTCACACGTCCATTCCACGTGTCCACCAGCCAGGAACGGCTACATCGCGCGGAACGCATGAACGCTGGCTGCACACAGAGCAGTGGAACCACAGAACCTGGCCTGTCCCGTGACCAGAAATGGACGCCGACAGTACTGCGGACACACACACACACACACACGAAAAGGAAGTGCCGCCCACCGACAGGAAGTCGGCCTAACAGGACCGGGACGTCTGACACACGAACGCCCACCGTGACGAAGCCGTGAAGGTGACGGGTGGTGCAAACATTGACCCCGAAACCTCCTGTAATAGCGAAGAAGGCATAAACTTTACTTTAGGTGTTTTTACGGATGTCGGGAGACTGCAACACAGCAGGCAGATGGGAATTAGCGTCAAACGTTGGCGAGACGCAACATCAAACTAATCCGGCTTCACTTCGTCCGTGCACAGTAAAACGAACACAGGGTAAATGGCAACACGTCACTCACTTTCACAATGAGGCCGACCAACGTCACCACAATGACACTTCGCAAATAGACACCAGCCGGCAGTCTAATGTTTCACACGCTCTGACGAATAGCATACAGACAACCGGGACCCAGACAAGGCACCAGTGTGCCACTTCTTACAGTCGCAGCGCTTTACTATCACGGCCTCCTTCTGCCGCCGATTGGTGACCACCTCCAATCCGCACTCTCTCGTCCCAACACCGCCACTCGACTCGTCCTGCACACGCACCACGCCGGGAGGCCACAGTCCACACCGCTGTCCGCCGGCGGCGCCGCCGGGAACGCGGTCTTCCAGACGTTCGAATGAATGGGTGGTGGACTGGCCCAGCTCGCGCCGCGCCGGCGGCCCTGGTGCCGCGGTGACTCAGTATCCGGCCGTGCAGCGGGCCGGCGGATCCGGGTCCGGGATCCATCCGGACCGGCCGGGAGCTCGGGTGATAAACCCCGCCGCCGGGCTCCACTGCGGTCACGTGGTAATGCGGGCCGCCGGGGTCTTCGTAGCTCTGATGAGCTTGAGACGCCCCTCTGAGTTGCCTTCCGATGCCTCGCATCTCCGCCGTGCGCCACTGGTGCCATCAGCGAATTTTCTTATTAGTTCCCGGGCAAACCGAAAGCCATGCACATTCACGCGAAATAATGTCCTATATATGCAAATTCTTGACCCAACTTTGTTTGGCACTGTTTCATTTGTTCGCACTTGCGTGTGCACCTAACGTATTAACGCATTCATCGCTTTCAGTTTACTGGTAGCGTAACCGAAGCCAGGCTGGTGGCCTCATTAACACTTGGCGGATCGGTACAATGAATGCAGAACCGTCAATCGTCCCCATAGCTGGTTCTTTGTATCATTCATCCCCTCAGCTCCTCGCTCCAGATCTGACGACAGCCACAGACGCTCGGGCATCTGACCTACGACGTTAGGACTTAGGCCAACGACAGGTCACGCAGAGAAGCTGAGCGATGACGGAACGTTATCCCAACCTTACCTCACATATGGAGACGACACTGCGGGTACATTGTCTCAAGACACTCTGCAAGTTACAGACAGCCGCCACTGCCTGATCCCACGAGAGAACAGTTATCAGACTAGCTCCGATGACGCGGCCCAGATGTGTTCACTGCAGAGCCAGGCTTAAGGCATGGCAAGAACGGTCTGTCTCAGTACGAACCGTGACCTCACAGTGCCTGGGGCGACTGAGCGGCGACCTGGGGCCAAACCTCCCCGATCTCGGGTCAGCGTCTCCATCGCTCAGCGACAGAGCGCCCCACCACAGGGCTGTGTCCGTCTGTACAGCGGGAGCAGTCACAGGCGGCCGTCATCGAAATCCATACGTCTCGCCAGGGTTTCGTCAAAGAGCGGGGACAGAACAATCCTGACCCCCTCAAAACAGAAAACTCCTTAGATTTAGGCCATTTTATTGTCGAGTCAGGGGAAATTTCGGGATATTTTCATTGCTGGTGCGAAAAATCAACCTTATATTTACAACCTCCAAAAGGGAGGGAGGGCATGCCTCCTTTGCTACCCTCCTTTGGCAAATCCAACGCATAGAACGCATATGCTCGCCGAGCCTTAGGCGTAGGTTCGGGGGCAGGGGTCCATGATCTCAACTTTTTGGGAATTCAAGACAAGCCCTATGGGCAATGAAATCCCCCCCCGAGAACACACACACACACACACACACTTTTTGTGTTCCCACGCTCCTGCGCTGAGCGTTCGCCCTCTGCGTGAGCGGTAGACGGGCGGAGCCCCAGGCTGCTCTCCGCACCGCCCTCTCGCCGGCCACTTTCACCGTCGTCCCAACGCAGCGGGAACCATTCGGCGGCGGCGTCCGTCCGGCGCCGGCCCTGAGGCGCCGGCAGACGGCGGAAAGATCGCCGGACACGGACACGGGCCGCGCCGCGAGGCGGGATTCCGCGCGCCACAGCCTGTACAAACTCCGGCGTTCCGGCCTAAGCGCCCGCACACACAGGCAGCGAGGCGGCGACGGAGACAGACAGGCAGGGGCTGAAGGGAGCTTTCACGCCAAGAGAATGGGACCTCCGAGCTACGGACAGGCGCGCTGTGCAGGACTGTTCCGTACTTGTCTGACCAGCGCGGGGCGGGACCTCGTCTTGCACGGACGGTGCGGACGTCCGACGCCGGCCTGACCCGCGAACTGTGCACTCTGAACTTGACAGGCACTGTGCCTGTGCACTCTGTTTGTGCACGATAGCGCGGGGTCGTGTCCTGAACTGGTGTCGACCACGGGGTAACTGGAGGAAGGTCTCAGATAAGGCTGCAGAAACACCGCGGGACAAGAGGAATCAAACGGGACCACATGAGCACACGGCATGCAGTTCCACATTACGGTAATTGGTTAAAAAAGACCAGGAAATATTAATGACCTTGGCTTCGCGATATAGAATGGGGGATTTTTCCTTTCCTGAATTTTCGATTCGGAGGACAATGTATTCAAAAGTTCAGCGTGGAATTCGTCTCGCATTTTGCAATTTCTGTTGTTTGTCTTTGCGCACACGCAAACCAGTAAACTCTAATGAACGACATCCACAAATAAATGAACATTTGGAGGAAGGTTAGGATACAATGAACTTTCCCCTTTCCTGAAGTTTTCATTCGCGAGGGGTACATTTCACGGAACGGAGAATTAAAGATCCCAGTTCTCTCCAAATGAAAAGGTGTGGAGACCTCGGCTATGGCCAACAAAAGGCCATCAAGACTTCCACTTTCCATCCAACAGAGAACACATTCACAACAATATACAATATACAACAAAAAACCAAAGGATGACCGTGCTTCGTCCGCTAAATGGCCTACTACAACTCTGTCATGCCAGAATCCGACACAAGACTGATCGCAGCCCAGGGGCTATTTTAAGGAAAAATGACTGCGGGGGCAATTCTGCGAACGAGACGCATTGGTTGAGACCACCCCCCGCATTTGCGTTCTCCTTATTGAATTTTGTCCACTTCATTTTTATATATTCCTAAGGAAAGGACACACACACACATATATATATATATATATATATATATATATATATATATATATATATATATAGATGCTTTCCTAAGGCGAATTACGATGAACACTTCCACAGCGCTCTGTCATTAACTGATATGTCTTTTGGGGGAAACCATGTGTGCAAAATATGGCTTGGTCCAGCACTCTTAAGCACTTTCACACGAAGACTGTATGTCGTTTGTGCTGGATTTTATTTTATTTCGATGAAATTCGCGCTGGCTTTTGTGCATTCAGAGCCCATTAAATTCAAAGGACACGATTTCATTTATCCCCAGCAAGAACTTATTCTCCCTGGACTTGTGATCCCTGGGAGATTCGCTCAGGGATGTCTGAAATGCCCCCAAACGTGTTTTGTGCTTCAGATTTTTAAAAGAAGCGCACGATATGCACAAAATGCACATCATAGTACTCCTTTTGACACACTGGATCGAAAGACACTTCGCATTCTGTCTCAGGTCATTGGTCACTGGCCCTGTCGGCAGTAGTGTGGCTTAGGTGGGAATGATACTTCAGTCCTCTTAGTGGTCTCGGGGTTCTGGCGACGATTATATTCGACGACTTGCAGCAGGTACTGCTTTTGCCTTTCATCTTTCGTCATTACCTTGTTGTATACTTGGATAAGAGCCACAGCTCGTTCGGCGAAGTCGCTAACTACCGCGATCCCGCACAGGACTTCCTTAGCGTTCGTGAAGCCAGGTGCTGTCTCCCAATCAGCGGGATCTGCGGCAAGGAAGTCCATGTTGATGCCGTAGGCTTTCAGGTTGCCCATCGACTTAGCGGTAATGAAGTCGACGATGATCTTCCTGGGACGAGAACCTCCTTTTCTGCGAGATCCACCTGCGCTCGCTGGGAGGACTCTCCGATCCCTGTTCCTGGAGTGCCGCGATCATCCTCGTCTTCATCTCACACGGCACGCCCTCGTCGAAGAACGACACACCAGCCAGTTCTTCGCTGGGGCACCATAATAGGTGATTGTTATAATAAATCATATGTCGACTATAATGTCGTAATAGATAATAGGTGATCGGCAAACTCCTTGGAGATCCCCTTCGAAATTTCAGCATTCACATCAGGCTTGGCAGAACGGCCAGGTCGCGCACGGAAGCGCTGACCGCCGATGAAGAACAGAACCATGCACTGACGTACAAAACAACCATGAAAGAGACGAAGCGCTTGAGTGCTCCCAATTCACTGAGAGTCACGGAGAACTGACGGCAAAGCCAGAAGATCTTGATCCCGCAGATTATGCGCCCCATCCATCTGGCGCGATGGAACCATCTATCTGGCACGTTGGAGAGCACCCGGCTGGGGAACTTGATTCGCCGTGGAGGCTCTTGACCAAAGGGCATAATCGAGACCTCAAAGAACCAACGATGATCATCGCTAGGCTGGATTTCGGCGAGCTTCTCACGGCAGAAGGCGACGAAACGATCATTGGAAGAGAAAAACTCATACAACATAGTCTCGGCCAATGCTGGCTCCAGGTCTTCATACACCATAGGTTCAAACTTGTTCCAATCTATGAGTCCCCATCTCTTCTTGAAGCTCTTGAACAAGGAGATCGCGGTCCCGAGGACGGACCGAAGTGCATGGAGAAAGCCGCCTCTGCCTCCAGTTCGACGATATGATGACGACAAGCAAAGTGAAAAGGCCGTCACTCAAGCTTCTGCTGAAGAAGCGTGTTTGCTCCCACAACTTGTCCAGTATTGCTGGAGGTGGTGTCGAAGCTCATGCCGACGACGTTGTCCGAAACCTCCCAGTCTTCCAGACAAAGCGCGACAACGTCGGCTGGCGTTGCTCCGGCTCTACTTGCAACTTCCAAACACCGAAGAGCTTGGCGGCACTTCTTGGACCGGTTACAATGACAGAGTCGATCCACCTTTTCCTTTCCATCGTCAGTAACAGTTTGCCGTCCCAGTGGACCACCAGGTTGGGTGACGCGGAGAAAGAATGCTAGATTTCGTCCGCAATGGCTTTCCTCTGCGATCTACGTGCGCGCCTGCCCGAGCTTCGGTGATCGCCAGTTCAGAGGAGTCGTGGCCGAGGACCGAAGCCGTCGCCGATAGGAAATGAATTGCAGAGCGATCATTGAGCTTGGTCCGATCGAGGGCTGCTGCCTGACCAGGAGTGGCGATGTTCTTGGCACTCCTGCAGGGCCGCTTCGAAGGCATGGCCAAGGGCTGCGGGTCATCCTGATCTGTCAATTATGTGTTATCGGTAGGCGAGTATTCCAGCTGGGCAGTTGCCTCATGCTCGGTCTGCTGTTTAATCTAACAGCGGGCCCTTTAAAGCTTCGGCCTACTGTTGTCGTTGAAGAGCTCGCTCCTCCTTCTCAGAAGGGAACTTATCGAATACCACCATGACGCCTCGGCGACCTGGATCCCTTTGGGCCTAGAGAATGTCTTTATCCTCTTGGTTTTGATGATCTTAATGGTGCCGACAACGGCAAGGTCAAAAACATTGTTAAGGTTGTCCCTAAATCCATTCTTCTTGTCAATTTCCGGGCTGAACCTCCAGAATTTGCCTTTGGCACTGGTCAAGCTTCCTGTTGAGCTTCTTTATCACGTTCCGCTCCGGTGCAGTGAGAATACGGGCTTTGTTCCACACCTTCATCATTTCGCGGACGATCTGTGTTTTGACCTACCTCTGGGTAAGCTTATCCACACGGTGGGACTGAAAATATTGCTGCAGCACTTCTCCCCGCAAAGGCTTTTTTCTCTTTTTTTTCCCTTTCCTTTTTTTTTATTTATTTATACCAATCAACACAACCCCCAAACCCCCCCGCGGGTTCCGGCCAGGCCGGGGCGTTTTGTTTTCAATTCTATGCTTCGCGGGGTGATATATTGGCGAAGTTTTGTGATGTTTTTCTCCCCTTTTTATTTTTTTGTTTGTTTTTTTTTTTTTTTTTTTTTTTTTTTTCATTTTTTTTTTTTTTTCCTTTTTTTCTTTTTTTTTTTTTTTTCTTTTCTATTTAACCCAATTTTATTCTTTTTACTCTTTTTTTCAATTTATTATTTATTTTTTTTTCCCTTCCCTCTATTTTTTTATTATTTTTTTTTTTTTCCTTCTTGCCTCCTTTTGATAGGTTTCTTCCCTCCCACCAGGGTTTGTTTTTTTTTTTTTTTTTTTTTTTTTTTTTTTTTTTTTTTTTTTTTTTTATTTTTTTTCCTTTTTATTTTTTTTTTTTTTTGGTTTTTTTTTTTGTTTTTTTTTTGGTTTTTGGTGTTGGGTTTTTTTCTCTTTTTTCTTTCCTTTTTCATTTATTTTTTTATTCTTACCCCCCCCCCCCCCCCCCCCCTTTTTTTTTTTTTTTCTCTTTATTTTTTTTTTTTTTTTTTTTTTTTCTTTCCCCCCCCCCCCCCCCCCCGCCGTCTTTTGGTTAAAATCCCCCCCCGTTGTTTTTGTTCCATTTATTTTTTGTTGTGTTTTTTTTTTGTGTTTTTTTTTTCTTTTTTTTTAACTATCTTTTTTTATTTTTTTTTTTTTGAGGGGTCGTTTTTGGACTTTCCTGTTTGCTTCTTCCCCGCTTTTTTTTCCTTTTTTTTGTCAAAGGATCTTGACTGGGGGGGAAAGGGCCCGATGGGGGGGGGGTTTTTCCCCCCCCCATTAACATTTTAAAATACCCTGCCAGCCTCAACGACAGCTGTGTTAGCCCCAAGCATGTCAGCATGGCATAAATTCCGTTGATCCTGAGCAGGCAGCAGTGGCCTTAGCTGCGCCAACGCCAGGAAACTGTGGCACTGGCTGTGCTAGCCCACAGCAGGTGACAGAAGTTGCGCGAGGTCCGGCTGACGACAGCAAACTCGCTAAATCCCTGCGGTATCAGCCATTTTTTGCCGCGTGCTAAGTTCGGCTAGAAGCTGCTAATCCCCCCCGTGACAGCCGCCCGCCAGAACCGATCGCACCGGCCGCCGACATTCACACGTGACGGCCGGCTCGAAAGCTGTGCAAATTTGACCGTACAAATCCCTTTCCGTTCTTACATCCACCGTCACCTTCATGTCCTGCCCTGCCTGTATTTGTTCAGTTGTGAAAGTGACCGAAACGAGGTATGATATCACAGTTCGCGGAAATCTTACCCAAGACGTGTCCTAACGAGATCTCGTCTTTTGAATGAAAACAGGATAGCCGCCGTGGTTCATACTCTCCGCGTCTAGTCCAGTCTGGACTAAATGGATTTAGTTTATACTGGACTGGAGTAGTACAAACCAACGAGCTACCTCCTATACACTGACGTGTCTGACTGCCTAGTTGTATCTGTATGACTATTACGCATGTGCTGCACTGCTTGTTTATTTACACTGCTGTTTTGAACATACTGAAACGACTCGAATCAAATTCATCCACACGTCAGAAGGATTTGTCAATAACTGAACTGAACTGAACTGAACTGTCGTTGTGATGGCCATGTCATGTGATAGTCGGGCGTCCTGTCGGAAAGCCAGTGGCCCATTGTTTCGACACGTAGGCGCGTGATGACCCGCACGCAGTTTCCGTTCAGCGCGGCCGGGTCCCACCCCAACCTGGGCCAGGGAGCACGGAGAACAAAAGCGTCACCCAGTAGGTTCTCTGTGGTCATTCTGCCTTCTGGGTTTCACACATGACTACGCATTTTCAGCGGCGCCATGAGCGCAGGCGGTGAAGAACGCATTTGTAAAGATCTGACAAGAGCAAATACAAGTATGGATGGCGTTTTGTCAAATACGCCGCACACCCGACGAACACCGAAAATGGCTACGTCGTGGCAGCCAGAATCAATTTACGCTGACAAAAAGGAAGTAATATTAGGACCTAATGATTCCGTTCACAGCTGACCATCCTGGGCTCAGCCTTGCTGTACCTTTTTGCAGTCTTGCTCCAGATCAGGATGTTGGACAGTCCAATAGCGCGGGAAACGTCCGCCGTTTGGAGTTTTGAATCTATATCCTGAATCCTATTCTCGCCCCATTCTGCAAAGGGAACAAAAATAAACACGACACCGCCCGCCACTGGAACGCTCCCCGTCTCGTGCGCCGCACTGTGCCCGAGTCCCAGTTCTGAAGAAGCCGGCAGGGTGCAGCTATCAAGCCATTTCCCTGCAGCAAATCAGGCGTCTGGTCGCGAATCCACCGACCATCGCCGCTCCCAGATAGTCAGCCCAGGCGTCCGACGCCGATACCGGGATACCGGTCGGGAAGTCAGGGCCGATTACTGATAGGGGCCGCCCGGAGGGGCCGGCGGCTGCCTTTGGTCGGGAGGAAGAAGCGCTCGAACTCAGAAGTATCGTCTTCCGGAGGCAGACTGCGAAGCATGCAGACAGCACTCCCGTATCAGCAATGCTGATACGGGAGTGCTGTCTGCATATTTGGCCGACTGGCCCGTGAGGGAGGAGCACTTCTGTCGGCATCGCAACGTCTACACCGTGGCCGTCTCTGGTTCCAAGGCAGTTGCCAGTGCTTTAAAAAAATCAGATGGCCGTGACGACAGAAACTAACACACCGTTGAGGGAAAAACTTCTGATACAGTTCTTATCGAAATATGCCTATCACTCGATTGCAGATATGCTGCTAATGGCTTGAGTCTGGTAATAATATCTGCAACCGACGACGCAAATTAACTCTTGAGAGTACCCAGACCTGAAATACTATTTCTGGCATCCCTCATGCGCCGGAAGTTCTTGAACGCGTTTCATTCGATCCGTGCACCCTAACAATTCAGTACCGCGATGGATTCCCTGGGTGACGAGGTGGCGAGTTTGGACATGAGCTCCAAAGCACACTGGGCGTGAACAGCTTCAGCCAGCAGGGATAAAGCTTCACGTCCATCTGCGTGCTATCATCACGCGAAAATGTGGCATTTTGACCGAGGCTGGAGTCTGCCGACCGAGCACACCGACTGGACATCGGCAACAGCTTGTCTCTGAAGGTGGCTGACATGTTCAGGGGGCCAACAGTGCTCGGAAACCCACGTTCAAGTCTCTTCCGTGAAAAAGCCCGGCAAAACGACACAACGAAATCCCCTTCTTTTTTATTATATATATATACATATAAATATATATATTTATATGCATGTACATTGATAGATAATCCCGCGCTTCTGACCCAGTCCCTCCAAAGGCGTCACAAGACCACCCACCTCCTCAATGTGGGGCAAAACGATTCAGAAGTACTGCATCATCGTGATCACTGTTTAAGGACTTCACGGCAGTGACTTCAAAACGAACTACCCACCCGGGATGCCAGTTACCCATGGCCACTACAGCTGAGAATTCGGGTAGAATTTCGACTCGAATATTCGGGCGGGTATATTCCAATATTCGGGTTGCATATTCAAATCTTTAGAAGCTGGTGTCATTTCCTCCAAAAAGGCACCATCGGGACAATACGTAAAAATCGGACTGATCCACAAATGCATGAACAAGTCACAGAACTTCTAAGTTTCGGCCAGCGCCGTGCACGGGGCGGACGATGGCCGAGCTCTGACGAAGAGGGGACGGGGCATGACGTCAGCGGCAGAAGACGTTCTGATTGGCAGTGAAGCTTCTGTGCAATCCAAGAGCAAACCATCAGCCCTTATGACGGAAGAGCTTTGCATTTCGGAATGACTACACTGAGAATAAGAAATCAAATCAGATCAGTGGAACATGGGAAAACAACCGCCCTGAAGATGACAGAATTTTCCCATTCTGATCTCCACTGCATCCCTGGTCAATACAGTTAGATCCAATTTAACGAATTTGGGGGACTGTAAAAATACGTTATACGCGATCTTCTGTACAGCCGAAGCCACAAGCTAAATCCATTTATATTAAAATCAAACGATATGGATTATCAAAAGAGATCCGAGAAGCACAGAAATACGAACCGTTGACAACGTTGAGGTCGGAATACTGAAATCCCCGACAATTTTGCTTTGATCGACCGCAGGTCCCACTTTCTCAGCTGCCAGTAACACCTCAACCTTCTGTTGGTTTACAGTTCAGTTCAGTTCAGTTCGGTTTATTTACGAATCTTTCCAAAGCGTGGATTACTGTTTGATTCGACAGACTTCAGAGCAGCACAGGCAGTCAGACACGCCAAGGTATGCGAGATAGTTCGTCAAGTCTGCGTACAAGCTCTCCACGGGTTCCAGAGGCGGTGATGTCCGGCGGCAGGTGGTTCCAGGACGAGACCACGCGACACGAAAAAGCTCTGCGGGCCACAGACAGACGGAAAGTCGGCGGCTCCCAGACGCCCGCCGCCGACGCATGGGTGGCACGCTGGGACACAGCGGTACGTGGAGTGAGCAGGGACCGGACCGTCACCGGAGCACGCGAGTCGTTCAGGGCTCGGAAGATACCAATACAACTAGGTCACGTACGGCGCGCCAGCCTAGCGCCCTCAAGGTCGCCGACACCGATTCCCGCCTACGAGCCCCGGAGACGATCCCGGCCCCAAAGTTCACCACCCTCTGAACTCTGCTACGGTGGCACGACGCGGTCCCGCCCCAGACTGGAAGGTAGTAAAGGATATGGGACATGTGACTGGATTAGGAGTGTCAGAACCTCGGATGTAAGGTAGCGGCGTATCTTATACAAACAGAACAGGATGGAGTTGCACTTTTTGGTAACCTTGGATACGTGCTCCTTCCAGGATGAGGAGTTGTCGATAGTGGCCCCCAGCATCTTCACGGACGGAGAAGGGGTTAGTACGTGGCCGGCAAAGTTAAGATGGAAGGATATGATTTTCCTGAAGCTATGGGCTGTGCCGACAGGGAGCAGGGTTGTTTTAGATGGATTCATTTTTAAGAAGTTGGACGTGAAGTAGGATTTCACGACAAGGAGAGTCTCTTCTTGCCGGGATTTTAGGATGGATAAATGATCAGGATGTGTGGAGTCTAGCAGCTGGGTGTCATCCGCACAGGATACTAAGCGTCCGTGAGGCAGATCGGATGGAAGGTCGTTCGTGAAGACGCTGAAGAGGATAGGACCGACAATGGACCCCTGCCGAGCACCGTGGGAGAGAAAAAGGGAGAGAGGACCATTTCTCACCATCTGCCGCCTAGCTCTCGAATCACTCGGGATCGATGCCATGTCATAGGAGCTTGGTCAGGAGGGCGTCATGGTCGACATTGTCAAAAGCCCGACTGAGGTCAATCGAGGTGACGGCGACGACGTGGGCACCATCCATCCGACGCAACATCCACTCAACAGCGTCAACCAGGGCGTCCTCCGTCGAGTGACACGGTCTATGTGCGTATTGTAATGGAGCTAAAAGATCGTAGGTAACGAGATAAAAAGACAATTGTATGCACACGATCTTTCACATATCTTCGACAGCGCAGGTAAGATAGATATGGGTCTAAAATTGCTGGCGATGTCACGCGGGCCTGATGTGTGAAGAGAATGGACAGAGGCCATCTTCCAGGAGGAAGGGAAAACACAAGTGGCGGTAGAGCTGTTGATCAGATGAAGTAAACGTGGCCCGAAAACGGGGAAACATTTTCGCAGCGCATACAGCGGCGCGCCGTCATGTCCTACCGCCCTCGACAATGATAAATCATTCATAGCTCTCGAGAGTTCAGGGAGAGTCGAAGGACACAGACTAAGACTTGATGTGGTCACGCGTGGTGTTCTAGGTGGAAGCGGGGTGTCACCGTGGCTGCCAGATGAACTACCTTAGTCACCTAACGTACGTACAAGGATATCCTACCTCCTGACAATCCACCGGATTGTATTATCATCAATGTCAAAGCAACGCAGTTTTCAAATGACGGCTTAGGGTCACCTCGTTTCAGCTGACCTAGGTCAAACTCGCTTCGCGGGATGTAAGGCCATGGTATGGACTACGATTCTGCAAAATTTTGTTGCCGTCTGTTTTGAAGTTTTGGAGATAGGAAGGACGCTACTAATTCGACAACTGACTCGTTTGACCTTGACAGACTTGACCTAGGTCATTCATTTTCTAAATAATGCAAATCCGCTATACAAACTTCCTTCCCGTTGTTACGTTGTTAAAGTTAAAGTTCCGTTGCAATCGATGAAGTAGATAAGACGATAGGAGGGCCAAAGAATAAGCCCCCGCCCAATTGCTGCGTGGTATTCTGAGGTCCACCGGCGCGCGTGATAAGAACGTATTTTCTTCAGGCCAGAAACGAATACATCCTCAACAGAAAAGGCAACACCTTTGGTATCCGCACCAAAACGGTATCCTCATCTTTGGTGAGGGTGCCTCCGATCCGAAGATTTCGAGTAGCAAACACGAGTGTACTAAATGATTTTTGTTGTGTTTCATGCTGCCCAGGAGATCGGAAGATTTCAGCCTGACCGAAAACTGCCATAAATCTAGCAAAACTACGGCCTATGTCAAAAATGGAGTTTCATTACGCCCAAATTCGGTAAATTGGACTTTTTACACCGAATTTCGAGGGACCACACACATTACTTCGCTATGGATGAATTCCGTTTTAAGTGGATTCGTTACAAGCCGATTTATCTATTTATCTGTTTATTGATATCAGGACGAAGACCAGATTACGTCCTGTCTTCGGCACTGCTTGTTACCACGGTAGTAAGTTTTCTGTACGTTATTTACTCGGCTCTAGAGGGACACAATAATAATGCACAACCGTGCCGCTCACGTCGCTAAGCTTTCGCCACAGAATCATGTCGTTTATGCAGAATTGCGTAATTGGGTGCAGGGATCAAGGTCACGTAACTTTCTCACAGTACCAACACTGGAATCACGTCTGTAAAATAAATATTCGCCAGGAATAAATGCATTCACATTCACCATTGCACTCACTGCGCGATTTTGTACCGAAATGTATCAAATGGCGCTTTCCTCCCTGAAACTGGGCTCTGGGATTAGCTCATAGGATTTGCACTGTGAATGGAGTGCTAACAAGGTTGGGGTGGTGTTTTCCCTTTCAACCACGAATACAATATTTTGCGGTCACATGACATTCCCGCAATTTGTTTTGCGTTCGAAATATTTTCAGCATGGGGAATCAGTATGGTTGCAATAGTCCACTGCACGCACTTACCAATTCATGCATTTAGAGGCTGGCCATTTCCCTACATTCCGTCTCAATGAACATGACTTAAAGTAAACATGCTATGGTGAAAACAGGCTGATAATTCCGGTGACGTCCACCTTCACTCGCCGACCAATTCCCACCCGTCGATTCTGCTAGTCGTGGCCAGACACGGTAGAAGCATGAGACTATCGATGGAGCTACGCATTTCCCTACGGAACTTGAGGTGTACATCAGCCCCATAGTGGGAAGGGATGGAACAATCTCGGCGGCACCACCACGTGTTTTCTTAGCCATGCTGATGTAGAGACGCTGTAAAATGCTGGTAATGGCCTTAATTGGTTCTTTTGCATGATTTGAGTCAGATACATCTTCATATTCCACGACGAAATGCAAAACGATACGCGGACGTTTTGCTTACATTCGGCGAATATTGGAATGTAAAAATGCCAACGGAATATTCGCCAAATGTTCGAATCCTAACATCGAGATTCGAACGTCCGCCGAATCAGAATATTCGGCCGAATATTCGAATCATCCGAATCCGAATTCTAAACTCCAAAGGCCACTATCCCCATCCAGCAAGCCTTCTCACAAAGTCGTCCTGTCCGCTGGCGAATTCCGTTTACGGCAGGCCGGGTAATGAGCTCATTTCCGCAGACATGGAAAACAACCTTGTTCCACATCCGTCTCGAGCCGCTGCAAGCGGGACCCCTACCCTCCCCTCCTCCCCAGCGTCCCGCTCCACGGCCCGTTGAGTTAAAATGGAGTCTAGACCGGCCAGGGTCTAGCCGTCCACTGCCCGCCTCTGACAGGTCTCTCACTCGTTCAGTCGTTCTGCGACCCGCGAAGCAAGCGACGGCGCCTGACAGTGTACAAGGTACAGCTGTGAGAGGACAAGACGGGGTCATCTGGCCACCGAGACCCCAGCGGCAGGTCAAAGTCTGACTCTGGCCCGACTCCGGCCCGGCGCAGACTGTGCAGTCTGGTCTGCAGGTCTCTGACGACCCTGGAGCAGGGTCAGGGCCTATTTTAACATGTTAGCTGGGGGGAGGGGCAAATGCCCCCCAGTCGGACACTTTGCCCCCCCCCAGTCAAGATCCTTTGCCCACGCAAAGAAAAAAACAGCCAGGTGTACTAGCGTACCCAGGAAGGCATTCCATAAAGCGCTGCGCTCGCAAAGCAGCATCTTATCAACGACGGATGTGTTGAATCACTGAGTAATGTGGGAGCACACTTAGAAGCATCTATATAATATCTATAGAAGCATTTATAATACGTACTGCAGGCACACCTAGTGACCGCTGGCGAGCGTGTTTCGTAATTAGTACGCCGACACCCGATGCCGCGATTGTTTGGTGGGCGGCCAAGGCGTTTCATTGCATCGTAAGCACGTTAAAAATGATGATAACCATCTTTGATGTGTTCAAGCGCAAGAAAACTGAAGGGCGAGCTGGTGGGCAGGGCGGTTTCGCTATGGTGAGATAAGGTTTATATGAATGCGGTAACAGTCCAACACTGCTGTAGTCATCACCAATCATCCTGATCCGAAAACCCTGCTAAAATCCCAGTACCTGATTGGTAGAACTTCATTGAACTAGGCGGTTAAACCAGAGTTTTACGCGAGGAAAACGGAAAATTAATCAGTCATATATTAAAACCGCCAATCCTGCTGCTCCTAGCGCATGGGTTTGAGCATCCCATGAGCATGCTTCATCTGCTTAACGAACATGGCATGGCCCAGACTGCAGATAATGACGAATGTTGATGATATCTCACTGAGGCGGGCCTAAGGCGAATATTTCAATCTGAGGTGACTTTTTTATTTTGGGGCCGATAACCTGGAAATGGAGAAGTTTGTTCTGCATGTGTTGGGACAGCTTTTACACTTCTGCGCAGTGTTGAAAAACATATGGCCAAAATTCGGTGAGAAAATGTATTTTGGGGATAGATTAAATCAACAGAAACTATCCCGGACAGGCATCCTACTGTCTCATTTAGGGAAGAATCGAAGCTGCCGCAACATCTCGCCAATGTTCTGGCCATCGTTTGCAGACTGTGACTTGTATATTTGAAGTACCACGCCTTTCCATGCCACGGTAACCCACGGTGCCGGTCTGGCAATTTTCCGCGCGTTCTTAGACGTCAGGATATTTAAGGACCACCTGCGTCAATGCAGAAAGTACCTTTTATAACGGAAGTCTGTGCCACTATGGCTGCACCACGAGAAAAAAGCCGAATTTTGGTTGACCGGTGCTCAGAACTGCCTTCACGGGGAGAAGTGCTGCAGCAATATTTTCAGTCCCACCGTGTGGATAGGCTTACCCAGAGGTAGGTCAAAACACAGATCGTCCGCGAAATGATGAAGGTGTGGAACAAAGCCCGTATTCTCACTGCACCGGAGCGGAACGTGATAACGAAGCTCAACAGGAAGCTTGACCAGTACCAAAGGCAAATTCTGGAGGTTCACCCCGGAAATTGACAAGAAGAATGGATTTAGGGACAACCATAACAATCTTTTTGACCTTACCCTTGTCGGCACCATTAAGATCATCAAAACCAAGAGGATAAAGACATTCTCTAGGCCCAAAGGGAGCCAGGTCGCCGAGGCGGTCATGGTGGTATTCGATAAGTTCCTTTCTGAGAAGGAGGAGCGAGCTCTTCAACGACAACGGTAGGCCGAAGCTTTAAAGGGCCTGCCGTTAGATTAAACAACAGGCCGAGCAGGAGGTAACTGCCCAGCTGGAATACTTGTCTACCGACAACACACAACTGACAGATCAGGATGACCCGCAGCCCTTGGCCATGCCTTCGAAGCGGCCCTGCAGGAGAGCCAAGAACATCGCCACTCCTGGTCAGGCAGCAGCCCTCGATCGGACCAAGTTCAATGATCGTTCTGCAGTTCACTTCCTATCGGCGACGGTTTCGGTCCTCGGCCACGACTCCTCTGAACTGGCGATCACAGAAGCTCGGGCAGGCGCGCACGTAGATCGCAGAGGAAAGCCATTGCGGACGAAATCTAGCATTCTTTCTCCGCGTCACCCAACCTGGTGGTCAACTGGGACGGCAAACTGTTACTGACGATGGAAAGGAAAAGGTGGATCGACTCTGTCATTGTAACCGGTCCAAGAAGTGCCGCCAAGCTCTTCGGTGTTTGGAAGTTGCAAGTAGAGCCGGAGCAACGCCAGCCGACGTTGTCGCGCTTTGTCTGGAAGACTGGGAGGTTTCGGACAACGTCGTCGGCATGAGCTTCGACACCACCTCCAGCAATACTGGACAAGTTGTGGGAGCAAACACGCTTCTTCAGCAGAAGCTTGAGTGACGGCCTATTCACTTTGCTTGTCGTCATCATATCGTCGAACTGGTGGCAGAGGCGGCTTTCTCCATGCGCTTCGGTCCGTCCTCGGGACCGCGATCTCCTTGTTCAAGAGTTTCAAGAAGAGATGGAGGCTCATTGATTGGAACAAGGTTGAACCTATGGTGTATGAAGACCTGGAGCCAGCAGTGGCCGAGACGTTTTTCTCTTCCAATGATCGTTTCGTCGCCTTCTGCCGTGAGAAGCTCGCCGAAATCCAGCCTAGCGATGATTATCGTTGGTTCTTTGAGGTCTCGATTATCCCCTTTGGTCAAGAGCCTCCACGGGGAATCAAGTTCCCCAGCCAGGTGCTCTCCAACGTGCCAGATAGATGGTTCCATCGCGCCAGATGGATGAGGCGCATAATCTGAGGGATCAAGATTTTCTTGCTTTGCCATCAGTTCTCCGTGACTCTCAGTGAATTGGGAGCATTCAAGCGCTTCGTCTCTTTCATGGTTGTTTTGTATGTCAGTGCATGGTTCTGCTCTTCATCGGCGGTCAGCGCTTCCGTGCACGATCTGGCCGTTCTGCGAGGCCTGATGTGAATGCTGAAATTTCGAAGGGGATCTCCAAGGAGTTTGCCGATCACCTGTTATCTATTAGACATTACAGTCGACAGATGATTTATTATAACAATCACCTATTATGGTGCCCCAGCGAAGAACTGGCAGGTGTGTCGTTCTTCGACGAGGGCGTGCCGTGTGAAATGAAAACGAGGATGATCACAGCACTCCAGGAACAGGGATCGGAGAGTCCTCCCAGCGAGGGCAGGTGGATCTCGCAGAAAAGGAGGTTCTCGTCCCAGGAAGATCATCGTCGACTTCATTATCGCAAAGTTGGTGGGCAACCTGAAAGCCTACGGCATCAACATGGACTTCCTTGCCGCCGATCCCGCTGATTGGGAGACAGCACCTGGCTTCACGGACGCTAAGGAAGTCCTGTGCGGGATCGCGGTAGTTAGTGACTTCGCCGAACGAGCTGTGGCTCTTATTCAGGTATACAACAAGGTACTGACGAAGGATGAAGGGCAAAAACAATACCTGCTGCAAGTCGTCGAACAGCATCGTCGCCAGAACCCCGAGACCACTAAGAGGACTGAAGTATCATTCCCACCTAAGCCACACTGCTGCCGACAGGGCCAGTGACCTATGACCTGAGACTGAATGCGAAGTGTCTTTCGGTCCAGTGTGTCAAAAGGAGTACTATGATGTGTATTTTATGCATATCGTGCACTTGGTTTAAAAAACTGAAGCACAAAACACGTTTGGGGGCATTTCAGACACATCATCTCTCCCTGAGCGAATCTCCCAGGGATCACAAGTCCATGGAGAATGAGTTCTTGCTGGGGATAAATGAAATGGTGTTTTTTGAATTTAATGGGCTCGGAATGCAAAAAAGCCAGCGCGAATTTCATCGAAATAAAATAAAATCCAGCACAAACGACATACAGTCTTCGTGTGAAAGTGCTTAAGAGTGCTGGACCAAGGACATATTTTGCACACATGATTTGCTCCAAAAGACATATCAGTTAATGACAGAGCGCTGTGGAAGTGTTCATCGTAATTCGCCCTTATATATATATATATATATATATATATATATATATATATATATATATTTAGGAAAGCATTTATATATATGTCCTTTCCTTAGGAATATATATATATATATATATATATATATATATATATATATATATGACGTGGACAAAATTCAATAAGGAGAACACAAATGCCGGGCGGAGGGTGGTCTCAGCCAATGTGTCTCGTTCGCAGAATTGCCCCCGCAGTCATTTTTCCTTAAAATAGGCCCTGAGCAGGGTCATAACCCATCTCTCACTCCTTCAGACCCGCGACAGATGGTGCAGTTTGGACTGTCGGCCCCTGACGACCCCGTGACAGGGTCGCGACCCGTCCCCATCTCTGCAATCACTGGCGGACTTGTCTGACTGCATAGTCTGACCCGCGACAGACCGTGCAGTCGAGACTGCGGGCCCCTGACAAACCATGTGACAGGGCCATGTTCAGGGTTGGAAATCTGGTTTTTGTTCTTGGTGTCGGAATATAATTTTGCTACAGCGTACAAAATTTTGCAAAGAGTAATACTGGTTTAGGTGGGCGTTTCTGGTGCAAGTCCGTTATGACATTACATCTGCTTCTTAATGAACAGAGACAGAGTCATTTGTTTGCAAATTAAGGAATTTTTCAATGTGGTTATAACGCAGCTTTTTGATAGAGGCACAAGATCAAACTTTTAAAGCATAAAATGTTTTTAGAGCACATATCTTCTGGGGTTCTTCAACACCAAAAAACGACACCTTTTCCAACCTTGGTCATGTAATGACCCGCGTCTGCGGGTCATTACATGGCCAGGAAACAACAGCCTGCGGACTGGCCGCCGAGTGTCACGTGACCACATGCCCCGAGGCGTTCGAACCAGAGATTACGGGACCGCGTGCGCCCGCAGGGCACGCGCATCTGTCATACGGCCTACCAGCGTGCGGCAGGCGACGGGAGCCTCTTGGCTAAGGGTCGTTGACAGGAGGAGCACTGGACCGTGCCTGACCGTCCTGCCCCCATAATACCCCCAGGTCGGTTGGTTATTGGGGCTTAGGGGCGCACCGACTTCAAGGTCATTCGGCGCCCACATAACACACACACACACACACACACACACCTAGGTCAAGCCGAACATGGACATGGCGACCGTCAGTCAAGTTCAGAAGTACACAGGTCAGGCTTCCGTCGGTCAGGCCTCTGAGCAGGTTCGGCTCCGTCCCCAGTCTGCCCACGTCCGGGCAGACCGCGCATGACCGCGCCAACCGCACGGTGACGCCAGCCGAGAGCACGTGACCAGTCAGCTGATCGGCGCCGCGTGGGAGCGCGGACACAGCCAAGGTCAGGGGAAGGTCAGCAATGGCACCGCATAGCTGCACGGCGCCTGACGCAGAGCCAGGGCCGCTGGACGACCGGCAATCCGTCGCAACTTGCTGAACGAAGACCTGGAGAGAGAATCGGACGGCCATGGAATATATCCACAGACGGCAACGGATATATCCCCGTGAAAAACAAACGTAAAAGAGCAGCAGAGAGTAAGAGACAAAACGAGCCGCGGAATGGACAGATTTCCATCCTCGTATCGTGCATCTCGTAAAACTTGAATCCTGTGAAGCAATGTCCTGAAGTCCGCAATGCGCAGTCATTCTGTAGGCCCAGAAGGCATCCCGGACTCGCTCCGCGACAGAGCTGGCAGGGGCCGAGACGGGGCGTCGGTACCGACCCGGTCCGTTCCGCCGACGGTGGGAGACGGCACGGGGTCAGGTCCCACGCGGCGCCGTTGCAGCACACTGGACTAGACGGTGTCCGGACCGGCTGGCTGTGACGCCTGAAGCCATGGCTGACGTTCCAGGGAGGGAGGGGATTGAGGTTCCGGGGCAGGGTTGGAAATTTCTTTTTTGCTCTTGGTGTCAGAGTATAATTTTCATTTTGGAGTGCAAGATTTTGAAAAGCGTAATGCTGGTTTGAGTTGGCATTTTTGGTGAAAGCCAGTTATAACATCACACCTGCTTCTTACTGAACGAGGGCGGAATTCGACATCTGTCAACAAGGTTATAATGTGGTTTTTATGGAGGCACCAGACTAGTCTTTGGAGAATAGATTGTTTTTAGAGCACACACTTTTGGTGTCCTTCAACGCCAAAAAAAACAACACCTTTAGACCCCCGTTCCAGACCCCCAGCCCCAATAATCAGGGATTTTAACATTAGGCTTGTGACAATGACTGGAGAGAAACGGTCTAAAATCCTGCGTGGAAACCCCCACCCCAATAATTTTCCAAAATTTCCGGCCATGATTGGGGCCATAGAGACTGAGCAGCAAACGGCTTTAGACGCAGCATACGGCTGAAGTGTTTTCCCTACTATGGGCAAAGCAGTGACCGGTGTGCAACACCCAAATACAAACTGACGTCGACAGCCACTGTAAGCCATCAAAGCGGACAAGGACAACGCACACCGTCCGTCCACTTCCACTTCCTTGCACGCTGAGGGCACACATTGTGAGACATCAGACATCAGACTGAAAAACATCACAGGATAGTCCGCTGATGCAACCACTGTCCTGTCCCGATACACCGAACACGACACGAGCGGAAGGAACCCAGGAGAGGCTTTTGGAGCTCGTGCCACAAGCATAGTCTTTATGCGCCGACTAGACGGTTGTGGAGAGACGTTGGCCAAACAAACTCGTTTTGGTACCTAAACAGACACGAACAGCGCCAAATAACAGCCGAGCGTTTCAAAATCTGGACAGGTCGAGGCTGGCATCAGTGTGAGGTGTGGTGGCCGAGGCCTCGACCCGCCGGCATCGTCCCGCACTGCTCATGACACGAGGTTCACGACCGCTCACCAGGGGACCACAAAGCCCCTCCCCCCCGCCAACGCCGAAAGAGATCGTCTGTGCTGCCTCATAAATCTGCACCTGGCCTTCGCGGGCAAGAGGGCGCCGCAGACAGAAGCGTTCTCAGCAGCGCCTGAGGGCGGCTAGGGGTCGGAGCTGACAACTAGACAGCTGAGCCCGAGGACGGGGAAGGTCCTGTGTTCGGGGGTGGCGACGAGCTGAGATTTTCCGGTTCGACTCCCGCCGCTGAAGACGCGACAGACCGTGGCGTTTGTGACATATGCAGTGCATGTGTGCTTGATGAAACAATCCAATAAACATGCTGCAGCTGAACACCTGTCCGCTTATGACATAGCATGTAAACAAAGCTATGCCATCGAATATATTTCAATGCGGGCTGCGCTGACGGGTCGGTATATCTCAAATGATTTCACGCACACCATAAAAGGACTTGGGGGGAGGTGAGAGAACCCCGGGTTGCCTGATAGCCCCCTCCCCGCCAGACGTCGTGCAGGCTACCGCCCTGCACGGACAGCGCCGTGGGAGGTACGGACAATGAGTCGCGCCTCGTTCCAGCAAAGATCACGGCCGGTACCGGCTCTACCCCCCCCCTTCCGGTCGGGCGGTCCAGACGTGACCTTGGCACAGCCTGCCGGAGATTGAGGGGAGGAAAGGTCGGACCTAAACACACCCCTGGCATGATGTCGAAAGTGGGAGGTGCGGTTCGTTCTGGGCATGACAGGTCTATTTTTATATGTTGCCTTGCAGCTAATGAAAAACTGTAGCCTCTCCCAGGGCTCGAAATTACCTTAGTTCACTAGAAATCTTCACAGGCCCGGGCGTGGATTCGGGGACTCAGGAATGCGTGGTCTTTTTCCAGTGTCACGGTTTCGTACATCGAGAAAATCATCATTTTTTCGGGTAATTTCCGGGTTTAAGTTACGCATCTCCTTCATGAAACATACCCCAGGTTTCCAAAATGATGGATCCGCACCTGTCTCGGTTACAGGATAGTTAGCTTGCCACAAGACACCAAGGCCTTTCGAGTCTTGTTACAATTAACATGTGCAAAGTTTGAGTGGGGTTGAGCAGCAAACCGTCAAAACAAAAGCGTCGCTCGGTCATCGCCATCACCACGAGGCAGTGAATTAGGTAGCTGTTGTGCAGTGGAAGTTGTATCCTTGTCACCTAGCAAACTCAACATCCCAGCTGTACCTTAGGTAAAAAGTGTCCGAATGCAAGTTCCCTGTCACTATCACAAGCATTACACCCTTGCACAGGGATACAAGCCCCAAGAAGCGCTAGAAAAAAGTCCGTGAGCTTCTCGACTTGCATTTGCCGAGAAACACTTCTTTCAAGCTGTGAGGCATGTCTTTGTCAGTATGCCGGTGCAAATTGGCACAGATCCAGCCTCACCACGCCCAGCTAATTTGACACTTTACCGTGGTCCGGTGGACCAGTTAAACTCACCAGGTGTGTTTCCAAAACTTTGCTTACTTTCTTTCTCGCATCGAGATCACAGAACACTAACACGCCGCGTGCACCACCACACCACACGGCTCGCGGCTTCCTTCTGCTTTCATTTCACTCCGGCCGCTGAAATGATTTCACAGCGACTAAATTTGGCGAGTTTCATTTCACACAGCACGTTGAAATCTCAACTGAACCAAACTGAAACTTTGGTTTACGTCTAAACCTTGGCTCGCAATCTAGTTCCCATCAATGTGTTCTGTAAGTAATAACTGAGGGATGCGGACATCGGCGGTGGACTTTAAAACCCGTTAAATGAGCGGCGATGGTGTCCCGCTGCCGACCGCTGCCGGCGCTGTGACCCCGCCCACGTGGATCTGCTGGGTTCATGGCGCGGTTGTTGAACGAAGACGAGGGGACGGTCCTAGACAGCTGGAGAAGTGCAGGTGACCGGATGCGAATCGAAGCGCTGCGACAGTTTAAAAATAGCACCGTCGTGCCTAGCAAGTGCACGTCTCCGCCATCTGCGTAAACCTTACGCGTAAGAGGAGGAAAATGCACCTTGACGCTTTCGAAAACGTGGTTCGCGTAGGGGTATCTAGGAATGCGGCATGATGCATGGCTTGAACAAAGGAGTGGTATGTTCGACAGTGAATCGTTCTGTCTTCTGGCAAAACGCTGCAACAGGCTCGGCACATGATCGTGTTTCGGCACGTTTAGGTAATTTATCTCACATTTAATGCTCAGGAAAACATGTAGTGATTGTTTTTGCAAGATGTACATGTGTAAAATGTTTCGCCCACCACGGCATGGGGTCGCTCTGCAGCCGGCATTGTGCGGGCCACGCGGTGGGACGCGGGCGCCACCTTTTGCGCATGACTAGCACCAAGGGTGCCTGATTCAAGCGCCCGCCGCCAGGCGGTGGTCGCCTCGGCCGTCTGGTTGCACCCCGACGGTGGAGCCGCGCATGGCCGCTAGGCGGCGGTGGGCGCTGCATCAGGTGCCTAGGATGCTGCTGCCGGGTTAGGCGCATACGCCAAAGGGGTGAACGACCCATCCCGTTGCGCGCGCGATGTGGGTCGCGAAGGCCCGGCTTTCGGGGCACTCCGCACCGTGGCTTCTTTGGGGTAGGTCATGTGGGTGTCGGGCCAAAGAGGGTCTCGAGATTCTGGGGTTGGGGTATCCCCTGCGTAAATGTAGATGCTGTGATTGTGAGTGTGTTTGTATCGAATGTGTCACGTTGAATGTTAGGATTGGCTGTACGATTCTGTGGCCGTAACTCGTAATTAGTGAATACATGGGATACTAGAGATCAGCTATCTTTCTCCTAGTGCGGGGTGCCGGGACTACTCTGCGGTGAGCGCAACACATACGTGTGTACCGGGTCGCACGTAACAACCGTGTGGCAGGCGAGCGAAACGGTGATACCGGTACTTTTGGCTCCCCGTGACGAGTTCGGCCGACGACTCACGGTGGAGGGTGGAAGGCGCTGGGCGGTGCGAAGCGCTGTTTGGTGTCGTGGTGAAGTCCGTGTCCGGAAGGACCACCCCCGCCACCTTTTACATGTGGTAGACTGGCCCTTTCAGCTTTAGGCTGTGAACCGGATTTAAGTCTTTTGTGCAGTCATATCTGCTTTCAGGCTCCTTTACAAACAGGTTCCCAAACTAAATGTCATCGAAATATTTATTTAGATACAGTTATTCGGCAGTTCAACATGCCATTGTATTGGCAGTCGATCCGTTCGCATTCGACCGATCGCCGAAACATGGGATTTGCCGAGTCTGTTTTCGAGAAAACATTTCCACTACTTGTCCAGATCAACATCCAACTTTCCAACAACTGCTCAACGCCATCCGGGGATGTAACAGTAGTAGCAGAAAAACACAGTCCTTATTTTGCCATTCATCTTTTTTGCTTTCGACATTTTGTTCCGTCGATGAAGTGGCACTTGGCAAAACAGTATTTGTCGAACCGCATTCGACGAACTGTTTAAGACGATTCGTCCAGGAAGCCAATGCACGTACCTACTCACAAACGAGGGGGGACGGAGAAGCATCTTCCCAGTGAAGTCTAGTCTTTCCGTGACCCAGCCTGAGGCGGGTATGTGAATCCTCGCATCCGAGCGCGGAGGTTCGACGCCTGCTGGGTTTTGCTTTTCCGATCGACAAGCCGGCGACCCAGTCCACGGCAAACAACAGCCGTCGCCGGTGGTCTGGACCGGGCGGCTGTCTCGTGGTGTCTCATTTCATGTCCTCCTGGACGAGGACGGGGAAAAACGGGCCCGGCTCGGAGCTGGGGACCGTTCGTGCCGACCGGCACGACTTCTGCTTGAACTTCTCGCTGCTGGGCATCCTCATCCGTCTTGAAAACATAGCTCAAAGCAGCATCTTCACTGTGGTGGGATTCCGGTTGTTTTTAACCCACGGCTCGACTAGACATCGCGAGACAAACCGACTTAGCCAGTTTCGCGCCGTGCTCCAACATATCCAAACAGCCACGCCGCATTCAGGACCTGTATTCGGTGCACAGCATACATAAGTGATAAGAGAACTCCTCAGTCCCAGTCACGTGACGGTATAAACGTCACTCCGCGTCGGAGCCTGCGTCACCACGTCCGCGACATCAGCCACATCACAACTGCGTCGGCAACAGGCGCGACCTGCCCACTCCACCGCCCCTTGAAATATCTTAGTCAGACCCACCACGGCGGTTCCACCGAGTTCCTCACTCCGCCATCGTCCAGCATATCAACCCACAGCAAGGGCGACTCGCAAACGCCAACAGCTCCGCCGCGTCAAAACCGCTGTCGATTCCGCGACCGACGCAAACCGCGGCAGAATTCCGCGCCGACCGCCGTCAGAGCCTCATCAGCGCCGAGCCGTCAGAGCCGGGCACCTCATCTCGCCGTCGCGAAACTGTCCTCAATATCACGGAAACGTGCCCTGCTCCCTCCCTGGCGCGGCGAGACGACGGACACGGTCGGAGGACCCTACAACAGCCGGAGAAACGCTCACGGCCGTCTGCTGGGCAGAGGCCAGCCGCCGATGAGCAGCTGGTGCCGTCGGCGCGCCACAGATGGCAGTCAGCTACCTCCCACGGGCGGTAATACACGCGTCGGTACTTCGCAGCCTGACACGGACGGTCAGCTGGTACATGGCTGGTACTGATATTCGGTTATTACCTCGTGGCGGTAGTCGAATGTACCCCGACCAGCACCGATGGTTGATTATTTCGTGGCCAGTACCGATTGTCGGCCCTTTCCTGGTCAGTACCGGTTGTCGGTAACTCCTGGTCAATACCGACACTGGTCGGTACTTCTTGGCCAATACCGACAATCGGCATTTCCTGATCAGTACCAATGGTTGGCTATTTCCAAGTCCGTACCGAAGGTGGGCTAGTTTCTGGCCAGTACCAAAGCTGGCTATTTCTGGGTCAGCACCGAAGACCTCTGGCAATGAGCTGGTCCCGACGGTTGCCTGGTGATGCCGCTATTTTCTTAGGTCCACCACGCTGATCTGATAGCTGCTGTCCAGTGTAACGTGCTGCGCCTCCTGTAACAGTGGAACATGCCGCGCTCAGCTCATACCGCATAAGTGCTCAACTCACAGGGATGATGAGATACACAACAGCGCGACAATGAAACAAGTCGGAATTACTCTGTACAGGTTCCTTGTCTTTTCCTTCCGAATGCCTCATGAATGAAGGGCATGCCTTCCCTTAACAAAACCAGAGCCCATATTTTCTGCATTCAACCATTCGCGGGACCGATAACGAAACAGTGCGTTTCACGTACTTCTACGTCATTTAATTTATCAATCAATGACGCTGATGTTGGTCTGAGAACAATGGCGCTTCAACTGTCAAGCACGCGATGTTTCGAAACAATGAACATTTGCCAGCGCCATTTTACATACGCCAATGTCACTTTTGGCCCATGTCTGACCTCCAGACAAGATTAAAAGAATTGTTTGTATGTGCAATTCAAGTAGTGGCCACTCCTGGTCAAGCGCTTGTCGGTAATACAGCTAACATTCATAAAATGGCCATTTTAAATTCTAAAATTTCACGGGACTGGCGCTCGCTTATAAATGAACAGGTTTCATTTTCCCGAACACCGAGAATAGCTCGGCTTCAACCACCGTTACGTTATGCAAGTCAACTCTGAGGCAGTAAAGGCCAGACAGCGGAGCAGCAACGGGCCTACACCCGGCAGACCTGTGCTTTGAGACCGTCTCGGGCTCACCTGTAATGAACTCTTCATAGATTTTTAAGGGAACAATGCGAATGGTCAAAGCCACGTTAACAAAGATGCGATTTTTCCAACGCTATTTACAATGGTTGTACAAAATATGCGGATTCTAACTCGCATGTTATAGGTTGACAGATGTATGTTTCCTATTCATGGGGAATAAATGAATAGTGAATGAACATACGAGCATATTCTGTTGGGCAGCCAGGTCAGCAAGCAATAACCTTGAGCATCCACCACCTATACTAAGCTAGCCACCCTGTCACCTGTGACTTGTACCGAGGACTTGTGAAGGGCTCATCGCAAAATGGTTCCCGCGCGGACTCAGAGTCCAAGCCTAGCTATAGGTACAGTCTGACCTCGAACAGCGGCGGCTCCTCAGGGTGCGGATGGAAGCCGGACTTCCGACAGTTGGCGATGTAGTTCAGCCCGTAGCTCGGCGTCAGCATGAAGAAACCCGTCCTGCAGCCCGAGCGGCTACGTCAAAACGAGGACGCCGGCGGCGCATTATCTTTTGCCAAGGACGTACCAAAAACCTCACACAGCTAGCCGCAAAAACCTCACAAAGTTAGTCATCTGGCCGTCTGGATGTTAACCTTTCGTGAGAAGAGCTCCCTTTTAAAACTGCAAGCAAAATGCGGCATCACCATATGAATACGCGATAACGTCTACAGTCTTGCTCGCCTGGCCCGCGCTGTATGAGTCCACAGGTCACCGGCCGGCACTCACTCGTTGTATTTGGGCGCGCACACGATCGCCACGCTCTCCAGCATCATCGTCTGGTAGCCGCAGTGGGTGTGCAGGTCCACGGACGAGAGGAACGCCGTCTGCGAGGGGTGCGTCTGCAGGGCAGCGTGAGCCCGCTAAGGAGGAGAGACCACCATCCCGGCAACGGCGCAAAACTGGCACCTTCGATCACTCACCGGCCCAAGCCAGTCGGGAGGGGACAGCGACCAATGAGAACAGTCCAGACACTCTCAATGGCCGCTCTGTTTTCTGAGCCTACAGTGGCAGTGCATTGCCACTTAGGGCGTTTAAGTGCACGCGCGTTACTGGAGTCCATACCTCGAGTCTGCAAAACTCTACTTCGGTGGCGAGGTTTTGTCGACACCTATGAGGATAAGCAATGGCTCTAAGATTGAAGCAGTCGCAGACATCTGCACTCCTCTTGTGGCCTGTATGTTTCTGGCTCGAATCTCACTGGCTGCGGGTTTGACGGGAGAACACCACCACCACGTCCCGCTGGCCAGGTGAGCAGCTACGATTACACGCAGCAGCAACAGTGACTCACGTGGATCCAGCCCAGTGTGATAAGGTTGTGCGTATCCAGGTAATCAAATACACGCTCCTCCCCCTCCATGTTACAGGAGTCGGAGGTACCCGTCTGACTCGGAATCAGCACGTGAGTGATGTACAACACGTCTTGCGACTGGAAAAACAACAACAGATAGCATGTCAGTACATTCTGTAACCGAAAAATAGCCTTCTCATTCATGGTGTGGCCTAAAACACAAGTCAGATCTCTCAATGATGGGAAATCACAAACGTCAAATGGTTCCCGGCAAACGGCCAAACCCTGGCCTTCAGAATACGCCGTCAATTATATTAAGTCTAATGGATGAAGACAACACTTTCATCGAATGCGCGTTACAATAGGTGTTGATACGCTGACTAGGCACGTTTGTTATGTTCTCCACATTAACGGGCCAGTTTTGACAAATCACTAACGTTCTTTGGTTCTCTCTGCCCCATCATCGCAACAACCGCTTCCTCCCGTTTCGTTCATCCCACCACAGGTGCGCTGCCCTTCCCTCGTGATGTCACAAGGGACCGCCGTCCCCCCCCCCCCGGTTCGCCGCAGACCCCCTTCACCACCGTCCCCCCGGCCAGCGACGGGCGGCAGCTCCTCCCTGACCGGTTTTCCGCAAAGAAGTCCGCAAGTCTCCACGTTTCGCGCTGTGTTGGCTTCGGCGATCTTCAGGAACCTGTCAGGACGACGCACACGGGTCATGTGAGGTCAGAGGTCAGCTGGGGTCAGGCGGCAGTCGGGTGACCCCAATAGTCAGGTGATGTCAGGATCAGGCCAGCCTGGTGGCAAGGTGGGAGACGTGGTCAGGTCAGGTTTCGTCAGAACGTGAGATCATTGGTCAGTCATCAGGTCACGCACCAAGGCACACACGGTGGAACAGTGCGGGCGCAACTTCTGGACAACTGGCATCTGGTGGTGATAACTCCAAGACATGAATCGAAATCCGACACCGATCTTGCACAAAACAATCGGAAACGACATCCAAGTGGAGGTTGCATACAATCTGCATACATCTGCATACAATCTGGATACAAGATTACAGCTTCTGAGTTTGCGCTCACATCAATTGTCACATATGTTTACAATAAGACCAATACCACACAACGTAAGCCTGAAAATGACCCTTACCGGGGCATCAGAGAGTCGGGCACTACTACTGTACGGAGCTCCGAGCGCAGCGACAGCAATGACTGCGAGTGGTCGAAGCTGGGCTTCACCGAACGGTCAAAAGATGGCGCCCTGAAAGGAAAACCGGTGAACACGCCGTGGCTTGAATCGATACGGTCTGGGATTAACCTGCACAGACATGCACACAGGTGTGTGACACAGCTATGGCTGTGAATACTCTGCGTCACGGCGGCTCGTGTGGTCTGGCAAACCCGGCCCCACTGTTCAGACCTGCGGGGCCACGAGACGTGACGAGAATCGCACGGCCGCCCCCGCTCAATACAACAGACCGTCTTCGGCGTCGCCTCAAAACTACACGAACAAAACGAAGCCTGAGACGTAGGCTTCAGGCACCGAATGCCGTTTACCTTTCCTGGGTGGGTGGATTCGTATCACGCACGTGCCCAACAGCAGCGATGCCGAACTCCACACATGCTGTGCGTGAACCACTACATCACTTTGGTAGTTGTAAGTGGCACCAAGTGTTCCATGCGTCGTGATCAGACCCACATTCCTCCTTCCTTCAGGCCGCGTTACAAGCCTGGCGGCGCCGCTTCCCTGTCGGACCACCCCATCAGGCCTCGGACGGCGGGACTCACCCAGAGGCGGGCCGGGGGGCGGCCTTCTCCGGTGCAGGGGCGGACGGAGCCGTCACCGAGCTGTAGGAGGGCGGCGCCGTCGGCGGCTCCGGCAGCAGGGCCGCGTACGCTGCCGGACAGAGTCGGAGTCACTGACGGAGTCAGGCAGAGGCGGAGTCCAGAACGTCCGGTCTGACAATGCAGGACAGAGTCAGAGCCACTGACGGAGTCAGACAGAAGTGGTTGCAGACTGTCCGGTCTGACGCGGCTGAACAAAGTCAGAGTCCACTGATGGAGTCAGACACAGGTGGAGTCGCTGTCCGGTCTGAGGCTACAAGAAAGAGTCGGAGTTCAATGAGTTCACTGACGGAGTGATGGACTCAGGCATATGTAGTCATATTGTCTACTCTGACGCTGCCGGACAGTGTCGTAGTTCACTGATGGAGTCAGGCACATGTGGCCTGGTTTGACACTGCCGGACAAAGTCGGCGGTCACTGATGGAGTCATAAAGAAGCGGAGTCGGACGACAGTGACAGAAGGGGACCAAAATTCCCAGTCAGCAGGAACAAGCAGAGGGCAGCGTCGGCGACGTACAAAGGGTGCGGTCGTCACTCGCCCCCTTCCCCCCTCCTGGCATGCCTGTCTCACCGAGCACGCAGTGCCCTTCTCCTGGAGGATCTCCCTCACGGGTACACCACTCCTCCCCTCTCCTGGCAGCCTTTCTCACGGGCAAACCCTCCTGGAGGAGGTGCCTCAACGGTCAGACCCTCCTGGAGGAGGTGCCTCAACGGTCAGACCCTCCTGGAGGAGGTGCCTCACCGGGCAGACCCTCCTGGAGGAGGTGCCTCACCGGGCAGACCGTCCTGGAGGAGTTGCCTCACCGGGCAGACCGTCCTGGAGGAGGCCCCTCACCGGGCAAACCATCCTGGAGGAGATCCCTCACCGGGCAGACCGTCGGCGGAGGGTTTACGGGCCAGCGTCCTCTCCAGCTCTTCGGTCCGGCGCCGCTCCAGCTCCAGCAGGCGCTGCTTCTCCTCCGTAAACCTGCCAGGACGGCGATGCACAGCTCAGTACAGCGCACGTCCGTGGAACGCTGCTGTCGGCGAGCGCTGGTATCGTGTGCTAAGGACATCCCTCAGTGGCTTTTGCTCAGCACCAGTGCCAGTACCAGTTTGTTAGTGCACGCAGGACGCAGTGAAAAGTGGCTTTATATCGCAAGTACCACACAGAATTAGAAGCTAAAAAGGGAAGAAAACTGGAAATCAATTCCACCAGCATTTTGATGGTTACTCGTGTCTAGAACGCTCAATATCCGCCCCGCCAAGGGAAGTTCTAAACCGAGGTGACAGATCAGAATGATATTCTGAGCCAAGCAGTACGAAAATAACATTCATGACCATATGCCAGCCAAGGATTGTGTCCGCACTATAATGGGGCCTCCGCTGGGAACTTTATCAGTGTCTCGTTCACAGCCGTGTCAGACCCTGTGTTCTGTCCAGTGTTTGGCCCTGTATCGAGTCCTGTACCAGGTCCTGTACCAGGTCCTGTAATGTGGTCCTGTACCAGATCCTGTATCGGGTCCTGCATCAGGTCCTGTACAGGGTCTTGTGTCAGGCCTTGTATCAGGTCCTGTATCGGGCTCTGTGTCCGGCCCCGCATTGGGTCCTGTATCGGGTCCTGTACTGAGTCCTGTACCAGGTCCTGTACAGGGCCCAGTAGTGGGTCCTGTACTGGGTCCTGTATCACGCCCTACATCAGGTCCTGTGTCGGGTCCTGTACTGGTTCCTGTATTGGGTTCTGCACTGAGTCCTGTACTGAGCCCTGCACTGGGTCCTGTATTGCGTCCTGTGCCGGGTCGTGTATCAGGTCATGTACCCTGTACTGGGTCCTATATTGGGTCCTGTACTGGGCCCTGTATCGGGTCCTGTACTGTTCCCTGTACTGGGTCCTCTGTCGGTTCCTGTACTGGGCCCTGTACTTGGTCATGTGTCGGGTCCTGTATCGGGTCTTGTTTCGGGTCCTGTACTGGGTCCTGTACTGGGTCCTGTATCGGGTCCTGTACTGGGTCCTGTGCCGTGCCCAGTGTCGGAGCCCGCCAGGACGGCGGCCTCTGCGCGGCTGACCTCCGCTGCTCTCTCTCGTCGTGCTGGCGCTGTGACTGGCGGCGCGCCTCCTCCTCCCGCCGCCGCGCCAGCTCCTCCTCTCTCCGCTTCTGCGGGCCAACAGGGAGACCGCGGTCACACGCCTCGGCAGGGGCGCGCTGGGTCCGGTCGGGACAGCAATCATCGCCAACACCGGCAGAAATCACCAGCGCGCCCAGATCGCCATCCAGTGCCCCGGCCACGTCACGACACCGGCTCCGGCGCCAACACACATCCGAGAGGAGAGGATGGTGACCCCGCCCCGACCAGCGCGACGATGACTTCAGTTGGCAGCGTTAAAGCACGGGGGACGGAGACAGCGCGTCCCGCGCCTTCCCTGGGAAAACCCTGACGCCGAGGAGCAATTGCTGCCAATTCCCCGCACATTTCACTACAAAAAAACATTCAAATAAAATTCTCGCTGCACCGATGAGCTTACACCGTACGTATCTTAAACAGGGCAATATGAAACGTTACTTTTCAACACTGTGGCGTTTTACTGGGTTTCTGTTAACGCCTCTAGGCCCACGAAACACAGTTTAGTCCTATATCCGACGAGCGGGCAGAGGGACCTTCTGCCTATCTTGCCTTTCTGTTGTCCTGGAGGCGGGTTTGGACTGTGACGGCGCTAACTCCCACACGCACCCGCGCACCGCGTACTTGCCCCCCGACCCCCCCTCCGAACCATGCACCCCAAATTCCCACGCCGCCGCCCCACCTGTTCGGCCAGCCAAACCCGGTGTTCTTCCTCGAACTTCTGCGTCAGCCGCCTCTTGATGGCCTCTGCCCGAGGCAGCGTGGTCTCCAGGTACCGCTTGATGGCCGCCTTCTCTCCGGGCGGCACCTGGCGAAACTCCGGGTGCTGGCGGATCTTCTCCAGGAAAATCCTGGTGGCGGCGGGCGTGTGGTCGGGTTCGTGCGAGCGTCATCATCGGCGGGAGGGGGGTCGAATCTTTAAATTGTTTTAGTGTGACGAAACGTAAAAGCTACTGCTGCCTGTGCTGATGTTGATTTAAGATGTTGGCCAGCACACACGAGAAGAGTCCAGTTCCGAGTTCACGTGCTAAACCAGCTAATCAATCGATTCTGATGACTGGCTACTATACAGTTATCACCACTTCAAGTAGGAACCTTTCAACATTACAGCCTTCAATAATGACCCACGTTTACATGTACTCTGCAATCAAAACAAGAATGACAGAGAGGGAAAAGCCTGCTTGCATCGGCTTATCTTGTCACACTCCACTGCCATACTGTCATGTCAATCCACTGTCATACTCCACTGCACAAAACAGGTGGCATCTTTAGCCCACACAGCAACCAATACAGATCAACTCACGTCATGAACTTCAGATATAGTACATAGGCGCCTTCTAGGTTGCCGTCTTCAGCATAGGCATTGGCCATTCGGACCATTTCCACACCAGAACGATAATACCTGGCACAAACACAAGGTTCAAAGTCAAAACAGACTATGCATATATTGCACTTATGAAACTTATGTTACCTATATTATACAGATAGGGGACAGCTTATCTTTCTGAACCATGCATTTAATAGCACAGCAGTATGTGCTAAAGAATATACATAAAATATTACAATTGGATTACCAAGTAGAAAACAACAACACTCCAAAAACAAATCACAGATTTCTGGGATTCCATCTTTCTCAGCTATGTGAAAATGAAATGGGCTCCATCCAAGACAAATGTTTCAATTTGCTTTTAACTCCAGGATGTTAAACAAAAACATCTGATGAAGAAGACATCATGTCTGTTTGGATAAAATACAACCTGTCAATTGGAAGTATTGTCATTTGGATACTGTTGTGAGAGAAACAGTGTGATGCAAAACCATTTTCTGAATTCCCAAAACATGGGGAGTCTTACATTCTGGCTGGTCTTGAGTAATCAATCTCATAATTGGCCATGTCTGCCAGGTGTTTGATGCGTGCTGGAGCCTCCTCCATGCTGTCTGGCGGCTCCCGGGCAGAGAGGGTCAGCTTCAGCATACAGCTCTCCCAACCCTGGAGTCACAGGGGATGAATGAAATTGTGCAGGCATCCATGCCACTCAGTGCGCTTATAAATGCAAATGGTCATCATGGCTGGTTTGGGAATCACTTGGCAACTTAACTGGCACCAAAGTTCCTCTGATGTCAATATTGGTTAAGTGGGGCACAATGTAAACAGTAATGAGGACGTCAGCAGCATGAGCAGCAGAATATGATATTTCAGTCACAGTGCACCAGAATTAAAGGCATGTAATTCAATGTGTGCATGGCCATAGGATGTAAGACATTTCAAAAGGCCAGCAAGAACAAAAATCGGTATTCTGGGCACAGGCATCCCACTTCTTGTAACTCCAAAAATCCACGTATTTACCAAGCTATATCAGTATCAAAAGATGCACAATTTAAAAAAGGCCAATCGTAGGCATTTAGTGCTTTGTCACCAGCACCACTTCCACAGAATAATTTCTTGGAATGATTCAGCTACCCACCACATCAACAACTAGCACGAGTTCGAAGCACGGAGCATCTTCGCGAGACAGATCAACACCAACTTTTAAGCATTGACAGTTGTAAAACGTCAATGCTTAAAAGTCGTGAATATGACGTCGCTGAAAGACCCATCAAAACCTGGCAGTCTCCGAACTCGAAATAAGCTGAGATAGTACTGGAATGGGACAGAGAGATGGACTGACACTGAATAAGGACAGATATGAGTTTCTGGGACGTAACAGGGACAGACAAGGAAATCTGAGGCATTATAGAGATATGGAGGACCTGGATGAGGTAAAGAGGAAGATGAGGACTAATGGAATGGGCATGGAAGAGTGTTAGGACAGAATGGTGAAAAGGGACTGGGCTTAGAAAGAGACAAGCAAGGGAATGGGGATGGGACAGGGACAAGTAAGAGGGATGTGGGTCTCAATTGGTGTTTGAATGAGCCCCATTGTGTGACTGGTTCTCGAGATAAACAGGGCCAGGGTGTTAAAGGCCCCCAGTCTGTGGAAGGTGACGAAATACCAAAATACCGCAGTCAATGCTGGGAATAACAGTCCTGTTCAATATCCCATATTTGCACCAATTTTGTTCCAGTCCATATGTTCTTCTATCCCTCGATCCTTGTTCCGGCCCTTTCTGCCTCTCCCCCACTCAGTCCCATCCAGTGTTGGAAACCTGGTTTTTCTTCCTGGTGTCAGATTACAAATTCTTTTTTGGAGTATAAAATGTGATGCATGTTTATGTGAGGAACATGGACTAACTACATGTTTTGCAAGCATCTATGTCTCGCAGGGGCGGATCCAGCAGCTCCGTTTTTTTTGGGGGGGGGTGACAAACCAGTTTCCTGGGTCTACACTGAAGAGCAGTGGAGTCGCTGATCGGGGGGGGGGGGGCGGCTGGCCGTGGGTTAGGAGTGTACTTCAATGGCTGAGTATGGATGGTAAACCATCAACCAGGGGAGGGGGACCCTGGACAACCTCAAACTCTGGTTGAGTAAGAATGCCCATGTCTTTTGGGGGAAGGGGCAAACAAATTTTTTAGAGTACAAAACTTTTTATAGAGTATGACTTTTTGGCCCTACTTGGCATCCAGAAAATGACAACTTTTTCAACACTGGTCCCATCCCAACCTACTCTTCATACCCATCACATTACAGTTCCTCTTCCTCGGTCCTATTCTGTATTGTTCCCCTGCAGGATGGGACCGGGAGGTGGGAGAGGCAGAAAGCTGGAACAGAGATCATGGGATAGAACCAAACAGGAACTGAAATGGGACTGGAGCAATGATGGGGTAATGGACAGGGCTGTTAACCTGGCATTCACTGGGATGTTTCATCACCTTCCACAGAGTGGGGGAGGGGGGTTTTAACACCCTGGCCCTGTTTATCTCAGAGCCAACCACACAATTTGTCTCATTCAAACAACAACTGATAGCTCCATCCCCCTTACTTGTCCCTGTCCTGTCCCCATTCCCTTGCTTTTCTCTTTCTAAGCCCAGCCCTTTTTCACCATTCTGTCCCAATATCCTTCCATGCCTTTCTGTTAGTTTTCATCCCTCTTCTAACCTCATCCAGGTCCTCCATATCTCTATACTGCCTCAGATTTCCTTGTCTGTCCCTGTTCCCTCCCAGGCACTCATATCTGTCCTTATTCAGTCTCAGTCCACCTCCCTGTCCCATTCCAGTACCGTCTCAGCTTATTCCGAGTTTGGAGACTGCTAGGTTTTGATAGGCCTTTCAGAGACACCATATTTCATGACATGTTTATCAGCCATCAATGCTTGAAAGCTGCTGATGATTTGTCTTGTGAAGATGCTTCATGCTTCGGCTCATGCTAGTAGTTGAGGCAGTGGGTGGCCGAATCATTTCAAGGGATTATTCTGAGGAAGTGGTGATGTGGCATGGCACTAAATGCCTGCCTATTTTAAACTGTGCATCTTTTGATACCCATATACTTTGGTAACTACACTGGTTTCTGGAGAAGTGGGAGGCCTGTGCCTGGAATACCCAAAAAACAAGATTCTGATGCACTGATCTTAAAGCAAAAGCTCCTTGTGACTCCAAATATTGTATAACTCATGCAGAAACATCACTGTGACCTCTAAGCCACTTGTCACTGTCACCACCAAACTACATCTGAAACCTAGTCATGCACAAAGATGCAACATTTGTGAAAATTTTGCTCTGGACAGCAACCAGGAGGATCATTTGTTGAGTGCTACAAAATAATATTCCAGTACACCTGGGAAGTGCAATGGAATGACTACATCAGGCAGGAAACCTTAACTTAAATTGAGTAAGTCAGCCCTAACCTAATCTGACCAGAAAGGCACATCTCTATAATGTAACCATTTGCTACTGCACCTGCAATGGCTACAATATTGATATACTGTGCTGATGTTCAGCTTAGTACTGATGCAGATGATACCATGGGCAGTAAATTATGGCAATGCAATGTAGCTGCCACCTTATTCATTCAAGTGTATCTGAAGGAACCTGTTCACCATTTTCAGACTGCATTCAATGAACTCAAAATGAAATTCTGAATTGAACTAGTAGTTTTATGGACTGCAAATGGAATGAAGCAATTCTGGTCATGACTGGACCCATGTTCAAACTGCAAAAAACTGAGCATCGTCATGCCAGCTTATTTTTTCTACACATTACAGGGTAGAGGCTACATGCAGAAGTTCCGCTTACCAAAATAACGTAGTCAAAAAGGTTCCCACCTGCAGAACTGATTATTTACCCCTGAAATACGTCGTTAACAGCCAGCGATGACCCCACAACTATTGCTTGAAACCTAGTACTACTAAAACGACCTTTCCTTAACTCAGTGACATCCCCAGTGACTCATGCTGAGGGATTCTCACGCAATTGTTTGGGTGAAGATATCGTACTGTTATAAACTGAGGACCAAATATGGCATTCTGTATGGTTTGTACCACATATTGCTGCTCCAGTTGGATTTCACCAATAAACAGGAAGACGTATTATTTTTTCACCAATTAAAAATACCAAAAACGCTAGCAGCAGTAGAAATACTACAATTCGAGCACACGAAAGAAACATACAATTATACCGCAGCTGAGACGTCTAGTTCCTAGTTCCTGTAAAAAAGTGAGGACTATGAAGACTGACTGACGCCCGACGACAAAAAACTTGTCCCAAGACTTTGGAAAACTGAGCCCAACAGGTTGTGTGTCTTAACTCACGAACAGCAAGGACTATGGAAGCAGTGATAGGTACCATACGAAAGGTCGTAAAGAGACGTTCCTGAGATGGATGACATTGCCATGGAGAACCAAGGCTGATCCCCATGGGAAGTGATTTGTGTTCAGAAATTTGGGTATGAATGTATATTACTGGTGTCATATATGTATATATGCATAATATATATATATATATATATATATATATATGCACATATGGTTGTCCAGGTTTACAAAAGCTCCAGCTTTGCATTTGTGTGTTTGAGAAGAGGAAGAAATATATTTCATTTAGGTTATTCCTTTATTGAAAAGTTAAGTGTCACTGGTTACCCTACTTTTTGGTCTCAAGCTGTTCAGTGACTTGCCCAAAATAGATGGTTGGATCCATTCATGCTGTGCCATCCTGTGAAATGCATTCTGTTGATATTTTTGAATTAGTAGTAATTTTAATTTTGGAAGGAATAGTTCCATTTCATTGTCATGTCTCATGTGGTAGTGGTGCTGGTGTCAGTAGACATGCTTGTTATGTTTCATTTGGACAACTGGTGTTTCAGAGGTGATTCTGGTCTGTTAGTTGTAAATGATATGCACATGGCTGTTTTCAAGCCATGATGCACATGAGCTTAAAATGCAATGTTTGGTGAATTATGTAATCTGAGTAAGGTTGCAGCACTTGCTGGATAGCATTACTCTGACATCATTTCCATGACAGACTCATTCATTCAAGGAAAAAGATCCAATAGCAATGATAATTTATTGGGCCAGATTGACACACAAATAATTAGGTCCATAGCACCCTGGTAATCTTAAATAAGGGAATCTGCTGTCATTGCAGTGCACACAGAAATATATTCCAGGTCTTTATACATTCCTGGGGTGGCTACTACATGAAATAGCAATGACATACTACCAACAGAGCATAGAGCACACCAGCAAAAGCCAAACCATTTGTTATAGAGGGGGCACACAAAATGAAAAAAAATAGCAGGCATTGGCTACCATCAGCTAGGCAGGCTGTACAACCTATGCTAACAATCACATTTTTTTCTTACTAGAGGTCTTTAGGAGCAGTTCACAGAATATGTCCAGTCATCTTAAATCCATCAGATGGAACCACAGCAGTGTTTTAGGCAGTTTTAGTTCATGATTCACCTTGCATGTCAAAAAAGTGTGAGCATTCAATAAAACCATTTTTGATTGTGAGCCAAAATCCCCTCTGCCTTGTACAACCTGAGGCCTGATAAGTTCGGCCTTGCATATCACAGTCATGACGACGCCTTACAGTCTCGTGAAAAACGATGCACATTCCCCCCCCCAAAACTGACTACAGCTCAGCACCCTGGAAAGCTAAGTGGTCTGCCGAGCTGAGACGGGTTTGGCTGCTGAGGCAACTATTGACCGCAACGTAGAGCGGTCATCGCGATGGGGGCTACAACGGCCACAGGTAATGAAGGCGACGGAACGAGCGTCGGCGAGTCGACGACGCAGTGTTGATGTCGTTGGTGACGCCAGACCCAGCTGCACAGCTGCCTCAGGACCCGCCGAATGTCACGAGCAACGCCACGCACACCAGCGACACAACTGTTCAGAAGAAAAAATGGATCCTAGGCGAATTCTGTCTGGGTTTAGTCAGCACACTGAAGTATCAACAGACGTGTTGCGCGACAGCACAGTTGCTGTCAGTTGGACACTCTCTTCTCTGAGATGCCTTTCACACGTCTTAGTATGACTCACGACCGAGTGTTTTTATACATCAAACGTCGGATGTCACTGTCAGTCCCTGCCTCGAAGGCGTCATCCATTTTTGGTTTTGTAGTGTTTTCCAAGAAGAACAAATAAAATAGGCTATGTGGTAGAAAACAACATCTCCCCACTGCCATGGAAGCAATTTCATATCCAGTTTCCATATTTCAACAAACCACACCCATTTTTAGTTTCTGAAATATATCTCCTCGTCCTAAATGCTTTCTCCTCGCAAACAATACCCAGCTTTTCACGCACACGAAAGAAATCCCCAGTGCACTCGACGAAGACCAGAACTAGTACCAGGCATCTTTCCCACAACTGGGAACGCCTTCGTGCCCATCAGCACCGCAGAAAAAAACACTTCTCGAAGAACCCTGACGCAAAGCCGACAACGTCCTGAAGCACAGCTGCCCGTCCGACCAGCCATCCGCCCGCCAATCAAACGCTCCGAAAATGACATGACGTCATCCATCGATCAATCGGACCCGGCGGCGGCGACATGACGTCACCCATCCACCTGAGATTGGGACGCTGGGTGACGTCATCCACCCCGTCAGTCTAGCAGTCGGACTCGGCAGCGGTCAGCCGGCCGAGGTCGATCAGCACTCTGGCGCGCAGCTGCAGCGGCTGCGGCACCTTGGCCTCGGCCGTGACGATGGTGTTGGTGTAGAGGTAGCTGACCAGCAGGGCGGCGGAGACGCGGCCGGCGGCGGCCAGCGGCAGCGGCGTGGCGCGCAGGCGCACTGCGACCTTGTTCGCCTGGCGCCAGACCACCACACTGGGGACAGAAGAGAAATGTGGAAGGCGGGCAATCAAGGGTGGCGTGAAAGATCAGGCAGCTCCCACAAATGGGGCACTGGAATGGTGGAGATGCCGAAGTTGGCGTCCTTTGTCTATCCTATCCTATCCTATATCCTATCAGACGCATGTGGGGACACGGAAAAAATGGCACACAAAAATGAATGGGACAGGCTGAAAGGGTAAAGCAGGACAAAATAATAGGAACCAAGTGATACGGACAAACCAGTGCGAAAAAAGCACAGAAAATTAGTTCGACTGCGGTGGACACTATAACACCCGACCCGCGCCACATCGCAAAGGAAGACATTTTTCCCGGTCCAACACAGATCATGTGTGATCGTTCCAATAATCCAGTCACATACCGACGGAGTCGAGGACAGGCCGTAACGGTGAAACGAGCGCGGTTTGATGCACGAAGATTTTCGAACAGCTCCGAACCAGCTTGGAAAAGATGTTGCTTTTCGGTGCTGAGCACCAGAAAATTTGTGCTCCAAAACATTTTATATTCCAAGTCTGATCATGTGCCTCCATCAAAAGGCTACAATGTAACCATGTTGACTAATTTCTAACTCTGCAAGTAAATGACTATCTCCATTCAGTGAGAAACGGATCTGTCATAGCTTATGTACACCAAGAACGCCAACTTAAACCAATATTATTCACTGCAAAATTTAGTGCTCAAATTATACTCCGGCACACACTGGATACCCTTCTCTACGACGGGACAGACAGCAAATGCGCCGCATCACACGCCTGCCACGCTGACGGCACGACGTCACCCGAGCGACGTGGCGCCACCTCAGATTGCCGACCACCGACCTGGGATCGTCCTGGAACTCGGAGGAGTTTGGCGACTCGTCGAACTCGGCCGAGTCGTCCCGCGGGGCCAGGACCACCTCGGCCTCCGGCACGGCCAGCTCCGCCGTCTGGCAGAGGTCCGGTTCCACCCTGCCGCGCGGGTCACAGGTCAGAGGTCACGGGCCAGAGGGCAGGGGTCAACACCTGGGCCTCAGGCACGGCCAGCGCGGCAGTCAGCAGACATCCGGCTCCGACCTGGCCAACAGACGGCAGGCAGCCGACAAAAACGACGGAGATTCGCACTAGGACTTCAGCTGATATTCAACGCGCGACCTGTCCCCGAACATTCGGCGGACATTGTGAGCCCCTCTTCAGTGCCCCAGCTGTTCGCTTCAGCAAGATCCTGACCTTTTGTCAGGGTCTGACTGGCCCTCGCGTATGACCTCTTCCGTGCAAAGGGCTGCGCTGCGTAACCCACGGTCATCGCATCCCTTGCTCCCAGGCACTTCCCTTTTTGAGTTGGATTTCCCTTTCACACAGACCCAGGGTGGTAGCCCTAACCCATTTCCTGCTACCCCTGCAGCATCATACCGCAGCTGGGGGGAGATGTAATGCTTTATTACTCTGCTCGCCTAGCGACCAAACAATCCATGGTTCGAGTCCACGTAACAGCGATATTTTGCCGTCTCCCGCGACAACCGGCGAGACAAGCTGCGACGCAAAATGACCCTGTCAGTCGACAGCGTCGATAAACAGCCCCATAACCAACATTGACGCTGACCTCGCCAGGGCGGACCCGACCTAACTCGAGTTACCCCTGCAGTGTGACGCCGGCCTCTCCACAGTGGCCCTAACCTATCTCGTCCGACCTCTGCGGTCTGACGCTGATGTCTCCATGGTGGCCCTAACCTGTCTCGCGTGACCCCTGCAGTGTAGCGCTGACCTCTCCACAGTGGCCCCAACTTATTTCGTATGACTTCAGCAGTGTGACACTGACCTCTATTCGGCGACCCTGACCGACCTCGTGTGACCCGTGCAGTTGACAATGACCTCTCCAGGGCAGCTCTGACCTATCTCGTGTAACCCCTGACCTCTTCAGGGTGACCCTGTCCTATCTCGTATGATCTCAGCAGTGTGACACTGACCTCTATTCGGCGGCCCTGACCTACCTCGTGTGACGCCTGCAGTTTGACAATGGCCTCATCCACAGTGGCCCTAACCTATCTCGTGTAACCCCTACAGTGTGACGGTGACCTCTCCACGGTGGCCCTGACCTATCTCGTGTGACCCCTGGCCTCTCCAGGGTGACCCTGACTAGCCAGTGTGACCTCTCCAGTGTGGCGCTGACCTCTCCAGGGTGACGGGCCGCAGCAGGGAGGACTCCCTGTGCTCGGGGTCCGGGTCCTCTCTCTTCTCCTCCTCGTCCGGCTCTCTGTACGGCTCCAGACGGACCGACATCTGCACAGGACGGGCCGACCGGTCAGACGGCCACACCGCCACTCACGTCCCCAGACTGCGATCACAAACTTCCGATCAACGCCGACAACGAACACATCTAACGATCATTACGGAGTACGCTGTAACAGCTGTTCTCGCTACTGATCATTTCGATGCAACCATGTTTTCAATATATGTCAGACGAATGTATTATGGACGCTCAATGTATTTGGCATGGTCATGATTTTCTAAAACGGACCAGAAAATTTTACACCACATAAAAAAACTGCAAGGTAAAAAACACGCCAGGTACAAACCAAGCTAATTATCTTAGTCAAGCGGCTAGACAAGTGACTGCACGTTCTCACGATGATGTGTATACCCCATCAACAAAGCATCGTGCTTTCCCTGCATGATTTTTCCGTTACCTCTCTCGCCATCGTCACTGGACATCCTCGCCACATCTGGCTGAGATCGAGCCTACTCCCCCTTCCCTCTCCCCACCCGCAGGCACGAGTGACCAACACCCCATCGGATGGCATCACAGACTACCTCCCTGCCGGCCACCAACCACCTCCTCCGACCCGCCACCCACTGCCGCCACAGGTGACCAACCACCCGCCAGGCAGTGCCACTGACCAATCGTCCGCCAGACAGCGCCACTGACCAATCGTCCGCCAGGCAGTGCCACTGACCAATCGCCCGCCAGGCAGCGCCACTGACCAATCGTCCACCAGGCAGCGCCACAGACCAATCGCCCATCAGGCAGCGCCACAGACCAATCGCCCGTCAGGCGGCGCCACTGACCAATCGTCCGCCTGGCGGCCCCACTGACCGGGTAAATGGTCGGGTTGCAGAAGGTGAGCACCACCTCCGTCTCCTGGCCGACGGCCAGCTCGCCGACCGACAGGATCTTCACGTCCGGCACGTGGTAGCTGATGACGAAGACGGCCGGACGTCAGACAAGACACCCGGCCACGCGTCCGCCCGAACAATGGCTCAAACCACGGCGACAAGTTCAGTTTTTGCTCTTGGTGTCAGAACGATTTGGTAATGTAACATAGAGCTTCCCGGGCTATGCGTATGCCGAAGGTTACATAGGTTAATAAAAATCACGACGGCGAAAACTTGGTCGCAAATGCAAACCGTACGGCATTCATACATGCATATTGCAGCTGTTGTTTTTCGGGAGGGGGGACGCAGAATCGTTTTCATAGAGAACGGTTCCTGGTGTCTCTTGACACCAAGAAACGTTTCTCCAAGCCAAAGAGCGTCTGATACAACGTCAGACCGGACGTCAGCTCGATAGCGGCCAGTTCACCGGGGGAGGAGATCGCTCACCACCGAGCCGCGCCGGATGTGACGTCACGCCACCGGGTGACGTCACTCCCAGCCGCACGTCCCCGTGCTTTGATGTCACGGGCAGACAATGACACTAATGCCGTTTCGGCGATTTCGAAGATGTGGAAAAGTACAGAATGGCGCCAAATGGCCAAAACGTAGACCCCCGACAGCAGCCACAGGACACTCTTAATATGGACAGCTCATATGCGGTCTGATAAGGCCAATGTACATTGTAACCAATAAAGAGACATAAATTTCCTAATTGCAGTTCGACAAAGCCGGGTCCAACAAGCCATCTGGCTTAATATCCCGACTGTCACATGACTATGCAAGGTGAAGCAAGGGCTAGGCGCCACCCAAGCGCTCCTTTTGAAAACACACAATTATTACCCGAGATCAAATCCCAAACCCTAAACTACACCTCAAGCACGGGCACGAAAGAGCATCGCATTTCGTCTCCAGGTCAAACACGTCAAAACGCGCGGCAGAGCCGGCGCCCTCACTAGGCGTTCAGCTGGATCCTGAACTTGACGCTGATGGCGCTGTACTCGGGCTTGCTGAGGTTGTGGTCGCAGTAGCGGCACCGCATGGAGCGCTTCAGCTCGGCGTGCTTGTGCTGCGGCTGCAGCTTGCTCTGCTCGGCTGTCTGGAACTCAGGGGAAGTCCAGGCGCTGCTCCAGCGAGGTCACTGCCGGTCAAACGACACCAGTCAGGGGTCACTGGAGGTCACAGACTCGAACGGGGGTCAGTCAAAGTCACGGGTCTCTGGTCGGATTCTTACAAGTCCACAGGTGTCCGATTCTATCCCTACAGCCTGACATCACCATTCGCCTAGCGTTTTTAAAGCTACTCCGAATCAGCATCGGATCTTACTCGACTTCATGCCAGCAGCAACAAAGGACAAACCTAATTCTCATGTGGTATCAGTACCAGCCAAATCATTTATCATCACATGGGATGATCAACGAATGTCATCATAGTCTCTCACTCTGCCACATCCTAAATGCTCCTCTGCAACCGGCCGTCAGCAAAAGTCAGCCGCCGCATTACGTTTCTCCGTTAACTTCAGCGCCCGTTCTGAGCTGACATCAGCGGTCAGCGTCTCCCCTCTCACCAGAGGTGAGCACCAGCGGCTCGGTGAAGACGCTCTCCGGCAGCGGGTCAGCCTCGTCCGACGGCTCGGCCGCCAGCTGCCTCATCGTCTTGGCGTCCACCTCCTGTCCAAACAGCCCGGGCTGAGTCACACGAGCCGTCACAGCCGGCCGAGCCACGTCAGCAGGCGGAACACGCCGAGCCACGTCAGTAGACGGAGCACGCCGAGCCACGTCAGCAGACGGAACACGCCGAGCCACGTCAGCACACGGAACACGCCGAGCCACGTCAGCAGACGGAACACGCCGAGCCACGTCAGCACACGGAACACGCCGAGCCACGTCGGCAGACGGAACACGCCGAGCCACGTCAGCAGACGGAACACGCCCAGCCACGTCAGTGGACGGAACACGCCCAGCCACGCCAGAAACGGAACACGCCGAGCCACGTCAGAAGACGGAACACGCCGAGCCACGTCAGCAGACGGAACACGCCAAGCCACGTCAGCAGACGGAACAGGCCGAGCCACGTCAGTAGACGGAGCATGCCGAGCCACGTCAGCAGACGGAACACGCCGAGCCACGTCAGTCGCCGCGGTACGTCAGTCGGCAGAACAAGCCGAGGCACATCAGTCAGAGGCAAACGCCGATGCACATCAGTCGACGGCACATGCCAAGGCGCGTCAGTCTGCGGTACACGTCAGTCGGCGCCGAGCGGCCAGGGCCGGCGGCTGAGCCGACCACCTCGGCGGCGGCTCCACCATCGCCGGGCGCCAGCGACAGGACGCCGAGCCGGCCCGCCTGCCCGTAAAACGACCGACACCAGCCTCCCGCAGCCGGGGCCGGCGGCGGTCAGCCGGAGACGACGCTCCGTCGGACGGCAGGGTGTCAAGCACGGGCAGGCACCACCTGCCACGCGTGGTTCAGTGATTCGGCTCGTCATGCGGCCGTGAGAAACCGTGATGAACACCATAAGGTCACGCAACGAGGCACTTCAAGGTCAGACACGTTCGGCTGCATGAGCAGCCTTACGTCCAAAGGACGAAAGCCATAATCCCCCTCAGAGAAAATGTACAGGAAAGCAGTCTTATCCTGCTCTCATTCCATTCATCTTTTATTCATACATCCAAATTATGCTATTCAGTAATATTCATACATTCATACTAATTTATGCAGTGATTATCTATGGACACGTATTTTCCCACATCGGTGACTGTGAGATGCCATAATCACCAACTCTGCTCATAATCCATGACCTCCGTGCAAATACCATTTTTATTCACGATTTTCTTATTTGCCGAATGTATAAGAGAATATCTGCTGACAGCTGTAATGTGAAATACTACTACCGGGGGTCATTTAGGAATCTAGATTAAGGGTAGCTTCGGCTCGTTTGGTACCAATGGGATGGCATGAGATGGCATGGGAAGAAAGAACACATGCAAGTCACATTCAAATTGTGTTCCAACAAGGTCAGGGCGACAGAATTTAGTCACGTATCACTCTGAAATGTTGACTGTCACTTTGCTTACCGCGCATGCGCTGGACACACCCTTGCCAAGGCTGAGTCCAGAGGGACCTGCCTCTCCGACGGACGCCATTGTCACCGTCTCGTAATTGGCTCTGGTGGCCACCGTCTTCGTCGTAAGTCGGTTCGCTGTACTCTCTTTGCTCAGGCTTCACCCGCAAAGTGCTGGGAGGGGTCACTTTGCCCCCCGTGGTTTTTCAGTGGTAACTCGAGAATGAATAAGGCCAGGGCAATGAAATTTAGTCTACCTTCCTACAATTAAACGGCGTGTCGGTTGGTTATTGGGGCTTAGGGGCGCACCGACTGCAGGGTTATTCGGCGCCCATAAAAAGCGTATCGTTTGGTGTCCAGTTTATGGTATAGCCCCGGAGGTCAATGGGCTGGGTCGGGTTAAAGTTAGGTCAGCGATTCGCGAGAAGGCCAAAAAAAAGAACAAACTTTAAACGGCTGCAAAACACAAACACTTCACGCGAACATACAGGTATACATTCAGGCAAGATATAAAAATGGTTTGGGCGACATGAGGTCAGGTCATCAGGTAACGTCAACGTCAAAATGTTTTCAGCTTTGGACTTCAAAACATTTTTGAATTTGGAAATGTTTTGCTTTCAAAATTTCTTCATTTGAAAACATGAAAACATGTTTTTAGAAAAAAAAGCTTTTAGCTTTGAACTTCAAAAATCTTTGTCCGAAAACAAAAAAGGGAAATTATATGACTCACCACAACGTCTTCCAAACGTCTACAAAGTTTAAAGTCAATATCAAGTCAGGTCAGGCCAGGTCAAGAGAGCAGAAAATATAACCTTCGGTACCCAGTTCGTGTGATATCACAGTGGACATGTGCGTAATTCGCTGACACGAAGGGAATGGATCTAACCCATCACTATGAAACGTAACCGAAGGTCGCCGAGAATGATCTTGATGTGTTCCAAGGTCAAATGTCAAGTTTTGATTTTGGATCAGACCACTAATATATGATATGATATGATATGCCCATGATAAGTAGGAGTGAATTAGGCTTCGTATGTGAGTACACACGAACACTTGACGCAAGTATATAGGTATATACCTAGGCAAATACAAAGAAATAGTTAAAACAACACGAGGTCAGCTCACCAGGTCATGTCAAGGCCAAAACTAAAAAGAATAGTTTCGGCTCTTGAGTTCAAAAATATTTATCCAAAAACAAAACCTAAATTTCATGACTAACCGCAATGTCTCCTAAACGTCCACAAAGTTTACATTCAACATCAGGTCCCGTTAGGTCAGGAGAGCAGAAAACATGACCTTCAGAACACAGTTCGTATGATATCGAAGTACACTTGTGCGTAATTCGGTGACATGAGGGGAATGAATCAAACCCTTGTCACATGAAACGTAGCCGAAGGTCGCCTAAAATAGCCTTGACGTGTTCCAAGGTCAAATGTCAAGTTTTTACATTGGATCAGGTCACCACTATCATTCAGCCTGTGATATGTGGAAGGAAATCAGGCCTCGTATGGGAGAAACAGCCTGTGCCTCACGAATACACTCCTGCTGTGAGACATAACCATCCTGTCTTGTACCATGAATCACGGCAAGGTATGGACAATGATTTCAGGGTCAAATAAAGTTATTCAAGGCATGGCAGGGCAAAAACGTTTGGTTTTCGTGCTGAATCATGCGTCAAAAACCATCCAAAGCGATGGTTCGGCGCAATGCACCAAAGAACTGGAAGGCCGTCCACTTCAAGGTCAATTTGCATGGCCTTGACCTTGACCTTGGAATTATGGCACGCGGGTTTGTTCCTCTGTATGTCTTCTTTCGTTTGGCAGCACTTTTAGTTTCCTTTCTGCAATCACTTTGTCTCCAGCGGATCAAAGTCGGGACCTCTACGCAAAACGCGTGAGACCCTGACTAACCTCTTTTGGGTCTCCTGGAAGGTCAGCACTGGGAGACAGACGTATACCAGACGTATGCATCCTTAAATGTTTTTTGAAATCGAAAGATGAGGCTACATACTGGTGAAAACCACGTCTCTCTACGTGTTTTCGTCCGCTTGTTAGTGAGGAGGCGGCCAAATTACCTATCCCCGCACTAGGCGTATTAGAGGGCTGGGGTCCATTATGAAGCTCATGATACGAGCGCTGAGGGATCTGCCGTCCATTGTACCGAATGATATGGTGCTAACATCTTTCGTCCTAAGAAATGTCAGAACTGCTTGAAATCGGAATGATGTTTCTTTTGTGTGCTCCTTGGAACTGTCCTGGATATCAATAACCTTCACGCTTTTTCAGTTGCGTTAACACAACTTGTCAGATCAAAATGTGGCTTAATATCCATTTTTCTCGCGAAATACGTATACCAAAATGCACTTCAAAATTTCGATTCAGGACACGTGAGCGTCATGCGATAATCTATTTCTGCCGTTGTGCTGCAATACCCTTCATAACCACCTCGTCTCGTGACTCTGTGGTAATAGATTATTACCGCACTCGAGCATAAATATATAACAATAATCGTCTACTGGAGAAGAATCGACAGTAGAATCCCCTGAATGATCAATCTTCTTTGAGAGGGATCAAAGGACAAAAATATCTCAAAACATCAAAAAAAATGGACTATGGCTTTCTCCCTTTAGAAGGCGGCGTTCCTGGCGCCTTCCGGGCGGTCTTCCGGCTGTTATGCGATCAACTGATCGCGTAACAGCTATATGCCAAAATAGCTGATCCAAACAGGGTGGCTACTTTGAATTTTGCTCACGTTGGTCGGCACCAAGAAGCCTATGTCTCTGCAAACTTTGTGAAAACGTGGTGACAAAGAAAAACGACAGAGTCGGTAAATCCTTTATTCGTCCATGTGTCTGAGGTATTCCATGAAGTATTTCGAATGGTAGCAAGGGTGTTCTTGGTTGCTTAGCATCCGTAGGAAATACCGTGTGGTCATCTCCCACCTCCTCAACGACAGTGGTGACACGTTAGCCTTAACTCTGAGACTTCCAACCGGTAAGGTTCGCAGAGCACCCGGTGTGATTCTCAGACAAACGTTTTGTATGATTTCTAAAGGCTGGATAGCCTTATGACGAACGGTCAAAGGCTCGTGCACCGTATTCCAGAATTGGTCTGATCAGTACGAAGTAGACACGAAAAATAGTTTTTCTATCTGCCACGAGGCCCGAACCAGCTACGCATTTAAGGGGATTCTTTTCATGGCTCTGGCCCTAAGACATTGCATGTGAGCGGTAAAATTTAACTTGGTATCCAGGTGTATTCCTGGGAATTTGACGTTTTCCACGAATTCGATGGGCTGCCCATTGAGGAGAAGATCCATCGGGGGTCTGCACTGCCCACTTCTTATGTATTTTTTGAAAATCATTGCTTTCGATTTCGGTGCAGAGGATGAGACACCCCATTTCTGGCCCAGTGTTCAATTTGGGAAAGAGCCGATTGGAGTGTCTGAAAAATCAACCGCAGATTTTTTCCGGTTGCCCACAGAGCTTAGTCCTCTGCGTACAGTGCATGAGACACACCAGCCGGACATTTGTCGCAAATATCAATAACCATGAGAAGAAAAAGAAGAGGAGAAATGACCCCGCCCTGGACCACACCATTGTCCAAGGGAAGGAGTCCCAGAGGGCTCCGTTTTTAACTTGCAGTGTCCGGCCGCAGAGGTGCTCGATGCATTTACAAAATGCATCGAGTGTCCATGGAAAGCTATGTCGTGGAGTTTTGTAAGAAGACCTGCCCGGGACGCCATGGTTTAGGCGTACGTAACATCGAGGCAAAATTGCCGCGGTAAACTTTCTTGCGAAGAAGCCGCGGCGCATGTCTGATTCAAGGCGCAGTGCACGGTCAACTGTGGTTCGCCCATAGCGAAAAGCACGTTGGTATTTCGACAGTGCATAAACAAGAAGTAAGTTGAATTGGTCGGTAAGACTCCGGAGCGTCTGTAGGTTTTCCCAGTTTTAAAAGAGGAATCACAAGAGCGTGCTTCCAAGTCGTGCGGATTCTGTTCGGTGTCCACACATAGTTGAAGAAAGCAAGGAGTCTGCTTTGGGTGTCGTCAACCTGCTTGAGAAATTCATAGTGAATGAGATCCGGACCATCCAATGTTGAACCTGATGAATTTATGGATGAGTTCAGTTCGCGCAAAGAGAAAGGATTGTTGTATGGCTCTATGTTGGCTGAATCGAGATCAAAGCCCGGCACGTTGTTTGTCATAAGACTGTCTTGGATACGAAAGCCTGGGTCATAGTTTATGGATGACGACAGTTGGGAGTAAAATTGACTCAAGTGATTGGCCACTTCTTCTGGGTCATCTACCTGGATTCCCTGGATTTTTAGAACCGGAAAAAGACACTGAAAGCTTCTTTTGTGAACCAAACTGCGAACAGTAGCCCATAATGTGTGCAAGGGTGTGGAGGAGGTGAATTTACTCAAGAGCTGTAGCCAACTGGACCGCTTAGTTTCTACAATAATTCGTCTAGCTTTGGCTTTTTCTTTTTGTGGTCAAGGAGTGTGGTGGGGTTGTCTCTGTACGTTCCACCCTGCTGGAGTATCGTACTGGAAACGTGTTGTTTGGGTTGCACCACAAACGTATTTAATTGCTATCGGAAAGTGGTCACTAGAAAGAGGGTCGTTTTAAGTTCCCCATGACAGGAAGGAGCTAATCAGCTAGAAAATAGTAAAATATTAATGTGTGAGACCAGTCCAGAGAATCCATCCAGCCCTGCTGGGGAGCCGTTGTTCAAGCCATGTAAAGCGTTGATTCTAATAAATTACTCAAAGACTAGTCCTTCTCTGTCGCATCGGTCAGAGTCCCATAAAAAAAAATGTTTGCTGCTGGCGTCTGAACACGAAATAAATAGGGAGTGGGAGTTGATCACAGTGAGGTTTTGCAGGTCTTGAAGACAAACAGGGACGCCTGGGGTGAAATAAAGAGAACATACACTAATACGGCGGTTTGAAATAAGAGTCCGTGCAGGCGACCAGTTGTAGGTCTGTTTGAACCGATAGCTGTCTGCGAGGTATTTTGTTTGAAATGTATATGGCAACTGCACCATGGCGTCTATGAACGTCATCACATTTTGTGAACATAGGGTACCCGGGTAGGCGGAAGTCGTATGGGTCGTGTGTGAGGAAATGTGTTTCTTGTAAACATATAATACTGGAAGACAAAAACATCAGTAAAGGTTTGATTTCGGCCCATTTGCTTATTAAATCACGACAGTTCCACTGTAAAACAGAGTATACATAATTGTAAAAGATCATTACTGTTACGTAGAACCTAAGGCAGAAACCCGGTCTCTGGGAAAGTAGTGGCATTGGGTGTGAGTCAGCTAAAGATGCTCTGAATCCCTTAAAGGGCCTGTGACCCCTGCTGCGTCCTATCATGACTGGATGAGCGGCCCCGGGGTCGACTGGGGCCGGGTCGGGGCGATGGAGGTTGATTGTCCGTACGCGGAGTCCGCAGTAGAGCCTCAGCACCAGGGTGGTGTGTAGGTGGATGCGACTGGACCGTAGGCTGCGGGGATCTCCTGGGGACAAACTGCCCAGGAGTTGCGGGGGCAGTTGTCGATGTCCCTCTCGAACGCTATTTTGCACCAGCCTATTCTTGTGTTTCAGTCACTGTGTGCGTCTGACTGGACTGAGAGCCGACAGAACTAGACTCGCGACATAGAGGCTCCAAGAGGTGAAGTGGAGGAAGCTGTGCGATGTCATCACTCTGAGCAGACGAAGAGGCGGTGCTTTTTGATGTGACTGGAGCATATGTCTTTTGAGTTTGGTTTTTCTCTGACTGTACCTGACGCCGTGCTTCGGGATCTGAAACATTCGTTTTTGCCTTAGGCTCAAAAATGCACTTTTCTGTGGCGTGATCGGGCGAGTCGCAAGAGATGCACCTAGCGGGCTTGGAGCACAGGGAGCCCTCATGCGCAGTGTCACCACAGCGAGCGCAGCGCGCCGTCTGTTCGCAGTTGCAGGAGCCATGACCAAACCTATGGCAGCTGAAACAGCGCAGAGGGTTGGGGATGAATGGGCGCACTCGTAGCAGAGGTAGCCTGCGTGGAGCTTCGGAGGGAGACTGGGAGTTTCGAACGTGAGGACAAGAAGACTGGTGTCCTGACGCTGTCCGGCCCTGAAGGTGGTCAGTTGACGGACGTTGCCGACCGGCTGGTCCCTCAGTTCGTGTTCAATCTCCGCTTCAGACATGCAGCGGAGCTCCCGTGCGAACACAGTTCCATTGCGCGAGTTTAGAGTGGGGTGAAGGGTGACCGTCACTGCCTTGTTACAGAAAGTGGTCTGTTTGAGGAGCATTTTTGTTTGGTGGCGGTTGTTTGTTTATATTATGAGAGGACCATCGCGAGGTACTTGGATGTCAAGCCAAATGTTTGGGCCACAGATTGCTTCTATCTGTTTTGTAGGCGCCCAGACGTTGATTTTCTGGAAGTTGGTGTTCGAGTCGGTGGGTTTCACTATTACGTATGACCCGAGAGGGTCCAGGTAGGGCTCTCGAACCGGGCGTGATGTTCCGTGCAGTTGGTCGCGTGTTGCCCCGACGGTATCCTCTGCCACAGCGCACATGTCGTTTGCCCTGGTTGCTTGCCCGGATCGGGATACGTCCTTCGACCCCTCCAGCCGGGCTTGTCCTGGCACGTTGCCAGAGCCGTGGGGCGCGGGCGCAGTCAGTGGCAGGTCGAGGTCACGAGAACGTGAGGCGTCATTGTGCCCGAAAATGGTGCGGTCCTGAGCAGTGGCCGAGTTCGTGCTAAGGTCAGTATCCGATATCGCGTCAGACGAAGTGTATTCGTATGTAGAGGTCTCTGCCGGGCTCAAGCCATGGTCATCGTCTTTCTGTGTGTGAATTATCCTATCCGTTACACATCTGCAAACACCACGGTCGATGTCTGCAGAGGGGCTGAAGTCCGAGTCCGAGTTCGAGCCTACAGAATCAGTGTCGTTTTTCTTCCGTTGCCCTCGCTTGCCCATGACAGAACAGTCCGGGAACACCCCGGAAAATAAAACTTGAAATGGAGAGTAGGCCTACCCTAAAAGTTTGTGGATCGCAGAAATAAACGCGGAGGTGTAGAAAAAAACTATCACAAAGCACAAAATCTAAGTGCGGACAAGAGGCTAGGTGTTCCTGTAGACCCAATCGACCTAGGAGCGGAATGCGTCCAACGTCTGCAAGGACTGCCGCAAGACTGGTCTCAGCAAACTAATCGATGAATCGACTGTTTGTCTGCAACTGCTGCAATGTTTCCTTGCGTTCGCGCGTAAAGATGGGCAACTACTGACCACAATCGAAAGGTGGGGCCGCTTTGTTGCACACCACGCGGTCGCGTGTTAACCCTCACAATGATGAAGGGAGTATCAATGGGAACCCGATCCTTTTGCTGTTTTCCGCCAGTCACGGAAGATCGTTACGAAGACGACATGTTATCCCCGCCGGCCTTCCAGCACCTGTTCCCCGATTACTCTGGATATCCTATTGTACCAAATATTTTCCGGCACGCTAAAAATCTGCCGTTATAAAGCCCATAAACGTTCGATGTCGACCATTTCGGCGCAGCCGAACGCAACCGTGTCAACCGGCCGACGCGCGGTTCATTTGCGGACTTCTATAGTTTTATAGGTTTAACAATACACAGCATTAATACTAACGCCGAGAAGTGCTTATCGTTGCCGATGAACGATAGCACTTCTTACATCACCGTATCTCAATCGGAGAAGCATTCGTTTTTATCTCTTGCACGAACAATCAGTGTTCTACTGCACGTCTAACAGTCCCGGAAACAAAGGGATTGAAATACGAATGTGTCTTGTGTGAACCGATGTGGTTCACGGGGCCGGAAAATGGGCGAACAGTCGGCTTCCAGTCGTCTTTGTTATGTGAGCGTAGTGAGAAGTGTAAACATTAGTAAGTTCTGCTTGCATATTCAAAGACGTGAAATTTTTGGCGTGATCGGTCCAATCAGACCAGATACGAAAAACCAAGTGTGCCAGATCTCACGCAACTACGATCAGTGAGTCAAACGCCAGAGGGGCTTTCTAGGTAACCCTACACCAATAAGAAGCTAACTAGGATGGTCACACTGCTAGGAGTGAGGTTATCATCATTCCGCCTGATGGGAACTGACATTAATTTGCAATTACCCCCCTCTATTCTGGACAACCAACAGCACCAGTTGCTCGGTGTGTTGAAATAGCGAACAAAAAAACCTGGTAACCCTGGTCCGGATAGCAAGGGTTCAGATATGGGCAAAGTAATCTTGTAACATAGTTTTGGTCAGTTCTGGCCACCTTAAAATACGTGATTACAGAAAAACTATCATTAAGTCTTCTAGTCTATCAACTGTGATGACACAGCATGCAAAAATAATCATGGCGTTATGAACCCCCCCCCCCAACGGTGTGGAGAGTATTCCTAATAGATTAATGGTCACATACTCGTCCAGCAGTACACACTGCCATCGCTGTGGCCATCACCCGTGACTGGCCAACTCCGCCACCAAAGGGCAACGCTGTCGCCACCTGACGCAGAGCGGCTCACCACCGGCCAAAGTTGGAAAAGCTCCTGTTTTCTGGTCGAAACAGACCGTTGTTGTCAGACAATATGTGCCTCAATAACATTTTGCACTCGAGAAGTTTGATTACCTTGATTTTGCTTTTTGCGTGAAACAAACAGCTGAAATCAGAAAACATGTATCCCAGAAACATGTTGTACTTGATTGTGTGCTACATCAAAAAAGCTACATTATAACTATGTTGACAAATTTTTAAGTCTGCAAGAAAATGACTGTCTCTATTCATTAAGAAGTAAATAGATATCATAACTGACTTACACCAAGAATGCTAACTTAGACCCGTATTACTCTAAGAAATTTTGTACTCCAAAACACAAATTATACTCCGACACCAAGAACAAAAACCAAATTTCCAAGCCTGCCACCGGCCAATCATTTAGATGCGCCCCCTTCGCTCGGAAATAAGGACCACCGATACGTCTTTCCTCCCCTCCCTTCTCCACCCCCCCCCCCTCGACACTCTGCACGTGACCCTTATATTAAAATCAAGGCATCCACTGAATTAAACATTTTCAACAAGGCAATGGTGACCAGAATACGACAACAAATCGGCATACGAGTGGTATGCTAGACCGGACGGAGGTGGCTCCCCTGCAGCGGGCAGCAGACGGCCCGGTGGACCCGCCCGTGCCGCGGGCGGGGCCGGCCCTACCTTGGCAGCGGCCAGACTGCGCGAGGGCGGGAGGCCGGCCTGTTTCCGAGTCGCCCGCGCCACCACGCCGAACTTGTCCTTGCCCTCCAGGAAACGCCGACCTCTGCAGTCCGCACAGAACGCGAGACGGTTACTCGCACGCGAAGCCGAGGCTAGGTCGGCTGTTGCCAGCAACCACTCAATTGCGTTAAAAAATCGTGAGCTGCACACATGGATGTCGATATATCTGCACATGTCTCCATACGTGTGGTGTCGGTATTGGCCATGTTACAGCGAACATATGGCACGCGAACATGAACCGGAGATATACATCGTGAAAAATATAAATAATGGAGTTATGCCACATACAGCGTGCAAATGGGGGAACATACGTACACCTTGTCAGCATACAAACATTTGCCCGTGGCGCACAGGTGCAAGAACCCAAATACTTGTCTATGACGAACCGGTTAACTAGGTGCGCACCCGTAACAAACAAGACGCGGAAACCATGGGCCTTGCGTCCAAGCGATGAACTTTGCAACGAGCGCCAAGGCCATAATTTGTCGAAGCTGCAACGCCCTCCTAAGACAATGAAGCTGGAACTCTCACACTCAGCACTCGTGCCCTCGGCATTAACCCACTCAGCATTCACGCCGTCGGCACTCAGCACTCCTGTTTTCGGCACTCATACACACATCGCTCCTACTTTCGGCACTCAGCACTCCCGCAGACGGCACTCACGGGTCCTGTCGGCCGTACTTCCGCTGCTCCTTCTGCCCCTTCTCCAGCACCGCCAGCGCCTGGTAGTTCTCCAGCAGTGTGTTGAGTCGCTCCTGGTCCGGGTTCTCGAACTCGGTCCACGTGCCCGACGCTGTGGCGTGAGAAAAGACGGGGCTCCGGAAAGAATGCTCTTCAACAAGAGTTGTTTTGAAATCGTCACGAAATGCCTCTCCCCCCCCCCTCCACGCCCTGAAGCGTCCAACAGGCGCTTGCTCAACATCTGCTCCCATTGGAGCAGCCGCAGTATTGCCCGCTGGAAAAACAAGTTAATGACATCGAGTGCACCAAGGGGAACACAACAAGGGAAAAGAGAAGGATCATGACGCTTTCAAATATGATCCAGAACGCTCGACAGAACACAAATTGGTGGAAGGATCGAGCAAACGTCGGCGGGATCGTATCAGTGACGTCGCAACGGCAACCTCCCCCATTCCCTTCTGTGGTCTTTGTTGGTGAGCGGGGCCGCCCTGTCGTCGCCACGTGTGCGGACCCTGGATTCAGTCAGGGCCGTCCCCGCCATCATTTAGTTTTAGCCATCACAGTGCTATTTTAACGACGGGGCTGAGGAGCCGACCCCGGACGCAGATCGGGTTTCAGGCCGACATGTGCGGCGGCGTTCGGGGGCAGTCGGCGGCAGTCGGAAATAAAGCGTCGAGACGTTGGGACGCGTGTGTGAGCCTGGCGGGCGAAGGGTCGTAGAGACGCAGCCAGACTAGGCGGATGCCCAATCATGCCACACCTTCCATCTCAACTGAACGGTCGTCCACCGACCGACATCGTGTTCAGTAGCATGAACACCGACTTATCGGCATTATTCCCCGCAGACTACATGCACCAACGGTTTGATCCGCAGACCCAATAATTCACGGACGTGTTGTGGCTACGCAGACCCGCAGCTCAATGACATCCTGGTTCCGCAAGCCAACAACTCACCAAAGTTCAGGTGCCGCGGACCGCCAACTCACCAACGTCCCGGTGCCGCGGACCGCCAACTCACCGACGTCCCGGTGCCGCGGACCGCCAACTCACCAACGTTCGTGCCGACCGCAACTCAAGAGTCCCGGACGCCAACTCACAACGTCCCGGTGCCGCGGACCGCCAACTCAACGACGTCCCGGTGCCGCGGACCGCCAACTCACCGACGTTCTGGTCGGGCAGCCGGCTGTCCCGGGACGTCCAGCGGCAGAAGCCGCAGGCCACGTAGTACACCTTGCGCGGCACGATCTTGGTGGCGTCCTCCATGCTGGGTGCCTGCGCCGCGGGGCGGGTCTCAGCAACGGCAGCGTCAGGGCGCGCCCCGCCCGCCTTCGGGTCGCGGGGCCCACGCCCGAGGCCCGCCCGCTGCGTCAACCAGGGCGGCCAGCGAGACAAGGAGCGCGGCACTGGCCGAAACGCGTGATTCCCGGCGGCCGCCGGACGTGCCGCTGAACAGTGCAAATTCTCCTGGTCTGCGCTTCAGCGCTGGCTACCGGCCGACGTAGCAACGACTTACCCATTGTACATCTTGATCAGCTGATAAATCATGAACTTTTTGAATGATTGTAATTATAATGACGCCATTAGTCACAGATGGTCGTAGTCACAGACTATCTATGACTATGGCGTCATAGTCATAGGCGGCATACAGTCATTGTTATTGTAATGACAATGACTGTATGATAATGATTATGATTATTACAAGACTATGATTATTCTTTTTTAACATTTACATATCACTAGAGGTGTTTAATTCTGCACCACTGGGAGCCGTGGCCATGCTGCTCCAAGGTTGTTGTGTGGACCTTGACCACACTGCTCAAGTGTTCCCAAACAAGAGGACAAAAGTTGTGTTTAAATACCAAATGCCACAGGAACAATGCTTACCAAGGAAATAAGCATCTGTGATCCTTTGTTCCCTCGATAAATCTTAATGTGCATGTGCATGCATGCAATGTGCACGCAATGTGCATTAGCAACCACTTTGGACCTGCAGCATAAATGCATTCAAAACCATATGCTACAGCCCAAATGGTTTTGTGCCCTTAACAAGACTATTCAAGGTCATGTCCTTGTTTGTTCAATCCTTGCTACATATTTACTTGTATGACAGGAGTGATCAGCTCACAAATTAGGAAAGATGCTGCTGAATTAGACTGTTGCACTTTCCCTTCTTAATGGAATACCTCGGACCAGTCAATGTCTGCTTTACTTTCCATACCAAATCTCAACCAGTGTCTTATTCTGAAAAATCTTATGAAGGTATATGGACTGTAGTCCAGTGTGTATTGTCAGACTGTCCCATTATATCCTGGCATGAAAAAGGCCAGGTGACTTGGAACATGCACTGTTATCTTGGCATGCAGTAAATATAAAGCTCACTGATTGGGCATACTGTCACTGAAATATTCTAGTGTGCTTAAGCTCACTGAAAGATTCACATGAAACAATAATTTTACTGTTTAAAAACATGTTTCTTCACTATTTGCCCCGAGCAACCAGACCATTTCTTGTTTCTCTTAAGCAGGAGAGAACACTTATCCAGCAACATGAATTTGTTATGTGAATGCAGCTACTCAGTACCAGACACCAGACTAGACAGTGCTGGGGGATTTTTATCACAATTATCTTGCAACTTCACAACATTACCACATCATGGTCATCATGGTTGCCCAACCACATGACACTTAACAGCATGTGTCCAACTAATATCATTGCAAACAGCTGGCAACAGTCAGGAGCCATGGCACAGCCAGCTACTTCCATGGACATTCTGTCTTCAGGAAAATTAGTCTCCAAATTAGGGCAACAGCTCCCTAGCAAAAAGAAACCACAGTATGGAAACAATAGCACAAGACTGGGAAAAATCCTGCCTTGGAATGATGAACACATAACCAACAGAACACAGTTCAATCCTGAAATCTAGCCCAGCTGTGCACTGCCAACAATGACAGAGAATCAGGAGCCAGCAGTGAATAAGGTCAGTCATACATGGAGCAGCAGCCTGACCTGAACGCTGGTGGCCCGGGTGGAGAGCGTGTGTCCACAGGAAGGGCAGACTTTGCAGGTGGCACACCTGTTTTTCTTCAGGCCTGCCTCAGTGTTGGACATCATTTCCAGACAGCCACTACAGAACGTTGAGTCCACCTGGCACAGCATCAGCTGAGTTAGAGTGTCAAGTCTTGATGCCACCAATACAATGGTGTTGGAACACAAAGACAGCCAAGAAAGCATAGCTGGATGAAAGTGGGAGCTTTTGAAAACAAAATACACAAAACATATGCAGAGTCAGTTTCTAGTTCCCCACTGCCACATCTCTCCTGATAAAGAACACCTTTGCTTTAAGCCTCCAGATGTATAATTTGCTGCAGTTTTGCACAGTGACTGTGACAAAGTGCTGGCATTATAAGGAAATTTTTTAGATCATTGCATCCATCTTGAGTGTTATCACTTATGCAACATTTTGACCAGTTAGTTCTCTGCCACCCTCAAGTGGCAACTTGTCACATGTTAATTGGTCCAGAGAAGGACTGGCTGAGTTTTAGATATTAGCCATGTATGCACTGCAGCCTCAAAGGCCTTGTGATATTTTCTGAGAATCAAATCCCTCCAATTTCCCCGGGATTCAAGACCCAAACAATGGCACAAGGCTTCCGAAGCTGTGAAGCATACATGGCTAAATGCCAAAACCTGGCTGGTCCTTCTCTGGCCCATTTAACATCTTCCAAATTAACACCTGATGATGGCTGGAGAACTAACTGTCTGGAGCACAGCATAAACAATAACATACAAGATAAGGACCATGGTCCAAAAAATTCTTCTGTATTTATAACTTGCTGTCCAACAAGATCATCATTCATACAGGTAGCATGACATTGCACCACACAAAAAGTATAATCCCAGGTTTCCTATGCAGACCTTTGTGGCACTCCATTTACAACTGTATTCTACTCATCACCCTCCAGTTCAGTGTCCTAATGCATGATAACCCAAAACTAAAATAGAAAATCAGAAACCAGTACATTATTTCCTTTAAGAGCCAATCATCACTGTGAACAAAGTGATGGCAGCAATGCAGATAGCTATTGATACTGTGGTAAAATTATTATTTTTTGTTCATGACAAAATTTGAAAGTACTTAGTTTCCAAACATTAAACTTCATTATGTAAATTGCGTGATGCAACAATGCCCTTTGGGCCCAATATGCAGTGTTGGTGGAAAATAGAATACGCCACTTGTGCTACCTTTTTTGGTTCCTTACACCTCACCTCATGGGACACGCAGTTTCCACATCGTAACTTCATGCAATGCCTGCAGAAGTAGACGCGGTAGATGGGCTTGAGAAACCCACAAGAACACAAGTATTCAACTCGATCTGAAAGCAGGGTTGCCTCCATATTTTGGATTTTGCCAATCCGTTTTGACCACAAGTGCTCTTATACCCCCACCCGTACGGCCACCGAGAGCACCCGACTGTCAAGCGAGACCCCGCCCTGTCTCGCTTGCTTGCGAGCGCTTGCGTGCTTTCTGCTCAGGGAGAGTACACCTCGCTGACGAGAGCTACTGACGAACCCATACTCTAAGCCTAGGATGTCCTACGAAATTCTAGAAAAAACGGATCAACAGTTCTGCAGTTTTAACCGTAGGCTTTTGAGTTTCAAGCTTTTTTCGTTCAGTAACGGCTTCAAAATAAAGTTGTAACTGGCCAGTGCACTCATCAATGACCGATCAGCTGTTGCTACCATCCAATACTCCAAAAGGACTTAGTGTAACGTAATTTAACCTACTCCAATCGACAGCCAGTGTCCGAGAATTTCAGGGGTTTGAATTTCATAGCTCTACATCCATTTTTGACACAGATATCCATGGAAACCCAAAACCGGTTTGCTGACGAGCCCATGCTCAGAAACCGCCCAACCAATGTATTCGAAACCACCACCAATCGACTGGAAATGTCTCAAAACCACGAACTCCAAATTTCTTCTCAAAAGATCCGACATCACGAGAGAAAAGTACACTAACGTGAAATTCGGGACTTTCGCTTGCTGCCATTCACCAATTACGAAACGCAATTCTGCTGACGAAACCATACTCAGAACCTGCCACGTCAATGCCAGTGAAACTACGGCCAAACTACTCCAAACTTTTTTGAAACTACCCCACTTTTTGTCTGTCTGTGCTCCCCCCGATGGGGCACCACCTTTCCGTGGTGGGGGGATTGTGTGCTCCAGTGATCCGGCGGGCGGTCGGGGTTGCTCGTGGAGCTCCCCTTCCGGCCAAAGGGGACGAGCCAGACGAAGAGTGCCTCACCGAAGGGCACTGGCTCCGGTCAGTGTAGGGGAGCAGCGCCCCCTCGGCCCCCAGCTTCTCCCGCAGGAACACCACTGTTGGTGTGGGGTATGGCGACCCCCCGGGTCCCAGCCAAGGTATTCCTCTGACCTGTATCGATCCTAGCATCCCCTGCCCACGCCGACCCTGGTTGTCCCATATCCGGGCCTTTTGTTCACCTCACCTCTGGTAGCAAGCAGCTCAGCTTCCCCTGACTGCTCAGGTCTAGCAACCCTGCCAGTCCGCCAGCTCTCGGTTTTATCGGAGTAGCCGCGCTCCCTCGGCCCGTCCCCCGGGGTTGACGGAGTCCTGGAGGTTGAGGCCCCTCGCCGCACGGTGCTAGTTGTGGCGGGGGTCAACACGCCTCTTTGGTCCTAATATCCGGGAGGGGCGGGCGGGTCCGTATGGCCCCATGCGGACCGAGTGGCTGGTCGCCTCGGGCCGTCGAACCCGGCTTTGCTCGGGTTCGTTCGGCCCGGCCGGCCGGGGCCAAGGGGGGGCGGCGCTGGAACCCGGTCAGGACGGGGAGGGGTCTCGCCGGTTGCACCTGGCCGGGCAGAAGGCGCCGCCTGTCCCGTATAGCACCGGGGTAGCCCTGGCGTCCCGCGTCCCTTTTTTTTGTAGGGCCGGGCGTCCCCCAGTTGGGCTCCGAGGTGGGTGGGGAGCCCTGGTGCCGAAATTACAAAACATCACTTATGGCAAACTCTAACCAAACTCTACGCTCAGACATCTCCCACCCCTGCGAGGGGCGGACCAGTCGTCCCCCCTGCCTCCTGCCGAGGAACGGAAATCCGTGGGGCTCGAGTATTGATTTTCCGAGGAAAAGATAAGGCCCTCGCTTCGTTGTCGCCTTTTCATCGCCGTAACGGCTGCGACCGTTTGGGACAAATTATCAGATGTGACAAACTGAGAGACGGCTCTCTAGAGGTCGAATTTGTGAAAAGTGAAGAAGCTGAAAAAGCCTTGACAGCGACAACGTTCGCATACAGTGTGCGCAACGGTACGGAGACACGAGATGTGGTGGTAAATATGACTGTGGGGCCCCACAAAATGAAGAACTTGTCAAAAGGAATTATAAACTGTTACGATCTGAGAGACGTTGCCGACGAGGAGATTGTTGATGGACTGTCCGAGTTCGGTGTGACGGACGCCCGTCGCATGATGGTGAGACGGGAGGGACGTCTCTGTCCCACAAATAACATGGTACTTACGTTTAACCGGCCTGACCTACCTGCTCATGTAGCCGCTGGATACCTGAGGGTCAAGGTCCGACCGTCCATCCCAAAACCCCATGCGTTGCTACCAGTGCCAGCGCTCGGCCACACAAAACCGTATCGTAAAAACCCTCCTGTCTGTGGAGCTTGTGCGTCAACCGAGCACCTTGTTGACGCTTGCGAAAATCATGCCCCACGCTGTGCCAACTGTGGACCAACGCAGTCGCCACATACGTTGTTTGACAGGACATGTCCTGTTTATATGAAAGAAAAAGAAATCCTGACCATAAATGCTCTTCGCAAAGTCTCCTTCCGAGAGGCAAGAGGATTATACAATGCCACGCATCTAAACTCGTCTTACGCTGCGAAGGTGAAGACTGCTGTGCCGGCGACGCAGCCTGAAGTGATGACGTTGCTTTAACTGGTAAACATTTTGAAGCATTACGGCCTTGCCGTCGTACCTGCGCCCCCTGCACCGGCCACGTCCTTGGGGTCCCCGACGCCTCCTGCGACCGCCACCTCGGTGGTGTCCACGACCCCGGATGTTCCGTCGGCCGGGGGCAGTGGGTGACCGTGGTCCGACGGGCTCGGGACCCCGCTCTTCTCCGGCGCGGAGCGGCTCTCCCACCGGCACCTGTCGCGTCCCCCGCGTCCGCGCCGCCCACGCCGCCTTCGTGCCGCGGCCTTCGAGACGTTCCCCGGTGACCGCTCCGTCGGGACGCAGCTCGCGGGCGGCTTGCCTGCCTGGGGCTCCGCCGGAACACGGGTGTCACCGTGCGCCCGGGTGCTGCAGATCTGGGGGCTGCGGGTCGCGCGGCCCGGGGCGTGAGGCCGACGGCCGCTCCAGGACCAGTCCGTCGCGGTCTGGCGATGGCGTGGCCCTGCCCTGCGCGGGGTGCGTCGGCGTCCCTCCCCGGCAGCGGGCCCGACGACGAAACGCCGCCGCCTTGGCCTGTGTCCCCAACGGACGGGGGAGGCCCAGGGTGCGCGGCAGTTCTGCAGAAGGTCGTCCACCCACGGGAGGGTTACCTGACCCCCAAAAAGGCTGACCACTTCTTTTGAGCAGTTTACCTTCCACTTGCAGTGACTGTTTTAGTGTCCTGAGGTGCCTATGTTCTTTTACATCCTGGTATGCTGTGTTTTAGGACCCTTTTAACCGATTATGTGCACGCTTATTTTACAGTGGAACTGTAAGGCGACAAGTCGAGCGCCAGTGA